>OX439008.1:17183289-18550142 GCA_949316495.1 Amphiduros pacificus | reverse complement strand
TTCATGGCTTTTAGCAATGATAAAATAAGCTTGTCTGTCGTGAACTTGACAAAATTTTGCCCTTATATAAGTGACAGGTGTCACTTGTTGTGTCATTCTACCCTCCGTTCCTGTGTGTTGCCTTTTAATGTCATGTTTAACTTCTGCTGAAATACAATGCTTAACACCAAACATGTAAAAACGTAAAAGTGTTTGCTGGATTTGAGTATTCAAACAAAAAATAAGATTCCACTTCGCCATAAATGTCACTTCTATTTTTATAATTAAATATCTGTAATCATTTACAAGCTTTAAGGTTTTTTTTAACTGTAAAATGTGGTGTACTCTTGTTCACTTGGATTTACACTGCTATGCAATGAAAGTGCATTGTCACAACCTAATATTGACACGAATATGTCTATATCACTGGCTTTTATGGCAAAGTCTTTCAGACACATAATATAGCCTGAGTGTGTATTTGAGGGATGATTGCGGGATAGATAGTGTTGGCACTCCATTGTGAGACCAAGCCCATCAAGTCTGGTGGGCCCATTGTCAAGCCATCCCAGTTAGACAAACAAGTGTACAGTCCATGCTCCTGATCCACTCGCTCCTGATCCACTCACTGCCAGCATGGAAACACACTGCCATACACGCACTCTGATATTCATATTAGATGTGAACAAAAGACCCATTCCATCACACTTTATTCACATGAAGGGATATTGTCTTTCACAAATGTTTACGCAATAACAGTGACTCTTTTCAAAAGTTAGCTTCAATTTCAAAGTAATTGCCTACATGCAAAATGATCTCTCCTTTAAATATACTGACAATGTTTTTTTTTTTCTGTCATATTTTGCAGTCATTTTTCCTCGGCATGTATTACTTCACATCCTTTTGTAGACAACTCCCTCTCCCACCCCCAAGGAAAGTTTGTTATGTAAAGTTTAGAATGACATTTGCAGACTAATTAGAAAAATGTTGACTGTGAGTTTGAGAGAATAAGGAGTGCCTGAGAAGGGAGGCACCTGAGACTGTATATACACAGGCCTCGAGTTCTTCATATCAATTCAAAACTCCTGGGACGAAAACATTCGATTCAAAATATTATCCTTGTCAACAAATTTTCAAACAATTCCTCTCCTTTTGTTAATATTTCACATATTAAGTTCTATTCTGTAAAGTTTTCATTCAGTGACTGCTGCTTACTGGTGTATAAAAGCAATAAGCATTGCAATATGAGATATGAGGAATTGACAGGAGGCCTGGCTGTGATTAATATACATGAAAGTATATTTGATATTTGACATTGTGCAAGTACCAATATATATGAATATGAATCAACATATAGTGTATATAAATCAATCCCATCTTTTGCAGCTTTTATCACCAGAATTTTTTTTCAACTGATCAAAAAAAAAAATGTTTAAATTTCTTTTAATGATGTTTTTCCAATAAATAATGCATTATTTTCCAACAGATTTATGCATAAAATCTAAACGAGTTTCAGAATAATACTGGTGTATTCTTCAAGAGCAAAGCACTGCAATCTGACCAGCACTCTCTGGCAGGGCACATACAGAGAGAGAGAGTTTTGACCTCAATAGTAAAAGTGAACCTATAGATTTACTGTCATCATGAAGCATATCATGTACAAATAATGGCGCCCTGAGGATTGGCCGATATTGTATTCGTTCTATAATCCTGAGAGTCATGTGGTCCTCAGGTTTCTCTGTCTGGGATTTGCTGAATTGTTGCCAATATTGAGCAGTCAGGTGTTAGGAATGAATGGGGTGATAGCATAGGGTGTGGGATGGTGGTGGAAGGAATGGGGTGATAGCATAGGGTGTGGGATGGTGGTGGAAGGAATGGGGTGATAGCATAGGGTGTGGGATGGTGGTGGGAGGAATGGGGTGATAGCATAGGGTGTGGGATGGTGGTGGTCAGGTCTATGTCAGGCCTGCAGGCCAGGAACATCCCAATGGGGGGATTAC
The DNA here is from genome assembly GCA_949316495.1 of Amphiduros pacificus. NCBI lineage: Eukaryota > Metazoa > Annelida > Polychaeta > Phyllodocida > Hesionidae > Amphiduros > Amphiduros pacificus. The sequence continues at coordinate 18,548,166 of OX439008.1, read as the reverse complement.
TATGTCGGTACAGGCAAGCTGGAGTGATGGAATCAGGAGCAGAACACAACCAATTTATCTTACAATTTGTGTATAATCGAGAGAGAGAGAGGGTTTATGATGAAAGAAGACTAAAAAGCCAAAGTGGCTTGCCATCTTTGGCCAAATCACTCAAGTCTATGATTTTGACATTTCTCCTCTGGTCCCATTCACTATGACAAATGCCATGTCTTGCTTGGACTTGTCTGGTTCAGTCACTGATAGTATTTCATTTTTATATCTGAGTATCTGTCTCTGCTGACTGTTTTCATGTCTTGTCTCGGCAGGTCTGGTTCAGTGGCTGGTATCCCATATCTGCTTTTCCTATTCTATGATTGGTAACATATCCCTACTGGTCCCATTCTATGACTGCTTCCATATATCTGCAATTCCTTTTATGTGACTGGTAACATGTCCCTACTGGTCCCATTCTATGACTGGTAACAAGTCTCTATGACTAATACCATGTCTTGCCTGGAATTGTTTGTAACTGGTCTCCCATCCCAAATGTTCCAGCTTTTGACTGATATCACTATTCATATGTCTTTACATTTTGTACCATGCTTCCACAAATGGTTATTTTGTCACTTTCAAGTCAAATCCTGTGAGGGAGAAGTCATGTTTTGTGGAGCCGCCATTGTGTTGTTAATTTTTAGAATGTTTATGACAATATTACTTAACATTGAAGACAATGAAGACAAAATTAATCAATTACGATTCCAAGGGTAAGTGGCTTTTTATGCGGCAGCCTATTCACTCAGCTGCGGTGTTGTGTTTAAATTTGTAGTGGTGTTGATAGGGGACCAGGAAGGGGGACAATCAGGGGACACATCTCCATGTGATGAACTGGGCACGGGGCACAGGGCACCAGTCTGAAAAAAGGCACTGCGATTTCCCCAGAAAGAGCCTGTATTACCCCGCTGCCATCATCCGGGTACACAGGAAATGCACCGATGGGGTTTGGGCAAGCAATTCACAGAGTATTTTTGTGCAGCTGATAAATACAGGCCACTTTATCTTCTGCTTCCATATGGTCATGGCAGGAGAGGTAAGCTTGCATGTCGCGTGGGCTACGTGCATTGTTCCATCATAATTCCACCGACCAATACCGCATGCCTGATGGGCAAACCACATTTCAATCGCAAGCCCTTGGGCACAGCACTCCATTTTTTTTCTTTACCCCAGCCAATAACGCAGGGTCCTGTCGCAACCTGTGGTGCCACAATATTGTTAAGAAGCGGCGGAATCAACATGGACTCGGGGTAAAAAACTAGCCCAATAAGTGGCAAGTGGAGCTTGATTGACCCCAGAGGGCACCAATATTGCTGCAGAAATAATGATGAAATCTGCGTATCATTACGCCATTCCCCTTGCCCATAAAACTAGGTCAAAGGCCACGCGACTTGAGAAATAAAATCGCCACCAGTTGAATTTGCGATCACTTCCACTTGGAGGGGGAACTCCAGCAGAATACAAAGTTGCCTATGTATCATCAGATACGGCCTGCCGCGGATCAGAGGCCAACTCAATGCAATGTCCCCTCTATATTGTTTTTAGAGAACAGGAGCTGTGTAAAATGACCACGAGAGTAATATATCAAGTTTGTTATTATTGGCATTTCTGACCTCCTGCGAAGTGCCTTTTTATTCATGGATCAGAAAAAATATTTGTTTGTAATGCTCTCTGCAATTCCCCGTATCTACATATCTACAATTTCCTTTCTTTTTTAAAACCATATATTTCATTACGAACCTGTTTTATGGAGAGATAGGTTCAACATCTATAAATACATATTTTCATCAAAATAATCTAAAGAGTAGAGTAAAATTACTGCAACAAAATGCAAATATTGCACGACAATCTCTGCGCTACAATCTATGCGCTCAGCCATCACATCAATAATATAACACCCTAAATTTCTCGCAGAAAATATATGCACATTAGTCACCAAGTTACAGTGTGGCTCTTTGTTTTCTTGAGCAGCAATTTGGAGATGGACTGCCTGAGATTTGCTTATAATTCTACACCAGGCTAGCCATCAGCATACATCAAGCCTGGCCAGCAACGCTTGTGTCGCAATACCGCCAAGCAACTTCCGCACCTTACAGTCGCAAGGCCTGCCCGCAAATTCTTAATTATGCACCACAGCTAGCGAACATACCCAGACATTTCCTTTCCATATTTAACATTTTCCAATAATAATTCTACTTGACGCTTTTTTTTCTTTTTTTCTTTTAATTCTTTTTTTGCGGTTTAATCAATGTGGTCGGTGTTCGTTTTGATTATAAGGCCAAAAAAATAATAACTTTGTTTCCGATCATGTGCCCTGAAATATAGGACAGGGGGTAGATTTTAGTTTTTATTTTAATATTTGTTTAATGAGAATGTGTATGCATTAACAAAATTGTGTGATTTCACCTTAAAAGTTGAAAAAAAAAGTTTAGAGCAGCTAGTTTGAACGAGGATATGTAGGAAAATCAGAAACAAGCTTCTTTTTCATGAGGCCTAAGCATGTGATAATCTACGGACACATTTCGCTCCTTTCCATCCTTTCAAAATGTCATGCTGAACTTGATAACGAGGATACCTTTATAATGTCCGGCAATTTATAAGATTGCAATTTGGTGTCAACATGATGACAAGCCTTCTGACCGCACCACTGGGTCTCTCTCGGCTACATGAAGAAATACATAAGTTTAGCTGTTATTTATTGCAGTCACACCCAATTCTGTATGCAGAGCACATGTGTTTCTACCTGCCTGCTGTATAAACACACCCAGTATGAGAACCAGTGTGGCCCCAGCATGCTCCCCATCCCTGTCATATCTGACGACACCCCCATCCTACATAATACCACATTCAGCTACATTAACGCCAATAAAACATGAGAGTGAAACAACATTTCTTCATGTTTATAAATCATTAAAAAAATGCAATAATATTTTGGAGAAAGATGTTCAATTCAAATCTCTGGGGTTTAGAAGTCAGAAATATTTAATGATTTTTCTTGTAGAAATAGGTTCTATTCATAAATTTGGTTGGATGGGTTAAATCATAAATAAGGGGTAAAATATAGTGAAATATGGTAGATAATGCCTCAACCCAGGCTGTACTTATGGTTTACATCTAGATACTTTTTCTGAATGATGATACACTTTGGATAAATATTTAGCTCATTTTGTTCTTTTTTACTGTCTATTTATTTATCTATTGTTCCAGAAAGGTTGGCAAAAGTGTATTGTAATAAAATGAGAGACCTGTACCCACCAGAACTTGGTGTCAATATACGCTCATTGTATTTACAAATATAATCAACCTCTGTGTTTCTCATGTACACAAAAGTTATTTCCATTCTTTTATGGAGGACAAGAAAAAGTCAAGCAAGGTTTACACTTGCTTAATGATGTATGAGTGAACTCATTTCTCAAGATCATCCATATCTAACCTTCAACCCTGGTGTCAAGGGGAAACATTTGGAGCCATTATTTGAAGTCTTACTTCAGCCTCATTAGCACCACTGTGTACTCTGGGCAGATTACTGGTGAAGGGCGGATCTTGGGTCATTTCAGCAAATGGGCCATTTGAAAACATGTGCCACTTGAGCATTGTTTAAGTGCATGGGGCATTCATCCTATAGAGAGATAAATGTGCCATTATTTTCCACGACAATCAGACTTTTGTTCTGCCACATGGAACCGCGTTTGCTCATCCACATGCATCTCCTATCAATGCCAGCTCACAATTAATAGATGCTATCAGTGGTATTTCTGCTTTCCTGCTGGCTATTCTTCTTAATACTGCCTTCCCTTCAGTGATATACAGGTGATATACAGGTGATATACAGGTGATATACCGGTGATATACAGGCGTCACACCATCACCACCAGACTCCACTGCTTTACTTCTCAGGGCTTTATCCTCTTCACTTCTACACCCAGAATGTATGTCCTCAATCACCTTGACCCGATTAGTTCCTGCCTGACCTAATTAACTCAATGGCAGACTGAGTAATGTTCCAAACCGACCTGATTAGCCCGTTCTGCCAGTACTATATGTGTGTGATGGTATTAGTGGAGGTCTGTATCTGTTACCACCCTTTGGTCAGTTTGCATTTGTTTCCTGTTGTATTTGTGAGTTTCCTGCGAGGCTTGCATCCTGAATCCGGGGTGGAGTTATCATTACGACCTCAAAGACACAGGTGTCATGCAAGGCACCCCAGTCTATCTCCTAACTATCAATCATGCCAATATACCAAGTCCTTCCAGCTACTCACTATCCTCTTCCAACTCACTCCTACACTATCCTCTTTCAACTCACTCGTTCACTCACCTCTTTCAACTCACTCGTTCACTATCCTCTTTCAACTCACTCACCTCAATATTCTGTCCCAGAGAATTTCGATATCAGCACATTTTGATGGTTGTTAAAAGATCAACTTGGAGATTATTGTCCTAAATTCCACCTTAAATGATTATACCATCTCTTCATGCCCAAATCAGTCCCATCCATTTTTAATATGATATTACCACCAGTCACTTTAATATCTATCACATTGGCATCATTGTTCAGTTTAAAGAAGTCTTTTGTTACCACTTTCATTTAAAGTTGAAATTTTAATGAGAATCTCTTGTCAAGCCAAAAACTGCTTTCAAAACTAATGTTTAAGAAAGCAGGCATCATAAATACCTGGAAACTTGTTGAATATAGGAAACATTGAGGAGTGTGACAATATCCTCTATCAGGGTCTGACAAGATGAGCATGCTCTATTATCCATCAATATCTTGCCAAGATAAATCTAATGCCTCATTCTAATCTTTTTGTTTGCTCTACATAAAGCACATAAATTCAATTAGCTAAACACTTAAAGACGTTCACAGAATCAATCTGAGTGCTTGCCATGTGTGGAATCACAGGATGTTTGATTCCCAGCCTGCAATATCGTGAACATCTCGTCAAATCACAGATTACATATTCCACCCTGGTAGTTTCCTTTGTGGGTTTGAACCAATCACCCATCCCCTTAAAAGCAACAAATCTACTTTACCTTCACAAGACAGATGATGAGCACCCACAGCCATTTCAGTGCCCCCTGGTGGGTTTTTTATCCATACCTTAATTAACTAGGCAGGATAATTGGCATCTAATTGGTCAGAATGATCTATATCAACAACATCATTGTTTTCACACATTATGGAATCACTGTCTTGAGGAACAGACTCAATCAATTAGGAGCGTAGGCAGGGTGGGTATTGCATCTAAACATGCAAAGCTGACTGTCATTATGGCTATGCAAGATGAGATAATGTTTCAGTAAACATCACAACATCTCAATAATTAGCTTACACAACCTAATGACAGAAATAAAAGAACATAAAAATTAATGATCACTTGAATTTGAAGTCTGCCAAATAACTCTTCATGATCTTTAATTAATAGTAATCATAGGATTTAGCCTTCTTGGATATCATAGGAAAAGAGCAAGATAATTGTCACAGGAAAAGGGCAGGCTCATTTTCACAGAAATGTGGGAGGTGGTTATCAGTTTGAAAGGGCAACTTGCACATTCCTGGAAATGGATTACATGTACGACCTTGTGTAAGATAACAACCAAGAGACACATCTTCAGTCTACTCAGTGTCACAACCAGACTGCTCAGTGTCACAACCAGACTGCTCAGTGTCACAACCAGACTGCTCAGTGTCACAACCAGACTGCTCAGTGTCACAACCAGACTGCTCAGTGCCACAACCAGACTGCTCAGTGCCACAACCAGACTGCTCAGTGTCACAACCAGACTGCTCAGTGCCACAACCAGACTGCTCAGTGTCACAACCAGACTGCTCAGTGCCACAACCAGACTGCTCAGTGTCACAACCAGACTGCTCAGTGTCACAACCAGACTGCTCAGTGTCACAACCAGACTGCTCAGTGTCACAACCAGACTGCTCAGTGTCACAACCAGACTGTTCAGTGTCACAACCAAACTGCTCAGTGTCACAACCAGACTGCTCAGTGTCACAACCAATAGATATGTCTTGATTCTGCTTAGTGTCACAACCAATAGATATGTCTTGATTCTGCTTAGTGTCACAACCAATAGATATGTCTTGACTCTGTCAAGTCTCACAACCAATAGATATGTCTTGACTCACAACCAGGAGTTGTCAAGACTGTTTTGTGTCACAACCAAGAGTTTGGCTTCAACTTTAGCTCAGTGTAACTTCACCAACTGTTATCATGGAAAGTCACGTCTTGACATTTCATTGCCATTTCTTAACTACATTCCATTGGGGCAAGAAAATGGTTGTAACAATTACATTGCATCAGACTTTCGCGGCCTGGCATTTTTTCCTCCCATATAAAGTTTTAGGATCGCATGCACCTTGGTTTACACAAGTTTGAATTCAAGACAGAGCGATGACAGGCTGGAACATTGGAAATTCAATTAGGAGAAATAGCTGGGGGCTCCTTGGTGTAATCATTTGGTAGAGTTGATGGCATATTGGTAATGCTAAGGAAATTCTGCCTCGCAGACAATGCTCGTTATGGTCGTCACTTTACTGCTCATCACGTGAGTAACAAGACGGCCGCATTTCTCTATTATCCAGTGCTCACAATGCGAGGCAGTGAGTGGCTGCATATAGTCTGCATAATTCTATCCCACCTCATTGCGCTCTACAGTCTTACATCAGATGTTAACATTACATCTGCCTCATACCTGTAGTTGTCTTTGACCGTCTTATGAGGCTGAGGTCGCCAGATTTTTCTTGTTCTCTGTATGTCCTGGGAGAATATATCGGCTACGACACATATTTTCCTTGTTCTTTCCATGTTGATGGAGATTATATCTGCTTGCCACCTCATATCTTGACACCCCTGATGTTTGTAAAGATTACCTTATTTTCAATACTAATCTACATAATGTTTTCTACTTGCTTTGATCTAATTGCCTTTAAAAATCCCCTCCATCCAGCCAACAAGGAAGTCCATAAAAGAAGTCTGTGTAAAACCAAAAATACAGTGGATGTGACAAAGGTAGACATGTGTCGACCAATCACACGCCAGCCGTGTTTGCCAACTTATAACATTTTTCTACTGAATGACCTTGTTTATGATGAAATTGCTTTTGTCATAAGCGGAGAGCAAGTGGTCAGACAGGCTGGACGAGGTCTGTTACCGATCAGCACGAGCTCTGTGGCGTTGACAGGTGGAATGACAGATACAGAATTGGCCGGGCAGAACACACGCAGGTCTACCTCCAATCCAACTTTCTTGTGTACATTCCCTACGGCTGCCAACCATCAAATTGGCCTGTCGCAGAGGCAACTGACAAAATGTTACTGGCAAACTAAACAATGGACTTTCCCTTCAGCTTTCACACATGTGCCACTTCTACAAAGATCCAATCTCTTTCCAACATCACTCCAAGACCATTAAAAAATCTTTCTAAATGTTTCTTCTTCTGGGAGACACTCACCCATTTCAATTTTTTCTTTGCCAAAGCTTTCTGTCTCTGACAGGATGACTTGATCTAAAATGTCTGTCTTAATGGTCAGTGCTACAAATCATGTGACTTGAACATGGTGTGACTCGAACATGGTGTGACTCGAACATGGCGTGACTCGAACATGGCATGACTTGAACTTGGCGTGACTTGAACATGGCGTGACTTGAATATGGCGTGACTTGAACATGGCGTGACTTGAACATGGCGTGACTTGAACATGGCGTGACTTGAACATGGTGTGGCTTGAACATGGCGTGACTTGAACATGGTGTGGCTTGAATATGGCGTGGCTTGAACATGGTGTGGCTTGAACATGGCGTGACTTGAACATGGCGTGACTTGAACATGGCGTGACTTTAACATGGTGTGACTTTAACATGGTGTGGCAAAGCATTTTAACATTAAATATTATTATTTTTTTGTTCCTCATTTGAGAGGATTAGTTTGTCATGAAAAACAGTCCAACAACTCTACAGATAAATAGCAATTATTGTTCTCTCATCTTTATAGATACACGTCCAAAAAACACTTAGTCTTATCCAAATGGCTGCATTTCCAATTCTGATTTAGTAACATCATACTGAAAATGAAAATTCTATTTTCTTTATTGAAATTAGTTGGAATTGTAAATTAAATTTAAGTGTCAATCCCTTGATTCATTTTCTGCATTGCCATGTGTTAATATCTTATCACTTGCAAAATGTGGATTGCAATAATAGTAAGCAATGAAATAGAATAGGCTTCCATGTGTAGCTCTTTGTTATATTCTTCCTTTGACAGCTTAAAGGGATTTCAACTGTGTATTGTCAATCACATGAAACATCTTTATTTAAATCTAAATTGATTTTGCTGTTAAATTCCAATTCCATTTTCAATCCTTTCTTCTGAGCATTATCTTTTAAAAATACCAAGAAAAATGTTTAAAATCAAACAGAATGGATATTCTATTTTAGGTTGTGCCTATAAGGGTCATGACAAAAAACCAACCCGACAGCAATTCCCAAATGATCAATCTCAATCGATGTACAAATGACTATAGCCAAAAGGTCAAATACCTGACCAGCCAACAGTGAAGCTGTGGCCTATGATGCTGCCCTTCTCTGGAATTAGAGTCGCTCAGGTCACGCTAAACCGTCAAGTGTAAAGTGTTTCTTCTTGCATGCAACAAAGTCGGTTCAAGGTGGTGTTTTTCTAAGTCGCGGAAGACGTGGTTCTATGTCAATAACTCAGTTTGACTTGGGGTGATAAATGCTTTTCTCTGTTCTTATTTATGTGCAAAAAAATCGCAACTTTCGATGAAATCTCTCATGGCTTATAAATCACTTCAGCTGAGAAATCAATAAACATCATAGATCATGAGATTCTTGAATCTATGTTTGATCACGTCGATCATAAAACAATTAATCTGACACCTTACGACAAAGTATATCCCACAACCACATATGTGCCACGATAAATATATTTTAAAGGTTTCCAAACATTTTCCTTGTCATGACAAAAGATTAAACAATGTCCCCATTTTCCTAATGAGTTGCCAAAGGAGTCAAGAAAAAAAAATTGAACAATAATTTCTTGATAACAATAAAATATTATATATAAATCAAGAATGTATAAAATCAATTGATAAATATAACTGAATCTTCACGGAAGGAGACAGATTTGTGTCCACTATAATTGGCATTACCTTTGTACTGGGTGGTGGACATATAAGCAAACTTCTCATCTATAATTCATACACGAAGCACTTCAATTAAACCCGACTTGACAATACTGTGTGTGTGTGCTGCCTCATGCAGGGACAGTCTCATACCAACTATAGTGGTCCAAAATAGCTCTCTTTTACAACTGTAAATGAGGCACCTTAATGACTTCCTGCAAAAACAAACCATATCCTTCCTTATTAATGGACTGTATGATTTGTACACATCTCCAGGGCCCATTGTGATTAGTTCATAAATATCTGATGCATATTTCCATCTAACACTCATATTCCACTTAAGATTTCAATCCGATAATATTTAGTGTATCATCAGATTGATTTGTAATACACATCGCTGACATTATAATTCGTTAACGGGAAATTGGGAAGATCGTGAGTAAATTACAATTTTGAAAAAAAAAAAAAAAAAGATTTTTGCATTCATTTTTACAAATAATTATGGCTTCAAATTTCAGATAACTTAACAAATTGTAAACTAACATCTTTTTTTCAATAATGATAGTGCTTTGATGAAAATCTCTCCAACTTAATTGCATTAAAGGTGTACTGTGAATGTAAATGCAAAGAACAAATAATTTGACAGGAAAAAAATATGTGTTAAGAAAATTGTGATCAATTTGGACATACTAGTAGTAATTCCCTTGGGTTTACGCAAAGTCAAAATTGCTCAGGTTATGGGAAACCTACCAGTTGACAAATGAATGATGATTCAGTTCATATCTATAATAGTATCAAGCACTGTCGGGATTACACAATATTGTCCCCAATGATGGCCATCAGGCCAAATCATTTAATTATTAGTTTCACGGACCAGGTTTTCTGTGCAAAATATTAGATGAACTGCTGCAAAATATTTTTTCTGAGACACAGTTGTAATATTTTTTCTGTAACGTATCAGTGCCTTTTTAGATACTTTCAACCTATCAATTAACCTGGCAAATCCTATGTAATCTTTGAGGATAAACATTCCATAGGTTTGGCCTAACGTCTGTCCCGAGTGGTGCTAATCCACACCAATGTTGGTCAATAACCTCTCAGCCTAATGTCTCTAATACTGCTCAATGGTAATCACTATTGATGAACTAAATATGATGGACTAAATATGCTCACCAGGCTAAGACTGATCAGGGTACCACACGTAAAATCAATGCTAGCTAAAGGTAAACTAACTCGACATGAAATCAGGACGATACTGATCAGGGTACCACACACATCATCAATGCTAGCTAAAGGTAAACTAACTCAACATGAAATCAGGACAGTACTGATCAGGATACCACATGTAAAATCAATGCTACTTAAAGGTAAACTAACTCAACATGAAATCAGGACGATACTGATCAGGGTACCACACACATCATCAATGCTAGCTAAAGGTAAACTAACTCGACATGAAATCAGGACAGTACTGATCAGGGTACCACACACATCATCAATGCTAGCTAAAGGTAAACTAACTCAACATGAAATCAGGACAGTACTGATCAGGATACCACATGTAAAATCAATGCTAGTTAAAGGTAAACTAACTCGACATGAAATCAGGACAGTACTGATCAGGATACCACATGTAAAATCAATGCTAGCTAAAGGTAAACTAACTCAACATGAAATCAGGCCGTAGCTGATCATGATACTGTGGACACAATCTGTGCTGGCCAATTATATGCCCAGACTTACTGAGAAACCTTAGGATATATTATGGCTGATTATAATATTGTGACTGAATACTGATTGGCACAAATCAATGTGAAAGACGGCATGAAATATCAATAGTTTTGTCTAATAACACTCGGAGGCTATAAATGTGCTTAGGTGCTGACTCCACATGGAATCTAACGCACATCTCTCCTCACAAACATGTTGTTAGCAAAGTCAGCACCTCCACATTTCCCCAGGCCGCATTACTGCCCATGCCTTTACATCAAATGTACACGAAACGACCCCAGCGAGGTGAAAAAGCACATACAAAATTCCACTATCATTGCTCTATTTCTGGTAGCGTTTGCCCTCAATGGTTTATCATTATGACATTCAATCAGAGGAACTGCCCAACTGACAAAGTTTCCCCAATGTGGTTGCGCAGCCCTGGCTGTATTTGATGCCACCACGGAGCTGACAAGTACTCATGTGGCCCTCTCATTTTACTGCCGACTGCCCGTGTCCTCATGACGTTCAACCAAAGCTTTGTCCGCTTCGTTATTCTATACTCACTTTTCATCCAATAACTCCTCACTTTGTTTAATTAAATATCTACAAAGATAAACAAATTGGCTCTTTTGAAACTTGGGAACACCACTGAAAGTTCTCCCGATGCCATCAAGTAAATCTATACCCTAATAAGCAAAGCCTGTGTAGATGCTTTGTAATTTGCAGTCTGCAGTCTGTATGTTATTTCAATTATTTCCATTCTGAGTGTACATTGGTTGTCACCAGTTACGTTGTCATACAGACTGTGCAGGGAGAATCTCTCAATTACCTTAATGGGCAGTGTGATGCTCAACTTTTCCTCTGTCCATATACACGGGGATCTCCAAATCCAAAATGACATAATCTTGTCACACTTGGCATGCTACAGATTGAAAAATGAGATTTATAAATCAAACCATTCTTCTCTGAGTCACGATTACAAACTGACAGGAGAAGTACATCCTTCTTGAAACAAGAAATTGTCTTTTTTTATGGAAATAACTACATTTCATGGCTGTCAAATGCAGAAGTTTTTTTCATTCAAGAAAATGGATTAACCCCATGTGGATGGAGGAGGGAGAAGCTGTAAGTAGAGTGGATTAAAGCAGATTGAAGACATTCTGTCTCTCACTGACACACACAGTCAATCCCGAGACCACTCCCAAATATTACTTTTGGATTTCACTCCACTTAAGACAGACAGATGAAATGTCCCTGATACCATTCAATTATCAAACAATTGACAGAAAAAGCTTGGGATGAAATATGAATAAATTTAAGTTCATTAGACCATGTACGAAGAGACAAAATTTTATGATTGTTTCTTATTATTTCAAACTTTTTTCTTTCACTCAAAAAATCCAACAATGACAAATCAATGATATAGATTATGAAAACCTGATGGCAGTCTGTGTAAATGGAGAAAATGAGCATCAGACATGCCCGCCTTTCTCTGCGCTATCTTCTTGTTTTTTGATGGCTCTTGAATTCTGGGCCGTGACCTTTTCCAACATCATCATCCAGATTCAGATAACAATAGCACTGTGCCATGTTGGTCCCATCTCAATATATTATCCACTCAGACACGTAATAACCTCTGTAAAAACTTAGTGCCACCTGGTGGCCAGGAAATTGTGCCTAATTATCCCCCTCTCTGCCACTTCTTGCCGCCAGAATATGTCAGACAAACCATTTACCTTTACAAATGGCAATCACAATACGTAGCTTATCTAAAACCATGCAAAACTAAATTATTTCTAAATTTTAAAGTTTTTTTGATGACATAAAAACGTCTAGTTTTTGTTTTTTTTTTGTTTTTGTTTTCAGGTCATTATCATTACTTATCTTTCTTTTCTAGTCTTTAAATAATTATTTTTATGACAAGTGAGAAGGAGTTCCACGTGGTTGTTTCACTACATTATGACAAAGCAAGCCTTGGCAGTTCACCAAGGAGTTTTGTGAAATAAATCATGTGATATTGAGCATATAGTTGCGAGGGCACCCCCGCACCTGTGACCTTCAAGTGTCTGTGCTTGGTGTACCTTCACCACCCCACGCCTTATCAACCCATCACCTCACACGTGTACTAGCTCATCATCTGCTTTCCTCCTTCAGGGCTTCACTACCACAAGCCACTTCATTATCCTCCTCTCTTACTCCTTTTAAACACTACTATTTGCTACCAATTAAAATCATTTTATTTTTTTAAATTTATTTATTTTGTTTTTGCCTGACAAATTACTGATGAGCTCAGTCAATCTCAAACCCACCATGCAGCAGGAAGCCCAATTTCAATATCTTGACCAAGACATGGCATCTTTTCAGTTTGATAATAGACATTCTTATTCTTGATCAAAATCAAAACGTGTCCAATATTATGTCAGCATGTTATTTCAAAAATTAAATAATTAAATAACGATTATTTCATTTGCCATAACCTATAAACACTAAATATATAATACAACACAAGATTTTAATTCTCACAAGTTAACTTACAACTTTTTTAACATTGGTTGCCGTGTACAGTAATAATTTGTGCTGAAATAAGTACTCCTGAGTAAATTGTAACAAATTAGGACAATGAGATATAAATGCGTGGGCTGAAACCAGGAACTCTTATTCTCAAGACTGATGGGATAATGAAGACAGATGAAGACACCTCTCTGTGCCCATAGAGCACAGCAAGTAAGGCAAGACAGATTGGGACAGTGTCAGGTGCCCCCAGAGCACAATAGCAACCAAGGTGAGAAATCAGACTGTCAGGGACAACAGTGATATCAGTAGAAATATCAGCCTGTATCAGGGGCAGTAGATATATCAGCCTGTATCAGGGGCAGTAGATATATCAGCCTGTATCAGGGGCAGTAGACATATCAGCCTGTACCAGGGACAGTAGATATATCAACCTGTATCAGGGGCAGTAGATATATCAGCCTGTATCAGGGGCAGTAGATATATCAGCCTGTATCAGGGCAGTAGATATATCAGCCTGTATCAGGGGCAGTAGATATATCAGCCTGTATCAGGGACAGTAGACACATCAGCCTGTATCAGGGACAGTAGACATATCAGCCTGTATCAGGGACAGTAGATATATCAGCCTGTATCAGGGGCAGTAGATATATCAGCCTGTATCAGGGACAGTAGACATATCAGCCTGTATCAGGGACAGTAGATATATCAACCTGTATCAGGGGCAGTAGATATATCAGCCTGTATCAGGGACAGTAGATATATCAGCCTGTATCAGGGACAGTAGATATATCAACCTGTATCAGGGGCAGTAGATATATCAGCCTGTATCAGGGGCAGTAGATATATCAACCTGTATCAGGGACAGTAGATATATCAACCTGTATCAGGGGCAGTAGATATATCAGCCTGTATCAGGGGCAGTAGATATATCAGCCTGTATCAGGGACAGTAGACATATCAGCCTGTATCAGGGACAGTAGATATCTCAACCTGTATCAGGGGCAGTAGATATATCACAATTCTAAAATTGATCTCATTGTAAATCTTTTTTTTTCATTCTGAGACTAAACTTCAAAACCCTTTTTCAGTTTAATCTCAGGAAACACTATCAATCCAAGTTAATGCCATCATCTTCTGTTTTATTTCCGGCTCTCAAATTACGAATTCCATGTCTGCCATTCTAAAGTCACATTCAAGCTGAAACTCAAGGGAAAGTTTCATGGACTGATCAAAGTAATCCATTTACATTCTCCTCCATTTTCACCGTGTCATATCTAATCTATGTTCAGTCACACTCTCTTCCCATTTTAACTTCCAATTGACGTTTTTTCTCACTTTGCCTTTGTGCAGCGATGCCAAATGATATGGGTCTGTATTTCACACCTTCTTGACTATCAATATGGCTCTTGCCACCAACTTTTCCACCCCCTTTTTCTTGGTCTATCATCATTATTCAAGCTGTTCAACAAGGTATGGTCACCCCTGAGCCGAGTATTGACCGGCTACCAGATCGACCAGTACTATTTTTAGTTCTTCTTCACTAACTTTCATTTCTTGAGGCGTGAATATCGTCATGGAGACTGGGCTATGAAAGCAGTAAGAGTTCTTAACTTATCACCTTGCCCAATATCGTGTCCATGGGCGGGTGGGGAAAAGGCCAAGCACATTCGCCTGTGTCATGAATTATGAGCGGCGATCATTCTGCGACGGACAACCCACCTCCGTGACCGGCCAGCAAATCCACACAGGTGACAAAAAAAAGTGTGTAATTTTTGTCTGGCCGGAATGCTGAGAGGAAATGCTTCATATTTCATTGAGCTCCTCGCCGCTGGTCCTCATAAAGAACTGTTTCTCAATCACCCATTTTATTCTTAACAGAACTTGCATCTGGTTTTTTTCGCCTTGTAAAGCTCTTCATCTGTCGGTGGATTTTCCAGCACATTGCTTCCACTTCTTGACGGTTGAGCAAAGAATAAGATAAATGTGTAAACAAGATAGATTGACGTGCTGTGACAAATGGTAAAAACAGCCATATCGTGAACCCTTTTTTTAAATGATCGACATATAAAAAAACATAACACAACTTCTTCCGAGGTTGCAGGGAAAGAGAAAACAAAATAAAGAAATCTATGAATGTCAGTGTACGCATACAGCAGCAGAGACGGAATGGGGAAAGTAGTAAGTAACATTCCGGGAATGCGGAAATTGTGACCTAAAGGTGGCGCTATCATGCCCTTATCATACATGTCTTTTCACTCACCCCCACCCACTGCCAACAAGTCCAGCAACGCTTTGCCTCCAGTACCCACCTTTCATCACACAACTCACTTATGGCTGAGTAGCAATCAATATAATTTTGCCCACTTATCTTTCACAGAGAGTCGACATCTGAGAATAAATGCATTTACATATGCCATGTAATCAGATGTCCAGCTCCTATTAGATTCCGCCACAGTCCGTAATAAACTGGACTTCCCTTATACAATCTGAATGTTTGGGTAAGCTGAGTGCATTTTCTGTCACCAGTGTATTCTGATATTGAACTGACAATCTCATACACTAGACTGTAGAAATGATCATGTCAACTCTACCCACTTACTTTTATCATGTCTGGGTTGACTCTTTACAATAACATAAGAGAAGACCAATTTATGTGGTACTTGAACTTGTTTGGTAACCTTTACCATGAAATTCCAGTAGATTTTTTAACATGCCATTTTGTTTCACACTGATCTTGACCTTTTCCTGTGATACTTGCCTTGACCTTTTGGCATGATGTGGTTTTTTTTGGACATTTTACTGCATATTTGGTGTCAAGCATATTCTCATTTTTTTCATATACATCTCCTTTTGGGAAGTTAGGAGTGTCACACTATACGTTTAGGAATATCTTGTAACATAAAGATGAGGCTGCGGGAGGCATAATGAACATACTCATATATCATATTTCAACATAATTCCAACAACAGATATTTGAATTATCATAATTAAATCCTAATTATCAGCATGCTCATTCTCTCTCATCTGCAGCTTTATCTTCATGCTTTAAAATATTCCTAAACTTATGTTAACTCCGAACTTCCCAAAAGTACCTTTCTGGGTCAGACACTTCGAAAAAAACATTATAAGGGTATGGGTTGCAGTTTTTGACGGAAATGATGGAAACCTGAGTGAATGTTTAGGATACATCTCCCATGCATTATGGGAAGGCAATGACAGATTTCATTCCTGGTTTGCGATATATTATTCGGCCGCCATCAGCAGTCGTGACCTGGCTTGTAACTGTACACCTGACTGAGATGGCACATGACAGAGCCGCGACCTGGTTGGGTCCCATCGTCATCTCAGGCAGGTAACAATACTGTAATATGCATTCCCTCCACCGCGGCAAAAAGGCTATCTCTCAATGGCGAAACCTGTCATCATCTCTGACCCACGGCCTTGGATGGCACGAGTTCCCATACCCATGTCAGGCGATAGGTGCGCTTAGATGAGAAACACCGCACTGCTGCATTTTTTACATAAGCCAAAGAGAACTGTAGACAAGGTAAACAGCCTAACTTATGACAAGAGATCATACTTGCATATCTTAGGTGAATCTGATAAACACATTACCTGCATTCTGTACATCACAAGATCTATTTGCAATAAGCCTACCTCCAACATGTGCAAGGTACTTCATAAATTCATCAATTCTCAGAGAGAAAAATACAAAGGAGTCTATTTGAACAGGCTCATTGCCCGTCAAGAAAGACAACAAGTTGCTAATGTGTTCTGTGGGAATTTGGACAGGCTATCTTCCTTGCTTCCACTATGATTTGAAAGCGAAAATAAAACTTTTATTTCGATGTTAATGTGGACGATTAATAAATGGAATAAGCACATGACCCCTGTAAACAAGTAGACCATACATTCCTGTGACAAGGTATTGTGACCAGGATCCTTTTCGAAGGGCTTGCTACTTGGTTTAAACAAGGTTTGTTACTTGGTTTAAACAGGGCTTGAACAGAGCTTACTACTTGGTTTAAACAGGGATTGCTACTTGGTTTAAACAGAGCTTGCTACTTGGTTTAAACAGGGATTGCTACTTGGTTTAAACAGAGTTTGCTACTTGGTTTAAACAGGGCTTGCTACTTGGTTTAAACAGGGCTTGCTACTTGGTTTAAACAGGGATTGCTACTTGGTTTAAACAGGGCTTCCTACTTCTCATATAAGAAAGTAGACTCTAATTGCCCGAGCATCAATCAGAATATACTTCCTGAAGTCTGTAAAAATTGACTTTCTATGATGAATAGTCAAGTTAGTGATATACATCACAACATATAAACCTAAAAGTAAAAAGACATAAATGTCAAAGAAACCTGATGCCATATTTCTCTCTGCAGTTCAAAGTATTTCCAGCAGACTGTAACAAGGAAATCATGAAACAATGCAAAGTCTCCAGAACTGCATTATCTGCTCTGGAACAACTTGATTTATTGAGTCTTTGAAGAATAAGAATTGGATTATAGTAATAATAATGTGTTTGGTATCAAGTTGCCCTTTTTCAAGGATGGACCAATTCCCCTTTTCCCAGGATAATACTGCAATCTCCATGAATATATATTTATATTTATGAACCAGCACACATGAAGCATGCTTGATGGAAAAATATGTAAACTCATGAGATGTTACTATTACCATTTACAAAAGGTGACATTGGGGGGTCAGCATAACTGGTCAGAATGACCTTGGGAAGCTTACCCCTCACAGCATGTCACTGTACGGAGCATTCAGATTTGTGGGCGGGCTGAACCGTTCAGCATCTGCCAATCTTCATATTCCTCTCCAGCTCATCGCCACTCTGCATGTATTTATATAGAGCAATTTCCTGCTGCATAATCAGTTCCATTGTCGGTGCTGGTCTGTTGATGGCATGTTGTTCTACTACGGGTCACTCGTAGAGGTGATGAATTGATCAAATACGTCATCCAAAAGAAATGTCGCATTCAATTGTAGCATGCAGGATGCATCTGGCATTTCTAAGATTTCTCAGGTTTTCACTCCCACCTGTAATCCACAGGTCCTGGGGAGGGTGAGTGAAGCCGGTGCTCATGTGACGTGACAACACTTCATTATCTCTCACACAGAACATGCCCTTCACTTATTGCCCAAATTCATTCAGGCACCTGTCCTGCCTTTTGTTCTCTGACATCCCACCTCAGGGGTCTCTGACAGGAAGTGTGCTTCACCACTGTGATATTCAGTCCCACCTCAGGGGTCTCTGACAGGAAGTGTACTTCACCACTGTGATATTCAGTCCCACCTCAGGGGTCTCTGACAGGAAGTGTACTTCACCACTGTGATATTCAGTCCCACCTCAAGGGTCTCTGACAGGAAGTGTGCTTCACCACTGTGATATTCAGTCCCACCTCAGGGGTCTCTGACAGGAAGTGTACTTCACCACTGTGATATTCAGTCCCACCTCAGGGGTCTCTGACAGGAAGTGTGCTTCACCACTGTGATATTCAGTCCCACCTCAAGGGTCTCTGACAGGAAGTGTGCTTCACCACTGTGATATTCAGTCCCACCTCAGGGGTCTCTGACAGGAAGTGTACTTCACCACTGTGATATTCAGTCTCACCTCAGGGGTCTCTGACAGGAAGTGTCACCACTGTGACATTCAGTCCCACCTCAGGGTTCTCTGACCATAGAACTTTCCATTTTGATTGAAAAAGCAACTTTATATCAGTCTACAAAAGAAAACTAATCCATATTTCCAGCTGTCTGGTACCATCTAATATAAACTCCTGTTACAGGTCACATGATAACAAATATAACAAGGCTGTAAACTCTGAAAGTTGACAACCGTATTCCATCTGTCAATAACTTCTGAAAACTTAGAAAATCTTGGGTATGAGGAGATGAGTGCAATAGTACATTGATATATATGAATATATCTAATATACATGATGCAAATATAGTTCCGTTAGCAATTATTTCTGGGGAGTGATGCTACTCTGTGTTTATGCAATCACTGAATGTTGGCTCTCTTTGCTCTGAGCCATGGAGTCATTAATTATTTTAGGGGGCTATATTTCATGTAATTATGTTCAAGGTTGTATATATGTCTTTTGAACATCAAGGGAAATGGATAAGCAGCCTCGGAGCAGATGTGGAATAGCGGCTGCAGGTCCTGGGTTGAGGTGCCTCTTCTGTGTACACTGTGGGGGTGGGATATGTCCCTGATCACTTTAAATATTAATGTCTGCAACATGCTACGACTTCTAATTAGAAGGTTCGCTTGTTCGGGGAGATGGGTTGAATGCCATTGGTCTTCCTCTGAGAAATGAAAATGTCTCCATAGTTTAGATGACATTTCTAGTGAAATTCCATTCATTGACATTATCAGAATATGCTATCCCTGTGTGGAATCAAGCATAAAAAATATCACCATCCTCAATACTTGCATTTGCTTCTGTAAATGTTTAGACAGTTAGGAGAGTAACTTAGGTCGATTTGTGCAAGCCCTTCCACATTGGAGGTCCTGTAATCATGATAATGAGGTGACTGAGTCTAACATGTATCGCCTAACTCGGTACACTGGAATGGTCATGAGTCTCACAAGTATCACCTACCTATCTATGCCCTGAGGAGTGACAGTACCTGAGGAGTGACAGTACCTGAGGAGTGACTACCTGAGGAGTGACAGTACCTGAGGAGTGACAGTACCTGAGGAGTTGACAGTACCTGAGGAGTGACAGTACCTGATGAGTGACATTACCTGAGGAGTTGACAGTACCTGAGGAGTTGACAGTACCTGAGGAGTTGATAGTACCTGAGGAGTGACAGTACCTGAGGAGTGACATTACCTGAGAAGTGACAGTACCTGAGGAGTTGACAGTACCTGAGAAGTGACAGTACCTGAGGAGTGACATTACCTGAGGAGTGACATTACCTGATGAGTGACATTACCTGATGAGTGACATTACCTGAGGAGTGACAGTACCTGAGGAGTGACAGTACCTGAGGAGTTGACAGTATCTTTACCTTGATATTGTTAGCTGGGGTATGTCTGGGAGTCTTACTTATATCAACTACCCTGGATCTCCTGATCTGAAGGTATCAGAAGTCCAACTATCAAATCCTTATAACAATACGCTCTGTAAGGTCACATTCCCCTTTCCACATTTCTCGGCATCAAACAAGACATCTCTATCGGTAACATATTTCTCTCTGTGCATTCTGGGACGTGGCAGACATGACCCTGCAATGCTGCTGTTTGCCCAGATAAAGTGTGCTTTTCACAGGGTGATGTTCACACCTGAAGTGTGAACAACGATCACACATCACTGCACACACCAGGCTAGTAACAACCTTAGCCTTTAGTCTTGTTCAGCCAAGCCTTCTGCCCCTTGAACATTGCACCAAACAGGTCTTTCGGTTGAGCACACCACTCCTTGTGACTCACAATACAGGCTGAATCACAGGCAAGAGGCATGACAGTGAGAGGACCTCGGTGATTCAGACTATTTTGCCCTTTGCCTTGTCCATTTGCGGCTGCTTGTCGCCCGATTCAGGGCCTCACTTATCAACACATGACGTATACGTTTTCAATGCCAGAATCACTCTCCCCAGCCAACAAATCACCAACTGTATTGTGGCATGAGGAGCAGAGCATATCATTTGGCAGTGATGTCACAGAGTCTGTATGGGGGCCAGCATTGATCTCATAGAGAACAACTTGTAATGTTGCCATTTAGAAATCACTGTGTGCACACAGATGCTTGCCAGAAAGTAGCAACTTTGAGCACAGTTATCTCGCTGAGCTGTAACTTGATCTTTAACTAAATCATTGAGCTGTAGCCTCTGTATTCCATTTGACTATGTTTGCCTTTCAAGAGAACCCAGATTAGGATGGTGCTTAGTACACTGCTTACAGGGACCTTTTAGTTTTCTGGGGATATTCGGAAATCGTTTTCCGGTGATATTTTGACAGACCTCTCCATGAGTATGTGGACATTTTGACACTTTGCCAAAAAAAAAAAAAAAAAAAAAATATGGAAATAAAATTACTTGTATTTTTGCATACTTTGTGTGAGACAACTTATGAGATGTTTTCACCTCCCATCAGATAAGGTAAAATCTAGGCCCCACTGTAAGTATATACACCACTTAAGCTATTTAGAAGCTAGGAAGACAGACAATGAATAAAAGGGAAGTGTTGTACATGAATGTAAACATCACGCCACCTGTAAGTGTCTCATCCTGGCGTCACCACCCTAATATATATATGCCATATATATGTCCGAGCCTCCCTCCCCGTCAGAATCATCGCTAATACCTTTATCTTCCTTCCTCCCTCCTCTATAAATAGCTGTCAGCATCCGCATTATGCACACACGTACAACTTCCTCTTGGACTGCACAGATAGAAAGATGGTCTGAGAACTGCAATATCGCATTACGCCATCTCTAATGAAATATATGCGGAGGAACCATCCTACAATCTGTCTCCTTGCCTTAATCTGGGACCACCATCCCTAATCCAGGACTATTTTGAGCTTAATCTGGGACCATAATCCATGTCTATTTCATCCCAAACCTGTGACCATTGTTCCTTAATTTGTGACCTTATATATGACCACATTCACTGATGTGTGACTAATATTTCTAACCACCATCCCTAATCTTTGACCTTATTTAAACTATATTTGCTGATCTGTGACTAACATCCCTAATTTTTAACCACCATCCCTAATCTGTGCCCTTATTTAAACCATATTTGCTGAGGCCGACACCATTCATCCTTAACCACCAACTTGATAATGGAATGTTGCAATATATAAGGTAAATGATGCACCATTAAAACATATTTAGAAGCAATTGTGGAAAATTATATCTGGGAATGTTAAACCTTACGAGGGAAATCATTAAAAATAAAGGAATATTGAACTACAAATTGGAAATTTTCAAAACATATCTTTCATAACCATATGCAAGATAATGTTTATGAATGAGCCTGTAGAAATGCATAGGATACATTAACCTGTGCAATGAGATGTTCTTTCTCCCTGCTACACAGATGTTCTTTCTCCCTGGTACACATTCTGAAGGCTATAAGTATCTTCTGCTGTTCTCCCTATTACCATAAGATGACAGCTCTGTTCCAAAACTGATGCCCTCGCATCACAAAAAACATTCAAAAAGTAAAGATAATTAACAAACATCCCATGATTTCAAGCAAAAGTTCTTTATATTTCTGAGGGATTCATTTTAACTTGAAAATAAAGACATCACACTTCAGTCTGTGTTTTATTTTCCAAATTGGGCGATTGTTTTTTTGTCGCTGATTATTCTCACTTTCTTGCTGCGAGTTTCATTCAACATAAAAAACTCCTCGTCATTTTAAGGACTCCATTAGCATTGGAAGCCATAGGAGGTGAAATTCATATCATGATAACACCAACGAGAATGAGCGTCAGACAATTAGAACGGTGCAGTCTGACATCGGTGTCCTACGCTCACAAAACACAAAGTTTTGCCATAATTAGTGCAGACCTCTTACTCAATAGGGCCCTTGTCGTAGGAGGCTGGCGGTGGAGGGCGTGAGAAACAGGGCCTCTTCTCATTAATAAACTCCTATGTATTACAATTTACTGTGTCACTGATGGCCTGCAGAGGTTGTCAAGTAGTTTGACATATAAAACCTTTCCATGTCCTTGTATCATTCAATGTTTTCTCTCAATATGCTAACGGCAACAGAGCTGTTGTCACAAAGGCAATTGTGTTCCGCATGCCGAGATACTGTTTGCTGTCAATTGCATTTCCCACAAATTGTGTCTCATATCCTTTTATTATCTTCAACCTAAGAGAGTATGTCAAATGTTGGCATTATACGGGTGAATCTCTCCCTGTCAACATACATTCGGAATCGGTGTATTCATGGACATCACAGAAACGTTAAAAAAAAATCAAGCCTGAAAGCTGATTAATCTATTGAGATAGAGTGAAAGTAACGCATTAATGGAGAAAACATACAAAACAAAGCGAAAAAGACATCAATGAAAGCAAATGAGATATGTATCCTCTCACTATTAGTGCTGAGTGACAGGATTATCATTATTTATGGCGATGAAGGCAAAATGAGAGAAACATAAGCAGATAGTAACGCGGATGTGCCATGTTTGATACACCTGCATCAAGCCTCAGAATCTTGCATATCTCACATGATGAGCTCCAGCATATTGATTAGAAAAATATGCACAAGCAAATACTACAGATAGTATGGTGGATATTTTTAGGGACACTTTACAATTTCCTCTCCCGATAATGAAGTACGTGCACAACTACGGCAGTATGTGCATTATTGATAGAGTTGGTAACAAGGCACTATTGCTTTGTCAGATGGTCCACTACCATTGTCACAAGTGCATTGTGGTCTTATAAATGTTATTGCTCATGGTTTTCTTGCGTAAACATAGATATAAGCATAGCAATTCAACATGAGGCTGAAACATATTCTGAAATCATTGCGAGCAGAAAGGTCCCAAAAAATGGGTTTCTAAGTCTGTGGCAAAACTGTGGGAAAATTTTAATTTCCTCGTAGACAAGAAACCTGTGAATCAAGTAACTAGTTTAAATCATTTCACCTTATTTTTCAGGGATATTGAGCTTTCTGATTATTTAAATACAGATATCCATCATTTTATATTACTGCACTTTATTCGCATTTTGACATGAGCTGACTCAGTGTAACAAAATTTGTATAAACAAAAACAGTGTTACAATGGAGAAAATAAATTCTAAATGGGTATTTTTATTCCCTGACGTTTGATTTGAGTGCATTGACCAGTGTGATTAAGTAGGAGTGTAAAGCAATCTGAGGCCAGATAATGAGAACCTATGAAGGTTGAGGAGCCGGGCAGGTGTAAAATAATCACCTGGGATGTGATCGGTCATGCCCCAGCCTCCACTCATATCCTATACACAACCTATGAGAACTTGTTATTAACACTGAGCACAGTTTACACTGTTCAATCACTGAATAGGATAAGAGCTCACATCTGCCGTAGATCACTGTCAGAGGCTTTCTCATCTCCTGATGCATTGCTCTCCTCCCAGTTTCCCCATCCCATCAGCTCACATTACCATTCAGGCTTCAACATCAATAATAACATGGAACTGACCATAACCCATACCAGAAACATCATAGCAATCATATTTCACAAACTCTTGACATTCTCATGGGCATCTTCCAAATGTCTGTTTTCAATATTCCATTGTTTTATTAACATCTAATCTTGGTGTAAATAGCAGTTGGTTCGAATTGGAAACAATATCTGTGTACCTGTTTTTATCAGATTATACGTGCTATTCAACTTGTTGCTTTACAGTAAGTAATATTTTACATATGGAAATACAACATAAGTATACATTTTTATCATTTATCACTTACATCTGTTGAGTGGGACATCTGACATATAAAAACAGGAAAAGATGATAAATATGATCCCTGTAGGCACAGCAAATAAAACATAAAATCACCAAGGGAAAAAAAAGCGACAAAGAAAATTTTAGATCTAAAGCATATAGTCTCACTTTGACATATCGTTGAATTATCAAGGGTCGGTGGTCAAAAAGCAAATGGCTGAGGTCAGAGAAGGAGGTGGTGGAGAAACACAGGCAATATAATAGAGTGGCGCCTGAGTGGCATGACAGGGCAGGGAGGTCGCGACCCCGAGTGCTTCCCTCACACCTCGGGTCTCATTACCGCATAATGTCAACCGCATACAGACATAGAAACACACATAGCAAAAACATTTCCGTGGACCTCGGGTCCAAAAAGGGTCACTTCCCAGATGATGTTACAACATTTTAGGGCATGGCTCATATTTGTACTGTGTGTATAATCAAATTTACATGATATGTGGATCTTGGTATATTGTTATAAAGGAACATGGTGGTAATAGGCCAAAGGACATCTCTGTGTCAGGATGGGGCTAAGATGCCCAGGAATATAAGGTGTCTATCACCTGTGACCAGCTAATACCAGCAGGGCATCGTCTTTATGAAGCCATCGTTGCAGCAGTCTCACTATTGTCAAGAGCCAATTAGATAAAATCATAAATATATACATGGATATAGGCATGCACATTTACTGTCCAGTATGGTGTGGATTACAACAAAAATGTGTGGAGTTAAATCTCCGACTGAAAGGTGAGCTCTGTGGTTTTCATCTCTCTGAAACCATCAGAGCAAACAAAAGTGCACTCTTAACTATCCACTGTCCCTTATCCACTATCCCTTATCCACTATCCACTATCCCTTATCCACTATCCCTTATCCATTATCCCTTATCCATTATCTCTTATCCATTATCTTCCCATTCTTTTCACCATCAACCAACTGTCCAATATTTATAGATCACTTTCAAAAACTGAAATGTAGGGATCGTATATTTGGGTAGATATTAATTCATGTACTGCAAGATTCTTTCATTCCATCATAAATATGACCTCTTTTACAAAAGGTAAAATGTACTGTAAATATTTGGTGAAAGATGTTATGATGAAAATTTCATCCCAAACTTACCTAATTTAGCAAACACCATTCTAAAACCGAGAACATTCTGGGCTTAATTGTGTGTGATTTTTGTGAAGTAGAAAGATGTAAAATAATATAGCACCAGTGAAGGTTTGTGGTGTTTTTGAAGGCACCAAAATAACAGCACAGAGCTGTGAAGGTGTAACCTTGACCAGTGACCACTGGGAGAGAGCGTCCTCACGCTAAACTCTCACCACTCACCAAACTTGAACGGCTCGCTAAACTCTCTCCCCACTCAGCTTAAATCTCACCACTTGCTTCTCCCCTTCCTGTTTCGCTATAGCACGACTCAATCAGAAGTTGAAAAAAAAATTAAAATAAAAAATACACAAACTTGATAAAAGTGGCATATTGTTCAATGAAATCCAATGACAATACCAGCTTATAGAGGCACAGAACATCGTACAAAACAGGAAAGCTTTCATATCCTAGGAAAATGCATGCAGATAAATATCTCCCACAAAGCAATTAGGTCCCAGCTCAGATATACCCACACGATCACCAGTCATTTCATCTGCAAGTGCACAATGCCATCATTTGGATCAAATCCGATTCACATATCAACTTACAGTAGATTTAAACTGAAGGCAATTACTGACTTCAAAGGTCTATTGCTGTAAAAGATGCTTGAAGTGTATATTAGCTATCAGAACTGTGTGAATGAGATAGTCTGTGATAGATGACGCCAGACGGCCGGTGTTTGACCACCTGTGCCTGTGCTTTCTCAAGGTGCTGCCCTCAGATAATCAATTCTGACCTTCACTTCCCTTCGAAAACACAGTCCAGAAATGCTCCTGCTCACAACTTTTGATTATTTAACTACTTTATTCTTTCAATTACCAATCAAATCGGTTAAATTTTTTTTTTTTTTTTAAACATCATTTTATAACTCATACAATGCTCCATATATACATCACAGTATAGACATAACTACACACACATATAAGACATAAATATTTGGTTGTTTTGTATTTGCAGAAGATCTTCCGGTGCCTAAGCTGATGTGTGTGGCCTGGTACAGCCTGGACGTATTGTTCACCTCGTCTACGATCTGCCATCTCTGTATGATCTCCATAGACCGATACATGTCCCTCAAATACCCTCTCAAATACGGACATGCCAAGAAGACCAAGCACACTGTGTTTAAGATAGTACTGGTCTGGATCATATCGTTCTGCATCGCCGGCCCCCTGTTTCTGTTCAGCATGTTTGATACTCAAAAAGAGGTTTATTACAAAGGATGTGGTCCCGAAACGACAACGTTTGTGCTCTCGGCGACCATAATGTC
This sequence comes from Amphiduros pacificus, assembly GCA_949316495.1. Lineage (NCBI taxonomy): Eukaryota > Metazoa > Annelida > Polychaeta > Phyllodocida > Hesionidae > Amphiduros > Amphiduros pacificus. The sequence continues at coordinate 18,520,884 of OX439008.1, read as the reverse complement.
GTTTTATCTGCCACTGCTGATCATGACAATCATGTACATTCTGACGGTGAAGGCGCTCTATGACCAGCGGAGGGCGCAGCAGAAGCTCGCCATCACAAACTGTGGGTCGAGTTCCTGGTCACTCAAAGATGGCGTCTCCACAGGACTACCTCGTAAGTCTTTACCAAAACAGGCGAGCTCAGAATCTCGCGACTCTGCCACCGGAGGGCGCTCTCCACTGTTAGGTCATAAACAGTTCCTCAAGTCTCCGGACACATCGCCGACGTATCACCAGCGCTCCGCTAGCTTCTTGTGTGTTGATAATAATCAGAGTGACGGCCACCAGGGCCTGACACCCTCGTCAACGTGTACTGACATTGCCATGCAGGACCTTGACCTGCCCTCCGACACGGCCATACACACCACCAACGGCAGCTCCGGCGGCTCCAAGAAACTCAAAATTAGAACTTTCCGTTTCAAGCGCAATGCTTCGAGTAATTCCAGTCGTAAGAACAGTGATAAGGGGAAGAAGGCCGTTCAGGTTCTCGGCATCCTGTTCGCTGTCTTTGTGATATTCTACTTGCCGTTTTTCGCCACATATACTATTAACGCCACCTGTCTGCGGTGCCAGCAGTACATCTCGCCTCAGATGATCATGGCTTTCGAGTGGCTGGCATACAGTGGCTCCATGGTTAATCCCATCGTTTATCACTTATTCAACCTGGAGTTCCGACGGGCATTCCATCGTCTGCTGCGGTGCAAGTGTGGCAGATCACCGCGCTGACTAGACGAGACCTTATATAATTGAAGAATAAATATCTTGTTCTGTCCTCCAACCTGCTTCTGTGGGTTCACCAGGTTGACGGCACTCGTCCTTAGATGAATAAGGTGCAGAATGTTTTGCTACCCCTGGTAATGCTTCATTGCTGAGGGGTTAATTTGCGGGGTACCCCCATAGCAGAATGATAATCATTTGTCTTGGAAATAGAACAAATATCTGTGTTAAGCAACATCATAGCTGGTGCAGAAATCACAGGACAGGAATGAAAACCACTGCACTGTGAGCCAAAGGCAACAAAAAATAATGTATTAATACAAAAAAAAAAAAAAAGTGATTGCCATAATTTGGAGCTTAGACAGGTGCACTGGGATGGGATCTGTAAAAATGGCAGAATGAAGCTGGCAAAGAGTGTAATTTCCTGGTGGCAAGAAAGTATCATCTCCGAGCTTACCATCTCCGAGCTTACCGCCATGGGACATATTAATATACCCAGCACAAATGGCATCACTGCTGGTCGTGCTGCAACATGACTAAGGATTAAGAGATTAAGGATTAAGAGATCAAGGATTACCATCCAACAATCTGCTTGGTTAAACGAAAAAATACACAAGAGGGTGTTGTTGTTATCATATTAGCATTTTCACTGTAGGAAAGGTGCTATAATATATAATCGTGTGAACCCTGGGTGCCTGGATGATTTACAGGGAACATGAGCCTCCTGTTTACTCCACATACTCACATGACCCAACAAAGGGACCAAATCAAAGTATTTTGTCAAATATACCGTATTTAAATCAAAATAATGCACAAATATGTTGGTGATAGATCAAAATCTACATACTGTTCCAAGTATGTTGAGGCAGTTACTGTTTGTGTGTGCATTATTTAGGATGAATATGGCAAGATAATCAGGCTTTCTCCATTTCCATGTCATACGAAACTTGTTTACCAAAGAAACAATTTCTTTACCGAATACAACAAATTGCGTTTTCCTCAATTTACATTTTCTGCATAAGATAGGGATGTCAAGAAATGTGACATCTGAGCTATATATATTCCAGGAAATGATTCAAATGTTTGTGACTGGCTGTTGTCTTTTTCTCCTGTTTCTGAAGGTTATTTGATCAAACAATTGAATCCTGCTTCTATCACTGTATTCAAAAACATAGAAATTTTAAGCAAATAAATTAGAATTTAAAAGACACTACTGTAGTGCATGTTCTGTCTAGAAGTTAATCAGGAGATAATGTGTGTGATTTGGAGAGAGATTTGTTCTGGAGATTATCTTCGGGAGGGAGTCTGATACATATCTGGAGACCGTGATGATTGCACACAACACGCCACATATATATATGCCAGCTTCCACTGCAAGTGTGCAACCAATAATTAAATCATAAATGTATCATATATTTTCCAGACAGATGACTTGAAATTCAGCACCTGAGTGTAAAGTATTCAGAAGAAAGTTATTTAATTATAAGCTTCACAGACCAACTTGTTGGCAATAAAAAAAAGTTAAATTTCAATGTCATTGTATGGCAATAAAAATGAAATAATTATTATTTCATCAGCTGGATAACTTTAAACACTAATTATATCTATGTCAACTAATGACCCAGCTAAAAAGTACAACAAAACAATCTGTGAATCTAATAATCAAATAGGTATGGCCTGATGTCGGTAGCAGACCTATATATAGAGATTTCCTTGGGGCGGGGAAGGAGAATAAAGCGGGCTGGTGCAGTCTCTCCTGGATTGTTTAAAGATAAATACACAGGAAGCTAATCCCACAGGCAAAATCCTATGGCCAGCATGCTAATAATCATAAATATAAATATATATATATATATTGTCAATATCCTGATAATGTGGGTTGTAAATAATATTGTGATTCGTTCATCTCAGTGACTGATAAAAAGGCATTTATTTTTGATGATGTAACAATATAGACCAGAGTAAACGTGTGAGTGTGAATAGTGAAATGTCCCCACTTTTTTATCCACATGATTCACTTGTTTTGTCATATAAAACATATGAAGAATTCTATCAGACAATCAATCTTTTTGCATTATCATTTTTTCTGTTAAAGAGAAATACTGATTATGTTCACTATCTGCTTTCTCTTGTGCATCTCAGAGTTTCTCTTAATCTGTATAAGTAATCTGATAAAATCATTGAGATGCATTCTCGCATATTCCATTTATAGGCTGTCAGATATTTCCCATTAATATGCTCCATGGCACTAATCCCATTAATATGCTCCTTAGCACTATTCCCATTATTATGCTCCCTGGCACTATTCCCATTAATTTGCTCCCTGGCATTTTTCCCATTAATATGCTCCTTAGCACTATTCCCATTTATTTTCTTCCTGGCACTATTCCCATTAATATTCTCCTTGGCACCATTCCCATTAATATGCTCCCTGGCACTTTTCCCATTAATATGCTCCATAGCACTATTCCCATTAATTTTCTCCATGGCACTATTCCCATTAATACGCTCCCTGGCACTATTCCCATTAATTTGCTATTCCTGATTTCTCATTGCCACTCAACTATCTTTCAGATTCAAATTAAATGCCACCTTTAAGTCTGGACGACTTTTGACATTGCAGTATGCTTCACTGTGTGATTACCAAATCCTAGGAGATTCATTTACAAGATCAGGATTCTAGCTGTTCATGAGCAAACTTGAAATAAGCTCATTTCTATCAAAGTTAAATTTCGAAAATGAATTTCATGATTTCCCAAATGAGCCAAAGAGAATTTGGATAGATTTACAAATCTCACGTTATATTTTGATATCCCAAATGAGTGATTCAGCATTATGATAATATTTTCAAATTAAATGTTTCTATCTACTTTAAATTGTATTCACCGTTGAGACGAGTAAACATGTGCACTAGCTTGGCATTGTGGTATTTAACTGGCAGAATTCAAAAGTCCACAGCATTGCTGCAAGGTGGGGCCAAGTAACTGAATGGTCACAAATGTATGAGACTCAATGGAATGGTAAAGTAAGGTTATTAAAAGTACCCTGTCATGGTCCAGACTGCACCCTGTCATGGTCCAGACTGCACCCTGTCATGGTCCAGACTGCACCCTGTCATGGGCCAGACTGCACCCTGTCATGGTCCATACTCCACCCTGTCATGGTCCATACTGCACCCTGTCATGGTCCAGACTGCACCCTGTCATGGTCCAGACTGCACCCTGTCATGGTCCATACTACACCCTGTCATGGTTGAAATTCCACCCTGTCATGGTCCATACTCCACCCTGTCATGGTCCATACTCCACCCTGTCATGGTACATACTCCACCCTGTCATGGTCCACACTCCACCCTGTCATGGTCCAGACACCACCCTGTCATGGGCCAGACTGCACCCTGTCATGGTCCATACTACACCCTGTCATGGTCCAGACTGCACCCTGTCATGGTCCATACTCCACCCTGTCAAGTATCATTCATTGTCATGGACCAGTATGGTCGAGTATGGTCGCAGAATGGTCAAATCATGGCCCACCAAGGTCTTATTTGTTCACATTTATGTATGACCATATAGTCACGTTAACCTGCCTGTTAACTATCGTTAACCTGCCTGTTAACTATCAGCCTGTGAGTGCATGTCCCTGTCAATAGGGGGCGGTGCAGGGCAGCATCATGAGCAACAAATCTACTAGCACTCCTGCTAGGTCCCAGTTTACTCTTGTTTGCCCTTCATTACAGAGCTACCCCCTGCGCCAAGCTGATCAGGGGGCTATCACCCACTGCACTGATTGCTTGCCAATTTATGAAGTCCGCAGGAAATCGGCCACCATGCCTAACTCCCACCGATATGAGAATCACCATCTTCCCATCACATACGTCAGACACATGCCAAAACTACTCTTGCCTGAAATTAGGCAAGGGTCAGTTGCCTCCTAAGAGCTCAAGCAGTCACACTTCTTCTCCCCCATTATAATATATATGATAAAAGGATAGAACATATGCAATGCCCTTTGTTTTCCCCATGAATTGTCAAATGGCACAGAAATGAGTCATAATTCAATAAACTCAAATATAAATATATAGATAGAGGGACGGACACAGCATCGTCCGAAAAGCGATAGAAGCGATAGTATGACCGAACATTCCAGATTGCTGTATAAGAGAGACTTAAAGTGATACACTATAACTACATATGAAGGACAAGGAGGACCTAACCATTGAGGTCAGTCCTAATCCTCACGGTCAAGTCTAATGTTCAGACAGGTCTATGGATCATCATCCTTCCCTTGACCTAATTTAATTTTGTGCTCCGTTTCCACCAAAATCTATAATTGTCCATCACTAGATATTGGTTTTCGACAATGTGATAACTACCACAAAATCGGCCACCGTCATCAGATCATAAGGAGTAGTGATATTGTCTCACGAGTTCAGAGTGACGGCGATCTGCAGGCAGAGATGGGATGGGCTGTAACCGTTCCCCTCTGCCCACTCTGGACATTAGTATTCTGCGTGTGTTCTGAGGCAGTCTCCTCATACCGACAGATAGAATACTGTATACAGACAAATTTTCGCGACCTTTTTATTTTCGCGTTTATTCGCGCCAGGACGTCATTCGCGAAATTAAATGGACGCGAAATTGAAGAGGGGACTCTCCCGGTCATTTTGATACCAAGCATGACCATATTGACCCAGTGATCAGACGTAGCGGATCGATTTTGATTGCATTTTAAATGATAAATAAAGGTATTTACCCAATATTATCACAAATTAAAACGTAATACGATGTACGTGACGTCCTTGATCTTAGCGTCAAAACTAACACGTGGTAGAATATTTCTTTGTGTATTATAAAGCCAAAGATATTCATTATATTGCTTTTAATTATTAAAAACTTTAGCAGATTTCAAACTCGATTTTCTCTGCTTCTAAACAAGATATCAACAAGCAGATTTCGCGTGCAGATTCTGTGAAATCCATAGATGTTAGAAATCCAAATTTCGTGAAAATAAAACGGCGCGAACCTGTCGAAGACGGCGATGGCGCGAAAATAACTAGGCGCGAATTTTTCTCTGTATACAGTAGCCCCTCTGAGCATCACTCTGCCTCTCTCCTCTGTCATTTGTTGCGGATTTGTTTGCTTCTCTAGTCCACCATTCCTTGCCCCTGATATCAATTACTTGCCATTTTTGCCAGTGCTACATCATCATTTGATTTGCTTCCTCTTAGATTGAGCTTTATGCTTCCCTGCAAAGCTAAACCTGTATCTCATGTAGTCATTCTGCCATACTTGCACAAACCATCTATCAAAATACCAAACTTCTGTCAAATGATATGTGAACTCCATTGAATATTGTATTTTTCATGCTGAACGTGACTTATGACAGTGCTTAATTGTAAATGAGTAAACCATGTACATGTAAAACCTATTTTTGTAATGTAAACAAAAAGATTATTCCTATTACAAAAAAAATATTGTGAACTCAAAACAAATATACATATCCATTTGTCCCAAACTATAGCTTAGAATTAAAGTAGAAACAAAATACAGTATTAAATACTGTTTAAATACTGTTTAAATTTGTTTAATTGTATAAGTATTAAAGAAGTATTTTGCATCAGTTCTGAAAAAAAAAAATTCTGCTTAATTTGTGAAATTAAAAAATATATTTGCCCAAGCCGATTGGCCACATTTGGACCAATCAGCAGTGGGGCTGATATTAACTGCAGGCTAGAGTCTCATAGTACAGTATCAATATGATAATGATTTGTTCAATACATCTCTCGGTATAGTGCACCTTTGGAAAATAAAAATACATTACACAACATTATCACTTCTATGGTTTTAATTTTCACATCTGCCTGTCATAGAGATTGATTAATAGCCTTATCTTATTTATGGAAATATATTTTCTCCACCATTTTAAATGGTCATTACCAAATGTTATAGCATCAGAAAAAAAGTTACGAAGTATTCAAACATTAAGATGTCCATGAGATATGTAAAATAGGACTACTAAAAATGGGGGATGAGGGGGTAGAGGGGGGATGAGGGGGGTAGAGGGAGGCAGGTGGCAGCTTGCAGTGTTGGTTTCAACCTTGCTACTGCCCATTGCCCTGCGTACATTTCCTGTCGTCAGATTTCCCAGCTCACCTATCCATCACCTCTTAATGCACCAAGGAAGGAACCACAGCTCGCCGCCCTCTCCAGAAAGAAATCTCTCCAAACTGCCATTTCTCGATGGCATTCCCTGCAGTCTTTTGTTGGCACTGTATTATTCTTTGCGCTCGTCTGAGGAGAAAACGAGCCTTGGGTGAGATTCCTGTCCCGCCGGCCTGGGCCTTCATTGCTAATCCTGGGAGCTCCTCCAAGGAAACCATCCAAGTAACCTCGTTCCACACTTATCGTCATGGTGATTTCATTCCAAAGACATGCAATTCTGTCCACATACTTCCCACCCGAATCCACAAACTTCTCCATAGTTGTTATCTGAGAGACCCAGTGCCTTTTCCCCGCTCTCAATACATCCTTATCTGATACAATGTAGTTGTCTGCTGAAATCTCCCTGTCAGTTTATCAGGTTTATCAGGCCAAAAGAAAAATGTTTTCTTTCCACTTTCCAGACCTATCCTAACTTAAACAACCTCAACAATATATTCATATTAAAAAAAGGTTTATTTCAGATGTACAATATGATGAAGCATCAATATAAAGTCAGCTTAAATTTTGTAGATTTTGGGTTCAGTTTGACCTGATACCAATTTGCTTGTCAAAAATAATATTAAAAAAAATCATAAAATTTGCACCACCGACCCAAAATTATTTTCCCGTGTCAGTGCAAACACAACATTTTTATTTTTTTTATTTTTGGCCTTAGTAAAACAGACCTCTCAAGAAACTCATCCCATGAATACTCGCATCATATCCTGTTTCAGAATCACCTGTGGTCTTGTGAACTTAATATTTGATTTTTTTTCTCTATTTCCTCAAAAAACTAAAAACATGATAAAATACATGTTATTACTTGAGTTACTCAATAAGTAAGCATTAAAAAAATCCCATCAAGCTTGATCAAATGTAAAAACCAGAAAATGTACTATTTACTAGGGAATGATACGTCTCTTGTGCCAAAAGAGCATCTGCTACATGCCCCAGAGTCAACCAGTGTCTTCCACAGGAGGCAAACAATTACCCACAATGCCCCTCTGCTACCTGGCCAGATCCTGGTAGGCATTTTGGCCACATATTTCAGCTAATCTCATTTATCAGAGCAGTCAACCAATCTCAGTGTGTTAGCATAGCTACCGTATTAAAAAAAAAATTACTCCCTTGAAAAATGCATCACAACATTTAACATCTGAAGAGGTTTTCCCAAACGAGTGATCTGCTATTTCTATTAATATCACACCCAGTTATTTGTGATTCGGTGTCCTCTATCAATATGGAAATTAATTCTTTGCAATCTAGTCGCTTTTTTCCCCACTGATGAAGATTAAGGCTGGCTCCTTCCACAAGGAAAAGTGTGGAGATAACAATCCTCTCAGCCACCCAAATATTGACTCACAAGTTACATCACCTTTTACAACATAGAATTCAATTTGTTAATAACATAAGAGCAAAATCAAAGCATCTTTTTGATCAATGAGGACAGCAAGTTCAAAAATGAATTTTGTTAAAACTTACTAATCTATCACTTTGAATTCATCTTTCTGAAATGCCAAACACATACATATCAGAATGTATGTATTTATGTATGTGGATGTGGATGTGGATGTGGATGTGTGTATGTGAATATATCTCATCAGGTACTGGGCTCTCAATAGGAATCAACTTCAATGAATTCCACAGAGATGCCTTGCATATGCTTTCATCACTTAACATTGCTGGGGGTAGACTTATCAGTATGTTTACAACGTATCTGATTTTATTGCTAATCTGGTCTGTGGACCTGTCATTCTCGCATCCACCAATCAACTGCCATTTGTCGGAGCTGATGTTTCCCTAATCCATCAAGTCACAGACAAATTTAGTTTTGAGTTGGTCATGTAATGGAATGCTGAACTTGTTTTCAAACTTGATTCTATACATCCATTTGATATCGTAGATTGGAAATAATTGCTCTCAAAATCCATTCATTGAGGCAGAGCAGTATCATAACATGGACTTCTTACTTGCATTAAATGATTCACTGTTGAATGCTTTTCTTAATCAATCATTCAATGATGAATAACACAATTTAATCGCTCAAAACCGGTGGCTGGTTATGGGTTAATACATAATAATTTCATTTCTGAGTGAGGAAAAATGTGTCTAATTGAAAAGTAAGACACCGAAACAATATTTTGATTTTATGTTACAATCAGCTGTAATTTCTGGCATCTGTGGATCTGGAAATAGAAGGGGCCAAGTATCACGGCTGCGTCCAATACTTGAAAGTTCGGACATTTCCCATTCAGTCTGCACCTTGTCTGGAATCAACCTATAAATCTCTCCCCCTTTTTTTCAATTATTGACCATTAAATCAACAACAAAAAATCCACAGCGCAACCAGGGAGATGGTTTTAAGGTCTTTGGATAAATTGGAAACTGCCAGAGACATGAATGACTCAAGCTCTCACTGGATCTGCTATCAATCCTCCTACGCATCAATGATCTTGAAAACATCACAAGGGCACCGCAAAATCACCCCAAATCCCATACTACATCAGCAACTGTAGTAACACCACTTCCTTAACTGAGCCTCGTCAATACAAAATGGCCATGATCCTAAAGTATGGTTTATAAATCTATGAATTTTATATTGGGCCCTGAAGATGAGCACCTCGCACCATCAGTCATTTTTGAATGGATTGGATCAATCTGGTCAGGCTGATAAATTTCAATATTTCGAGATAAATAAATTTCCGAATAAATATAATTTTAAAACGGCATGTTTATCAGAAAGACTTCACATCTTTATTTGAAAATATAACATGAAATATGAAATATAAAATATAAAATAAGTTAATTATCAAATTTGGAACTGTTAGTATGGTCTGAAATTAGATAATGAAATAGACGATCAATTTAGCTTTCTTCACTACACATGCAGAGGTAATTTGATTTATGTTTAAAATTCTTCTGACAGTAAAAAGCCCTATTAAAGAATGCATATACAAATTTCTCAGTTGGAACTGCTAACTTGATAATTCAATTTATCGCTCTGTCATATTGATGCTAAAAAAAAAAACTGGAAATTGCCTTAAAATGCAAGACTGAGAATGGTGAAGGCTTTATGTATAATGCTCACTTAATGAAATCAGCAGGGAAATCCATCTCATCGTGGACCTGACTTGAGCCATTGACTATTGCTAAAACTTTCTATAATCTTCTCTGTTTATCATGTTTTTCATTAACGTTCACGCCTCTGCCTGCATATCAACAAAGTAGGTATATTAGTGCCTCCGCCAGATCCCCCAACAAAGCGGCCATGTTATGTTAGACCCACATATCAGATATCATAATGCAGACGGTGGAATAATGGAATATTTTCTGCTTGGACAATAATGTTCCATTTGGCACATGCAATAATCACAGCTGGAAGTGCGACTATCAATACACCATCACATTGATGGGAACACAATGTAAAGACCCATGCTGTACTTTCTATTTAATACGAGTACATTAATAGCCCTATACCCTCTCACTAACAGGTGGAAAAACTATATTTGAATCGATGATGATTGATGCATAGAATTAATACGTATTGATCGTTTAATTTGATCTCTTGATGGCACACTTTGGAGCAAGATATTCCTAATACAAATCAGTTGTGTATTTTGAGTGACACATAAGTTGCCTCTTTTGAATGACAAACAAGTTGCCTCTTTTGAGTGACAAACAAGTTGCCTCTTTTGAATGAAAACAAGTTGCCTCTTTTGAGTGACAAACAAGTTGCCTATTTTGAGTGACAAACAAGTTGCCTATTTTGAGTGACAAACAAGTTGCCTATTTTGAGAAACAAGCCCATGATCCATTTTGAGTGACACATAAGAAGTTTCACTTGTGAAATGATAATGTCTCAATTGCCACATGAGTGTTTTTATTATGGGTAACTATAAGTATTATAGATATGGGTAGTTACCAGTATCAGACATGGGGAGATATGGGTAATAGATTACCCCTATCGACGTCACTGGAAATAAACTTCATATCATAGAAATGAGTAATTTTAAGTCATAGACATCAGTAATTATCAGCCTATAGATATTGGTAATGTTCAGTCAAATAGGTGTACATCAGTATGCAAAATGGATACATACGGGTGATAGGTTGACATAGGTAGATATGGGTAATTATCAGTCGCATGTAGAGAAGTAATTATCAGTGGCATAGAGATAGTAATTATCAGTGGCATAGAGATAGTAATTATCAGTGTCATATATGGTAGTCATGGGTAATTATCACTTATAGCATAGGCATCAATATGCAACATGGACATGGGTATTTATCAGTATGCTAAATAGCACATAAAGGTAATGATCTGTATGCTATATGGGTTCATATGGTTAATTATCAGTGGCACAGGTATGGGTAATTATTGGTGACATAGGTACGGGCAATTATCGGTGTCATAGGTACAGGTAATTATCAATGTCATAGATCTGGGTAATGATCAGTGGCAGAGGTGGGTAGATATGGGTGATTACTGGTATCATAAATAGGTGATGTGATAATGAGGTGTCCTGGCTGCGGCAGCCGTGCATGTAAACAAGGCATCTACGGTTGCATATCAGCCTGCCTAATCCCCGCTGCAATCCTTCCCAGCACTCCCTGGTGTGCCCGGCATTTGTCATTCTATATCCTATCTGAGAAGCAGGATCAACCCAGCAGGAAATGGCATTCAATTTTCAAATTTACGAGGGCCACTTGTGCCTAACTGGAAGTAATGTGTTTTATTCCCAAACAAATCTGATTGAAGCGGTAACCTGATTGCTGCGTTCAAAAACTTATCCGAGTTCGCCATTTTCACCTATCTTAAACAATCCTATAGAAGTAGCAGACTAACCTAGCAGAATGAATTTGATGATGGCATACAGTGGAATGCATAACTTCACTCATCTCCAGTCTTCGTTACAGGAATATTCAATGTGTGCTTGTGTCTATAGTCTCATTATATTCTCCTTCACACACTGGGTATATTGATTCCTCCGACAGACCCTCCTCCTATACCTGTCTGGCTTATATTCTACCTACATCTTCATCTGGCAAAAAAATAAACTTCACCACAATACAAATATGTAAGATACAAATTTCTGAGGAGCTTATACACAGAAAATGTCATGAAATGTTCAAATATTATAGAAACATTTACAATTTATATAACCTTTGGAAATTCGTCTTTATACAAATATACTTACGGATTAATGATTTTTTTCTTGAGCTGACATTTATATAAACTGAGGAGTGTAAAGAATATTTTTATCAATATATGCATCCAGTACAATGACAAATAATTCATGTTATTATCACATTTCTGGGCTTAGGTATTTTTATTAGCACATTACTGAATTTCGGTCCAACGAAGTTCTGTTTCCCACTCATTCTAATAATAACAATGAAGTTATTGTTATTAATCTTATCAACTAATTAATTGGCCACTGGATTTATGGCCCAACATATTGTGAACCCTTATATGGAGATGATTCAATTCCCTCCAGATTATTCATTTTTGTTGGTTATCAGTCAGTCCATCATGCCTTGGTGATTTAGACAGGGGGGATAGTTAGCACCCATATGATGAGGAGAATGATGTGGTGTAGAATGGAGGGGGAGGGTTTAATGGTGCCATCAATGGGGCAGCCAGGTCTACACCTCGCATGCACACCAGCATCGTAATACACTTCACCTCTGACACCGCCAGCACATATCACCACGTCTGTCGCCAGTCTCCGCGCACTCCACATTACAGCTGAGCACTAATAACCACAGGCCACCGTTTTGTAACACACATCAAAAACCTCGTCTCTTAGGTCTGCTGAAAGTTAGCTCTCATTAAGTATACGAACGGCCACAAAAAAAAACAAAAAAAAAGTTCTCCTGAGATCGAGAATTTCCTTCTCTTTTTGCATTATTCAAAGCAATGTGATTCCAAACACGTCACATTTGAGATAAACAGCCTACAATTATGTCAATTCAATTTGTAAAGAAATTGGACAATTGTTTTTGTGTCTTGCAGCTTGTGCAGTCTGCAAACAACTGACCTGTCCAATCAATCCTTTCCCATCCATACTTTCCTATGATAGCTTTTACCTGTCTGTAATCTCTCAATGAACTACAAGTGTTCAACCAGGCAGATCAGCAGTTTGGTTGTAACCCTTAAACAAAGCGAGGGTTAAGCACCTTCAGACTGAACCACAGAATTAATTACATAAATTTTCAGGCCAACCCAACCCCTCAACCCAACTCTACAGCACTTTTAAATACACACTTTGCTCTTTTCTCTCGACTTTATTGTTCCTAACATTGGCATATGGTTATGCTCTTCTCACAAGTGTATAACACATGGACCGTATTTCAATATTGTGACGCACATAATTCAAGTTTTTACTGATTAAAAAATATTGACATTCCCAACACCAGGATTCCAAAATCTGCAGGATGAGATGCTAACCATCTTTAGTCTATAGGATGATACCATATTGTCACTGGTGTGATCACTTTATACAATACAGTGTCCAGGTGCAATGCTTGAGCTCTGCATCTCCCCAGACCCTCTCTCCAGAGCAACTCTCTGTAACCACTTCCCACAGGCACCCGCAACACAGGGCAACTCTCTGTAACCACTTCCCACAGGCACTCACAACACAGGACAACTCTCTGTAACCAATTCCCACAGGCACTCGCAGCACAGGACTACTCTCTGTAACCAATTCCCACAGGCACTCGCAACGCAGGACTACTCTCTGTAACCAATTCCCACAGGCACTCGCAGCACAGGACTACTCTCTGTAACCAATTCCCACAGGCACTTGCAGCACAGGGCAACTCTCTGTAACCACTTCCCACGGGCACTCGCAACGCAGGACTACTCTTTGTAACCAATTCCCACAGGCACTCGCAGCACAGGGCAACTCTCTGTAACCACTTCCCACGGGCACTCGCAACGCAGGACTACTCTTTGTAACCACTTCCCACAGGCACTCGCAACACAGGACAACTCTCTGTAACCGCTTCCCACAGGCACTCGCAGCACAGGACTACTCTCTGTAACCGCTTCCCACAGGCACTCGCAACACAGGACAACTCTCTGTAACCGCTTCCAACAGGCACTCGCAGCACAGGACAACTCTCTGTAACCACTTCCCCCAGCCGCTCGCTGGATCAACTAAATACAACCACTACCCACAGCCACTTGAGTTTGAAGATTCTATACATCATTTTACAGGCAGAACTACAATATGATACATCATGCCTTTCACTATTTCACATGTGGCTCTCTGCACTGCTTGGATACAGAGAAGTCCCCCAAATAGCCTGTCCCACAGTGATCCTAAGCACTCCACCACTCACGTCAGGTATAATTTCACAATTTAGCTCATCACATAATGGGTCCCCTTTTAAAGTTTTCAATAATTTTTTTTAAACATTGCACCATATACATGTTATTGACATGCGCAGGTACCGCTCTTCCACCACAATGGCCCACCACTAGAATGATTTGCCTTTTTTCCCCCCGAGGGACCGTTTCTGAAAGGGTAGGTAGATGTGGCTGTTTCATAAGCGGGTGCTAATAGCCTGCTGGGAGCTGCAATGTCACTTGTCTCTCGCTAGCATGGCGGTCCTCCCCTGCCACAATGCTGCTGTATGCTACAGGTCATCTGGGAATGACAGGCCACCAAATGATAAGAGTCTTGTGGTGTTTTTGTCACTCGGTGCTGCTGTCATCAACATGGTGGCCATTCATTAACATGTGCCGGTCACAATGACTTGATCTTCTATAAACAACTCCAAGGCACAATGACCGCGCCGCCGCTGAGCTCCTCTCATCAAAAGTGCATTATTTGGCCATTTTTCCTCTTCCTGAACCTGCTACTAACTGCATGTTCTACTATATCTGCCTCGTTAATATTTCATTAATGGAAATTGGCCCTTTCAAAAGTCAACCATTATTCACAGGTTATCCTGGTTTTACTTTATTTGTCACATGAACTCTGTAAACTCCTCTTCCTCCTCCTCCACCTCTTCCTCCTCCTCTTCCTCCTCCCCCTCTTCCTCCTCCTCTTCCTCCTCCTGCTCCTCCCCCTCTTCCTCCTCCTCTTCCTCCCCCTCTTCCTCCTCCTCCTTTTCCTCCCCTCTTCTTCCCCCTTCTCCTCCTCATTATCCAAACATAGTACACAAAGCCAGTTCATTTCATCAAAACATATTTTAGTACATCCACTTCTGTATGTAAAATTGCATATTTTATATATCTATTATTTATTTGTGGGCTGGCGGGAAGGTGGATGTGGCGAGGACAGAAGTGATATATGACAGGTTGCCAGGTATGGAGCACAACCGCAACTCTTATGTGTTTAACCCCGCCCCCTGCTGGCTATTACCGGCGAGAGAAGGTCACCCTTGGCCACCCCCTCTCGTCAGCTTGACAAAGGGCTCCAGGGTCCTACAATGTTCGCAATGCACTACCACCGTGTCCACTACTCACGGACCTAAAGTAGCTCCGGCTACAACATGCATTCTTGTCAATATGAATTTAGCACCCTACCCATGCCTCTTTCATCCGTGTTGGCCGTCAGCAAAAAAAAAAAAAAAAAAAAAAGAAGAAAGAAAAAAGTCCATTACAACTTAAAAGAAGTGATTGAAGGACTGCCTATGAAATTGCACACAGTGTAAGCATATTAATATCTAAAACGGCAAGCGGCATAGATTGACTGGTGCTTTGGAGACGGTACTTCCTGTCACACAAGCCTGCCGTGAGTTATGCATGCCGTACCATGAGCACATGAAGAATGGCTTTATAGATTGCCCGGCATGACATACACATGCAACCTTTACTTACAACCCACAAAGACTCGCTTGCGGTTAATTAGCACAGTGGGACCAACTCTCCCTATTCAACCTTACATGGCAATTATGGGGCCTGTGTCTCATAATTTAGGCTGCTAACATTTTACAATAATCAATATACAAGCAGATACATTCATTTTCTGAGCCCTGGAGTTAAGTAGTCCCCTAAAAGCCTTGTTGAGTTTTCTCATTTCTCATATAATATAATTGTAACCGTATATTAATGATCAAATCATCTATATTTGGATTTCAATCATTTGAAAATTTATCTAACTGTACATATTTCTAAAAACAATTCACAAGGTAACATAGTTCTTTTGATTTAAAAGCCTGCTGAGATCAAATTTCTCAGAACAATGCTAGTTAATTGCACATAAATAAACATTGACAAATGGCTTTTTAAATATACCCCATATGGTTTATGTGATCTAAGTTTATTCCAATTAGGGCTATTGATAAGTGCAACATCGGCTTCATGTAACAATAACAAATATTTTTTCAGACTATGTCTGCTCATTGTGCTTCATATGTGCGACATCAAACACTGCAGACCAGATTATACATGAAATATAAGTTGGCCAAACTGGCAAATACCTTGTAAACAAAAATCTAATGTAAAATCGTTCATTGGCTTCAGAAATATAATCATTTATGGATATCACCTAGTGGGTTAAAATAAAAACCTGACTTTCAAAATTCTGCAATAGTAAACCTTGCTCTAAATAATGTCGGCCACTTATACACATGCCCAGATACGAGTCTCTCTGGCAGAGATTATGTTACTAATGACTGACCCCTACCGTTTGGTCTGTCTGGCCAGCAGGGGGCACCACTACAATACAGGAAGTGGGTACTTACGTGAGGATAGAGCGAGTCAAGGTCGACCAGGTTATGATACAACAGCAGAGCCGTCAGCTTATACAATGTCTTTGGAGTCACCGTGTCGTCGGTTTGCTGAAATAACAAATATTAAAACGATGACACCTGAAACTATTGATCTTCACCGCTGATGAGTATCTTGCTTGATAGAGTTACCAGCCTTATTATATAAGTGAGCATGAACGCTGGGAATTAATAAAAAAAGTGTTAAAAAAATATCTCAGATGTGAGTGTTTTATGATGCTTTTAATCAGTATCATATAATGATCATCAGATCAACTGACAGTCATATGAGATGGTAATCACAGCTCAGATCCACAGATAATATGCACACAAAAAAAACTGAAAAGAGGAGTCACTCCTTTGCAGATTGCTTATAAAATTCCAATTTTTGGCACTTGATTCTTTTTATCTGTAACATTTTTTTAGTCATTTCAAATGTCACTTTCTACTGTAGCCTTTAGAATTTTGATCAAGAAAGCTAAAAAGACAATCAATTGTTCAATTATATTGTTTAATCTTACTGAATATGTTCTGAGCTGATTTATGGCTGACAAAAAAAACAACCAAAAAAAAAAAAAAAACAGCGATAATTGAATATTTGCTTTGTGCCAATATGTGCACCTGTTTTTATATTTACCAGGTTGTTGGTCAAAGAGAGATATCTCACCTGATAGAAGTGGAACTTGAATCCCAGAATATGACACAAGGTGTCTCTGTCCTGCAGGTAGCTCTGGATGACGGACACAAAGAACGTGTCCTGCTCCAGGCGACATTCAAACGACTCCAAGATCATGTCCAACACACGGTTTGGATCCAGGTTAAAACATCCTGCAGCACACAATGTGAAAATGTTACCTCAATTTTCAAATAAACATCTGACTCGTGTAGTCAGTCTGACACTGCTGTAATTAAGGAAGACTGCAATTTTGAAATATGTTCAAACAGGAATACTGTGATCAGATTTAAAGTATGTATTTATATTTCAAGTAATTATGCTTCAATACTGAATTATCTACTGAGACTTTGCATTAATTTTTAAGAAACAGTTCAGAGTTGCTGATTAGCTTACATTTCAAGATCATATTTCACTTTGCAAATATTAGATTTCCAGGCCATTCTTAATTAAATTGAGATTGGTTCAAATAACGGGACATTTTGACGCTCTTTTCCCTTTAATTGTGTACATGGTGCGAGTTCAATTCTGAAGATCGTTATCATTATATGTTATATGATATACAAAACCAGCAGTTATCTTTGACCTAAGATATCGTGGACATAACTGCCAGTCTTCAAAACATGGTTGTCCTGACAGTTTTTAGTGATTTAAATATGAAAAGACTCAGTAAGTATCCATCTCTACTTGGCATGAAGGGATCAAATTGGCTTTGTTATTGAAAAATATCAGATAAGTCAGTGGTCTTAACAATTGTCCCGGGCAAGAAAAATTATGGTCTGCAGTATTAAATTGCAATCAAACCATGTACATCACGCATTGACAAAATTCTACTCAATATGAATTAGGTGTTCCAGTTTGGTTGTTTTCGTCATCATCATACTGGGGACCAAGGGGCCACTGAATACATGTGGCAGAAATAACTAAACCAGTACATCTTTTCCATATTAACATGTTTTGGCCTGGAGTTCAAAATGTCATAATGGTCTTACTCTCTGTTTTCAACTTTGAGAATCTCCACGAGGAATAGACTTTTTTTGATTCCATTAAGATTGGTCCCCACCTTGTATCACAAATCTCCAGCATGTACAAAGTGGGAGAACATGTTTATTTGGCTTTCCCTACATTGTACAGAAATGTAATCCTGTGGTGCCACCTGGTGTTAAAATAGATGTTGGCAACAGTGCATGTTTCAGGACAGATATGAAATTTAGACTTATTTAGATTATCTGCAATTTCTGTTAACCTGATATCAATCAAGACTCCTGGACTCACCGATGAGTGCTCGGACATTTTCCAGCGCCCTCTCTGCGGTAAAATCTTCATTGAATTCCTGGTTGAGTTCTGTCAACAGTTTCGAGTATCCCTCGTTCTCTTCCCGCAGTAAATTGAACTTCTGCTGCTTATAACTGAAACCAGATACAAAACATGTTTGACCAAAACTAAAAATGTGTGACCAATCTCTCAGACATATCAAACCAATTCTTATGTCTGGATAAAATAGATAATTTCTAATGATTATTAAAATTATTTTTTGGGGTTCGATATTTGACCCTTTCCGAGTCTGGATTACTGACTGTTCTTATCTTAATTTCAATTGGAGATATCAACTGACAAGAGCATATAAATATAGGGAAGCACAGAATACATACTATAACTTTGTTTTAAGCTTGATATATTTGCTTTGGAAGCTTTGCTTGGAGTCCACGATACTTGCTTCTTCCAGAGTATCATTGTCCAGTCTCTCCTTCCAGATGCCTTCCGGTATCACAGACTGAAAAATATCACAAAAATAACCTCAAAGTCTATTCATATTCAACATCATCAATTGTTAGAATATTGAAGCAATGAAATGCCACTTAATTCTAAATAAAGAAGTGGTAAAATTTGAAAGCTATGACATGAATTTAATCATATATAAAATTTGTTTTAGTGGACAATGTATCAAATGGGAATCAAATAACCTCTTTAATCTCAACTTAAATATCCAACTCCCAACACAGGAAATTGTCTTCAGCATGTGCCAGTGGGACCAGTACACAGAGTTAAGTTTGGTGTTTATCAGCTCCTCTTTAAATACACGACTTTTACAGATGTTACCAGATTTCAATGAATTCATCCCCTAGCCAAAGCAATGTCCTCTGCTAGGTGGGATTTTAAATATCCTCAGACTATAAAGTGGTTACAACCACAACAAAAAAATAAACAATACACTTCAATTTGGCTACAGACTGTTTGTCAAAGCTGAGATCAAAATGGAGAAACAACTTCGTATTCTCTATTATTAGGCCTGGAAATACTGATATGTTGTTTCTGAATTAAGGTCTATAATCCACAATGAAAAAACTGGGACAGACTTATGTTTTTTTGGCTTAAACGTGTTCAAAGTAATGTTATTTGTTAATTTAGCACAGAAAAAGTAAACTTAACCAGCTAGTCTTAAATTTTTATTATTTAAATTGAACCCGTTATAACGGTAGTTAAAACGGGTTCGACTCAGTTTTTGCAGCTGGCGACCTATATCAAGTCTTTATATTTTCTATATTTAATGTCATCCAGAGAATAATCAATCTTTTGGGGGATATTTTAGATATGATCATGGCATAAAATATGAATTATCACTAAAAGAGTTTGTCTGCCCTGTGTGCTGTAGGAGCCGAAGGCAGTTACGTAAATATACGAGACCACACGAAGTTCTCTCCGAATGCTTCAAACTGATTGTGGATTATAGACCTTAATAATCTTTTCTTTTTACTGTAATGATGAACAAGACATTTTTGTCTTGTGCTAATTCAAAGAAATATAAAATAAAGAAAAATAGGCAAAATAGTACATGTTATGGATATATATCTGACTTCAGAAAAAAAAAAAAAAAAAAAAAAAAACCAGCAGAGAATCTTCCATGCAGGAAGTGTGTGCCTCTGGGTAATCCAGGAACCAGCATGTGGCAGCTAATGAGCAAACAAAGCTGGCTCCTTCTCTGGATATTTAGATGATTCTAAATCGTGGATTCTGGGATAAAGGTGAGCAAGTGTTGGTTATAGCTTACCAGGCAGGATGGTATGAGGGTGAGCAGCTTATTCTGGGATAAAGGTGAGCAAGTGTTGGTTATAGCTTACCAGGCAGGATGGTATGAGGGTGAGCAGCTTATTCTGAGATAAAGGTGAGGAAGTGTTGGTTATAGCTTACCAGGCAGGATGGTATGAGGGTGAGCAGCTTATTCTGGGATAAAGGTGAGCAAGTGTTGGTTATAGCTTACCAGGCAGGATGGTATGAGCGTGAGCAGCTTATTTCTCGTGTCCTTCTCGTCCAGGAAGGCAGTTTCGATATCTACAAATATATCAACAACAAATACTCTCAACATACTCTAACTCTCTCAGTCTCAAATTCCCAACAGGTCTGACGTTTGCATATCGGGCAATCAAATGAGCTATTTGGTTTTATCTTTTCATTGGTCCGACAACACAAATATTTCAAGTGATTTTTGGTTTTATCTTTTCACCAGTCTGACAACACAAATATTTCAAGCGATTTTTCTCAATAATCCATGTAATAAATTAGAAGTTAGATAAACCTTTTCAATTACAAAAATCTTTTGAGATTAAAATATACTTTTGAACAAAATCTGATAAAAAAATATTTTATTATAGAATACAGTAAAAAAAATAATAGAATGGTTGAATGTCATTTTCTTTGATAAACATAGACCTTTGAGCTATGCTGATCATTGCTTTACTGTAATGATAGTGAGAATTTTCTGGAAATTGCTTCATAAAAGATCGTTTAAATCCTTTCCCAGAGCAGACTTTTTGTGCAGATGGTAATTTTGACCAATCGAATTGCATGTTACCTATTGAATTTGATCATTGGCTAATATCTATGTTATTTGGTCCTCAATGGATAATATTTGTTATTCAAAATGGCCGCCTCCTTGATAAGTCAGTGATAGCTATTAGATTTTTGAAAAAAAAAAAATCTGAGCCAGGCAGAACTGCTCCCTTAAAAATACATCTTTCCTACTAATTTCTAAGAACTCCGACCAGTAGTTTCACTTTAGATAAAAGTTGACGGACAGAATGACAGAAATACAAATTTAGCACAGCTAAAAAACAAATAGATTAAAGACATTTTGAAAAAAACAAACATTTATTCCACCAAGTTAGCTTAGCTTGTGGAGATAATCCCTTCTAAATTTGAACTTGTTTTACCCTAGAAATCAAAAATCAAAAATAAATCATCCTGCAACACAATAGTGGGGGCCCTCTTGCACGCGACTGAATTTCTTTCATACGATCATCACAGAATGTGATCACATATATCTAACTGTACATTCATTATCTTAGTGAAGAATATTTATAGACAAATCTTGCTTTTAAATCAATTATATTATTCCAAATAAGATGGTTTTTGGGAGTTGAATGAATCCTTGAAAATCAACTGCTTCTTAAAAGTATGAAGTTCCAGCAGAAAGCTTTTCGGACCAACACCAAATTAAAAAAACAAACAACAAAAAACCATCAGCATCATTCCAATATTGTTTGTAAGTTTATGCAATGATGTGAAAAGTGGATCAACCTATTCAAAGTTGTGGCGGCAATCAACCTGCAGATGAGATGCACAGATTTTCCATGACATCATATATGTTTCCCCCTTCTTTGTTGCCATAAAGTGATCCTCTGAAATATCATCTTCAAGCATTGTGCCAGAGAAAACCTGGAGAAAGGGCACTACAGATGACATGGGTATATATTTCAAGACTGCTGGTGTCAGGTTTGGCCAGTTAGAGACTAAATTTAGGCATAAATGTCTGTAAACATTGAGAGAATTATGATATTTGAGTCTACCTGGTCAAAGTCTTGGCGATCAATTACATCCCAGTTTGTTGTAATCATTTTATTTAAATCCACCTCCCATTGTTTCCAATTGAGACTTTTCTAAGGGGAAACTAATTGTAACCAGCCTCCTATTCCCGAACATTTTGAAGAAAAAAAACCAAAGATATCAATTACTATGTCAGAATTATTTCAAGCTTACTATTGTGTTTTATAGGAAGGCAATCATAAGAAGTCTTGTAGGAAATCAGTCAATCAATCATATTGTTCAAATGATTATTTAATGGGAAACTAATAACATCAACTCTCCCATTATCATTTCATGGGAAACTAATGATATCAAGCCTCCCATTATCATTTCATGGGAAACCAATGATATCAAGCCTCCCATTATCATTTCATGGGAAACCAATGATATCAAGCCTCCTATTATCATTTCATGGGAAATCCATGATATTAATCTTCATGTTATTATTTCATGGGAAACCCATGATATCAAGCCTCATGTTATTATTTCATGGGAAACCAATGATATTAATCTTCATGTTATTATTTCATGGGAAACCCATGATATCAAGCCTCATGTTATTATTTCATGGGAAACCAATGATATCAATCTTCATGTTATTATTTCATGGGAAACCCATGATCTCAAGCCTCATGTTATTATTTCATGGGAAACCCATGATATCAATCTTCATGTTATTATTTCATGGGAAACCAATGGTATCAATCCTCATGTTATTATTTCATGGGAAACCCATGATATCAAGCCTCCTATTATCATTTCATGGGAAATCCATGATATCAATCCTCATATTATTATTTCATGGGAAACCCATGATATCAATCCTCATGTTATTATTTCATGGGAAACCCATGATATCAAGCCTCATGTTATTATTTCATGGGAAACCCATGATATCAAGCCTCATGTTATTATATGCGCACCTATTTATATTGTCTTATAAAACTCTTATTGATACAAAAAAGAAAACCATTACCGGTATATTCTTGTTCAATAATAAATAATAAAAAAAACTTTTTACATAATTTTTATTGGTAAAAAGTGGTAAAACTTGATGGTAATTTGCATTTGTTGCGTATTAGCCTGTGCAAGTAAGTTTAGCTTATATGAAATAGTTCCATACAACACAAATTTATTTATTTTTGATACATCTAAAATTTTTCTTTCCTAAATGGATCATCATTTTTTAAAGGCTATATACATTTCCATGACTTCTTCGTTTTTTTAACTAAAATAAACAAGAGAGAGTGAAGCAATGCAAGTCATATGATAGCTATGTCAGTCTGTACACTGGGTGGTAACTGATATGTTTATTGTCCAAAAACATTTTCAAAAATACCAGGAAAAATCATGCCTAATTCTTAACTGATACTTCATCATCGGATAAAAAATAAATAAAATCCAATATTAATCCGCTTATCTATCCAGATTCCTGATAAATTCCAAATAAAGTTAAATATCTTACAAACTGCTGATTCGCCAAGATGAGATTAATTGGAAAGTAGCTGTATACAATTCTAATCCTTCTTATATTTCCAAATTTCAACCTATTTTTGGAATGTATCTGGATACAATTCTATATTTCCAAATTTATCCTATTTAGCAAATAATAAAAACCAAAATAAGCTTTCACAAGATGTCACAAACATAACTTCAATTGCACAACTAATTCAATCTATTTTGTGAACTATCCTTAATGCAAATTTGGAAACTGACCTAAAGCCATGGTGAAAACTAAATCCTGTTCTTTTTGTCAACTGGACCTGAATCTGTGGTACAATCTCACTTTCATGAAAGAATCTAACCTGGATCAATGATACAAGCTAGCCTTAATCCACTATGCAAAATATGCTAAATCCAAGTTACTTGAGTCTCACTTACTATTATACCTAAATCCACAGCACAAACTAATCGTTACCCTTTTGCTGATTTAACAAAATTCATGCATGAATCTAACCTGAATCCAGGAAAAAAAACTTGGTAACTGATCTTGGTTAAATGAATCTCAATTACTAACATAAAAGCAACATATAATAATGTTTTTGTCTCAAAAACACTTATGGCACATACTTGCCTCAATCATTTTGGAAACCTGTCCTAAATCCAGGTTAGTAACTAATTTTAGTGACAATCTTAAATCTGTGTTCGTAACTAATGTGCATCCGAAGTGACCAATTAATTTAATTTCACAACACAAACTAACATGAATGTAAAAATGTTGTACTCTTGAATTCCTGTAATAGTCTCCAGTGGATTCATGCAGAATCAAATATCCGGGTTATAAATACCCCAAATGTCCCAAGCTTAAATCCATGTCCAAAGCTTAAATCCATGTCCAACACTTAAATCCATGTCACAACCTGAAATCCGTGTAACAATGTTAAACACCTGTCATAGCCTTTATTCCATAACCCTATCTTAGTCACCTTATCATATCTCTGATATAAATATCTTAGTCACCTTATCATATCTCTGATATAAATATCTTAGCAACTTTATCATATCTCTGATATACCTATCTTAGTAACCTTATCATACCTCTGAGGTAACATTCTTAGTAACCTTATCATACCTCTGAGGTAACCATCTAAGTCACCTTATCATATCTCTCATATAACTATCATAGCAACCTTATATCTCTTATGTAACTATCTAAGCTCCCTTATCATATCTCTCATATAACTATAACAACCTTACCATATCTCAGATATAACTATCTTAGTAACCTTATCATCTCTGATATAACTATCTGACATCCCTTATCATCTCTGATTTTAATATCTTAGAACCCTTATCATAACTCTAATGTAAAGTTCTAACTTAGATTCCTTATGATACTATTATTCCCTATCATAACTCGGTTAAAAATGTCTATCCCAAAATCAATACCTTATATCAGACATAACTGTCCATGATTTAGTACAATACTTCTGATAAGAACTGCACCACATTAATAAAAGCCAACCCAATTTTTACAAATTATCATAAACCCATGTTCCTAACTGATCTGAATCTTCCTTGTCACTATCATTCCTAACTTAAAATGATCAAGCACCAATTTTGCAACAACAAAAAAACGTTTAAAATTCACATATTGGTGATAAATGTAATTGTCTTTGATGTCTATTTACTATTTTATTGGTGCATCCTCATGTTTGCCTGTTAATTCTATTTTAACAAGACCCTAATCTATTGCCCCTTTATGAAAGCACTCTTCTTTCTTGGCATCATTTTTATGTGGAGTGTGATCATAGAGGCATTGAAAGGTAAAATGACGTCAAAAGAGTACATATGGCAATATGCTTATGACGTCATGAAAGTGAATCGTGTCACAATGACGTCAAACAGTGCTACCCTACTTTGAGCCTCAATTGAGGTCAAACAAAGTTCACGCTACCCATGTTTACCCATCACATGCAGCATATGGCTTATCAGTCCCCAGCTTATCTGAACACGCGTCCCCAACCTATTCCAACCCCAGTTCCCAACCTATCTGAACCTGAATCTCCAACCTATCTGAACCTGAATCTCCAACCTATCTGAACCCGAGTCCCCAACCTATCTGAACCTGTGTCCCCAACCTATCTGAACCTGAATCTCCAACCTATCTGAACCCGAGTCCCCAACCTATCTGAACCCGAGTCCCCAACCTATCTGAACCTGTGTCCCCAACCTATCTGAACCAGTCCCCAACTTATCTGAACCCGAGTCCCCAACCTATCTGAACCTGTGTCCCCAACCTATCTGAACCAGTCCCCAACTTATCTGAACCCGAGTCCCCAACCTATCTGAACCTGAGTCCCCAACCTATCTGAACCCAAGTCCCCAACCTATCTGAGCCCAAGTCCCCAACTTATCTGAGCCCAAGATCCCTACCTATCTGAGTCCCCAACCTTTCTGTCAAGTTTCTGAGCCCGAAACCCCAACCTATCTGAACACGAGTCCCCAACCTTGTTCCATGAACCATGCATTAATCCTCTGATGTCATGACCAGAGTCTTTGAAAATCTAAACAATACAATTACTTTCTGGACTCAACCAAGTCCAAAGATTTCAAGTCTGCAATTTTGACAGCACTTATTAAAAAAGCCCTCTTGAAAAAGCATAATCCTCAAGTTTCCCTAAATCAGGCCTACTGAGAACAACAGTATACATATTGTGAGATAATTGCCTGAGTCATGAGATAATTGCCAGAGTTGATAAGTTAAGCTTCATCATCAAAGTGTTACCTCCTGGAATAAACCTGCCTTTGGATATAGTTCTCTATAAAGGTATGAATAATATTACGGGAGTGAAAATTTCCTTTCAGGAGAAACCTGTCTATCAATTACTGGTCTTAAGTCAAATCCTTACTGCCTAAAACATGGTGTGTCACAAGGCTGCTACCTCTTGCTTTCACCCAAGATTTGAACTTGCATTATCTTTGATCTGCTCACTTCAAAGAACTGAAAGTATCACATAACAGGAAATAATTACCTCTTGGTCACTCAAGTCACACAGCTCCTCGGTTGGCGAGACATTTAGCAAGTGGAATTGTGACATCTCCATTCACTATTTCACTGGGTTTGACCAAAGGTGTCAAGTCATATATAGATTTTTTTCTTTTTCTTTTTCCGTTTTCTGTTTTTTTTTTTTTTTAAGCAAATTTGGAACGATTTAGAAATTGTGCTTTTTTGGCAAAATATTACCAAACGTTTAAATACAATTTTGAAACTAATTAAAACTGAAAAGTGATTAAACATTACATCATTGCGGATTGTATTGTGTCTATAATCTTTCATGTCAAACAGTTAAAGGTAGAGATAGGCTTAGAATTGGAATTGACTGTCAACATAAAACTGGGATCTGTACATGCTCAACACCAGCAACCTTTTAATTACCTCGCAAAATATAAGATTTCGCAATGATATAATGTTTAATCACTTTTCAGTTTTAATTAGTATCAAAATTGTATTTAAACGTTTGGTAATATATATATATATATATATATATATATATATATATATATATATATATATATATATATATATATATATATATATATATATATATATATATATATATATATATATATATATATATATATATATATATATATATATACAACTAATTATAAATATTTTTTTCATAATTTATAGTTTGCCATTTTTGCTGAGATCTGCCCAATAGTTTTGTATACAATTTGTACCCATATAAACAACAATAGGAGGCATGATTGAATTTTTTACATATATCATACCAATTTGAAATGACAAACAATAATCATCAAGGAAAACTTGGTGCATCTGCCATATAATAACCTCCACTTCAAACATTGACAGTCACTGTGTTGCAGGAATCTCAACTTACCAAATCAATCACAAGAAAACGAAATTGGTTTTTCAAGTAATGCTTAACACAGGGCAATGTTATTTCAACATTTTATTGTTTGTATAATATCGATAACGTTTGTACACACAATAACAATTGTAGATTTCACTATAATGAACACTTTGAATTTGTATTTTCAGACATGAGATATCATTGAGTTTGGGATAATGAATATACAAAATACACATTTAATCACAGAATGGCATATAAATGCCTTAATGCTGGGGTCATATAGACTAGATGATAGACATATGTAAAATATGGCACTCATGATATCATGTTCTACATTGCGAATGTATAAAAATAATCTTATATTAAAATACTCCAATGCAAACAATATTAGACTTGACTTGTATAAAAGACTTAAATCGACAAAAATATTTTATCTACCTATTTAATCTAATATAAACTGTAAAAAAATATGAAGAAAAAATTGGCAAAATGGCCACTTGGCAAGTTCTTGGGTTCTAATGAATATGGAAGTTTGTAAAACAGGCGTATATCAAACCTACCTTTTATTTCTAAGTTCATCATTAAAAAGTTGTTATTGAGTTAAAAAGAGAATCGCCTGTTTTACAAACTTATGTGTCACTGTTCAAGAAATATATTTATTTATTTATTTATTTATTTATATATATATATATATATATATATATATATATATATATATATATATATATATATATATATATATATATATATATATATATATATATATATATATATATATATATATATATATATATATATATATATATATATATATAGTGATATCCGCATTATATGTCTTGAACAGGGACACATAAGTTGCTACTGCAGTCTTTATTAATAAACAATACACCTGTCTCACATGTACATCCTTGTAGTATAATGAATGGAGTTGTGACACCATAAGATCTTAGGTGCAATGTGCATTACCACCAAACCATTCTGTCTCATGGCATGATATGAGACGAAAACTTGAAAAATATGACAGTATTCAATTTTGTGACAAGTTTGACTTGCCATAAATAGTATTTTGACCTAAACATAACAAGAGTGAAATGTTCTACATTCTCCACTGATTATGGAGGTTTAAATTTTATTTCTCCTCTCCAAATGTAGACTGTTTAATAACATTTAAGAAACGTCCATGTTAGTGATATCCGCATTATATGTCCAATTTATAAAGAGCTTAATACAAATGTATTGATTTCCCCAAAACGTTCTCTCAACTCCCAGTGTGTTCACATTTACTGCACACTATCCATGGCATTCCATGCATTCATTGGCAGGCCCATGATATATAACATTCTTTTCCTTGCCAAAATCCCTTCCCATGTTGATTACAAATTTGTGAATGTATGTGTCCAACTGATAATCTTACAAAAAAGCTTGTGGTTTTTGCAATACCAATTCAAATTTTACAAAACCAATGTTGGGCAGAGAAAATATTTGTGAACAATTAAGACAATTCTTCAAAATATACTATTCATACTATGAAAATCTCACCCTTCTATATATATAGATAATTTTAAAATAAGTTTTGTAGTTATCAAAAAATGTTAATGTACATATCAAATTTAAGGCAGTAACACACATTGATTCAAGCTATCCCATTGTTCCAAACAATGGGTTGCTATGACGTCATCCACAGAAGCTATGTACAGTGTCACAACTCCATTCATCATACTCCAAATTAGTCATGCGTGTTCTCATTGGCTCCAAAAATGAGAACCAAACTTCTCTTTGGCCATGCATTAACATGAACATTTAAAGGTTAAACATGACTGTCACCCAACCTAATCTGGTGACATCACACATATCTCATGGGTGGTACATTATAGTCAAGTGACGACCCTGCATGACCTCATTTGATCACACTGATGAAATCATGCCTGGCTATCACATGACCATATTTGCCACACTTAACTATTGCTTGACTTGAAAATCAGGCTACAATAAAATGTCGGCTTATTCCACCCTTCGTCCACCTTGACCTACCGCATACATTAAATGTATACATGACAAAATAGATGTGTACTCCTGACTGGTGATGAAACTCAGTGCCCCCTGGTGAGTAAATCATATGATATAAGACCACCACTCCCCCTGGTGAATTCCTGTCGTTATCAAATCCTCCAATGTTACCAGTGCATCATAGATGGTGCTGCCACCTCTTATTTCAGACGATAATTTATGTTTCAGGCCTGAACAATTTGACATGTTTCCAACTGTACTTGTTATTGATTTCAACTGCTTGACATTAGGTGCTAGGAAACGTGTTCGTTTGAAGTGGCACATTTCATGCTGACACAACTCTTTATCTCCATGTACATCACATAATAATAGTACAATCAATATCGGTAACTTGGGAAATAAAAGTGCAACAGAACTTCACACCAATTCAGCTTTGCTGATCTAAATATGTTGAACATTTTCCAGCAAATGTCAGTAATAAGCCATGCGTTTGAGCTGGACTGAGTGCAGACATTCGAAACAGCATGTAAGCATGGCAAGGCGTCTATATTTAGCAGACTGATGCTGGCACATCAAAAGCACCGACGAACTCCGATTCCCCCTCAGTCCGGGAGCACCCAAATAACCCCCCACTCAGCATGCAAAATTTCATTTGGCAGAGCCTGTGTGGCTTTTCTAGGTTCAAATGGCTCATAAAGACTAGTACTTGTATCCAAGCCACAGCAGCCCATACAATGCGAATGCACTTCCTCACACCATCATCATCACCACCAAACCCACCCCCCCTACCCACCACGACACACATTATCATGTTCTTTTGCTATCAATAATATATCATGTTTGTAGGTCATGAATTATCAATCTTATGGATATCACATGGTAAAGTTGAGCTTGCCAGATATCTTGGTGATAATTAATGTCATCGACCGATAGCAGCTTTTATTGAAATTCTCAACAATACAGTCATCAATATTCTGACACCCACCAACAATAGTCCTGGCCCATTGAGCATGACTGGTGGCAATTTGTGACCTCGTATTTAGGTTCGTTTATAAATTTCTCATCATTTATTCATTCATAAGTTTGGCAAAGCATGATAAGCATTAGTCCTCTTGTGCAGCTCTCTGACATGTGGCGCCACCTATTCCTGTTCTGAATAATCCATACGCTAAATATAAACCACTTGTGTTTAAACTGCAAATTGGTGTAAATATTTTTAGTCACACCTCCTTGGATTTGTACTAGTTTGTTGAGATCATCATTTTTGTTTGCAGTGTTCACAGAGCGTGGATTATTTCTTTTTAGTTTTCTCAACATTTTTTAACAGTGATCAATATGTCATGTGATATTACCAGCTAAATCCAAACATCAACTCAGGCACAAGCAAATGTGACCAGATGAGGTTAAATATGCCTGGTACAGTTACAAACTGTAAGAGCGACCAAAATATGCTTAAACTTGGCTGGTTATTGATGTCTTAAAGATGCTTCTAGTCTGTAAAAAAACCTTCCTCTTAAATTTACATTTACTGATAAATATATAAATATATAAATATATAAATATATAAATATTTCACTTAAAAGATTATGTACATCTTGAAATTACATATTTAACTTTTTATCAAAATTACTTGTCAAAATTAAGTCTGTTTACAATTTCTTATCTTTATATCTTGCACAAAATCTTTCCAATTTCAATATTTTCAGTAACTGCTCAAGGTAAATTTACAGAGGGTAGCTTTTTCTGTGGGGTAAATCCTCCATGAGGTTGCTCTCATCTCAGTTGGCTTGGCTGGGTAACTGTAAATCTGAATCCCTATCATCATGTCAATAAATATAAGTCTCGACCAAGTCCTCTTTATCCCACATGGTCCATGCAGTCATACAATTTTTGTATATTAAACATTTACACTGCTTCTAATAACACATTCATACAGGTAAATATTTCACCAATGAGTAAAATTTAAAAATACCATAACCTCTAATTAAGATACATCCTTTTAGGGTTAAGCATGTTAAATGTTATAAATCCTTTGCACCTTTAAAGCAAGACTTTTAAGGGAAAGATTGCTTTTTCATTTTACACCTGTTTTTGACACACCAATCACTCATGATGTCACCAATTTACACAGAATTCTACAGCAATTAAACCTTTGTATTTTATGGACGATCATACATTGTGTTTTCTGTAATGTGTTTGTCAGAAATCCACACACTAAACACTTGTTTTAGTACTCACCAAAATCCAGAACTTAACTGGTAGTATAATCCATAATGATTTATATCCAGAGCAGATCAAATCACACACATAATGAACACAAATCTGGCATTTGCCACTTATTGTGACTCACCACACTTTGCATATGTGGTAATTTCACATGTATTGACTAAACTCGTCATCCAATCGAATTGGAATTCTATATTGCCATTTCATACTTTCCTTGCATACATCCCAGATTTCAAAGATTTGTTTATGTTACCAAATCCATTTATTGAACAGATTTGGTGCACACAAGTAATCTGTTCCAGCAGGTTCTGTTTTCTGGTTAAAAAAAACCTTGCTTTTCCAGTCAGCAAATGGCCAACAATAAGGCTTCACATCAAATCTTCACAGTTGTAGCCCAAACCTTACACTGCCTCGATTCCTTATGGCCTCCTTGGAGAACGACCAGACACCGAAAATGAAATCTTCATATCACCATCACAAAATACTCCGCACACACACCGGAACAGCCTCCGGAAACTTCTGGGTTGTAATTTTCTGGTACAAAAGGCTTCACAGATTCACCCTTCTATGGGAAGTTGGACACATTTTTATCGTGGACGCTGATAAATATAACGGATGAAGAACAAACTGACTCGGTAGTGAACCCTCTATCTGACGTGGGTGGGATGGTTTCCTCTCAGCAAGGGAACAATAAGATGTGAGACGCAAAAGATGACGGATGGCACAAAGTTGACTGTGCCACGAAATAACACCTCATAGAAACCAAATGATTCATACACTACCTGTATTATCTGCCAGAAACATGACAAACTCTTACGAATAGTCTCTTCATGGCGCTGATTGCATTTGTTGTGGTTTCTGCTTTTTTTTAATGTCTCTTGAGATTTATCAGTCTTTGAAAAGATAAGTCCATTTCTCAGCGTAACTATTAATCCATATTATTCCAAAGATGTTTGATATCACGCAACAGTGAAGCTCCTACGTCAGAAGAAACGCGAAAGCTGCCTTAGCAGCTCATGGATGACCCTAACTTTGCTACTTTAACTGCAACATTCAACTGATACTTAGTGAAAAGACAAAATGACTATCCCGTACCAATGACACTGAAGACGTCGGCGAGAAGCGATGGAATGTCAGGGTGTAGCTCCTGAAATGCAAAACATATCATTTGAAACTTGTAATAACTATATGTATCATTTGTCATGAATAATCTATATATACAAATGTAAACTTGGGATGTAAATTTAATCATTTTGACCTCATCCTTTAAGAAGTTATTTTTGCCCCAGCATCTGACCTAATGAATGAATTACTTGTGAGGACAGATTTGTTTTCCTGTTCAAGTTATGTGCATGTAGAAAATGAGGCCTTCTCAATTCTGATTGACAGAAAATCAACTTTCAAAACTATTGTATGTCAAGTCTATGTGCGAGACATGGGCAGAAGTTATTCTATTTCCATCATTACAGATGTCAGAGGTGCCGGGGAGAAGCTGTTATTTTAGGCAGGAAATAACAAGGCAGCAATATTCTCCAGTTGAAATAATAAAACATTGATAATGATGGATCCCTATCAATAATGGTTTTTGGAGATTTCATTTACATTTAGGAA
Source organism: Amphiduros pacificus (assembly GCA_949316495.1). Lineage (NCBI taxonomy): Eukaryota > Metazoa > Annelida > Polychaeta > Phyllodocida > Hesionidae > Amphiduros > Amphiduros pacificus. The sequence continues at coordinate 18,487,503 of OX439008.1, read as the reverse complement.
AAATTATGACCACATAATGTAATTAATAATACTTTACTTCAACATTTTGTCATTTCAATAAAATTTGTTTTGAAGGGTGGACAGGAAATTGCAAACACAACCTATTTTTTGCTTATTTTTTTGTCATCAAGTTAGAAGATTCATCATTTCTCAAAATTTCAGAAAATGGTAAACTTATATTTTCATTTTAATGTGACACATGATTTGAAAGTTCAAACTCACAGACTGTTACATGTATGACATATTTTGAGGAATTTTGAGAAATTCAGACGTTATCAATTAGCAGGATAAGCAATCATTATTTAAAGATGAATTAAGCAGTGGATACTTACGGCAATTTCTTGGAAGGTTGCGACAGCAGATTCCTGCCTGAGAGAGCCCCTGATGACAAGCCATATCACTTCATACAGCGCCCTCTTGAGGTCCTTCTCTCCAGTTCCATCATCCGTGGACTTCTTGGTCCCAAGCCATGACTTGCAGAATTTCAAGCTGAAAATATTCCAATATAAACGTCGATTATTTTGATTGTTTGATGTCTAGCAATTGTGATTATTATTAATGAAGTGATATGGTCATACAATTTAATTCTTACAATTTCATCCAGTGACTTGTAATACTTATTTATTCTGTGACTCACATGAATAAAAGTCTTTCGAAACTTGTATTTGTTATTTCGAGCTCACATATATGAAAATAGCTTGAATAAAATAAAAATGTTTTCTGTTATGATATTTCTATCATGTTTTCAAGGGTGTGATGCATCTGTGACAGCTCTTGGTATTATCAGGTGTTATCCCAGAAAGTTGGGATTGAATCATCATTCTAAAAACCTCATAAACAGTTCAAAATTACCTAATCTCACATGTTACCAAAGAGTCAAGAGTGTATGGTATAGTCAAAGGCTGATTGTCAATCTCAATGGGGTTGGTTCCCCCCCCCCCCCCCCCCCCCCATTGAAAAGTACACAACAGGGCTTCACAACTTTACTGGAAGCACAAACTTCCCTAAACTTATCATTGATAATGGAGACTAGCAGTGTAAAGGACATGTACCAATATGTATCATGTCAATTTGATTACACCCATTACTCTTTCTATTCTTCTCGAGATTCCCAAATTGATTACTTTTTGTCTATTCCTGCATGTGTTGCCAAAATATTAATCTATTCCTTCAGGGAAGACTGACAAGATCTGACAAGATTGAAACCAGTGTTGGTATTGGTTGGGACTGCGATATATATGTTAAATCGTCTTATGCAGCATGCTCCTTCAGAGCATATAGAATGGGAGTCATCATATCAGCTGTCCAGTCTACAAACCTATCCCAGTATGCATTTTACATAGCACCTGGCAGATCACAAATTTTGAGACTCAAGCAGTGAAAATTGGCCTGTGCACATTAACACAGGGCCACAAGGGCAGTGCTTAAAATAATAATCACTACCGGCTGTCAGAGTTCACTAGTTTGATGGAATATCCAGAGATATTGTCCGAAGAAAATGCTGATGTGACATTGTCTCCTTATAAACTAAAAGCAATGAGACATTTCAAATTTAAATGAGACAATGTCATAAAGCTCTTATAGGGCATTTTTGATTCAACAAGATATAACCACTGATCACTGTTCACACCGATATGCAATTTCCTAGCAAACTGGTGAGGGTGTTCAAAGCACTTAAGAATGCAACAAATTATGTTAAAACTTAGATGGGTCTATATATTGTCTCATGTCTCCTCAAAACATGATCCCTGAATTCCAGTGAAGTCAGCCCCTAAGTGAAGTTGGCCCTGCCGTTGGTGGGTAAACTTTGCCTCAAAAGAGAAGCTGGCCCTGATTACTCTGTAACGGCTCAAAACTCCTGAAATCCTCTCCATTTGACCCAAAGAGCATTAACTAATCCCAGGGACCCTCTGTCGCTGCCAATGTTTTCCTAATAACTTGATAATCTATCTTTCAAAATAATGAGGCTGACTTTTCTCAGAGGCCAACTTCTCCAGGTGCTGGGTTCACTTGGGGCCCAGCTTCATTTGTTACCATTTGATGCGCTCATTCTTCTCCTCATTCACAACTCCTAAAATATTAATTCTATAGCATATGATTAACCCATTTGACCAAATGTTATGTAAATTTGCTTGATAAACATTTTTTGGAAAAACTAGGAGAGAAATGAGCACATCAACCTTTTGAGCCCAAACTACTCTGGCACCCTTAATGCTTCATTGTTTGCAGATGCAGCTGTTAAGCCAAAATCTGACATTAATTATTTTGTTGGGTCAAATGTACTTGAATTACATTCAAAATAAATTTCACAACATGCTGCTTGCAGTTGTCTGGGAAATTAAAACTGAAATCTTCACAGAAAACGTTTATCAAACGAAAGACATCGATTGGTAAGAATCGTCTACAGTTGATATGTAGTATAAAATTGAAAATCAAAATGACATGTTATCCTAACTTTGTCACTTATAGATAAATCTTTTAGTTTTAAACATATTAAAATTAGGTCAAAGCGAGAGACATGATAAAATAGAAAAATGTCAACAGCCAAAGAAATTGATGTGGTTTCAGAAGTTAAATTCGGTTCATCGTACCATCGTATATACATCGGGTCCAACCGCAAAGTTGTAATATTTTGGTGCTATGATGTTTGAACAATGTAATGCAATTAGAATAAAGTACTTACAATTCGATTTTCCCATTCTTTTCCCACGTTTTGCACTGATCGGCCGAGACTATCATCGCGGCCATTTTTATCACAGGAAGAAGACAAATGCCCGTATGTTTAGCCTCCAATCTGATACATATAAATTTCTTTTGAACATGTATTGTGTTCGTCGAAAATATATATATGATATTTCATGCAATTACTTAAAATTTATATATATTAATGAATAGAAAACAATGAGTATTTAAAATATATAGTATATGACTGATAATATAAACGATGAAAAAATTCATTTTTGTTTAGAGATTATTCAAAGACAAAATGGCAGCTTCCATGTGCAAGGAAAAACTTTCGAAATCTGAAAGAAAAGCGTTGAAAAAACAGAATAAGTCACACCACACATTATTAAAACACGATGCCATACAAACATCTAAGTTTGCTACACAGGTAAATCATAGTTTTATTCAAAGACATTTCTGATTTTCCATGAAATAAAAAGATTCTTTATTTATCGCTCATCTGCTGAGTATAAAGGTTGGTGTCAAGCAGCTGGTATGGGTAACAGGTCACTTCGCCTCACGGGAGATCGCCTCAGTAGCTGTGCATCACAACCATACCGCATCACAACAATACCGCCTCATGGCCTTTCCAACTCGTTACCACTCCACCTCATGTATTAAAAGCTTTTGAAACATATGTTAAGCAAGAGCCAAGTTTAGTGAAATTCTACAACTTTGTGATAAAATCTTAACATAAATTGTAGAATCTATACATTGTTTCAATATTTGATGTAGAATCTATACATTGTTTCATTTTGATACATTTGCCAATCAAGTTGTAACAATTGATGTCTGATGTCAATCATTTCCTCATAGACCAATGAAAGACTTCTCTGTTCATTACAATTGATGTCAACTGTCAATCATTTCTCCATAGACCCCATAGTTTGAGATCAGAAGAATATATGTAAACAATTACGTTAATTCTAACCAGTGTTCACCTCACTTGTGAGGCAAAGTTGTAGTGAGCCGAAGTGACAGTGATGCGGTGTGGCAGTGACTCGAAGCTTACCACCCTCGGTGTGGGAGGCGCCCGTTAGTGTTGTGAGGCGGTGTGACTCGCAAGCCTGGTATGTACCAGCTGCACCACCCTAGTCCAATCTTGCCTTCTCGATGGGATGCCAATTGGTTTTGTCGAGTAAACTAATGGATTTAGATCTTTGAATGACAATCTCCCCCTGTCAATCTCCTTTCTCAATGATTAGATTTAGTGGAAATTGTACAGGCTGCCGAGCACTTTGCGCTCAAAATAATAACCTAATGGACAATATATCAACAACAAAGCTAAATAAACATTCAAATTTTTAACCATTTCATCTTGGGTTCGACCTGCAGAAGTCGGCCTTATCGAGTGTCTGCCATGCCCCGCTGATGAAGAGGGAGCATCACTCATTTGTTAGGCCTTTTTGAGGTCACAAACTTAAGCAGGTGGAGCACTTTGCGCTCATCTGTTTGCGTCTGAATCCTGCAGAATTAAAAGTATATAGACAATTTAAAATTGTTATCAAATTACAATGATATATTTGGGAAGTTACATGGCAAGTTTCAGAAGAAAAAAATCCACCTGTAATGCTTGAAAATATACGTACATTCTTCATATTATTTGCACAGATTTAATCAATGAAAGGGTCAATAACTTTTGGAGAAAAAAAATAATGCTATATTGTCAATATCTTTAGCTGGGATGTTTAACAGTTCTTACAATGACAGTAGTAAAAATATTTAAAATAAAAATGTAATTTTTCAAAGAGAACTGCATCAATTAGCTTCCAGCCTCTCAGTCTCATGTAGTCATGGAACATGTAAGAGGTGATGACGTAACACAAATATATCTCACCGCAAAGCATACAGAACAATAAACAATAATTTTGTTTTACAGAGAGTATACACAGAATGAAATTATAAAACAATCCCAGAGCAAAATATTCCAAAATATAAAATATTTTCCATGTCATTGTCAAAGTGCAGCAATTTAAATATGTTTGAAATTATAAAAATGCCAGGAAACATCACCGTAAAAAACACTCTCAAGGGAGTGAAAACTCACTTTACTCAATGAACAAAAAATGAAGGGTGCCAATAGCCACATGGTCTTTTGTCAGTTTTAACTAGGTGGCCATTATAAATCTGAGGAAACTGCAATTCTGGGCCCTTTAACCCCTAAACCAGCCTATTTATTTATTTATTTATTTTTGTATCTGCCTACTAAATTAATAAACTTTAAAACCATGATTATTCATATCTTCTTATTACATGACTTATGAACAGATATTTTGCTAGAAATGTACAGACACTAATACAAAAAAGTCAATGTTATGTGCCCCATGTATGTAAAATGCTGTTTGGTCACCGGTGTCACACTGTACAACAAGTTACATCTTTCTGAACATGAAACAAGCCTTTTGACATGTGCTGTCTGTGATGCAGCTCATCAAATAATCTTAGAAACAATCTCAGATGTCTTAATACCTGGACCCGCTTTTTAAAACAATCTCAAGCAAGAAATTTGTGCTTACATTGCAAGTCTGTACTTACATCTCAAGTCATGCCCAAATCTGTTTTTTTAAACATTTTCAAGCAAGAATGTCTTGCTTATATTTCAAGTTTGTGCTCATATGTCAAACATGGTCCATAGCTTGTTTGAATGCAGATTTTCTTGCTTACATTTTGCATCGGAAATTGAAAAAGATGAAAACATCTGCAATTGTTTTCAAAAATAATTTTGTGGAGTTTAAAATGGGTTAAAATGTAACAATATTGCACTTGACGTCACAGAAGCATCCAGGACACTGGAAAAGGGTTACATATTGCCCCCTGCGGCCTCATGACGTTACAAAGAAAATCCCATCCATGACCCACTGTGATGAGTTCATGATGGGTCAAATATTGGAGCAATGTAAATAAACTCGTAATTCAGTGATTTGGGCAGAATATGAAGGTATTTTTGACAAGAAATAGTATTTTACATTAATGAATGTTATAGGAACACAAAATGGACATATTTAGAGCATACAAATGATACAAATGAACAAAACAAAACTGATGCAGTTCAGGATGAGAAGCGCTATTTTGTGCTTACATAAGATCAGTCCCAAGCTTGTTAAAAAAAATCAGGTGATCTCAAATTTGAAGACCATACTTACGTGAGTAGATATCAGATTTCAAGGTCCTGCTTACATTTCCTTGCTTCAGATTGGTTAAAAAAGCGGGGCCTGACCAGTTTTCAATTACTTGGGTCAGTGATGTAAAATGTGTCAGGTATTAATAAGATATGACTGTTATATGCTGTATTGAGCTCCAGAGGAAAAAACCCTCAAAAGGCAACACAGGAAACCAGAGATTTTCTCCTACTTGTTATATTTGTAGAAACCATATCACACCAGAGATAACTCCAGTTTTTTTCTCTCATATTTAGCATTTGTTGGTTGGAAATGGTGGTCTTGGTAATGGTGTTGAGCTGTGTGAGTTACAAGGGATATTCAGTGAGTATGGTGAGATAGTGGACCTGGTCATGCAGCCCGGCAAGCCCTACGCATTCATCAGCTATGCCACAGCTGACCAGGCCAAAACAGCTCTCATACACGTCAATGCTAGAGAACTCAAATGTCCTGAAGAATTATCCAGATCAGGGGTGAAATTTTATCTCAACTTTGTCGAAAAAGGTATGTTATAAACACTCTTTCTTGGAGTTATAAAAAAGATTAACTTCTTAATTGTTCTTCCTAAAATATATTCCTGTTAACTATATAATTACAATTAAGGTCATGCATTATGTGACCAATTAAGGTCATGCATTATGTGACCAATTTAGGTCATGCATTAAGTGATCAATTTAGGTCATGCATTATGTGACCAATTTAGGTCATGCATTTAGTGATCAATTTAGGTCATGCATTATGTGATCAATTAAGATATAGGAGACCAACAAAGATAATGGATATATGTTACCAATTAAAGTCCTGCATATTTGTGACTATTTAAATATTTAGTCATTCCCCTCAGTTTTCTAAAGTCAGTACTGCATCTGCCACACAGACTAATTTAACAAGAAAGATTTTAAAAAAAAGATAAACTATTGTACTGTTTGACTGCCACACAAACTGATGATGTTCAACACGCCTAGTATGCCAAGGTCCAAACCGTGAGTCCCACATTACTGGGCTTTTATATCCCAATTTCAATATCTCAAAAAAGCCATTCTGAAAGTCTAAGTTGGCACTGCATAAAAAAATATAATCATTGATTTCACTGGTTTTTTTAAAATGTAAAGGTGAGATTTTTTAAAAACTGGAATTTGATGTCATTTCAGTGCCAGGAGTGTCCATCCCAACTGATTCACTTCCCCCTGGTGTCACAATTGTGGAAAATATCATTAATGAGAAAGAAGAAGAAGATCTTTTGAAATGTATCGACTGGGATTATATTGATCCAAATCTGTCCACCGGTAAGTTGAAAATGTAAAAGAATCATGTTTTTAATGTTAAAAAAGATTTAAAAACATTTGCTTAACTATGTGTTGAGACTTGTGTAGTACATAGTCAGTTTATTTCTTAATTGTTTACAGTTTAGAGATTAAGAGAGTCAAAAACTTTCAAAAATATTTTTGCCTGTTTGTCCATTAAAAAAATAATATGCTAGACAGACTCTGAATATATGTAAATAAATCATGAATATGAATTTTAGTGGGACAGTTTATCTTCCTGACAACTCTGGTTCCCAATCTCAGCATTGTCCCCATTTTCTAAAATACTATGGTCATAGCCTAAAATAGTTTAAATTTAGGAACTGTAATAATTGTAAAACATGTTAAGAGTTTTGAGGTTATATTCTTAATTCATGAGAATTGAGAACGAGACTGGCATTTTAAACATGCCAAATGCTGAGTGCTTCCTGAGTAAAATCTACTGATTGTACTGAAAAAAATCACTCAAAGAGACATGTACTGGAACAAAAAAACAAATGTATCATCACTTCTTTAGAATGTATCAAGGAGCTAACCTTCACTGATTTCTAGGGAGACCTAACAAGACAGTGACAATAATCCTAGGTGTGAATGTCCAACCACCCAGGAACTGGAACATATTCAGAATTGTGAACCCTCATGGGTTGTCCATAAAAAAGCCAAAACACCCAATAAACAAATTCACTCACCTTATTATAAATCGATATAATGATACTTTTTCAAACATTTATTGTTCCATTCACAGTATGAGTTCTTATATTCAGATAATGAATCTAGCCTTAAGCACCGGCGAGTGCACCACTGCGGTTACGAGTTCATGTACAGCACAAATAACGTGGACCCATCTCGTCCCCTGCAAGAAGCCATTCCCACAGCGTGTGATGACGTCATCAGCAAACTTCTCACAGCCAAATATTTCACTTCTCTTCCAGACCAACTCACAGTCAACCAGTATCAACCTGGTCAAGGTGAAGACACTTTTATATTGTCCCCTATACGATAGATAAGAACAATTTTGCCATACAAAGAAGTAAAGCAAATGTCATATATTCTTACTCTCACTGATGGATGTTTTTCTATGGCCAATAGATTAAGATTAAATGTATGGAATTGATATGGGAGTTTTTCATCCTTTATTTGCACTGTATAAGTTGATATTTTAATGATTAAAAGTTTTGATGTTTCAATGAGTTTGTAACTTCCAGGTATTCCCCCACACATAGACACCCACTCAGCATTTGAAGACTCCATTGTGTCCATAAGTCTGGGTTCGCAAGTGAGTATTTATCTGAATGACACATATATAGAAACATATAAAAGAACTAAACCATTGATAGCATTATCATTTACTATCAATGTTATCTATTATTTTCTTGGCTGTTTGTTGATTTATTTTTATTATTTATTCTGAGAAAGCAATCTTCCCACAGTTGTTACTATGAACACTTCTTGTAATTGTTAGCTGCTCTCTGATTGTGGAAATAATTGCCATTGTCTCCCACCATTGTCTTGGTTGCCTTGATTGGTCCATAAACCGGATGTGTGCATTGGATGTGTGTACAGAGCTCATTGTATTAACATCATTAGTGATCAAGACATTGATAATATTTGCTGTCTTGTACATTTTGTAATAGGTAGTGATGGATTTCCGTCATCCGGATGGATCTCATGTTGCCGTCTTACTCCCGAGACGGAGTGCCCTTGTAATGACAGGTCCCGCGCGCTACATGTGGTCACATGGTATCACACCCAGGAAGTCTGACATCATTGCCATAGCAACAGAATCTGATCACAGCAAAAAGGATAAATTGACTTTAGTTAAAAGAGAGACAAGAACGTCCTTCACCTTCAGGAGACTGCGTCGTGGGCCCTGTGCATGTAGTAAGTGTTTTATTCATGTCAATATGACATCATCTGTTGATATACTGTAGGATCCAGACCTTGTGATGCGAAGAGCCCATGAAATGTTGGTGACAAAAATGTATGTACTTAGATATGTGAGGAAACTGTTTATGAGAAAAATGTATGTATTTAGATATGTGAGGAAACTGTTTATGAGAAAAATGTCTGTACTTAGATATGTGAGGAAACTGTTGGTGAGAAAAATGTATGTACTTAGATATGTGAGGAAACTGTTGGTGACAAAAATGTGTGTACTTAGATATGTAAAAACACTGTTTGTGACAGAAATTTGAGGACATGTGAGGAAGCTTTTTTTATCGCCCCAGCCTCCCATTATCTTCCATCTGGGACCACTCAGGAGAGCTCCTCAGACACCTTGATATGAGTCATGTGGCTTAAGTGAGAACCCACTCGATGTAAGTCAAAACAGGGGTGGGATCTATTAGATAGGTTCCCACTCCTGGCACGTGTTGTTTTTTTTCCTCAAAAACACATGAACTGTCCAAAGTTGGCACATAGCCAACGATGCTCTTACATCGTTTTCTCCTAAGATCAATAAAAAATAAAAATTTCTTTCCCCAATGGAAAAATCTTTACACTGGTCACTTGTGTGAGATCTGTGCATGTAACGTTAGCAACAAGGATGAGGCAAGGATGAGTAACATATTTATGGTTACATCATGGTTGCTATGTTTAATGGAACCATGAGGTTCCTTCAAGTCCAGTTTGTATTGATTCCACAAAAATCAATTCATTCTCTTGTCAGCCTCTGAAGAGTCACTACATGTGATGAAACACATCAGGGATATTAAGAAAATCTACTTTTAATGAAGCTCAGCTACTGCAAACCTACAAAAAGTGTGTAAAACATAACATGTGAGGAAACATTTGGTGCAAAAATGAATGTGCTTAGTTATGTTAGGAAACTGTTGGTGTCAAAAATTTATGCATTTAAATCGGAATATTCATTTTCTTCAGTTATCTCCTAGAGTTAAAAACATACATGATTGTTTGATAATGATTGCGGGAGTCCAAAATATCTCTCTACTTGCACAAAGAATGTTCCCATGAGTAATAAGAAGGAATCAGGATGAGGTGGGACCACATGAATATAGAGGAGGAAATGTTATGTGTAGTATCTTTATACTGAAAAGATATCAAAATTTATTGTTAAATGTTTCAGGTTACCCAGAACAGTGTGATTCACAGCTAGGTGTGGCAAAAAAACAGACGGCAAATACAAACAGGTAATCTCATCAAGTACACCACCCTGGGCTTTATACATGTCCTCACCGCCCATCTCTCTTGGGGAGACCTACCCAGGCTTTATACATGTCCTCACCGCCCATCTCTCTTGGGGAGACTCACCCAGGCTTTATACATGTCCTCACCACCCATCCCTCTAGAGGAGACCTATGTGGGCTTTATACATGTCCTCACCACCCATCCCTCTTGTGGAGACCTACCCAGGCTTAATACATGTCCTCACCACCCGTCCCTCTTAGGGAGACCTACCCAGGCTTTATACATGTCCACACCACCCATCCCTCTAGGGGAGACCTACCCAGGCTTTATACATGTCCTCACCACCCATCCCTCTTGTGGAGACCTACCCAGGCTTAATACATGTCCTCACCACCCGTCCCTCTTAGGGAGACCTACCCAGGCTTTATACATGTCCACACCACCCATCCCTCTAGGGGAGACCTACCCAGGCTTTATACATGTCCTCACCACCCATCCCTCTTGGGGAGACCTACCCAGGCTTTATACATGTCCTCACCACCCGTCCCTCTTGGGGAGACCCACCCAGGCTTTATACATGTCCTCACCACCCATCCCTCTTGGGGAGACCTACCCAGGCTTTATACATGTCCTCACCACCCGTCCCTCTTGGGGAGACCCACCCAGGCTTTATACATGTCCTCACCACCCATCCCTCTTGGGGAAGCCCACCCAGGCTTTATACATGTCCTCATCACCCATCCCTCTAGGGGAGACCTACCCAGGCTTTATACATGTCCTCATCACCCATCCCTCTTGGGGAGACCTACCCAGGCTTAATACATGTCCTCACCACCCGTCCCTCTTGGGGAGACCCACCCAGGCTTTATACATGTCCTCACCACCCATCCCTCTTGGGGAAGCCCACCCAGGCTTTATACATGTCCTCATCACCCATCCCTCTAGGGGAGACCTACCCAGGATTTATACATGTCCTCACCACCCATCCCTCTAGAGGAGACCTACGTGGGCTTTATACATGTCCACACCACCCATCCCTCTAGAGGAGACCTACCTGGGCTTTATACATGTCCTCACCACCCATCCCTCTAGAGGAGACCTAACTGGGCTTTATACATGTCCACACCACCCATCCCTCTTGGGGAGACCTACCTGGGCTTTATACATGTCCTCACCACCCATCCCTCTAGAGGAGACCTACGTGGGCTTTATACATGTCCACACCACCCATCCCTCTTGGGGAGACCTACCTGGGCTTTATACATGTCCTCACCACCCATCCCTCTTGGGGAGACCTACCCAGGCTTTATACATGTCCTCACCATCCGTCCCTCTTGTGGAGACCTACCCAGGCTTTATACATGTCCTCACCACCCGTCCCTCTTGAGGAGACCTACCCAGGCTTTATACATGTCCTCACCACCCATCCCTCTTGGGGAGACATACCCTGGCTTTATACATGTCCTCACCACCCTTCCCTGTTGAGGAGACCTACCCAGGCTTTATACATGTCCTCACCACCCATCCCTCTTGTGGAGACCTACCCAGGCTTTATACATGTCCTCACCACCCGTCCCTCTTGAGGAGACCTACCCAGGCTTTATACATGTCCTCACCACCCATCCCTCTTGGGGAGACCTACACAGGCTTTATACATGTCCTCACCACCCTTCCCTCTTGAGGAGACCTACCTGGGCTTTATACATGTCCTCACCACCCATCCCTCTTGGGGAGACCTACCCAGGCTTTATACATGTCCTCACCACCCGTCCCTCTTGTGGAGACCTACCCAGGCTTTATACATGTCCTCACCACCCGTCCCTCTTGAGGAGACCTACCCAGGCTTTATACATGTCCTCACCACCCATCCCTCTTGTGGAGACCTACCCAGGCTTTATACATGTCCTCACCACCCGTCCCTCTTGAGGAGACCTACCCAGGCTTTATACATGTCCTCACCACCCATCCCTCTTGTGGAGACCTACCCAGGCTTTATACATGTCCTCACCACCCTTCCCTCTTGAGGAGACCTACCCAGGCTTTATACATGTCCTCACCACCCATCCCTCTTGGGGAGACCTACCCAGGCTTTATACATGTCCTCACCACCCATCCCTCTTAGGGAGACCTACCGAGGCTTTATACATGTCCTCACCACCCATCCCTCTTGGGGAGACCTACCCAGACTTTATACATGCCCTCACCACCCATCCCTCTTGGGGAGACCTACCCAGGCTTTATACATTTCCTCACCACCCATCCCTCTAGAGGAGACCTACCCAGGCTTTATACATGTCCACACCACCCATCCCTCTAGGGGAGACCTACCCAGGCTTTATTCATGTCCTCACCACCCATCCCTCTAGAGGAGACCTACCCAGGCTTTATACATGTCCTCACCACCCATCCCTCTAGGGGAGACCTATCCAGGCTTTATACATGTCCTCACCACCCATCCCTCTCGAGGAGACCTACCCAGGCTTTATCCATGTCCTCACCACCCATCCCTCTTGGGGAGACCTACCCAGGCTTTATACATGTCCTCACCACCCATCCCTTTAGGGGAGACCTACCCAGGCTTTATACATGTCCTCACCACCCATCCCTTTAGGGGAGACCTACCCAGGCTTTATACATGTCCTCACCACCCATCCCTCTAGAGAAGACCTACCAGGGCTTTAAAAGAAGAGTAAAAGAAATATCAGTGGAATGGGCATTTTACAATCTTATAATTTTTACAATTTTTACAAATTTGGAGATATTTAGATTTAATTTAAAGTTGAGGGTAAATTAAAGCCAAAAAAACTGAAATGTGAATTAAGCCCATTTAGGTGAAAAAGATATGATTTATTATGAATTGATTTTATATTTTATTACAGTAAGAAAACGGCAGTGAATCTGCCCAGCTCTGAGTCAGAAGCAGCCAGGGTTGAAGCCCAACACGTACACCAGGTGGCTAGGATTAACTCAAATTAAATAGTTCTCCACAAAATGGTTCAGAATTTGTGCAGATAAAAGTTTCTTGTCATTTGGATCTGTTTGTCTTGAGAAGGAGAAAATGGCATAGAGACTTTTCTTAATTTTAATGATATTCATGTGAGGATCTTAAGCCAAGCTTGTGGGATAAGGTAATTTTGGTATTAAGTTGTAAGATAGGGTGTGAACCTGTAGCCAATGATTAGTATATGTTGCTGATGTTGGATTTATGACTATTTGAGGTATACGAGGAGATAGCAGGCCACTTCAGTGATACCCGTCACACCGCATGGCCACAGGTGGCTCAGTTCCTCCAACAACAACCAGAGGGCAGCCTAGTAGCTGACATCGGATGTGGCAATGGCAAGTACCTGGCTGTCAGCCACAACTCCTATAAGGTAGGCATCAGTGTGGCATTAATCATCAAACCCTGGCGTATTTTACATGTCAGATATATAGTTGTTCAGTTTAATATGGTAATTTCTCTCTCTTTTTTTCGGGGGGGGGGAGTATTTATTTGGGGGTGAAATCTCTTGTCTGATCTATGAGTCTGGGTAGAATATATGCATTTCAACAATTTTTAATAAAACAAGTGATGTATTTGAAAATTACTGCAACCTGCTTCACCTGTTAAAAATAAAGGAACATTTCTTTGTGTCTTGATGACTTACCGACGGCCAAAGGAAAACAAAATGAACTAAAATTTTTAGACTTTATTTTTTTTAAATAATTTTTGTTGTTAGTTGTATTTCAATTAATATCATTGAAAGATAATCAACACATATTTGATGGATAGAATTAATACAAAATATTATTAATAGATCGTGATTTTACAAAGACCTGTCTCTCACTATATTATCATAGAGAACAACTAAGAGTGATCACTGCTGTTAACATATCCATTGTAAGACAATTATGTGAGGATTGTCAAGTGGAATACAAAGAATTAAATCTTAGGATGGGTTCTTCTTCTTATTCTTGGTGATCTAGATTAGTTTTGACTAGATTTGTTTGGTTTGTCAATGGTTTTTAATTCAATTGTAATTTGTTCGGTCATGCCTTTATGCTATTTTTATTTGATTGTTCACCTGGGAAAGTGGATAAGGTTGGGCTGTGATCATTGTAGTCAAGTCTAAAGGTCATTGACCTGAGAGGATTTACTAGACCAGATGACCTTGGCTCATTAATATTTACAACGTATTAACACCATCAATATCACTAAGCCAATACAACTTGTACAGACGATGTGTGTATATCAATCAATGATGCTAACCGCTATTTTGACTTTTAACATTATCCTTTAATAACGTTTTTTTTATGATAAAAAACTGGCCATCTTGAAATGTCAACCTGGAGTCAGTATTACTCGACCTTTTACTTGTCACAGAAATATGGCAGTTACAAATACATAACTGTTTTCATGGGAAAAAAAACTTTGTCTATAAGAGAGATGAAACTGCTTGAAGTGCTTCCAGAATGGTGTCATATATACATAGTTGTCATGAGAAGGATGATACTTCTGTTATCTTTTAAACATACACGCAAGTTTAGCCTGTTTAATGAAAATGTGAATTTAATTTCAAGGTAATTATAGAAACAGCTGCGCAAACATGCGTTTTTTTACAACCATAAAAAGATAGGTTAATTACTTTATAAAAGTGAAGAACCTATTAAAGTATCACCTTCATAAGTGGTACTATCTCAAGCCAAGGGTGTCATTTTACAAAGTTGAGCATTCTAACCACCCAGAGCGTGACGACAAAGGAATGATGCGCACATCTACAATGTTGTGTCTTACATAATTGTCTTGCAGCATGCGAGGCATTATTTTCTCCTATTTCTCTTAATATGGGAGGCAGTGCATCTTGTTAACACACACCCACTCTGTCTGTCACATAAACCGCTGTTATTTAAAACATCTGCCCAGGCAAGATACATTAAACAATTAATGACTTCCATTTCAACATTTATCCATTAAGATTACATGTTCTATGCAATATCTTCTTGAATGCATCTTCTGTTATTTTTATATCATGTTTTCATTTATGCCTTATTATTGGGATATTTATCATTTACTGTTTATTATATATAATTTCATCTTTACATTATACCTAATACATTTATCATTGACCTCATCTGTGTTACAATTTTTTTTATCGCTTTAATACAGCAAGGGTAATTTAATTATCTTTAGATATTTAAAATATATTTTTGTTTTTTTTATATTTTCAGATTGGATGTGACAGAAGCTATAATCTATGTGGTATCTGTGCAGAAAGGGGCTTCCCTGTATTCGTGTGTGATGCCCTTTCAGTGCCTCTCAAGTCCAATGCATTTGATGTGGCCATAAGTATAGCTGTTGTACATCATCTTTCCACTCCGGTAGAGTATTCATTGTTTTGTCCAATTTTAAACTGTATTTATATATTTGGAATAATGAAAAATTGTGATTTATCCTGGAGAAGAGA
This sequence comes from Amphiduros pacificus, assembly GCA_949316495.1. NCBI lineage: Eukaryota > Metazoa > Annelida > Polychaeta > Phyllodocida > Hesionidae > Amphiduros > Amphiduros pacificus. The sequence continues at coordinate 18,471,726 of OX439008.1, read as the reverse complement.
AAGTTTTACCTGAAGCAGGAGAAAGTTTGGTATATTAATGATTCATGAGAAATGTTTAGAGCATATTTTGGTATCAAATCACAATTCATCTTTTATGATTATTTTCTCTTTTTCCAATACAAAGCCATGTCAATCTTGGTCATGTCAATCTCTGCCTGGTTCCATGTCAGTTGAACAATGGGAAATACCAAAGCCTACAGACTATAATCTTACATGATTATCATATATCAAGTCGTTATTACAAGGATCAACCTTATTGTCTGTAATTACCATCACAAACAGGTATAAAGGGGGGTTGGTGGGGGGGGGGGGGGGGGTATGGAGGGGGATTTACTTGGGTAATTGATGTCTTAGAAGTATCATGTATAATGATGTTTTGATCCTCCCGATTTTTGGAAGCTGTTTATCATGTATAATGATTTTTTGATCCTCCCAATTTTTGGAAGCTGTTTAAATTTTATCATAATGTACTGGAGACTTCAAAATGCACATAATGTATTTGTCATTTAATCATTTTAAACCTATTTTGCAGTCACATTTCTGAATGCTTGTTTGCAAAAGCAAAGTGTAATTTTGTGCACTCTTCCTAACCCACCTTATGAAGGGATGCTGGGGTCATTTTATTGACAATCACTCAGAACGGAAATACAACACGACCTGTGCACCAATAACAGTTCAAAACCATAACATGTGCACATTTTATTTTTTTTCAAGGCGTGGTGGCATAAATCTCTAGATATGTATTTTTACAATGTTAACATCCATTGATATGACAGGCAAAATTTTGTTTTTTTTATCAGTACAGAGATGTGATGAATCGCATAATAGTTTATACATGAAAAGAAAACATTGAAAACAAGAAAAGATACGATTACTGATACGAGAACATATGCCCTGCTAATTACCTGTACATGTAGACAGGATAATGCATTCAAAGCGATATTTGATACCCCTTATAATTGAATGCAGCAATAAAAATCTACATGAAATAAACAGCCTGTTTGATCACAAAGAATCTAATACTCTGCTGAGGGAGTTTAGTACCCTATGACTGCAGACTATTTATTATTGGTTAGCAGCAATATTGCAAGGATTAATTTAAGAGAAAAATGTTATATTTTATCAGTACATGAAATAACTAGACATTTAATAGAGTGAAATCTTATTTCTGTCAAAAGAGGGTGTAACTGATCGTTCTAATAGTTATTATTCCTCTCTTAGAGATTGACTTTTATTTTACAACTGGGGGAGGGAGGGTAGTGGGGGGTAATTTTCTAAATATAAGTTGTAGTCCATGTAGTTATTTCATACAATCTACAAAATATGACAAAACTATTTCTTTCAAGAATTTTCATGAAAGCGTGTGAGGCAGTTAAGAAATCTGTTGTTATATTACATTACATCTTCTCAAGTGCGATTAATGGATAATGACTCAAGTGCACATAAACAGTTAACCATTCATGAGGTATATCTTTCATGACATATCCATTTCCCTACACTTAAAAAGTGTTGTGTGATCTTTGCTCATGTTAATTTCATACAAGACAGTAATCAATGTTTATGGGTGGATCTGCTTGCCGAAAGAAGCTTGTTTGTATAACTTATATGGATCATGCTTGTCAGCAGCTGTAGACATTGGCTGTAATTCATGTAATCAGTACCACAAAATTATGCTTTAATGTTGTCATCATTAGTAATGATCGCACATCAAATTAAAAGGAGATATTTCACAAGACGCCAGATTGTTGCATGATAAAAAATGAGTTAAGATAATTTTTCTGTGTACTGCATTTGGTTACAATTACTGCACATTGACTTTTAATGAAAGGGGATCACCCAATGTTGCTTCATATGATCTTGTCATCATGTTCTGTTTCACAGGAAAGACGATGCGGTGCCATTGCAGAGTTGGTACGAGTGCTGCGCCCTGGTGGTCAAGGTCTGATTTATGTTTGGGCCCTGGAGCAAGAAAGGAAGAAGGGCAAGTCAAACTACTTGAGGGAATCTAGGGTTCGGAAAAGACAAGTTCATGATCATGGAAAGGGGCAAAGAAACTCACAGGAACTAAATGCTACTGCAGATGAATCTCAGTTAGCAAAAGAAATGGAAAATACAAATATTGATAAAAACAGGCAAACAACTCTTTCCTCAGAACATCAAGGTTCCAAAGATAATGAGAGAGAAGAGGAAGTTAACAAACTTGACTTCAATACAAAAGAGGGCGATAAACAAGAAGCTTGCTCTGAACTCTCGGTACATGTTAACAGAACTCACTTTGAATCTCAAGACTTGCTGGTGCCTTGGCATTTAAAATCTGATCAAGAAAAGTCTGATTCAAAAATAGAAACCTCTGGAAATGAAAATGGAGGGGGGCAAAAGACAGTGGTCAATCAGGGGTCAAATGTGTTTCACAGATATTACCATGTGTTTAGTGAGGGGGAACTGGAGGATTTGTGCAGGCAATTACCTGATGTGAAAGTTGTTAAAAGTTATTATGATAAAGGAAATTGGTGTGTAGTTCTTGAAAAATTGTGAATATATATATATATATATATACATGCCTAGATATTTAAAGTTATTTGAATTTAAATGAATAATTTTCCTTTCATGGTTGATAAACGGATGGGAGTTGTATTGTTTGAGCAAGGAGGTTTTAAAACCTCCTTGGTATGAGTGATTGAAGTTGGATAAACTATAATTGTGTACTTTTGAAGTTTTGTTATCCCTCCACTAATTAATTACTGGAGGGCTTGTTATTTGAACTGTGTGCAGCCACACAATTTAAAATGCAGACCAATGTGACAATAGTTTTCAAGTCTGTTGCAGCCTATTATTATGAATCTAAAATCTCAAAAAAGGTACTGATTGAATAAATCAATACTCTCTGTCTCACACACACACACACACACACACACACACATAACAATGCGAATATGACAGGGAACATGGAAATTCTGACTTTAAAAATGTTGAGAATATGTACAGGAAATGACTCAATGGAAATCAATATGGACATTCATATAAGCTGCTGATTTTTTTTCTTTCAAAATAAGGGTTAATTAATAATGTAAGAAAATAAAGGACAAATGTACATATTGTATTTGTATATTTCTATTACATGGTATACTTACTGCATGATGTGTGCCAGAATGAAGGACAACACCTTTATGTGATAGAGGGGAACTTCTCTCATAAATTTGTGAAAATAAATGACAGATTGTACAATGACTTGCATGTATTTGTCTGTGAATGCAGTGCTTTTTTTGCCCCCTGGCACTAAAGTGGCATTAGGTCTGTTGCATCAGTCATAGACAAGCCCATAAAAAATTTAAGGAAACATCAATTATTTTTCAAAATGCTCAGAAAACATGTTAAGAAAAAAATTGCCTCATAAAGACATAAATAAGGATGAAACAGCAAGTTCTGTTAATTATGTTTTTACTGTGATGAACAAATTTAATTTTTAAAAATATTCTTTTAATTTCATGTAGGGACAACCCAAACAAAGACATGTTCCAGTTTCCTATTTCAATATGAACTTTTCAATAGCTGCCAGAATAGGTGAAAGGCTTGCCATTCAACCAGGCGTGAATGGTGTCAGTGTTGATTATTTAGTGGCATTTATGCAACACCCAAATATTGGACATGTTATATTAGATCCATTTTGGACATCTTATTATTGTAAAGGGTTATTATTGTAATGGGATAAAGGCAGGTGTTATTACTGGGATAAAGGCAGGTGTTATTACTGGGATAAAGGCAAGTGTTATTACTGGGATAAAGGCAGGTGTTATTACTGGGATAAAGGCAGGTGTTATTACTGGGATGTTATTGCTGGGATAAAGGCAGGTGTTATTACTGGGATAAAGGCAGGGTTTATTACTGGGATAAAGGCAGGTGTTATTGCTGGGATAAAGGCAGGTGTTATTACTGGGATGAAGGCAGGGTTTATTACTGGGATAAAGGCAGGTGTTATTGCTGGGATAAAGTCAGGTGTTATTACTGTGATAAAGACAGGTGTTATTACGAGGATAAAGGCAGGCATTATTACTGGGATAAAGGCAGGTGTTATTACTGTGATAAGGCAGGTGTTATTACTGTGATAAAGGCAGGTGTTATTACGAGGATAAAGGCAGGCGTTATTACTGGGATAAAGGCAGGTGTTATTACTGGGATAAAGGCAGAGGTTATTACTGTGATAAAGGCAAAGTGTTATTACTGGGATAAGGCAGAGGTTATTGCTGGGATAAAGGCAGGTGTTATTGCTGGGATAAAGGCAGAGGTTATTACTGGGATGAAGGCAGGTGTTATTACTGGGATAAAGGCAGGTGTTATTACTGTGATAAAGGCAAAGTGTTATTACTGGGATGAAGGCAGGTGTTATTACTGGGATAAAGGCAGGTGTTATTACTGTGATAAAGGCAGAGGTTATTGCTGGGATAAAGGCAGAGGTTATTACTGTGATAAAGGCAAAGTGTTATTACTGGGATGAAGGCAGGTGTTATTACTGGGATAAAGGCAGGTGTTATTACTGTGATAAAGGCAGGTGTTATTACGAGGATAAAGGCAGGCGTTATTACTGGGATAAAGGCAAGGTGTATTACTGTGATAAAGGCAAGGTGTATTACTGTGATAAAGGCAGGGTTTATTACTGTGATAAAGGCAGGTGTTATTACGAGGATAAAGGCAGAGGTTATAACTGTGATAAAGGCAAAGTGTTATTACTGGGATAAGGCAGAGTTTATTGCTGGGATAAAGGCAAGGTGTATTACTGTGATAAAGGCAGGGTTTATTGCTGGGATAAAGGCAGAGGTTATTACTGGGATGGATGATTCTTCTATGAGAATATCAGCATCTTGCTTATTTAACATATATTTATACATATATAAGAACATTCTTTTATTATTCAAAAGAAAAGATAGGACTTTGTGGGAGAATGCAATCACACTGGGAAAATATAATCAAACAATTGAAAAAAAAAGAAAACACCAATGAAATACTTTTCAACAACTTTATTATGCCCATATTGCTGCCTTGTACTAAAAAGAACCTAAAATCACTGTACCAAAATAGGAGTTTATACATTTGATAATGCCCGATGAACCGGATAAATCCTACAGTGGCAGTCTACAAGTTCTATCAGGCCTGAACAACAGGGGTTATTATAGTGTGTTGTATATATTTATATATGTATATTATATTATATACATTGACATACACGGCATGGCGTCATCATCGCCACTGAAACCATGGGCAGTTCCAAGACTTTTCTCACTTCTTGGCAAGACACTTAACAGGAGAATATTTGAAAATGATGAAATTACAATAGATTATATCTTGCAATATGTTTAACATATTCAAATTTAATTTGCTTTAAAGCTATAGACTTTGAAGCATTTTTTTTTCATGATTACTCAATGTAGATCACTTGTCAAAAACAAAACAAGTGACGCACTGAGGTTCTTACAGAGTAAACCGTTACATTCTTATTCAATGTTCTTGTGTAATTTCACCCTTGTAGAATGTACAAACTATTCAAATAATCTCCTGCAAATGAAGGCTGTTATTTTTTTTGTATAGGTACCAAAACCGGTTCTTACAAGTGGCAGTAAGTTTCATGCTTTGCATGACTGTCATGGATAATTTTTGGATGCTAATCAGTTCAAAATGTATTCTTCTGTGACCTTTTTTTTTTGCATATATAAAAAATCTCCCGTCACACTCACAAGAGAATACATTATAAATGTCAAAGACCAAGCCTTTCACTGAATTGATTCATGCAACTAATATTAGTATATCAATATACATCTTGTAAAATGCCATGTCTTCATTTTCTATCTTTCACATTCAGATTTATGTAGTTATATATACAAAGCTCAAGCTTTGATCTCCTTTCTTGCCACACATTCTTTTCATCATAATCTATAGCACAGTAAAATCTAAACCAAAAAATAAAAATCTATGGTTTGGTTCAGCACTGATACGGCTGAGTTGAAGTTAAGCGTCTAGTTTAACACTACATGATAGAACATACACAGCAGCAGGCAGCTTTGTTAAAACAGCAATAGTTAATATTATGTTAAAATGTTCCCATCCTGTGGACCTAGTGATTAATCAGTACATTTACAAGTGAAGTGTGTCTAATTATTTCACTATTTGAGAACCATTTTTCCATGTTTTTTTTTATATATATATTTTTTATTTCAAGTCAATAGACTTTTCATGGTGCTAAATGCTGGAAATTACCAATATGTGCTAAAAAAAATGTCTTTCTGAAATGGCAGAAAATGATTCTCAGAGAGTGGAATAGCACAATGTCATGGGTGGCTCCTGGCAATTTGTAGTTTTGTTTGTAACCATGCTTTGTGACAATTTTAATACGATCGTCTCTAATTATACAAGATAAAATGCAACTCTCTCTTCCTACTGAACAAGTACATAATAGTTTGTAAAAGTTGTAAAAGTCTTCTCATTGGGTGCATTGAAACAGTTTTGATTCACTTGGCGAGAAAAAAAAACAACAAAAGAAATATAATGTTTCTGCCTTTCAATGCAGTAGTTGACTATCACATTCATTTCTCAGCCTCTATCAGCCAATATGACAGGAATGTACTAAGTCTGACCATGTTATTTTACCATTAAAATCCATCATTATGCATTCACAGTTCAAATCTAAAAGGCATAAAACGAAGGATCACAATCTTATGGGCAAAAACGTGCACACATTTGCGAGTGGGTAACTGCTGTCTATCTAACACACTATGCCTTGTCTTGTTCACATACGTTGCTTAATGTTAAACCCAATCTTGGACATCATCCATCTGTGGTTTACATTTCACAATTATGATTTATCATTGGTTCATAATAATTAAGCACATTAAAGACATAATAAAGTGTGCATGTTATTATGCAGAGGTATCGATGGCTCTCTTCAATAATTACCCAATTTACACCAAGAATTGAAAGGGGAGAACAACGCCCCCTGGCAGAAAAACGCTACTTTAGTCCCTATCATTACTGAATTACTTGTTTTATAAAAAACCTCACATGATTCTGATGGTGTAAAATGAAGGGTTGCTGGGGGTAGTCCATTATTTCACTCATCTCTTCTATATATATTTACCAATAGGCAAGAATTTCTCTACAAACATATACAGATATTTTATATAATAAACTTTCCAGAAGTATATTCAACATTCTATATATATATTTTTTCTCTCTGTTATCTACAAAGTGTACATATACATTTGTGGCATGTCTGGAATGTTTGGTATACATGTATCAGATTAACACGGGATTAGTGTTTTACCTACTGAGGGTATGGAGGGATCATCTACTGCACAACAAGATTTCTTCATTTTTTTTTAAATGCAACAACAAGATATGAAAATATGTGAAAACGGTTTTTTTTTCTTTGCAAACAAACATGATACTCCCAGATATATCAGATAATCAGATGCAACTAAAGTGCACACAAGGAAAATGCAACTTTTATTTTTTATATTTTTTAATATTGAATGTTTTTGCTGTGTTCTGATGTTAGCCGACAACTGGCACAATGCATGCAGGGCAGTTTATTTTCTAAGTATATATGTTTGTAATAAGTGTGCCGGGTAGATTTGGCATGCGGTATAAAGCGTGAGGTGGTCTGAAGTAGTTATAATGGTGGGGAGAGATAATTGGAGCATTGTAAGGCAGGGACAACAGGGGCGGCTGCCAGACTCGACATGCCTTTTGTTGTCCGCCGACATACACTGCCATGCTGCATTCCCTGTGTACACTTCTCGTCATCACAAAGACAAAGTTTACCCTGAATACAAGGTGTGGAAGGCAAAACTCTTGGATTGTCTGAACATCATTATGATAATGGTGAACGATTATAGTCGGTGGTAATTGTCCTGATTAGGGTACCACTTATACCACCCAGCACAACAACAAAATGCACCACACAACTATTGTATTATTGCTTCAAATCATAATCTGGCCTCTACATCCATGCCAGGCAAATCTTTAGATGTTCTAGGGACATGCTTTTCAAGTTAGTTTATATTATTTTATGAAAATCTTTCAGCACTCAGATGATGTTTTTAGTTGTATTTTTTTTTTTTTACAGACATTCTTTTTTTTTCTTTTTTTGACAAATAAATATTTTCAGATGTATCTCAAAAAGAATGAAACCAAAAAAATGCACTTTAATTGATTATGTTGTCAACAGCAAGCCCCTGAATTAGACATGGCAGTCTCATAGACAGTTAATATGGTTGCGAATGTCATGGGATTTCCTGGCAATGTCTTATTAGACATAAACATAAGACTAGTACTTCTGTTATGCAATCATTGGTGTCAATTTGGATTTCGTGGTGATCCGAGACAGAGCCCATCAGTGATATCTTTATACATTGGCATATGCATACAGGTGGGATTTTTTTTTTATACAATCAAGAACTGATATTATAACTGGCATTTGTTGCTTTACAATTTGTTCATTCTTCATACTCATCAAAAGATCAATATATCGCTTCAATCTTTATATAAAAAGTAAGTTTATCTATATCCACTGTAATAACATTGTGACTGCAACATTGAGCAAGTACTTGGAACATTTTTTCATTTTACAGATGTGACACATTAAGCACTAGAAGCTGGGGGCCTTCTCGGCTGAACACGTGGTGCATTATCTATCAGTGGGTTTGCAACAATATCAACAACTTTAAAGCTTTTCTCAAATATCTACATGCATAAACACTGATCTATGCCTCTTAAAAGCGTTGTCATCTACAGCTTGAAGCACTGTCAAGGGTTGTCTGCACACAAGCAAGGACGTGTGTGTGTGTGTGTGTGCACGGTGTGTGTGTGTGTGGTATATGTTTTGTGTATGTATCAATTGACCTATTTACTGATGCGCTGTAATTGAACACTTCCACATAGCATATCTCAGTTCCTATGCAGAACGTTAATATAGTCTCATATTATGAGTTCACACATAATATATTCATTTTGAAAGTGCAGGGTTTATCAGTGACTTTCTGTACAACATTTTGACAACAAATAGGTCATACATATGACATTATATATAAGTCTACAAAGTTCATCACAAGATTTTATACCATCACCTTTGTACAGTATGCATTCACAGAACTATTTTATACTACGTACAAAAATCTGGCCGGGCGGTTTAACTGCGAGGTTAGTAATCGCCTCAAATCTAACTTGCACAGTCCCCAAAAATATAGTAAAATCAAAGGCAATAACTTTTTTTCAAACATACAATTTCCTCAACTCATTTGTGAACTTACAACACAAAAATAAAAAATTTGAAACATCGCAAAATATTACTCTCTTTTTATACATGATAAAGGTATATTTTTGAGGACTGTACGGTTTATGCAAACCCTATATCTGCAAGCTGAAGTAAAAGTTGCTTATTTCTAAGCTTCACTCATTATTAACATGTTAATCTTTGGCAGAACTCTCTGAAGTAGGCAGCAGTGTTTTCACACCTGGAACACATTGTATACAATCAATATTATGCAAAATCATTGCGATTCAAGCTAAACAGCAAATGCATTTTTACCCAATCATTTACAAAAATAGACTTTTGCACTGACCATAACACATTTTCTCTACAACTATGACAATGAAATCATAACCGACACAAATACCAGACTGTCAAAACTCATTAACTCAACAGATTTTGCACGTAAAAGTTAATCAGAGTGGTAAAGCATGGAGTAATTAATAAATTATCTTATTGCTGCGTGGGTCAAGTCATGTAAACCAGGGCAAGACTCGGGGAAAACCTACTCTTCAGATATCTTGTCTTTGAGGGTCACAATGGTTGCTATGCCATATATCATTTCTCACCAAATATATCATCATTATTTGTATATTTGTAATTCATAAACATCACAATTTGTATCAAATTCACTTGATTTTCAAGATCAAAAATTAAACTTTTCACAAGGAATAAATTCTCATTATTATTATTACCCATTTTTAGGTATTTTTTCACTTCATTTATGCATCCAAAAAATCAAAAGGTTTTCTACAAGTGGTGTACAGTCAATGACCAATAACTGGTAATATGAAATATGTACAGACTTATAATGTTGACCAACTGACAATGAATGGCAATTAAAGCATTTTATGGAAGATATGAGGATTAACTTATCTGTCTTTACAAAATTAAAAACAAAGTTGTTCGCAAGTTCTGTCGCCTATGATTTGCATTGGATTAAACCTTTGGTGAATCTGGGAGACAACTATTATCATAAATGACAGAATGATTCTTGATTAGATGCTTGGTGGGTTGATAAACAAAATGATTGGTGAGCTGACAGCTGTAGCTTTGACCGACAGCTGTCATTTAATGATTGACAGTCATGATTGAGTTACGATTGTCACATGACCTGGCTTTGGTTTGTGCCATTGGAAGCATTTATATTTTTTTCTTGAGGTTATTATTATTAAAATGATCTATCAACTGCCAGAGATTTGTCCTTTATAACAGTGATCAGTAGATTTTCAGCATCTATTTGGATATGGATATCCAGGACTGATACAGTCTTAATTATTTCCATTATCAAATTAGATATTTGCAATCCACTATTGATGTCAATATTGCAAAGCTTTACAACATACCAAAGCAAAAAAAACTACATATATGCAGAAAAAAGCAACCATGCAAATCTGAACAGGATTCCCATTTTAAACTCAAATCTGTCTTGATATTCATAACATCCTGTTGGCTCAAATATGTCCTTTACCCACTTTTGTATTCATATTTGCTGACAAATATACTATTAAATGTACCTATACCAAACCCTAACCCAATATCTAAACTAAATTGTCATTCAAGTTTATTTTCAATACTGATATTGTGGGATAAATTCTGTGATAATTTTAATCACCTTTATAAGTTAAACTCCTTTTACCGATTATATAGTTTAAAATCATTTTTCAAAACAGTTACTCGTTATTAGTTTCTGTGAAATTTTAAATCCTTTTTATTTTCTGAACTCATTCCTAAATTTGATAGTTCTAGCAGTTTTGATTGATTTCACGACTTACATTCTGAGATCTGAATGACTATATGAAATCAGGATGGAAATTATCTAGTCACTGACTAGAAATCAAAATCTGTTTCTATATTACTAACTCAAAAAGTTGATATTTGATGATTTTAAAGTACGATTTCTCCTATAATAATGTTATTCTGTTGAAATGTAAAATTTTAAATTAAGAACTCATTAAATCTAAATTTGTTAGAATATCTTCTTAAATGTAAAATGTAAATTTAATATAAATCAAATAATCTAAATATTACAACTCAGCTGTAGCAGCATAGCTACACTACACAACTCATTAAATATAAATTTGATCAAAGACAAATCTGCCCCCAAATAAACTCATTGACATCACTGTCACAAACTCATTAATACAAAACATAAACTTTTGATTTTAGTACTTTTCACCAGTCCTGTTCAGAATTGCCTGGGAATGTTAGAATCTATGGAAAAATAATTTGTTCTAATTATATACACATTTAAAGATTGGTAGAACACTACTCTATAAACTATACAGCATTAATCAACAGAAACTATAAACATAATAAAGAACACATCAAATCTACGTATATTCTTGTTAAAAAGAATATACAAAACATCCATAATAAACTCAGATAAGAAATAAAAGCACGCTAGGAATGGATAAGTCTGTATATAGCAGAGAATACAAAACATTTGTGCCATTACAAAATATTTATATATCTATATAGAACTCTGGTGGTGTTTCACTGTGTCAAATGTAAAGAGATGTCGCAACAGCTTGGCAATGATGCAAAGTCAATCGAACACAATATAAAATCTATAGTATAAAAGGCATCTCAGGATGTGTTCAACTGATGATTAGGAAAAAAAAACAAAAAAACTTCTATCCATAGCCTTGAGAATTGAACATTGCTTGCTGTGTTTTTGGCAGTGCTATCAACTAAGTTTGGTGAAGAGTGGCAGTTTAAACTGGTGGTGTGATATACTATGCAAGATGACGTCAAAATAAATCCATAGACCCTCATAATATTAGCAACACATAGCCCAATATATACACACTTTTCTTCGTTGACATTCACACTATATACATATACTATCTGTATATCTTAAAAAGTTCATTTTAACGTCATCTTGTGGCTTGTTTCTATTCTTACACCTCTATTGTGGTGAAACCATAATGTGTGAAAAACATTTACATGTAAATCATATCGTTCATATCCAGAAACTCAAAATCATTTTTCTCAATGGATAGAATGGTGTTCAGCATTTGTCTATGAGTGCTGATTTGACACATAAAGTTGGCAACTTGACCATTTATATGAGGTATATTGGTGCGTGAAGGCCATGCTTATTTAATTATAAGCTTCACACATCTTTCATCAAACTTTTTTTAGAAAGTGACCAAAAATAATACAATTTTAAAAAATGAAGTGTCTACATCGTCAAAATTGATGATTTTTTCTTCAGTTTATCAGTTATTTTCTGTAAATTACTTCATATCTAAATGGTGAGAGATATTATGAAATCAATTAAATGTCACTTTCTGTTGCATGCATTTCAAGGAGATGAAGCTAGTAATTAGATTATCATGGCCTAATGAACAGCAAACAACAAAACAGCTGGGCTTTGATCTGACAATATACAAGTAACTGATTCACAAATAACCAAGGTCTGAATTTTGTTTGTATATCACAATTTTACAAACCAATTTTTGAATACCATAGGCAAAAATTATAATCTTTTTCTGACTCAAAAGTGAGTGAACACAATCTTTACAAGAGATGGAATAAACAACGAAAAATATATACTCCTTACTGGCAAACTAAGTTAATAAAAAAATTAAAAATACCAAAACAGAACATTCTGGAACCTGTGACACAATATACTTCATTACTGAAGTAACGAACACAATAATATTTTGGTGTTTAAGGATTTTGGTCCTTTACCGTGAACACTTGATTGGTCTCCCATATATCTACATACACCACGTCTCACCTCATATCAATTGGTATATCAGATTACAAGCTTTCTTCATTTGAACAACTCAGGTGAGATGAAAAGTTGCTTACTGCTGAACACATTTGCAAAAAATAAACACATTTGTTTGTATCAACCTCCAGAACGAACAAACAAACAAAACATGATTGGATTTCTTCCAAGCCCAGCTGCTTTGCACAAAAATAAATCAATTTTGTAATAATAGTAATACATTTTGACAAAAATCTGACACAGACATTCCTTATATTATGCTAACATACAATCAAATAAATTTCATACATATTATGACATTGATTTCATCATTTTTTATAACATCTCGTATTTCATTCATATTATGACATCATCATCATCGGTTTCTATAGTATTATGACATCATCATCATCTGTTAACAATGTGATTATTATGACCATTCTCATTGTATTATGACATCATCAAACCCTATTTCCTGGCTACAAGTATTAAAACACATACAATGTCTATCTACTATCATCGTATCATATGTATATAAGAATTATTATGCTTCGTCGTCTCACCCAAGCAGCAGTTAGTACTCACATTGAACATTTGGTGTAAAGCTTCAGTTTAGGTAGTTTCTCTTTTAAAGTTATTATATGGTACAAGTATTCAAGTCTACCAGAAATCAATGATATAAAGCTATATGATGTTCGCGTAAAGCAAGCATACAACTTATTCCTGTGTCTACCGACTCTGTACAGATTTGCCAGCACAATATGGGCAAGTTTTATACATCTACGATATTTTTTCACAGAGAGAATTTTACAAACGTTATCAGAATGATTTAAAGTTGAAGGGGGGTTGGGGGAGGTCACTCCACATCATGATCAACATTTTCTATTGGGTCTACTTGGGTGCAGTCATCATAACAGTATAACGTGCGAGAATTATGCATTTTTGACAGGTTTTTGTCACAACAAACAAAAGAGCGCAAGAAATGCTCATAAAAAGGCAAAGAAGAATGGATAAGACCGACTCTAGCGCTGTGAGAGGACAACGATCATGTATAAAGGTGTTGCCCTCCCCCAGGGCTAGTACTTAAGCACTAGAAATTATCCACCTTGGGGCCTTACCATATATTATGCTTCAAAATAGTCTCATTTGACGGTGCTCTGATAAAACTCATCATTGTCAACGTTTCTGACTACATAAAAGGACTATAAAACCTAGAATAAAGTGGGCTACAAAATCATAAAAGATCTGGTAAAAACTAACAACTAATAACTATCTGCTATATACAGACACATATCGTATAAACAATGTTTGAAGTAGCCTATGCAATCTCTGATTCGCTAGTGACAACCGTCGTCCACAAGTCTTGTAATTGTGCTTTTTTTGTAAAAAGCGATCTTTGGTCGAGTGGCATAGATGTCCATTTCATGTGTACATTACGTAATCATACCTGTTGCCCCATTGGCCACCTATTATTACCCCTTATCACACAATGGAGAAATTTGAGATTTCAAGACTTTGTTTTAAATCACAGTCGATGCAGCCAAAATGTACAAACTTTTATGGAAATATTTGCTAATGTATCACTGGTCATGAATTTGGATTTCTGTGACATCAAGGTCACGTTTAATATACCCCCCTTTGGTATATCACCAAATGGGAATGTAAATTATCTAGCCTACTTACACAAATTAAAATGAAAGTCAATTGGTGTATAAAAAAAACCCATTAAAATCAATAACGGTGGTCACCAAGAGGAGCCATCTGGTGGTGGCGGTATGCACTAATGATTCAGAGCGTGAGGAACCACAGATTTTCAGTCAAGCGAACACTGAGCACTATCTCACAACCACGTACACTTCTACCAAACCAATCACTCTGCACCCGGTCCAAACAAATCAGCCAGAAAACTTCACCCCTTTTTTTTTTTTTTGCTCGCTCTTGTAGTGTACCCCTCACTGAGGGACACGCTTTTAGCAATGATAGACACATTGAGAGCACTCAATGAGGTTTATCACACCTATATATACACACACCTAAAGTGGGCGGTGACCTTGCTCAGTTTTTGTTCTGTATATACATGTTTGTTGTCTAGAGTCAAGCTGCCACAATGGCAAGAGTGGCTAACTAAGGTGAAAGTAGCAAGTCGCATCTCTTTAATAAAGTCCATCTCACCAATGATTCAAAACCTAAATCTAAATCTAAATCTAACCGTCTGCTTGTGAGGTGTTCAGACCGAGTGCAAATATTGGTATGGTAGTTACATCACGTTATTTTTTTCATATTATGCTATATGCCAATCAAGATGAGGTAGTAGCGCTCTGATTGGTTATCATGGTATTGTGGGCGGGGCCACCATCAAGGCTTTTGTCCAACGGTTTCAAGCCTCCCGGTACCTGGGTAGGGGAAGCTTGGCCACCGAAGGGAACGCCGCTGCCGTACAGCGCCTCCTTGTGGCGAAGCAGATGGTGACGTAGGTAGACTGGTTTGTGGAACTTCTGACCACAGATGCCACATTCGTGGCGTTTGATTGGCTGTTTACCCTTGTGAATCTTCTGGAAGTGGACCTTCATGTTGTGCCTGTAGGTGAAGGTCTTGCCGCACGCTGGACATGGATACTGCGGTCGCGTGTAGTTCTTGTCGTGCAGGAGAATATGCTCCCGTAGACGCTGCCCGCTCTTGTAGAACTTGCCACAGACAGGACAGCAGTAGGCATCAGCCATGGGCGATGCAGAAACAGGTGGCGTGGCTTGTTGCAGTGGCTTGTCGCTGCTCAGCCCCGGACCCACGGCGTGCGCCTGCAGCATGTGCTCCTGGACTGCATCACGGTTGGGGAAGGTCTGCAGGCAAGCTGGACATTCATACGGGTTACTACCGCCTCCTGTTGGCACTAACGTCGGCAGGTTGTGTGTCCCTGGAACCATAGTAGGCAAACCAGAATAATTCTTCAAAGCAGCAGGCCAGTCAGTTCGGCCGATGAAGTTGCCACCGCCGCCTCCTGCTCCGGCAGCGTCGACGTTGTCTTCTTCATCACTTCTGTACTTAACACCACTGTCGACTCCGCCCTCCTTACCATTTGGAGGTGGTCGATTTTGGTCGCCATCATCAAGACGGCGGGAGCTGAGGGAGAGATCGGTGGGAGCCATTGCATAACTGGGAGAGGTGAGAGGAGAGGTAAGGCCTGAGGCTTCCTGGCTGATGGGCGGCTGCTGTCCGGGGTATTGGATACCCACAGACACCAGCTCGTGGGGACTTGCCCCAGCTGCCATACGGGCTTCAAGCAGCTTGCGCGCTTCCACAGAGAGGTAGCCGTAGTTGAATACACTCTGCTGCATGGCATAGAACTGTGCCATGGCTCGCAGCTGGGACATGTCAGGCTTCAGCTCAGAGTTCAGCTCGGGCTGTGAGGTATTTGTAAAGGGCTCGTATGGCCGAGGACGTGCCTGGTCACCGCTTGGGGGCGCCTGTCCTGAACCATATGAATTGGAGTACGGACTATTGCCACTTCTGTCGGTTTCTTGGCTGTTTCTTCTGAGAGTGAGGTTCTGGGCGCCAGTGCTGGCTTCCCCCTGAGAGTGTGGGGACATACCATTGTCCTCCTCACTGAGAGCAATATGCAGACCCCCATCTGAGTCTCTATCGTCCTCCTGCTCTACTGACCCGCCACCTGGTGTGGCTGAGCTAGTCAAGTCACTAGGGGTCACTGCTTTAGTGTTATCACTCTCAGACTTGTGTCCGTCGTCGTCCATCTTGTCTGGTCCATTTTCGGTGTGGTGCTGTGGAGAATCTGGCCGGCCGTCAGCGCCCTCTAGCGCTGCTCGCACGCTATGATCATCCAGCGGTGACCGCCTCTGAGCCGCCATAGCCCTCTGTTGGATTTCTCTGATAATTCTTTCCTGATCTGGTTTATAGTATTCACTGTCTGGGTGATGATGTGTCTCTGCCTCTGGGTCCGCAGACCCGCTCTCCCCTGATCCGTGGCTGTGAGGAGTCGGACTGTCTCTGGTATTGAAGCCCTTGATAGCCTCTTCGGCCATCTTGTGGTAGTTGACCTGCATGTCTTTGTAGGCATCTTGCCTGGCTTTGAGGAGCGCATGCACAGTGTTCTGAGTCTGTACCTGGAGGCAGAACTCCTCCAGGACCACGTGAGCTTTCTTCATACATTCCCACTCTCCCTGCAGCATGCAGATTCCTGAGCTGGGCTGCACGCACAGCACGCCTGCACGCTCCGTCAGCGTCTGGAACAAGGCCTCCTTGCGCGACTCCAGCGTCTCCATCACTTTGGGAGACAGCAACGCCGTCATCAGGCTAAACATCTTGGCCTGCTGCTCTGCAAAGACAGAACCACACACTCACATTAACAAACCTAACATATAATGTATTCAGTTTTAGGATGAGTCCCTGTATTCATGGTAAGATGATTGTCAAACTCTGGGCCCTGACAACCACAAAATCACTTCAAGAAATGTTATATACAATATGTCTAATATTAGGAGGAGTCCCTATGTAAATGGTAAGAAAATTGTCAAACTCCAGACCCTGACAAACACAACTTCAACAAACATATAATGTAATGTAAAAAAAATATCATGGGGGCCCCTGTATTAATGATAACAAAAGTTTCAAACTCCCGACCCCTAAAATACATAGTGTGTTAAAATCTGTCATGCATGAGTGAACTTTGCAGACATGGGAGCTTGGCTCACATTGGTAGCAAATGCTGATTGACACATCATTTCTTTTTCAATCTGTTTGTTACACCCATAACTATACCACAAAACTGTTTAAGAAGGTTCAACCTCCTGATCCTGACAACTATAGACTCACATCAACTAACATAATAATTGCATAGTTCATACCCTTCGCATTTGCTCCATGAAATATTTCTCAGACTTTTTTATTTCATGTCATGATACATCTGTCTATGCTTACAAATCAACTGATATTCTCCCAATTAAGAAGTATTTGTCAAAAAAAATACATATATATAAAATATGGACATTTATATTTTATGGTTGTATTCACCAACCATATTTCACAAGTTTAAATCATGATATTTATATATACACACACACATAATGATTATTAAAGGGATTTAAGGAAAAACATGTTTTCATCATTATCAGAGTAAATCAGGCCATTCCCCCCCAACAAAAACATTAATTTGCAAATGAAACAATTTGCCCATTAAATCAAACATCTTATTTTCTCCAGCAAAATGCACCTTTTAATGCTTGCCTCACATGCACAGACACTATGCATGTGTTTTAGTTGAGTCAACAAAGGTCACGGCCATTTGACATTGTTGACGGCAAGTGTGGCCCTTTTGCATGTTTGCCATGTCCTAGGCAGCCATTAGAGCGCATAAAGCCAACGGATGGAGTGTGATGTGGAGTGTGATGAAAGGTTGTGCCACTGCCTTGTGCCACGGGGTCGTGTCCGCCAATAGCATCGAGCATGTTATCGAGCATTATGGAGTTCCTGCTCGCATTGTGGCAGTCATTATGTGCCATGTCCTCCTTTGCATGGAGGCCTCCATGTTGGCTTGCATGGCCAGCCGCAATCACAACGCTAACTGTTTTGTCACACACAATTGGCTTAATGACAGCGCGGATGATATCCATGGCATGACATGCATGACATGAGATGTGTCCAAACCTGTTAACATTATCGGTGAAACATGCTGGTGTTCTACTGTTTAACAGGTATGCAGCATGGCAGTGTACCGAGTCACACGGCTAGCCTTGTACACCACCAGCCTCCACCAGCTCCAATCACCTCCTTCTCTCAGTGCCCTCACATAAACAATTCCCTTTCATTCACAAAGGAATAATAAATGCCACATTGCTTCAATCATTTTTTTTTTTCACTCATATTTTTTTATTACTGGTGCATAACGGAAGGATTTTTATAACAGGTCTGTTCTGTTGATTCTTTTATGCAAAAAAAAATAGAGGATGTTCTGGATTGAACTGGCCGAGGGCAACAAGTGTGATCACGGCAAACATCAGCATCACACAATAAGGGCAAGATGTGTGTCACAGAAAAAAGTCCACTCAATCAAGTCATTAGGCCATAGGGTTAGCTTGCATATCTGAACGCAGAGTATGTTAAAGAGAAAAAGTCCACTCAATCAGAGGTCATTAGGCCATACGGTTACTCAATGCAGAATATGTCACAGGGAAAAAGTCCACTCAATCAGGTCATTAGGCCATACGGTTAGTTTGAATATCTGAATGCAGAATATGTCACAGGGAAAAAGTCTACTCAATCAGAGGTCATAAGCCATACAGTTAGCTTGAATATCTGAACGCAGATTTTTTTACAGGGAAAAAGAAAAAAGAAGGGTACAGGAAATGTATGTTGCAGGGAAGGTAATCTTGTCTGTTTGGATGAATGACGATTTTTACAATATCAGTCACTGCAGGTTTATTATGTGTCCAAGGAAAGGTAACTTGGCATAAAATATGGCAAGCTAAGTCAGAGAAATGTCACAGGAAAAAGGCAACTAGAATATCATGGGAGAAGGGCTAAGAAATATGGTGTACAGCTGTTATCTAAAGTGATTTCTTTTTCAGAAATGACACTTTTTGCTAAACAAATTCTGATGTTGCTAAAATCATATAAACTGCTATATAAGATGAGTGAACAAACAAGCATCAAATGTAGGTAAAATTCTTCAAATTCAGAACCAAATAAACTAACTCACATGAGCTAAGAACATTTGTTCAAAGTAAAACCGACACATGTGATTTTTTCATCTTTATAACCTCTTCAAAAAAGCAGAACATCAATTTATCTCAGTGACAGAAACAGATTTTCAGCAGGACAAGCCAAATGGTGATTTTTGGACAGTGAATGATTAAAATTTATCAAGAAAAATGCTAATTTAGTACTAGCCAAATGGATTTAGTACTCATCTTGGCTAGTTGGCGAGTGCTTGTTTCTATCACTGTATCTGCCAGTCTACACAAATTATCAATAGAATTTACTCACACGGGAATAGAATAAACTGAGTAGCAGAGCTGAAGATGGCCACACCTATCTCCAATATAATTCTCATGTTAAGCATGGCTAAACCTGATGTTTCCATTAAGCAACATATTACTGTCTACCACCTTAAAAACCACATTGTTTGTCAAACAAATGGGCAAGTGCCTAAAGCAGAAATGTGATTGCTTTTGCTATTTTTCATTTTCAGAAAAGAAAAAACTAAATGATCTCAATCAGATTGTTTTATCATGTAGTGTTTTCTTCTTGATGTTTTACTGTTAGATTTTATGGGCAATCAGGCCCCGGTTACCCCTAGGTCCATAGGTGTGCTACCTGCTAGCACGAACACCCCCCCCCCCCCACCCCAAATCACTGCCCCCCATAGCATGCACCCCATCATGGCCCCCATATCATAGCCCCTCATCACAACCCCCCATCACGCCACCCCCCATCAAGGCCCCATTGTGGAGGTAATGACGGTAGAATGAGCGGCTTCATATCAGAGATGCATCATGAGACGGTAGCATGACAAACACCTATGATTCTAACTTCATGCACCCGGTGCCGTATTGTAGCCTGCCTTCACACAACTATAACGCTACATCTTCCCTAATTGACCACCACCAGTTTGCAAATATCATCGCTTTTATAGATCGCCGCGTCGGAACAATACGCAGTGTGAGACCAGATGCATATCTCATATACACGTGACTCCATAGATTCACACAGAATCATTGTTTAATGTTAATGAACACCACCAGTCATGCATTGATACGTTAACTGACGAAAACATATCACCATGACACAAAACACCGCATCAATTCTTCATCAAGTCTCTCTGCATAGTGCCAAGCTATATGAATTTTCAAACATTCCATCTCCAAACTACCATTTCAAAAGCACTTTTATAAAATATTAACAAATCGGCCACAGCATGACATTGGATGCCTTCTGATTCAGTTCAAGAACATGATAGTTCTTTTGTACATCTTTATATGCACAAAATTCATATTTAATTGGCCTGACTGAGTCTTCTTGTCTCAGTGAATCTATCATAATAGTGAACATGAGATGACACTGCGGGCACTGACGTGGACAGTCATAGAATGGCCGAGCATGCGGTTAACCAGAATCTGAGCATGTCAGCTATCATGTCTCAGGTCTCCGGTTATCCTACCAGTGTCTTCACTTTCAATCACTCTCAATTCACAAACACATCACGGTGTCCAGTGAGCAAGCTATATGTTCAAAGCATGAGTCTGACAAACAAAATTGCAGGATATTGTTGGTTGCATGAACAATGTGAATGCACGTAGGTGGCATGCGTATTAAATACAAAATGCACAAATTCCAACTGCCACCTCTAATTGAGTAATAAAGAAGGCTATATACATTTAAATGAAAAATATTAGAAATATAATCTGAAGAAATAATTTTACAATAGTTATTTTTGTTAATACACAAGTAAACCATACAATGTTATGGTTAGCATGTCAGGATGGGCAACATCAATGAGTTAATGTGTCAACCAAGTTATAAAGAACTGTCATCATTGATACCTCAGGAATATAAAATACACCACTTTGTCTCTCTAAACATGTATTTCACATTCAAGACCACACATATCACTTTGATGAATATCAACAACTCAATATCAATGTCATTTTTCGTAAACAGAACCTTTTTCTGTGTAAAACATGCATCACATCACCAGAATATCTTGCAAAATGCTAACAGTTTGTAAATCAATTTACCTTCACTGTTTTATAAGCATCGATAGGTTAAATTGCTCTACAATGTAACTGGTCTCCAAATAAAATGTTAAAACTAAAGTACTGATAAATAAATTGTTAAATATTAAATAACTAATATAAAAAATAAAGAACCTGTGGGCCACTTCATAACTTATGTAAATTTCTGGCATCAGAATATAATTTTATGTTCCTATTTCAATCAATGTGCTGACTGCAAAAACATTTCTAACTATTATTGTGTATTATAAAAGAGTTTAAAAACTTTTCCAAAACGACAAAGAATCTATTTAGATATTTTTTTTAAATTTTAGACCAAGGAGAAGATTCTCCATACCATTTTGTAGTTCCATGTTTATACATCGTGAAGCTATTCTTTTTTAATTGTTTTCCTAACTGAATTATTTAGAGTCGAAAAATATTGTTCCCTCTATTTTCTTATGTTGTGAAGTTACTCTTTTAAATGTGCAACTCAAATTGTTCTCCAAGCTAAAGTATACCGAGGCGATGTTTAAAAAAAAAGAAAAAAAAAGAAAAAAAGAAAAAAAAATTAAGTGAACTTCAATCAAGTTTAAATATTTCAAGAATAAATAGCGTAAGTCTCACTCATATTGTTGCGATACTCTTCCGCGCCCATCTGAATTCCTGGCATCGGTGGCGATCGCAGAGTCTCAACACTGGTGAACACATACGATGTGTACGGTGATCATCAGCTTACGTTGTGACATAGGGCTATGCTAACCTATCACTTTTACATGTGCTCAAACTCTTGCATGTGCTTTACGCGCACTGCACACGCTCGCTGCATACATTTGCAAATGTTCATTTTTTATTGGACCACCCAAGCGTAGGGCGTCTTATGTCTTTTATACGTTGACATTACAGACGTAATCAGCATTCAATGCCAAGTGAAGACGAACCATCTGGTCCACCTGCTTGTCTTGTCTGTGCTGTGGTTTTTCATTTCATGTTCGCCCGCCATGGGTCAATCGTCCCGGTAATCGGTGATGATGCCACTACCTCGCATTGCATCAATTCATGATGACCATTTTAAACGACCTTGGATGCCAGGCAAAAAATATGGATCATCGCCAAGTGCGAAATTGCTAGGAATTACCAAACTCAATCACCATTAGCCCCCCCCCCGCACTGAAGACAATTACCAACAATCAGTAATTAAAACAGGCGCACGCTTTCAAAAAAATGACCACCACCGTTGGTGTCTGTTTCTTCGCCGATAATCATTTGGAGGTGATGCAAATTAAATGAAATTCTGTGCACCTGAGTTTAGCCCTCATAAAATATACATGGCCTGATATTGATAAGTGTTGCACGGGGGTCACTATTAATGGCCTACTCCTTACAAAGAAAATGCTGAGTGCAAGTTAACCGGGCTAAGGCTATGATCCGGAGGTTGATATTACCACTTCTCATTCATATCAGCAATAATCCCTTCCTCGTTGTAAAAAAAAAACCCTACATATGCTTGTTTCCTACGCAGAACAAAGCCAGGGCAACTGGTAGAAGATACATTCTGGTGGCTGGCATCTTCATTGATGCCATATACCTTCTTAAAATGTTTATTGTTGTTTTTTTGGTTTTTTTTAAAGCTTGTTATTGTCGACCTTTTTTTTCTGATGTTATAATAGTAAACTATAAACAATGGGACTGCAATTCAAAAGCATTTATCCCCATAGTTTGCCTATATTAATATAGGAGCTTAAAAAGCCAGCCTGTCCTCAGACCTTAGCTTTCTATCACAGGATCTGATTAAGTCATTAACAGTGTTTGGACATGTATTGGCTCCAAACTTATATGATATAAATCATTTATCCCGAAAATTTGCCCATCTGAATTATGGAATTGAAGTACCAGACTGTCCTTAGACCTTAGCTTTCTATCACATGATTTCATTAGGTCATAAACAGAGTTTCCACAGTGCTTCCTCAAATTTAAAAAAAAATTGAATTAAAAAAAAATTAAATTCAAGTAATAGAAGTCTGTTTTTCTTGCTCAGTGATATCATAAACCAAAAGAAAAATACTTCCTTCCATCTGTATCATGGTATCAGTCTTTGAGACTAAATACAAATATAAGAGTTGCATTTTACAAGACTTAGAATTTTTAAATTTATATCTGAACTATTTACTAAGATAATATCATAGTCAAAAATGGAAGTTGTAATGGCAATGCAACAAACAGTTGTGCTGCATTTTTAATTTATCAAATTAGGTCTCTCATGAAATGATGACCCTTCTTTAATATGATTTTTATTTTGTCGTTTCCTCATCAAAGATAACTCTGACCAGGCATTTATCATGTGTTTAGACTACACTTCAACGTGTTCTCTTCATCCAGATATTGTGGGTGTTATTAAGTTCTCATGTGTCTGTCACTTGGTGTCAATGAGACAGACAACATGATGACAGTGAAGCATGAATGTCATGGAGTCATCAAAACTCTTCCCACATGAAACCAACCGCTCAAAAGAAAAAGCATGAGTACAAAGTCAAATTTTGCAAATCTATAAAAATGAAAGATGAGTAAAATAATCGCTTTCATCGCGCGTTGCCAGGAAAATTGTCGCGAACAGAAGGGAACTGCAAGGATTTGGAAGCTTTGCAGTACCCAGGTATTTTTCAAGCTTGTAATGAAAGACGTTTTTCAGTTTTGTGCAACCTGGTATGCTTATAGTGCCAGAGAGGCTGTCCCATGTGCTTGCAACTTTCCTCAACTGGCACGGCAACACGTCTTTGTTTTATCAAAAGACTCGCTTGACAGGAATGAAACATAATCAAGTCAATTAATGAAATCGGCATAACACCACCTGCTTTTGTTGTCGATGCTCCCTTCTCGTTTCTTTTCAAATCATCAAGAGAAAAAAAAAGTTCATGTGAACTCCAAGTTATATACAATGAAGCTGCGTCTTCTAGGGCATGTCAAAGAGAAGGTAAAGATTAAACAAATCTAGGTCCTCAGAAAAGACGTCGGGTCGAGATGTGTGTCTACTCGTAATTAAGACAATATCTTATCATGAGGTGTAGAGCGTGTAGTCAAAGCCAGAAGTAAATGATTGCTCAATTGCATACAAAAATTACATTTGTGAGGATTTGTTCAATTTCAAAAGAAACCATTTTTAGCCTTAGAATCCCAAACCAGTTTGTAATCAACAGATCTTACGAGAGCGGATACAATAACAAAAAGGTTTTAAAATCAAATGTTTGTGTCATAGGCAAGATTAGAAGAAACTAATGACTTAAAAACATCTCAATCCTCGAGATCTATGACCTTTATGCTTGTGACTAGTATTGGCACGGGTTGACATCAAGAAAATGTCATAATAGAAGTTTGTTTTTCTAATTACTTTCCAGGGAACTGTCTTGTAAACATATTAATTTGGTTAATTTCAATCTATTGCACAAACATCAGCTTCTGTTATTCTAATGAGCATTATAATGCCTTAATATCGGCAGCTGCCAAACTTTGTTTAACAAAGTCATTTTAGTGCCTTGAAATGGAATATTTTTATAGGGTAGTTTCAGTGCGGTTGGCAAATATGTGTTGTGTTAAGCTGCAGCATTGTCTGTTACATAATCCGGGAAGAGCCACATCAAAGACGAGCGATGCAAAATGAAATCTCAAACTCTCAATCGTTACATGTGTCATTTTCCTCATGTGAAAGAACCATTTCACAAAGACATGTAACAAGACGCAAATAGCAACCACAAGAGACAAAGCCAATTTTAACATCTCTGGCTTTTAAAGATGGCAAAGTCATCATGCAAGTAACCGCACCGGTAATCGGTACCCTAGATGTGACATGACTAAATGAATCAGGCCTTGACATGGGTAATGGGTCGTTATCATTGTTTTAAAAGAAAAACTCACCATTGACAGTGGCACGCATGATTCAAAGAGGAAACATCACTTGCCTTTTGTAGCTTGAACATATAGCTAACTGTCCCCACCGAAACAATGGGCATACATGTGTTGATATCAAAAGATGGTCAAAATGATTCAAGTTGGTTCTCAACCCCGAGAGGTCTTGACAATGGTAAGTTGTGATCTGGCAGACATGATACATTATTGATGACTCTGATCTCTCTATGTTCCCTGGATCTCAAGATATCAAGGTATTACTGACACCTAGAACCCAAGACCTTCTTGCTGTACATCAAGAACACCCACCATCATGGACACTTAAAGCACATCATGAAACACTCAAAGGGCATGAAAGAACAACTGAAGACACACCATGCAATAAATCAAGGCACACTGTTGGACCAATCAAGGTACACCATGTAATAAATCAAGGCACACTGCTGGACAAATCAAGGTACACCATGCAACAATTCAAGGCGCACCACGTGATAATTCAAGGCACACCACATCATAATTCAAGGCATACATGGAAAATATATCCAAAGGCAACAAAAAGAAATCAAAAACTTTGTAGATTAATTCAAAGATAGTGTCAGACCTCTCAAGGGCTCAATGTAATAATAATTCAGGGGCTTAAAAAGACAATTCAACACACCAAAAATAATTAAAGGGTTTCATGGAACAAGGATTTGAACACTGTCTTATTGCCCGAAGCAAGTAACTTTTGGCCAGAACCAGCAACTTTTGAGGTCCTTTTCTACCATTTTTTATTATTTATATTGGAATATCTGCAGTTTTTCAACGCATCATGACATATGCAAGGGCATCTAAGTGGTGTAAGTAATTCTATTTTTCTATTTTAATAATTTTTGAGGTCATGCAATCAAAGCTACAAAATGACCATCTGTGACCTTATGGGTTCATTTATAAACGTGATCAAATATGTGTCTGGTCTAAACTAATAAGAGAGGCATGATCACTAAATTAAAATATGACGTTACAAAATGCTCACACTTATCAAGTATAGCCAGAATAATTTTAATAAGGACCTTAAATAAATATGGTATAAGGTAAGTCCTTATTTCCCCTTTTCAGTTGGCAAACCTTTTATTTATAGACGGCAGACCCCACATTTAAAACACTGGGCCATGTTGCGTCCAGATATCAAAGCCTCAGAAACTGCACCAACCGTGGGACCAAAATTATCACAGGAAATTCAACATGTAAAACACCACTCTTTATATATATATATATATATATATATATATATCAAAGGAAACACTAGTATGATTTGACTGCTTACTTTCAGGAACCATTTCTCTACATTAAGTATGATAGACTTTGTGTAAGTACAATGATAAAAAGAACCGACCATAAAATAAAGTGACAATTTTTTGTTATCAAACATGGTAAGATAGAGAAGTTTTGCTGCCTGTTCTCTTGTGCTATACGACGTTACCACACAAACCACCCATGTTCTATAGTCATGTGCATGACACACTATCTATCATGAATTGAATACACAATATCTCCAGCCAAAAGAAAAGAGAGCTATTTTTCCTTGTTTGATGTACTCGATGTATCCATGTTTTACTGTATTCATACAAAAAAGTTGAAAAGACACCAGCAAGAAGTTTGTCTCTGATCATCTTCTTGTAGATGTAAAAGCGATACCAGATCCGACCCGAACTTGCTCGCTCATTCTCCATGCACAAACTGGAGGTGAGACGCAGCTCTGTTGACCAACATGAAAGCATGCATGTCACAGTACACGTTCTCGTGATTGTGCACTGTATCACAATAAAAACATCCATAATGCATTGCAAAATACACAGCTCTGCCATTGACAGTCTCTGTAACATAAAATGATTCCTTTCAAGATTCCTATTTCTTTGAGAATTCATTTGTCATTGTTGAATGTGGAGGGGGTAAGCACCTGCCAAATGAACAAATGTGCTCGTGTTTAGTTTTTTTTTTTTTTTACCCAGCTTGCAAGATCATGGATATGTACAAAAGTCATGAAATGAAGCGATTCCAACTTTACAAGAAAGTAATCATGAATGCCTGTGAATGTTTTTTCATATTCTTTCTAATGTTTCACAGTAATACCATGAAAAGCTTGTGTGTGTTCCGATCAGACTGAAGTAAGCACATCTTATTATGAGTCCCATACATAAGTTAACTTAATGCCACGTTCAGTAGGCCAACATGTTCATGGGGAGCTGAGCATTCTAAATGAGCCACCAAAATGTCATTCAAAGACCTTTTTTGTGTGAAATGTGAAAGTAACTTTTTTTTGGTTTTTACTTATTATGCTTCTTGCACAAATTAACTGTTTTATTGTCTTTTGATCGTTAAAAACACGGCCGTGCCACGAAATGTACATAATAGATAAAGGAATGTAAACTTAGCAACTGTTCCACTGAACAAACTTGTGTAATGTTTGTTATTGAGGAAGTGTGTTGCATTTCTTTGAGTGAATATATTCTTTTACATTGTACAGATCATCTTTTTATACATCTGATCAATTACAAAGTTTTTGCCTTGCAATCTTGGCATCAATAGAACCACATCCAAACTTTTCTCTCTGAGAGCAAGCAGCTTGCATTTCTGAATAGCAGCCTCCACTCTACCTACCACAGCCG
Organism: Amphiduros pacificus; assembly: GCA_949316495.1. Classification (NCBI taxonomy): domain Eukaryota; kingdom Metazoa; phylum Annelida; class Polychaeta; order Phyllodocida; family Hesionidae; genus Amphiduros; species Amphiduros pacificus. Next base: position 18,443,442 of record OX439008.1, on the reverse strand, counting down.
CATTTTTAAAATACTTTTCTGAGTATTTTTCCATCTGTTAACGACAAGAAAGAGCAAACTTGTAATCACCACCATATAGTAATGCTTTTGAGCATGGAGTCACATAAGAGTTTTCTCGTCGGAGCACAATGGGGAAAGAGTGCAACCCTGGGATACTACAAAGACTCGAAAATTATCATAAAACTTTCTTCTTTACAATTGTCCAATCACTACAATGAATATTGTTCCATTCCGTACTTTCTAACTGCTCTTCGTGATGGGTTTGGTTATTTTTTTAACGAGGAAACACGCAGCACGTTATGCATGCATGTTGCCCCTGGATGATATGATAGAAGATACCCTCCATTTATATCATCAACTTGTTAAACGTTGTCGGAAGCCATACACATATATGCGCATAACTTAACCTGACAAGCGTTTTATGACATGACATCAACAGCACCTATAAAGTATCTGTTACATTTACTTCTTAATTACATCAATATGTTTTTATTACGAGGGATAATTGTGATTATTTTGGTTTGTTTGCTGGGGGCACTCTGCCACTGATTGCCGCCTGTCATGCTAATGTTGCTCAAACTTTGCTACTTTGAGAACATTGATTTCAACAGGGTATACAGCACTGCTTAATTCCGACCACCTTCCAACACCAGCAAACATGCAAAGCAACCTGGATGCCTCCATCCTTTCTTGTTTTTTAATGCGAAACTCTTAACCTAAAATCAATGACCATGTAGCAACTGTGAAACCCGGACATACCAGGCACTCCACACATTTCTCTCTTTCATGTAGCAAGTAATTATACCAGACAAATCGCTCGAGTCATCATCGCTAAAGCAATCTACCAATTTTGAATAAACTGTGGAAGTATTTGTAGTTTGTAATTTAGTTTTAATATGAGAGAACAAGGCTTCGATGTACCTCCCATGCAAGCATGCTTCAGTTCAAATTCTAACAAATCAACGCCACTCGGTGTTTTTAATCAAATTTTGCCATCTGACTCCTTGTAGCCTCCACTTGCAATGCGGTATCTTCTAATGAAGTCTGGAGCTCGGGAGCAGATGGCTTTACGCGATGTGATTTGAGATGCAAAAGACGCTTTTTTGTGCTACTTAATAACAGGCTCTATTACGGGCCAAACTTACTTGTTGGGTAGTGTGTCATGTAAACTTTCACTCCGCCTGCCCGCGAAGGGGGCTTAGCATGGAGCCAGCCTCTTTATTAGCAGTCTTCCTGCCTCACGTCTTAATTCAAGGATCAAAGATTCCATCCTGATTACTGGTACAATGTGTCTGATCACCTGTAACTCATGCCTGCTAAATTGAAACAATTACCACAAAAGTTTCTTCTGACCTTTGTCATGCTAACGTGAGCAGATCTTGCAAAACTTTTATTTCCCATTTTTCGCCCCCCCAGACAGGGCCGTGATGCGGGGTATTAATGTAATGCGACTGGTCACCACTATATTCGTCTCCAACTCCCGTGTGACACAAAGGTCATGACGGCATTGTTGGGTGCTAGTAATGTTTTGACAAAGAATGTCTCCTCAATATGGACAGACCCATTAATGCAACAGTCTCCTCAATGCCCTATTAAACAAGGGGCAAAGGCCCCCGGGCAATGAACTCCCCTTTTTTAAAAGAAAGATGCTATAAACATGATGAAAAGCGCTGAGGTATGTCATGGCCGGAGATAAGTTAATATCAATACCGGATGACAAACAAGAATTGAGTAGTAAACACCTATTGAAATCAGTCTTCCCTCTCGCGGTATTTACATATATATATTACCAGTTCTGTATTATTTAATGTAATGATTATTTAGCATGTTGAAGAAGTACATTGTGACAGCCGGAATGGTACAAACGCATTCATATATTGATCAATATATAATGTGTTTATGACCCAAGTGGAACCGGGCATAAAGTAATGAAACGCACATCTTCTGTTTCATTCAGCGCTGATTCACTCAATGAGTGAATCATTTTCACCAGAGAATTCTGCTGATGTCTATGGCGGTTTTTAATGATGACCATTGTAACTTCACTACTCTCTGTAGAAGTGAGTCAAGATTCAAACATCACAGACCAGGTGACTTGAGTTCCATGCCACCAATTTAGGAAACATTTCTGTTTTCTGTGTCGTAGACGTGGATAAAGGTCGTTTGTTGATGATCCTGCCCTGATCATGACAATTTTGTGGACTTTCAAGTGGAGCAGAATTAGGACACTACATGTGGATGTCAAAGCATCTCCGGTCATTAGAACCTGCTTTTTTGCTTCATTGTGACATCTTTAATGATGTTGTGCACACTTTCATTTCTCTCCCACCAAGGCCGAGACATGCAAAAGACAGTACTTACTTGAAACCCATTTATTACCGAGTTTATTCTTTCAGAGCCGTCTACAGAAAAGTCCATGATAAAGCTGCAAGTTCGTTGTTCCTTGTTTCATGATTGGCTACTTCTTCACGTCTTTGTTTCACAAGCTTTGTTTCTACATATGTCACTTGCTATGTGTTTCAGATACACCCGTAATCTGATTTGTAGATTCTTTACAAAAGAGGTAGAGATCACCATAAATGATTTCAAAGCTTTAAAGAATGGCTCCAATAAATAAAACAGTGCTATCATAGTTCAAGTATAATCGAACTGCCATGCCTAAAGCAATATCCTTTTAATTTTCAAGAGACACCAGCTTTTGCACTTGTTTCGAATAATTCAGTAACAGGAACCCAAAGGAGTCGAGGAAAATGATCAAACCACACAAGTTAATTGGTAAATTGGCAGTAAGAGAGAATGCACTCTCAAAATTCGCAAAACAGTGAACAATAAAAATATATTCACAGAAGGTGGCACTTCTCCAATCAGTATCATTAAAGTTTGTAAATTCCAAATGACATTCTTGGCTTGATGACTTTCAGCGGACATTATTTTTTTCATTGGATAAGGTGGGTTTGGGGGGGGGGTGGAGGGGTGGAGGGGTGGAGGGGAGGGGGGAGAATAGAGGAGGGACGAAATCTGTTGTCATATTGTCCAAGAAAAGTGGCGGTTTATTTGTGTGCGGGGCCTGGTAGCGGGGAGGTGATTATACTGCATACAGTTGGAGTATGCGCGTCGTCGTCATTACAATCATGATGCGAGGTGGTGGCTGGGTTTTGGCAATGGTCCCATGGCCTGCTGCTTCCACACTGCCTGCCCTGTACCCACCGCCGACCACCGCCGCCGCCGTCACCACTTCACAGTCAAACCTGGGATGGACAACATTTATCGCTCCAACCGTCTATCTATTAATATATATATATATATATACATATATATATAAAAAAATTAAAAAATCTTCCATAAATTTTTTAAGTAATTCTATTTAATTTGTCATGTGTTCACATGGTTGTGGTTGGTTTATGCTATTGGTCCATCCCCGGTGGTCCAAGCCGGATGTTAGCGGAGCAGTGGTCGCCTGGCAATGCAGCATCTAACGCTCTCATGCTGACCTTCCACCATGTGCACACAGAAAGAACATCTACCTCTACCCATATCAAACAAAAATACCAAAGTCAAATGTAATCGTCAGTCCATTTTCCAGAAATTCTCACTCAAAATTGATTTTTTTTCCTCATCAAACTTCATTACATGTTCAGCATTATATAAATCAATATAAAATCTCAAATAAAAACTAATCTGAAGAAATAGGTGGTCAGTGCATGGGGCCCCCATACAGTATATATTGCCTTCATCTGTTAATTTGCCAGTAGTTGTTCAGTACATGCTGCCATGACTCCGGAAGCCTGGAGTCACTGAGGTGGATATTCTGAGCTCACGGCAGCCCCCCCCAGTACACTAATACACAGAACAAGTCATGCTGGACATGAAATTTGAATTTACTGAATCACTGATGAATGTTGAATAATCTGAAGAACAAACAAAGCTGCCAGTTGTCCACTGCGAGCAAACAGACAGGCGACCGTGTTTGAAATGCCATGTAACCTGGCGCTCCATGTATGGGGCTCCACGACCTGCCAAATAGACCTGCACTGGAGAAATAAAATCATGGAAATTTAGTTTTTTTGTTGTTGTCGAAAAATGTGTTGTTCACATACAATAGAGGAGAAGGCTGACCTAGCCCACCATGTACAAGTGTGGGGTAGCTACATTTATCAATAGTCACATTATGTTCTTTTCAATGACATTGATGGAAAAACTCCATGGTTTTTTTTTCAAGGCTCAGATAAAAAGATCTTAGGTACATTTTTTCACCCTTGATCAATGAAATGGATCAAAGTTGAAAAGAATAGGGCCGTGAAATGTGTGGGACATGTCCCTTGTCAACATGTGATACATTTCTGAGTCACACATTTCTAAATTTACATTTATAATTTGCCCGGATGAATGCAGTTCATGAAATGCAACATCCTTGTAGATGAAATGTCACCTGCAAATTACCACCTTACCCCTGGCAGAGTAAATTTATGGACTAACTCTTGCGAGAGCCATCTGCTGCTATTTTCGACACTTGAGTGATTTGGACATTTCCATCCGAAAAGGTCATTCATGCTTTTCATTAAAACTTGAGGACTCTCCTTGGAAAACATTTTTCTAAATAGCGACTAGTTACTATGCAGGCTGGGTTATACATTCCAGGCGACACTGATAAGTATAGATGTCAGACTTTAGCTTGGCTAAATAAAGGCGTCGTGACCCATGACCCTTTATCTACCATCTTACACAATAGTTTCGCATGTGACAGGTATATGAATGCGCCAACCCTGCCCGTTGACTCAGTAACTTGATATATAAGACTTTACAATGAAGTCTACTTTTTGATCCCTCCTTTCTTTTATAAACTTAACATCATGTCATGTTTTCAATGCATCCAAGCTTGTCAAAAAAAAAAAAAAAAAAATTGGAAGTATTTCAGGTGTGTGATGTTAAAATGGTGGATATGCAGCAATGCCATGCTTGTGCTGGAGGCCAACTGCACTGGCCTATTAAAGTGCCGTAGACATTTCCATGTAAATTCCGATAAATCTTGATCAAAGCATTAAAACTGGGCGCACCGTCCCGAATCAAACTGTGTACCTGATGAACTTGCTGAGATGTAGTAAAACGCTTACCGGGAGGTTTGGGTCTAGGTGCGTATAAAACTTTGCCCATCTTTGCTGGCGCTGCGGTGGTACATGCTAGTGTCCTGATTGTGGATTGTTTCTGTCTGGTCTGCAGACAGGTGAGAGGCAAGACGCAATGCTTGCATCCATGTGGGGTTAAGCAACGACCAAGGGCTGGACAACAACGCTATTTTGAGCGTGGCTCAGTTGCCGCACAGGTACACAATGAGAGCTCAATTCATCCGGTGCAATCAACGCAGTCCCACTATAGCATCCCATTCATTCACATTACCCATGTTAGCTGCAATGCTTGAGGTAACATGACGGCCCGCGGGTCAGCTGCGTTCTAAATGGGGGTCAACTACAATGTAAGAGCCCCGCACCCCTTACATGTCGAGCAGGGCATCACTCTGGCCAAGCTATTGACCACCACTGACCGGTTTCAAAATTACTTGCTCATTACACCACTTAGAACACACCAAATTCAAACAGCCATTTTCTTGCCGAGGACAATTGCAGTGGACACCCTCGCATGCAGGCAAACACACACATTTAACAGACACTGTTATAAAGGGCTTTCGGGGCGTCTGAATAAAACAGCAGTAGCCCTGAGACAAAGATAGAATGTAGGGAATGCCTGACCAAGATGCAACGCCTACAGGTGTGCAAATCTCTCAAGCATGATGGCCAAACTGACCACTCACTGTCTGCATGCTTAATTAGCATTTCAAGTTTCAAATCTGCCCCACACATAATGCTCTATTATTCAATGTTACATCGTCGGGGTCATCTTGTAATGGGTCAACTTCAAGCACCAAAGCCTCATGCTATACATTTCCAACATTAAAGCCTACTCATGCCCTCGACTAAAGAGAACTAGAACTCAAATAGATGCCTCATATAAAGCCAGAGCTACGTGGCAAGCATCGCTATACTGACCAAACACAAGCAAGGCTAATGTTGGATATTTCAAAATAATTAAATAAACTATCAATACAAATGGCTGACATTTAACCACATTTATAAGTGTCCTATCTTTGTCACACATATCAGATTTCAGATGAGTTGATATGTGACATAAAATTCAAGGTCCCTTTATCATTTTTCTTCTAAATGCCAAACACTAGTGTATCCAACATATCTAATCTCACTCAAAATTGTCAACAGAATGTATTTCTCACAAAATAAAATCTTAGACCAATATTTTATAAATAAATTATGTCCAGGAAAACTTTTAGAAGTGAATAAAGAAATTACTTTTTTTGGTAAATAATTTTATATGAGACAAATAATTGTCCAGTAGTCTTATTTTGTCAACCTACCAGATTAATGGATTTTTCCCATGTGCAAACCAGAAACATTACAGCAACATCTTCTTGCCAAAATCAGTTTGTGAAAGAGAGAAAACCCTTGTTGACCCTATAAATCAATGAAAAAGGATATATATTCCCACAGAAGGTACAAAAGACAGACATGAATTTACATGGAAATGTTTGCTATCATGAAGTATCGAGACTATTAGACACCCAGCTATACTACCACTCCACCTTTGATCATCATAATATTTATATATCAAATACATTGTATGACCTTTTTGAGATTTTCTGGCTAATTATGATTTTCTGGCTGAACATTTGAAGCACCTTGTGCAAAACCCTGTTGTCTCCTTTTTTCATATATCATATATATATATATCAATGATATCTTCTCACATTTTCTGAAAAACTGAAACTGTCTAGAGTTGTGGAAATCCCCTCGGTGGTCACAAGACATTTTAAAAGTTTTACTCTAGATCATTAACTTCAAGAAAAAAAAAATTAAGTTCTGAATTTCAATGTATTGAGTGACATGGATACCGGAAACCATTAAACTATCGTGTATCAGGAATTAAAATCTTTTTATCTTTCCAATCTTTTGTTCAGAAACAATCTGCTTGGCTATATACTCATTAATGGGGGTTTTTTCATTAAGTTGTGTTGCACTAATGCAGGGTAATTAATACTTGCAAAAGCATTGACCAACACCATGTAGGTCAATTAATGGTGTACTGTCCTTCAAAATTATAGAGGTCATTTCTTGATTGACAGACTTCAAAATTTGGATTTATTTCCAGTGTGGTATTGGCATGCTCTACTTGTATTGAAATATACATCACTGCAAGCGGGAATTGACACATGCACTGTCTCTGCATCACTTACTAATTAAGGGATGATCCCTGCAATTATTACCTCAGAAGTCATGAACAAAAGGGCCCATTGCACTGTCGACATGTGATTTCCGCCATGTTTTTTCTACACTTGAACCCTGTGAGCGCACTGCACCAAGACTTGTTTGTCAGACAATAAAGCAGTGGTGCTGTTACCGTATTGTTGCCAATCAGTGCAACCTTTGTGATGATGTTACCACAAAGTTACAAATACAACCACATCAACTGAGTCCAACTTATCCTATCTTAATTAAAAAGTCAATAGCAAACATGCAAATAAAAATCACTTAACCTTTTTAACTTTCAAAGAATTTTTCATTTTCATTCTTTTCAGTATTTCTCACATGGCAAATAAAATAAGCACAACTGTTTTATTTCAAATACTTTCATCCTTCCTGTTCTGAATGTATTTTTATAGTTCTTCAAACCACAATGTGGAAATCTTGTAATGCGCAGCATATATTTCCAATAGCAAATTGCCCATTTGAGGCATTTATCTAATCTCTTCACACACTGAGGTGTTCATTTACATACTTTTCAGATTCCTTCCCAAAATAAGTATGCCATATCAGATTTCTCAGGCACACAATTGAAAGTGAATAACCAAATTCCCAAGTTACAATATATTTGTGACGGTGTCAATGCAGATATTTGATAAAAGATTCTTCTGTGAATTGTAGATAGGCTAATAATCTATTAAAACAAAATATCTTGAGTATGAATTAATACAGGAGTCATCTTATTTAGGCCATATGCTACTGTTAAGGGCATATGCTACTGTTAAGGGCATATGCTACTGTTAAGGGCACATTCTACTGTCAAGGGCACATGCTACTGTCAAGGGCATATACTACTGTTAAAAATATGTCTGACATTAAAAAACAATTATTTAGAATGCAAAGGTTCCAAATTAATGTTGAGACAACCAAGACATGCAAAGAATCTATTAATGAACATATTAGGTGTGTGCTTCAGGGTTGGGGAGTTGCTGCAGAAGGCTGCTACTACGGCACCCTGTGTTTTATCTGTGAACTAAAACAGTGCTACCACCAGAGCCATGTTAATATAACCAGAAGCTCCATCTCTGTGATCCAGTCTGTCTACATCACATGTACTAATGGTGCATCTATCACAGCGATGTTAATATAACCAGAAGCTCCATCTCTGTGATTCAATCAGTCTACATCACATGTACTAAGGGTGCTTCTATCACAGCCATGTTAATATAACCAGAAGCTCCATCACATGTACTAATGGTGCTTCTATCACAGCCATGTTAATATAACCAGAAGCTCCATCTCTGTGATTCACTCAGTCTGCATCACATGTACTAATGGTGCTTCTATCACAGCCATGTTAATATAACCAGAAGCTCCATATCTGTGATTCACTCAGTCTGCATCACATGTACTAATGGTGCATCTATCACAGCGATGTTAATATAACCAGAAGCTCCATCACATGTACTAATGGTGCTTCTATCACAGCCATGTTAATATAACCAGAAGCTCCATCTCTGTGATCCAGTCTACATCACATGTACTAATGGTGCTTCTATCACAGCCATGTTAATATAACCAGAAGCTCCATCTCTGTGATCCAGTCTACATCACATGTACTAATGGTGCTTCTATCACAGCCATGTTAATATAACCAGAAGCTCCATCTCTGTGATTCACTCAGTCTACATCACATGTACTAATGGTGCATCTATCACAGCCATGTTAATATAACCAGAAGCTCCATCACATGTACTAATGGTGCTTCTGTCACAGCCATGTTAATATATCCAGAAGCTCCATATCTGTGATCCAGTCTACACCACATATAATAATGGTGCTTCTATCACAGCCATGTTAATATAACCAGAAGTCCATCTCTTAAAAAGGATATTAACTATGATATTGAAGCTCTTGTGCAGTTAAATTCAACAATTTTTCATTTTTTAACAGCATTTAGAACAACAAATTACAAAGTTGCATTAGTTACCTGTATTAGTTGACTCCTATTTCTTGCTTTTCCAACTTTGGCGAGTAGAAAACAGACTGTACAATACCTGCCTAAGAACAAGTTTACCTATGGATATGCTGTTTGTTTGAGGTATCATTTCAATAAATGTGAAGTTATTCTTGAAATGCAACCAATGGCTGAACCTGATACAGACAAGACATATGAGAGAAATTAACTATTTACATGGCTGATGACAGAGATATACAGAATAACAATGCCAAAATGCCATATATCCAAATGAAAGCTTTCAGTATAACATTGAGTAATTTATACAAATTCCTTGCTATTGTAAACCAGTCTGACATCACCTGACCTTCTCTACATTGCATTTTCTAGTATAGAAATGTAAAAACATAAACCCAATAACATTGATTAGGAAGTGTAACCAATTTATTTATTTGCACAGGCCTTAACATATTAAATCAATAAGACTGTTAAATTACAGCTTTTAGGACACTGTAAATCACATCTCAATTTGTCATGCCCTTTTCTATATGATCAGAAAAATGTCTTGTCTGTCAACAATTTCAGGTCAAGTTTAATTATGACTATGCTTAAAATAGACAGTTATCTTATATCCTCTAATCTGATCTGTCATACATGTCTTGTTAATATTTAATGGAATAACATGATCCAAAGTTAAAATCACTGGCAAATAACGTTTAATATTGTATAAAGATAGCTGATGTGATGTGATGATAGTCAATATGTGAAAATGACTTATGTGACCCTTACAATTTAAGAAAAGCACTGAGGACCTCGACACAAATCTGGTGATTACGACTGGGAAAACAGCAACAGGTTTTTTATGGCTATATTATTATTAGTCGCTTGGGTGGCCGTGATTGCAGAGTGACGATTCTTCTCATGGCCAAGGCTTTCAAACAAGACAAAGTCGACAGCGAGATCACATGGCGGTCGCCGCAGGTGTGTGTGGATGCGCAAGGCCTGTTGCTTCCTGCCCATCTAGTGGTAAAACTGGACACAAAAGTCAGTACGCATTCACCCCCATCACTGTACAATCATCATACACTCGCCAAACTGCCACGCACTTGCTCTGTTAGTACATCATGTAAAATGAACCAGGCCCGTGACCATCCACCAGGGGGAGCATGCATTCTTTGTTGGAACAGCATGAATGGGATACCTGGCCTCAGACCACATCCACCAGGGGGAGTAGTCCTGTTTTGGAACAGCATGAACAGGAGATTAGGCCTGTAGCCATCCACATGGTGGTAAGGATGCACTCTATCTTTGCCAATATGGCATGTAAACCAGGCCTGTAGCCATCTACTAGGGGGTGGGGAGCACTCTCTCTTTACCAATATGGCATGTAAACCAGGCCTGTAGCCACCTACCAGATGGTGGGGTGCACTCTCTCATTGCCAATATGGCATGTAAACCAGGCCTGTAGCCATCTACCAGGCGGTGGGGAGCACTCTCTCTTTGCCAATATGGCATGTAAACCAGGCCTGTAGCCACCTACTAGGGGGGTGGGGAGCACTCTCTCTTTGCCAATATGGCATGTAAACCAGGCCTGTAGCCATCTACCAGGCGGTGGGGAGCACTCTCTCTTTGCCAATATGGCATGTAAACCAGGCCTGTAGCCATCTACTAGTGGGGTGGGGAGCACTCTCTCTTTGCCAATATGTCATGTAAACCAGGCCTGTAGCCATCCACTAGGGGTGGGGAGCACTCTCTCTTTGCCAATATGGCATGTAAACCAGGCCTGTAGCCATCTACCAGGTGGTGGGGTGCATTCTCTCTTTGCCAATATGGCATGTAAACCAGGCCTGTAGCCATCTACTAGTGGGGTGGGGAGCACTCACTCTTTGCCAATATGTCATGTAAACCAGGCCTGTAGCCATCTACCAGGCGGTGGGGAGCACTCTCTCTTTGCCAATATGGCATGTAAACCAGGCCTGTAGTCATCTACTAGTGGGGTGGGGAGCACTCACTCTTTGCCAATATGTCATGTAAACCAGGCCTGTAGCCATCCACTAGGGGTGGGGAGCACTCTCTCTTTGCCAATATGGCATGTAAACCAGGCCTGTAGCCATCTACTAGGGGGTGCGGAGCACTCTCTCTTTACCAATATGGCATGTAAACCAGGCCTGTAGCCATCTACCAGGTGGTGGGGTGCATTCTCTCTTTGCCAATATGGCAGGTAAACCAGGCCTGTAGCCACCCCCCTTTGGGAGCACTCTCTCTCTTTGCCATTACAACATGAAAACTGCCCTGCAACCATTCATTCTTCTGCGATGTAAAGGCATGGACTAAACAGTCCATGTTACAGACTACATGTACAGCAAACTGAACAGATACATGACAAGTGTATCCTATAACAGAGGGATGAGAGCATTCCCTGACTCTGTGCAGGCTCAGCAACATCCTCTCATCCAAGGACACACTGCCTCGCGCAATACCCCAGGTGTGAGGCCAACAAATCATCTGCGTTCTCATTAAACATTTAACTTATGAACATCATGTCATTAACTGCACTAAAATGTAGACTATCCAAAAGAAAATGAGAAATTCAAAAAATCACATATAAAAATAAATGTTGAAACATTTTCTTTTAAAAATTGACTGCAGCATGCCATGCGCTGTGCGAAGCAGGTCTGATGGTGGACATTGCGATGGTCTGCGAGTGCAACTGTGTGGGGGCAACATGCCAATCAGTGCACCTCCCAATCACCCGCAACATTGCCCATCATCCAATTCTCATCATTAAATTATCTCCACCACATCTATTCTAAAACCCACCATCAAAAATTCATCCGTCACACCACAAAGTCAATTCCTGAACATCAGATATATATATATATATATCCCATATCTCAAAATATATTCTCAGAGCCCAGTGTCTTGTGTGCATGGTTTAACCATATCAAAACTTTGATATCTCCTTTATTTTACACTTATTACATATCTGCATATTGGGAGAGTGTATCAATTTTTTAAAGATTTTTCCAGCCGTTGTTATTGACAGTAACATTCTCGCCATTGAGTTGAATATGTTGAGAGATATGTGCATTATTAATACAGCGTGTTCCCCTGTAACATTAATCTACCAACATACTTCAAATTGATATGTGTCCAAGTTTTTCCTTTTCAAATCAACTACCGACACATCACGGAGTTGGCTTCTTACGACATAAACATCATCAAAATGAAACTTACAATTTGAAACTTAAAAGTTATAATTAACATGAACGTCAGAAATATTTTCCTTTGCATGCAGAAGTTATTAAACTTTCATAAATTATGAAATTATTAATAAGCATCTTGGTTGAAAATGGGATCGTATAGAGCATGACTTTTCTCCCTGAAGGTGATCGTAAAGTTAATATGATTTACCTGATGGCAGCCTTGGCCTTCTCATTGTGTTTTTGGTGGCGCTGTAGACTTCCATGTGTTCGCCAGCAGGTCCAATCATTATTGGCGACAACACAGCGCTCTGTGACGGAGCACCGCACTAACACCTAACTGCATTATCAATAATTTTCTGAGGCGTTATCATTCTGAAAGAACTTTTCTATACGTGTGTGTTTGGCCATATCCCAGACAACATCTCATTGGCTACGGGGGAAGTCCCGGGACGGATTTAGCTTGGGTGGGTGAGAGAATGGCAACCAGTGCATGTTAGATCCAGTGACCTGACTGACATGGGCATCCAATTAACAGTTCCAAGCCAAACACCAATTTGGTCATGCATAACATGACCTTTTTAGGTCAATCAGGGCCACAGCATGACCAAAATAGGTCAAAGAGGGTTACGTTCCAAGTGTGTCATCTCTCCATAGGACAGCTCACATTATATTCATGAAATCAGCCAGTGTGACTTTATTTGGTCACATTATGCTTGACCAGATTGATGTTTGGCCGAAACTGGTTAGAGATCTGGACTGATCAATGTTAGTAAATAAGTAACCTTTCCTATGTACACACAATGCACTGTGCACGTTTGCTTCATCTTCTCCATCTTTACTTACACGTAAATGTCTCTTTCTTATCCTGTTAATATTGCCCTGTTTTTGTGGTGATAATTGTCATTTCATGAATACCTTTTATCTCAGCAGATGATTTCAATTAATGTATGTAAGCGTTATTGTGATGCAAAAAAAAACTGCATATATGAGATGAATGAAAGAGATTACACAAATTTGACTTCTGTTGGGGGCCAGGCCAGACTTTTAATGCTCACAAGCTGGATTTAAAACCACCTTCTCAGCTTCCAAAACCTGGCACATTAGCACACAACCATTACAGGATTGAAATTCAAAGTAAAGATTCTCATCGTGTGAATTTCTCTGAACAGTACTGGTTTGAAATTAAAATTTGTATCTGTTAATTATCCTGTTATTTTGTTTGGTACTATTTTGTTAAGTTAGAGAAGTTATCTAAAACCAAAGAAATGTCATAACTTTTTACAATAAAATTACTGAATTTGTGAAAATGTTTTATAAATGAGAAATAGCAGAGAAAAGCTCATTAAATATTTTAAAAGAAAAGGCACCTTTAACAAGTTTGCCTTCAGTTTAACAAAATATCTTTCATTTCTTTTTTTAAGTGGCCTTCAAGTCGTTATAAACAATTAAATAGCTGCAACACATGTAAAAAGGATTAAAACGAATGAAACATCTGACACCAACCAACATTAAAATTGTGTGATAGTTACACGATTTACGAGAATAATTTTGTTGAGAAAGTGTAGAAAGACGTTGATTGATCTGTCAAAAACAGAATCAAAGATTGAACATGTCCTTGGCATTTTTCTTTCACAATTCATCAAAATGCAACAAGGAATTCTTCCCATTCCTAACTTTTATAATATGCAATATTTTTGGTACAAATATGCTGTTTGAATTTCCTTGATTGACAAGTCATTCTCATGAAATGCATGGATATGGTGATAAACTTGTTGAATGTAAACATTATTATTCAGTCTTTAAATCATGAAGAATGTTGTCTGACAAGAGTAGTAACTAAATATTATGACAGAAATAACATCAGGCCTCAATCTCTACAAAAATTAAAAACTAAAAGTTTGTAATCATAAACAAATACTTAATTTGTATGTGCCATGCATTCAGATATAAATTATTGAAAAATAAAATGATTCCAAGACCTGTTTTTCATCCAGATGTTAATCAATATATAATACGTAATTTTGCAGGAATTCTACATTTCAAAGATCCTTGGAAATATATGATATTGGTTTTATATAAAAACTCTGGATGAAGATGTACGGTAAATTCTTTTCATTCTTATATAAAATATGCACCATTGAAATTAATGTCTGGGGGAAAAAAAATAAATTCCAGAAATTTCCTTCAAACATATCAAATATTCATCTAACTCAGAAAGTCCAATGTGGTTTAAGGAAAAAGAAAAACAGGTAATATCTGCATGAGAAATCTAAAAAATTCCTCATTAAAAATGTTTGACATAGTCATCATCTGTATTCTTGTCTGAGCATCTCTTTACAAATATCAATCTTCCCACAATCTTCCGGCCAAGAAATTCTCATATGTTTACTTTTTTATTAAGGACCATGTTCATTTCCAGGACATTTTTACATGGCAATTACTTAACATTAATATTCTACTCACAAAAAAATGTCCGCCATTTACTGGTATATTTCCACGAGGATTGTGAAACTTTCACAAATAGCATTATAATTTACAAGCAAATGCATCTCATCTTGCAACATATATTCTGAAGCAAGTAAAGATATGTTGATTGCATTTCTGGTTTTTGTGTGACAAAGACAGACCTTCTAAATGAATAAGTACCTCACAGAAAGATATAGATATGTATTATTTATGAATCAATTTTGTCTCTCATATGACAATGGTCCTCTGAATTGAAATGGAAGAGTCTCCTGTCATTCTTGAAATCCTGAATGACTTGATAGGTACAGTGTCATGTTTCTGTGACCCTAAATGACCTGGTGCTGTCAGTGTCACAATGTTTCTGTGACTTGAAATGACCTGAGAGAGACTGTCATCATGTTTCTTTAGCCCTGGAGGACCTGGTGGGGACAAAGTCATCATGATGTTTGTGACCCTAAATGACCTGAGAGAGAAAGTGTCACCATGATGTTTCTGTGACCCTAAATGACCTGAGAGAGACAGCGTCACCATGATGTTTCTGTGACCCTAAATGACCTAAGAGACAGTGTCATCATGATGTTTCTGTGACCCTAAATGACCTGAGAGAGACAGCGTCACCATGATGTTTCTGTGACCCTAAATGACCTGGTGGGGTCAGTGCCATCATGTTTTTATGACCCTAAATGACCTGGTGGGGTCAGTGTCATCATGTTTCTGTGACCCTACATGACCTGAGAGTGACTGTAATCATGACGTTTCTTTGACCCTGAATGACCTGGTGGGAACAGTGTCGAAATTTTTCAGTTACCTTAAATGACCTGATAGGGACAGGCAGTGTTTTAATTTTGAACTTGCTCTGTTGCTTGAGGCAAGAAACTTTTATGGCACATTTTCTTTTACTATTTTCTGTTTCTAATTAACTTAAAACAGGCTCAGAAAAGCAACATATAAAATGATATTTCATGCAGTGGGGATGGGGCCTTAATGTTTCTGCGATGACAAGATGAGGAAAATGACATGATGTTTAATGATGTCTCCCTCAATGACCTGATTAGGCAATGATGTTTCTGTGACCCTGAATGACCTTACAGGGATAGTGCTTGGGCACAGCATCCATTTTATTTTAAATTAGGATATATCAGGATTGATAACCTTATCATTCAGTGCTGGTAACATCTGAGTGGTACTGGTATCTGTATAGTTTTACAAGCTGTGACCTGAGGAAGAGAATACCATGGTATAACAGTCTTATGTGTGTAGTATCACCATGTTCCAACTCTTCTGATTTCCACTCTCAACTTTTCCTGAGAGAAATATTGACAAGTCACTGTGTCTCACAAATCGACCATAAGAAAAGTGAAAAGTTTAGCACTTTTTTCACATTTTTCTAACCTTACAACTCTCAAGTTGTCTAATGGCAAACTGTTATTAAAGTTCATATTAAATGACCATAATGCATTTTTAAGTGACCTAACAGATAAATATTAACATTTATATACTCCATTAATATAATTCAGTGTCCAGCAATGTATTTATACAAGTTAATGCGATACAACTGACTTTTACATTCTGCATAAGTCATTGCCTATTTGATGCATCTAATTATTGAATATTGGTGTCTCTGGCAAACCAATGTCAACTAGTTAACGACAGATCTTCCTATAAAATCTTTTTAAACAAAAATCTGCTGGGGAGCTTGACAAATCAACAGATTTAAAGGAATTATGATGAAGTGAGAAAATGCTTTAAAACAAATAAATTCCACATGAGATATTTAAGTATTAAATTTATCTTTAACAAAATCTTTAAAATGTCAATCTTAATCCAATCAATATTCATACTAAAGACTTTACCAAATTAACAGATTAACAAACATATGACAAATTTTTAAATCTTTAAAATGTCAATCTTAATCCAATCAAAAATCATATTAAAGACTTTACCATATTAACAAATTTAAAACATATGACCAATTCATGTTCTGGATGCAAATAGTTTGCTTTTTAATTTGAATTAATGTATTGATTTAAATGACTGTGGGTAAGTTGTTCTTGTTTGAAGTGATTTCATTGAACATATGATCAAAATTTGACAGTTTGAACTGTAAGTGGAAATTACCCATGCTTTGCAAATGAAAGAGAAAAATTTATAATTAATATTTAAATATAAATGACACATTTATTGAGGAACAACTTTGCTGACAATGAAAATTCTTATTTGAAACCAGTATTTATTTTTACCTTTAGCATTCTGTGCATAAATTTCTAATAATGCATATAAATAGTTCAGGTTAATTTGCATTACCTGTTTAACAAATGATGTGTGCATTTTTGTTAATACACACTGGTTTCCATGATAAACACAAATATGCAAAGTGTAACAATTTCCTTCAAATCTATAATGCACAAAAAAAGTTCTTGCATGATTGATTACTTGAACAATTCCCACTGACAGGTTTTGCACCCATAAAATGCTACATATATTGTATATGTAGCATTGATTGAGAAGAAAAAGTTCAAGCAAGTGCATTTGTTTTGTGAACATGCCCAGTTCCATGGCTGCATTGTCACACCTAGTTACACACAATAACATGTAAATGATCTATCACACCCAGTGACATATGCACTTGCTAAATAATTAAACACATTGTCTACATGACCAATTTCATCGATCTGCACACCAAAGAGAAGCACTTGGTGATCATCACTTTATGATAAGTCCTGTGAATAATTACGAATTTGTTAAAATCAGCTTTTCAAAGGCAGAAAGATTTAGGCATCAGTATTTGTTTTGATGCGGTGCAAGTGGTACATGTCGCTTTATCTAGCATTAATCAATAGCACTGTTCTCAAGCACCATCAATAATGACCAGTTCCAGCAGAACTTTACATATCCAACTCATATATGTTGTACATTTTCTTTGTTTAGTAAACACACTAAGACTTATTCTGTTAATTTCATGAAGTGTATAATGGTATATACATGTGCCAATTATATGATTGATGCGCAGACTGTTCAATTTAGCATGCACCAATGATGTTATGCATGCCTGGACTTTGAAAACCCCCCTGGCATTGACAGCTGTCAAAACCTACCAAAACAAACTGCACTTTCATTTTGACAGCCCAACCAAGGGCGTGCAAACAGTATGTATAGCTACTAGGTAACATTTTAACTCATTTCAACACCAATGTGGCATTAATTTGATGTTAATTTGTCCGGCATTGGCGAGGCATCAGGAGGAAATAACGATCAATACACATACCATTGACAAGGTTCACTCAATGACCCAAACTGTCCGAACGCATGCCACCGCAACCGCTTCACATTTCCCGTGTTCCCCTCTACATTTAGCAACATCGGGGTTATATCCACACCCCTACACACCCACCTGACCAATTTTATTCCTCGATTTGCAGCATAAAGCACGAATCGGGCCCTGTTCCAAGTTGGGATGAATCAGTACCAAGTTACCACATTATCGCTCAGCCAAGTTGAGCTCCTTTCCATGCTGTCACTTTTAGCCATGGAACTGGAGTTCCTGGGATTCAAGTGGCCCGAAAAGTACATAAACACATACCTAGGTTTAACACATACCTTACTGGTTGTCTAATGACAATTGTCAAAATGTTCCGTAGTGTCTTCTGCGCTATTTAATTTCGCCATTCTTTGTGTCGATTCCAGTTGGGACGCGAGTCAAGTTTGCACTTATTGACCTCATGAGTACGCAAAATAACAACCTGCTGCAATGGCGCGCAATGATAACCCGTTGTCACGCATGATTTACCTGTCACACCTGCCCAAAAGGCTTTGAAACATGCAATTACGTAGAAATGAAATAATTATAATACTTGATATTATACTTTGAATTCTGCATACTTTCAATTTAAAATTTACAAGATAGAATAGAAATCCAAGGCTTTAATGGTGATTCACATTGTCACTGACTGAGTAGTAAGGGAGAGGATTGGAAATGAAAATGTCCACTAAAAGCTCATCGGTCAACAGACTCATTCGGAAGATACATCGGAAGGCTAAAGAATTAGGAATGTTAACGTTGGAATACTAATTGCACACCGTGTTCTGTATAGGTTTTGAAATTTTGTAGACGTGAAAACACGAGAAATCCAATTTAATTATTTCAAAATAATACTTCAAATTATGATATAGGAGTTGCTATATTTAAATACCAAGGAGTTGGTTTGCTCCATTTAACATGTTTAATAAAATTTAATTTCTTCGAAATGGTATGCCAAGCATTTAAAAAAATGTAATATGGAGCAAAATTGTATAAAACATACAAATTGTTTCTTGATTTTGTTCCATTTTGATGTGTCAGTGTAAAATATTAAATATATTCCATACCTACTGGATTGTTTTTCTTAAATATTTATGGGAAAATTTGTTTTTATCACTAAATCTGTTGAACCCTACATATTTTGTGATCAGATAAATCCTACCGTGACCATAGTCACTGTCATATATCATGTATATCGCACACCACACATAGAACACATTTATCATAGATATATTGGTGCTGAATGATCACAGTTGATAGTTTCATAAATTTGTTAATTAACCTTGATGTTTCGAATCAAATAGTATATTGTAAATTGCTGATTGTATCATCTGTATGACAATGACAATAAAAACGTTCAAATATTATATATAACAGTATATTATAAATGTACCAGTATATCTATAATAAGACATCATATATTTTGTGAAGTATCTGAAAATCGATTTGGCCTGGCATCTATTTTCAAATCCTTAGGGCTGGATATTTG
The DNA here is from genome assembly GCA_949316495.1 of Amphiduros pacificus. Taxonomy (NCBI): domain Eukaryota; kingdom Metazoa; phylum Annelida; class Polychaeta; order Phyllodocida; family Hesionidae; genus Amphiduros; species Amphiduros pacificus. The sequence continues at coordinate 18,423,719 of OX439008.1, read as the reverse complement.
ATTGCGTCCATGAAATGTCTCATGCTAAGAGGCTCAATATACAAGACTTTAAAGAAACAAAAGATTTCGATGCATAAGATTCTAATTAATTTTTGTAAACATTTGTTATACCATTTTCCAAATGCTCCACCAAAAATAATGAAGAATAGCATTTTTCTAAATTTCGAATAAAGGCCAAAATAAAATAAAATAAAATACTAACACAAAGATGCCAATTCATAGTAAATGATTTTGTGATATGCACTGCCATTTTTTAAATTCTATATCGACTAAATATATAATATTGTAGTAATTTTGGGCAATCCTTTGCCAATATATTCTGACTTCTAATGGAAGGCTGATGACTTTCATTTCAACAAGAAAGGCCAGACAAATTCTTGATACATACTATTTATCTTCATTCATGGAGATGAATAAATTAAAGTTATGTGATATATTTGGTTTTATGAATTCTGTGTGTGTGTGTGTGTGTGTGTGTGAATAATTTTGTATTGATGGATAAAGCAACCAATCTTATGACAAATTATAATTGTGAAGATAAATATGTTAGATGGGTTATTCAATGTTTCAGTAATAGAACCATAAAAAGATAATACGGTTTATATCGCAAGAAGAGGGTATTATTTGTATCCGACGAGATAAATGTCAAAACTTAAAACTCCAAGCCAAGTTGCGAAACGAAACAGATACATTCAATGTCAAAGTAAGATTTGTAATTGATATGAAACATATTCATACGTTATTCCTATTATCATACAAATGTTTTGAAATTCAATAAATTAAAGAAAGTCTATCCCATGTAATCCAGAAATCAAAATTAGAAGCACGAAATATGAAACACAAAGGGGCATTTTACATTTATCAGTTTACACACTCGAAATAGTTTTTTGTTGTTGGAGATAATGGCATTCAAACTAACTCTAATTTTTACTTTTCCTAGTGAGTTAAATTAGTGTCACGATCTTAGAAATCAAAAACAGAACTTAAATTGATTGATTTGACCTTGGATGACACGTGATGACCTGGGATGATATGATGTGAACTTGGCCGATTTCCAAGCTTAGCGATTATAAATCTTAATACACTTTAAAAGACGATGAACACCAACCAATGCGGTCATGATTGAAAACTCTTTGAAAAATACACTTTTGTAATTAAAACCTCGCAGGAAAAAATCCCTTCACCTTCATTCGAACCTTGTTTAAGTTTGTTAGTTTTTTAACCATGAATCTGGCTGGTGGGGACAGGATCACTTCAAAATGAGAGAAAAGTCCTCAAATGTGTTGGGTAGTAAGAAGAAAAGTGATTAAAAAAAATAATTTATGAAATCCTTTCGTGTTTTTCACAGTAAAAATCAACATGACATGAACACTGTAGTCATCTGTTGTACTTGGCTTAGTGTAGACCCACGATAATGTAGGGGTAGGGTGGAGTGATGCATCTGAACATGACAGATAATCAATACGAATTATCAAAGTCATATGTTTCATTCATGTAGTCTTGAGTATCCTGACTGTTTTTTGTTATCGTGTATATGTATTCACTTCAAATATAGATAAATATTTTGTTTGTTTGTTTAATCTCGGTTATTGATCAATAACTTGTTTCAAGTTCAACCGCAGCACAGAGAAGTGTATTTCATTTATTTATGGAGATATAATTTAGTATTATATACCATGGATGGCCACATGGCTGACACTTCAAACCCATATATACTGTCCGCAGTGAACCTGCATCGATTAGTTAGGAATTAATGAATTATTCACAAGGAGGAGACGGATTAAATTCGCCATTCACTGTGTATTTGTTCGGTGCATTTGACAGAGGTGCATGGTTTGCCTCATGGTACAAGAAATGCACGGTCAACCTCCACTAGAGGGCGACGTTTGCGTGTGCCTCTGGTGGAAAGTGTGATGCATGGTATTAAAATGGGTCCCCGACTCACACCTTGAGTACTATGTGGGGGAGATATCCAAAACAACTGCATATCAATCACAATATCCTTGGTGTGTTACAACGGGGTGCCACCTGGTGGAATGTAAGAATCATAGTATGGTGTACGTGTGAATATAAATATGCTTAAACATATTGAAAAGAAATTATTTTTATTATTATTATTATTATTATTATTATTATTATTATTATTATTATTATTATTATTATTATTATTATTATTATTATTATTATTATTATTATTATTATTATTATTATTATCATCATCATCATCATCATCATCATCATCATCATCATCATCATCATCATCATCATCATCATCATCATCATCATTATTATTATCTACATTTACAAATTAAAAGTGGTAATAAGTGTGATTGATTTACATCAATACATCGTAATAAGATATAAAGAGCTTGAATCATTTGATTAAGGTCATTTGTTGATATGCAATGTGCAGACAATGGAGGATGTCTCAATGTGATTTTTATAATGCATTACTGCCATCTAGTGGACATTCTGTCCGCTTTACGTGATGGATATCTTATGGTGTGCAATCAAGCTATTTCATTCTTCATTATGATAGCAATTCAAAGCTAAACTCTAACCAATGTTCATTTTGCTTTTTATGACCCTTTTCACACATTTATAGAATGGGATAGCGTACACTTGAGCGGTAGTTAGAATCTATTTTTCTTTCATGACAACTGGTCTCTGATATGATTTAGAATGTGTTTGGTGATATGATATTTGAAAACCAAATTCCAGTTTTTATGACCTCATTGATAATGACTTGGAAGAAAGTCCTTTTTTTCCTGACCACACACAATAATTCTCGCATGGAAAGATATGAAGGGGATTCAAATATGATAACGAGTATAATTCTACACATGAAGAATATTACCGAATTATTTACCAAGATTGCATACATATCACAAAATGACATTTAATTTGTCGCTACTGAATTGATTGTAATCCTATGGAGCTCTGTCGATGAATGATAAAAAAGAAGAAATCTAAAGATATATTGAAATTATGGATAGATACATTTCAAAAGTCCAGAAATCACATTCACCAATGTCAATGATATTTCACTTCATCCTGCCATATATATGTATATATGGATAACAATTCATGTGCTGAAATTTTCTTTGTCCCTTTTTGCTAATATTTCAACAACGTGACTACATCTCATAGCGCGTCACGCTTAACTTTTCCTATAATATGGTATCCAAGTAACTGTGACCCTTTGATCATTTCTAAAACTTTGACCTTTGACATCAACATGACACTGGACGACTAAATTAGGATGAGGCAGTCCTGGTAGAGATAATTTTATAGTAATTACTGGTAAGATTTTTATCATCTTTACCGGAGGTTGGCGTGTGTGCCCGGCACGCGCGGGCCAAATATAATGAAACCAATCGCCCTATGATTGGCCATGGTCTGGTTGATATAAAAATGTGCTTAACTGCTTTTTAAAATAATATAATAAAGAATAATTACAGTCATTACCAACCAAGCAGTTATTTTAATGTTTAAAAAAATGTACATGTCCAAGATCTGTTTGTGAATAGATACCATGCTCCATCTTGGTCATATATTATTTGTTTTAGGAAGAATACAAATGAGATATATGCTTAATTTGTTAATTTGTTGCATGTTTATGATTATATTAACATGAGTATCCAAGCCAACTGAGCTCGTATTTTCCTGCCTGGTTTAATTTTGGGGTTCTTAGCTAGGCCCATGATCAACTTGAAGGTTTGAGGAAATAGCGCCTCACCCCGCAAAAATATTTTCAGTTTCACGTGAAGTCTTGACTGAGTTACATTCCCCTATCCCAAGAAATATGGACCCTCACCGTGTAAAAAAAAGTTCATAAGGGGAGGTAACAGTCAACATGAAGTCAGTTTGCTAATCAAAAACGTGAAGAAATGACTTAAACAAGGATATGATTTATACATGGCCGAAATACCGAAATATTAAAATGTTAACATCATGTGAGGTGCATATCTTAAAAGGAAGACCTTGAATAAAAAAAAATCTTCAGGTTAATGATGGAGATCTCAGGCAGCTGCATAAGTGACATTTTTCCTGAATTTGATAATATCCTGAAATAGTGTGAAATCTTGAAAAGGTCTGCATTTGAAATCTCATTAATTCACTGACTTCACCTCTTGACATATACATTATACACTGCATGATGAGGTGGTCGGATTTCTACTGTGTTATAATGCCCACGGATTCTCACCCCCTGAATAATTAGTCCTTTCCAAGGGATTTTTGTGCTTTTTTTTCATTATTATTATTATGCACATATTTGAGCACTTATCATAATAAGGGCAATGGAATGAATAAACAGAAGGCAAATTCACTGCTTGAGATCCTCGAGCTAGGATTCTCATCACATCTCATTATAAGCACGATATATAAATATGACACTCACATAAAAATAGTTTGCTTGTTATCATGTAGACCTTAATTTTGGTGTAATTCAAAGTTTGTTTAAGTTCACCTATTTTGCATTTTTTATTTGAAGTTTTTCTTTTTCTTTCTTTTCTTTTCTTTTTTTTAGCATATTGATCCGATATAATGGATAAAATGAGTTGGATATCAGGAATATATTTCTCATGATTACATGTCACTTTTAAAAGGCATTATTGATTATTGATTTCTCAATGACATTATTTTCTCAGTCATCAAATTCATCCGGGTGATGGGAGGAATGGGGCTCGGCATCTGAAAATCAGAAAAGTCTTCCATCAAATTGAATAAATCATCTTATCACCTTGCAAAGTTGTCATACACCCTGAAGGGTTTATTGTCAAAGGTATTGTCGTTAGCAGTTAGTAGTTGTATCTGTATGCCGACTGGGCAAAGCCAGTAGGACATGAATGTGTATATGTTCTGTCAAATTCACCACTTCTGTCATTGTCCATTTTGATTTTAAAACACGAACTGGTCCCTAAAAAATTAGGTCAAACTTTATTACCAGGTGCGTAGATACAAGAGATAATTTCATTGGTTAAAACTTGACCTACTTATATCGAAACAGCCAATGATGGATGGGGTTTCAAAGCTAAAGCCGACATTCCTGCGAAGTACTAGCAACGATGTAAACTAAAACTTGTTTCTTGTGTTTTGAAGCGTTTATTCATATATTTTACAATTACTTTTGTAATTAACACAGAGCCAAGTAAGTATGATACATTTTTTTTCCAAAATTTTCAAGCTAGCTTTTACTTGATATCTGTAAAACGACATGCACATTTGATTCTTCTGAACACCATTCATTCATGCATTCTGTCAATTTCTGACACTGACAGTGACACTGACAGTGACACTGACACTGTCAGTGACCGTAACAACATGCAGTTCACAAGTTCAGACACTTCCTGCATATCTGACAGTGACAGGTGATACAAATACAAATTCTATAGATTGTAGATCTTCTATTATCGAGGATAGAACAATACCAACAATTCTTGAGATGGAGTGATTGTCATGCAGCGCAATGCAATGATACATATGCATGGTCATGTTTACTGTACTTTAGTCCATAATAATTAATGTGTCACTTTTGTGTTTTTTCCCACTGCACAAGTTTGCATTGTGTTTTAACTATTGGTTACAAGGTCAAAGGAATGCATAGACAAGGTTATTTAAATGAGAATATCTTCAAAGTTTACACACTTGAACATGCTTATGCACGAACTTGTCCATGGTTGATTTATCAAGGTACCAGGTGGATTAATTATGTAAAATTCAACAAACATGATCACTCTTCATCTAAAAACCAAATGTTTTGGACCTATCTTATAACTCTCAACAAAATTATTTCTCATTACGGTTCTCCAGATATTTTTGTAAGTCTTTGTTTTCATCTAATTAATTAGAATTTGTCAAAGAAAATCATTTTGTATATTTTCTATCAAGTGCCACCACCATCTAAGAAGATTCTGCAGCAAAGAGCTCTTGGGGATTCTGAAAAACTGATTTATTAATCAATGTAAGGTGGAAATTGAATGTTGAACATTGCTGATGTTAGGAACTGTGATACCAGCACCAGATATCATGGTCTTGAAGCATTTTTTGTGATAATTTCAAAGCAACACCACCCAGTATGAACTGTCTCAGTCTGGTTGCTCTTTATTGGGTTAAAGTTTCTTATTTCAACGTTTTGATCCACAAAATTGTCTCGAATTAAAAAAAAGTCATACAAACTAAAATATTATCCAATTAGAATTGACCAGCATCAGGTCACAACTTGTAATCAGTGGGTTGACATAGACACTGATCAATTTATTACAAAGTGGAATCTGTATGAATATTTAGCTGTTCTTTCACCAATCATAATACAACCTGCTTGCATGTTTTCACCAATGACTGCAGAGACAAAAAGAGAAGTCTTATACTAGGTGGTAAAGACATATTAAAAATCTATCAATTTTGTATATGATGTCACAGATACAAGAGCTGTTATTGCAATTATAATAGCTGTGATTAGACTCCAGATATTTTCGCACAACATTTGTGTTACTAGTATTGCATATCTCATTTCAATATTAGCACATAAGCATTTGGTTCTGCATGGAAATATGCCAAACAATATATTGGCAGTTTGGAAAAATGAGAAGTATATGCCATGTAAATAAGTATCATTAAGTATTATGCTGCTCAGGTATTTGAATATGCTGTGTCAAATATAAAAATACACAGTCCTTTGCATGGTGGTATATGTGGTTTGGGGTTTTGGATAGAGGCTCTATATGGCAAACTTAGAGCCCCATTGTTTAAAATGGAAATGTTCTGTTTTGGTGTTCAGAAATTTTAGCAACGATTTGCCTGACAATAAAAACAATTGATATTTATATATGGAAATATGCTGTAGTTCAAGGCTTGATACAAATTTATCACCTTTGTAATACTTTTTAATTTGATTAATGTTTCAGTAATCACACTAAAATACTTCAGTTTTATTCCCATCATAGAAAAAGCAAGATTGTTTTAAAAATTCTGTAAAAAATATATTTTCTTCCAGAGTAAGCAAAAATGCCGGGTGATTCCCGCAAGGAATTTGTGATTGCCACAATTGGCAATCACTTTGGAATTCCAGTAGCAGACCCAGCCCTTGCTGAGCACGAGAACTCTGGATCCCTTAACTCTTTCCTGGATGATGGAAATGCCACCACTCTGGCAGCCAAGAAGGATGGCAAAAAAGTGGTACTCTCCAACAAGGTAGATAAACTGCTTGACTTTTAAAAGGATAATTTTTGTCTGTTCAATTTTGAAAGAAATTATTGTTTATTTTGATGTTTGGTATTTTTCTTCTAGGTGGAACCAGGAGAAAGTGATGACAGCTTGGTGGTTTTTTTCAAAGTGAATCCAGATGTGATCACTCCAGATAACATACACAGTAACATATTTGTGTCCACCATGTTGGACTCTCCAGTCAGTGCCCTCTACCATGCAGTACAGAAAGTATATGCTCCTGTGTTGCTGCAGGATGAAAAATGGAGCAAGAACATTGACCCCAAACTACAGAACCTGCTGAGTGAACTAGAAGCTGGGCTGGGAAGTGTGATGAGAAAACAAGATCCTTCATTCCGAGGTTCATCCAAGAGTGGCAAAGATGAAAACCTGGGAGGTGAGACAAGAAAAAAACAAACAGGATGCCATTAAATATCGAATAAAAGCTTCAATATAATTTGATCCACATTTGACTAAATATGCTATATCAATAAGAATCAAATTCTTGGTTTGATATTAATTTCACAAAAACTGTGTCAGTGAGGGAACAGGTTTAGTAATAGATATTGATTTTTATAGGAATTCTCTCTCCGTCGGATGAGTTCCAGTACTGGGCTGACACAGCTTCTTCTGGTTCCAAGATGGCTGTGAAGGAAAGAGCGGAGCATATCCAGGAACTCTTCCAGCCGATATCCAAGGACTATGGAGGTCTGGATTCTCTGGCATTTGCTGAGGCCACAGAGCTGGTGGAACTGACACAGGATTGTCTGGATGACGTGTGGAAACAGACAGAACATGATCCGCCCTATCCAGAAGCCAGGATGAAGCATCTCATGGATGTCATTGGTATGCTTGCAGGGAAAGTGTAAAATGTAGTGTCTTTGAAACCCTTTCCTTATCTCTGACCATGCTGATGGTTTTAATGATTTCTTAAGTTTGCTCCTTTCTTGGGATTATAGTTCTGGTAATGGTACATAAATAAAGGAAATCATCCAGAGAACAATACAACAACAAAAAATCCAAGAAATATGGATGTGATAAAAAATATATTAAATTCTTTACAGGTGGTACCCTTGGGCGCTATGTTCAGCAGAAGTTGTCTTCGGAGGATATTTGGAAGGGACCGTTTGGCAAGGTGAAGGAGGCAATCCGCTCTGGGCTGGCCGTGTGCGAGCGGTGGACTCAGGCCTGCGACTCCCTCACCACTCAGTTCTGGAAGAGATATGGACCTCATCCATGGAAAGGGGAGAAGCATGTTCCTGAGATTCTGGTGCAGCTGAGCCAAAGACTGGAGGAGGTCTGGGATTTGTCTTTCTTGATTGGGATAGATTTTGTTGCTTTGAAAGTCTTCTTATATACATATATACGTGTGTGTATATGTGTAATCATAAATATGACAAACTTTAATTTTTTTTTGGTCATTGGTAGTAATTGTGTTTGATTGATTGATACAAGTTATAGATTAAATTTTATTATTTTATCAGTCCTTTTACATAACCAAAAGTTGATGTGAATATAAAATCCTGTTTTTCAGATTTTGTCTCTGCGAGCGGTACATGAGCAGTTGCTAAGATTATTGTCAAATCAGGAGCAGAATGAGCTGAGACTGTCCGAGGCATTTTCTCCGTTCTCTGGTCTCAATCCCTTACAGTATAACCCTTACACCGTGCCTCTGTGGAAGGCAGCTGTGGCCCAGTATGACCGTGCCATGGGCCCTGCCGAGCAGAGACTCGCTGGGAAACTCAGGAACCAGTTCCGGGGACTGGAGGGAAACGCTCAGCAAATGCTGCGCGAGTTCCAGAAGTACAAAGAGCTCATCAAGCGACCAAGTCTCAGCAAACAACTTGTCACTGAAAGGTTAGAAACTAAAAGAAATAAATTTAAAAAATAAAATAAAAATCAGTTAATATGAATATCAGTTTAATTCCTGTTATTAGTAGGTAACGTGTCATAATTAGATATTACATTAATCCGTAAATCCAAAGAATTTTTCAGAATGAAACATTAATTTTTTTTAGTAGAAATGCGATACAAGTCAATTAAACTACAGTGTGAGAGACATTTTTTTAGCTGTTGGTTGTTCATTTTTTTGCAGGGAGACATTGCTGGGTCAGTTGTCTGTGTATGTGAAGCAGACCAGGGATGACTTTGTACAGAGAACGAGTAGTGGAGGCAAAGGGGTGCCAAAGGGCAAAAACCTACCAGAGACGGTCAACAACATTGTCTGGGTCAGACAGCTCGAAGCCAAGGTCAATATCTTTACTTAATTTTATTTATAATGGTGAAAAGTAAGGGTGAAAAGTATCTGTTTATCAAAGACAACTGTTTTGAAATGGGAAACCTATTTAAAAATATATTGATGATATAATTTGGTGTCATTTCACAGATTGAAGAGACCCTGAAAGTGGCCGAGTCTTTGCTGGGAGATCTGAATGGTTTCCGTAACTTGCGCAAGGATGCCTCTGACTTGTTGGATGAGCTGAGGGCGTGGCGACAGGATCAGTTTGATGAGTGGTCCAGGGATGTGCAGGCTCAAATTGATGATCCCAAACAGCCACTCAGGTCAGCACTCATTACAATATTATGTTTTATTCACAAAATAAAAATCTTTTGATAACTGATACCAGTTCTTGCTATCTGTTCTCTCATATCTGCTGTATTTTCACAGCGGCAACAGCCTGTTTGGGACTGTGTCGCCGATGCCTTTCAGCTTTACATTGTTGTTTTTCTCAGTTTTGCCTTCATGGTGTTATATATTACGCACATTGCAATATACTTATAAAAAGATTGGCTTGTTAACGAACGATGTGAATCTGAAATTTCCCTCCAATCTTGAAGAAAGGTGGCGAAAGTTTACGCTGCAAAATATTTCCTGTCATGCACTGCTCTCTCAAGCCAATCCTGTCAAATTTTCATGGATCAGCTAAAATTCTGGGAGAGCAGATCACGAGAATTGTTTTTACCTTGGATGCCCATGCAGTAAATTTTACAATATGATCTTTTTCTTCTATTAGCAATTTACATCAGTTTTTGATTAATTTTAGTACTGATATAAAGAGGAAATATTGAAGAAGTTAGATGATAATTAGTGATCTTGTGTGTTAAGTTTGGAGACTAAGGGCAGATTGATGGAGCTGAACCATAAGGACGGCAAGTTGTATGTGAACTACGGGGAACGTCTCGTCACCTTGCTGAGGGAGGTGCGCCAGTTAACATCTCTGGGCTTTGCCATCCCAGCTAAGATACAACATGTGGCACAAGTCGGACAGAAGTTCTACAGACATGGAGTAATCCTTAAACAGGTCAAACCACTTTTTCACACATCAAAACATTTTATTTTAATTTTTTTAAACTTTGCTCTTTGATTCTCAAGTTGTTGATGCATGATGAATATTTGATGCAAGTTACAAGAAGATTATCCCAGATTCAAACAGTCAGAAATAGGAAACTGATTAATTGTTAGAAATAGCAAATTGATTAATTATAATATTGTTTATGTATTCAGGTTGCTCATTTCTACAATACGATCGACCAGCAGATGATTCCCAGCCAGCAGGCAATGATGCTGGATTCCGCTCTCGCATTTGAGAAACTGATAAAGAATCCCAAAGCAGGTATGTATATTGAAAATATTAAGCTGTAACCTGATAAAGAATCCCACAGCAGGTATGATAAAGAATCCCAAAGCAGGTATGTATATTGAAAAAATAAGCTTTAACCTGTATCAGGCTGTATCGTGATGACATAAAGAATCTGTTATTTTAATTAATTATTTTCAAATATTCATTCTGTAACTATACAAAAACATCTCCCCCCCCCAAAAAAAAAGAAGAAATATGTGTACATAAATAATTTTTGTTTTTCTTTAAAACAGTTGAAGGTAATTTTTATATTCCATGATCACCTTAGTGTGAAAATCACTGAATCACAGAATGTTGTAAAAGAAAATATAAAATTTCACAATTAGTCACAATGAAATAAGTAGTTTTTTTACTAACATATTGTAAAGAATAAAAGTCACAAAGCAAAGACTTTGTAATATGGTAGGCTCTGAAATATTGGACCCTATTTTAATTTCTTTTTTAATCTGATAACATGTGATCCTCTGTGGAGAGGATTGTCAACAAGAATTTAGAAATCACTGCATTTTTTACCCCTAATTATTGGTGCGCATAGCAACGTTTAGAGAAAACTAAACACTTATATGGAGGAATTAGTGAATCAAATTGTGGCAGCTTAAATGATTTTATGTTATGTCAAGTGACCCCAAAAAATGTAAAGGAATATTTGAAGTGAATTCCTTCAAGTGGGAAAACGTATTGTACAGATCGCTGAAAACAATAATGGTATATTAACCATCAACCAAATGAATGTTGATATATACTCAACCATTTTCACTGAGAAGGAATAAAAGTAAAATAACTGATGAATGTTGGTATATACTCAACCATTTTCACTGAGAAGGAATAAAAGTAAAATAACTGATGAATGTTGGTTTATACTCAACCATTTTCACTGAGAAGGAATAAAAGTAAAATAACTGATGAATGTTGGTTTATACTCAGCCATTTTGACTGAGAAGGAATACAGGCAAAATATACCGGATTGTGTTTTCAGGGAGTAAGAACCGCGGTGAGGAGGGAGTGGAGGTGACATGGGATAATCCGGATGAGCTGGAGAGCTACATCAAGAAGCTGCAAGCCGCCGCTGACCGCCTCACCTCCGAGAACAGAAGGCTCAGAAAATGCCACACCATCGTCTCAGAGAAGGTGGGTGCATCTGCCTCCGAGGCAATTCTTGCTAATTATTTGGATACATGTCAGGATGAAAAAAGATGACTTTGAGAATAAATGATTAAAATATAGCTGTATGAAAGTCTGTATGAAAGGGGAAAATAGCTTTAAAAAATCAGAAATGTAAAGACATTTGAAGTGTACATGTGGAAGACTACTGAGAAAAAAGCATGCATATCAGAATGTCAGGAGTACACACACACCAGTTTTTTTTGGTTGATTATCCAGACTCAAATGATTATTTGTGTTTGCTTTTATTTCTCTCTATCTTTCTTTCTGAAACCCTCCAATTTCAGTTAAGTTTTTTTCATAACATAATGTTCTGTGCTTTTTTAAAGTAGATGAGTCTTCTGCTAAAATCCAAATCATCCATTCAATTTTTTGTCAAAAACTTTGCTCAGCTGACCATTAATCTAGTGCAACACTTTTTGGAATAAAGATTTGCTAATAAAAGGTGCTGCCTCAGATTTGGCTTGAAGAATCCTGTTTGTCCATCCACCAGTTTTGTCTAAATATTGATATATGAAGAAATCAAATTGAAGAAAAATTACCATGAAAACATCTAGGATTTTCCTTTCAGTTTCGTGAAATAATGGAAACGTACATGTACATATCAAAAGAATAGTTTGCGGTAATTGTGAAAGATATAACAAGATGTTAATTATAGTTTCAATAATTCATATTAATATCTCAGAAATGATTTAAATGTTTATGACATCATGAGAACAAGAGGAATACAATATTGTGTATTACAAACATGTGCACATGCGCGTTCGCATGCGTTTGCATGAGTGTTCGCAAGCACGTTCCCGTGCATGTAGGAAGCAAAACAGAGATATCATTGTATGTACTTATTTGTATTTTGACTTGTATTTGAAAACAATGCAATAGTGTGTGATTGTGTCACCAGGTGGAGCAGCTGATGGGAATCGACCTGTTGCGGCAGCAGCAGAAGTGGAAGGACGGACTTCTTGAGATTCGGCAGCAGATGGCCAACCTGGTGCAGCAGGGTTTCACGGCGGCCAACATGAAGCCCTGGAAGGCTCACTGGGACCGCCAGCTCTACAAGGCCCTGGAACACCAGTATCAGATGGGACTGGAAGCTCTCAATGAGAACCTCCCCGAGATCAAAGTCGAACTCACATACAGGTCAGAAGGCACTCTTTTTTATGTCAGTCACTAAGGCCGGAAGGTGTTCTTTTCTTGTCAGTCAATAAGGTCGGAAGGTGCTTTTTTTATCTCTAAGGTCAGAAGGTGCTCTTTTTTGTCACTAAGGTCAGAAGGTGCTCTTTTTTTCACAAAGGTTGGAAGGCACTCTTTTTGGTCACATAGGTCAGAGGCACTATTTTGTCACAAAGGTCAGAAGACGCTCTGTTTTTGTCACAAATGTCAGAAGGTGTTCTTTTTGGTCACAAAGGTCAGAAGGCACTCTTTTTTTTGTCAGTCACTAAGGTCGGAAGGCACTTTTTTGTCCCTAAGGTCAGAAGGCACTTTTTTTGGTCACAAAAAGGTTAAAGGTTGCCGACTGGTATGTGTGTATGTGTTCATTGGCTGAACTTCAATTTGACTCAGATGTGTTCCATACATTGTTTTTTTGAAAACAAATATTGCTATTTTTTAAACAAAGAGATTGTAAATATCTTGGCATACACTTTTTGTGAGGTCATACATTTTAACAAAGCAATTAATATTTGAATTTCAACAGACAGCAAAGGTTGCAGTTCCGTCCTCCTCTGGAAGAGATCCGGGCGAAGTATTTCCGTGAGATGAAGAAGTTCATCAGTATTCCTAACCACTTTAAGGGGGTTGGAGATGCGCAGGAGAACCTCATCTTCCCAGCCATCATTGACCGCAATGCCACCGGATTCATCACCTGCTACAAGAAGGCTGATGAACTCTTTAAAAAACTAACTACTGTTCAAGATAAATTCAAGGTAACAAACATTCATAGGTTTTGATGGTCCAGCATATTTTATCCTTCACAACAAATTAAAGATGATCGAATTTTAAAAAAATCGACTTTTTTATATAATACTTTAAAAACCCTTGTTAATCAGTGTGTTTAATGATGTTGTTATTGTTAGGATTGGGTGGTGTTGGGAGCCCTGGATTTGGATGATTTTGTGGACCAGAACCTGCAGAACCTGTCAGACTGGGAGAAGAACTTTAAGGCTCTCAAAGCTAGAGGAAGAGATGCAGAAAAACTGCAGAGGTGAGATATAACATTGTCTGTTAGGCACTTATCTGTCATTGTTATGTATGTATGATTTTATGAAATATTATGTCTTTGTAAGTACAAATTGGAAATACATATATTTTTTAGAAGTTTTCTGATACTCTCCTTTGCATTGGGATCATAATCATAACACCCTCTCTAATTATACGATTGCTTTCTTTTGATTGTTATCAATTTTACTATATGCTTTTTGTAAACTGGGCATGACCTATAAATGGCATCATGCTATATGAACTGACTCTTATTGGTCTATACAATGAGACAGGGAAGATTCATGTGGCTGAATAATTAATGAGCAGACAATTTGTATGCTGATATTGACCATAAGTGCTAGGCCAGATGTCAGAGAGGGGAGGACTAGCATCACTGGCTAAGTGGGTGATAATAAAGTATGATAATCAATGGTTTGTATTACAGTGAGATCAAGGTGGACTGCATATTGATATTGACCATAAGTGCTAGGCCAGATATCAGAGAGGGGAGGCCTAGCATCACTGGCTAAGTGGGCGATAATAAAGTATGATAATCGGTGGTTTGTATTTCAGTGAGATCAAGGTGGACTGCATCAAGGTGAGCACAACACCGGTCAAGGCCGTCATTGACGACCACATCCAGCGCCTCTTTGATTCGCTCCTGAACTCGCTGAGACGTGGCATCAACAACGAGGTGACCAGCATCGACACCTTCCTCAATGATGCGATGGAGACACTCTCGCAGCGCCCCCAGACTGTGGAGGAGATCGGAGAAGCCAATGCCAAACACACAGAATATGCTAAACAAAAGGGAGATGTAAGATATCAATTTTTTTATGATTTTCTACTTGTCCGATTTTTTTTTCTGTCAGTCAATTTAGGAGATTGGAGTGTAATATATGATATGAAGGGTACATTTTGATCTCTGCTATGATTTTAGATCCAGCCTTTGTTTGACAAGGCCGACCAGAAGAACAAGCTGTTGCGGTCTGTGGCCGGGGGAGGCGTGGACTCACTCGGCACCCTACAGGCCAGGTGGGACAAGTTTGAACTCATGATGGAGAGCCATCAACTCATGGTCAAGGAACAGGTGCGGTATAACCTATATCATTCATGACAATATCATAGAAATGGTTTTAGCTATGCTGACCTTCTCAACTGAGATGTTATTGTCCACTCAAGTCTGCTCAGGGAAAGGATTTAAATGATCATTTAAGAAACAATTTGCAGACGTTTCCAGAAAATTTTTACTAACTTTACAAAAAAAAAGCAATGATCAGCATGGCTTCTAGACCATTGATCTGTTTTTTAAAATGATAGAAGAGAAATGCAAGACTGAATTAAATAAATAGCTTGAAAATCAAGATTCTGTTCATCAAACAACAGAAAATTGATCTTAGTTTTGGAGGGTATTGCAGCTGCTGTTTGTATATTCCAGCCCATTGCATTTATATGATGTAAAAATGCAAAGAATTTTTAAAGAAAAATTCAGGTTTCTGAAAGGTTCAGCGTTTCATCTTTTATTTTAATATTAAGACCAGTCCGGGAGAGTTTTGGAGTTTTATCATATATTTCATTACGCAGGTGGAGGTGATGAAGGCAAACGTGGAGTCACGCATCACAAACTTTGGGCAGGAGTTAGAGAAGTTTGCTGCGCGCTGGTACCAGCTGAAGCCTGGAGACGACACTCTGGACTCGGACCATGCTAAGTGTATGGAGGCCGTCACCGCCATCAAGGAAAGGAAGCAAGAATTCACCGAGCTTGACAGCAACAGAGAGGCACTTGTGTAAGTCTTTATTTTTGGAAGTGTCTCAAAGAAAAATATTCAATGCTGATGCAGGCACACACGCAAGATATCATGGCAATATAAATTTTCTTATTATTTAAATATGTGTGTTCTAATATATGAAAACATGAAAATTATTTCTCTCAACATGATTTAGGCATGAGTATACAGCTATATGTTCCAATATGAAACGGGAGAAGTGAGTTTTTGATAGTTGGGGCAAAAGTTATGATGTTAATAGTTACCTTTTTGCTCTTTCTTTAAAAAACATTCTTTCATTAAATAATTCGTTAACATATATTACAATATTTATTTAAATAGATTTGTAAAATTTCACTAATAATTGATTTTTGTTATAAAATCTGCTAAATTGATTAAAAGTCTAACACTCATTTAAATATAACAAATGCTGTGAGCACTTTGGCAGGGACTGTCCATACTTTCAGAGTCCAATATTTAAACACTGAGCTCTATATTATAGGAGGGGTTTTGAACACTTTGGCACGGACTGTCCAGGCTCCCAGAGTCCAATATTTAAGCAATGAGCTCTATATTATAGGAGGGATTGTGAGCACTTTGGCATGGACTGTCCAGACTTTCAGAGTCCAATATTTAAGCATTGAGCTCTATATTATAGGAGGGATTGTGAGCACTTTGGCATGGACTGTCCAGACTTTCAGAGTCCAATATTTAAGCATTGAGCTCTATATTATAGGAGGGATTGTGAGCACTTTGGCATGGACTCTTTAGACTTTCAGAGTCCAATATTTAAGCATTGAGCTCTATATTATAGGAGGGATTGTGAGCACTTTGGCATGGACTGTCTAGACTCCCAGAGTCCAATGTTTAAACACTGAGCTCTATATTATAGGAGGGATTGTGAGCACTTTGGCATGGACTGTCCAGACTTTCAGAGTCCAATATTTAAGCATTGAGCTCTATATTATAGGAGGGATTGTGAGCACTTTGGCATGAACTGTCCAGACTTTCAGAGTCCAATATTTAAACACTGAGCTCTATATTATAGGAGGGATTGTGAGCACTTTGGCATGGACTGTCCAGACTTCCCTGTGGCCATTGAGTTGAAGGAGGACATTGATAAGACTGAGGCGATGTGGGGACTGTTCGAACAATTCAACTCCGGATTACAGAACCTTTCTGATGAGGACTGGATCTCATTCAGGTGGGTCTCAATCTAAAAATATCTTCACAAGTATATATCTTATATAAACACAAAATTTTCTTGAGAAGACTTTGTATGTCAGTGGAAGTAAAAACTTATTTGTTTAATTTTTACTATTTTTCAGGAGTCGCTACTACCTGTTTGAAGAATATCTTGGGAACTGGTATGAGAAACTGAAGGAGGATGAAGCGACAAGCATGACGGTCCGCCTACAGCAGGAGATTGAGAAATACAAGGTGGGTCCAGCAGACAGAGATAGCAAGGATGAGACAGAACTAACAGGAAATAATAAGAAAATCATCACCACATTTTTTTCTTCAAAAAATGGCCATCTTGAATTAGAGATAAACAAATTGCCTGAATTATAGATATGGATTCTGAATTATTTGATAGTAAACAGAACCCATACATCAATGTAAGCTATAAATCTTCTCAAAATTGTCAAAGTTTGTCTTAGAAGTAGAAATATCTCTTTGAATATTGAGACTGTTTTCCAAAAAATGGCCATCTTGAATTAGAGATACATATTTTTCCAAGAATAGATGCCTGAATTATGCAAAGGAAGTCAGATAAATATCATGCTATAGAAATAGATTCTGAAACATTTGATAGTAACAGAACCCATGCATCAATGTTCTAAATCTTCTCAAAATTGTAAACTTTTGCCTTGGAAGTAGAAGTATTATTTTTGGAATATTTAGACTGTTTTCCAAAAAATGGCCATCTTGAATTGAAGATACATATTTTGTAATAATGTTATGTATATTTGTTTGGCACAGAATGTGTTACCAGTTCTGAAGTGGGTGAGAGGAGAGCCATTATCTCAGGATCACTGGATGGAAATGTTCCGGATCCTGGGCTTGCCTAAGGGCACCACTCTGGAGAAGCTCACCTTCGGCAACATCCTGTCTGTGGCGGATGCCATCGTGATCAACGCCAACGCCATCAAGGAGCTCAACCAGCGAGCACAGGGAGAGGTGACCATCCGGGAAGCCCTCCGCGAGCTGGACATCTGGGGAGCAGCGGCCGTATTCGCCCTCACAGACTACGAGGACAGCCACAAGCACACCATCAGGCTCATCAAGGACTGGAAGGAGCTCGTCAACCAGGTGGGCTGGCCTTATAATATAACGAATGTACAAGGTTTCATGGAACGGATTGTTATCGTCACCATTTTCACCTGGTTTTATAATATTAGTGGTTGACAAAAATGGAAAGTTATATGTTACATTTTGGTTTTGCACGTCATCAAAAGCTAATATCTGATTGATGATTGGTTCTGAATATCAGCCAAATTTCGAGGGTAAAAAAATGTGATTTTTTTAGAAATAGAAGTGCTCTGTTGCAAAAAGATACTTTCAAAAGCAGTTGAGGCCAAATTATGGCAACTCATTAGCCTATTGAAAATGATATTTTGCCAAAATCGGATACCTGAGAATTGCAAATTCAGACTAAGATTTTTCATATTTTTAATGTTCAAATTACAATTAGACTTTTGAATATAATGTTAATGGGCAAAAATCTCATAGAAAATGCAAAGATGTCCTGAGGTTACAAGTAAAGCTTTGCAGTCAACTTACCAAATTGCTTTGTTGAATAACTTATGCCTTGTGTTATTTCTATAACATTTATATTAGATGAACTTTAATATTTTGGCTTTGTCTCCTATAAAGGTTGGAGATAACCAATGCCTGCTACAATCCCTCAAAGATTCGCCTTACTACAAGAGCTTTGAGGACAAGGCATCGATCTGGGAGACTAGGCTCGCAGACCTGGATGAATACCTGCACAACCTCAATCAGATACAGAGGAAGTGGGTCTACCTCGAGCCCATATTTGGTCGTGGAGCTCTCCCCAAAGAACAGGGAAGATTCAAAAGAGTGGATGATGAGTTCAGGTAGGTCATGTGACAAAAATCAATGAAGAAATTTATGTTTGGAACTGTTTAATATGATTGGAATGTTTTATATAATGGTTATTGTCAAAAATACTGTCATATCACTATTTATGGGACATGCTGAAGTTGCAAAATTGGCAAATACTGGAAAATTTATCACAGATATTCAATTTTTCTCTATCATGGCTAACCAATGTTTAAATCCAATTTAGGTACCATTATCAATTTCGATTATATATCATTCTAGTTTTGATAATTTATACCTTAGTGCTAAATCAAATCTGATATCTTTCATCATTTTGATAGAAAAATATATCTGACTTTATATATTTATGAAGACAAACAGTGAGATTTTTATCCAATAATGAATTTCGGTTGACATCTTTTACTGAGTATAAATACTGGATATGATTTGTGTATAGTGCATAATGTGATTATGGCTGGTGAACTTTACTTTCAGGTCTATTATGGTGGACGTATCTCGGGACAACCGTGTCATATCCATGACCAACAAGGCTGGTCTGAGAAACACATTGTCTCAAATGCTTGACCAGCTACAGCGGTGCCAGAAATCCCTCAACGAGTTCCTGGAGGTCAGTTTATTTCATGACTACCTAAAATTTCATGATGAAAGGGATTGGAATTTTGTTAAAATGAATTTTATTTTTTTCGATTTTTTATGTAATTGTTTATTTTGACTGCAGGAGAAGAGAGCGTTGTTCCCGCGGTTCTACTTCATCGGAGACGACGATCTGTTGGAGATCCTGGGTCAGTCCACCAATCCGCAGGTCATCCAGACTCACCTCAAGAAGCTCTTTGCAGGGATCCACAGTGTTATATTTGATGACGGCTGTAAGCACATCATGGCCATGAAGAGTCTTGACGGAGAAGTCGTCGACCTCATGAACGCTGTCAAGATTGAACCTCAAGTTGAGGTCAGTCACTTGTTGATATAGGATCAAACTTTTATATCAGTAAAACTTATGATATCTTCCTCCTCATCTTGTAATTACATATCAAATTCTTGATATTTATTTTGTAAAACATTTGTAACATTGATTAAACATATTTTTTTTGTAAATCATTTATAAAGTTGATTAAATGTGGATTTGTTTTGTAAATCAATGGTAAGGTTTATCTAAATGTGGATTTTTATGATCAGGTGTGGCTGAGTCGTTTGGCTGTAGAGATGAAGCACACACTTACAGAGTTGCTCAAACAGTGTCTGAAAGACAGCAAGTCTAATAGCCGAGGGGGCCTGGATCCTAACAAATATCCATCCCAGGTCAGTAGTAAAACACCAACATCATGTTCGATTTTGTTTTTATCTGTTTTACCCAAAAGGCTCAATTCTGACCATTGCTCTTCTGCTGGTTATCAGAACCTGTTATTGTTAAGTGCATTTTAACATCAAGTTCAAAAGGTTTATATTGGCCGGTTATCATTGCAGATATTATGCCTTGGGGAGATGGTGCAGTTTACAGAGAACTGTGAGGCGGCCATCAAGAACCACAGCCTGGACAACTACAAAGGAGAACTAGAACAGCAGCTGGAGTCCTACACCGGAGTCGACATATCAGGTAACAAGTGTTGATTTAAAAAAAATCAAGCTAGCGCACTTGCAACAAGAGAAAATTTAAAGTTTAGACTGGATTTCGACAAACGATTCTCTACAAAATCTTGAAGCAAACGTGAACTAAACAAGATTTCAGCTCTTCCAGCAAATTCAAATCACTTTTCAATCGACCATGTTTTCAATGCTCAAGTGCCATCTGATGGTGAAAACTGGAAAAACGGGTTCAAAACATGGCTGCCATGGACCGATAATATGAGTAGACTCCGTAGACTTACGGCTTAATCATCCTGAAACCTCGAACATCTAGCCCTAAAGGCAAAACAAACGCGAGCGAAAAAGATAGAGGGCACCAGTGTCTGAGATATGGTTTGAAATGATGCATGCTTCTAGCTTGCTTTAATGAGTCAAATAATAGGAAATAGTTGATAAAGTCCTCAAAAATTGCTGGCCCCAGGCAGTAGTTGTTTGCTTAGGGCAATCTCAGATTTTTGACACTTGGGGGCACCACCAGTTCATCATCAAATAAATCTTTAGAAATCCATTGTGTAAAGGGACAGATGAGAATGATGTAAAGGGCCTTTTTTTCTTCATAGATTTGAATTTCCATTGTAGCATTATAACTTTATTGAAGGGTTGGTGAATCTTTATTGTAGGATCTGGTCAGAATGATGTGGATGCCCATGTTTTGGACCTGAAGCTGAAGGCTCTTATCTTGGACACCATTCACAATATTGAGGTGATCACCATGTTATCTGAGAGCAGGGTGAAGAGTACAGACGAGTGGCTCTGGCAGAAACAGCTCAGGTCAGTTTGCCATCCGCATATACTTCAGTCTCACTCTTTGTAATTTATTTATTTATTCTCACATGTAATGTATTTCCATTTCCTCACATGCAATAAATTTCCATTTCCTCACATGTAATGTATTTCCATTTCCTCACATATAATGTATTTCCATTTCCTCACATGTAATATATTTCCAATATTTGAAGAAATGTATATATTGCATGTTATTTTTGTGAGCGGTTTTTATCACATGACGGTTTACTTTATGAATGTGGACCTTTCAGGTATTACCTGCGCCGGGATGGAGTGTGCTGCATGCGGATGGTAGATGCCGAGTTTGAGTACACTTATGAGTATCAAGGAAACGCTCCCAAACTTGTACACACTCCTCTAACTGACAAATGCTATCTCACACTCACACAGGGTAAGTGCCAGCCCATCAATATTACTTAGTATCCATGCCAAGTCTTCTTGTTTCTACTTTATAATCTTGGAAGATTTATCTCTTTTTTTTACGAAAAGATTGTATCATTTAAATTTATCTCAGACTTTTTTGATACAAAAAGATTGTATCATTTAAATTTATCTCAGACTTTTTTTATACGAAAAGATTGTATCATTTAAATTTATCTCAGACTTTTTTTATAGGTAAAGATTGTATCAGTTAAATTTATCTCAGACTTTTTTTTACGAAAATTGTATCATTAAGATGTTCATGGTAGTAAAATCTTGGTATGCTTAATCATTGCACTCTGTATTGAGCAATGGAATAAGAGATAGATTAATAACAGTGCCGGCATGATGTTTTAGGTATGTCCATGGGCCTCGGTGGTAACCCATATGGGCCGGCAGGTACTGGCAAAACCGAGTCAGTCAAGGCCCTGGGAGGTCTGTTTGGAAGACAAGTCTTGGTATTCAACTGTGATGAGGTATGTCTGGATTTATGCCAGGATTTATGCCTGGATTTATGACTGGATTTATGACTGGATTTATGACTGGATTTATGCTTTATATGTGACTGGATTTATGCAATCATTTTATATTTCTTTACTAGATTACAGAAATGTTAATTTTGATGTTGGTAATTGCAGGGTATAGATGTCAAGTCTATGGGTCGCATCTTTATCGGTCTCGTGAAGTGTGGAGCATGGGGATGCTTCGACGAGTTCAACCGTCTGGAGGAGGCCGTGTTGTCTGCTGTGTCCATGCAGATACAGATCATTCAGGACGCCATCAAGAACAGACAGGCCAGCATTGAGCTGCTCGGCAGAGGGGTAAAAAAACCATTTTCTGATATAACAAATCTTGATATTCTGAAAGGAGCTTTATTCCTGGGGCTATCTTATTGCTCATTGTCTAAATCTGAATGATACCTATTAGCAATTGAGTTTTTATATAAAATTTTCTGTCATGCCTATAGGCATTGTAGTATCTTGAAATCTTGCATTTTGATGAAATATATTAAACTAATGCACCATTTGTAAACAATATTTACGACTTATAAACCTAAACATATGAGAAAAATCATTATGACCTCAAAATTTAGCTCCCTGAAATGCCTGAATATGATGTCACATAGTACTAAAATTAGGGCACAAAACCCGGCCATTAACAGCAAGTGTTGACTGAGCTTCAGCCCCCTGTCTCAAAGAAGGGTATGGACCCTTACAGTAAAGGTTCATAAGGGATGGTATCAGTCAACAACAAGTGTTATCACCCAGGTTTTAAAGTGAGGCTCTAACGCATTTTCAGAACATACTTTTTGGGGGCAGCAACTTAGGCATGTGATAAGTAAGGTTAATATTGACACTGTGTTGTTTAAGATTGATGTGGACCCCAACTCTGGCATCTTCATCACCATGAACCCCGCTGGCAAGGGATACGGAGGCAGGTCCAAGCTGCCGGACAATCTCAAGCAGCTGTTCCGACCGGTGGCGATGAGCAAGCCAGACAACGAGCTGATTGGAGAGGTGATCCTCTTCTCGGAGGGATTCAAACAGGCCAAGAGCCTCGGCAGGAAACTGGTCGCCGTCTTCAACCTCTCCAAGTAGGTCACGCTTCATGCTATATGCTATGTCATGTAATGAATAACATAGATGAATATTATAATTTAATATTGCGCTGATACCAGACAGTGTCTGTTCATAGTTCTGAATATATGCAAGATATCAATTTTGAAATTGAAATATAGATTTATCTGTCAAAAAAAAGGAGGAAAATACTTGTGAATGATAAGGGTGAATATTGTGAATGATAAGGGTGAATATTACGAATGATGAGGTTGAATATTACGAATGATGAGGTTGAATATTGGGAATAATGAGTGTGTGTATTGTGTTTAGGGAGTTGTTGACCCCCCAGCAGCATTATGACTGGGGCCTGCGAGCGCTGAAGACCATCCTGCGGGGCTGCGGAAGCCTTCTCCAGAATACCAAGAGGAACAGCGAGACAAGTAAGCAACAAGCCACATATAGGCCCAATATATAAAGGCTGCAGGGTGCCATCTGGGCCTGCTGACTTAATATAATCAGCTGCTGAAGTCATCATCTATTTGGTCCCGCATTAATGTGACCAAATAAGGTCACATTTGCGATTGCTTGACATCATCTAGTCATGCATAGCTGTTGCATGACACTTTGTTCATGGTGACCTCATGCATGCTTCAATATGGTCATGTGATGAGTGACCAAAATAGATGTTTGGCTTCGACTGTTAATATGTCTGATACAAAGGAGACTGTCATTCAGTTTATGGCAAGCTTTCATGAGCTTATGCCTATTAAAGCTAATTTTGAGGAAGTACTCTACAAAATTCTACAAAAATGTAATTGTACTCCTCTACAAACCAGTACTGTGATGTTAGAGCATGAAATAAAATTTAATAAGGTAAAGATTTTATATTTTGACCTGATACGATATGATGTAATATGATGTTGACAGAGAAGGTAGATGGCAGCAC
Source organism: Amphiduros pacificus (assembly GCA_949316495.1). Lineage (NCBI taxonomy): Eukaryota > Metazoa > Annelida > Polychaeta > Phyllodocida > Hesionidae > Amphiduros > Amphiduros pacificus. The sequence continues at coordinate 18,399,325 of OX439008.1, read as the reverse complement.
TGAAGCTAACCTAGTGGTGCAGGCCCTGCGTATAAACACTCTGTCCAAGCTCACCTTCTCCGATTGCATCCGCTTTGATGCCCTGGTCAAGGACGTCTTCCAGAGTGTGCAGTTCAAGGACATCGAGTATGAAAACCTGGCCAAGGCAATGCGTGAAGTGTGTGCGGAGACCAATCATATGGTCATAGAGACCCAGGTTAGTATGAGTAGAATATGGACATTAATAGGGTTTAAACTTCATTCAGAAGCTGATAGATGCTCAAACTATTGTTTGCATCTGGTACTTCTTCCATTTCTCCTTTTATTGCTTCACCAATTTCTTGATGATATTAATGCTTCTGTTATCACTACAATTACTGCTGGATCTACTGCTATTCTTACTGAGCCAGCTACTGCTACTATTACTGCTACTCGTTCTGCTTCACTTACTGCTACTCTTGCTGCTACTCTTACTGCTACTCTTACTGCTTCACTTACTGTTACTCCTACTGCTACTCCTACAGCTTCACCTACTGCTACTCTTACTGCTTCACTTACTGTTACTCCTACTGCTATTCTTACTGCTACTCTTACTGCTACTCTTACTGCTTCACCTACTGCTACTCTTACTGCTTCACTTACTGTTACTCCTACTGCTATTCTTACTGCTACTCTTACTGCTTCACCTACTGCTACTCTTACTGCTACTCTTACTGCTTCACTTACTGTTACTCCTACTGCTATTCTTACTGCTACTCTTACTGCTTCACCTACTGCTATTCTTACTGCTACTCTTACTGCTTCACCTACTGCTACTCTTACTGCTACTCTTACTGCTTCACCTACTGCTACTCTTACTGCTTCACTTACTGTTACTCCTACTGCTATTCTTACTGCTACTCTTACTGCTTCACTTACTGCTACTCCTACTGCTACTCTTACTGCTTCACTTACTGCTACTCTTGCTGCTACTCTTACTGCTACTCTTACTGCTTCACTTACTGCTACTCTTGCTGCTACTCTTACTGCTACTCTTACTGCTTCACTTACTGCTACTCCTACTGCTACTCTTACTGCTTCACTTACTGCTTCACTTACTGTTACTCCTACTGCTACTCTTACTGCTTCACTTACTGCTACTCTTGCTGCTACTCTTACTGCTACTCTTACTGCTTCACTTACTGCTACTCCTACTGCTACTCTTACTGCTTCACTTACTGTTACTCCTACTGCTACTCTTACTGCTTCACTTACTGCTACTCTTGCTGCTACTCTTACTGCTACTCTTACTGCTTCACTTACTGCTACTCCTACTGCTACTCCTACTGCTTCACTTACTGTTACTCCTACTGCTACTCTTACTGCTTCACTTATTGCTACTCTTACTGCTACTCTTACTGCTATTCTTACTGCTACTCTTACTGCTACTCTTACTGCTTCACTTACTGCTACTCCTACTGCTACTCTTACTGCTTCACTTACTGTTACTCCTACAGCTTCACCTACTGCTTCACTTATTGCTACTCTTACTGCTACTCCTACTGCTACTCTTACTGCTACTCTTACTGCTACTCTTACTGCTTCACTTACTGTTACTCCTACTGCTATTCTTACTGCTACTCTTACTGCTTCACTTACTGTTACTCCTACTGCTATTCTTACTGTTACTCCTACTGCTACTCTTTCTGCTTCACTTACTGTTACTGTTATTGCTACTCCTACTGCTACTCTTACTGCTTCACCTACTGCTACTCTTACTGCTACTCTTACTGCTTCACCTACTGCTTCACCTACTGCTACTCTTACTGCTACTCTTGCTGCTACTCGTACTGCTTCACCGACTGCTTCACCTACTGCTACTCATACTGCTTCACCTACTGCTACTCTTACTGCTACTCGTACTGCTTCACCTACTGCTACTCTTACTGCTACTCTTACTGCTTCACCTACTGCTACTCTTACTGCTACTCCTACTGCTTCACCTACTGCTACTCTTACTGCTTCACCTACTGCTTCACCGACTGCTTCACCTACTGCTACTCTCACTGCTACTCTTACTGCTACTCTTACTGCTACTCTTACTGCTTCACCTACTGCTTCACCTACTGCTACTCTTACTGCTATTCTTACTGCTACTCGTACTGCTACTCTTACTGCTTCACCGACTGCTTCACTTACTGCTACTCTTGCTGCTTCACCTACTGCTACTCTTACTGCTACTCTTACTGCTACTCTTACTGCTACTCTTGCTGCTACTCTTGCTGCTACTCTTGCTGCTACTCTTACTGCTTCACCTACTGCTTCACCTACTGCTACTCTTACTGCTTCACCTACTGCTACTCTTAATACTTACTCACTGTCGCTCTATAAACAGATCAAACTCTTGTTCCCCTATCATACTCATTATACACAGATACAAACCATGTCAACTATTATCTTTTTTTTCTGACTGGATTATAACTTATATTTTACACTGCTGTGCATGTTACAGATCAAGAAGGGCCTGGAGTTGTATGAGCAGCTACGTCAGCGAATGGGAGTGGTGGTGGTGGGTCCGAGCGGGTCGGGCAAGTCCACGCTCTGGAAGATACTGAGACTGGCCATGGCAAAGACAGGACAGACCGTAAAGCAGTACGTCATGAACCCCAAGGCCATGCCAAGAACACAGGTTAGCCTTCAGGCTTTTATGGCAATACTTTTGTTATTTGCTCTTTAAATTAAATTGTAGTAATAAAATTGTATCTTGCTTTACGTTTAATTTTCCCTATCTGCTCTCCCACATCTGCTGCATTTTCACAGCGCTACAATCATATTTGACCCAATTCTTTGCACACAGCAAATCTGGAACAGCGGCGACGGCCTGTTCAGGATATTGTTACCTCTGCCTTTCAGCTTTGCATTGTAGTTTTCTTAGTTTTACCTGCGGAATGGTGGCGTATCTAATGCAGATTACAATATACATATATATGAAGACAGCATAACAAAAAGTCAATAGCACTGACATTGGCCTGTTAAAGGGATTAAGCACCGATTTAAAAAAAAACATTTAAAATTCACAAATTGGTAATAAATTTCATATCTATAAATTTTTGGAAAAATGCATCCCCATCATTGTCTGTAAAACCTATTTGAACAAGACCTTAATATATAGGCCCTTAATGAAAGCACACTCCTTTCTTGGCGTCATTTTTATGTGGAGTGTCATCATAGAGGCACTGAAAGGTAAAATGACGCCATAAGAGTATGGCAATATGCTTATGACGTCATAAAATGTATTGTCCTTTGAATAGTACTAAAATAACGTCAAACAGTGCTACCCTACTTTGAGCCTCAATTGAGGTCAAATAAAGTCACGCTACCCGTGTTTACCCGTCACGTGCAGCTTATTGCTCAGATAGACCTCTGCTGGGAGTGCAACTGTTATGTCTCATAGCAACATATCTTATTACTCTATCATAATTTCAATCTGTCATTATGTTCATATGTGGCTAAGCTTTCAAAAACACCAAATTGTAGAATTGATGCTTAATACCTTTAATGAATGATGTGAATCTGAAATTTCCCTCACATCTTGAAGAAAGGTGCACTCCTTTCTAGAGCCAATCCCGTTAAATTTCCATGGACTAGTTGAAAATCCCAGAGAGCCGATAGTGAGAATCATTGTATATTTGTGTCATTGTTTTGATCCATTCATTGTTTTGTAGTTGTTGGGTCATATAGACATGGACACACGTGAGTGGAGTGATGGAGTATTGACCTACGCTGCCAGACAGGTCGTCAAGGAACCGCAGGGTATGTGTAACGCCACCTGGTGACAATAATCATTATTAGCTCACTGCCCATATTATGCCTCCTCCAGGTGCTCACGAATGAAATATTCCTTCAAAAAATGATAGTTATAATATGTAATCTGAGCATTTTGAAGAAAAATAGCATTATAAATGATGTTTTGATATTAGTAGTGAGGACGGAAGTTAAGATTTTGTATTATTGCGTTGACAGAGATTCAGTCGTGGATTGTGTGTGATGGAGATATTGATCCGGAATGGATTGAGTCTCTGAACTCGGTTCTGGATGACAACAGGTTGCTGACCATGCCGTCCGGAGAGCGTATCCAGTTTGCTCCCAATGTCAACTTCCTGTTTGAGACTCACGATCTGAGCTGTGCCTCTCCGGCCACCATCTCCCGCATGGGAATGATCTTCCTCAGGTAAAACAACCGCTCACTTTAAAAACTCAGCCTCCTGTAGGCAGTGATGAAAGTCTTCAGGAAATAACCCAAATTCAGGTTTCAAATGTGAAATTCAAAATGGTCTGAACTCAGTCTGAAACATCCCAAAATGACATTTCTGAAAGTGGGTAGGGGTATCTTCAGGTTAATTTTAAAGGGTTTCAGGTTTTTTCCTGAATGCTGACTTTCATCACTGTATAGAGTTTCAAACCAATGCAAATACAGACCCACTCCAGACACTAGGACTGAACATTTAGCCAGTTCTTATATTTTCGGTCTGCACACCATTTTGTTACCTGTCCATGTGACGTCACTGTTCAACCTCACCTCATAATCATTGCCCGCCAAAATTGCCATATCTATTTTCCATGTTGAGAAAAAATGCTATCTGATTAAGTCAGTTTAAAGAAAAAAATCTGTGTTATTATCTGTTAAAGGAAGTAAAACAAGCAATGATTTAAAAAAAAAATCCAACACGTGCAGTATTTGCAAAATAAGGAAATCCTCTTCTCCTCTACCAGGCACTTACAAATCAGTTCTCACTCATGCAAAAGTGCCACCTGATGGTAGTGCCACCTGATGGTAGCGCCACCTGATGGTAGTGCCACTTGATGGTAGTGCCACCTGATGGTGGGGCCACCTGATGGTAGCGCCACCTGTTACTGAAACTGGGAATGTTAAAAACATGACTGCCTGCAGCTTGATCAGTTGAAACTTCAAACATCCAACCCTTAAAGCAAAACAAAGTGAGCAAAAAAGATAAACAAAGACATTGAGCTATTTAATATTTTAATGATATTAAACTTCTGAGAAAGATTTTAGGTCAGAAAATAACAGCTTTTAGTGTCAATTAGTTTGAAAATTTTATCAAGTGGAAAAGATTGGAGACTAAATAAGCGATTTATGGACATTAAAATGAATTTTAGGTTCTAATTATCAGAAATTGTCCTAGCGTTCCTGAAGTGTAACATTTTGTATTGCAATCAACTCTTGAAATAAACAGAAGCTATCATATTTCTGACATTCTCACTATTTCCTTAAACATTAAATGCAGCATGAAGGAATGCTGTATTTTTAAGATTTTTTTTCTTTTTTTTTAAACCAAAAAAATTAAAAATTAAATTTCAAGTATGATTTAGTACATTCTATGGTATAATTTTGGAGCAATCTGCAGTCTGCTTAGTAGATATTATTATGATTTTGTGTTATGTTTGATGTGATCTGACAGTGATGAGGACACAGACGTGAAGGCGCTGGTGAACAGTTGGTTGGGCAAGCAGGCGGAGTCCGAGCGGGACCAGCTGACCAGTCTCATTGAGGACTACTTCTACAAGGCCCTCGAATGGGTCCTCAGACAGGTACACCCTTTTCCTCATTATCACCGCTAATATATGCAAAATATACGGAAAATTTATCATAAAATGTATGGAAATGATTTGATACATATTGGGTTAAGATTGTTTTGTTAAACTTATGATACCGATATTTCTAGAAGTTTGAAAATATTTTTGACGAATGAATTTATTGGAATGTTTAAAACATTACAACCATTCGGGAAAATTAAGTACCGTAGCTTTGATTTTTTAGATATATATTTTTAAGAAAGTTTGAATTTTTTACCGACATGCATTCACATTAATAATGTTTGAAAATATATAAGATCAATGTGTTCTTAAGAAGAACAATCAAGTTTCCTGTAAATTAATTTCTTTATTTTACCAAAAGAAAATAATTTATTTGAATTCATTATACAAAATCCCCCAAAGTCTGTACTATAAAATGATATATTTGTGTCCATTCTCTGAAACTTTTCCATTATAATGTCTTCGTTCTGTGTTTATTTTCTCTGTAATTCCGTTTTCTTCTTCTTACTAGACTCGATACCACTGGACGGTATAAACACTACTCTGAAATTAGTGTATTGAATTATGTTAATTGCCTTTGACTATTCTGTTGTTTCCATGTTATCCTTACTAAATGGCCACCAGAGTACACCACTTGTTTCAATTTTGAAGTTGATGCTATATATTTCTATAAAATTCTTCTTCTTTTAAATAGAAACTAAATCATGATTCAGTTTAACTTTTTCAGTAAAAAGTTTATCAAAGTTATTGTCGGCAATATTTGTTGACCATTTATTGTTGGTAACATGGTGTAGATAGGTGTAAGGTAAAACTCTGCTTTAATGGTTTTATATAAGTGTCAATATTGTATTATATTGTACTAGTGTCCTTTGAATGTAAGGTACGCATTGTTTTTACAGTGTAAACATGGTCAAACCCCAGTGAGTTCGTACAACAGGGAATTATTCCATTATTTTATCACAGTTTTTTATTCACTTTGAGACCAAAAAAAATCACATATAAAATTAATCACTTTGAAATCCAGTCACTGAAACATCATTTTTAATCCTGACAACTTGGCACTGCAATAGTGACAGCTACAAACTATATTTGTAGTTCATGTTAATTTTGAACATTTCAAATTGGAGAGCTTCAAAATTGACTATTTAAAAAAAATTGTACTATCTTTGCTGAAAAAATTTTGTGACCAATTTTCATGAGAAGCAAAATTGTTCCATCGCATCTGTCATCTTGGATAAGAGAGATTTTTGAACAGCATGTTGAACCTTTGAATATGTGATGGCAATTCAATAGTTAGAAGCTGATTCTTTTACTTCTGCAGTGCCTTTAGAGTGGTCAAGCAACAAATGAAATATTGCATTATAAGCAATTAACAAATATAATTTACAATATGTTGACATATTATAAATCAAAATGATATACCGGTAATACCTGTCAAAATATATATTTTTTTTAATGATACTCAAACACTGTTCAAGCATCACAATTTGCTTTATATAAACAGCATTGTACATACATGTGGTGATATATATGTGATATATCTGTACAATATATATATATATATATATATATATATATATATATATATATATATATATATATATATATATATATATATATATATATATATATATATATATAATTATCAATTTCAAGAATAGGACATGTACAACGTCAAATCCATATTATTTTGTCAACAGTTATTTATTTTCATTTTATTTCCCTGTTTCTAATTTAATCTGAAGATGGTAAGTAGAGTCAGAGAGAGAGAGAGCTGAGCTGAGATGTTATCTAGGTCAGTGGTGTGTCCAGCGAGCAATGTATCTCTCGTCAAGATTACTGATTTGAGAGAAATGCAGTTTTCCTAAGAGGCCTGGACACACCATTGTTCACATTAAACCATGATCTGTTTCGCTAGCATTCTTTGTTGTGAATTTTAGAGTGCATGTTTTCTATTTGTGAGCACCTTTATTTCAGTGGCTATATCAGTGGCATGGGCAGGTGGGGTCATGGGAGGGTTGATATGATTGGTCAGAAGATAAGCAGGGCCCTCTAGTGGACATATAGGAGGGTTGATATGATTGGTCAGAAGATAAGCAGGGCCCTCTAGTGGACATATAGGAGGGTTGATATGATTGGTCAGAAGATAAGCAGGGCCCTCTAGTGGACATATAGGAGGGTTGATATGATTGGTCAGAAGATAAGCAGGGCCCTCTAGTGGACATATAGGAGGGTTGATATGATTGGTCAGAAGATAAGCAGGGCCCTCTAGTGGACATATAGGAGGGTTGATATGATTGGTCAGAAGATAAGCAGGGCCCTCTAGTGGACATATAGGAGGGTTGATATGATTGGTCAGAAGATAAGCAGGGCCCTCTAGTGGACATATAGGAGGGTTGATATGATTGGTCAGAAGATAAGCAGGGCCCTCTAGTGGACATATAGGAGGGTTGATATGATTGGTCAGAAGATAAGCAGGGCCCTCTAGTGGACATATAGGAGGGTTAATATGATTGGTCAGAAGATAAGCAGGGCCCTCTAGTGGACATATAGGAGGGTTGATATGATTGGTCAGACAATAAGCAGTGTCCTCTGGTGGCCGTACTAGGTCATTGGAGCAATATGGGTTTAGAATCTGCAAAATAGGACAACGTCCCCCAAGAAGGGGTATAAATCTTAGCATATTAACATATGCTGAATGCAAAGGACTGTCTCTGTTTATCAAAATTAGTTGCATCCCGGGAAATAAATAATTTACTTAGTAAATGTTGGCAGGGTCACTGATCCCTGAGTGTGCCTTATGGGTTGTGGCTTAACTTCTTGTGAACTAGTGAACTCCATATATCTACAGGAAGATTATATATCAGAAATAGGAGAGTGACCTCCCTGTTTATGCCACTGAGCTTGTTTTCTGGAGTGAATGGTGATATTTTAAATTTGGAATGATGGGAAATAACAAATATAGGAATGGAAAGTTTAGCCTGTATATGTTGTCCATAAGATATAATCACGATGTTGTTCAGTAAGATTTCTAAGTAGATTATATAAGTACAAGAACAAATTGATAAAAACACTATCATTATACAGTTATTTAATGTAATTTATGTCCAATAAAGCATTAATCATCCCTTTCTTGAGGAGTGACCCCCCTCGCACACACATCCTTGTATTCCTGTGTCTGTCACATCCCAAACCTTATACTAACAGTAACAACCACACTCCTGAACAGATCCCAGAAATATTATTTGATTCAAAAGTCAAGATATAACACTGGAGAATGATGAATAAGTCACAATTTCAATCACAGATGCTATAATGATTCTCACTTAGACTGGAAACTCTTGTCTATTATATCCATGTTAGATTTACATGGAAGTAAGAGCATTTTACAAACATGATAGGTTACTTAGCAGGTGTAGCGTAATCCCGGAGAGATTGTGAGAGTTTTTTCAGCATTTGAGCACTTTAGAATGAGAAATCAGAATTATACAAGTACTTTATTGTTAATTGTGATTTTTGACGGACATCTTGCGAAATCAATGTTTGATTTATGTTCTGAATTTAAAGAATGAATTTGAGTTGATCTCTCAATATGAGTGCTCATTTCTGATGGCTGAGACGTTCATTTGGCTTAGCTTTGAAAATTGTTTATTGCATTATAATTTGTTAACTTAAATAATTGAAATTTTATTGTGATTCTCTTTGTGATGTTTTAACTTTATACTGCGTGTCTATTTGATGAGTTCCAATCAAAGCAGTGAGTCAAGCATTAACGTCATGATATCTCATTATGCATCTCATTATGCTAATATAAACCTGCTACTTTTCACAAAGTACCGGCATAACATAAATACAATGATAGAAGTAATCACAAGGAACGTACTGGAGTGTGTTTTCCTGGTATGGATATAGAAACTGGAGGTTTGATGTTTGCAGAATGACTTCATGGTGGACACCAGCCTCGTCGGAGTGGTGCTTAATGGACTCTCCCAGTTCCATCATATCCAGAATAGATCCCACTTTGCGGTGTGCCTAGTCCGGGGCCTCGGAGGCAACCTCGCTGAGGCGGCTAGGGAAAACTTCGCCAAAGAGGTAACCTAACACATTTTAATAATAATAAAAAAAAATTATGTATAATAGATTTATGAAATTTGAATTGCACCAATTATAAAGTTTGAATTCCAGCCATTACAAAATTTGAAATCCAGTATTTATAAAATTTGAATTCCAAATGGCCAGCAATAAAATCACTAGTAAGTGGCATTTATGAATGGATTTTTCATTCCAGAATCTTCCACGTGTATTAAAATTACAATTTTTATAAAGAGTTCCAATAAAGCATTTTAAAATGTGTGATGAATATGTTTCTATGTTCCTTGACAAGAGGCCTGTGTCTTCCTGTGTATTCCTTCATTAGTACCGGTACGTTTTGCACTGTAATATCCTGTTGATGTTGTTTCAGGTGTACAGTTGGACCGGTGAGATGCCACCAGATCCACGCCGGATCCTCGACACTTATTACGATGATAAACGTGGATGTCTCGCCACCTACTCTCTGGATGTAAGTATGTGCATGATGTGTGCGTCTTCCTCACAAATATGAAGCCTTATCTTTATAATACACAAAATCCTAGTACGTCTTCACCACAAACAAATCCATGATGTGTGCATCTTCCCCACAAATCCATGATGTTTACGTCTTCCCCACAAATCCATGATGTGTGCATCTTCCCCACAAATCCACGATATGTAGTCTTCCCCACAAATCCATGATGTTTACGTCTTCCCCACAAATCCATGATGTTTACGTCTTCCCCACAAATCCATGATGTGTGCATCTTCCCCACAAATCCATGATGTGTGCATCTTCCCCACAAATCCACGATGTGTAGTCTTCCCCAAAATCCTTACCTTTATAACACACAAATTTACCCCACTCCAGCAATTATTCCAGAATTCTATTTATCTATCTTTTATATATTTTCACTTATTTTGTTTAATTTTAAGATGTCAAGATTTGTTCGTAATTCAATTCAATATGCCTGAATTTTTTATGCTTCTAAAGATATCAGTAACATTCCATTTAGTTGTACTCTTTCACAAGTAATAAATATTATGTGCATGATTTTAAAACTTCTTTCTAATAATGCAAACATAAATGATCACAATGTTTTCTTGTGATACTTTTGCAACTTTTAATATTTTCCACAACGATTATTGGTTTTGATGACAGGGAGGATTTAGAAATCTCAGATCATATAACAACCAACCTGACGATGAAGAGGTAACCATGGTAACCATTGTCATGTTTCGATGACAACACAAGAAATGTCTTGTTCTTGTTGCTATTTTTAAGTTTATTCTGATTTTGATTTAGCAATTATTCAGATTTTTACTGCACCACAAAGACCAATGATACAAAAGTTATTAATTCATTTACTCAGACAAATGATACAAATGTGATTAGTTTATTTTTTCAAGTGGGATTAAAACTCAATTGATTCATTATAATACTTTTGCTGCTTTAACTGTTCGGCAAGTGTTTACTAAGTTAAATCCATTTCTAATTTGACTGACTAATTCGACTCAACTCCTTCATTGCAACAGTATATTTTTGATATACTTTTTGTTCTGAATGTAATTATTTTGATAATTTTATGGTGATAGCACATTTTTAATTGTTACTCTTCAGTTTTTTAAAAATTTCTGTTTATGGTTTTTACAAGTCAACTTTGCATTTTTATTGAATGATCAATCTGGCACACATGTTTCATTTATTAGTTTTTCTAATTTAAATCTCTCAATTTATGTATTCTTGCTGAAGTTTTCTTTTCCAAACTTTACAAAATATGATGTAAGATCCTCCACAAACTGTCAGACATGTTTCATCCTCCTGCAGCGGTATGTCCCAATATATCTGGATTATTTCAATTCTCATTTTCCATTCTTATTTCAATTTTTTTTCATTTTTTAAAAACAATTATGTGACTTTGAGCAACAATTGGGCACTTCTGGTTATGTGGGATTAATAACTAATAAAATGTGGAACAAAATGACTTGATATATAGAGCCCACGAGACATTTATACAGATACTTTGTTCAGCATTGTCCAGGATATGTAATAGTGAGGTAGGATCAGATATCTGAATGATTTTAAAGAGATACTTTCTATAAATTAAAAAAAAGTAAATTCTATAAATTACATGATTAAATGGTCATAGATGTGTAAATACATTGAAATTCATAGACCAAAAAAATAAATCAGTAACCATGGAAACATAAACCAACATTTAAAACTAATCTTGGAACCCCCATAAAATATGATTATTTATTGCAATTGGTGGCAATGACGTCATTGTGGGGGATTTAATTCGCTTCCAAGTAAAGCTGTAATGATCTACAATTTTTGTAAAATAAGTCAAAACTTTACTAATACTGGTCTGATTGACATGCTTTTTACATAAAACTATCACATAAAAATATCACATTTTTATGTTCTTTCCAACGCACATGACCGTTCTGTAGTGTGTCTATTCTAAGATTGAAATTATGACATCGCAATTTTCGCTGCATTGTTTATTTACGAATTCATTATGCAAGTAGGTAATTGCCCCATGATGACGTCATTCTTTTTTTCCACCACGTGGATTTGAAAGAGCTACTTTTCTCCCCAAAAACATGTTTCCCTTGTGGAGTCAAACTAACAGCCTACAGATCAATGTGCATTATAATTCTCCTTCATACTACAAGTGTGTCAAGAGAAGTGAAAGTTACCTTAAATAATGGATATAGAAGCTACTTGTTTCATTCTAAACCATTTCAACTGTTTTTTATTCTTCTGGAATATTTGGTTTCACGTTTATACTAATCAAAGTTTAGAGGTGATCTTTTTTTTAACTTTTTCTTTGGTGCTCATAGTGAAAGAAAAGAGTTCTAATGTTATCAAAGTTTACCTCCAATTTTGTTTTATGATATGAGAAATATATTAATATTTTAACTTTGATATTCATTGCAAGAAAACTTTTCCTGTTAACATTTTGGTGAAAACCTATCATTTCAGTTTACTGAGTGCAAAATTGGAAAAGATTTTCAATTTTCAATTTTACCTGTTTCCATCAATGATTGCACTCAGTTTACGGAGGGCAAAATTGGAAAAGATTTTCAATTTTCAATTCTGTTTCCATCAACGATTGCACTGTTTGCAGGTGTCGGATGGTTTGAGCATAGACGACCTCAGCTCCGGTAACCTGCCTGTCATTCGGACCGCTGACGTCCAGCGTGGCCAGGACTACATCAGCCCCTGGTTACACCCAGAAAACAAGAACCCCTTCATCGTGGTCGGACCCGAAGGCTGTGGAAAAGGGTAAACACTGCAGCAGCACTCAGCAGCTGTCTCCTCATTGTTTTTTAAATGCATATCTTTTAAGTGAAGCAATCTTGCACTCTCGGCAGGATGCCAATTGGTTTTGCAGAGTAAACTTATAGATGTAGATTTAGATGAACAAATATAGAAATCTGTTTTCAACCTTTGTTTCTGTAAGTTGAAAACTCCAAGCCTTCTTTTGTTGTTTTTTTCTTTTTATATCCAGGCCGACATTTGTTAGTTTCTTTTGTGAAAAGTTATGTCAAAATCTTTTTCATTTTCAAATTAATATATAACAATATGAAACAGATCAATGAATAAATATATTTTTTAGTTTTTGAACTTGCAATATTTATGGATATTATTGTTCAATATGAGACTGATGAATGCTAATGTATGGAGGTTATGTGTGGTTGCAGGTTGTTGATCCGGTACTGTCTGGATCAGCTCCGGTCCACTCAGGTGGCCATCATCCACTGTAGCGCTCAGACCAATCCCTCCCACGTCCTCCAGAAGCTCAACCAAATGTGCATGGTCGTCAGCACCAACAACGGCAGAGTCTACCGACCCAAGGACTGCGAGAGACTGGTCCTCTATCTCAAGGACCTCAATCTGCCCAAGCCAGACAAGTGGGGCACCAGTCAACTCATTTCTTTCCTTCAACAGGTGGGGTTTGCATTAAAAAAATAATGAACACTAAAGATCAGTGTTTATATACCAAGTTCAAATATTCTTTGTTCAAATATTCTTTGTTGCTTTCCTGAAATTTATTTTCAATATAACTTACTGATATTGATACAATTTATATGGATACGGAGACAAAAATATTAAGCCTAGAGGTTATTGATAATATGAAGCCAGAATTATTTTATTTTATGTATCTTTATGTATGTTTATTATTTTCTCATAACCAGAAAGCTTTGTGATTGTTGCAGGTGTTGACATACAATGGTTTCTATGACGCTAACCTGGAGTTTGTGGGTCTGGAGGGAGTACAGATCGTGGCCAGTATGAGTGCTGGTAGCACACTCGGCAGACATAAACTCACCACCAGGTTCTCATCCGTGGTCAGGATATGCTCCATAGGGTAAGTGTGTCATTTCGGACCTCATTCCTGGGCCTGGATCGTACGCCCGATAATTCTGGTTCGCCCGATAATTCCAGTTCCTATCACATGCTCTGAGCAGTCAGTGTGATATAAATGTTACCTTTACTTTAAAAAGAAAAAGAAAGCTTGATGAGCGTGTATTGTTTGCAGGTACCCAGACAATGAGCAGTTGCAGGCGATATATGGAGCCTACTTGAAGCCTGTGTTGAGCAAGGCCTTGTCCCGTCACCCGGTGTGGGGGAACCCGTCTAAGATCAACACCCTGGCGGGCTCCATGGTGCAGGTCTACGAGCAAGTCAAACAACACTTCACTGTAGAATACTACAGTCACTACGCCTTCACTCCGCGGGATCTGACACGCTGGGTACTGGGCCTGCTCCGGTATGACCTCGGTAACGCCCAGAACGAGTCGAGCAGTGACCATGTGCTGGAGGTATGGGCTTACGAGGCTCATCGCCTCTTCTGCGACCGCCTGGTGGGAGACGAGAGTAGAGCTAAGTTTGATGGCATCCTGTCCACCGTTCTGCGAGGAGATTGGTCTGCTAATGTCGCGGATAAACTGAAGGGGGCGTATTATGTGACGTGGGGAGGTCGCTCAGATAGCAGTGGATCAACCGGTGTGGGGGCGCCACTACCTCCATGCGGCAAAGCTCTCGGCAAGCTCAACACTGAAGACTTCAAGGCAGTGATCGAGAAGGGACTTGTTTCTTACAGTAAGGAATGTTTTAAACATTTTTCTGTCCTTGAATTTTGTGTTTTCTGATTCACATGCTTGAGCAGGGGTAGTTAAGAGAATAACCAAGTTGTCTGGATTCCCAGCATGTGGTGACTTGACCACGAAGGTTGAAGTTTTTTTCAGTGCTGTTAACATTCATATTGTCTCAACTTCTGATACAGCAGGCTATGCATAAATGTTATGAGGGTTAAGCCCATTAGTTTTTTCTCAATATAATGTCAAAGGGTCAAGATTCAAAACATCTTAATTACAGTGACAAGAAGTTTTTGTAGATACAAAAGTATTGTTACCTTTCATTTAGGTCGTGATAATCGGGACCTGGACATTCTGATCTTCCGCGAGGTCCTTGAGAACATGGCTCGCGTGGACCGTGTTCTCACCATGCCCGGTGGCTCCCTCTTGATGGCAGGTCGCAGTGGGGTCGGCCGGCGGACAGCAGTGTCCGTCATAGCCCATATGCATCAGATGACTGTCGCCTTCCCTAAGATTGGACGTGGATATGGCATCAAGAATTTCAAAAATGACCTTAAAAATGTAAGTAAAAAAAAATGAAAGTCTCGCTCCTATAGGTTTGCCTTTGTTCAAATCATCACAAAGTAACACTATGATTATGGTGCAGGTCATGCAGCAGGCAGGAATTGAGGGAGAGCAGGTCGTGCTCATCCTGGAGGACCACCAGTTCGTCGAAGGAACCTTCCTGGAGCTTGTCAACAGTCTGCTGTCTGCCGGAGAGATCCCAGGGCTCTACACCCCGGAGGAGATTGAGCCGCTGCTCTCTCCGCTCCGAGACCAGGCCTCCGAGGCAGGCTTCATGGGAACCCTCGCACAATACTTTGCCTCACGTAAGTGCAAACCCTGTTTATCAGTTTTATTCTTTTATAGAAAAAGATTGAAATGTTTGCACATATATTGTCAAAACCCTCGCAAACTATTTCACCACGAGAAGTTGAACACTCTGCCTCTTATCAGTTTTTTTTGTTTATTAAAAAAAGATAAATAATTATTTACAATGTGTTTTTTTAAATAAAATATCCAGATTGTGACTTCTATATTAGTAACTGTAATAAGTGTTCATGATAATTCACGAGTGAGATTTGTTTGTTTCTTTTCATTTCTGATTACTTTTGTAGGGATCAAGACTAATTTACACATTGCTCTCATCATGGACTGTACGAACCAGAAGTTCTCGGTCAACTGCGAGTCCAACCCAGCCTTCTACAAGGAGTGTGCCGTCCAGTGGCTTGACGGGTGGTCAAGAGAAAGTATGGTCAAGGTACGAAATCATCACACAATAACAAAATAACATAAAACAACATCATATATTATTTGCATAAATTTCTATACATATATTTTTTTATTAGCCACTGTTCTGATCATACCAATAGTCTGTAACACAACATCTTGAATTTCTATATAAAATTGTTCTTTGTGTGAAAAATTTTCCTATTAAAGAATTGCGGTAAAAATGTGTTGATTAAAAATAAAAAGAGGTTTTCGTACCCTAATCTTCAGTGATTGGGGGGTTGTCTTATACACAAGTCGTCTTATATTCGAGTAAATACGGTAGTATTATTGTGTTGAGAATGAGGTGAATAAAGCAGAGAGGGTGACAGACTGAAATCAGAAGCCCTCCCACAGAGGCATTCACATTTCTTTTGATTCTCATCAGGACTTTATCCATTTTCTTTGAGAATTCGGATTTTATTTTTCAAATTGTTGCATAAGGAAACTGCTCCTTGCATTTTTTTGGCTATGGTTTTGATTAATCACATGATGTGCAATATATTCAGGTGCCACATCTGCTGCTATCAAAGCAGCCCAAAGTGGAGGGAGCATCGATTGGCGAGAAGAAGTCGCACAAACGCAAAGTGTCTGGCGGGGATGCGTTATTAAAGGCTTTTCTGCATGTGCATGAGTCCTGCACGGCATATGGTGCCACGCCGCGGCGTTACCTAGCGTTCCTCAACACATACAGCGGCGTATACAACAAGAAGAAGTCAGGGATAGAAACCAGGCAGCAGCACTTACAGGCTGGCGTGTCCAAGCTGAATGAAGCCAAGGAGCTGGTGGACAACCTGAAGGGAAAGGCCGGAGAGCAGAGTATCGTCCTGGCCGAGAAGCAGACAGAGGCCGACCAGTCACTCGGCGAAATCACAGAAACCATGCAGGTACTGTCATAAATATCATAAATCACAGAAACCATGCAGGTACTATCATAAATATCATAAATCACAGAAACCATGCAGGTACTGTCATAAATATCATAAATCACAGAAACCATGCAGGTACTGTCATAAATATCATAAATCACAGAAACCATGCAGGTACTGTCATAAATATCATAAATCACAGAAACCATGCAGGTACTGTCATAAATATCATAAATCACAGAAACCGTGCAGGTACTATCATAAATATCATAAATCACAGAAACTATGCAGGTACTGTCATAGATATCATAAATCACAGAAACCATGCAGGTACTGTCATAAATATCATAAATCACAGAAACCGTGCAGGTACTGTCATAAATATCATAAATCACAGAAACTATGCAGGTACTGTCATAAATATCATAAATCACAGAAACCGTGCAGGTACTATCATAAATATCATAAATCACAGAAACCATGCATGTACTGTCATAAATATCATAAATCACAGAAACCATGCAGGTACTGTCATAAATATCATAAATCACAGAAACCGTGCAGGTACTGTCATAAATATCATATATCACAGAAACCATGCAGGTACTGTCATAAATATCATAAATCACAGAAACCGTGCAGGTACTATCATAAATATCATAAATCACAGAAACCATGCAGGTACTGTCATAAATATCATAAATCACAGAAACCATGCAGGTACTGTCATAAATATCATAAATCACAGAAACCGTGCAGGTACTATCATAAATATCATAAATCACAGAAACCGTGCAGGTACTGTCATAAATATCATATATCACAGAAACCATGCAGGTACTGTCATAAATATCATAAATCACAGAAACCGTGCAGGTACTATCATAAATATCATAAATCACAGAAACCGTGCAGGTACTGTCATAAATATCATAAATCACAGAAACCATGCAGGTACTGTCATAAATATTCTG
The DNA here is from genome assembly GCA_949316495.1 of Amphiduros pacificus. NCBI lineage: Eukaryota > Metazoa > Annelida > Polychaeta > Phyllodocida > Hesionidae > Amphiduros > Amphiduros pacificus. The sequence continues at coordinate 18,381,420 of OX439008.1, read as the reverse complement.
CCAAAAATAAATTCTGTCTGATTGTATAAAGAATCCTGTGCTTATTTGTAAAATAACTTAATGCAATCTGCTCTATTAGCAAATGTCTATATAAATAAATGCAGTTCCTTTCATAAGTTAGTGTCGTAATTTTAATAAAATCGGAAGAATTTTTTTTAAATAATCCAGCTAAATAATAACCATAAAAAAGATTTAATGTAAGTCCCAGAGGAGATACAGGATTCAGTTTGTGGAACAAATGAATTATGCTTTAACTATTCCGGCAGAATGCTTCAGAACAAAAGTCTGAGATGGAAGTGCTGAAGAAGAAGGCAGCCGAGGAGAACAGGAAGCTGGCCAAGAGGAAGATAGACATTGACAAGGAGTTATCAGAAATCGGACCTCTCGTAGCCGAGGCAAAGGAGGCGGTCGGAAACATTAAATCGGAGACCCTCGGCGAGATCCGTGCACTGAGAGCGCCACCTAATGTCATCCGTGACATCCTAGAGGGCGTACTGAGGCTCATGGGAATCTACGACACCTCCTGGGTCAGCATGAAGAGGTACACTTACGTAATACATACTTATATATACTTTCAAAATACACATATACATTTACATATACATATACATGTACACACAGCTAAATGTACACACACCTAGCATCTCAGCCGATTTACTCGAAGTTTAAAATTCAATCTGAAATTGTTAGCTTGTTGGCTTATAAAAAATAGTCAGTATATGGAAAACAGATTTATGGACTGTGTGAGTTTGATGTGATATCTGATTTGTGAACCTTGCAGTTTTCTGGCAAAGCGCGGTGTGAAGGAAGAGATCCTGACATTTGACGCCAGGAAAATCAGCCAGGAAACCAGGGCCGGCGTGGAGAAAATGCTGGAGAAAAATGGAGCCTCTTTTGACCCAAAGGTTTGTAGATTCTGACGTATTCAATCTTCTTCGTGAACATCCTCACCATTTCCCCCCAAAAAGGTCACAGGCCACTCTTGTAAAGTAGCAGGGCATTCTGTGCCAGAATCAGGCCAATATATTCAAAACTGATGAGTTCTGAAAAGGTCTGATATGTTGCAGATCAACTCAAGTGAAATTAGAAGACAGTGAATTGCTGTGTTTAGCACAGATTCTGTAGTGAGAGGAAGGAAATTTCTTGTCATTCTTTCCATTTTGTTATGTATTTTTCAAAGATTTAATGTAGTTGTCAAGTAGGCTGCCATTTTGAATAACATGAAAACTATTTGTCAAAATTATCATCTACTCAAGTCTGCTTGGGGTAAGGATTTAAATTTCCAGAAAATGTTCACAAACATTACAAAAAAAGCAATGATCAGCATCACCATATGTTATATATATTGTAGAATGCGAAGAGAGCGTCGACTGCTGCTGCCCCACTGGCTGCCTGGGTCAGGGCCAACATCAAGTTCTCCTATGTACTGGAGAAAATAGAACCGCTAGAGTCTGAGCAAAATCAACTGCAAAAGTATGTATAAGTTAAACAGACATTTACTGACTATAGAACATTTTTGGGGGTTCTTTTTAACATCTGATGCTCTGAGTGATATTAATATATATCCTGGATGATTAATTAGTTATACATGTTTATCGGAGGCATAAATTATGAATCCTTTAATCATTTTGTGTTGTTGTTTACATTACTGCTAAATGGGACATTTTTCTGTTTCAAAGTCATTCTTTTATTTTTATATTCATTTTGGAAATAAAGCTTCAATTGAAATATCAGCTTGTTAAAAAATAAACAAATTCTCAAAAAAAGAAATTCAAATATAAAACTGTAAAATTCTCAAAAAAAGAAACTCAACTGTAAAACTGTAAAATAAAACTCAGTTTGATATAGACACATAAGATGGGAGGTAATATTTTAAACTAGGAATCTTCAGAAGGCAGAGTCTCGGATGGAGAAGTTGAGCAAAGGTTTGGATGCGGTGGACCGCAAGGTGGACAGCCTGAGGAAGAAGTTTGAGAAGACGACGACTGAGGCAGCCAAGCTGAAGGTCGAGCTGGACAAAGCCCAGGAGACCATCAAGGCAGCCGAGAACCTGGTGGGCAAGCTGGAGGGAGAGTATCAACGCTGGAGTGGCCAGGTACGTGGGGGGTATGAATCTGGTGGGCAAGCTGGAGGGAGAGTACCAACGCTGGAGTGGCCAGGTACGTGGGGGGTATGAACCTGGTGGGCAAGCTGGAGGGAGAGTACCAACGCTGGAGTGGCCAGGTACGTGGGAGGTATGAACCTGGTGGGCAAGCTGGAGGGAGAGTACCAACGCTGGAGTGGCCAGGTAAGTGGGGGGTATGAACCTGGTGGGCAAGCTGGAGGGAGAGTACTAATGCTGGAGTGGCCAGGTACGTGGGAGGTATGAACCTGGTGGGCAAGCTGGAGGGAGAGTACCAGTGCTGGAGTGGCCAGGTACGTGGGGGGTATGAACCTGGTGGGCAAGCTGGAGTGGCCAGGTACGTGGGGGGTATGAACCTGGTGGGCAAGCTGGAGGGAGAGTACCAGCGCTGGAGTGGCCAGGTACATGGGGGGTATAATCCTGGTGGGCAAGCTGGAGTGGTCATATTTTTTCAGAAAGATTCTTCCATAATAAATTCAGATAAGCTAGACATCTTATATTATTCTAAACATCTTTCTTGCATCCCTCATCAGTGTTTAATTGATGTGATTTGTTAACAGGTTGGAGAGCTGGCCCAGGAGCTGAAGGAGCTACCAATGCGCGCCCTGCTGGCCTCGGCCTTCATCACCTACATGTCGTCAGCGCCGGAGGACGTGCGGCAGCAGTGCCTTAAGACCTGGATGGAGGTGGTTGGGGTGCAGGGCTTCGACATGAGGAGGTTCCTCAGCACCGAAAGCGAGCAGCTCATTTGGAAGAGTGAGGGCCTCCCCTCAGATGACCTCAGCATGGAAAATGCCCTCGTCATCCTCCAGGTAGGCTACATTTACCAACACAGTGCCCTCTGGTGGCAGAATTTTTTTTCCGCATTATATATTTATTCTCAATTTAGTATAAAAGCTAAAGATGATTTACTGCATATGAATATTTAATTAATAGAATAGAATTGATCTTGTCATTTAGGATTTGACCCAATTAGTGAAGACTTATATTAAGCCAAAGATTCCATCTGTCAAAACTTTAATACTAATATCTTTTTAATATAAGAGTACACACATATATATATATAAACACTATTTTATCTCAATAAGATACAATGTAGATTAATGCTTATATTAATTTTATTATGATAATATTTTATGCTTAGACACATGATTAGAAATCAAATGCGAAATAGGATGAAATATTTGGTGATGTTTAACATTTGGAGCATATGAAAATATGTTATCATGAAAATATGTAATCATTTCTGAATGTGAATTTAAACTTGCTAATTTTATTGGAAAATAGTTTGATAACTTTCCCCCATGTGTGAGATCAAGAGTTGAAATGCTCTTCCCCTGATTTCACTTATTTGAAATTTAATCACGAAAAATGGCATATTATGAAATATTTAAGTTATTTCAAATTTTAAAAAAATTATTTAAAAAATTTATTTAATTGAAATTCTGACTCATCACATTACAGAATATACATCACCAAATATCATCTATTAATATGAGATGTAATTATAGTGATGAATAAAGCTCTCCCATGCATATTTTGAAGCTCCCACGGGTAAGATGCTTTGGTAATGTTAGCATGAATGACGTAGCTAGATATATAAGGCTGCCGAAGGTTGTGGAAGCAAACTCATAATGAAAACAAACCCAAACACATGTATATATACATATATACCTATATTATGCATTCCCTTTGCTCAGATCAACAACTTAGCACCAGGGGTAAGGTATCTAACATGGAGTGCCGTGTTTTATTCTAACATACATATATTTATACATATTATGCTACATGTGCTCTATCGCCGTCCAGGATTACTACGTCTCCACATACATGTACACAACAATTGAAATATTCTCTATCTTAAAGTCTTTGCCAGATTCTAAGATTCTCTAAGAGTTGTCATTGTTAGACATAAATGGTAGTTTTTTTCTTTCTGAAAAATTCATGCACTGAGTTAATGATATTATCTACATATGTACAAGTCTATAGGTGTCACCTGTACAACTGTTATAAACTCATTCTTTGAATTTGATTTCTCTGGTAATATAACTATCGCTATATTGTGCTTAGCAAATTTTATCTCTCTGATTGGCTCCACCTTAGTTGAAAGGATTATTATAAAAATGATGGATCTTATAAATTGATCACACTACATTGACCTATTACTGAACAGAGACTTGAACTATGGCTGAACCGAATGTTATACAAGGGGTGGTCATGAAGAAATAACATTCTGCCCTGATAGAGTATAATTTGTGCAAAAATGCATTATGCAAACAAATCTAAATAGCTATGTATTTGATAAAGATAATCTGTGATATTTCTTCACAATATGATCACAGAATCTCACCAATCACGGTCACGACAGTGAAAGTTGTTTTCATTTTCACATGCAGTAGATGGGTGGACTTATCTTAAAGTTACTAGTACATTTACTCATCTCTGGCAAATGATGAGATGTAATCGAGGATTAGTTGAAGTTGTTGTGTGATTTGTTACCAGTATTTAATCACACCACCTTTATCTCACTATCAATTAACTAGCTCCTTGAAGAATCTCGAAATTTGGTTTAATTCTAGTTCTATGTGTAGTGTATATAACTATAAGCAATATTTACACATCTCATTAGAATATTCAAATATCAAATATCTAAGATTAGCTTACTTTCACATGACTTTTTCACATCCCCTTTTTACCTTCAGCAATATCTACACATAATAATCCATTTCTGTATCACCTTTAGCAATATCTTTACTATCATTTACCCTTTCAACCTCCCTACACAGCCCATAGCAATATCTAAACATTTCTACAGAATATTCTCATCATGCTTTTTACATGTATATTTTATCAGTAGCCACTCATCTCTCCACTCATCTCTCTATCTAACTCTTAGAAATATCTACACATCTCTGTAGATTCCTTTCACCTTTCTTTATAAGGCTTAGCAATATCTTCATATCTCTGTAGATTCTTCTCACCTTTCTTAGCAATATCTTCACATTTCTAGAATCATCTTGTCTGAATTTATAAAATTCCTTTTGATATCTTAAGATTTCTTTAGCCCCACTTGTAAAATAACATGAAACAATAACTACACATCTCTGTATAATCCCCTCAAATCCCTCCCTACTTTACTCTCAGCAATATTCACACTCCTGTGGAGAACCCTCTAATCCCTCCCTACTTTACTCTCAGCAATATTCACACCACTGTGGAGAACCCTCTAATCCCTCCCTACTTTACTCTCAGCAATATTCACACTACTGTGGAGAACCCTCTAATCCCTCCCTACTTTACTCTCAGCAATATTCACACCACTGTGGAGAACCCTCTAATCCCTCCCAACTTTACTCTCAGCATTATTCACACTACTGTGGAGAACCCTCTAATCCCTCCCTACTTTACTCTCAGCAATATTCACACTACTGTGGAGAACCCTCTAATCCCTCCCAACTTTACTCTCAGCAATATTCACACCACTGTGGAGAACCCTCTAATCCCTCCCAACTTTACTCTCAGCAATATTCACACTACTGTGGAGAACCCTCTAATCCCTCCCAACTTTACTCTCAGCAATATTCACACCACTGTGGAGAACCCTCTAATCCCTCCCAACTTTACTCTCAGCATTATTCACACTACTGTGGAGAACCCTCTAATCCCTCCCTACTTTACTCTCAGCAATATTCACACTACTGTGGAGAACCCTCTAATCCCTCCCTACTTTACTCTCAGCAATATTCACACTACTGTGGAGAACCCTCTAATCCCTCCCAACTTTACTCTCAGCAATATTCACACCACTGTGGAGAACCCTCTAATCCCTCCCAACTTTACTCTCAGCAATATTCACACTACTGTGGAGAACCCTCTAATCCCTCCCAACTTTACTCTCAGCAATATTCACACCACTGTGGAGAACCCTCTAATCCCTCCCAACTTTACTCTCAGCAATATTCACACTACTGTGGAGAACCCTCTAATCCCTCCCTACTTTACTCTCAGCAATATTCACACTACTGTGGAGAACCCTCTAATCCCTCCCAACTTTACTCTCAGCAATATTCACACCACTGTGGAGAACCCTCTAATCCCTCCCAACTTTACTCTCAGCAATATTCACACTACTGTGGAGAACCCTCTAATCCCTCCCTACTTTACTCTCAGCAATATTCACACTACTGTGGAGAACCCTCTAATCCCTCCCAACTTTACTCTCAGCAATATTCACACTACTGTGGAGAACCCTCTAATCCCTCCCTACTTTACTCTCAGCAATATTCACACTACTGTGGAGAACCTTCTAATCCCTCCCTACTTTACTCTCAGCAATATTCACACTACTGTGGAGAACCTTCTAATCCCTCCCTACTTTACTCTCAGCAATATTCACACTCCTGTGGAGAACCCTCTAATCCCTCCCTACTTTACTCTCAGCAATATTCACACCACTGTGGAGAACCCTCTAATCCCTCCCTACTTTACTTGAGCTGGCCGAAATAGCTCAATTGGTAGAGTATCTGCCTTGAGTTCTAGGGATTCCCGGTTCGAATCCTGGCCAGGCACTCTCAACCGCTTTGAGCAGACATTGTCTGGAATCAGCGGTATATAAATGTCAGCTTTACTTACTCTCAGCAATATTCACACTACTGTGGAGAACCCTCTAATCCCTCCCTACTTTACTCTCAGCAATATTCACACTACTGTGGAGAACCCTCTAATCCCTCCCAACTTTACTCTCAGCAATATTCACACCACTGTGGAGAACCCTCTAATCCCTCCCTACTTTACTCTCAGCAATATTCACACTACTGTGGAGAACCCTCTAATCCCTCCCTACTTAACTCTCAGCAATATTCACACTACTGTGGAGAACCCTCTAATCACTCCCAACTTTACTCTCAGCAATATTCACACTCCTGTGGAGAACCCTCTAATCCCTCCCTACTTAACTCTCAGCAATATTCACACTACTGTGGAGAACCTTCTAATTCCTCCCTACTTTACTCTCAGCAATATTCACACTACTGTGGAGAACCCTCTAATCACTCCCAACTTTACTCTCAGCAATATTCACACTCCTGTGGAGAACCCTCTAATCCCTCCCAACTTTACTCTCAGCAATATTCACACCACTGTGGAGAACCCTCTAATCCCTCCCTACTTTACTCTCAGCAATATTCACACCACTGTGGAGAACCCTCTAATCCCTCCCTACTTTACTCTCAGCAATATTCACACTACTGTGGAGAACCCTCTAATCCCTCCCTACTTAACTCTCAGCAATATTCACACTACTGTGGAGAACCTTCTAATCCCTCCCTACTTAACTCTCAGCAATATTCACACTACTGTGGAGAACCTTCTAATTCCTCCCTACTTTACTCTCAGCAATATTCACACTACTGTGGAGAACCTTCTAATCCCTCCCTACTTTACTCTCAGCAATATTCACACTACTGTGGAGAACCCTCTAATCACTCCCAACTTTACTCTCAGCAATATTCACACTCCTGTGGAGAACCCTCTAATCCCTCCCTACTTTACTCTCAGCAATATTCACACTTCTGTGGAGAACCCTCTAATCACTCCCAACTTTACTCTCAGCAATATTCACACTCCTGTGGAGAACCCTCTAATCCCTCCCTACTTAACTCTCAGCAATATTCACACTACTGTGGAGAACCTTCTAATTCCTCCCTACTTTACTCTCAGCAATATTCACACTACTGTGGAGAACCCTCTAATCACTCCCAACTTTACTCTCAGCAATATTCACACTACTGTGGAGAACCCTCTAATCACTCCCAACTTTACTCTCAGCAATATTCACACTCCTGTGGAGAACCCTCTAATCCCTCCCAACTTTACTCTCAGCAATATTCACACTCCTGTGGAGAACCCTCTAATCCCTCCCAACTTTACTCTCAGCAATATTCACACTCCTGTGGAGAACCCTCTAATCCCTCCCTACTTTATTCTTAGCAATATTCACACTCCTGTGGAGAACCCTCTAATCCCTCCCTACTTTACTCTCAGCAATATTCACACTCCTGTGGAGAACCCTCTAATCCCTCCCAACTTTACTCTCAGCAATATTCACACCACTGTGGAGAACCCTCTAATCCCTCCCAACTTTACTCTCAGCAATATTCACACCACTGTGGAGAACCCTCTAATCCCTCCCTACTTTACTCTCAGCAATATTCACACTACTGTGGAGAACCCTCTAATCCCTCCCTACTTTACTCTCAGCAATATTCACACTACTGTGGAGAACCCTCTAATCCCTCCCTACTTTACTCTCAGCAATATTCACACCACTGTGGAGAACCCTCTAATCCCTCCCTACTTTACTCTCAGCAATATTCACACTACTGTGGAGAACCCTCTAATCCCTCCCTACTTTACTCTCAGCAATATTCACACTTCTGTGGAGAACCCTCTAATCACTCCCAACTTTACTCTCAGCAATATTCACACTCCTGTGGAGAACCCTCTAATCCCTCCCTTCTTTACTCTCAGCAATAGTCACACTACTGTGGAGAACCCTCTAATCCCTCCCTTCTTTACTCTCAGCAATAGTCACACTACTGTGGAGAACCCTCTAATCCCCATTTTCACCATCCCATAATCGAATCTCACATTGTTTGCAGATTTTTACACATACAATTATAATCTCTAAACTTGCCTAAATGCCATGCATAACTAACTGTTTTCATTTTAATCATATTCACAAATGCAAATTAACCATTTTAAAACAGGAAGTATAACATAAAAACAAAACTCTATTATAGCTGTTCTTTGCAGTATATTTGACATAAAAAGTGCAGTACACTATCTATATTAATGTAACAAATTCTGTGCAGGTTATTATAAATGATACCTTGATTAGCACAACTGCAAACACACCAAGTTAATCTATCCTTATGATGGACATGTCACATTAAATTTTTATGCTGTAGAGTTTATTGTGACCTATTTTTAGTTATTGTGTATTTATTATGTTTATGTGTATTTTTATGCAGAGCTCTTTGCGGCCATTCCTGATTGACCCGTCCTCTCGTGCCACAGAATGGCTGAAAAGTCACCTGAAAGAGAACCGTCTGGAGGTGATCAACCAACAGGTATGTCTGATACTTTCTCGTTTGATTTAAATTAAAATATGTGCTTTATGAGGTGTTTATCTCATAAGTGAACATATCTGACTTTGAAAGTGCCACACTTGAGTAAGGAACACACATGGGGGATTAAAATAGTTTTGAATAACGTTGAGTTGCGAGTGCATTCATATGTATTATGTTTGAGCCAAAATGTATTGTGATTGTGGTAGTCACAATGTGAAAGCACTGAAATCAAGATGGCTGAATTTTGTTTGAAAGTACCAAACCAAGTATTAAAGCATCAGTAATGCAGAAACTCTTTGACAGACTCCTCATCCTTTTCTTTTTTTCTTTTCAGGATGCCAATTTCATGACTGCTCTGGAGCTTGCGGTGAGATTTGGCAAGACTTTGGTTATCCAGGAGATGGATGGAGTGGAACCAGTGCTGTATCCTCTCCTCCGTGGAGATCTTATGGCTCAAGGTATCTCCATTTGTTTTATTAAATATGACAGTTATCAAACCCCTTGCTCCCTTTATTTTGATGTGAAAATGATGATTTGTTTCAGTAAAGTAAAAAGTAAAGTGAAAAGTAGAGCTGACGTTCATATACCGTTGATTCCGGACAATATCTGCTCAGAGCAGTTGATAGTAACTGGCTAGGATTCGAACCAGGAATCCCTGGATTCAAGACCAATTGAGCTATTTCAGCCAGTTTTAATGTTATAAAAAGATCCTGGATAGGACAATTACACTCTTTGCATCTAAATTGCTAATGAACGATCAATGCATTATTTACAGGCCCCAGATTTGTTGTTAACGTTGGTGACAAGGTGATAGATTACAACGAAGAGTTCCGCCTATTCCTCACGACGCGTAATCCGAGTCCAGAGATCCCACCAGATGCCGCCTCTGTGATCACGGAGGTGAACTTCACCACCACAAGAGCTGGACTCACTGGTCAGGTAGGGCACATAGTTGATTCAGTTGATTCCTCCAGGATGGGGCTTGATCAATGAGTGGTTTTAAGGCACTGCTAATAATATTTAAAGGTATGTTCTATCCAGCCCCTAGTTTCAAATTATGTTTATTCTAGCCCCAAGAAATATAAAGGCTTGAGAAATACAACAAAATTTATGTAAATATAAAAACAAATGATTAATATGTACTGTGCATTTCAGTTGCTTGGTAACACTATTCAACATGAGAAGCCGGAATTGGAAGTAAAGAAGTCCAACTTACTCAAGCAGGAAGAAGAGCTGAAGATAGAACTGGCCAAGCTAGAAGAAGCCCTTCTGGAGGTAAGAGAAACAATCAAAATTCTCACTGCTTGAGTAGACCATGCTGCCATCTGGTGTATTAGAATCTATCCCAGCATGCACTCTACATGACATAAGAGACACCTGGCAGATCACATATGTTCAAACTTGAGCACTTAGAATTATAGAAATACAACATAAAGGAACCATTTTCTGAAACCCTTTAATGAAGGTTAATTTTGGAAGCTTTTAATAGTGGTCAGACTGTACAGTTTTAGTTTTGATAACAGTGAATTGTGATCATTGTAGGAGTTGGCAGGTGCAAAGGGCAACATCTTGGAAAATAAGGAACTGCTGGACTCCCTTAACAAGACCAAGGAAAGCAGTACCACCATCACAGACTCCCTGGTGGATTCTCAGAAACTACAGGCCTCACTTGACCAGGTAAGATCAATAAAAGCTGCATCACCATCACAGACTCCCTGGTGGATTCTCAGAAACTACAGGCCTCACTTGACAAGGTAAGATCAATAAAAGCAGCACCACCATCACAGACTCCCTGGTGGATTCTCAGAAACTACAGGCCTCACTTGACAAGGTAAGATCAATAAAAGCTGCACCACCATCACAGACTCCCTGGTGGATTGTCAGAAACTACAGGCCTCACTTGACCAGGTAAGATCAATAAAAGCTGCACCACCATCACAGACTCCCTGGTGGATTGTCAGAAACTACAGGCCTCACTTGACAAGGTAAGATCAATAAAAGCTGCACCACCATCACAGACTCCCTGGTAGACTCTCAGAAACTACAGGCCTCACTTGACCAGGTAAGATCAATAAAAGCTGTCCCACCATCACAGACTCCCTGGTGGATTCTCAGAAACTACAGGCCTCACTTGACAAGGTAAGATCAATAAAAGCAGCACCACCATCACAGACTCCCTGGTAGACTCTCAGAAACTACAGGCCTCACTTGACAAGGTAAGATCAATATAAGCTGCCCCACCATCACAGACTCCCTGGTGGATTCTCAGAAACTACAGGCCTCACTTGACAAGGTAAGATCAATAAAAGCAGCACCACCATCACAGACTCCCTGGTGGATTCTCAGAAACTACAGGCCTCACTTGACCAGATAAGATCAATAAAAGCAGCACCACCATCACAGACTCCCTGGTGGATTCTCAGAAACTACAGGCCTCACTTGACAAGGTAAGATCAATAAAAGCAGTACCACCATCACAGACTCCCTGGTGGATTCTCAGAAACTACAGGCCTCACTTGACCAGGTAAGATCAATAAAAGCTGTCCCACCATCACAGACTCCCTGGTGGATTCTCAGAAACTACAGGCCTCACTTGACAAGGTAAGATCAATAAAAGCTGCACCACCATCACAGACTCCCTGGTGGATTCTCAGAAACTACAGGCCTCGCTGGACCAGGTAAGATCAATAAAAGCTGCACCACCATCACAGACTCCCTGGTGGATTCTCAGAAACTACAGGCCTCGCTGGACCAGGTAAGATCAATAAAAGCTGCACCACCATCACAGACTCCCTGGTGGATTCTCAGAAACTACAGGCCTCGCTTGACCAGGTAAGATCAATAAAAGCTGCACCACCATCACAGACTCCCTGGTGGATTCTCAGAAACTACAGGCCTCACTTGACAAGGTAAGATCAATAAAAGCTGCATCACCATCACAGACTCCCTGGTGGATTCTCAGAAACTACAGGCCTCACTTGACAAGGTAAGATCAATAAAAGCAGCACCACCATCACAGACTCCCTGGTGGATTCTCAGAAACTACAGGCCTCACTTGACAAGGTAAGATCAATAAAAGCTGCATCACAATCACAGACTCCCTGGTAGACTCTCAGAAACTACAGGCCTCACTTGACCAGGTAAGATCAATAAAAGCTGCATCACCATCACAGACTCCCTGGTGGATTCTCAGAAACTACAGGCCTCACTTGACCAGGTAAGATCAATAAAAGCTGTCCCACCATCACAGACTCCCTGGTGGCCGATAAAAACTGCCCCACCATCACAGACTCCCTGGTGGATTTCTAGAAACTACAGGCCTCATTTGACCAAGTAAGATCAATAAAAGCTGCACCACCATCACAGACTCCCTGGTGGATTCTCAGAAACTACAGACCTCACTTGACAAGGTAAGATCAATAAAAGCTGCACCACCATCACAGACTCCCTGGTGGATTCTCAGAAACTACAGGCCTCACTTGACCAGGTAAGATCAATAAAAGCTGCACCACCATCACAGACTCCCTGGTGGATTCTCAGAAACTACAGGCCTCACTTGACCAGGTAAGATCAATAAAAGCTGCACCACCATCACAGACTCCCTGGTGGATTCTCAGAAACTACAGGCCTCACTTGACAAGGTAAGATCAATAAAAGCTGCACCACCATCACAGACTCCCTGGTAGATTCTCAGAAACTACAGGCCTCACTTGACAAGGTAAGATCAATAAAAGCTGCACCACCATCACAGACTCCCTGGTGGACTCTCAGAAACTACAGGCCTCACTTGACCAGGTAAGATCAATAAAAGCTGCACCACCATCACAGACTCCCTGGTGGATTTCTAGAAACTACAGGCCTCATTTGACCAAGTAAGATCAATAAAGGCTGCATCCCCCTTCGCTGTCAGTCAGCTGTGCTCATATGGTTTGCTGGCAGGTTCACAAGGGATCCTGTTAGATAGTGGCATATTTGATCTGAGCAAAGAATTCTGTCCCCCAGTTCGACCGTGGCTAGATTAGTATTTGCCCTGTTCACTCTGTTACCCATTTATGTTATTTATGTGAATGCGAGGAAAATAATTTCACAAACTGTTTTATGGATGTTCAGACTACATTATGATATGTTGTGTGTGTTCAGGAGAGGAGTGCCTACCTGCCCCTGGCTGAGAATGGCAGCAAGATCTACTTTGTCATCTCAGATCTCTGCAAGATCAACAACATGTACCGCTTCAGCCTGGCTGCATTCCTCAACCTCTTCAACAGGGCCCTGGAAAACAGACAGGCAAGAAAAACTGCAAAACCATTCCACATTTACTTTAAATTATTAGTTTACTTCCAGTAAATAAGATACTTAAAGTAAATAAGATTTAGACCTTATATGTTTCTATTAAAATGAGAATACAAACCCAGGTGGACATTAGGACTATGCGATAGCCAGTTCTATATACGTCAATAAAATAAAAATAAACATTTTGGACTCGCCCTCCTACCACCAATGGTGGCGCCACCATCGCCCGCCCAGTTTCCCGCTCAACCTCGCTTGAGAATCACTTTTAAAAATTTGACGCCAACCAACAGGACGGTTGGCGATTTTTATGCGAGATATTTCAGAATAAGCTGGTTTTTAATGAAAAGTTTAAGCAATATGTCTTTTCAGAGTAAGAAGGACGCTTACGTGAGGAAAGGGGAGCTCTTACGACCAAAAGTTGCTGTCATAAACCGGAAAAGACGTAGTAGTTGGGTTTGTTGACAAATTGGTCCGTGAAGAAGGTAAATTATTATTATTTCTACCTTATAGACGTCAGAGAGCACTCCGCCATAATATTTGGCTCGTATTTACACCAAAAGAGAAGAAATTAAATACGCAGAAGTAAAGTTGTGGCTCACGGAGCAGCGTGAGGTGAAATCTCGTGCCCGGCTCTCGGTGGGACGAGAATAACAAAAGTTTTCTGGTTTTTGCAGATAAATAAGACTTTTATTGCTTAAATGTCTTCAAGGAACAACCCGCCATGTATTTTGGTGGGTTTGAGAAGCAAAAGAAAGAAATTTACTGCGTATTCTTATCTTAATGTATTATCGCTCACAAAGTGACAAGCGATAAAGTATTGGGGTCAACACGATCTCGGAGGTAAAATTCCTTGTTTTCTGGGGTGAAAACATGGTGAAATGAGAAGAATCGGTTGTATTAGAAGCGGTTTTGTTAAAACTTATATGGTTTTGGAGTCGAAAACATATTCGAGAGAAGAAAATCGTTCACCGGAAGTAGAAATACGAAACCGGAAGTGAGCGAGGAATTGTGGGTAAAGTTCAAAATCAAAAGAAATAATCTACAAATGATAGTCTTTTGATTATAGTTTTACTCGAAAACATGATCTGATAAATAATTTGATAATTTTAAAGAAAGATATAATGAAAATCAAAGAATTAAAGAGTTATGAGCTTGTAGCCACTTGCTATGGACGCTCCAAATTTCTTTTGATCACTGAGGTTAAGCAACATCGAGCCTGGTTAATACCGGGATGGGTGACCACTGGCTTGTAGTTGATTTAGTTTTCATATGGAGAAAATCATTTTTCTATTTTAATTTAAACAGAATTCAGTCAGTGGGAATTCAGTTAACTGTAGTATTCAGTCAACTGTAGTATTCAGTCAACTGTAGAATTCAGTCAACTGTTGAATATGGTTTCCAAGATAAATGGAAAATTAAACAGAATCAACTGTAGAATTCAGGAAACGGCTGAAAATTCATTGTTAGACAAAAGGTCTTAAACTTGTGAATTGTTTGTAGTTTTGTGAGATAATTCTACAAATAATGGGAAGATTAAATAGAATTCAGTCAACTGGGGAATTCAGTTAACTATGGAGCATTCATGTGTAGACAATGTGTCAAATACATGTGATTTATGTGTTTGATGTGAAACATTTCAAAACAATTTGAATTTTTAAAATAAAATTCAGTCAACTGTTGAATTTAACCAACTGGGCAGAATTCTTGGTTAGACAAAATTCATATGAATTATTGTATTGTTACTGGAAGGGTTTCCTTATATGAAATAACTCTTCAGGTTAAATTGATGAATGTGATTTATCGACTAGATATTCACTTCAAGATAACTTGAGAATGACATGCAATTCAGTCAACTGCAATGAATTATTCAGAGGATTGATTTCAATGTTGTAACTTAATACGGTGCTTTGTTGAACACAGAGTATAAGACAACACTATTGGAGAAAATTATCTCAGAGTTAGAATCCAATGTAAATTACAAGACTACATGGGAATAGAGTTGGTATTGGCCATATTTGAGATTACAAGTGAATGATTCAAAGAATCATTAAAGTAGTCTGAATTGTAGGAAAGGGAACAGTCCAGAATGTTGGTATTCTTTTCTATACTCCATGGAATAGTCTAGATTGGATGTATTTATGTTTGCTCTGAGGAAGGAAAAGATGCACTGAGAAACTTAATTGGAAGCATCGGTTGCTCAGTGGCAGAATACTAGCCTACCACGCAGGTGTGTCAGGCTAGGTTTTCTGCTGATACAAAACTGAATTCCAGTTGATTAATTAAATGTTGCTCCTTCAAGAGTAAAGGATAGAGGCATGAAGTTCAATTCATACAGATTGAATTTAACTTCTGTAACTGGAAAGGACTGGTTATGAAATTAAATAAAGTTTGTGTGATCCACAAGTGATCATCAGAAGATGAAAAGCCATTGCTGATATGAAATATGGTTCAAATGACTCATTAATGAGTTTTTCAATCATAAGTAGTAACAATTCTGGCCTGATACTTGGGGTCAAGTTTCAGAAGTGCATCAGAGTTTTCTGTCAGATGTTACATGCGTTGCCAAGATTCATATGGTACTGTGAAGAGTACATGAAATGAATAAATGGTATTAATTTATCGTTAGTTGAAGCAATGCAAACCTGCAGGTTAAGATTGGTAACATCGGGATAAATATTTTATCCAAAATGTTATTATGTAGAAGCAATGAAGTAATAAGTGTGGTGAACCAGTAAGTAATTGGTTTTTCCACACTTTGAAATAGAATGAGATATTAATGGGTTGTTGTACTAAGACTTACAAGTAATAGAGTATGATAACCTAATCCAAAACTGAGCTTCTTGTAAGTGAACATCAACGGAAACGAGAACAGTTCGGATTCCGTAGAGTGCATGTCAGCTCAGAGGAAGGTTCTCAGTCCAGTATATGCATAATGAGCAGACAAGGTTTGCTGGATACTATGCTATGAAAACAGGAGGAAGAACAACTCAGTTCAGTTGAAGTTCTTCTGTTAAGTAATCAGCAGTTTTTGGTAGGCTGGCATAGGGAGAACTGTGCTGGTACAATGAGCATACATAGCAGGAATGCAGGAAAGTCTGTAGAATGGGGTTGCTCATGTGATATGAAACTCTACTGAATAATATGTTGTGTATACAAGAGGATCAAAACAACATGTGTCAATGCTGAGATGTAGGAGTTTCAAGTTGGTCCTTAACAACTCAGTGGTTGCAAGGCTCACTTTGAGATTGAGGTTGAGATCCCAGTTCAGTTCAGTTTTGGTTACCAGTGGATCAAAGGATCTGAGGAGGGATAGAGTGAATATGCGGTAAAGTTGGATGCTCAAGGTCCCAAGAGACCAGAAGTAGGAGCCAGATAAATCTCAGGAGCCAGAGACAAGACTGCAGTGATAAGTCCTATCTGCCTTAGACTAGACTGCAGTGATGGCTTCAGCCAGAGAGTACCATAGTGGAATTACCACTAGTGGATTCTCTAACAGATCTTCAGACCTTCATAGGTGCCTCCAAGGAGGGTTGGGGGCATGTGTGTGTTGGATCTGGAAGGAATAGATCTGGAGAGTAGAGAACTAGCACAATGATCCAGCTATCAGATGAATTACTGAACAAGTTCATAATGGCAGCATTGATCAACTTAAGAGTACTGGCGTATGTCAAGCTCCTAGGAGAGACCTGGCCAGAAGTTTTTGGAAAGAGACTCAAGTGTTTTCCAAAGTTGTATTCAATCCCAGATGTGTGAAAATGACCCGACATCCTTGGCAATTTCTATGTGCCAGCATAGTGAGGGATTGAGGAAAAAGATCGAATACTTGCAGCAATGTGGCTTATACACTTGGAAGGGGGTCGAAGGACCTGTGACTGAAGTGGAAATAACCATTCTTGAAGTGGATTGCCAAAAGGAATTATTCTAAACTCACATCTTTCGTGTTCAGTGGTTCTGGATAGATGCGAGTGGATAATGGATGCAGTGAGCATGGTATGGGCAGGATTAGATGTACATACTTTTGGGACAGTCCAGATATCATTAGATTGAGAAGGGTTGTATCCAGAATTGTTCAGTTTATACATGAATCTCCCAATACAGTTACCTAAGAGGAAAAAGACTACTGAAACAATTACTCAGGTCAGTGTTTCATATGAGAATAGTGATTCTTCTATTCTGGCAGTTTTATAGGACGGTAGTTGTGATGGAAGGATTCTCAAAGGAGGTTTCTGTGATATGGGAGTAGTGACAGAGGACTCCAGAAGGCTAAGAATCAAGAGAGACTTAAGGAAGTATGGGAACTCCTTTATTATACAGAGAGGCTCCATCGGACATAGTTATACAGAGATTATAGATATGCCTTAATAGGACATTGAATGACTTCTACCAGAGAGCAAGTGCTGAAAGAGAAACTGGAGGTATCTTCAGTTACAGTGTGTTAGGATTTGAAACGGTTGGAACATTCCAGACCAAGAGTACAAATCATGCTTCAAAAGGATATGGTCATTGGTACCTGAGATAGGGACACTGTTACTGTAAAGCACCACGTTTCTAGCAGTGAACGGTGGAATCTTGTTGGATTTTGAAGGTCTGGAGAGAAGTTGTATTGCAAACAATATGCAATCATTAGTTGGCGCATCTAATGATAACTTAAGGAAATGTAAATATCCTGTGTTATTATATCAGTGTCTCCCAGTATATGACTTTGGGACTGAAAATTTCCCAACATGCTCACGGACTGGACAATTTCTTTATACTGGCCTCAAGATCCAAATTCTTGGCTAAGTTCTTAATCTAAAGGAGAGAATATTGGAAATATATGGGACTCAAAGTTGAAGCACCAAAGCTCCAGTTTGGGCCAAACATAAATAAAGAGGCCAAGCTGCTATATATAGATATATGTATATATACTGTGTAGAGCTTAGATACTAATTGGAAGGAACAAAGATATCAGTAGGGATAACACAGATTCCTTAGTTCCAAACAAGAAACAAAAAGATGTGTGGTAGAGCACAACATCAGTTTGGCTAAATAAAGCTCTCAGTAAGAAGACCATGATGCTTGATAAGAAGATGGGGAATCTCATCAGGGGAAATTCCTTAAAGTCTAAGCACTGGTCCAGATATAGATCTCGTTAAAGAAACTACACAGATTTCTGTCTGTGTCCAAAGAGAAAGCTGTGGGTTTTCATCAGGGCTCAGAGTTTCAGTCAACCCATTTAAGCTGAAGGAAGTCAATTCCACTGAATACCAAGAAGTCCATACAATGGTCCATATGGCTAATTTGGCTAAAGGGGACATGGATGGTGTATGGTTATCTGCAATATGGGTCATAACAGTCCACCTTCAAGTAATATCCCAGATTACAAGGTAAGGTTGGGACAAAAGGAAAGACTAGAACTTATTTGGTAGACCCTCAGATATCTTGACAAACAGCGGTATCAGAGGAGACCTCACACAGCTGGATGTAAGATGGGTCAAAACAGTCCACCTTCAAGTAATATCCCAGATATACAGTTGAGGTTGGGACGGAAGTAAAGGCTAGGACCTAATTGGGCAGATCCTCGGATATCTAGACAAACAACGGTATCAGAGGAAACCTCGCACAGCTGGATGTTATATATATACAATAGAAACAGAAAGCTGGGTGGAAGAAGATAATATCTTCATGGCTGTTACTCATAGTCAGATCTGGAAGAATGGTCATGAGGATGTATGGAATTCCGAGTACTGACCCAGGTAGCTACTCATATGCTGATGGGCCTAACTGTCCACCTTCAAGTTATTCATCAGAGTTGGCAGTCAAGGTCTGGACAGTTGGAAAAGACTCGGTCCTGTTGTGGTATGACATGATGGAGGGTAGCTGGCTGACTGGTGGTACGGGTCATAACTCTCAAGTTCTGATGGGTGCCGTTAAGTCAGTTGCCCAGTCACAACAGAAGGTAACTGACTAAAATGTACACATAATTCACAAGGGCTGGAAGAGGAGGATGATGTCTCCAATGATGTAGCAGGGATGAGCTAATGGAATTTGGATGAAATGTTGGTTCTTCTGTAGTACCAATGGATTGATTTCAAGGGGTTTGAGAGTCTTAGAAGAGGATCTCAACAGGATGGTCCTTGTGAGTTTGTGCATAAATTAGAGGTCAGAGTCAGTTACAAGAGCCTTAATTAGTCAGTGAAACTCCTCAAGCCCATGAGAGTAGGACTAGACTGATTAGTATGCATCATAGCACCTTGCACCCTAGTAGTGAAGTTACTAGGTAATTGGACTTAGTAGCGCTACTAATAGAAACCAAATCTGGTAGTGCAGTAGTATCAACTCTGGGAATTCATCAACAGGTTGGCAGAGTATACTCAGAAAATGCACACATAACAAAGACCTCTGAGGGTGCACTAGTAAAGCAAACAATACCTCCCACGGGGTAAGTTGGCTATACTAGATGGTAAGTGAAAAGAGTGGACTCGTTAAAGATTGGTGCTTAGTGTGAGCTAGTAGTACCTACCAGAGGGAGCCTAGTTGCTACACTATAGAGAAATTGGCCCTCCAATGATGCATGGCTCTATAAAGTATGATCTGGATATAAGAGAGGGGAGCGTCTACGATAGTCCTAATTCTCTAGTATCAGACATACAAGTGGTCAGACCTAACATGGTATCAACTATGAAGAGGTTTTGGACTGCTATCGCCACCGATCGCCCTGAGTTTCAGTTGAAATTGTTGGTTGGGACCCTCCTCCTAATCAGTGATTCTGTCCTAATGTCCACCTGGGTTTGTATTCTCATTTTAATAGAAACCCCACAAATTTTATTAATTGGTGTGTTTCTTATTAAACATGAATACAAACCCAGGTGGAGTGTGCTTTCCCTCCCGACCTCCCCGCTTTGGCGTCAAATTTATTTTTGAGCAAAGTGATTCTCAAGCGAGGTTGAGCGGGAAACTGGGCGGGCGATGGTGGCGCCACCGTTGGTGGTAGGAGGGCGAGTCCAAAATGTTTATTTTTATTTTATTGACGTATATAGAACTGGCTATCGCATAGTCCTAATGTCCACCTGGGTTTGTATTCATGTTTAATAAGAAACACACCAATTAATAAAATTTGTGGGATCATGTTATATCATGTATCATTTTTTTTTAGTCAATTTTTTCTATGTGTTCCCTGAAAGACACAACATGCTTTTAAATCAATTATGCATGTAATGATTAAAAAAAAAAATTTTTAATTAAAAAAAAGTTACACAGGATCAGATTAGCGGCCACTTTGGCTGAATATCTCTCTTGTTTGGTGATATCTTTAGGATGTGTATGTATTTCAGGACGGGGCGAGCACAGATCACCGTATCAAGTCCCTGAACAGTGCACTGCAGACCCTGGTGTATGAGTACGTGTGCAGGTCTCTCTTCAAGGCTGATAGGCTTATGTTTGCCTTGCACCTCGTACACGGCATGTTTCCTGATATGTTCAAAGAAAATGTAAGAACTGTATCACTCCTTCCCTTTATGGTATCTTGAACATTATTTTTCACCATTGATATCAAACTTTGTTTGAACCAAGAACAAATCTTTTGAAAAATTATAACTTTGGATAAAAAGGTCGGTTTAGTTATACATAATGATGTATTTATTGGACAGGAATGGGAGGTGTTTACTGCCATGATAGTGGGAGATGTGAAGGAAGGAGGAGGCAGAGACGTTCCCAGCTGGGTGGAGCCCGATAGAGCGCAAGCCGTCGGTCTCCTTAAGGTAAACTTATCATAACTATCTTATCTCATCTCCCGGGAAAAAAAAAAATGAATGGAAAATGAATGGAAAATGATTTTATTCAGAATTAGAAATGTTAACATAGTCGATATGTTTGGTTGCAGAGTACGTTTCCACAGTTGTTTAGTGACCTGTCTCTGACAGACCAGGGTTTGTGGTCCGGGTTTGGGCGTAGCAGCCAGTGTGAGCAGGACTTCCCGGGGGCTGCGGCAAAGAGGGTCTCGCTGTTCCAGCAGATACTTGTGGTTCAGGCAACGCGACCTGATAGGCTGCAGTCCGCCATGGCACTTTTTGCCTGCAAGGCACTCAGTATGTTTATTATTTCTTATCATTAAGGCTGTTTCCATATGTGCAGTCCATTATGCAGTGCACAATGCAGAGCGCAATGCAGAGCGTCATGCGGTATTCACATGTATGAGTCAGTTTTGTGATGTTTTCACGGTCAGTCTTCCAATTTGGCGGCAAAAATAGACTTGCAATGTGTGGGAATCCTATGTGTCACACTATGCGTCAGATTTTCATTCGCTACCCTATGCGAAAGGCTATGTGTCAATTTGCTTATGGACTTCATTACGGACAGCAATACGCATACTTGGAAACATCTTCATTGTTCAGTATGGTGTGCCAAAAAAATTGATGTGCTGCATGATGCACTGCATGGCACGCTGCATGACACACTGCACAAATGGAAACAGGGTTTAACAAATTTTGATATTGGTCTCACAACTTGAATAAATGGTTCGGGATTATTGAGTCTTATTTACTCCTGATGTTTAACCCTCATGAAATGGTGATGAAAAGTATCATCTCAGCCATTTTGAAATTTTTCTCTCCAAAAAATAAGGAAACTTTAGAATGAGTTTTTCTCATCTCATCTGAGGTAACTTTTGTTGTATCACAGACATGAAGGAGTTGTCACCGCCCAACGTGAACATGAAGCGTTTGTATGAGACAGAGACAAGGTCATCTGAGCCAATCATGATCATCATATCTCCCGGCGCTGATCCCTCTCAGGACCTGGAGGACCTTGCCAAGGAAGTCATCGGCCTCGACAAATACCACCAGGTAGGTCAAATCACAGCGCGAGGTCAGGGTCTCTATTAAAATGAGAATACAAACCCAGGTGAATAAGATAAAGATAATTTTATTTTGCATCGATCATTTGAACACGAAACATTAGCTTACAGCTAGTTATCGATGACGTTATGACTATGTCATAGCTAGTTCAAATATATGTCAATATATGATGGAGAAAAAAAACTTTTTGGGCTCACCCTATTACCACCCATGGTGGCGCCACCATCACCGGCCCAGTTCCCCGCTCAGCCTTGTCTGAGATCCACTTTTTAAATTTGAAGCCAACAAACAGGACGGTTGGCAAAAGATATGCGAGAATTTTTTTTTATATTAAACAGTTGGTGGTAAGATGTTAATATCAACTGCTGGATATTTATAGGATGCAAATATAGAAAAAATATAAGCCAATTGCGGATCTCCATGTTGGTTCTTTGTTCCTCATCAAATAGTACACACTGGAACTGTTCAACTCCTTTAATTATATTTAATTGATGATAGAGATTTTGCAGGGGGCCTATTGGTAAAGTTTGATTTGAAATTCGCAGGAACAAACATGGGATAAAAATAATGCAGAACTCTTAACTTGTATGTGTTATTGGTGGTTTCCTTCAGTTATTTTTTGCATACAGGCTAGCTAAATGCTAATATACTGTTTCTTGTATATTTTTTGTTCAAAAAGATATAATTGATATTGTAATTGTTCTACGCAGGTTGCCATGGGTCAAGGCCAGGCAGAGATTGCCATGCAGCTGCTGCACGAATGCTCCAAGTCTGGGGAATGGCTGTGTCTGAAGAATCTACATCTGGTCACCGCATGGCTCCCTCAGCTTGAGAAGGTACGCCCTCTAGTGGGACAATTTGTCTCTGTACTTATCAAGGTCAACTTTAATTCCCACACTATAGAATGTCAACTCATTCCAAAACAAGAGAAAGTCCACTCTTGTAAAGCAAAATGTTAAATCTGCATTGAAATAGATTTTTGTCACAATTTTCACATAGTGTCGGCTATATTGAGATAAGAAGCTGACATTTGCAATAAAACCTAACCATAATGATATTGGATGTGTTTGCAGGAGATGAACAGTTTACAGTCACATGATAATTTCCGCCTTTGGTTGACAGCTGAGGTGCATCCCAAGTTCCCAACCATTTTGCTGCAGAGCAGTCTCAAAATAACATATGAGGTCAGCAGAATTGATCTCTTTTTTGTTTTTTTTGGCTCGCGTTTATTTTGACTTTAGGTCTGAATGTTCGAGGTTTTGACATGATTAAGCTGTAAGTCTATGGAGCATACACCTATTATTAGTCCGTGGCAGCCATGTTTTTGGCACATAGTTTCTGCTTACACCATCAAATAGCACTTTTGTATGAGAAGTGATTTGTGAGTGCGTAATAGAGTAAGAAGATTTTCATGGATTTTGCCAAGGATTTTTTTGCCTTGGAATTTTACAAACTTACAGGAGCTTGATTTTTTTTTAAATCAGCACCTGTGATGACTATTAAGTTTTTTGGTTTATTGGATGGTTTTCTTGTAGATGTTTAAATTATGGATGAATAATTATGTGTAAATAAAGATTGGGGAAAAGTATGAATATTCACAAAAATATAATCTTAAAATGGAAATCTTTATCACTATAGGCTCCACCTGGTGTCAAGAAAAACCTATTGCGAACCTACGAATCTTGGTCACCGCAATATATTTCAAAAGGTGGAAACACCATACGGGCTCAGTCATTGTTTGCTCTGGCCTGGTTCCATGCCGTCATGCAGGAAAGAAGAAACTATATCCCACAGGTAGGGCAACCGTCAAATTTGTGTACAAAATGAAAAATTGCCTCCTAACAAAATACCCTGATCTGACATTCAGTGATTGTATTGTAATCATCATTTTTAAATTTGTAATATTTCAACCTGTCCATTTTAAATTTTGTAATTTTTAAATCTGTAATTTTTAAATTCTACGATATCAACAATTATGAAATTATACCTACCGTATCATAAAAATAAATTTGAACATCAGTTTCTCAGATGGTTATAATTAAAAAGACTTGGCTTCAAAAGCAATAAATAAATGAAATTATGTGTGGGAAAAAATTAACGAATTTGTTCCTTTTTAGGGCTGGACCAAGTTTTATGAGTTCAGTTTTGCTGATTTGCGAGCTGGTGCAGAAACTATTGACAGACTGTGCATCCGAGCAGGTAAGCAACCAGCATAAATTTTGGTTTCTTCCAATCCAATAATTAAACCAATCCTCCAATAATTCAGTCAATCAGTCTATCACTTAAATCAATTGTTATACAAGAGTTTATCAATAATTATTTCCAGAAAGAAGTGATTCAACTGTTTATAGTAGTAAGGCACAGGAAATTTTGTTTTGTTTTTATTTGTCACATGCAATATTTTATTTTTTTTTTGTTTATTTTCATATTGAATTTAAATTGTATTTCTCTCCAAATATTTTTAATTTTTAGGGATTTTATATATATGCATGTTTATTTCTTTTATTGCAATATTTTTTTTATAGATATTTACATTCAATTAAACTATTATTTATCTTATTTACAGTTAAGGAATGTAAGATTTTTAAAATTTATTTCAAACTTTGATTCATTCCAAATCAAACATTTTTGAGAAGAATTAAAAAAACAAATATTTAAGTGCATTAATTTGTCAACTTGGAAACTTGAAATACAAATCTTAATGTAATTTGTACTAAGTAATTTATGATGCAATGAATCATAGTTTTTTGCCATTTAGTTTAAATAGAACACATAAGAAGGCTTTCACGTCGATATAATCATGTCAATCAAATCACTTTAACAGTTATTTTTCCAAACTGACATTGGGAATTTAAGTTCAGTACTTCACAGAATTTCACAAACAGTCGATTTGTTAGCACTATTAGGCCCTCTCACGCTTGTAAATAATAGAAATCATGCTGTCAGACATCATATAAAAATTGAAGAAAAGCCTGGAATCTATAAAGGCATCTCATAACAGATCCTGAATTGTCTCATGGTTACATCCAGTTATTGAATATAACTTTACCTTAAAACCAATCAAACTATTTGCACATTTTCAGGGAAAGGTCAGATGCAGTGGGACTACATCCACGGCCTGGTGGAGTTTGCCATCTATGGCGGCCGTGTGGACAACACGTTTGATATTCGTGTCATGGTGTCTTACCTCAGTCAGTTGTTTGACTCGAGCGTGATATCAGAGGGTCGTGGAGGGAAGCGTATCGGACCTTTGAAGCTGCCTGCCTCCACCAATCACAGGGTCCGTCTCTTTCCATGTCTCTTACTTATTCGAGGCTTTTTGTAAACATAAGGAAATTTCTACTTTTAAATATCCATTAATTATGAACATAAATAAAGATTTCTTTCCATGTAAATTCAGATATGCCAAAGGTATCTGCCAGATTTAAAGTTTAATCATGTGAGAATGATTTATAACAGAAATATTAAAACAGATATTGTAAAGAGCAGGTCTGCCACTAGGTGTCAGCGCAGTGCACCATCCAACTCAGACATGCAACTGTTGCGGATCAGTGATAAATAATTTTGCATTTATAACACAAATTCTTGCATTCTTGATGTCATTGATGTACAATTTTGCAGGATTTTGTTGAGGCAATTGAGGCACTACCAGAGTTTGACAAGCCTTCCTACTTCGGCCTTCCTGAGAATATCGAGCGATCCTCGCAGCGCATCATAAGCAGTGGGGTCGTGGCTCAGCTCCGCATCCTGAAGCGTGCCGATGTCAAGGCCTCCAAGTTTGACAAGGACGTGTGGGCTGCAGAACTTTCACCCATACTCAACCTGTGGAAGAAACTTAATCAGGTAAAAATGGGATCATTCTGCTTCTAACTGGTGTGGTATGGGATAAAGCCTGATTATTTTATGATATGATGGCACATGAAGAACTTATTAAAACAAAAATAAAAGAAATAGTATGACAGATGGAAGTATTTTTAAGATCAGTTCTCGTATGGGGTATGGCCAATCTCCAGATGGGCAGGGTATAATGATTATGGTCTGGAGATATGGACAAACAATAATTCAGGATGTTTATAGGTCAAGAAAAAAATTGCTGTGACCTCACTATGGTTGCTGTGACCTCACTATGGTTGCTGTGACCTCACTATGGTTGCTGTGACCTCGCCATGGTTGCTGTGACCTCGCCATAGTTGCTGTGACCTCACCATGGTTGCTGTGACCTCACCATGGTTGTTGTGACCTCACCATGGTTGCTGTGACCTCACTATGGTTGCTGTGACCTCGCCATAGTTGCTGTGACCTCACTATGGTTGCTGTGACCTCACTATGGTTGCTGTGACCTCGCCATAGTTGCTGTGACCTCACTATGGTTGCTGTGACCTCACTATGGTTGCTGTGACCTCACTATGGTTGCTGTGACCTCACTGTGGTTGTGGTGATTTTGGTATGATTTCTGTGACCTCACCATGGTTGCTGTGACCTCACTATGGTTGCTGTGACCTCGCCATAGTTGCTGTGACCTCACTATGGTTGCTGTGACATCACCATGGTTGCTGTGACATCACTATGCTTGCTGTGACATCACTATGGTTGCTGTGACCTCACTATAGTTGCTGTGACCTCACCATGGTTGCTGTGACCTCACCATGGTTGCTGTGACATCACCATGGTTGCTGTGACATCACTATGGTGTTGCCGTGACCTCGCCATGGTTGCTGTGACCTCGCCATAGTTGCTGTGACCTCACCATGGTTGCTGTGACCTCACCATGGTTGCTGTGACCTCACCATGGTTGCTGTGACCTCACTATGGTTGCTGTGACCTCGCCATAGTTGCTGTGACCTCACTATGGTTGCTGTGACCTCACTATGGTTGCTGTGACCTCGCCATAGTTGCTGTGACCTCACTATGGTTGCTGTGACCTCACCATGGTTGCTGTGACCTCACTATGGTTGCTGTGACCTCACTGTGGTTGTGGTGATTTTGGTATGATTTCTGTGACCTCACCATGGTTGCTGTGACCTCACTATGGTTGCTGTGACCTCGCCATAGTTGCTGTGACCTCACTATGGTTGCTGTGACATCACCATGGTTGCTGTGACATCACTATGGTTGCTGTGACATCACTATGGTTGCTGTGACCTCACTATAGTTGCTGTGACCTCACCATGGTTGCTGTGACCTCACCATGGTTGCTGTGACATCACCATGGTTGCTGTGACATCACTATGGTGTTGCTGTGACATCACTATGGTTGCTGTGACCTCACCATGGTTGCTGTGACCTCACCATGGTTGCTGTGACCTCACCATGGTTGCTGTGACCTCACCATGGTTGCTGTGACATCACTATGGTTGCTGTGACCTCATGTTTGCTCTTACCAGTCTAATTCTTATTGTTGTTATTATTGTAGGGAGCCAATCTGATCCAGTCCAAGATCGGTCCTCCGAGTGACAAGGGTAACAGCACTCCAGTGCAGTCCTTCATTATGCTGGAGAGGTACAATGCCATCAAGCTGGTCCAGAGCATTCACCAGAACCTAGCCAACCTCAGCAAGGTGATCCGTGGCACGCAACTCCTCAGCAACGACATACAGAACCTTGCAGCAGCCCTCATGAACCAAGAGGTGAGCAAATATCAGTATATAAATGAAGTGAAGGAGATCGACCAATGATGGAATGGGACGAGTAGTTAAATGTGAACAATAGTGAAATGAGACCAATATTGGAATAGGACCAAGAGTGGAATGGGACCAACAGTCCAATGGGACCAATAGTGAAATGGGACCAATAGTAAAATGGGACCTTCAGGGAAATGGGACCTATAAAAAAACGGGACCTATAAGAAAATGGGGCCTTTAGGGAAATGGGACCTATAATAAGATGGGACAAATAGTAAAAAGGGACCTTTAGGGAAATAGGGCTTATGATAAAGTGGGACCTATAGGGATATGGGTCGAGTAGTAAAATGGGACCAATAGTGAGATGGGACCTATAGTGGAATGGGACCAATAATTAAATGGGACCTTTAGAGAAATAGGGCCTATAATAAAGTGGGACCTATAAGGAAATGAGAAAAGTAGTAAAATGAGACCTATAGTGAAATGGGAGCAATAGTAAAATGGGACCTATAGTAAAATAGGACAAATAGTGAAATAGGGCCAATAGTAAAATGGGACCAGCAATGAAATGGGACCAATATTGAAATGGGGCTGAGTTTGGTTGTTCTGTTGAATAAGTTAAGAGATAAGTTTCATGTTGCAGACGCCGTTGAGTTGGCTGAGTAAGTGGGACGGACCGGAGGATCCCATGCAGTACCTGCGAGGTTTGGTGTCCAGAGCGCTGGCCGTGCAGACCTGGGTGGAGAAGGCGGAGGGCGGAAGACTCCTCAATGACACTCTGGACCTGTCAGACCTCTTCCACCCAGACACCTTCCTCAATGCTCTCAGACAACAGACAGCTCGGTAAGTGGCCTTTGTGATAAAATCAGACAGCTCCGTAAAGGGCTTTCATGCTAATTATATCAGACAGCAGACAGCTTGGTAAATGTTCTTGTTACTAGTTGACAGCTCTGTTAATGTCCTTGTCACTAATTATATCAGACTTGTTACTAATTATATTAGACAGAAGACAGTTCAGGAAATGTCCTTGTTACTAATTATATAACACAGCAGACAGCTTGGTAAATGCTCTTGTTGCTAATTTTATCAGACAGCAGACAGCTCTCTAAATGCTCTTGTTGCTAATTATATCAGACAGCAGACAGGTTTATTGTCCTCCTTTGTATAAGACAGAAAACAGTCTGGATGAACTTTGCATCCATGTTCCGTGATGTGTTTTCATACTCCTGAATGATGATAGACAGACAGCTCAGTAAATAGGCGACAGGCTAATTTGAAAATGCTTTCATGCTCTGAAGTACTAAAGCTGATGAAAACAAATAAGACTGATGTAGATCCTGTAAATGAACTGGTAGTTTGATAGCCCCTGTGTCATACTTACAGGGAACTGAAGTGTGCGATGGACAGCTTGAAGTTTGTGTGCAGCTGGAAGGGAGGAGTGCAGGGCTCGCGTATAGCTGTTAAGGTGGGCGGCCTGCAGCTGGAAGGGTGCACGTTTGATGGACAGAGGCTCTCCGAGAACCAGCGAGACTCGCCCATCGTCTCCTCCATACCCAACTGTGTGGTGGCCTGGATCGCCAAGGTAACTATAGCAAAGATTATCTCTTTTTTTTTGAGTAGAGACTTGGTACCAATGGTAGAATGGTGCCCGTGAGAAAATCCTCCATACTGTAATGGTTGTCAAAGGAGGTATGTGAAAATGAAATTTCTTGAAAAAAAGATGTGTAGTATCCTGATATTTACAGTTTATTTTAAGATGTAATTGGAGGTTTTCAGCACGTACCCTGTATTGATACTACTGCTATTTCTCTACTTTGTCTTTTTGCTCATTGAAAGCAGAAAATAAATATACAAACTCCATACTTACACAAAATAAAAATAAAGTTATTTGTGAAAATTGTGGGAAATAAAAATCATGTGTCGTGTGAAATATATATTGAAATTTATTCGAACCTTTGTTTGTTTGTGTGATGTCAGGATGGAGCTGAGCCTTACAGTCCCAAGGAGGTGATATCTCTACCGGTGTACTACAGCGCCGAGCGTGACCACATCATCGCTCGCATTGACGTGCCCTGCGGAGGCAACCAGAACCAGTGGCTGCAGTGTGGTGCTGCCCTCTTCCTGCGCTCTCAGTAACTAACATACACAAGCACTGCATCACAGCTTGGTCTGGGACAAATCCTGGATTGTGTGCATTATGAGGAACCAAAGATTGTCCAAAGTCAGGATGGAAAAGAGACTGAAGGTGCCAAACAAGTGTGGAATATAATTATTACTTGACCATTACTCATGTGATATTAAAAACTGCAACATTCCGTGATAAGCAATGTTGTGATATTATAGAAAAGTAAATTATATATAGTCATTCAACTGTTAGGACATCAAGTTAGATCTTTTGTTAATATTGTCACCTCTCCCTATTACATTTAAGTAATGATTTTTAACTTATCTTTTACAATAAAAAAAATGATATTGGGGTGTTGATACGAATCTTATTGTTTTAATCAGTACAGCGAGATTATTGTCATTTTTGTTCAGTATCCGTCCAGCATTGCAGTTTGTTATCTGTTCACCTGATTCACAACTTGCCTATGTTAAACATCCTGCTAAGCTTGCAATTCTGAACATTCTGTAGATACCCGACTCTAGCAAGCTTTTCTGGACATCCTGTTGATACGACTATCATGTCATGGAGAGTGAAGCATCCAACTCAAAAGCAAATTAGTATCTTGAATTTAAATATATATATATATTTTCGCAACTTTCATGTGTGAGATACAGATATAAGGGAAGAGGTGTGAAGTTCTGAGGCAAGCTGAGTTGTTATATTCCTTGTGCCTGGCCACGTTTTGCATATTTCTTTTACTGTGGGGTAGACATTCTACACTTGGACTGTGTTATTGTGTTCGGCAGTCTGCCTTGTGCCAATGTTTTGTTAGTACTACTCAGACCGGCCTATAACATGTTTCAGACACTCTATACTTAATGTAATATACAACATACACTGTCATCTGTATATCTTGTAAGTTAACCATTGGCTGCACAACTTGTAGTCAGAGAAATTTAAAATAAACATTCCTCCCCTTAACAGAATGTATTTTATTGTTAATCTTTTGAGCTTTATCAACAGTCATTAGTTTTATGAAGTGGTTATGTCAAACATTAAATTATTTATATTCAAACATTATGTAAGACTCAATTTTATTTATTTTGTTTCTATTATAAAATGTTCTTGAAATTATTCATTGTAGCACCAAAGAAAATAAAGGTTATATTATATCACAATTTACAGCATTTTTTGCGTTTTTTAAAGCTTTAAGCCACCGACACCAGATATTTGTTGATAGGAGCATTGCAAAGTCCTGAGTAGTGACAGAAAGCTGGGCATATTTACACAATATACATGTTTTTTTGGTAAACTTTCGTCTTTTTATACTTGTTGAATCTTCTATCAAAAGGTTAGTTTTGTGATACAATTTTTTTCATGTTAGTGTGTGAACTTTGCTCAGTTTAGTTAAGTTACCATTAAGTTTTGACAGACAATGTCAAGCTGTCAAGATCTGTAAACCAATGCAGATAAACTCTGATAAGGCACACATGGCCATGTTTGTTTATATTCAATGCCATAATATTAAGCAGTATGTCAGATTCCACAAAAGTTGAGAGAAAAAAAATCAATTATTATAATTTTCAGTATAATACAGTAACTTACACAGGAAAATAAATTTATAATAAAAACCATTATTAATATAAATTCAAAAGGCCATTGTGGGTAAAAAGGAAAAGTGATCATTTGATAAAAAAAAGTCCAGATCTTTTGTTATTCATGAAAACTAATTAAAATGAAAAAAATATTGTGACAAAAATAATTAAAATTGATCATTTTACATCTTTTCTGTTCTGGTTTTGTGTCATCTCTTACAGCTGCAGAAAAATACAGAAAGAACAAAATACATAATGAATTTCCAGCTTTTAATCATAAATTTTAATAAATAAGAGGTTTTAGATTTATAATTTAAAATCATTTTGGCAGCCTTCTAGTGAGGTGGTTTTTATTGTTTTGAATGCTTATAGAAAATACAATATTTACATTAGAAAGGACTCTCAATTCTTCTAAAATATGTCCATATTAACCAATCACCAAAGGATATAATATTTGAGCCTTCCTTCTTCATTTTACATATTTATATCTCACTTATTTCAAAAAACCCCCAGCAATATCAATTATTTTTAATCAAAACATAACCCTTTCCACATGGACTGAAACGAATATGAAACCTTTCCACAGAAAATAAGAGCAGTTTGTTTTCTCCACAGATACCAGACCTCGGGCAGAGATTACAGTTGACATATCCCTCTTCAACATGATCTAGTGCAAATTGATTCAATATCAAGTTGAAACCACCGCCCTAATTGACTTGTAGTGTTTAGGGTTGGCGAGTTGGTGGTTTCCTTTCACTCTGAAGAGGGTTTTATGATAGTTCTTGTGCCTTGGGTGAGAGGGTCTTTGTCTCAAGTGAGGCTATTATCAGCTAATATGGGGTAACAGGTCCAGGTCCACTCTTGAGAACCATTTAAACTTCCCAAGGAGGCGTGATAAACTGACTCATAGGAAGAGATGGGGTAACCCCGGAGGTAGATAAGCAGGAAACGCAGCGACAAAAAAATATCTAACTTTAATTATATACAACTAAAAAGTTACCGATTTTTCGTCGTGAAAATTAAATGATTAACTCTAATAAAAAGGGAAATGATTATTCGCATCCAGCAATTTCAGCAGGATCATCCCGATCTTTGGTTTATTTGGAAGAGAAATGCTAAATATTAAAAAGAAAATCTGAAATATCAAGAATAAAGGATGTCAGACAAATCTAGAAAACAGCCATGTGAGACGCCATGATATGAGGTAACATCACTGTGATTGAAAACACCACTGTGATAGTAGATAACATCACTGATAGGAGATAACATCACTGATAGGAGATAACATCACTGATAGGAGATAACATCACTGATAGGAGATAACATCACTGATATGAGGTAACCTCACTGTGATTGAAAACACCACTGTGATAGTAGATAACATCACTGATAGGAGATAACATCACTGATAGGAGATAACATCACTGTGATAGGAGATAACATCACTGTGATAGGAGATAATATCACTGTGATAGGAGATAACATCACTGTAATAGGAGATAACATCACTAATAGGAGATAACATCACTGTAATAGGAGATAACATCACTGACAGGAGATAACATCACTGTGATAGATGATATCACTGTGATAGGAAATAACAATGCTGTGATAGATAACATCAGTGATAGGAGATAACATCACTGTGATAGGAGATAACATCACTGTAATAGGAGATAACATCACTGACAGGAGATAACATTACTGTGATAGGAAATAACAATGCTGTGATAGATAACATCACTTTAATAGGAGATAACATCACTGTGATAGGAGATAACATCACTGTGATAGGAGATAACATCACTGTGATAGGAGATAACATCACTGTGATAGGAGATAACATCACTGTGATAAGAGATAATATCACTGTGATAGGAGATAATATCACTGTGATAGGAGATAATATCACTGTGATAGGAGATAATATCACTGACAGGAGATAACATCACTGTGATAGGAGATAATATCACTGTGATAGGAGATAATATCACTGACAGGAGATAACATCACTGTAATAGGAGATAATATCACTGTAATAGGAGATAACATCACTAATAGGAGATAATATCAATGTGATAGGAGATAACATCACTGTGATAGGAGATAACATCACTGTGATAGGAGATAATATCACTGTGATAGGAGATAATATCACTGTGATAGGAGATAACATCACTGTATTAGGAGATAATATCACTGTGATAGGAGATAACATCACTGTGATAGGAGATAACATCACTGTGATAGGAGATAACATCACTGTGATAGGAGATAACATCACTGTGATAGGAGATAATATCACTGTGATAGGAGATAATATCACTGTGATAGGAGAAAACATCACTGTAATAGGAGATAAGATCACTGTGATAGGAGATAACATCACTGTGATAGGAGATAACATCACTGTGATAGGAGATAATATCACTGTGATAGGAGATAGCATCACTGTGATAGAAGATAATATCACTGTCATAGGAGATAATATCACTGTAATAGGAGATAACATCACTGACAGGAGATAATATCAATGTAATAGGAGATAACATCACTGTGATAGGAGATAATATCACTGTGATAGGAGATAATATCACTGTGATAGGAGATAAGATCACTGTGATAGGAGAAAACATCACTGTAATAGGAGATAATATCACTGTAATAGGAGATAATATCACTTTGATAGGAGATAACATCACTAATAGGAAATAGCATCACTGTGATAGAAGATAATATCACTGTGATAGGAGATAATATCACTGTAATAGGAGATAACATCACTGACAGGAGATAACATCACTGACAGGAGATAACAATGTTGTGATAGATAACATCACTGTGATAGGAGAAATCATCACTGTGACAGGAGATAATATCACTGTGATAGGAGATAATATCACTGTGATAGGAGATAACAACGTTGTGATAGATAACATCACTGTGATAGGAGATCAACAATAGGAGATGACATTGGTAGATTTTTCGATATGGAGACCTTCATTATAAGTCAGGGAGTGCTTTCTGTTAGCTCCGGGAACCCCGCAGAGTGTGGTAGTGTGGTTTGTGAGCAATACCGAAGTGTTAGCACAGATACACTCATAATACATGAAAATGGTTATCGTTTACACAGTTTTATTTAAATTGGCAAAGCAACATACATGTATATGAAGTTTGACAAATAGAATGTAATTTGCATTGTATTGGGAGATCAATTTCATTTCTAATCACTCACCAAGAGAGATGGATTGGATTATTTATATTATTTCTGTGATCTCCCTGTTAAATTCCCGTTACTTCTCTTACAATATTTGTAATTGTAAATACTGCAAACTGCTTTCAACTAAATATATATATATATATATATATATATATATATATATATATATATATATATATATATATATATATATATATATATATATATATATATATATATATATATATATATATATATTCAACTTATATATATTTCAATTTAGACATATATATATTTCAACTTAGATAAATATATGCATTCATAGTGTTACATTGAATGTGCGATTAAAATAAACAGTTTGTAAGATTATCAAAACCCTGTTTTTACCCTTTCCATCCTACAGGTATAGATATCACATGTTATACATAGTTTAAACATACTGTAACTCAAAATTCTCAACTTCTCCCAGACTCGAGATATAAGGCCGTTTAACATTGACTGGGAGATGTTATGGCCAGCATTCAGTGCTTTATAATTCCTTATGCCATCAACATAACATAGGAATAATGGCAAATATCCTAGATCAACTGGACAGCGATCGCAGTCCCTGTCAAACATAACATAATTAGCCTACTTGAGTTGTCCGTACATATGCCTAAACACTTGTTCCTCCTCAAATGTTTACGATTTGCTCAGAACAATATGGTGATGATCGAATGATACACATGCTTTAAGTGGTTGAGTAATTTATATATATTGCAAAATATATTGCACTCAATTGCATTACAGAATAATAAGCACCTTAAGGATTTTTCAACAAGGTTTTGAACAAAATGTATGAAAAAAAGCATTTATCCTGGTCCATATATAGTCTGGAGTGAATAGCATAAATCAATTTAAGAAACACGCTTTGGCACATACTTTGTTCTGGCAAGCATTCTTCAAAATCAGTTTTATCTAATAGTTTTTGGGTAAAATGGCACAATATAAATTACATTAATTCAATAGGGCGTTCCATTTTGGATTTCAATGTGACCTTCTCTTATAGGCCGATTGCTGATCTCCATGTTGTTTTTCTCCCCATTGAAAAGGACACACCGGAACTGTACAACTTTACCGGAAGCAAATTTGTGGAACTCCTTTGAATTTCATAAGTGATAATGATGATTGGTAGGGGGCCTTATATGGACCTTTTTAAAGCCCTGAAGGTCTGTACAAACCTGCAATAAAGGAGGGGAATACAACTTAAGCCCAACTCTGAGGTCATTTAATGAAAGAGATTGAACACATCGTACCACTTTCCCATCACCATGTTAAACAAGTCAGGTTGTCTGAGAAAGCATTCCACGGCAATGGTTTGGTCATCATCCACCATATTGTGTCGCAGGAAGTCCTCAAACACCTCCTGGTGGAGCTTGTAGTATCTCTCTACCGCCCTCTTGTGGCCGCCAAAGAAACCACCATTGACCCCCGCCCCCACCCTTTGCTTGTATAGCTGTAATACAGACTCCACTATGGACACATTGTTGACGGCAATATACGTGATTTTGTTGTCATTGTCCATTATATTATTAGGAGACCAGTTACACACTTTTGGAAAGACATCCTGACCATGACCGTATCCCATATCCAGCCAGTAGAAGTAGGTGGTGTTAAAAGGATTTGTCTGAACAGCCTCGTGCATCATGGAAAACTTGGCGTTCATTAACAAATTATAATCTGGTGAAAAGCCTTCTGGGTGGTCTATCAGAAAGTTATCTTTCTTGAAATCTTTGTGATTCATGACATCTCTTATCCACTTCCAGTATCGTTTATAATAATTTAACTCTGATAATTCTGAGACGTGAATGTCTGTGAGGTGTTCTCTGTTGGCCCGGAAGTAGCGGACAAATGCCTCAGTGGTGGGGTCAATGTAGGCGACCAGTGGCACGTCTAGCGACAACAGCTGCACCGAGTAGGACAGGTAGGTCTCAAACCGGCGCCGGAAGTGCGGCCATGATTCCCGCCCAAGGTCAAACAGCGTGGTAACCACAGTAAAATCGTGCTTCACACCCTCACCTGAAAAAAAAACATAAAAAACATTAAAATATAAATTAAGAATCTAAAACGCTTTTGATATTCATTCACGAGAAAAACTTTTTTTCTGATTGTGATAAGAAGGATTTTCTCATATTTGATTACTAAATCTGAGAGCAATATAACTTAATTTATTATTGCTCTCAGATTAAATATGCAAATATTATATAGTTTATTGACAATGCATGGTTGTTTGCGGCGATATTTGTCCAGTCTGCTGATGTTCCTAATGTTACAAATTGGGAGAAATTTCCTTTACAATTTCAATTTTTGGTTGGAATTCTTTTTTTTATTATGAGGGAAAGTAATTGAATTTTTGATTGAGCGACATGTAAATGTATTATTTGTGAGATCTTTGTGATGTGTGTTTGGGGTCATCACTTGTGGGGTCAAACTGTGATACGGAACAGATAAACCGGATATCAACAAGATATCACATATGCTCTGACATCAGGTGACCTTCCAAGACTTGCTCTTCCGAGCAGACGACAATTTTCCACTGAGATTTGTTTCAAACAGACTAAACACCCTCACAAGAGGTCAGGAACCAAAATGGCCCCATCTAGCGGGAAGGATGGACACGAATTGCCTTCATGGAGTTGGTATCAGCGTTTGTTGTAATCAGTTTCAGCTTTTGTTTGACTTGGCGTCTGTAAACAAGAGGCCTAAGTGTAGGATGCAGCTCTGGTATGTGTACACTGACTCAACCCTAAACAAAACATAACACAATGATGGCGGGCCACCAACTTCCTGTCAGCATCCAACCTGTCTCAATATGACCACCCGCCAGATGGATGCGGTCATACATACCACAGCCGACTACCTGATGGCGTAAAGTCATTCACGTTACTTTACAAAAATGAAGTATTGTCTGTCTGTTTCTACACAATTATCTTCTTTTTAAATGACCCTTTCTCAATCTACAAGACCTACAAGACTACATCAAATTTATCACCTTAAAAAAAACCATATTTTTATGTAAGGTTCTGAACAAGTGACTACGGCGCCCTCCAACTTGTTTGCTTTCTGTTTTTCTAACATTCTGTTTCTCCCATATTTTCTTAAAGGAATCATTCCCCTTGTTTAATATCTGTTGATGATCGCACACATAAAGTGATATACATGATTTGGTGATTAGTTTGGTGAGAAATAGATATAGATTTAAAAAAAATACAACTGGATTTTGCATGTCTTATTCCGGCTTCTGTCACAATCTCCTGTCATTAGTTGAACCTCAAATGGACAGGAAATAGGTTAGAAGTTTTCAAGAGGAGAAATTATATATATATATATATATATATATATACGACATTTGACAATGCGATTGTAAGAAGTTGAAACATACAATTGCCAGTGCTGCAAACAAAACAAATAAATTTAAGACATTGATTTTTACATTACCACAAAGCACGCAATAATTTGCTGACCTTACTGGGGTCATAACTACGATGACCTTGCTGAGGTCATGAGCTTGTGATGCTCCATAAACCTTACTGAGGTCACAGGCTGGTGATGATTGACAAAGTTCAGACATGTGGGAGGATCAGTTGACAGTTTAATACCCCCAGGGAATGGGCTAGCCACGTGTAGCCACTGCTAATTAACACCCTAGCAATATGCCCCTTGTGGCTATTAATGTGATCAACAACACATGTTCTTAATTTCTCAGTGAGTAGTTCAAAGTGGTGACACCTGTCGAGCTCCATTTGCAGCAGCTAGAAGCAGATCCACATTTATCATTCTATCATTCTATGTATGTATCCGTAAACAATAAATATTATTTTTGATAATATATTATATTATTATTATATTATATGAGAGTGGGCGAGTGCAGAATTGGAATATAATAACATAAACAAGAAAATCAATTTACAAGATTATCTCCTGAACGTTAGGAGGCAGGTGCGTTTATGATAAGATGTTGGTTCTTAAGTAGAAAGTATATATCACTTCTACCAGCTGTTTTGACTCTTATGTGGCCATAAACTGTAAGTGATTATGTACATATCTCTGTGAAATGCTTTTTAATGCATTAAAAGTGTTAAATTATGAGTGCTAGTGTTTAAGTATATGATTTAATGTGGTGCAAATAGAAGATATATAAGCAACACGCGATTTCCAGTCAATAAACAGTCTACTTGAAAGTCATCTTTCATTCTGAACGAGGCAAGTGTGTTTGTGTTATTCAACACTAAGTGTACCACCTTCAAGAAGATGCTAATAACCATGTGCTATCTGCTAACCAAATGATAAGGATATGTTTGATCTTAGCCATGTGTCTATATACTGTATATGACAGAAGAGAGAATTGACATAACATTGGCCAAACAATTTGGCACCATCTTAGCTTTTCAGATTCACTATGTCAGTAACACAACATAGAGTTATCAAAGCAGTGGAGGGTGGTCATATAAACAAGCATTCCACTGAACACTTTATAAAGCTTAGACGATTTCTTTCTCTTATTCCAGTTCTCTAATTCTAAACTGGAAGAAGACTAAGTGATTGTAGGGAATGTTGTAAATTAGGTAGGTTTCGTTATGCTGATTGATGGAATTGTTGCCAAGAATGTGTGTAATGCACTGGCGGTGATGTGTGAGCTCCAGTGAGGAAATGTCAAGATGTCATAACCATTAAGTAGCCATCAGTTACCTGCCTCCATCCATCTCAAGGTCCGGCCCAAAAATACCTTTACCTCAGCATGTACGTGGCTTAATTGTGAACATTCCACCTTGCGCCCCCCCCCCCCACCAAAAAAAAAGTATTTGATACCTTGGTAACAAATAGTAGGAGTACTATCAGAGGTTAAATATTAATATATACATGTATCACGGGTTCAGATTAAGGCGGGGAGTCTGCAGGCAAACTGTGGCCAGTTAAAGAGCACATGTAGATCTTTGCCCTCTGTCAATAAATCTGATGAAAAGCTGGTATTCTGTCAGGCAACATGACTGATGATGATTCATCTCACAAGGTCTAAGGTCAAGGTCGCAAAGAATACCCGGAACAGGAAATGAATAGCATTCCACCTTCAACTATTTGGGGCAAAAGGGTAAAGTATTGTCACAATACGTACACTCTAAAAAATGATGTGTTATATGACTCACTGAATGTGTGTCAGACACACATTAAATAATTTACCAAAACATGAAATATGTGTTAAATGTGTTTTACCCACATTTGGTATGTTATTTGACACATTACAAAATATGCGAAACACCAAAAATGTTTTTGAAGTGTGTCATGTTGCAAATAAAGTACATTACTAACACACAAATAATGCTTCTTTGATTCACATATGAATTCACAAATCATGTAAAGTGTGTCAACATTGCAAGAACATTACCACTGGGGAGAAAAGGGGGGTCTTAGCCCCCACCCCTACCCAGTTGCCCCCCCCCCACCCCCACCCCCCACCCCCACCTGGTCACCCACATTTACCCACTAAAGTAATTTTGATCCCCCACTCATCACCTTTGGCCATCTTTATCTCCCATCCCCACCAACACCTCCACCCCCACCCCCACCTGCTCACCCCCACTATCCCACCAGGTCCCCCACACCCAACCTACTCCCCCGTCCCCACCTGCTCACCCCCACCCCCACCCCCACCAGGTCAGCACAAATAATGCTTCATTGATTCACATTTGAATTCACAAATCATGTTAAGTGTGTCAACATTGCAAGAACATAACAGCAGGGGAAAAATGGGGGGTCTTACCCCCCACCCCACCCAATTGCTCCCCACCCCCACCTGGTCACCCCCATTTACCCACTTAAGTAATTTTAACCCCACTCACCACCTTCCACTTTAGCCATCTTTATATCCACCCCCACCTACTCCCCCACCCCCACCCCCACCTGCTCATCCCACCCCAACCAGGTCACCCACCTACTCCCCACCCCACCTGCCTACCCCCACCCCACCTCCCACCAGGTCAACCCCCCACCTGTTTACCCTGCACCCCCACCTACCAACCCTCAACACCCCCACCTACCCTTTCCACCCCTCATTACAATACTGTATGTATTTAATGATCAATTCAACAAATAAAACATTTAGTTATCTACACATATAGAAAATTCTTAAAATTTCTGTTTTCATAATAAATAGTTATTTTGTTTCGACCTGTTTAAATTTTTTTGAGTTTTGAAATTGTCATAAAAAAGTAAAGGCAATTATCATGGGCTTTATAAAACAAATTTCATAAAGACAAAATGTCATGAAATCAATCATTAACATATTGGTATTTATCTTTTGAGGAATTATGTATGAATGTGCACAAAAGGCATATCCTGTGTTCAAAGCAAAAACTGTCTGTTTTCTGGAGATTATGTAGTCTGACACATAAGTTGTGTTTTCTGTAATAATGCAGTCTTTGTGTTCTGTCCTGCTGCCTGACCAATATATACAAACACAGAACACACATCCTGTGATTTTGTCTTTCTGTTGTTTATGCAATTGAAACATGGGAAGTGTGTTCACCTCTTAGTCTGGATTTTGAAACAAACACTTCCAATATCAAAGCACCTGCAATATCTTTCAGACAAAATGGCAACATTGAACATCCATGAACTTTTAAAAAAGATTGTTATGACAAAATTATTAGTTGGATCACGAATATTGTAAAATTGCAGCTTGTTATATCTATATACCTTTAATGAAATAACCAAAAGTGCTAATATTTTCAATTAAAATTAAATTGGGGTATGAAAAAGAATACAAAAGCTGTATTATGTCAAATTGTCAATTTGAATGAATTTTTGTGTAATCTTGTTATTATAAAAGATGTTATGAAATATGGTATTGCTTTGTTATTTGCTAATTTGTGTTATAAAAATTAGATCACTGTAACCTAAAAGTGATCATTGTAAATTAAATTTAGGAAGAAACTAAAAAAAATTGGTGTGTGTTGGTTGATCCTGCCAACAGGTGTGTGTCAGTAGATCCTGCCACCCACCCTATTGGAGGGGTCACACTGACCTGGCATGTGCAGAGCACATCTTGATTGACAGCTTGCCAGTCACGTGACCTCAGTCACTGCAGCCGCAGCAGTTTAAATCTTGGGGAGTCCAACTGACACAATCATGCAGAAGTTCACCACCAAACACAGCACCAAGATGTCTTCATGAACTGGGTGAGTATGGCATAATATTGCACAATGTACTAGGAAACTGTGATAGTGTTAGGTAAAGTTTAGTGTGGACATTTAGTAAACTGTGGGAAATTAGGAAACTTTGGTCAGTCTCAGTCTCGAGTGAGAGCTGTCCAAAGTAGGTCACTCAATTGTAAACAATGGCGGACTTCCTAGCTGATACATGTGGTTGGTGTTGTGAAGTGAATATCTTTGTAAATAAACATCTTATGGATTAAAGAAAGACATTTTCTGAAAGGTGAGGATCGGGAGAAGAGAATGTGTGAATATGAAAACGATTACGCAATAACAACACATCGCGATATGCACTTGACAGTGACAACAGTGACAAACACTGAAACAGTGACAAATAATATAAGAAATCTACAGGGTCAGTTTTCTCAAAGATAATGCAATCATAAATGATAATTAGCAAGAATGAATGATAACGGCATGTAATATTATTCATATTTGTTGTTTTTGTGCAAAAATAGATTTGGGACAGGAAACAGATCATCTTATATCTTAATATAAAACAGTGACAATATAAGAAATCTACAGGGCACCCAAAATGTCAGTTTTCTCAAAGATAATGCAATCATAAATGAATCATTATTACTAGCTTGTAAAATGCCTTTTCTTTTTTACAGAGGCAGATCAAGTGATCATCTCGGCACCTTTCCGTTGGTACGGTCCCAGGATAGACTCAACAAAGCAAACCTCCATAACCAGCATAACAGGAATGAATTGGAAATGCTGACAGAATGATTTGTTTTAAAAAAAATGTAATTTTGAATAAATATATTAATCTTTACATCAAATTTTATGTCTATCTAATTTATTTCAGTGCATTGACAGTGATTCATAGGAAGAACATCATGTGTACAGTATATATTTTATTTCATACACAAGATGTGCTTTCTGTAATTATTTTCAATGTTTTATGCAACACATTTGCAAATCACATATTGTGATTTATATGACCCACATAAAGTGTGTCATTTTTATAACAAAAAAGTGTTTTACATGTGTGTCAATTTACATATATAAAGTATGTCATTTAACATACTTGCAAAACACAAAATGTGATTTATTTGACACACAAAAAGTGTGTCATTTTTATTACAAAAAAAGTGTTTTACATGTGTGTCAATTTACATATCTAAAGTATGTTATTTAACATACTTGCAAAACACAAAATATGATTTATTTGACGCACATGTTGTGTTTTTTTTTTATTACGAAAAAAGCGATTTATATGTGTGTCAATTTACACATTTATTTTTTAGAGTGTAGGTGTAGTTATGTCTTCCTCTCCGGGATATTTCAAGTGGATGCTATTATTTAGAATATAGACTTTGTTATATTATACTAATACATCAAATGGGAGCTACACACCTTCTGATGGGTTCGAAATTGCTACTGGAACGTGGCCGCCCTCAATAGGACAGATGTAAACATATGATAATGTTGTTAATATTTTATATTAGGAATATATGGGTGATTTGAGTGATATACGAATGAAGCCTACAGCTGTGAGAGGCTAGCATGTGGACAGAAGATCTCATCAACAGCAATAAACTGCTCTGTAAAACGGCTACCAGAGGCGCTAATGGGAAGTCACATGGGCATAAACCCAGCGTGCTGATTGGGCAATTTGCTGTCCATTACTTCGCATGGATCACATAAAACTATCAAAATGGTCTTGAGCTTGTCTCTCTAGTAGATAAGATGCACGATGGCTAAAGTCACTAGACAGATAAATGTGTAGCTCTTTTACAAAGGAGATTTTGGTTGAATAAAGTTTGAGGAGGAAATATCAAATTTTAGAGCCATATCAGAAAGGTCATTGAGCCATATCAGAAAAGTCATTTAGTAGCTTGGTGTCAGCCTGTCATGGTATATCGTGAATGTGTCAGCTTTTTGATGGAATGGGAATGTGAACCACATTCTTTGCCTTAGATCGCGATAAAGTAAGAAAAGGCCATCACGGCCAATTTTACTTTGAATACTGATATATTTCATATTTGTGGACAACTGTCTTATTCAGACTATAATCTTGAAAATTTAGATCTTATTCAGATTTATAAAGGACCGAAAAGTATGTAGATGGTAACCAAACCATAACAGACAATTTATTTATTTTTTCATTTCTTTGTTATTAAAAAATGGCGAAAGTGAAAGTCAACGTAGAAACAAATAGAAATTCAAAGAATGATTTGCCTTTGCGACCACCCAGCTCGAACCATTGGGGGTGTTCATTTGTCATTCAAATAAGTGCCATCATCGCCCTTACCGAGTGG
This sequence comes from Amphiduros pacificus, assembly GCA_949316495.1. Lineage (NCBI taxonomy): Eukaryota > Metazoa > Annelida > Polychaeta > Phyllodocida > Hesionidae > Amphiduros > Amphiduros pacificus. The sequence continues at coordinate 18,337,009 of OX439008.1, read as the reverse complement.
CAAGAGATAGCCATGTGCCTGGGTAATTACATAGTCATCACCACATCTGAAACAAAGTAGGTAGCCATCACACAACCAGACCGGAAGTCAACAAAAAATGTCTTCCGGTAAATTACGTTGCATGATCAAGGATATCAGAATTCTCGCTTTGCTTAGCATTTAAATCAGCATTGAAAAAATACATCTTTTAACAGGAGACCATCTTTTAAAAAGAGACCAAACACCGTTTTAAACGTTAAGAAAAAAAAGCACAGTTATAATTCACAGGATATATTTGGCGTATATCATGAGAACACTGGGTCCTACTAACATACTTCAGACCTCCCTGTATCACGCTCACTGCGGGGTGCCGCACGATTGATAAGACTTGATCTCGTGTGATTTAGACTTGATCTCGTGTGATTTAGACTATCTGACAGGGGTCAGGCTAGGGTCAGTCACCGAGCACCAGTTACCCACCATCAAATATGCTTGATATCTAAATAATGGGACAGGCAGTCATAATAAACAGAGCTGCTTTGTGTTCTAATTGGTTTATTACATCTTGTTACCAAAACAAGTATTTTTTTAAAGCTAGACTGTGAATGAATATATCATTTGTTTTGGCTTTGTCCTTACATATTCAGATTTACACAGTCCTTATAATCCAGAATTTCATGAATAAAAAGATTTTTTGTCTCAAATAGTGTCAAATTTTGCTTTGCAGAAGCCACAAGGAGCAAGAGCTGAATTCTTCACTTCAGTACTGTTCTCGCAGGGATGGGCTAGTCATCATTTGTGGGGAATAAAGGAAGAGACAAAATTCTTTTTTTTCTTTCTGTAATCTTTCCTATTTTTTCCTTATTTTTGTTAATGTAAACTTAGGAACTGTTTTTTCGTTTCTAATGTTTTCCTTTAAACATTAGAGTATATTCCTAGTCCAATATCCATTGACATAAAGAGTAATACCATCTTAGGGTGACGCAGAGGTATTGTTTTAATAACCCTGAAAGCGATTCAATGATGGACAGTGATGTCACAAAATCATGGCGTGGATTTACTTTCAGACATGATGTGGAAAATATATACGCCGGGGTCCCAGCCATATGGGCACATTCATTCAGGTATAGGGGCACATTCATTCAGGTATATGGGCACATTCATTCAGGTATAGGGGCACATTCATTCAGGCATAGGGGCACATTCATTTTGGTATAGGGGCACATTCATTTAGGTAGGGGCATATTTATTTAGGTATAGGGGCACATTCATTTAGGTATAGGGGCACATTCATTCAGGTATAGGGGCATATTCATTCAGGTATAGGGGCACATTCATTCAAGTATAGATGCACCATACGACCATACAGCTGATTGCTAGACATAGAGACACATTCTTCAAGTATAGGGGTACCATAAGGATGTAACTGAAAATGTTGATCCTTTACTTGATAAGATATCCCCAAGTTTTAAGCGCTTTGAACATGGTTTGGCATGGGCGCTATATAAATACGTTATCATTTATTCAGGTGCACGTTGTTACTCTCACAGCGATTCAGATTCGGACTGGGTGTGAGAGAAATGAGGGAAAGTTTTTCATATGTGTAAAATATAAACATTAAATACTGGGTTTTGTTGTGAGGCACATACTGTATGAATTGTTAACCGCCAAATTAATATAGATTTCAACGTGATATAAGCATCATAGGCTATTCAGTGACAATGATATATATTTTGATTGAAGTGACAAATTTTAGAAGACTATCAATTTCCATATTGGACAAAACAAAAACTCAACATAAACAAGTCTCTGGTAAGGGCAAAAGAAATTGTACAGGCCTACACAAACAGATGCGAATTCTGTAAAATAAAATCGCAAAAAGTGGGTATTCTTTATGAGGAGTGAGTTTTGCACCTGCGATGAGGTGCTGTATCATCACCCCTATAACCCAGCAGCAGAAGTGAGTTGTTGCCAGCACGCCAGAATCGTGCCCACACTACAGCTGCAGGTCAGGGGGCGATAAACATACATGACAACACCAACTGCAGTGCAGATTCGCTTTTCACACTCAGTGAATCCCGGGGGCTTACTCAAACACATAATGTAATATTTCAAGTGGTGATGACAGGCCAGGAACAAATCATATCTGACAGGGAGTTAAGGTGAGAGAGTACGATCCGAGCCCAGGACCGAGATTCGGCATTGCAGACTCAACATAGCGATTTATAAAGCTCATTCAGTCCGTGGCTCATTCAGTCCATGGCTCATTCAGTCCGTGTCTTATTCAGTCTATGGCTCATTCAGTCTGTGGCTCATTCAGTCTGAAGCTCAATCAGTCTGTGGCTCATTCAGTGTGTGGCTCATTCAGTCCGTGGCATATTCAGTCTGTGGCTCATTCAGTCTGAAGCTCAATCAGTATGTGGCTCATTCAGTCTGTGGCTCATTCAGTCCGTGGCATATTCAGTCTGTGGCTCATTCAGTCTGAAGCTCAATCAGTATGTGGCTCATTCAGTCTGTGGCTCATTCAGTCCGTGGCATATTCAGTCTGTGGCTCATTCAGTCTGAAGATCAATCAGTATGTGGCTCATTCAGTCTGTGGCTCATTCAGGCCGTGACACATTCAGTCTGTGGCTCATTCAGTCTGAAGGTCAATCAGTTTGTGGCTCATTCAGTCTGTGGCACATTCAATACATGGCATGCAATATATGAGACATTTGCTGTGTTTAATGTCAGGATATATCAGTTTCTGGTCCATGCAATCTGCGACATGTCTCTACGGTACCATGTACCTCTAATATTCATTTGATCTTTTTGTCTGATCGAATTGTGCCACATTTGAGTGTATGTGGCACACCTAATGTGGTACATCCAGGTTGCATGGCAAACCATTTGAAGCACCTTGAAATACCATGATAATATACCCTTCCTGTCCCCCCGGCCTGTCCCCATATCTGGTATAATTGAGATCTATGGAAGCAAGGCTAAGGGGGATATCAGTCAGAACAAAAGATGCAAGCCAAACTTTTTCTGGAATCTGAACTGACAGAGGAGAACATGATTCCGTTCACATCTGACAAGTCGGCAGACAAAAACTTGGAGGCAACTAGGTACGTGGCTAAATAGGCGGGAACTTGAATATGCTCAGAGATGTGTAGTGAGCAGTGTGTACATATTGGTAACCTGCTGTGGGGCAGTCCATATATTACAGGCTCTGCTATATTACAGGCTCTGCTATATTACAGGCTCCACTATATTACAGGCTCCGCTATATTACAGGCTCCACTATATTACAGGCTCCGCTATATTACAGGCTCTGCTATATTACAGGCTCCACTATATTACAGGCTCCGCTATATTACACGCTCCACTATATTCCACGCTCCGCTATATTACAGGCTCCACTATATTACAGGCTCCACCATATTACAGGCTCCACCATATTACAGACTCCACCATATTACAGGCTCCACTATATTACAGGCTCCACCATATTACAGGCTCCACTATATTACAGGCTCCTCTATATTACAGGCTCCGCTATATTACAGGCTCCGCCATATTACAGACTCCGCTATATTACAGGCGCTGCTATATTACAGGCTCCACCATATTACAGACTCCACCATATTACAGACTCCGCTATATTACAGGCGCTGCCATATTACAGGCTCCGCTATATTACAGGCACTGCTATATTACAGGCTCTGCTATATTACAGGATCCGCTATATTACAGGCTCCACCATATTATAGACTCCGCTATATTACAGGCTCCACTATATTACAGGCTCCGCTATATTACAGGCTCCGCTATATTACAGGCTCCGCCATATTACAGACTCCGCTATATTACAGGCGCTGCTATATTACAGGCTCCGCTATATTACAGGCACTGCTATATTACAGGCTCTGCTATGTTACAGGCTCCGCTATATTACAGGATCCGCTATATTACAGGCTCCACCATATTACAGGCTCCACTATATTACAGGCTCCTCTATATTACAGGCTCTGCTATATTACAGGCTCCGCCATATTACAGACTCCGCTATATTACAGGCGCTGCCATATTACAGGCTCCACTATATTACAGGCACTGCTATATTACAGGCTCCGCTATATTACAGGCTCCACTATATTACAGACTCTGCTATATTACAGGCTCTGCTATGTTACAGGCTCCGCTATATTACAGGCTCCACCATATTACAGGCTCCGCTATATTACAGGCTCCACTATATTACAGACTCTGCTATATTACAGGCTCTGCTATGTTACAGGCTCCGCTATATTACAGGATCCGCTATATTACAGGCTCCACCATATTATAGACTCCGCTATATTACAGGCTCCGCTATATTACAGGCTCCGCTATATTACAGGCTCCGCCATATTACAGACTCCGCTATATTACAGGCGCTGCTATATTACAGGCTCCGCTATATTACAGGCTCCACTATATTACAGACTCCGCTATATTACAGGCTCCGCTATATTACAGGCTCTGCTATTTTACAGGCTCCGCTATATTACAGGCTCCACTATATTACAGACTCTGCTATATTACAGGCTCTGCTATGTTACAGGTTCCACTTTATGATACAATTATCCTGAACTATATATACATATTTATACATACATACATACATTTTTTATCATAACAACTTTCAAAAATATCATATAGGGATGTGTTGTGTTGAAGAGATACACCCTTGAAATACAAAGTTGATTGAGATAAATGGATATATCACAAACTTATAAACATTCCCCAAAAAAACCTTAACCCCGTGGCCCCGAAGGCCGCCGGTTCCCGCCGGCACATTCCGATCTTTGCACCTTTGTGCAGAGGGGGTCTTTAGATAATTGGCTACAGAAATAATAGTATGATAGGCCTGTCAGTCTCTGACATAGTACATCATCCCTTGACACTCAGCTCAACATCATCAACGAGACTACTGTTTGTATAACAATCTGCAGTCACTTGGCTACTTAAACTTAAAGGTTTTTTTACAAGATACTTACACTTTAAGCATAAAAACCCACAAAACCCCCTGCTGATATGCTTGTTTACACGATAATTGCACATTGTGAGTATCAAGTACGTATTGGTATTTTTTTCACTATTGTTTGTGATTTGTAAAAGCCGGTGGCTATCTTGCCTCATTGTAAACAACAAACCGGAACTGAAAAAAAAATCGGAAGTGCGCAAAAAGTTCTCTTTAATCCAAGTATTAAGAAGATGGTAACCCGCTATCAAAAAATCAATCTTGATTACAATTTTTTGGTGAGAATGTCATTCTTATCCCAATCATGTGTACAAGTAAACTCACATATATAAATTTAAAGTCAATATGAATTGGCTGATTTGTTAAAAAAAAACATGGTCTATATTCCCCGGGCTATATTCATAATTGAATTGTTTCTGTATCGATTTAAAAATCAGTGATTGTGAAAAAATATTAGTTCATAAAATAAGGTAACCCCCACGTACCTGATATAGACTGCCTCTATTCAAATACAGGGACAGAAATACAGAATGAAAATGTCCAATACACAGTAGAAAAACTTCCAGGGAAAACAAGACGATGTGTGTGCAACAAACACCAGATTACCGCAGTACATATGTTAGCTATTGCATCATTGACATATGTGTGTAATGTGTTTTCATTTCTACCACAGTGTACCCTGGAAAACAGATAATATTTTTCATCTTGTGAGCGGAAAAGAACATCTGTGGTGGACATTCTACCAAGAACACTAAGGCGGGATTTGGATAATGTTTGGTGCAGTATATACGTAACACTGTGAAATAGGGCAGTAATACTGTGAAATAGGGCAGTAATACTGTGAAATAGGGCAGTAGTACTGTGAAAAAGGGCAGTAATACTGTGAAATGGGGCAGTAATAATGTGAAATAGGACAGTAGTACTGTGAAATAGGGCAGTAAAACTGTGAAATAGGACTTTCAAAGTTGGAATTCCAGGAGAACTCTAACGAGATTAAAAAAGTCAGGAACTTGGTAAAACCAAGGAGACTTTAAAAATGTTCCTTTATGTTGCTACTATGATAAAATATGTTCCTTTATGTTGCTACTATAACAAAAATAAGTTCCTTCATGATACTACTATAATAAACTATGTTTCTTTGTGTTACTACTATGATAAAATATGTTCCTTTATGTTACTAGTATAATAAACTATGTTTCTTTGTGTTACTACTATGATAAAATAAGTTCCTTCATGTTACTACTATAATAAACTATGTTTCTTTGTGTTACTACTATGATAAAATATGTTCCTTTATGTTACTAGTATAATAAACTATGTTTCTTTGTGTTACTACTATGATAAAATATGTTCCTTTATGTTACGAGTATAATAAAATATGTTCCTTTATGTTACTAAAATAAAATAATACATATACAAATAATTTGCACAGTAAAGCATAAAGAACTAAAGAGTTAATATTTGATTTAAAAAGCGAAATGGTATATGAATATCTATTTAATCTTAGCACATATTAGACTGATTTTATTGAGGATGACGTGCCATTGGGTTCATATAGGAACTCCAGTGAGGTAGCATGAATAATGGCGTGGTGTGTGGTGGTGACCCTTCAAACTACGTGCCCGATGATATGCTTGACCATTCGTGTCTTTCACATGATTCCATGTTATTTGGAAAGTTCATGACTTGCTGTTATCAGATATAAATGTATAGAACATTGTCCTTCAGTGATATTGATCATCCCCACATGAATTGTTATACAAGATTGTTATACAAGATGATACGAAATGTACTGGAGTTCACTATATGATAAGGTTAAAATAATTATTAGTTATAGAAAAAATATAATATAAAGTTATAGTAAAATATACTATAACACCACCATAGCTATCGCTGACAGTGACATTTAGTCCACCACAGCTATCACTGACAGTGACATTTAGTCCAGCACGGCTATCACTGACAGTGACATTTAGTCCACCACAGCTATCACTGACAGTGACATTTAGTCCACCATAGCTATCGCTGACAGTGACATTTAGCCCACCACAGCTATCGCTGACAGTGACATTTAGTCCACCACAGCTATCGCTGACAGTGACATTTAGTCCACCACAACTATCACTGACAGTGACATTTAGCCCACTACAGCTATCACTGACAGTGACATTTAGCCCACCACAGCTATCGCTGACAGTGACATTTAGTCCACCACAGCTATCGCTGACAGTGACATTTAGTCCACCACAGCTATCGCTGACAGTGACATTTAGTCCACCACAGCTATCGCTGACAGTGACATTTAGTCCACCATAGCTATCGCTGACAGTGACATTTAGCCCACCACAGCTATCGCTGACAGTGACATTTAGTCCATCACAGCTATCGCTGACAGTGACATTTAGTCCACCACAGCTATCGCTGATAGTGACATTTAGTCCACCACAGCTATCGCTGACAGTGACATTTAGTCCACCACAACTATCACTGACAGTGACATTTAGCCCACTACAGCTATCACTGACAGTGACATTTAGCCCACCACAGCTATCGCTGACAGTGACATTTAGTCCATCACAGCTATCGCTGACAGTGACATTTAGCCCACCACAGCTATCGCTGACAGTGACATTTAGCCCACCACGGCTATCGCTGACAGTGACATTTAGTCCACCACAGCTATCGCTGACAGTGACATTTTATTCACATCAGCTGTCATTGACAGTGACTCAGGGTCAAACACATATATCGCTGACAGTTAACAAAGTTTATGCTTGACGAAATTCAGCAACCAATGAAATTAAATTCAGTCAAATCCTTCTATAATAGACAAGTATTATTGCAACATTTATTCAATTATTGTACAATTCTGACCCATTCGACGTTCATTGCTATAACTTTGTAACTGAGTGCAACTACTTGTTCAAAACTGTATGACCTTAACATAATATTACTCTGTGGTATAACCCACTGCAAAATGCATTTCATCACTCATATTGTAGCTATCACTAAAGCTGTAGTGAAAACCACAGCTATCTCCAAATATTCAGTCTGATGCATTCACGACACGCAAAAAGTATTTTCTATTTCCGACTTCCCTTTCTATGATATGATGATATACTTTTTGCATGCTGTAGCAGATATTAACCATATGTTCACAGGTGTTTAGTACGTGTTCATATTTAAATGTTAAACCTCTGTGGAATGATACAACTCCGTGGCTTAGAAGTGAAAGTCCTATGTTATATTTGACTGAGTTTCAAAGTTTGACTGAGTTAATTTGCGCATATAAAGTAAAATGAAAAAATATAGATTGATATGTAAAATGAGCGCCGTTGAGTATAAATATTCGTCAACAGGCGCTACAGATAGTCATTTTCTTGCAGATAGACAGTTATTCTACAAACAGGACTTAGCTAATACAAATAATTGTCATTGTCATTGTCATTGTCGATGTCATATATTAGCTTTAAGCTAGTTTTATTTGTTAATTCTATGTGACATTAAATAAAGTGAAGATGTTGATGTTGTCTTCTTACCGCTACACGTGTAGTCCGGCGGGGGTAGGGCATTTGTCCTTGGAGCCTTGTCCTCGGGAGTCTGCCTGCTGATGGGAGGAGGGGCAGTGACCAGAACGCAATCAGCCTGGAATGTTAACACCAGCATCAGCAGCAGAGATGACACTCCCACCTGTATGCTTGCTGATTCCATTGGTACTCCTATATCATCCACTCTCAACTAATATACAAACATTCTTCCATGTTTTTCACGCATAGAGTATCCTCCTAAGTCCTGATCTTGTTTTCATCATCGACGAGTACCCAGTAACATGTATTTTAAGTTCTCCCGGGGTTCGCGGTCTCAGTATCAATGGTAATAAATCCCGTTCCATCATCGACTCATCGAAGCTCCATTGTTGAGCACATTCTACAACATAGAGTTTTTGTTGCGGGGGAAGTTGTTCACACCTTGGCTATACCACGTGTTCTGGTTCAGGCCTGTGGCTCGGAGACAGATCATCGCACTCTGATTGGACAGCGAACCTGCGCCGGGCTTTCTGATTGGCTCAGCTAAATGACAACATCTCCCCCTATTGGTTGCTTGGATCATTATCATATAAAGATACCAAAACCTTAAAGAGTAAATTATAATTTCGATTTTCACTGAATGTACCATGTACATTAGATGACATTAGACTTGGAACTTCAATCCAAGACTATCACGTTTTTCCATCTTTATTTGACGTTGATAACACAGCACATGTGATAGCAAAGAACCTGAATCAAGAAGATACTTTGGTGATAGTTAGTAGGAGTCCATTATTAAGAAAAGGGAGAGAACAATTGTCGTATTATGCGATTTGTTGAATACCATTTATTATATTTTAGGTCATTTGAATGTTGAATATCAGTCCCTGTCTTGCTAAAGGTCCTTTAAGGTTGGTAATACTCAGATATTTCATCTGAATTGTGAAGTAAGGCGTGGTGAGACTGCAAATCATTACGCTTATCGACGAGTGGACCTATTCAAAGGGAGGTGAGTTCTCTGTGATCATGATATTTTAAGAAATAGAACCAGTATGCGTATCTCTGATGCCTTCCCTTTTTAATCTACAACTGGAAAGCATTCTATTTTATCTGTCAACGCGGGGAGAAGATGGCCCGGTCCATGTTGAGAGGGGGCAGAGGGATCATGCCGGGGAGGTGCCCCCTTTGCCCTGTAACCCGCCCGGGGACCTGGCAGTTCTCCCGGGAGGCCCGCATCCTCACCCCGCCCCACTGAGAGTTGACGGACACGTTCCTCCGCCGACAGGCTCATTCCGGGATCTACACCAAGCTCCCCGCGGCGTATCAAGCCCTCATGGTACCCGCCAACTCTCTCTCTCTTTCTGTACTTTCTGGCACGGGAGCGTATCCAGATGCTCACCGATAATACACAGTTTCCACACAGTTTCTCAGAAGCTCATCAAGGACTGTGATTTCTGAGAAATTCTCCTCAATCGTGGGGAATCGGAATAACATCACACGAAACTTACCACCAGAGGGCGACATGGCGAACCTTCATATATATATATATCAATACATTTACTGCACTGTACACTCCACCATATTCACCTTATTTTAAACATTGATGCTTGAATGTGGTTTAACCATTAATAAAAAGATTTTATACTTTTTTATGTAAAAAAAAATATCTAAAAACATGACTAATAATCCTTATTATGTGAAAAGCTTAATGCATATAAAATGGCAGTATTTGTTTTTGAGTTTGAGATTAAAAGAAACTTGAAAAGAATCTTATTTTCCTGCATAAACCTTGACTGTTACCCTCCCCTGCAGACCTTTTTACCGTGGGACCCATAAAGCCCTTCCACGAGGGAGGGGATAGACGCCCAGTCAAGCATAAACTGAACATCTCACTATTTACAAATAAGAAAGAATAAAACAAAAGAGAAGCTAAACATATTAGTGGGTAGGGTAAACATGAGAACATAAACGCATCTGGTACTTACTTTCTTCGCAGATCTGTACTTCACTTTGATTAAAGAGAATTGTCTCCCAAGCTACAAAAAAAGTTATGTTTAAACACGTATTCCATGTGTGATAATTGAATTTGGGATATTTACCCTTTGTCAGAAAAGGATAGTAATGTAGTTTACAGCTGATTTTCCAGTGGGATTATTTTTGGTAAAGGAGAATTATATATGTCCCTTGTGTGTTCTGAAACATAAATGCCACATACCTTTTAAAGGTGGGCCTTTAAATTCATTCAGCCAGCTTTGTACGTACTAGCTTTGAGGTTAAGTTCTATATCTCAGTGTTCATTGTTATCAAAGAGGAGTGGAGTTTTTGGCTTTATAGAATGATAATAAAATAGAGAGGGTTGACTTTGCTGGATATTCACAGAGATAAAATGTACATCGTATATTAGACAGACATTAGAATTTCACCAATAATTAAATTTATTTTAAAATTTTGGTTGCAGTGGCAGCTTTTAAGGACATTTTGTGAGCGCTGGCACAATGACGTCATTTAGCTGCAGATGGACGCACCCTTATTTATTTCAGGCATTTTACTGGGCGAGAAATGTAATTTGGACATTTTTTCTACCATTGCTATTATAAAATATCATTACTGTTATAAAATAGTCTGCATTGACCTTAATATCTTCAAACTGCTCTCAAATGGCTCAAATTAGGATTTTTGCATGATTTTTGGTGTTCTGGGTTATCATAAGAAATATATCCATCAATTTGGAAAAAAATATGGTGCTTCAATGATTTTACTGCTTCAATGATTTTGCTGCTCGAGGTTAAACTGAGTTAATCTCAAGGTCAAACTGTTTCAGATATAAAAAAAAACATCAGCTCGACTTGTGGGTTTCATATCAAAATCAACATAAAGTTAAATTGCAGTTAATGTTGGAAATGCTCCATGGCTATCACTGGTTTCATATTTTCCCCATTGCAAGTTTTGGAAATTGATGAAACTTTGATGACCCTGATATGTAATAAGCTCATTGATGACTCACATATATGATCAGCTCATTGATGACCCAGATACGTAATCAGCTTATTGATGACCCAGATTTGTGATCAACTCATTAATGACCTAGATACGCGGTTAGCTTATATAGAAAATAATGGTTGCTTACCAAGAGGAACTGCAATGAGCCTTTTGACGGCCAGTCCTTGTTTGAGGATATTCGAGTGTGTCACCAGGTGATCATAGACATGAAAACATGATATAAAACAAGTGACAAAGATGAGCAGATTAAACATCAGCCAGCCTTGACCACGATGGTGATATGATCTTCGCTCATACAATGAAGCTTTCACGCGCATCTCCATATCGGCAGGTAATTTTTACTATTTGATATTATCATATGTTCATATATTAGTGGTGTTGTTCATCTTTGTCTTCAGACTAAGATATCCTGCATGCCCCAAAGCTGATGGGGAGGGTCTAATAAGAACATATGGATGTAGTAATGATGTTGGCAATGATTGTATACAAGAACTGGTCCCAATTACACAACATCAATAATATATATATATATGTCTGCTTAGATTTTGTATTATTCATTCTCTCTCTGGGGAATCAGGCAAAAGAACAACAAGATATGCGTTTAAGTACAAATCTAACATTTCATGGAAAATTTCTGGGTTTGACAACTCAAGGCTTACCCCAATGGCAGGGAATGAATGAGTAGATATTAAATGCAGCAAAAACTGTCATCTGTAGATGAATGCTCAGTAAACACAATTGAAACACCCTTTCACATCAGTATTGTGGCTCAAAGCCAAGCACTAGACTCAGAAGATGGCTCTGGTATCTAAATTCTAAACTGACTCATTATAACCGATCAAAATCTTTGTATTCTAAAATGAATTTCGATGCAATTGTTTTGTTAGTTCTCTCGCGATACTAAGTTGTTGTGGATGTTGGTCACTCATGCTTGTGGGAATTGAAAACAAGAAGTTTATGAAGCTGGAGATTTTTTTTTCAAATTCTGTTAATTCTACAAAGGATTTCTTCACATATCCCGGCAGTTGAAGAGAGGGTGAAAAGTAGTTGGACGGTAGCACAAAGTCAGGACTGAAATCAAACTACTCCCAAGTGGCTTGTTCGCGAGCAACGATGACCAAACAGTAAGGCATTTAGTGACACAGTGACCTCTGGTGATAAAATATGATGAAAAAAATTGGTGCCCTCTAGTGTCGTACCAATCGGATATTCTGAAGTCATGCTCAAATAGGATGAGAAATAAAATATCCACAACAGTGACAATGACATGCTATTTCCTGTAATGTAAAACGCAAATTAGTTTACTTTACAAAGGTTAAGTTTCACATAAACTTGAAGGTGTTGATAAAATGAGCATTGGCTGGATGCTGACAAAGTGAGCATTTTGTCCAAGCAGTCTGAGTTTATCATATTCATATATCCATAATAAGTGATAAATGATAAAGCAGACAGCTGGCCTGACCGCACCGGCAGACAGCTGGCCTGACTGCACCGGCAGACAGCTGGCCTGACTGCACCGGCAGACAGCTGGCCTGACTGCACCAGCAGACAGCTGGCCTGACTGCACCGGCAGACAGCTGGCCTGACTGCACCAGCAGACAGCTGGCCTGACCGCACCAGCAGAGAGCTGGCCTGACTGCACCAGCAGACAGCTGGCCTGACCGCACCAGCAGACAGCTGGCCTGACCGCACCAGCAGACAGCTGGCCTGACCGCACCAGCAGACAGCTGGCCTGACTGCACCAGCAGGTGACATTTAGATTCCTTTAAGCAAGCAAAACTGACTTGGATAGTCAATGGGAGGGACTTATATATAAATAACTTAAGGAATTTTATAATTGGGGAGTGTGCAAAATTGGTACAATTCTTAGGGAATTTTATAATTGGGGAGTGTGCAAAATTGGTACAATTCTTAACATTGTTCCAGTCCCAGTTTGGACCATTACAGCATAAATAGGTTCTTAAGGGAGAGTAACAGTGAACATAAGCATTGATACAATATGGCCATGGCTAGAAGACTAGAAGACTGCTAGTCAGATAATAATATGATGTAGATTTCTTCCAAATCCCATTAATGTATATTAATATATAGTATTTAATTGTATTGACGAAGTTGACAGAATTCCAATCATATTTCATCATACCAACTATATTGATGCTCATTATTTTCAAATTCAAAGCTCAAGCTATAGTTTGAACGCAATTCAATAAGATATTAAATCTCATTTTTTTGTAAACATATTACTTTTTGAGCATTTTATTAACAAAAATGATAAACATGTAAAGTTGACTACTCTAAAGTGAATAATTGGACATATATACAGATGATTAAAATTGTTGGTGTACGAACTTTATGAGATGAAAAATGATTAAGCTTACATTGTACAGATGTATTCAAAATGTTTGAGATAAACTTCAAGGATTGCACATAAAAAATGATTGGCTGTGAGAACTATTTCTTGAGTGATATTTCATTCAGGATATAGGAATCACCATTTTATAGACTCCCATATCCAGCTGAGAATTAATCTAAACACTTTTTCATTGCACAAAGTTCTCAACTATCTTTTACCACAAGAAATCCAAGATAACATAGTGTTCACCAACTTAAGTATTTATAAAAAATATTCATGAACACACAGGTCAAATGACTGGTCTTACATTAAAATAAACAGATAGCAGTAGAATTCTACAAAAAACCTTTATATTCTAATTTCAAAATTGTCAATTTTCCTGAATTATTTTGCAACCATTGCAAATACCGGTAATAGCAGGGCACTGTCACCCTTTTTATTTTCTTTTTATTCATAATCAGACTTATCACGAAGGATATTTAGTTTAATTTGAAGAGAAGGGAGAAACTCTCTGCATGCAGAAACCTTAAATTGGAAATTAGAATTCATGTACCTACATTAACAAATGAGCAGTTTCGTGAACATAGTCTTATTTACAAACATTGCAAAATGCATCACAATCGACACAACCCAGCTTTGTCCATAATTTTCCTATTATCATCTCCTCCCCCATCACCTCTATCTGTGGCCTCATCATTTAATTTTGACATGACATTCATTCATTGGAAGCTACTTTGCAGAGAAATTTGAACACAATCAAACTGTTTGTCTTTTTACCTTCATGTTTCAAAATTCACATCTGTCAAGTGCACATATAACCATAGAGACACATCATTGAGGATATATCTTTTGGAATTTGACCTGTAACTAAAGCTCCTACTTTTTCTCTTCATGTTTAGATCATAACTTCTCTTTCATGAACCTTTAATATTTTTGCAAATTAAGCTTAGAAGATACCTTTAATATTGTCCTCATAAAATTCTGGAGTCTCTCCAATCAGTTTATAGAGAGACAGTTATTTGTTCCTGGTTTATTCAATATGTCATACACATCCAGGGAGTGTGGATGTACCTCTTGTGCAGATACCTACCTACCTGCCTGTCCCGAGCTGCCTGTGCTCATCTAGTTATTACTTGTTCCTAACATATAACATATGATTCTAAGCATTTTAACAGATCTGGGAGATTATAAAAGTGATTTATGTGTGAGATGAAAATTTGGTTAATTTCTCTAAAAGAATTAATTAATATTATGATACCTGCTTGACACATATTTTACTTCTGTCTTGCCTCTGCTAACAAATCCATTTATTTGAGAATTTCTATAATTTCATCCATTTCATTGTCCATGGCTTCCTGTAGAACAATTCTACCATCTTCATCTGGAATATGTTTGTCTGCTCCAGATGAGAGTAATAGCTTGGTCATGTCCTCATTGTATCCACTGACTGCGTGCCACAGTGCTGTCCACCCTCCACTGTCCTGAATATTGACATCACACCCATGCTGAAACATGACATAAAGTCAAACTCCTTCAAGTATAATTGATTGATGATGAAAAACTCCTAAAAACAGTCCTAAACCTCCTAACAGACTTTCAGATTTACATAAAGCATTGTGTCAGAACCACTCAGTCTTTAATTTCAAAAGATATTTTATGAAATTGGGAATTTATGAACCCAAAACTATATGAGATAAATCATTTAAATCATTGCTTGGACAGATGGATGGACTGACATGTGACAGGCAAAAGTTTGGTTGAGGGGTAAAAAATAAAACACTTCAATACTCATGACTTCTTAGTTCTAATTCATGAGTGTTTTACATTTCTGCCTATTGTATTATCTTCCGAATTCAAATGTTTATGTGGAAAATTTCTTTGAAAAATCTATAGAGAATGAATAACACATATATATTTAATAATACATTGCTTGTGTTCTCTTTGTATTAACAAGAATTGCTTAGAGTATTCAAAATGTTATCTGAATAATTCTAATACATCATCACCTGAAGAGATGTACTGAATGGCCAGTTTATTTTGTCTAGTCCTTACCTTGAGAAGTAACTTTGTTACCATTAATTGTTCATTTGCCACACTCACAATGAGTGGTGTCTGTCCATCAGTCTTACAGGCCTGATCTATGTCTGCCTTGCTATCGAGCAATGCCTGAACAACACCAGTGGCGCCCTCTATACTTGCCAGACACAAGGCATTTTCTCCTTTTCCATTCGATAAGTTTCCATCAGCACCACCTGTTATTTAAATCAATACTAATCTTGGAAACATTTTGATCATTATTTCATTGTTATAGAAACACACATATCATTTATCTCTTTATTTATCAGAATTATATGAGAATAGCTGAATATTTGATTCTTTTTCTGTGGTCTTCAAATGTTTTGGGTACTTAGTCCTCAATTCATATCAATATTGTCACGTCTATAAATAACTTTGTGAATCTACAATTCTCACTTTTTTCTATCACTTCTGCGAATACACCAATATCCCTTCTTAATGTTGGTTTATTATGTTAAAATGGGTGTAATTATTTGTGGGTATCAGACTTAAGTGGATATTATTCTTATTCGGATATTATCTTTCCTTGGATTCAGTTTTTGGGGCATTTTTTGCTTTATTGTAATTTAAATCTTTAACATAGCACTTTTTCTATAACATAGCACTGTGACCAACAACCTACCTTTTATAAGAGTTTGCGCTAACTCTGTGAGGCTGTGACTAGCTGCATATGTGAGACCTGTCTCACCACACTTCAACATTTGGTTGACGTCAACACCTTTCTTACATAAAGCTTCCACAACCTAAAAAAAACATCAATGAACAACAAAAGATGTATTTAATTTTTTTTATAATAAATATGACATGACAAGAGTTCCTTCTTTTATGATGAAATAATAATTTGATTTCAAATTTCACTGATATATTTTTTTGTGTTGGCTAAGTAGCAAAATAATTTTTTTAAATGTCAGCAAAATATGAGTCAGTTTCTTTGACATTTTCAAGGTAAAATAAAGCATTGGCTGTTCTTGCCTTGACTTGGTTCTGTTTGACAGCTTCCTGGAAGTGGGTGGTAGTCTGTTGCACATCTGACTTGAACACATCGCATCCTTCACTGATCAGAAGCAGGGCAATATCTGTATGACCTAAACACACATGAACATTCAATGTCGTGAATAACATGTCTGTCGTTTGAAGCTTAATTTCAACCAGATTTGTTTCTCAAAGTGTTTCATACAATATTTTTACGAATTTTTAGCCAATAAAAAAGTAACTTTAAAAAAATACTGGTCAGCTTGGTCTATTTTGATATAGACTGATGATACCTGAGCTATAAATTTCTTTAAAAAAACATTTTCCGTAAAGATAGAATTGGATATTTACATGAGGTGTGTCTTTTAATATTATGGCAGTAGTTATGAGAAGATACCTTTGCCAGAGTTGATAGCAACCATGAGTGGTGTCATTCCATAATATACACCGTTAATGTCAGCACCACTTGACAATAACTGCTCTACTTTGGCCCTCTCATTGTGTCTTATTGCAATGTGCAACTCTTCTACCAGCATCCCCATCTGAAAACATCTGGCATAATTCAGCACATAAATCAAGTCTATATCACTTTTATAGTAGCTGTCATCTATGAATAAACATCAACTCATTATATCATAAACATATCAGAATTTTGCATTCAAACTTACCAGATTATATTTTAACAGAGTTTTGGTTTTGATGGAAATCAAAGCTATTATAAGAATACAGGAAACATATCCTTATGACAAAGTTATGTCAGATATCTTGATATCTCCTAACTCAGAAAAAGTTGAAGTAAGATTTTACAAGTATAGAATGAGTCTGATCATGTCAAGAATGTCAGAGGGAAAAAGTTCTCAAAATAGAAAGATTATCTGACAACTTCAGAATGATAATCTTAAGCTTCACTGTCTACAATTTACAGTGAAGCAGGATACAGGAAAGTCATGCTTTAAAATGTCGATCTACGTTCGAACAACTTAAAATCAGTCAACACTGCAAGAATGACTCTTTATATATGTTCCGCACAAGAGGATACGTGTTGTTTTCGTAATCTTCACAGTGAAAATTGACAAACCGAAAGTAGATGACTGAAGTAAGAGAAAGGCGTCCTTGGTTACTCTACTTCCGGTGGGGAATCCCAATAAAAAGGGTAAAAATTGCCTCTGCTTCAACGATGGAAGCTAAAATCATCTTTGTTTAAAAAATGCAATGGCAGTTCTTGATCTTATACCATAACAAATGACCATGAATTACAATGTATTAAATAAGGTATAAAATGCATTTGAAACATGTCATCTGAAAAGGCGATTTCTTACTTTTTGATGTCGAGAACGACTGGGGGAATCCCTCACAAATGACGTCATAAGTTTTGCCGCGAAATCTGCAAGTACTCTTTTCTTTGGATTATTTGCACAATTTACCCGTGAAAATGAGTTTATGGGTTGATAAGCACCGTCCCACTTCTTTAGCTAAGTTGGATTATCACAAGGAACAAGCTGCATACCTCAAGAAATTGGTAGGTCAATGCTGGGTCACGATTATAACAGATACTGACCAGTAATAGTGCCAGTGTACTCGTACTAGTCGTAGTCGTAGTGTACCGGGTGTTGTTGGATTGGAAGCTGACTGATGACACTGACAGAGTGACAGTGTTGTAATGTTGACGTACAGTGTTGACTGTGTTGACTGTTGTGTTATCGATCCAACTGGATGTACCCACCCGACCACTGGCAGACGATTTGGGGCTGTTAAACTTAAAGTGATTTGTTAGCTTAACACAGAACCCAGATCATGACAGGATTCCTGTTGACTTTGCTGAATAAACACTCAATGTTGGAGACAGGTAGATAACATGCACATGTGCAGGGATCCTGTCATGAATGACAGCAGGGATGACGGTTTTATTCTATTTGGTGACATCTGAGAAAACTTGCATCTCACAGGCCTGATTATTGGCGGGACGCCAATCGGTTTTGCTGAGTAAACTTAAATATGTAAATTATACCAGAATCCATTTACCATCACTCTCAGCAAGATTGCTCCCCAGTTTTTATTTTTTATTCATATTTAAGCACAAACATTTATTGCACTGATGCTACTACATCTTAGGACTATCCATCAATCCTGACCACAAACCTGTAAACATCACTGGGCCTTATATTACAGCCAACATATCATCATTTAAAAAAAAATTAAATTCCAAAACAATATTATTTCTCATTTTTCATGTGTAATCATGGATATATTGGTGGCCATATTATTGGAATATGAGGTGACACTAACAGGTCATTCACTCTTGGTTTGGATGCCATCTATAGGCAGGCTACCATACTGCCGTATTGAGAACAACTGGAACTGCACAAACAAATTGGAAGTGCACATAAACTCTCCTTAATTCAATAATGGAAAAAAGCCAAGATGGTAACCCACAATTGCACTATTTGGTTTTGCTGAATAAACTTATAAATAAATGTCATGTGTCACCTACATGTGTTAACAGTTTTTTTTATTTTGCATTTTCTCACTGATAGTTCTGGTCGACCAATCATGAGTTGCCCCTTTCGCCACTTGTTATCTACATAAAAAAATGAATAAATGAGCTCCCAATTAAACTAATTATGGATTATATTCTTGACTTATAGGTACGGGGCGGAGATTTCCCTCACTTGTTAGTGTTTGGGCCCTCTGGGGCAGGCAAGAAGACGCGAATCATGTGTGTCTTAAGAGAACTGTATGGACCTGGAGTGGAGAAACTGAGAATCGAGCACCAGAACTTCACAACACCTTCAAAAAAGAAACTTGAGATCTCTACTGTGGCAAGCAACTACCACATTGAGGTCAATCCAAGGTATTTTAGTCATTATCCAATCTCCACCAGAGGGCGATAGGTGTGAATCAATCCGCTTGCATGAAGTAGGCAGTGTAAATAAATATTGCCATGATCATAGTGCCATAGTAAATCATGATTTATAAATCCATATTGAATATAGATTATAGATTGTTAGATTGAGAGATAATTAAAAATGCCAAGATGTTTTGCTCCAATTACATTTTGATTGGAATTCCTTTGAGATTATGATAATAAATATATTGTACATATCATATGTTATTTGAATGGAATATTTGTATGTTGCAGTGATGTGGGAAACAATGATAGAATAGTAATATCCGAGCTGCTTAAGAACATGGCCCAGACCAGCCAGCTCGACACCTCCTCTCAGAAAGACTTCAAAGGTATGCACATGCCACGGGTAAAGCTTATGATTGAATGTAATAATATCCAGTCCCTTCTCAATCTCAGACTGAAGTCCATAGTCATTTTGGGCCTCAGGAATGTTGCATGATTATGCATTTAAGATATAGTTTGGATTAAAGCTCAATTTGGGAGTTACTATAAAAGACTTGAAGAGTTCCATTGACAAGAATAACAAAGGAACAAAGAGAAGTTTAAGTCAAAGATACAAATGGACGTGATCAAATAAGCATTGGCTATTCTCACTATCTGCTCTTCCATATCTGCTGCTTTTTCACAGTGCTCTGATCGTATTTGACCCAATTCTTTGCACATGGCACATCCGGAACAGCAGTCCCTCCATGAACCAATCCCTCACGAGCCAATTTTCATGGCCCAGATAGAAATCCGGGAGAGCAGATAGGGAGAGTTGCTTGACTTCATCGTGCCACAATGAAGTCATATAAAAGCCCTGTAATGAGGTCTGGACTGGGGTCAGTCACAACCAGATTAAGAGAAGAGTTACAAATCTAGTACTTTCTTTGAAAATGATCAAATGCTTCATCAACCTGAAAGAGTTTCAAGAATTTTGCCACCGCCATGACATCTAAGTTGGGTTTATTTTCAATGGTGGTGTTGACATATGTTGAGTTTATATTTTCAGCGGTGGTGTTGAAATATTTTTGGTTTTTATTTTCATTGGTGGTCTTGGCATGTTGAGTTTATATTTTCAGCGGTGGTGAGACATATGTTGGATTTATATTTTCAGTGGTGGTGTTGACCCGAAAGTGTTGATATATGTTGGGTTCATATTTTCCTGGTGGTCTTGATATATGTTGGGTTTATATTTTCAGTGGTGGTGTTGACCCGGAGATGTTGATATATGTTTGGTTCATGTTTTCAGTGGTGGTGTTGACGGAGGTGGACCGTCTGAGCAAGGATGCGCAGCACGCTCTGCGTCGTACCATGGAGAAGTACACGTCTACCTGCCGTCTCATCCTATGCTGTAACTCCACCAGCAAAGTGATCCCAGCCATCAGGAGCAGATGTCTCGGCATCAGGGTCGCCGCCCCGTCCATACCCCAAGTCAGTTATATTCTTATTGACTTCTATTTAACTGTGCTGATTTTGCTTTTTGTCCCCTGCCTCGATGAAGTCGAAGATGGGGACTTAAATTTGGGTGCGGTCTATCCTATTTGGTAGTTCGTCCGCATTTAGTGTTAGCATGATAAAATCTTGTTCTACTGCATTTAATGGAAGGGAGTTATTACTCCTGTATATTTTGTTTAGCAAGTCAAGTAAATTCCTGACATGAGATTTATCAAAGATATTTGTATTACAATAACGGATATCAAACATCTCAAACAGAATGCTCCCTAAACCATCCACCAAGTATTATATGAATTTACATGATATGACAGGAGTCTGGGTAGACTGGATAATATTTGTAGTGGAAGCAATCAATATTAGAAATGACTCTGCATGTTGATTGACATCCACTTCCATTTTCTTAGTGCAAAAGTGGTATTTTCTGCCTATAGATGGCGCTGTAAATTTGATTTGAAGATAGGAAGCTCAGAAATACAATGCAAAGAGTTGAGATGTTATAAGACATTAAACTGTCATGAGTGGTCCTGAGTAAATAATGACATGAATACTTGGGATACTCTCTATTTTGAATTTTTGTAATATCAAACTTCCATGGAGGAGTAAACATGATACTTTTTGAAATTGAAAAAAAAAGTTGAAATCTGTGTAATTGTAATTGTGCCTGATTTATTTGTGGTATTCAATGTATAGCATGAGTAAAAAACAGAACTTTGATTAACTGTCAAATTCAGATCTGTCAAATATTGACCAGCACAGTGAAGAAGGAAGGATTAGGGAATCTGCCTCAAGAACTGGCCAAAAACATAGCCACCAAGAGTGAAAGGAATATGCGTCGGGCTCTCCTGATGTGTGAAGCTTGCAGGGTACAGCGGTAAGTGTATCAGATATAAAACATAGACTCTAAGAGTGAGAGGAATATGAGGCGGGCTCTCCTGATGTGTGAAGCTTGCAGGGTACAGCGGTAAGTGTATCATATAAAACATAGACTCTAAGAGTGAGAAGAACATGCTAGAAGTGTGAAGCTTGCAGGGTACAGCGGTGAGTGTTATAGGTATAAAACATAGCCACTAAGAGTGAGAGGAACATGTTCTCCTGATGTGTGAAGCTTGCAGGGTACAGCGGTGAGTGTAATAGATATGAATAGCATCAAACCCTTTTGAAGACGAGAGACACTTTCTCTGTAAATGTATAGTAAATGCATGATCATTTTTAGACAATTCAAACACATCAGGAAGAGATCAAAAATCCATAAATTTTAATATAAAAATACTTAAACAATTAACATTATTATATTAATTTGATGATTCTAGAATGGAGAAAAACTCAATTTTCTTACTTGATTTATAGTTTTTAAAATTTATTTGCTGTTGCATAATAAATAAACACATTTAATATTGTAAATTACAACCTAATAGAATTAGGTTCATGGTTGCCCAAATGAATAGAATACAATACAAATTATTGTATTGATTGATGTAAATCTCAAGTGGTAATTCTATTTGTGATAATTATACTTGCAGCTATCCATTCACTGCTGATCAGGAGGTTGTTGAACCAGATTGGGAACTTTTTCTCCGAGAAACTGCCAGCATGGTTGTACAAGAACAAAGTCCAAAGAGGTACAAATATTCTCCTAAAATCTTCATCATTAGCTTATTTAAAATTAATTCTTTCTTTTTCTGAGGAAAGAGAGAGAGGTAATTAACAAGAAAGTATTTTTTTTTTAAAAGAAGAATTTGTATGCAATTTCCATTTTGTAAATGATATTTATATTTCTCCATCCCCCAAATATCAAATGGCCTGGGCCAAAAATCTGGCCTAATATAGTCTGCTGAACGGGTTTGTGAAGTGCTAAAAGAAGGAAATGTGCACGGTTCAGAGTGCCACCCAAATCAAATGCAGCTTCATTTCTGTTAATCTACGCAAGAGTATAAATCGAATGCATCACAGAATGACATGTACACAGAAATATCGGACTTATGCACACCAGCCCTTGTCATCTCTGAGCACTATATATGCAATTTGTTACAATATTGTCTATATTATTGCATATATTTATTATTGCTCTATGAGTTGCATACAAAAAAGAAAGAATGAACAAATGAACAGCATGTACAATTTTGGCAGGTTATATATATGGATGCATTTCCATATATAGCAGAAACTGGAACTCTATTTCAACTATAATCATGTTCGGAAAATTATGCAAGAAATATGGACATGAAATATTAAGCTTTTATGATAGTCATATTAAGTTCTGTTATAACAAGCTAATATTTGAATTGATAATAGAAATTTTACAATAACAAAAGTTGATATTAAAGAATATGAGCAGTAGACTGCATACATTTTATTCAGATGTCAAATTGGTCAGTGAAGAATCATATTTGGTTAGGGAAAACGAGCAAAATGTTGAGGAATTTTAGAATCTGATCCCGATGGCAACCCTGACTTGATACCTTTGGTTAGATTTGGTTTTCCTTCACTAATA
Source organism: Amphiduros pacificus (assembly GCA_949316495.1). Classification (NCBI taxonomy): domain Eukaryota; kingdom Metazoa; phylum Annelida; class Polychaeta; order Phyllodocida; family Hesionidae; genus Amphiduros; species Amphiduros pacificus. Next base: position 18,313,261 of record OX439008.1, on the reverse strand, counting down.
TCATGTGCATAAGTGATGTGCTTGTATATTGATTACTGGATTAATAACTATTAATAAAGACCCTGAACTAAATATGGAATGAGAAATGTCAACCCACTCTGCATTGACATTGCATTTGTTGATTGTTGCTCTTGTGATCGTATTTTGTATTTTATTCTGTTTTTCTTCAGATTATTAGAAGTGCGGGGAAGAATATATGAGCTACTTACCCATTGTATTCCTGCAGACATCATCATGAAGGTCAGATATATACCTTAAATATATTCTCTCACATCATGAAGGTCAGATATATACCTTACATATATTCCCTAACATCACGAAGGTCAGATATATACCTTACATATATTACCTGACATCATGAAGGTCAGATATATACCTTAAATATATTCTCTCACATCATGAAGGTCAGATATGTACCTTACATATATTCTTTAATATCATGAAGGTCAGATATATATCTTATATATGTATTACCTGACATCATGAAGGTCAGATATATACCTTACATATATTCTCTAACATCATGAAGGTCAGATATATACCTTACATATATTACCTGACATCATGAAGGTCAGATATATACCTTACATATATTACCCGACATCATGAAGGTCAGATATATACCTTACATATATTCTCTCACATCATGAAGGTCAGATATATACCTTACATATATTCCCTAACATCATGAAGGTCAGATATATACCTTACATATATTACCTGACATCATGAAGGTCAGATATATACCTTAAATGTATTCTCTCACATCATGAAGGTCAGATATGTACCTTACATATATTCTTTAATATCATGAAGGTCAGATATATACCTTATATATGTATTACCTGACATCATGAAGGTCAGATATATACCTTACATATATTCTCTAACATCAAGAAGGTCAGATATATACCTTACATATATTACCTGACATCATGAAGGTCAGATATATATATACCTTACGTATATTACCTGACATCATGAAGGTCAGATATATACCTTACATATAGTCTCTAACATCACGAAGGTCAGATATATACCTTACATACATTACCTGACATCATGAAGGTCAGATATATATATACCTTACGTATATTACCTGACATCATGAAGGTCAGATATATACCTTACATATATTACCCGACATCATGAAGGTCAGATATATACCTTACATATATTCTCTCACATCATGAAGGTCAGATATATACCTTACATATATTCTCTCATGTCATGAAGGTCAGATATATACCTTACATATATTCTCTCACATCATGAAGGTCAGATATATACCTTACCAAAGGTCAGATATATACCCATACCAAAGAATAAACGAGTCAACATTAATGTTTCTGACAACTTCAGAGCAATTTGTTTACAAAGTGTCCTGTGTAAGCTAATGGATATAGTAATTCTATGTAAAGAAGCAGAGAGTTTAAGTACATGCAATATGCAGTTTGGTTTCAAGCAGGGGCATTCTGCAGCTTTAGCCACCTCAGTGTTGCTTGAAACTACTGACTATTATGTTCGGAAAGGTGGCTTTTTTAAACTATATAGAGGAATAAGACAAGGCTGTCCTATTTCACCCTATCTGTTCATCATTGCAGTTGAAATAATGGCAAATGCCATCCGGAAAACAAGATCAATCAAGGGTATCAAAATCAATATGATTGAATTTAAAGTATCACAATTGGCAGATGACACTACAATTTTTGTGTCTGACTTTGATTCAGTTGGTAATGTCCTGAAACTAGTGAATGAATTCTATAAGATGTCTGGTTTAAAATTAAATGTTGATAAAACCACAGCAATGTGTATTGGTTCCCTAAAACATTATGAATGTGAGAACAAGTATAATTTGAACTGGACAAATGGTCCTATCCATACACTTGGTATTACTATAAGTGATGACCCACAAGTGATTATGCAGGAAAACTTCATGCCCAGGTTAAAAACAATTGACAATGTATTAACAATATGGCATAGTAGAGGGTTATCCCTAAAAGGAAAGGTGACTATCCTGAAGTCCTTAATTATTCCAAAGGTGTTGACTCTTAAATCGCCACAAGGAAACATTGTAATTAATCCAAATGTTAAACCTAAACAGATTTATAATCAGATAATTTTAAATAGGTTCATAAAACCGACTGCACTCCAACAGTGGGAAAATATTTTCTGTATTCAGGAAGAAGACTGGTTATCCATTTTTAATCAGGCATATATAGCAACAAGAGAAACATACTTGCAAAGCTTGCAATATAAATTCATTCATAGAATTATCCCTTGTAGAAAATGGCTGTATAACCAAAGAATATATAGTGATCCAATTTGCCTGAGGTGTAATGCAAACCAAGTAGATGATATCTTACACCACTATGTGGAGTGCAGTGGGTTAAATGATCTCTGGCAAAGGTTAGAAGCATGGTGGAACAAAAATGCTAATTATGAGATTAAGCTTTGTAATAAACATATTATCTTTGGATTGTATTATGATAATCACTTTTATAGTAATGTCAACTATGTAATATTGCTGGCTAAATGGTATATACAAAAACAAGTGTTCAAGGACCAAGCTGTAGATTTTTATCATTTTCTTCCTATATTTAAATACAAACTAGAAATTGAAAAACATATCTGTACAGAAAATGGCAACATTGAGACATTCAATGGGAAATGGTTAAAAATTATGGAAAAACTATGAATATATACATATGTCAAATGGCACATTGAATTGTATATGCACCTAGATATAAGTTAGAAAAGACAATAAAATCTTAATGAGAAAAAAAAAAAAATGTTCGGAAAGGTGGCAATGTATATGCATTGGCATTAGATGCGTCTAAAGCATTTGATCGTGTACAATATGATAAGATGTTTAGATTACTTGTCAATCGCAAGGTAAATCCTTTGTACATTCGCTTGTTGATGAATATGTATGTAAATCAAAAGTTACGAGTGGCTTTTAATGGTAATAGTTCTGAATGGTTTAATGTCGGTAATGGAGTTAAACAAGGAGGGGTTCTGAGTCCTACATTGTTTGGCATATATGTTGATGGCCTGCTTGTTAAACTTAAAGACTCAGGGCTAGGCTGCTACATTGGCGACACTTTCTGTGGAGGCATAGGGTATGCTGATGATTTGTATGTACTTGTACCCACCGTCTCCTCCCTAAGAATAATGATAGGGATTTGTGAAATGTATGCCGCTGAGTTCAATATTAAGTTCAATGGTGCTAAAAGTCAGCTAATGATGTTTGGTAAGGGCAAGCTGAAATTGGACATATTTGTGTGTAGAGACAAAGTTGAGGTTGTCAAAGAGATGAAGCACCTCGGCCATGTTGTCAACGATGATGTGAATGACAGCCTTGTTGGCCCTGTGATTAATGATTTTAATGTAAAGGTCAATACTTTCTTAGCATATTTTAATAATGTTAGATCTGATGTAAAAGATTTGCTATTTAAACAGTATTGTACCAGTTTTTATGGCTTCCAGAATTGTGCTATGTATCATAAGGATTTTGAAAAGCTGTGTATTTCATGGCGCCAGTCAATTAAAAGAGTATGGAAGGTGCCTCGTCAGACTCATAACAGATTGTTGCCACATCTGTCTGACCATTTACCCGGTGATGTGATGTTTGCTAAAAGATTTGTAAAACATTTCTAAAATGGTTGTACAAGCAAGAATGAACTAGTGAGAACTGTTTTTAGGTCATCATGTTTTAATATCTCTCGCCTTGGTAATAATGTTAGATATGTTTGTAATAAGTTTGGATTCAATGTGTGGGATTTTTTAAACATGGATAAATGTGATTTTGATGTAAGAATTTTTTCTAAGTGGTATGATGGCATAGATCTTGAGAATGAAAGAATTGGTTTGCAAATCAGAGAACTGTGTTTGCAGCGTGACAATTACAAGCCATGGATTTTAGAGAGAATGGATGTTTGTGATATCATCCAATTCCTCTGTGTTTCGTAATATGATGCTTTTTATTGTAAACTGCTATTTATTTTAATTTCTCATGTTCATGTAAATATTGTATATTATAGCTATAAGAATGGATGTTTAGTCCGAAATAAATATAAATAAATAAACATATATTCTCTCATGTCATGAAGGTCAGATATATACCTTACATATATTCCCTCACATCATGAAGGTCAGATATATACCTTACATATAATCTCTCATGTCATGAAGGTCAGATATATACCTTACATATATTCTCTCATGTCATGAAGGTCAGATATATATCTTACATATATTCTCACATGCACACAAATGTTGTCAGAAATTGGTTCAGACTTGACAAAACAGCAACAGAAAAGAAGATGAAGTTGAAAGTTTTGTCTGATATAATATTTTTTTTTTTTTTTTAACCAAATAGACAGTTGGCTCATTAGTTTTGTGATATCTACACCTTTTTGTTGTTTAAAAAAATATTTATTGAGCATATTTGTTGGGTATGTAGTATTTCTATTTGTTAAGTATATTTGTTGAGTATATAGTATTTATATTTGTTGAGTATATAGTATTTATATTTGTTGAGTATATAGTATTTATAATTGTTGAATATATTTGTTGAGTATATAGTATTTATATTTGTTGGCTATATAGTATTTATATTTGTTGAGTATATTTTTTTAGAATAATAGCTGTGATGTTGGATGGTGTTTTCAGGGATTACTGGAGGAGCTTGTGAGGAACTGTGACGGTCAGCTCAAGTCGGAGGTGACACAGGTGGCGGCCTACTACGAGCACCGCCTGCAGCTGGGACAGAAGGCAATCTACCACCTAGAAGCTTTCATTGCCAAGTTCATGTCCATCTACAAGAGATTCCTTGAGGAACAAATGGCCGATTTCTTGTGATTGTAAAAAAAACCTGAATTTTGAATGTATTTGTAAAAAGCTAAAGTTTTCATCAACCACAGAGCAATATAAATTGGACATTTTATAAGAAGGCATTTCTGGTTGAGTTATTCCTATATGGAATGCTAAATATTGATGAGGAAAGGCCATAATAGTAATAAATCCATAGTTTCTAAAGGTATGTCCATCATCATACAAGTATTCAATAAGTGTCAAACCAGACATGGCAGACTAATTTGTACTCAATATATATTTATATATATATAGATATATATAGTCCTTTATACATTTTTAACTATATATATCTATATCTATATATATATATTTATATATCTATATATATATATATATATCTATATATATATATATATATATATATATATATATATATATATATATATATATATATATATATATATATATATATATATATATATATATATATATATATATATATATATATATATATATATATATATATATATATATATATATATATAGATATATATAGTTAAAAATGTATAAAGGATTATTTTTTGTGTGAAATAAAAGATGCAAATCGCACAATTCTGTATCTTGCAAATCTTATTGATGCATTTTGTTTGTGCAATACATACCCATTTTATGCTGTTTGGGTTTGAGCAATGATTCAAGACCATTATTTTGAAGATAATATTTGAAATACCATTAGGATTCAGATGAAGAGTCTATTAAAGGTTAAAAAGCATTATTTGGGCTACTTTGCCACACTAAACACTTTGTCAAAGACGTTTGGAAATAAAACCAATTTCTTCATCTTGGAGCTATTATGGAAACCAAACTTTCCCCTCATTTATTTTGAACATTGTGGTGACAGATTAGCCCAGCTTGTCTCAGTGCTTAACATGAACAACTTAGCAATGAAAAACTTTGTCTGCCTCCTTAAAATCCAAAGTGATTAAAAAAAAAGTTTAAACAAATGAAACCTACAGGTAAAAAGGGAAAAAAGAAGGAAAAGTTCCTTTTGTCAATTATAACAATGATAAGTGTCCGATCAGCTCCACACAGACCTTGATATTGCCTAAGAAACCCGGTCATCTGTACTTTTCACAAACTCTACTTTGCGCTATTATTGAGAGCTCATTGAGAAATATTTATTATTCAGGTAGATTTCGGATAGATACCATGTAGATGATATGTTATAGAATTTCAACCATGTTTCTGCTCCAGAAAATCACCAAAATTCCTAGAAAACGCAATATCTTTTGTGACACTAAATATATAATATTTACATGTAGTACAAGCTTCTGGCCAATGCACTGATTTCATATCCATTGTTGCCCAGTACAAGCATTGGCATTAAAGTTTGGTGGCATTGGCCAATCAGGCCAGTGATTAAAAGAATTCATTAGTCAGAGAAGAAAGTGGCCTGAATGTGCAATGTAATAAATTCTTTATAATACTGCGTTGGAAATGATGTGATAAATGACATGCATAGTAGTTCAAGTTCATGTGTCATAGCCATCCAGACATTTACCATTTACATGTACATTGTACAGGGAGGGGAGAAATTCTGTCATTCTGTTTTTCCATCAAAATTGATCTTCTCTGAGGTAACATAATGGATTTCTTAGATATTAATAGGTAAACTGTAGAATTATCTATTTTCAATGAGGCTAAGGTTGTTTTTCAAATATTTTATTGACTTTTAAAAACAATATAATGGCAAAACAAATTGCTTTGCACATACAAATACACTTGAAACATCCAATGCCTCACTCAAATGAAGCCGCAGTTGGCAACATCTGGAATAAAATAATGTGGGGGAGAGTTAAAAGTTTTAAAAATTGAAAAACTTGTCACATAGGGTACATATTATGATCCTTGGTTCTTTGCTTGCGTGAATTACATTATGTTTGATACAAAACATTACATCTGTATAAATACTATCAAATAAAACGTTTTTATAAATTTATTTCCTTGGTTCGGTTTCAGTATAAAAAAACCTGGAAATAGAGAATAACTTCCGTATGATCTTTCAGTGTTCAGTGTATGGAATGAAAGTTTGGCCAGTGTCCTGGTCAAAATCTTTTTTTCACGTTTGACTTTATAATTTGCCACATAAATTAGCATTACATGCATGCAATTCTTGCAGTTACAGTGGATTCTTTGACTGTTACCATCCCACTTGGACCTTTTTATGATGCCTGGGTCCCTGACACAAGGAGGGGGCTAGAAACTCAGTCAATGCCTACTACGGTATATAATTTTCTGAATTTGGTATTCATTTGGATTTTATCATGCAAGTATATTGGAATGACTTGCTGTAGGAATTAGAAGGAAATAACCTCTTGCCATTTTCAAATATTGCACTCTACAGGTAAACAAAATCTTGCTGGGTGTTCTACAAGTTAACTCGGCAAAACCAATTGGCATCCAGCCTGGAGATGTTGGGGAGGCTTAACATACAAACACTTAACATTAGACTATGCAGTCCATTATATAATAGGACTATCAAGGACATCTCGTTGCAATGGGTTTGTGCAGCGGGCGAATAATGTCACTATTATGGAGGGTTTGCTCTGATTGGTTGACATAAATATAGAACAGGGAAACCCTAAACAACAACTGCAAGTTCCAGTGACGTGTGACCGGAATTCCGGGCAAAGGCATACGGGCACCTGCGAGCTGGTTTACTGTCCATATATATGGACATGTTATTACTGTCTAACTTAACATACAATCACTGCACAAACCCCAGGCACATTTTTCACTTGACACTTAAATGTGAGATAAATGTTTTCACTCCAATGATGAATCGTGTATGAAGTTTTGATTGTGTTGCTCCACCAATCAAACATTATTCATATCCACTTTTACTGCTGAATAAATGCCTTTGAGAAAAAGTTTTATGTTTATCCAACCAGCCAGAAAATAGGCCATTGAAATAAATGCTGCTCCCCTTGACCCACTGAGGCACTATGGGGATATTTGCTGCATGACCTGAATATGCAGATGAAGGCAAACAAATGGACCAGTTCCTCTTTGTATTCTTCAATGTTGCTCAACAACCAGAATAGTTTCCACAAATTTAGCTTCTTCAGTGGTTTGTTGATGTACATCATTTCCCTTGCTTATATAAATACTTTTTAAATTGTCCACCCGGAGAAGGTAGTTGTCAAAGTTGGACAAGTGGACAAATGTGTTAAGTGAGTAAGTGTAACTGTACACTGAATTTTGATCTTTTATTTTCTACCTTTGGTTGAAAGAAATGTTGTTTATTGAGGCAGATGAACATGTAAATGTTATATTGTTTAGCTGTTTATATATAAATGTTTATATATAAATGTTTATTTGGAGATGAAGGCCTTGGTAACCATGTAATTAGACTAGGCTGGAGGTGCCAAATGTACCGATCCTGGAGGTGACTGCCATGGTGACCCTGCACCAAATGTACCAGGCTGGAGGTGACCCTGCACCAAATGTACCAGGCTGGAGGTGACAGCCATGGTGACCCTGCACCAAATGTACCAATCCTAGAGGTGACTGCCATGGTGACCCTGCACCAAATGTACCAACCCTGGAGGTGACTGCCATGGTGACCCTGCACCAAATGTACCAATCCTGGAGGTGACTGCCATGGTGACCCTGCACCAAATGTACCAATCCTGGAGGTGACTGCCATGGTGACCCTGCACCAAATGTACCAGGCTGGAGGTGACCCTGCACCAAATGTACCAGGCTGGAGGTGACAGCCATGGTGACCCTGCACCAAATGTACCAATCCTAGAGGTGACTGCCATGGTGACCCTGCACCAAATGTACCAACCCTGGAGGTGACTGCCATGGTGACCCTGCACCAAATGTACCAATCCTGGAGGTGACTGCCATGGTGACCCTGCACCAAATGTACCAATCCTGGAGGTGACTGCCATGGTGACTCTGCACCAAATGCATTAATTCTAGAGGTGACTGCCTGTGCCCCAAATGTACCAGGTTTGGGTGACTGCCATGGTGACCCTGCACCAAATGTACCAATCCTGGAGGTGACTGCCATGGTGACCCTGCACCAAATGTACCAACCCTGGAGGTGACTGCCATGGTGACCCTGCAGCAAATGTACCAATCCTGGAGGTGACTGCCATGGTGACCCTGCACCAAATGTACCAATCCTGGAGGTGACTGCCATGGTGACTCTGCACCAAATGCATTAATCCTAGAGGTGACTGCCTGTGCACCAAATATACCAGGTTTCGGCGACTGCCATGGTCACCCTGCACCAAATGTACCAATCCTGGAGGTGACTGCCATGGTGACGCTGAACCAAATGTACCAGTCCTGGAGGTGACTGCCATGGTGACCCTGCACCAAATGCATTAATCCTAGAGGTGACTGCCTGTGCACCAAATGTACCAGGTTTGGGTGACTGCTATAGTGACCCTGCACCAAATGTACCAATCCTGGAGGTGACTGCCATGGTGACGCTGAACCAAATGTACCAGTCCTGGAGGTGACTGCCATGGTGACCCTGCACCAAATGCATTAATCCTAGAAGTGACTGCCTGTGCACCAAATGTACCAGGTTTGGGTGACTGCCATGGTGACCCTGCACCAAATGTACCAATCCTGGAGGTGACTGCCATGGTGACCCTGCACCAAATGTATCAACCCTGGAGTTGACTGCCATGGTGACCCTACACCAAATGTACCAACCCTGGAGGTGACTGCCATGGTGACCCTGCACCAAATGTACCAACCCTGGAGGTGACTGCCATGGTGACCCTGCACCAAATGTACCGATCCTGGAGGTGACTGCCATGGTGACCCTGCACCAAATGTACCAGGCTGGAGGTGACCCTGCACCAAATGTACCAGGCTGGAGGTGAAAGCCATGGTGACCCTGCACCAAATGTACCGATCCTAGAGGTGACTGCCATGGTGACCCTGCAGCAAATGTACCAATCCTGGAGGTGACTGCCATGGTGACCCTGCAGCAAATGTAAAGGGCTGGAGTTGACTGCCATGGTGACCTGCACCAAATGTTAGTGTATACTAACATGGTGACCCTGTACCAAATGTACCGGGCTGGAGGTAACTGACATGGAGATTGGCACTAAACATTAGATCAGGCTGGAGATGTCTGCCAGGATAGACTTGAATCAAAAGTCTCTATATACTCAACCAGTGCTTTGTAGATGAACTCGTATTCCATCTGAAACAAAAATATCTCCAATGAACTAGATTTACTGATATTTATAAAGATGTATAAAGTTATTATTTGTTTGTTTTAAAAACCTTTCAATAGTGCCCAACTCCTTTCAATTAGTGACTGAGAATCATCCATGGCTTGCATTATCACATAGACATGCTAACATAACCAAGACTGATGTATGTGTCCCAACCAGAAATTGAACTTCAGACCTTTAGCAATTGGGACAAATGTCTCACCAAATGAAGTCCAGTCCTCATATGAAATGGACATAAATTGTTCAAACACAGAAAAATATACATACAAAACTGGGCACCATGTATTGTCTCTGTTCTCGCAACTTGTGAGTTATCTGTGGAACATCAACTTTTCCATCATCTATCACTTTGTCTATGGATAATGCAAGTGCACAAAATACACTGCTGCGGTCACCTCCACCACTGCAAAATAAGAGATATTGTTGGACATAATTGTAATACCATCCTAAAACAACATACAATGTCCCTCTCATAGCAAATTTGAGGACAAGCAAATTATAAAATAAGAAGATTTAAAACCCAAACCTCGTCTAATACACGTAAATACGGTACCTGCAATGCACTGTGACAGGTCTGGTGTCATGTCCTGTCTTTCTCAGCTGGCTGATCAGGTCTATGAGTCCTGTAGCATGGTCTGGCATTTTACCGTCTGGCCACTCATGGTAGTGATATTGCTCTACAGTTCTACAAGTATCCTGGTCCTGAAAATATTTTATCTACTCTTATCATATATTTCAAAACAAAAGCTCTTTAGTAATATTGAGGTGGGTCCACGATCTTCTGTGACATGCCCTAATTGCTTCTTTGGATGAAAAGCAGATCCAAAGTTTGAGATGTTATTGACATACAATCAATATCCAGTTCTGCTGGATTGTACATGACCCTAGGATATGACTCATAAATTAAATGTACTGTAATTTTGAGTTTCATGGATATCTTTTCGGAAACATAGAACCGCTATGTTACTGAACACTTAAGCCTAAAAGATAGACTAAACTTGTGTTTACATAATTCCACTTACTTCTGATTTCCATATATTAAAGGACCTGACAATGTAGCCACCATAATCACTTGTGTCTTTGTACTCCACTTGTATGCTTCCAAATTTATATACACCATCATCAGTTGACTCTGCAGGCCAATACTTGTAACAGTCCAACTGCAAAATGAAATTTCGTACTTATTATTTGGAAATACCGATAAATTATAATAGATTTGCCTCTGGCATATGTATACATCAGTAGAAATGACAGACATAGGCATATAACGTTTTTACTGTGTGGGACACACCCACAAATGATACATGACTGAATGTGGACATTTGTAGCCTATTTTCATAAAACATGGCCAGTGACCTTGAAGTGACCTTTGAATGACTTTGAAAATGAAACTCCTATTTCCGATTTTACTATAAATTTTAATATTCAATCATCTGCATCTTTCAAAAACTAACTCAAAGAGTCTTTATTCATCAAAATCCGTTCAGAATTAACAATATTAGAGCAATTTTTAATTTTGGACCAATCTGCAAATATTGCGCTTTGGACTGCCCCGGCGCGGGGTAGGAATGTCCAGTTTTTAAACAAGTTTCATTGTCTTCAAAATTGTTTGACATTTCAACATCTGTTTCCAAGAGATCACCAGGAGATATGTTAAGCTTTTGGTAAGAAGCTTTATATTTTACCAAAAATGTAAAAAGTAAAGATTGTTAATATTTAATAATAGCTTTTTTTCTCCAATATATATTATCATGTAATTTGTGATACCGTCACACTGCACCTCAAATATCTGCCATACTTATCACTAACCAAACCTATGATTAATGGAGCATTATGCCTAATGTACCACTAATGTAGTATTCTGCCTGACGTACTACTAATAGAGCATTCTGCCTGACATATCACTAATGGGGCATTCTGCCTAATGTACTACTAATGGAGCATTCTGCCTAACGTACCACTAATGGAGCATTCCGCCTAATGAACCAATAATGGAGCATTCAGCCTAATGAACCAATAATGGAGCATTCAGCCTAACATACCACTAATGGAGCATACTGCCTAATGTACCAATAATGGAGCATTCTGCCTGACATACCAATAATGGACACTCTGCCTAACGTACCACTAATGGAGCATTCTGCCTAATGTATCACTAATGGAGCATTCTGCCTAATGTACCACTAATGGAGCATTCTGCCTGACTTACCAATAATGGACATTCTGCCTAATGTACCACTAATGGAGCATTCTGCCTAACGTACTACTAATGGAGCATTCTCCCTAATGTACCACTAATCGAGCATTCTGCCTGACTTACCAATAATGGACATTCTGCCTAATGTACCACTAATGTAGCATTCTGCCTGACGTACTACTAATAGAGCATTCTGCCTGACGTACCACTAATGGAGCATTCTGCCTAACGTACCACTAATGGAGCATTCTGCCTAATGTACCAATAATGGAGCATTCTGCCTGACGTACCAATAATGGACATTCTGCCTGATGTACCAATAATGGAGCATTCTGCCTAACGTACCACTAATGGAGCATTCTGCCTAATGTACCAATAATGGAGCATTCTGGCTGACATACCAATAATGGAGCATTCTGCCTAACGTACCAATAATGGACATTCTGCCTAATGTACCACTAATGGAGCATTCTGCCTAATGTAACACTAATTTGAGCATTCTGCCTAATGTACCACTAATGGAGCATTCTGCCTAATGTACCAATAATGGACATTCTGGCTGACGCATCACTAATGGAGCATTCTGGCTGACGCATCACTAATGGAGCATTCTGGCTGACGTACCACTAATTGAGCATTCTGCCTAACGTACCAATAATGGAGCATTTTACCAACCTCCGACTAACTGGATCATTCTACCGACCCTCTAGCGGACTGAGCATTCTACTGATCCTCTGTTGGATCGCGATTCTACCGATCCTCTATCAGCCCAAGAACCCTACCGACCCTCTATTGCACTGAGCACCCTACCGACCCTCTATTGCACTGAGCACCCTACCGACCCTCTTTTGGACCCATCATTCTACCGACCCTCTATCGGACCGATCATTCTACCGACCCTCTGTCGGACCAATCATTCTACTTATCCTCTATCGAACTGAACATTCTACCAACCCTCTATCGGACCGAGCATTCTACTGACCCTCTATCGGACCGAGCATTCTACTGACCTTTTGTCGGACCAAGCATTCTACTGACCCTCCATCGGACCAAGAACCCTACCGACCCTCTATCAGACCAAGAACCCTACCGATCCTCTATCAGCCCAAGCACCCTACCTATCCTCTATCGGACCAAGCATTCTGCTGATCCTCTATCGGACCAAGAACCCTACCGACCCTCTATCAGACCAAGCATTCTACTGAACCTCTATCGGACTGAGCATTCTACCGACCCTCTATCGGACCGAGCATTCTACCGACCCTCTGTCGGACCAAGCATTCTACAGACCCTCTCTATCGGACTGAACATTCTACCGACACTCTATCAGACTGAGCAATCTACCGACCCTCTATCGGACCAAGCATTCTACCGACCCTCTCTATTGGACTGAGCATTCTACCGACACTCTATTGGACTGAGCATTCTACCAATCCTCTATCGGATTGAGGGTTCTAGGACATTCCCCACCCGGACATTCCCCACCCGGACAATCCCCACCCGGACAATCCCCACCTAGGACATTCCCCACCCGGACATTCCCCACCCGGACATTTTCCACCCACTTAGTGTATGACTCTATTTCCCTAGATGCAATCACTAGGTATCTGTTTACCCTTACACCTCATAATTGTGAACATTCAGAACTACTCTACTTATATAGATTCCTTAGCGCTACTTGCATTTTGATCAAGTCGAAAAACTAATTTCTGCTTCACACATCTACTTGAAAATAACACACATAGGGTAAAAAGACCTGCTAAACATGATAGAATAGTCCATTTGGCAAAAAGAAAAAAAATTCTGAGTGAAATAGCTTGAAGAAATTGATAACGAAAGTAAGACGATTAAAGATGAAATTCACATTCAAATGCAATCACAGTTTGACAGGGGTATAGATACAAATATAGAAATCTTAACTACTTAGCTTAAGTTGATCTATTTGTATCTTATAACTTATAATAAAATTTATATTTCATTTTGCAATTAAACTTAATTAAATTGAATAAAGGTCCACAGGGACAATTAATAGCAACAAACAACAACTAGCTGCATGGTTAGGGAGGGGGGGCCCCAAGGAAGTGATGGTGGTGGGAGGGGGTGTATCAAATGGTATATGGGGGCTGAAGGGTGGGAATGATGGTGGGTGGGGAATGTCCGGGTGGGGAATGTCCGGGTGGGGAATGTCCTAGGTGGGGAATGTCCGGGTGGGGAATGTCCGGGTGGGGAATGTCCGGTTGGGGAATGTCCTTATACCGGTTAATCCGTCATACCGGTTCATTGCCTGTTTGTGTGAGCATCACCACGGCCTTCACCTCATGCTCCCAGATCATTCTCCAGAACTCTGGAGCAGTGTGCTTCTGTGGGTCCTGGGTGACGATGAATTGCTTCTCCTGATAATATCCCTGAAATAACCAGGAGTTTGTATGTAAATTGTACTTTTCAATTATTTGCAGTTGAGCTTGTAAAAAAAAACATAAATTGCACTTTTCAAATATATAGAGATCGTAATAAAAAGATTTTTTATTGAAAACATATATTCTTTCTACCAAATGTGATATTTAGCAGAACATGAAATGTTTCTTTGGTGTGAAGCAATTTAGACCAACTGAGAGAGAATCCTGGGACTGGAACACAATGCCCCACTCCTTTCAAAGAAAGGTGTGCGATGATAAGTTGTGTGCATTTTATGGAAACAATACACCAGTTAATTTCTATATCAACAATGCAATGAGGCTAATGCATCATGACAAATTCACATGTTTTAATATATTGTATATGTGTATTTTGCATAAAATGCAGCTTAAAAGACAATAGCACATTTCTCCATAATATATCCATCAATGTGTTGGTGGTTTCCCTAAGGATAATATATGATAATATAATGTACATACATCAATCCAGGAGGCATTGATATAATCCTTGTCCGGATCATCTGGCCTGGGGGTTATATCCACTATATTGCTGTCAACTGTATATATGGGGTATGGAAGAAAACCACATTATTATTACCCACATGTTTTAAGATGTTTTAATCATAAAGCTATGGAAGGTTTTCCCTATTAAGCCCGTATTTAACCTGCTGGGTATTAACCTTAATTTACTGGCAGGCAGAGAACATCTCTTTCATCACAAATACTTGGATGAGTCAATAGATAAGTATTTTCCCATTATCTATCTTTCCATGATATATGTGTGCCCCACTTTGACCTAACGAGGCTATTGAAGTGCAAAGTATTAACTATGTATTTATTGAGCCTAAAGCTGTTCTATAAATAGGTCAGGATGGCATGACAAAAGGAAATACAAGGTTAGGAATATTTAGTGAGGCTCTTCTTTATGTTATTTGTATATTCCGTCAAGCTGTGACCCATGTCTTGGGTATTCTCTAGTGATTATGTGAAGTGTATATAATTATATATCGCTCACTTACATGGTACAATAAGATCAGGGTATCTATTCCTATTAGCATTCTTTTGCTTTTGTCCTTTGGTTGTTGGTTTTCGCTCAGGTGGAAGACTTTCCAATTTCTAAAATGGACATTCACGTATCAATATGGCACACACAAGGATGTTTTTTTGTGCATGTGTAACTGGGATATAAGGGAATTCAAACCTGGAATTCCTCCTCCGCATCAAACTTGGGTTTTGAGTTTTGTTTGAATTCCTGCCAGTAGTGGGTAAGTTGTTGTGCATCAACTTCTTTATCACCATAAGTATGTGCCTCTATGATAGTCCTATACACATAGACATATTGTTCCTATAGTGCAAAAAATAAAGACAAATCATTGTCAAAGATATCCAAACAAGTACCATGATGCATCTTTTGTATGCCTTATGAATATTGCAGGAAGATATTCTGACATTTATCTAATCCATTCTATCAATATCTATCCTAATTATTAGGTAACCTCTAAATGGTGACAATAGTCTTCCAAATGCTGAAATATAATCTTTTTGTATCACATCTTTCCTGCTTTTAAATGCTATAATTACAATGTACAGTATCATAGTGAATAATAAGCTAGAATTAATATCTGACAGTCAGTATACAGATGACATAATTATCACACCATAAAATGGATTAGGTTGCTGCGCTGTTGTCGAAGGTGAGCTAGACAATTATAGATATCCATATGTCCGTCTCTCCTCAGCTGCTCCCATAATATCTCAGTTGCTATGTACACACCCGTCTCACCTGTCCCGGCGCTGTAACATATTACAATATTATAACATATCACCCTGAACAGATCTGATACCACCGCAATTGTGTTATTCTCATAATAAGCCAACTATATAGATTATTATAAAAATAAAAGCCTTAATTTTTAAAAAATCAAATAGATTCTCAGTTGAATATATATATAAATTAAATAGAATAAAATGAAAAAAACTAAACAAAACAAAATTCTTCTTTCACATTTATAGCCCACAGAAAACATTTTTTTCAGATTTATACCACATAGAAACAGTACTTTGCTTAGAACTTTAGTACATTGCATTTTGCCAACGATTGGTGTCTAAAATCACAACTGAGATTTATCCAAAGCTTAAAATGACATTTGAACTTTTGAATGTAACATGAATGGACAAAAGCCTGACCGGAAAACATTGTCACGATGTTTTAATGGGAGCTTGAACTGACCTGCAATGGACCACTGGAGGGCCTTTTTCAGCATTGGTGCTGTACTGGTGTATCTTCTTAATGAACTGGAGCAGTGAGGCGTGGGTGACAGGGCATTTACTGTACCTATGCTCCATACTCCTCCACTTGGTGTAGTGAAACTGGTGCACAGTGTGGGCCTCCTCCTGGCCACTGCATTCCTCAGTCTAGAAGCCATTTGTATTTCAATTAAATGCAGTCATTGTAAGGAGAAGACTCAGATAGGCCTTCCTAATTGATGAGAGTGAAACATTGGAACGACATCAGAGAGAATAGTGACATAGTGCATGTAACGGGTTTATAGCAGTGGGAGGTGCGGACGTCCAGAAAGCACCCTGCAGAGCTCTTTCAGTGACATTTAATATTGGCCGTGTTCGACTTTCATTTACCAAATCAACCACATAGAATGCCATTTTTTCAAAAATTATCAAAATGTTATAACCCAATTGACTCTACATTCAATATATTTTTTATTATATATTTCATGACTAATTTGCTCATATTTTTCATGAAATATTTCTTCTTTTTTAGGTATTATTATGATAAGAACAAGTTATTGCTGATTATTTTCTGAAATTAGATTAATATCTAATTTATCTAATATCTCAAAAATAAATGTGAGGTCAAATTAAAGTCCGTCAATTTGTCACTTTTGTAACCCTACCGATTTAAGCTATTTTTAATCATTTTAGCTTCATAATAAATATTGAAATTGATGGACTTTTTTTTCAATTTCTTTTTAGTATTATGTGTTTTTCTGTGCAGTATTCGATATATTTTTATAAACTAACCCCCAATAAGCTGGCATTTTTATATTATTTCAAAAAAACTTAGTATTATAGTATTTTCCTCTGTTTTCCCTTATAGATTGACCTCAAAACTATAAATTGCTCTCAAATTGTTAATTATGAACAGATTTTGATGAATAAGGACTCTACGAGCTCATATTTGAAAGATGTAGATGATAGGGTAATAAAACATGTATATAATTTCGTGGAAATAGGCTTTCTATTCTCAAGGTCATTGAAAGGTCACTTCAAGGTCACTGGCAATATTTGATCAAAATAGCCTAAGAAGGTTGACATTCGATCACATATCATTTGTAGATGTATTCTGAGTAGTAAAAAATTTATATCCCTATGTCTGCCATTTCTAGTGATGATATAAAATGTGGCATTTATATAGCCCTGATTCCAGACAATGTCTGCTGATAGCACTTGAAAGTAACTTGCCAGGATTCGAACCAGGAATCCCAAAGTATGGTATTATGTGACCTTGAAAATATCACCACATGTCAAAATCCTATTTAGTCTTTAAATAACTCACTGTGACATAGTTGCGCTGATAACTACTCTGAGTAACCCCGGTTCAATCACATATGGCAAGTTACTTCGATAATGCATTATTCTTACAGTCAAACGAGCATAATCAATAAAGTGAAAATATTGCCGGTCTTGAACTTGACTTTCATCCCACGTCAATAAAACGTTATCCAAACAAATAATCTGTATATATACTTTACATATCCATAACATCAAGTTATAGATCAGCTTCTGCACACGTTTGGAAGGTGTGACCTATTTGACCAATAAATAGGTCAATGTGGCCCAGGTACATAAATTATTTACAGAAAATGTGATCAAACATATTGTGTAAGATAAATGTTATGTGTCGTGTTTTGCCAAATATCAAATATAGGTGATTTTAAATTGTCTTCTGTGCCGGTCATGGTCTTATCCTTGACTCAAGGTCACAAAATATGCATTCAAATAAGCTACCCTTTGATATTTTCAAATATTCACGTAAAATCAAGACCTAATCTTCTCTGATTTATAAAGGATTAGATTCTCAATATTTTGTAAGTTGTGACCTATATGCCTATGAATAGATCAATGTGACCTAGTTACATAAATTATTCTAAAAACCAGGCACAAATATATTGTGCAAGATAAATGTAGTGGAAACAATGCTATTTGTAGTATTTTGCAAAATATCACAAATAGCCGATTTTTAAAATCGGCTACTGTGACCTTGAAAAATGCTCAAGGTCACCCAATATCTAATATATTCGAGCACCTCATAGGTCGATCACATCTATAAAGTTAAATCAATATTGCTGTATCCTTTTCAGAAAATACAGCATTCATAAGCGAAGTTGCTCCTGTGCTGTCATGGCGTTGACCTTGACCCAAGGTCATAATAGTTCAGCCAAAGAAATTACAATTGATTAGCCTATGCAAATACTATTGACACACCCGATATTTTGTCTTTGCCAGTGTGAATTCTGATATTTAAAGTGTTAGCAACAAATGCTATGATAAATTAAAATGGAGCAAACACATATGATAAGGAGTAGTTCTAAACATTTACTGAATGGGAAGCCATCCATCATCCCCACTGCAGTCCAGAAATCCATTCAATTATGACAATGGAGGACCTGCATTTTGGCAGTGTAAGACCAGAGTTTGATAGTGAATGACCTGAGCAGTGAAAGAAGTGCATACATGACATGCAGAAGATCTTTTCTTTTCTCCAAATACAGTGTATTACTCGTCATCTGTGTATAAGTATGAAGACATTGTGACGTGTGCCTTACATTCCATATCTGCAGAGTCCTGATGCAGTAGTCAGCATACTGTTTGAAGTCGGTAAGTTTCACTCCCATCATGTCGTAGAAGACGGTCTTATTCACAGCATCCGGCCAATATTGAGAAACCAGTTCCTGAAACAAGGAAGGAATAAAGAAAAATCCCCAAAAAAATGACAAAAATATTAAATTCTCATCTGCTTGAGTAAAGATGTCGTTCATTTTAAAGTTTCGGATAATGAAGCTTATGTAATGACTTTCCAGAGACTTTTCCTGATATTTTTATGTGTGCATTAATAAAAAATGTAGTTAATTTTACATTAATATAAATGCAGTTAACTGTACATTCATATAAATGCAGCTAGCTATACATTAGTATAAATGCGGTTAACTTTACATTCATATAAATGCAGTTAACTATACATTAATATAAATGCAATTAGCTTTACATTAATATAAATGCGGTTAACTTTACATTAATATAATGCAGTTTAACTATACATTAATATAATTGCAGTTCACTGTACATTCATATAAATGCAGCTAGCTATACATTAGTATAAATGCGGTTAACTGTACATTCATATAAATGCAGTTAACTATACATTAATATAAATGCAATTAGCTTTACATTAATATAAATGCGGTTAACTTTACATTAATATAATGCAGTTTAACTATACATTAATATAATTGCAGTTCACTGTACATTAATATAAATGTGATTAACTTTACATTAATATAAATGCGGTTCACTGTTCATTAATATAAATGTGGTTAACTTTACATTAATATAAATGCGGTTCACTATACATTAATGTGGTTAACTTTACATTAATATAAATGCAGTTTACTATCCATTATTATAAATGTGGTTAACTTTACATTAATATAAATGCGGTTCACTATACATTAATATAAATGCGGTTCACTGTCCATTAATATAAATGCGGTTCACTATATATACATTAATGTGGTTACCTTTACATTAATATAAATGCAGTTCACTATCCATTATTATAAATGTGGTTAACTTTACATTAATATAAATGCGGTTCACTATACATTAATATAAATGTGGTTAATTTTACATGATTATAAATGCGGTTCACTGTACATTAATATAATCAAGGTTAAGATGAATTCAATGCCACCATTTTGTTCGGCACACATATACCTTAAGTATCTGGACCTATCTTTTCGTATGCAACTCTTAGAGCAATAACTCTATGTAATAATACAGACTATATTGTAGCAAATTGCATATTTTGTGATCAGAGATGAGGAGGGCTGGTGTGTATACGTCAGAGATTTCTGTGTATGTTGAAGATGCGTTTGATTATGTTTTGAGTCCGTGTTTTATGTATTTACGTATCCATCAGAAGTGTAATTTGATAATTCTGGTTGTCCGATGTGGAATTTACTCATCCCGGACGTTCAGACGCCCTTTTCTTTGCATCCTGCCCTATGGTTATGGTTCAGTTTAATTGCAGGACATCACAGAATGACATGTACATTTACGGCAACTTCAAAATGATGAGAAAATATAAATATCCTTTTCAAAAAGGAAATTACATACAACTATAGGAATTATCACAGAGATAATTCCATTTTTACAAGTGCAGGGCAGGAAAGCTGGCACTCAGATAACCCTCTGGAGGGGGTATAAGATAGGCGGCAGCACCAGTCCTTCTTGGTGACCTACATTCATGCACCCTGATCATAACAAAGACTGCTGCATGCTTTTGCTGCTTGTTACATCAAATTTCTGCAACCCGCCTCCGCCCCCTTTTACATTTCACCGCCGGGGTTTCAGTTAGTGCCAGTGTTTCACTTAGAGGGGTGTTTCACTTAGCGCCCCATAAATAGAGCTATTCCTAGGAAGGGGTTATTTAATAATTGTATATAATTCTAGGACATATGATTGTTAATTACTTGTAAGTAAATTTTTAAAATATACAGTATATACATTGTCTATTTACTTGTCCATGCCAAAGAACAAAGATGTGTGAATTATTAAATTGTTTAGTAACATACATATTAGTCAATGAAACCTGTTCCTTATAGTATTTCTAGGTAGGATAGCATTATATTACTGTAAACTTATATAAGATGTATTTTTACATGTCTTTCAACGTTTCATGGATATTTGTTATAACCTCATCACATAAGGTTCACTCAGTTAATAAATATTTATTTTACCCAAAATAGTCTGCCTTTGTTTTCCTGCACTGCATTTGTAAAAATCTTTTTTTCTGAAAAAGACTTTCTTGTTAAATATTATTATAACGCACCACATCGTCCTGGTAGAGATGACACATCATGACCACCAGGTGGCAGTTCTGTTCCCAGATCATCCTCCAAAAGTCAGCAATTGTGTCACGGAGGGGACCTTGTAACACCAAAACAGTTTACATAAGATCTATCTCCAAAGAATTACATGACACAAACATTAAGAGTTAACATTAATTTGCATGAGCATGAGCCGGAACCGAGGCTTCATTCATCTTAATCCAGTATTTTACTAAATATTTATGTTTTCAAATAAAATGTTTAATAGAATTGTGTTTAACTGAGACAAAATAATGTTTAGAAAAAAATGATATTGTACCTTGTGCTGCAATATAATTGTAGTGACCATTGGGACACTGAAATTAAATCATTAACTCTAACATTAACTCTACAAATAGTTATATAGGAAGTGTTGTAAAGTATACAATTATAATGATATTAACGCCCAAAATGGTTCCTGAAATTATAGATACCTTGATAACATTAGTTAATCGTTTCTATTGGAAAGTGGGGAGGATAGTTCTAAAACAGGTCATCAAAAGCAAGTGTCTATGTATGGCGTGTTTATTTTCCTTAAGAGAAAGTTCCTTAATTGAGATAGATCTTACTGGAGACAAAATCCAAAATCGGCCGATTGCCGATCTCCATGTTGTTTTTCCCCATTGAAAGGTACACACCAGAACTGTACAACTTTACCGGAACCAAAACTGTACTCCACTATATTTAATCATTGGTCGGGGAGATTGGCAGGGGGCCTATGGGATGATCAAATATTTGAATAGTGTTTTGTCAGGGGAGCATTCACACATTTTGTTAGGGGAGCCAAATCATAAGTGTGATTGGGTGTCTGAGCTATTAAAAATATTGAACTTATCCTGAGCTTTAATGGACATGTCATTTAGCTCTAAAAATACATGGGATAGGCTAAAAGAAATGTCAGCACCCTCATATATGCCTAAAATACTAAATATTTTGAAAATAATATTTGACCTTGAAATGACCTTGATATGACCTTGAACAAAGAAAACTGAGAAAATCAACAGTTCTTCAGCTTTAACCAATATTGTTTGAATCTGTGAGTGAATATGAATTCAGCAATGCAAACTGCATGAAAAATATTAAATACTAGTGATTTTATAAGCATTTAAAGATTGTTACCTCAAGGTTATGGCTGTTATAATGTAAAGTCTATGGGAAAAAATATCCCAACTCATTCAAGTCAGTATAACTGACAATGAACTTTAACTATCAATTAGGTCTGGTTTGTTTATTAATGTACACCCTTCTCCTGTAGATTTCAAGTATCAAATACAGTAATATCAATGAACAGATTTTTGCCCGGGGTCTTTTTTTCAGAGGGATCAATGAGAAATTCTGCGCATTGGATTATATTGGGCATTGAAAAAATTCTGTGAAAAATCAGGAGTATCAGGAAAAGTCAGGAATATAAGGAAAAGTCAGGAATATAAGGAAAAGTCGGGAATATCAGGAAAAGTCAGGAGTATCAGGAAAAGTCGGGAATATCAGGAAAAGTCAAGAATATCTGGAAAAGTCAGGAATATTAGGAAAAGTCAGGAATATTAGGAAACATCAGGAATATCAAGAAATGTCAGGAATATCAAGAAATGTCAGGAATATCTGGAAAAGTCAAGAATATCTGGAAATGTCTGGAGTATCAGGAAAAGTCAAGAGTATCAGGAAAAGTCAAGAGTATCAGGAAAAGTCAGGAATATCAGGAAAAGTCAGGAATATCAGGAAAAGTCAGGAATATCAGGAAAAGTCAAGAATATCTGGAAAAGTCGGAATATCAGGAAAAGTCGGAATATCAGGAAAAGTCGGAATATCAGGAAAAGTAGGGAATATCAGGAAAAGTAGGGAATATCAGGAAAAGTAGGGAATATCAGGAAAAGTCACTGTAAAGTCATTATATAAGCTTTAAAAAGGAATCCGTTTTTTCAGTCATCGCCTACTTCTCCTTCGATGATTGAAAGTTGTTTGGAAATTGCCTTAAAAATTTTAATGGGCTTAATACATAATGGGGCCTTGAAAACAAACAGAAATTCACAATTGATAAATGTAGAATCGCATTTCCCACACTTAATATTACTTTTTGATATGATGAGTTAATCTCTTCTCACAAATAGTTGCATCGTAATATTGTTAGACTGACCTTGACATGGCTGGCCTGGATATAATCACCTCCGGGTGAGTTTCCAAGGATTTGTAACTTAACTCTGTTATGATCATCTGAGGGGAGAAAAAGGGGCACATGTCTTCAGAGAGAAATACTTAGTCGATGACAGAAACATATCATGCATCTGCCAACGGATTTTTCTCTTATAATTTACTTTCAAACATTTTTATACAGTGTGCTAGATGTTACAAAAGACAGATGTTGACCTGATGTTGACCTGATGTTGACCTGATGTTGGCCTGATGCTGACCTAATACTGATCTGATGTTGACCCGATGCTGACCTGATGCTGACCTAATACTGACCTAATACTGACCTGATGTTGACCTGATGCTGACCTGATGTTGACCTGATGTTGACCTGATGCTGACCTGATGTACTTTACTCTGTAGTGTTTGTATCTTATATTAACTTAGTGATGCTCATTAAAAATGATGTGCCAAAAACTGTCCGCTAGTGTTACTCTCCCCACAAGAGAACCTCTTTGAGTTAATTTCACAACAGTATCTACTATTTAGAATAAGAAATGTCAATCGGTAGATTTGGTGATAGGTGATCAATAACCGTTGTGCTCTGAATCATACTGAACATGTGAATGTCATGAATAAAAATAACGAATTTTGCTACCCACATAATGTCACTATGCGTTTGTCCCATCTGTTTTTCGCTTTGTTACATCCTTTTCCCATTTCCTTTGTTGAACATTGGTATGCTGGTGGAATCGTCTGTAAAATAAATGAATGAATAAAACATTAAAAAGAAAAACTAATAATAATCAAATTAACGTATTGAAATTATTGTGGTTACTTTTAGATTCATTACAAAGCGAAATACATTTAAGCATTTTTATTTAATGATTACGACCCATCATTCATTAAAGGTGGATCTACCTGAAATTCGTTCCTGAAAATGCTTTTATCGTCGGCAATCTTGGATTGGAAGGTTTGAATGAGTTTATCTTTTGGTATTGGAGGGAATCGTTTCACTTCTGGCCCAGGCTGTAAAGTATCCTTTATAGAGATTTTAGGTATGTTGTCTGTGATGCTGTATAACAGGTCATCATTGTCAGAATCAAGCACCGAGCAACTTCCGGATGCGCAACTTCCGGATGCGCCAGTTGTTTTGGACGAATATATTACTGCAAGCTCCTCAATGCATTGGGACTTACTCTCAGAAACCACACAGTTCCCTCGAGGACCCAGTTCATCTATTTCTATACAAATATCTGGGGATTCAGTGCTTGATACATCGGTCCCCCCTTTAGGCGTACCTGTGGAATAGAGATTCTTATTAGCAGGTCCAACATTCACAAATATAAAAAATATACATGGCAGATTTCACCTTATTTAGGATTTTATTATAATATAGAATAGAAAATAATCTTAAGAATCACAGTGAGGTCTCGTATTAGATATGTTTGAAAGTTCTGTATTTATACACGTTTTAATACTCGTAGATTACAAAAATCCTGAATATATGATGGCTGTCAGTTTTTCAGATGGATTTTGAAATATTAATATCATGTATATTACTTTGTGGCAATTCAAACTTATGTAATTACAGAGTTGTAAGTGGTGTACACTGTGTACTTATCGTCATTATATCTGAATCATAAAACGCATCTAATGGAGATATTTAACTTTTGATCATACACACAATAACACACACTCACATACACACACACTCACACACACACATAAATAGTTTTCCTGTGAGTTTCACATTAATGCGTATCATATCTTTGAAAGACATCCTTAGAATGGACTATTTAACACACAGCAGTAACATATTCATACCCTCTTGGCTGCGTGGTTCATTTGATGTACAGCACACAGGAGTTGTACATGTTTTCCACCAAAGTCTTCTTCTGCAAAAGTAAACCACAAACGTGAAAAAACACTTAAGTCTTACAATATTTACCAAAGGAGGACAGGTATTCGAGATGTCAAAATGTAATAGCAAAAAGTACATTGATACAAATATGGTGTGTACTCTCATCCCATGATGTTTAGAATGAAACACTCAATGTACCAGCATTCAAAAGTGGATTTGGTGTTTGGTTGGATTTGTTGATAATAAAGAAAAGTGCTTTATAAGTTTGAACAGTTTTTGTTGTTGCTCAAAACCCTGTATACACTGAGAAAATTAGGATATTCGACCGATGGATTTTGAAGAAGAATGGCGTTAAGGAGGGAGGGCTGTGTAGGACAACTTTGTATACACTGAGAAAATTAGGATATTCGACCGATGGATTTTGGAGTAGAATGGCGTTAAGGAGGGAGGGCTGTGTAGGACAACTTGAATTCAGATGGCAGTGATTATTTCATTACCTCTTTTTCTCTGTTTTTTTAATATAAAAAGCCACATCAAGAAATCCAAAAGAACATGTTCGTCATCTGTTATCCATGCATATATTTAACCATTTGTATGTTACTACTTAATTCTATTTAACACCGTTCTCTTAAAAATAGCCTACACATAACCTACAAAATGGCCCTGAATTAAATCATTAATTTGACAAGGTCTATATTCCGGGAGGGACATTTTTCAGTTGGCAGATTTACATTTTCAAGTCTATTCCCACGGTGTCCCACTTTTAAAGTGCCCTTAGGCTGATTTCTATTAAGGGAAGAACACAATGTTTTTTTAAGAAAAAAAGTACAATTCAAAGAAAGCTTGTGTGCAAAGTTCACATCAAGCAGACATATGTATTTACATTGAACTGATGTTGCCTCTGACCCGTTTAAACGTAAAGTCTTAACAGGTTTATATTAAACTTTAAACATAATGTTGAAAGTTGATGTAGCCGTCCCTTGTTATAATAACGGCTTTGAAACCCTTTCAAAGGTTGATGGCTTTCAAATGAAAAATGGAAGAAATTTCAATATTAGAAATTATCGGGAAAATCCTCAAAGAAGAAATCATCTTCTAATTTTCTAAATATTTAAATATATCTACATTACTCCAACTTCTATATAAAGTTCAGATATCTAGAATTAATTTAACATTATTACTGATGCAGACATCTTCTTTAGATTGATTAATCAGTATTATTTTTACCAATTTAAAAGCAGATGATGCAGAAATAGGAATAACATGTACAAATTGAATTTATCATAGAAAGCCAAATATATCCAAGCTTAAATCTATTTCAAAACATAAAAAGATAATAAATTGTTGCCTCCACTCAGAGATATTTAAACATGTGTTTAATGTCTCTGCTACATTGTGGACATTCTAATAACCTTTGCGAAGAACTAAAACTATATATTTTAAGTCAAGAATACAAACCTGTATTTGTATGTAATGTATATGACAATTAGCACTCCAATGACAGCAATGATTGAGATCAGAAGGTACACCACCCAAGCATCAAAGGCACCATCTTCCTCCTCCTCGATGTTTGGGGTGGTCATGTCAGAGACAGAAAAGTTCTCCACTGTAGGATAACCTCTTCTCGCAGCACTAGAATTAGAGCGCCTGTTGGTGCTTGTATAATTCCCAGGACTGTTTGCAGAATCAAGTAATATGCCTTCATCCTTACCAGCAGTTAAAGAATGTGTGTGTTCAAGGCCGATTCCGGATCCGATACTTGTTATGTTCATTAAAGACGCATTATCCTTCATATTGTTCACGTTGGTGTGAGCCGGTCCCTTTTACTGATCCTCTATTAATGAAATATTACACATATATTGATATTTATAAAAACATGCATTACATGAAAAACGTGCATTACATAACAAGAAAGTCTTTTTTTTAAAAAAGAATTTGTATACAGTTTCCTTTTTGAAAATGATATTGATATTTTCTCATTATTTTGAAGTTGCCGTCAATGTAGAGTACAGTGACTGGCAACTGTCTGAAACTGGCAGTTGAAACTCAGACATTTTTAACACAGTCAAACATATAGCATACCTTTCTTTTGTGCATAAAGTTATTAATTTTCATATATTCTACATTTGCAAAAAAATATTCAAATTCTATGTTTATTTATGCAGTTGAGGTGTCTGCCAGTCTGTGACACTGACAGGCAGGTTTGTGATCTGCAGGCCCCTCAGAAGTACATATCGCTCCAAAATTCTGTGTTATAATACCCACCACAAATCGCAATTGAGCTGAATGTTGTGTCTCACATGTTATCTTGTAATTCCACTGTCTTTCAAAATGTTAAAAGTGCTTATTTGTTTTCACGGCACAAGTGATGTGCCGGAAGCCATGATGACTAAGGTAGTTAATATCACAGGTTGCCAGAGAGTGAAAGTCCCCAGCCCCTCTCTGTCTCATATTAACTATTAACCTATATAAAAGTAGTGATGGAAGTAGAAGTTGCCGTAAATGTAGACTACACTGACTGGAATATATTCTACGTTTGAAAAATTTCAATTCTATGTTTATTTATGCAGTTGAGATGTCCGCCAGTCTGGTCTGTGGCACTGACAGCCAGGTCTGAGATCTGCAGGCCCCTCAGAAGAACATATAGCTCCAAAATGATGTGTTATAATACCCACCACTAATTGCACTTTAGCTGAATGTTGTGCCTCACATGTCATCTTGTAATTCCACTGTCTTTCAAAATGTTAAATGTGTTTATTTGTTTTCATGCACAAGAGAAAGTCCCAACCACTCTCTTAGTATTAACCTATATAAAAGTAAGTGGTATCGCCCTGGCTGCCTGTGGTGGAGGTCAAGAGACATGTGTGACCTAATTCTAAAACATTAACCCTGTATTTGCCCCCTGAAGTGTTGAAATTCAAAACTGCTATAAATTTGTCACATGTACACTGTAACAACACTGCAACCAGGGGCGGATCCAGGATTCTTTAAGCCGGGGGGGGGGGGGGGGGGGGGGGAGGGGGGGGAGGGAGGGGGGCTCAAAGTAAGGGTAAGGGGCTCCAGTCCCATAAAGTAAGGGGTTCCAGTTCCCAAATGCTCCCTAGCCACAGACCCCTCCTGGTAAAGTAAGGGGCTCCAGTTCCCAAAAGCTCCCTAGCCACAGACCACTCCTGGATCCGCCACTGATTGCCTTGTCGCCTCCGTTCGCTTATATACAGTGTGTTATAACACAGACTTTATTAGAACATATATTTCTTACAGGTTTAAGACCTGTATACAAAAAATACAAAGGCTTGCTGGAACATAAGAATATGCTGAAATATGTAGGGAGCAATTGGGTGGATATAAAAAGAACACCTACCACATTCAACTGATATTTCAGCATGTTTAGCTTGTAAATAAATCTCGAAATTGACGGACTTTATTTTCAGTATACTTTCACCATTATATATTTTTCCTGTGCAGTATAATATGTATTGTCATAAATCAGCCAGCAATAAGTTGTTATTATAGATAGTTTAATTTCCTCCAATATCCCTTGCAGATTGGTCCAAAATTAAATATTGTTCTATTTTTATTAATTTTGAACGGATTTTACTGTATAAATGCTCTATTAGTTTTTTTTTAAAGATGAAGATAATTGAAATTTATAGTAATATCCACGGAAATATGAGTTTCATTTTCAAGGTCATTTAAATGTCACTTCAAGGTCATAATACTTAAAAATAAAAATAATACTACTATAAAAATAACCTACAAAGGTCCTTATTTATTCATTGTATCATTTGTATGTGTCCCACACAGTATAAGCGCTATATACCTATGTCTCTCATTTCTACCGATGGGATTGTACTACATATAGAGATGTGTGGAGAAAAGGCATCGGTAGACAGAGCAAAATAAGGACAATTTTATTTTACCGCTAGGCTGGACGTCTTTTTTCATCAATATTTTACTAACTAGAGCATGAATGTTTATGTCTCTTCAAACTAGACAACCATATTTGACTTAGTCTAATATAACTTTTGTAGCTTGCGTGAATAACTAAAATTGTAAAAGAAAAAGAAGAAAACACAAACCAATGCATGATGTACAGTACCTGTATGTCGCCTATATCTGTCATAATTCATATCATCTGTTTGTGCCCGCGTTGATTGTCGGCAGAAACATTGGATGTACTTTGTACCCAAACATTCAGATGCAATAGATGAAAAAGGCGTTTCTCATCGAAAAAGTCCACAATGTGTTGCATTTCAGCTGAAATTGGAACATCCTATGTTTTTCTTGGCATATATTTTGATATGAGACCGTATCTTTAAGGTGCTGTCTTCAATATGCCAAGTCTGGGTGTCGAGGCAGTATCTTAGTGGGCTATGTACACACACACACATATGCCTACGTGATCAGTTGACATTGGGTGACAAGTGTTTACACCAACTATTAGCTTTCTGATTCACACAGAGATTTATATCAAATAAATAAGAAATACATTTCTTTTTATTTTTCTTTAAATACAATGCAATGCTGTACTGGAAAACATTGGTTATGTTATAATATATCAAGTTTTTTTTATCAAGATCTTTATGTTTACTTTCAATTGGTCATCCCTCCTTAAGTGGGGCTTTCCAAATAGTTTTGCAATTATTTACTTCCTCGTCCGGGACAAATTTCGCTTAAATATAGCAGCAACAGATAACACACCCTCCAATTATTCCATTCCCAGTTTTCAACATCTTAACCAGTTAATTTATTCTTATTAATGGCTGTTAACAATTTTAACGAGTACCTAATTATGTGAAAATTAATTCTTTACAGTGAAGTTCAAACACAAACTCCTCTTTCTAATGTAGCTTTTCATCGTCAATAAAACAGATATGATAGATACGATTACTTTGTGATTAATCTTCTTCAATATTTTTTACAGAACATATAAAGTAGTTAACGACGATCAAGATTCTAATTGTCGTTTTTAGGGCCCAAATTATTTTTGTTGTTGAACCATGACGTTTTAGTGTGTTTTTATAAGCAAGACCTGTGACTAATTTTCTTTTATATAGCAAGTTCTATTCCTCGGAAATTTATGTAGAATCACAGTACCACATATCTAGAGAATCATGGATAAAGAGTTGACTGCAACAAATATGTTGGTATATATGCGTAATACCATAGTAGATTATAGAATATATTCTTATTTTACAGATTGGTTCGTGAATGCATCATTTAGGCGCGAATAGATTTAAGTTGAAAATGAGTCTGACTTGTGACCAGAACAGGTCTTTCCAACTATGTTTGGTTCTCTCATACCAAAAAATATATAATAAAAGTAAAACTGAAAACAACATTTAAAGTTTTTCAAGATTTTCAGCCAATATGAAACGTGCAAATCAGTGATTATGTAATGGAAATGATGTTAATTCCCGCTCACCATATTGGATGTCTATTTAACCTGAACGAGATCAGTTCTCTATCTACGTATACGTATAAAGCTCTTTTGCCAGCTGTTTTTTGACTGCTCTACATATTTCTGCTCATATATGTTTGATCAAATATCTTTATTAATTGTTTATTTCTCATTTTGTTGAAGTTCACCTCAGACCTCCCTGTAATTCTGTGTGTTTTGCGATAAAAATCGGATATTTCCCTATTACTGGCATTACTGCTCCGACTTGCCTAGTCTACAATTCAGAATCTGAGCGCCTCTATTAGCATGGCAAATTATTACATCATGGTTGAAACAGGTCTGACAGAGACTGTAGAATAAGCACGCTGTGCACTGTGCAGAACATGAATGACGCACCTTTCTACCTGCATAAGGGATGATAATGTTATAAAAGCATGTTCGTCTATTTGTGATCCTGAAAAGCTTGTGAATATTTATTAAAATATATTTATATGGTATGTTATGTTTTTCCATAAAACAGTGAATGAAAAAAACTATATGCCTTTATTTATTGTATACCAAGGAGAATGAATTCTGTCTGCTAAAATACTTTACCTCAGTCTGTAATGGCTTTGTCACTAAGACAATATCTACTATGCCTGTGTAAACGATGATACTGAAAAAATATTCTTTTACTTTTTTGCTATAATTTGCACTAAATCTATAACATGTTTCTAGTTGTCTTGTACAACTACAAAAAAGGTGATCATAATTTCAGAAAAAAAATAAAACAGTAAAAGTATTTAAGTACTTCATAAAAATCTTACTTCCATGTCTTTCTGTCTTCATATCAACAGTATCAATAAAATTTGAAATGCTGATTCATATTCAATGAAGGTTTACTTCCCCTTTAATAAAAGAAAAACATCTTACCTCCACTCTTCACGTTACTATGAGAAGCAATAAAGACAAATACACGAATTTATTGATGAAATCAATGTATTATACCTTTTTGAAATTATTTACATATTCATGATCTCTGAATTCGTTATTATGTAGGATTTTTTGTAACACGGATGGTTCCTTTTTTGACAAGCATTGCCGACAATGAGGAACTATCTGTGTTATTCTGTGATCGGTACGATCATGGGAAATGCGCATTCATTTCCTGTGGTTTGTGATTCGGTATTTTCTGTGGTCATTATTGTTAAAGCAACTGACGCCACTGTGGAGTGTTCGCTGTGTGCATGCGATAGATTCGACTGGTGCCACCCTCATTTCTTGACACTCGGTAGGGGGCCAGTCTAGTATTCGGCGTATGAATACAAGTAAAACACTGACGATGATTACACATTATTACTCCAAGATTACACTGACGTCATGTCAATGGCTGGCACGTGCACGAGGCGATTACGTAACGCAAATATGTACTTCATATGGTAAACACCAAATAGGTATCCGTGCATGTGCATTGATGCATGTGCCGTGTGCTGGAAGCTAATGCGGTACCCTAAGAATGAAGTTTACCTGCTCGGCAAAGCCAATAGGTATCCCGCCGAAATGACAACATCGTCATCGCCCATCGCTGCACAAAATTATGGCTTTAGATTGCTTGGAAATGCTTCCCAATCGCTAGAACAAGGAATTATCAGTAAGTTTAGTTCAAATTTGGTGTAAATCGGACAATTAGAAGTCAGATGACATGCAAAAGTAAGATCGATGATTTGCGGTAAGCGCCTGAGCAATATTAGGGATACTTACGTAATCGAGCCTGAAAAGGCACATCTTTGCATAAAGTTGTGCTAAAAAAATCGTTCATATACCAAATTAAATAATTTTATAAGATGAATCAAGATAGGGCTAACAACCGCCCATTTTGCGCATTTTGGTCTTTGTCAATAAATAAATAAACTGACATAACATGAATAGTTATCAATATGTGTGCTATAGTGGGGTACAATGTATATCCATCAGTAAGACTTGTCATTACTTTAACTTATAAAGCGATGTGCAGATGCTAAATTCTAACAAGATTGACAAGTCAGAGTCACGTCTTTGCGCAAACAGCATGAACAACCATAGACTTCGCGCACTGGACTCTCTTCAATGCCAAACGATGAAAATTAATATATCGATCATCTGACTTACATATTTGAAGAGAAGAGCTCAATAGCTCAAATTTGAGTTGTCAATGATGAAAATCGGCCAAGAACTGACAGAGCAGTGCCCATTTGTGTGTTTTTGTAACAAAATGCTTCTTCCGCACGTGCGTATTGTCACATTGGCGAGGTCACTGGGTGCAATTTTCATAACAATTGATTTATACGAATCATATCGTTTATTCTTTGACAAAAAATACAATGTTTCATTTGTTGTGTGTATACAAGACAGTTTCACAATTATCAGCCAATCCTATGGTTGCGCGAATCCTATGGTTGTTAGCTCTAATATTTCATTTTGTGTTTTTTGTTTCTTTTAATTTTTGTTTTGTTTGCTGTAATTTTTGTTTTGTTTATTTTAATTTTTGTTTTGTTTATTTTAATTTTTGTTCTGTTTGTTGACAGTTTTGGTTTTTTTTTTTTTTTTTCTCATCCGTGTTACATGTGGATCACCACTTTTTCTTGTTTAAAAACTATTTACATATTCATGATCTGTGAATACATTATTATGTAGGACATAAAATGAGGTCATATGATTCTAAAAATAATACCATATATTTTAAGCAATCCATATCAACATGTATCTCAAATCTGGAAAGGTCAGACATGTGTTCACACTCCCGCACAGTGTCGCCACCGTCTCGACCAACCACCCATTCACATAACTCCCCATTCACCACCGACGGTACCATCACTGATGTGTCTTTGGCTCAGCGCTGTGAGGAGTGTGACGTGTATGATATTTGACTAGAAGGTCTTTCTGATGGTATCTATAGCAACTCCTTTCATTTTGGTAAGGCCGGCTTCCTGGGTCACGTGGGCGTGTTCCCGCTGGAGATAGCCTTCAGGGGGATCTGGGGTGCGATTGTTTTCTGTACTGGTCATCTTAGAGTCACAGGAGAAGATATCAAACGCGGACATATCCCGCATTTTGAGACTGCCCATTTCTAGCTCCTCGGAATACTGCGAGCTCTCTCCGTCGCTTGAAGGTCCTAGTAAAGGTGACTCATTTTTGCGCAATTTTATTGGATCAAACGCTGGCGCTGGGACGACCATATTACGGTTTGACAGCGCCCTCCTTGGCGGCGGTCGCCATTGATAGCTTGGTGAACCCATCGTCGCTCTCCGTCGCTCGTTATAAATCACATAAGGTCTTAGTTTAAAGTCTCCCCTGGCTTGTTTGGGTTGCGGGAGTATCGTGGGCAAGGTGATGGCGGACACAGTTGTTAGTGACTCGTCATTCATGTCTGTTGTGTGGTGGTATTCCGATGGGATGGTAGATGTCTCTGAAATTCTCCTCATCCCTAACGCACTCCCCCTCCTGGCCACCTCGACGATGCTGTCCATCTTGACCGCCTCGGACGTGAGCTTTATCGGCTCGGCTTTGGGCAAGGTGGCCGCCTCGGTCGGCGCCTTGCTCACCTCGGTCAGCTGACTGCTCTGACTCATCCGGGACATCACGCTCCGCCCCACTCCCATCCTGGGGAACAAACGCTTGGACATCATGTCGGCATAACGCTTGCGTTCTGCCAGTATACCTGCATTGGAAAATTAATATGTTTTAAACAAAACCAAAAACAAAACAAACAAAAAAAACGAAAATAAAAAACCAAAAACCAAAATAAAACAACCCCCCCCCCCAAAAAAAAAACAAAAAAACAACGATTTTTCGCAATACACCTGCTAACCTGCTACAGGGCCACAATCCAATACCCTTTTCGAAGAGTACCAGGGGATCTTTGCACTATCGCATATATGATAACCCATCACTAAATATGGGAGACGATGAACATAAAATAGATAGTTCAAGACCTCCTCTCGTCAGGTCTTATGTCGGCAGGGACAATGAAGAAAGATCTTTACAGAGTTCACAGGGGTTTTATTTGCCGGGAAAGATGATGACACAATTGTTAGAAACAACAGTTAATCGCTGGGAATTGGGTTTAATTAGTTTGCACATTTTGAATATTTGAGTCCACTAGGCCGATGGCTTTTGAAATAATTACAAAATAATTGAACAAAATTATATGACAATTCCTTAACGTCATTTGACATGTTTGGATATTTAAGGCACATGTTAAATGACCAAGATGGCACCATTTAATTTTGTAGTTGTTTGAATTTGCCATCTTTCCAGTCCTATTAAGGCTCTGCCCGGTCAGACAGAAGCCAATGAGACACAATGCCATTCTCTTTATGAAGAGTGACTCGAGGTTCTTCTTCTTTTGCTTTATCACATTGACCAAGGTCAGCCAGTCCTAGGACACTAATTGAATTTCCCAGAATAGGAATCGTGCTCACCCCGGACAAATATCTTGCCACTAACTTCATTCTACCTCATAATTACTCCAAGATTCTACCAACGAGGCTTTGGGAACTCTCGATCTCACCCCGGGGATCTCACCCACAAGATAACTATAACATCCAACACACCCTTCACATGTTTACATGGATATAATTTACTGTAAACTAATCTCACCCTCAAGTGTTGGCAAGGAGTATTTAGTGACAGTGTCTGTTTTCCTCAGTGTCTGCCAGAGGGAAAATCTAAAGAGTGTATCATCTAATCCATCCGCACTGTCTCTCGCTGAAGGCGCTGGTACGGAATCCACGTGACCGCCATTGTATAGACGCCGGAAATCATAGGAAGATGTCGGCTGCCGTGGATCAGATATCTTAAACTTGTTCCTGACCATCTCCTCTGATAAACGTCTCAATTGTTCTGCTGATACGCTTGAGACACTAGTGGCAAAGTTTCCATAATTATTTTCAGAACAAGTACTCAACGCTCTCTTGTTGATTATATTTGTAAGTGGTAAAGTTGAAAAATCTTGTGGCATTGGCCATACTCCAGTTTTTGGCATGGCGTAAACGGTTTGATACTCCAAATAACGAAGACTGAGTCAAAACTAATGCTCTCAGCAAAGATGATCACCAGTTGGTTTAATTATAACTTGATTATAATCTATGTTTTGGCTGTAAGTATGCTGTGTGTGCTACACTGCACAACAATCTTATGTTTCTGATCTCTAATTCATCTAATGTTTCCCAGTAGGTGTACTCGGGATCTTTTCAATACAGCGTGTGTGCCAAACAAGGCGTGCTACGAGTATAAACATATTCTATATACTTTTATATTATTAGTTACATAATTCTATAATATTCTTGTATGGCAGGTTGACCATAACCTGCGTCATACAAAAGCTCTGAACCATTCTTTATTACACTGGCGGCAAATCTTTCTACACCTCATCAAATTAAATTGCTGAAAACATATTTGAGATCATAATTCATTGTTGACTGCATTCATCACATTTTGTTTAATATTTTTTAGTAAATAGCAGCATCGCAACTATATATGATATTGATATATGAAATTTTGATAACAATTGATATTGAAAATAAGTATTTCTGAGCGCCATGAACATAGTTATATTACTATACTGAATATTATTATGAATAAAAATAAATAACAACGACATTAATCAAGTATTATAAATAGAAATAAATAGTTACGCCATTAACCAAATTCTATACTAATGGCTTTGGATTCAGTTGAAATGAAAGTCCGAATATGAAACAAGGGATCGATCATACGATCAAACTATTTCAAATGTCCAGAAACTAAAATAAACGATAAAGACCCTTACAACCCATAGATACACATTTTTTCTAAAAAGTATTCATATTAAAAGATTTTTAAAACCTTTATACGCTAATTTGTATTATATATTTTGATGAGAGAGATTCTGTGAGAAAATACTGTCAGATAATGTAATTCTTTATCTGTTAATATGGCATTGGCATGCCACTGTGATATATGATATGGTCCCTGTGGTATATGATATGGTCCTTGTGATATATGATATGGTCCCTATGATATATGATATGGTCCTTATGATATATGATATGGTCCCTGTGATATATGATATGGTCCCTGTGATATATGATATGGTCCTTATGATATATGATATGGTCCCTATGATATATGATATGGTCCCTATGATATATGATATGGTCCTTATGATATATGATATGGTCCCTGTGATATATGATATGGTCCCTATGATATATGATATGGTCCTTATGATATATGATATGGTCCCTATGGTATAAGATATGGCCCCTGTGATATATGATATGGTCCCTGTGGTATATGATATGGTCCCTGTGGTGTATGATATGGTCCCTGTGGTATATGATGTGGTCCCTGTGATATATGATATGGTCCCTATGATATATGATAAGGTCCTTGTGATATATGATATGGTCCCTATGATATATGATATGGTCCCTATGGTATATGATATGGTCCCTGTGGTATATGATATGGTCCCCATGGTATACGATATGGTCCCTGTGATATATGATATGGTCCCCATGGTATACGATATAGTCCCTGTTATATATGATATGGTCCCAGTGGTATATGATATGGTCCCTGTGGCATACGATATGGTCCCTGTGGCATACGATATGGTCCCCATGGTATATGGTATGGTCTCCGTGGTATACAATATGGTCCCTACAGTGTATGATATGGTCCCCATGGTAAATGATATGCCATGTATTCTTTATAATAAATGAAAAACATTTATTGAAAATGCGATACATTTAATAAACTTGAATGAAGAAATTTGGATGTATATTCTCTAAAAAGCACAATCAGAGAATGTATTTCCAATGGTAATTCTCACTTCATGAGTGGACCATGTCGCCACCTGATATAAACAATTTGTCACGCATGGCGGAACATTTTTCCAACATTTTGTTTCAATCATTTTATTACATCCACGTATTTGTCTCTCTTTCATTCTTAAGATTCCAAAACTGACTCTGCATTGAACATGACACAAGAGACACCTGGTGGATTCCGAATGTTGAAATTCGAACATGGAGAATTCTATTTGTTTTGGGTTAAATTGGGTGAACATACTTGAGAGTCTCAAATGGGTATGATAAAAAAAATCGTTCTCTTTTGAGTTCTTAAATTCCATTGTCGGAAACTAGGATGGGTCAATGTTAATAATTGCCATGATGAAAGAATTATCTCTAACGGACGTCAATGCTACATTCATAATAATTCTGAGCCGAAATCACAAAATCTATGAAGTTTATAACTATTAATTAAGTTTGTAAATCCGTGTAAGAAAATTTTACATCCTGGCAATTCTTAAACCTGACCGAATATGTGGCCAATGAGTCTCTATGGCAACATCTTTCATGTAAATTTATCATGACCTCTATTTTTGATATCAGCATAAAGTTAAAGAGTAATGAATTAAATAGGTGCTAACTGAATCTAATCTGTTTATGGTAGAAATCAGATCTGGGACAAAATCATTTATGAACCAACCTTAAAGATCAGGGGATCAGGTATCAGCCTGATGAACCCAATTCTGGAAGTAAATCTCTCAGTAAGATAACCTTTAACATTTTGATCATGTAAAGTGTTGAAGTTCAGGTCTATTGATTATTAGATGTGTCAGATCCATTTATCAGTAAACTTAAAATATTTTGCAGTTTAAACCTATTCTGCAAAATTGATCTTCAGTCAGTGGTTACCGTCTGGACCCTGGTATGCTGCTCTGTTTAATGTTCAAACCTGCGAGACATATATATATATGTTTCAGATGGAATCTTGTAGCTCCTTTTGAGTTGATATAACATTTTTTAAGACATGCCTCTTAACTGCAGATGTTTGGCTGTAGCACTGTCGAACATGCCTTATGCTATAACCTGCTAGTGAACCATATAGGTGTAATGTATTATGTACTGAATAGAAAGTCCATAATAGACCCATGTGTGATTCATTCTATTCCATATTTTGTTCTGTCTCTTCACACTAACCATTCTCACATGAGAATAAATATGAATAATCAATGAATCTTTCATTAATTCCACACATGTTGCTACTAGAGAAGATAGATACTTGGGGATGTACACATTGTTAATTGACAGGTGTTAACATTACAAATATTATTATGAAGAAATGTAATTACTCACCAAAAATATTTACTTTGATGAGTTTGAATTTGGGTCATCATCTTTGATTGTTTAGAAATGAACTTCCAAGTTCAGGATGTTAACATTTGAAGAAAAAAAACAAGCATCTTTATTCAAAGAGGATAGAATTCCATACCAATCCGAATTTTTGATATTTTATGTTCCCCAACATCCGTTCCAATCATAAAGAACAAATATAGAAATATTGATATTCTTTGAAAGATGCTTATTTTCTATATATATATATATATATATATATATATATATATATATATATATATATAGGACGAATTTACAATAAGCAAGTAATATTTTTATGATTTTGGTATGGATTCTAGTTTTGTCACAAGGGGGCATGACTGTCCTAAGGACAATCAAGATCAAAGCTGACCTGTTCAATATTGGGTAACAGGGTGACACCGAGTGTGCTGCAGACCCCTTAGCACAAACATGAAGATACAGAATTGAATTGGTTTTTTTTGGCAAACATAGAAAGCATCTGGGAGTCTAGAAGTCTAGGAGTCTAAGAGTCTATGGATCTGGTATCACTGAAGTCCGCGATAGAGTATTTACCAGCTGTTCAGGTCTAAAACCTCATAATACCTTATCTGTGGAGGTATAAAACAATTTATTATATTTTTGGTAATTAGATTGAAAAATAAGGAATTTTTAGTTGTTTAGAATTATTTGAAATTATAAAAAAATATTCTCCTTTGCAAAGGTACAGGTGAGGACGACACAGCTGCGGACGACAACAGAGCCGCGGACGACAACAGAGCTGCAGTTCCATTTTCGAGGATGAAGGATTTGAACTTGCAAACCGTGGATTGTAAGCAGACATGCTATCCACTGGGCCACAAGGGATCTTGTTAAATTAACATATTTAAGCATATAATGGCTTGACCTAAATAGCCCATTTTGAAGGATTAATTCTACTGAAGCATTATATGGAGAAGGGCCTCACGTGACTAAAATATTCAGAAGGAATGAACCTGTTACTATGACATATCTGGAATTAAAAGTGTGAATGCACTCCTGACACAAAACTATTCCATTGTTTAATTGCACGATTTCTTCTGGTGAAGACACGTGTTCTTACGTACAGAGAAAGAAACACAGACAGATTTCATCACCAGCCAATCTGTGGGTTTAATATTTTCAAATATTTTGTTTATTTTGTGTTTTACGTCACTTACAACATTATTTTAGTTATTTCATAGCGAGACCTACTAGTAGCAGATATAGTGCAACCTCTCTTAATTACCGCAGGTCTTTGACATGACAACCCACCCAGTCAAAGGTTTACCAAGACAATGCGTTAATCTTCAGGCACGTGCCTCAGCTCTTATTAGAAATTAGAACATGAATAAAATCTCGACATGGCCAGGAATCAAACAACCTTTTGATCACCAGAGAATTAATGATGCTAACAAGCTCGCACTCAAACCGCGGCATGGTCCGTGGCCTTTTCAACTGTATTTTAAGAGTGCCCCTTAAAGTGGCGAATTTCCAATTATACCTCATTTTTTCCTAGTGGATTCCACTTTTTTTCTGACAACAAAACAATACATTTTAATATACACAACTGAAGAGACGTCCAATGAATATTATTGATGTTAATGTATTTGCATTTTTTGTTCTGGTTTAAATTATTCATATATTGGTTAAGAAAAATGCAGTCTTGAATTCAAATATTCAATACACCATAAAGGCCACGAGGGGTCCATCTCATCGAGTTTACAAGCTCTAAATGTGTGAGTAAATAAGATCTCCCCAAATAAAAAAATGGTCGCCCTATTAGTTCTGTCTCGATTTCCGGTTCAGATTGTGTCTGATATTCTGTTCAGGCTGAGAGTACATACCAAGCTGAGATTGATCCACAAGTATCGTTATCTACATCATATTATGATATTAAGTGTCTCAACATCTGCACCAAGCACAAAACGCCAGACCATTAAACATGTTATCATAACAAGGAAACTGGTTATATTTACATAAAAGAGACTTCGCCTCATAGGAATACAGTGAGCGATGAAAGCTTTACACGACCAGCACTTCAGGTAAGAAACACAACTTCACAGCTAAACACTTGTCATTAATACAGATAATTCCTAATATTAGTTTGAATTACATTGTTCTTTCGTAGATTGGGACAGATGACATTTCGATAAATATATGCACTTGTTTAACCTAGTTCAAGACACTTGTCAATTCATACTTGTTTAACCCAGTTCAAGTACAACCCAGTTCAAGTACACAAGTTGAAACGTTCTCCTCATCCACATCTACAATGTTATTTACAAATTTGTAATTTAAATGTGTAATTTTTAATTTAGATTTGTAAGTGTAAGTGTAATATATATATATATATATATATATATATATATATATATATATATATATATATATATATATATATATATATATATATATATATATATATATATACAAATATATCATATAAGTGTATGTATGTATGTATATTCTTATATATGTATATATATATTATATATAGATTATATTCTGAACATATAATGTTGCTTTTAATAATATTTTTGTAAACTAACCATATCATATCTACCATAAACATCTACTGAATCATTATGATAATGTCAATATGCATTTAGCTGACCGTTGTGATCCCATTTTCCAGTATTAATGACATTTGGCTTGTATCTAATGGTAGTAAGTTAAGCCCTAGTGAAATTGCATGAAAATAATGTCCAAATGTCCTCATTGAATCGTACTGTTGTCGTGACTTACAATGTTGAGATTACAGCTGCGTGACAACTTCCCTGTTGACATAAGTAGGTTAGAACCACATAGGTAGGTTAAACTAGTACCACAGAGGTAGGTTAGACTAGTACCACATAGGTAGGTTAGACTAGTACCACATAGGTAGGTTATACTAGTACCACATAGGTAGGTTAGACTAGTACCACATAGGTAGGTTAGACTAGTACTGCATAGGTAGGTTAGACTAGTACCACAGAGGTAGGTTAGACTAGTAACACAGAGGTAGGTTAGACTAGTAC
This sequence comes from Amphiduros pacificus, assembly GCA_949316495.1. NCBI lineage: Eukaryota > Metazoa > Annelida > Polychaeta > Phyllodocida > Hesionidae > Amphiduros > Amphiduros pacificus. The sequence goes on along the minus strand of OX439008.1, from coordinate 18,270,828 downwards.
TGCATAGGTAGGTTAGACTAGTACCACATAGGTAGATTAGACTAGTACTGCATAGATAGGTTAGACTAGTAACACAGAGGTAGGTTAGACTAGTAACACAGAGGTAGATTAGAATATGTAGGTTATATTGATACCACTAGAACCACAGAGGTAGGTTAGACTAGTACTGCATAGGTAGGTTAGACTAGAACCACATAGGTAAGTTAGACTAGTACCACATAGGTAGGTTAGACTAGAACCACATAGGTAGGTTAGACTAGAACCACAGAGGTAGGTTAGACTAGTACCACATAGGTAGGTTAGACTAGTACCACATAGGTATATAAGACTAGTACTGAATAGGTAGGTTAGACTAGTACCACATAGGTAGGTTAACTAGTACCACATAGGTAGGTTAGACTAGTACTGCATAGGTAGGTTAGACTAGAACCACATAGGTAGGTTAAAGTAGTACTGCATAGGTAGGTTAGACTAGTACTGCATAGGTAGGTTAGACTAGTACCACATAGGTAGGTTAGACTAGTACTGCATAGGTAGGTTAGACTAGAACCACAGAGGTAGGTTAGACTAGTACCACATAGGTATATTAGACTAGTACTGAATAGGTAGGTTAGACTAGTACCACATAGGTAGGTTAGACTAGTACCACATAGGTATATTAGACTAGTACTGCATAGGTAGGTTAGACTAGTACCACATAGGTAGGTTAACTAGTACCACATAGGTAGGTTAGACTAGTACCACATAGGTAGGTTAGACTAGTAACACAGAGGTAGGTTAGACTAGTAACACAGAGGTAGATTAGAATATGTAGGTTATATTGATACCACATAGGTAGGTTATATTGATACCGCATAGGTAGGATATAATGGTACCACATAAGTAAGTTATCATGGTACCACGTAAACAGGTTATAATGGTACCACATAAGTAAGTTATAATGGTACCACATAAGCAGGTTATAATGGTACCACATATGCAGGTTATAATGGTACCACATATGCAGGTTATAATTGTACCACATATGCAGGTTATAATGGTACCACATATGCAGGTTATAATGGTACCACATATGCAGGTTATAATGGTACACATATGCAGGTTATAATGGTACCACATAAGTAGGTTATAATGGTACCACATATGCAGGTTATAATGGTACCACACATAGTGCAAAGTGCATAAGTGCAAATTGCTGTCAAGACCTGTTCAGTAAAATAATACTCGGCAACGATGAGAGTATGATTTGTGTTTATGAAAAGTATTTACTGACATATTCTAAATATAGGGTGGGAAATCCCAGGTGACGTTACTATAGAGAATATCTGGGATTCAGTCTCTGTGACGGCGCAGTGTCGGGGATGACTGCGCCAATCCTAGGCACCGCCAGGCCAGCAGGTGCGTCATGATGAACTTTGATCCAGGCAGGTTTTAGGCAGGTGTTAATCTTACTATCTGTATTATGAATCTCAAGACGGACTTCTTATTGTGGATATATCTATTGTTCCTTACTGAACAGGTGAGTTATTTGGCCAATTTTTTATATCTTTACAGACCATCTAGTACTATAGTACTTTGTGGTTGGCGAGTCCAATACACAAACTACACAATAGTTTGTTATTTTGATAAATATCAGTGTTACTATATTTTTGGTGTATTTAACATCACTCAGTACACAAGATCAGTTCCAATGGTAACCATTTTTAGTTATATATGTATGTTATTTAAGTATATGTATGTTTTTTAAAAATCACAAGTTAACCATGGCTACTTTATAATTTATTACCTTCGTCCCTGTGGGTTATAATGTTAAAATGGGGCTTCACAGCCAGTGAACACAGGTGAAGTAGAATGATTGCATCAATATCAAGTTTTTTTTGGGGGGGGGGGGGGGGGGGAGATCAATTGAAACGATCTTTTCAAAGAGTTTAACTGGAAAGTATCAGAAGAAAATATGCTGTATGGCCAGATAAAACCCCTCTAATTCCCAGTAACTGCATATTTGAACATATGCAATTATATTTCAGATTTTATGTTGACTGATTTCAGATAAAATCTTATCATACCGCTTGTAGTGAATGGTGAGTTTATCAATTTCTGTCCATTGAAGTGAACAAATTGCCAACATTAAAGTAATTAAATCCATCAATTCGAACATTTTGATAGGATTAAATCAAACATTTTAAAGAATTTCTATAAGATTTTTACGATATTTGGCTTAGTTTGGCTTTCTCGTGTGAACCACAATATGGTTTTATTAAAGAAAATCAATAAATGTTTTAAAATCATCAAAGTACTTCTCAATTTGTGAATTTATGTGATATTTCATGCTTATACTTTTGTTATAGATGTTTTATTATGATTATACCCAAATCACATGATTCTCACACGTTTGTTATTTCTTAGGTCCTATTATGACTACTCTATAGACAAATGCCAATCTTGCCACTTGTGTGACAAAACTACCAGTAATCAATATTTCAATAAGGAGTGTTTCAATAAGACACATAACAATCCCAAAGTTGAAAAGTACTGGAGGCTACCTAATGGCTATTCAGCATACTGCTCCGCCGTGGACGGACAGACAACTATTCCTGGTAAATATTTATGTATTACATATTATTCTCAAAGCGCTATGAACAGATATTCTTGTCAGTCCTATATAAATCTTTATCAATGTTATCATATTATCAATTGTCATGACTTGTTTTTACTGGAAGAGAATATACTTACATTGGAAGTGCCACACCGGATCCACTTTCCAGTGTTGGAGGATCAAAAAGTTAATTTGTGTTGTGCTTTGAGAGAAGCCTTTAATTTGGAGGCCAAAATCAAATGTGACTTGGTAGCAACAAAAGAAAGATGGTTAAAGCAAAGAGAATCTGAAAAGCTAAGATGGTGCCAAAATTGTTTGATGAATGCAAAGTCAGTTCTCCTTTCTTTATACAATTAAGCAGAGACATTTAAAGCAGAGGTTGGAAAAAAGCTGAAGTTCTGCATTATCGCTCAGGTTCACCTATCTCGTGACAGCGCCACTTCCTGTTTCCCACCTGTACCCATTTGGCCAGCTTGTCAAGGGAATTTTCACTGTTTTTTGTATCAAAGGACAATGTTATCGTTTTTGGATCATCATGCTGACATTAAATGGATGCAGTACATTATAAACCATTAAGATGGAGAATGGTTTTGTAATTTGTGCAAAAACGATTGCGTGAGACCATGTGAGAGTTGGATGGTGCACTGTGCTGACACCTAGTGGCAGACGTGCCTTTTCCAATCTCAGTTTAAATATCTCGGAATTAAGAGATGAAAACTGAATTCACAACATTGGATGAAAGAATATTTCTCTTCTGTGCCATCCAACCCTTAGACTTTGTGATTCTAAACTTACCCCAGACTTATACTGATCCAAAGTTCTGACCAAGTCTAACAATATTTGTAAAATATCAGAAATATCTGTGATCTTGGTGAGGGAAGTATGGAAATGAATTCTGGGGAATAATTTTGCCTAAAGGATGTTCAATCATTCAATAACAGACCTTTTCTCATTTTCTCAAAACGTGTGGTTCACCGTTTTAACGTTCTGTTTTATGTTTTCTTAGCATTATATGGATTATATCCCAAGAATTTTAATATATTTCAAACAAGTTTTGATTAAATTTGAAATCAGATTAACAAAATTTGGTGCGAGAGTTTCATGCCCTTAGTTTATATACAGCACTACTAATTATAGACACATAACTGAGATCAAACATGGTCTTATCATTACTTTTAGACAGCTCATTGTTAAAAGTTAATTGAAAATTATTTTGAAGACCTAATATGTAATGACTGTTTCATGCCAATTAAAAGAGCAATTTCTTTAATTTCAATATCATTTGTGAATAAATACCATGATAATTCAATTCAACATTTGAACAATTGCAATGAAAAAACGTTAAGAAGCTAATACATATTTTGAGCTATTTCTAAATCATTCATGCACTTGAATTATTCCAAGCAGCTGAACAATATAAACACATAAAACCTTGCAGCACAACGAAATATAAATGGGTCAAACAACACAAAAACAATTCTACCAGATCCATCTTTGTGTATGTTAAAACGACTTTCATTGAACCTCTGAGAAACGAACAATGCAGAAAACTTCAGTGCATTGAGGCCATTTAGATTTTGGCAAAACTAAGAATACTTTTACACTATCAAACGAGTGTGTCAAGGACTGTATTGGATATTATGTATCAATACATTTATGGCGGTTTAAAAAGAAGTCTTAAGCCAAAATGTAAGTTGGCAAAAAATCTTAATGAAATATTACTATCAATAAGGAAATGTGAAGGGTACTTTGCTCTTGCCAACAATATGGCTAAATGTGACTTGAGGCAATGGCATTACATTTTGTGATATAAATAACAACTAACAAAATAGAATGCTTTGGATGGCATACATCTATGTACTGTGGTAACATATAATTGGGGTTAGATCATTTGTTAAGTAGGAGCTATGTAGTTTCATGGGTAAGGTAAGCCCCGTTAAATCATGTTCTCAAACAAGGGGAACCTACCTGAAGCAGCGGTCTCACCTTAACGAACAGGCCAAGCATGTGAAAGCGGACAGGAAAATTTGGGCTTTCAGAATGAGTTCAGACTTTTACGCAACTTGAACGTCTTATTTGTTTCTCCTTCTAAATTCCTTCATTTTGGGTTCGGAGCAGTACGGGTAAGACCGCTTTGGTCCGCAGAATACTTTCAAGAAGTTGAAAATTTTGTGTGAAGAAGATGCGAATGGCCAGTTCGCATTGCCTTCGTTGCACATGCTGAATAGGTCAGTAATGTAAATGCTCTGTTCGTATCCCATCCTGAATGTGTTCTGTCTGTCTTCGGTATTATTCGCTGAATCCTGCATTTATGTGAAAAAGATACGTTGAAGATACAAACTAGGAACGGAGTTAGTCAGAATAAGATGCGAAAAGAAAACCAACGTCTGTATTGTTCAGCTTCTCTGTGTTCTTGTCCATGTGCATCCATATTTAAATGCTTTCTGTGTGTGTTTTCTCCTGAATACTTTCGTTCTATATGAGAGTTCTTCCACGTTGTTCGCTTAGGTCTTGTCCGCTTGCTTTTTTCGACTCGTGCGTATCTCATTTTTTCCTTCAAAGTGCACAAAAGTGCACAAAAGTGCACAAAAGTGCACAAAAGTGAACAAAAGTGAACAAAAGTGAACAAAAGTGAACAAAAGTGAACAAAAGCGAACGTGCAAAATTTTGAATATTATCCACTCTGCAACTCATCCGTTAACCCTGTTCACTACAATGAGACCAAACCTTTAGATATATCAATTGAAACCCGAACCAACGACACTATCAGTTGCCCTAGGATTTGTGCAGTTTTCTAGAACATGCTGTTTGAGATGTACATGTCAGTCAAATTATTTTGCACGAGCATTTCATACCATACTACTATTGTGCACTTTAACCATTTTTCAGGCTGTGACCCTCCAGCAGGTGGTTTTGGAAAATGGAACTGTAGTAATTTAGCACAGCTGAATTCACGGTGTAGCAGGACGTGTGAGTCTGGCCGCAGTGTTAGCATTCATTGTGTCGGCCACAAGAACTGGCATGGGCCACTATGCCAGGAAAATGGTTAAGTATTGTTTGGAATCATATAAAGAACAAGAATATTCAAAAGCCATATTCCGCACATCCTTAGATTATGACAATAGAAGTATATATTCTTGAGAATTTTCTTAGCCAACATTGAGCCACCTTTTCATAATTGCTTTAGTCACCCACATTTTGTTTTTACAAAATGATATATCATGAATAAAATATGTTTTGATCTTGGCTTGCTCACTTTATTTTATTTCCTTATACATATTTCAACCACATGAATATATGTGGCAAGAGCACTATATAACCAGCACTATTGTTCCGTCATCAATCATTCACCAATTCAACAATCAGTGTTACTTCCTCTTAAATGCTGCTTACAACAGGGGCCCAAGACTACCTTCTATAACCTTGATTATTGGAGATTTTGATATTCATAAAGGGCCTTAGAAAGTCACTTTGTGCTGAACCAGGCTAAGACATCATCTTGGTAAACTGAAGTTGATTGCAATCTGATTGGTTAATAAGGTGAAAAGTGATGTTGCTGTGGTTACTTAAATCATCAAGCATTTTATAAAAGTGAATTGAGATATCATTTTTCGCTACATTCAAATATTGCCATTGGCAGTTCTGAACTATGCCAATTTGGAGGGTTGCACTGTGCTGTACGTCATTAAATATCCTTATCTCATGATCAGTTAATTGATTATTTTCATTTTCCATTTCTTATGTTAGAATTATCAGTGTGCAAGGTGCCACCTGGTGGATTTGAAAAATGGAAGTGCAGCAATTCTGCAGATCTCCACTCGCATTGCAACCAAACATGTGAATCTGGAGGCAAGGTCACCATCAGATGTGAAGGTCAAGGAAACTGGGAAGGTCCATCATGTAGTGAGACGGGTGAGTGTATTATCATGAAATAACACTTATTCATTTTAATTCACAACTATTTGTTTTAGGATATCAGATCCCACCACAACCTATGTGAAACAATTGTTAATTTTATCTTTAATACGAAGCACTATCATTGAAGCACTATCATGAAGCACTATCATTGAAGCAGTGAAATAAATCAAACTTAAAAGCTGTACAATATAATTAGGAGAGGAAAAGTTGAAAAAAGGTTTATTACTATCATCTGGGTGAAAGGAAACTTGATTAATATATACAGCATCGGGAAGTAAAGCGGATTATTACCGAACATAAGTGTGAATTGAGGGATTTTATATCATAGAGGGCAAAATATATTACACCTACCTTCAAGGATCAAACTTCAACTAAAAAGTACATATCTGCGTACACACTCATATCATGTGAAAGTACCATTAGGAATATATACTTAATCTACAAACTTGCACCATATTCATTTCTAGGCAATTATATTGTAAACATGTTTTTTTTTTAGTCAAACATGAAAACAAATGACTGTACAAACTCCTCACTGGACTCATTCCAGACAGAAGAGTCCTTTGTGTGTGTATGTGTACATTTGTTTTACCACTTGTGTCATGAGAAACTTCTGCATTCATGCGAGTCTGGTCTATTATAGAATTGTTGGCATTGATACAGAATATACGAGCACATGGAATGTCATTGAAGCATTTTGGCAGGGTGGAATGTGTTAGTGAGGTATGACATCCAAACAGCATTTCTATTATCCCATTGCATATTTGTCAGACCATTCCAGTGGAATCATATAAATCTAGACACATTTACTATGAAATCCAACATCGATATCAAATAACAATGGCAGGGCATGGCTGCAAACGTTCCCCATCTTCTCACATCAGCCTCTTGGTAAAACATACAGTTCACAGATAGTTATATTTTTAGGCTTTTCTATTGCTCAATTAATTTGGATTTAATATTTTTACAATTAAAATTTTCCGAATTGCAGTCCTTTAAGATTAATATAATTATCAAAGTTCTATAAGAGGTATTTCACCTTATACTGAATATATTTGATAAATTTGTAGTTCTTAGAGATTAAATATTATTATATACTGATACTGAATATATTTAGAAATATTTTGATGCACCATGCAAGAATCACATCTCAGAGCTTGGGGTTTATGGTTGGTTAGATAAATAAATAATCAGCAAGTGTCACCAGAGCAAACACACACACACACACACACACACACACACACACACACACACACACACACACACACACACACACACACACACACACACACACACACACACACACACACACACACATTCACAAAGTGAAGTTGAAGTTTTTATTTTATTTAACAGGAACTGGACGTTTTACGCTGAATCAAAAAGGTAAAGAATCACACATTTACAATCAAGAAAATAAGGATTATTGAGTAAAATAAGTAAGGCGCAGTATGAAATCAATCTTGAATATCTAATGTCTAGATGAAAATGCTTTTGTCAAAAAAAGTATAAATATGTGTATCCATTACATCATGTGTGGTATTTTTTATATGAAAAAACCTCAAAAAACAAACATGGACAAACATTGAACATATCCGCAAATCAAGGATAGTAAAAGTGTTTAATCTTTTTATGAAATGGAACATCAAATTGGGCAACCACGGAATTGTAAGATTGTTTCACACTATATTTTGATAGGAATCTCGAATGTGCCCCCAGCCACAGCAGGTAAATCATTGATACTCTATTCGTTGAAGAATCCTTGTTATTTGTGAAAATTAGTAGGACAGGAAATTGGACAGAAGTTTTCTTGTGTCGTTAATATATTAACATCGTTTTTATATTCCTTAATTATCTATGACGCTTAAAGTTACAGTTACAATAAACATTCCTTTTTTCCACAAGACCTGTTTTTTATGGCCCTGTCACACCAGAGCGACGTCTGCTCAGAGTCGGGTGTGTGTTGAAAATTTGACAAAATACAGTGGTATCACATGATTTGATTTGAGAAGTTGGTCACTCCACTTATGTCCCGTGGGCACTCAGAGCCTATGCAGTATGGCTACACAGGTCTCCAATCTGTGTGTGAAAACTTACACACTCCTCCTTTCACGAGGGCTGTCTTACCGGAAATTGTTTACAAAAGTGAAAAGTTGGTAAAATGCATGCACAGCCAACTTTGATATTTCATTTGAAAATTTGTTAAAAATTTTCAGTCAGCCATTATGAGATACCGCTGCGTTTGCCAAGTATTCACAGCACAGCACGCATAGATCTGACGTAGTTGTGGTGTGACAGGGAGCATAATACACTGATGTTCTTGGTAAATATACCTTTTTGGTTTTGTGCAGCTTCTGTGGATACCATGACCAGAGTTGTGGCTGCTCTCTCCGCTGCTGTGTGCATCGCTGCCCTGATTTTTGTCATAAAAAAGGTCCACAATTTCATTAGACGCTCGTCAAGAGGTTTGTAATGGATGCCATTTAATTAATCACTTTGATAATTCAAATTTATGATAAAGTTTTTGGTAAAAGAAAAATATACTATATGATTTAAGCGCTTTGAACAGACTTCGTTCTGGTATAGGCGCTATACAAATTTTTATTATCATTATTATTATTACTGTTACATTTCAGGATCAGACCAACAAATCAAAGTAAAAGTTGATACAGATAGACAAACGGGAAATGGGGATAATTTATATCAAGAAAAAATACCTTTGGTTGTTCAAAATGGTTATGTGAAAAAAACACCTGTAGAAATTGAGATTGAGATGATAGAAGACGCTATGCAACAAAACCCTGAACTCCAATATCCAGCAGTGTCTTCAGATCAGCTGGACAGTGCTTATTGCAGAATATGTGATGTGAGCCCGATAGGTGCTCAGCCTGGTAGCTGCACTTGCAGCTCCTGTCCATCAGCTGTGAGGGGAGGATCATCAGCAGGGGGAAGAGCGGCAGAAGGGGGAGGATCAGCAGCAGATGAAACAGCAGAAGGGGGAACAGCAACATGGGGAACAACAGCAGGGGGAACAGCAGGAGGAGGAACAGCAGAAGGGGAAACATCAACATGGGGAACAACAGCAGGGGGAACATCAGCAGGGAGAACAGCAACATGGGGAACAGCAGAAGGGGGTGGATCAGCAGCAGGGAGAACAGCAGCAAAGAGAACAGCAACAGGGAGAACAGCAGCAGGGAGAACAGCAGCAGGGAGAACAGCAGCAGGGAGAACAGCAGCAGGGTGTTCTTACAGTTCAGCAGACAGCACTGACCAATCCGCACATCCACCAGAAGCACTGGAGAGGACAGTCAAAGTGGGATATTTGAGAAATACAAACACATCCCAGAAACTATCCAGCTCACCCCAAGAAATAGATGACCATACTTCAGAGACTGACTATCAGCAGCAAATATCTTCAGATGGTAGTATTTACCTTTCAACAATTCATATAATGTTATAAATCATCAGGTTATTCAATATTGTCAAGTTGTGTCCTAAGTGATGAAGTTAAAGATTTGTAACAAATCACCTTAAGTTTTCAACCATTGCATTGCTCCATCACTTCTTATAATCCATTCTAATCCTATTATTAAATACAAGATGTGATAAAGAAGAGTATATTTTACTACAGATCCTCCTCAATATGCAGCCTCCTCGGATACTCTACCCCATGGAGAGGGGGAATCTTCTTACCCTAGATACACCAGTACCAGCTCCGGAACTTACCCAACCAGCCCTAGCCTTAACTCAGATAATTATAACCGACATAGGAGTCATGAGGTAAGCAGTGAGACAAGAGACTATGAAAGCATCAACTCAGACGCCATATATGGTGCTGAGGACATTTTCTGCATGCTTAGCATGGCAGATTCAGCGCCGCAGACAAGTAGAAGAATTCCTCGGTTACTGGGACCCACTGAAAACACTTACCTAGGTATGAAACGTATTATGCTTTTCATTTATTTACTTTCAATCATTCGTGTTTATATCAGTTCTATTGCCTCACAAAAATGAATCAGATTGAAATCGCATGGTTACATCATTCAATTTGATTTGATTTGATTTGAGAAGTTGGCTGATCCAGTTATGTCCTGTGGGCACTCAGAGCCTACGCAGCATGGCTACACAGCTAGAGAGGAGGCCCAATAAACATTCTAATCTCCAATCTGTGAATAACACTTGTACTAACCGCCCCGTCCATGCCCCTACATTCATGAGCCACTATCCTATCTCACTATACCTCACTAAAATAAAATGTAAAGGGGTAAAGACTAAAGAGGGCCAACTAATCTTGATTTATTCATTGTGCTGTATTGATTACAAATTGCATATTGCAGAGGAGACAGTTTGCAATATGAGGTTGCAGGAATTAGTAGATAATGCTGACGCCATGTTCTATCTGAGTATACGCATGGACCCAGAGGGAGCATTGGATGCAGTGGCACATAAACTAGGCATGGACAACAGAAAGATCAGAAATATCACGTATGCACGATTGCAATTCTTAAACATGGTGTAGTTAGATATACAAGAGATAAATGGCAAAACCCAGATATGAAGAAGAGCGAATATATCTTGTAAAAAAGGGACGGGAAACCATAGAATATAAGATATTATATAAACAATATTTAGATTACCTGCCTATATCACTGATAATTTGTTTCTATTATGCACAATATTTGTTAATTTCTCTAAGCTCAAGTTCTTGTATCTTGTAATCTTCCAGGGAATGCACCAGAGGAGAAGGCAACACAACTCGCTATATATTCAGATGGGTCACGAGACATTTTCCCAAGACTATGGTATATGACTTGGTAGAATACATGGTACATTCAGGGCGAATGGATATTCTGCAAGTCCTCAAGTATTTTCACGAACGTGGCCGAAGCAGGTGTCCAGCCTGCAGTCCTATATTTCAGAGGTACAGATTCTATAATACTCACTTCAGACACCAGGTGTCTCTTGTGTCATTTATAGTGCATGCTAAGATTGGTTTGTGGTAGCTGATATATTGACTACACTTCTGTAAGATGTTGAGGAAATATATAAAGGAAATGCACATACAGAATAGAAAATAGTCAGTTTTGGAATCTGGAGAATAATAGAAAGACTTAATGTTATTGGTGTTGTAATTAATTAAAGAAAATAACATATCGATCAACATTTGTTGTCACTATCAACCAGGTTTGTATATCTACAAAATTCCCACATGTGGTAGCTTTAAAAATATCATATGCCATTACGGCCCACTAGAGCAGTGAAAATTAATCTAGTGTGTTATATATTTTGTCATTTAAGGCATGAAGTCATTTCCTGTACAACCAATGATAGGAATCCAACTGAAATTACCCATCCAGGAGCTAAATATCACTGTGGCAAGTATTACCACTATTGGGCTTGGAAAAAGAGTATCGTTTCTCTTCAATATTTTAAGCACAAATTTTTAGAGAGGGATTTATTTTAGAAAAAAAATAAATAAAAAAACCAAAAAAACAAACAAATATAATTAAATATTTTAAGCTATTATCAATGGTGTTTTTTGTTATAATTATACACCAGAAAGGGTCTCAGTTAAAAGTGTCAGCTGTAACCAGCTATTGAACATATTATCACACTCCACATTAGTGCCCCTTAATTAGATCTGAGTCTTTATGTATTTCAGCATCACAGTGTACCACTGAATGTGCTGCATTTATGTCTCGTCTCAACAATGATGTCTTGCAAGAAATAGATGACTGTCTCTGTGGAGAGGAAAGTTATAGAATATTAGCATATGATCTTCTTGGAATCTCAGATGAACATTTTCTCTATATCAGGTAGTGCAAAGCTCTTAATAGCTATTACTATTGAATAACATTAGTAATCATGCATTTAGACACAGATGCATTTTGATATTGATGTGTTATGGCTACTTCCAAGAAATTTTCATTCTAATTCATGTCTTTAATTCAAAGTTGTCCATTTTACAGACATCACTATAAGAAAGATACCCTAAATTATCTTGTGCAAAGGATGAAGCATTATAAGACTCTATGTGTGTCTGGGCTTGCGCTGTGGCTGTATGAACACCGGAAATGGGAAGTTCTATCAATAATTCTTCTAAGACATCAAGACTGTTCACACTGCCAAGCGTTCGCCACCTTTTATTAACACCGGAAATGGCTAGATATATCAACAATTCTTCTAAGACACCAAAACTGTTCACACTGCCAAGTGATTTCCACCTTTTATTAACACTGGAAATGGCTAGATATATATCAACAATTCTTCTAAGACATCAAGACTGTTCACACTGCCAAGTGTTCACCACCTTCTATCAACACCGGAAGTGGATAATTGTAACTATTGCTCTCCCATAAGAGAAGAATACTGTTCACACTGCCAAATAATTGTCACATTTTATTGAAGCACAACACACACTGTTATGTGACTTTGAAATGAAAATGGATATGTATTGTTTAGAAAACGTCAACTTATCTATTCAACATAGATATTGATTACAACTCCAGAGAAACAAGCAAAAACACAAAAAAGTACCTCATTTAAGTATTATGTGCAATTAAATAGTACCTATGCTAATGTAAATAGGTACTGCTGTTAATAGTGTTCAGCTTACTTGCCAAAAAAAAAGAATGATATTTCTGTCTCATTGCTATCATCCATAATAAGCTCCAACACCATTAATGGCCCCATGGTGTCAAATCATTTTGGCTTCATGTCATTCATGTTGTACAAATAGAAATGCAGACCTTTGAAGAAAGTAGTGTATTCTTTTAGAAACAATAGTATTGTACTTGGACAAGTTGAATATTATTAAACCTTGATCCCCGGTGTGAAACATTTTACATTGAAATAAATATGCACTCATTAGTCATTATGATTCTAAAAAAACATGTTGATCAGATATCATAACCAATGCTGAAATGCTTGCCAAGGTCATAATGATTAGGACAGGAATGAGTTGTTTTTAAACTTGAAAATGTGGTGAAAATGGTGAGATAATGATTTATTACCTTTCAAGTAAATACTTCCTTATATCTATAAATGTAGGACATACTTTAAACAGTTCTTAATTATTCACAGATGTTAATAGAATTTGAACCCAACACCTTGCAGATGGGACTAAAATATGTGTTCGCTAAACCAAGTAATATAGACATGTGTATATGTATTTCAAGATTTATTACTTGATATTCCTCACTGTATATAATTGTATATTTGACGCTCAAAGAGCCTCAATACAAATCTTTTTATATACCTTGCTTTTGTGTTATTTCTAATCAACAATGATAATTTGTGGGGATGGGGGTTACGATAGCGTCCCCAGCAGGTACCCCTTTCTATTCAGTCCCTAAATTGAATGGCTGTTTTATGACCCTTTCAGCAACACATTTTTGAGGCTTGTCCTCACCAAGCATCATATTCGCAATCCTACTACTTTGTGACGGTTCTTCGCACAAGGATGCAATTCAACATTTTAATCTTTCCACCATATTGTAGTGGTGGACCATTAATCATTCAGACAGGTGGAGGAAAGTGGAATAAAATATAGTGAGTCCATATTGACAGTCCCAGGGCTGCAGAAGACGAATTTAATGGGGGAGGGAGGGCCAGCCATCAAAAAAGATCTTGCTATTTTGCTCTACGCATCAGTCTGTAATGTCTCACCAGTGGGATGTGGTACTATTACTATAGATACTATTGGATGCATTTGCTAATTGATAATGGTTCCCTCAATTAACAAATTGAATAGGTGACTATATATTTAAAAAGGACGAAAATGGAACACAAATATGACTGGAAGATAACATTTTAAAAGTACTTTTGTGTAATCTGCAACAGAAAACAGAGTATCATTGACTATAACAGTAGTCAATACAATGTTCCTGGCTAAGTTCTTGCAAATGCTTTTAATGAAAATGAAATGATGTCTGATATAGAAATTCACGACATCATCATTGCTCAACTTTGAGGTTACAGGTCTTAAACATTGCGGACGTATTTAAAATACGACAGCAAGCATAAACATACAAAGGTGATAACTTTTGCATGTTTATGCTTGATAAAAGTGATAAAAAAATTTCTTTTTCCATGCAAATTATACTTGACTTGTCTTGCAATAAATCAATGTTCCTCTGAAAAAAATACATCTCCACATGAAAGCAGAATCAAAAGTGTAACATTCTAAATGTACATCAATCCAGTCAAAAGTATGAAACAAATGACATATTTTCCATTATGAGAAACATCTTGACCTAGTAGAGTCTAGTTGAGTAAGTTGGCCAACCTTGAGCATGTTTATATTCTATGCTTGGCAAAAACAATTCAATTCTATATTTATATCGCTAAAATAAAACCCAATATGAAGATTTCATATTTGTGTTCTGTATAAAGTCATTATCTTATATTTTCTACATTGGCAAAAAACTATTCAATTCTATATGTTCTGATGTGAATCTCACTCAAAGTAATGAATTTTTAACTTAGAGTTTGTTGGGTAACTTTTTTGGGATTTCTATGCTTGCAAAAAGAATTCAATTCTATACGTTCTTACGTGCATATCACTAAAATAAAACCAAATATGAAGATTTCATCTTTGTTTTCTGTGCAAAGTCTGAGTTGCGAAAATACATCAGATGGCATTGACAGAAATGAGAACTCAGAGAGACACCTGGTGGAAAACCCAGAGACACCTGGTGGAAAACTCAGAGAGACACCTGGTGGAAAACATGGGGATGTGATTGGCTTGGCTTGAGATGTGATTGGCGGAACTCAGATAACAACATAAAACAATTAAATTCTCTAAAAAAATAAATTCAATATGTTCTGACGTTCATATTACTCAGAAAACTCCAATGTGAAGATTTCATTTTTCCCCGGTATGAAGTCATCAAATTAATTTATATTTTCTGAAGTGCATATCTCAAACCCCAATATTAAGATTTCATCTTCTGTATGAAAAAAATACTTGTCCCAACCAGGATTCGAACCCAGGACATTAAGCAGAGGAGACAGACGTCGTATTCCCATTTGGCAGTACTGAATAAACTTGTAGGTGGCAGTAAGGTACAAACTTTACAAACAGGAACATCCTGCTCAAGATGTACACGTTTATCTGCCTATATTATTTTGGACTAACTCAGTCAACAAGACTCAATGCCAAACAGTTGTTCAAGAACAATTTGGGAACTTTATTTTGTATTGTTACAAAGGAACATTAGCATAAACCATAGCCTTCGATTAGACTTTCGGACAGTGGATGAGAAACATGATTCGAACCCAGAACATTAAGCAGAGGAGACAGAAGTCGTACCACCACGTGGCAGCACTGTATAAACTTGATGGTGGCAGCGTTGCATTTGAACAACCGAATTAGGCTTCGAACGATGATTATTGATAATATAATTTATTACGTAAATATACAAGTCATATATTCCCAGATAGGATGTGAGGGTTGTAAATGTGGAGGTTCATTAAAGTAATCAAAATGATAGTGGTCATGAAACATTAATCTGGCCTGTTTGGAAGTAATCTCAAATCCCTATCATGCATTAATTTGATATTTATGCTCCAAATTATGCCAACAAAAGTAGTGTCGGCAAATAGGCAATGAAAACCTGCTGCATATCGTTTTACCATAACATATCATCATGTTACAATTTGAGACTTACTGAAGTAATATACTACCCACTGCAGTATAATACCGATCATTGTAGTATACTAGTAATCAATAAAGTATAAACTAATCGCTAAAGTATAAACTAATCACTAAAGTATAAACTAATCTCTAAAGTATAAACTAATCACTAAGTATAAAATAATCACTAAAGTATAAAATAATCACTAAAGTATAAAATAATCACTATAAACTAATCACTAAAGTATAAACTCATCGCTTAAATATAAACTAATCGCTTAAGTATAAAATAATCGCTAAAGTATAAACTAATCACTAAAGTATAAACTAAACACTAAAGTGTAAACTAATCGCTAAAGTATAAAATAATCACTAAAGTATAAACTAATCACTAAAGCATAAACTAATCGCTTAAGTATAAACTAATCACTAAAGTATAAACTAATCACTAAAGTATAAAATAATCACTAAAGTATAAACTAATCACTCAAGCATAAAATATCACTAAAGTATAAACTAAACACTAAACACTAAGTATAAACTAATCACTAAAATATAAACTAATCACTTAAGTATAAACTAATCGCTTAAGTATAAACTAATCACTAAGTATAAACTCATCACTTAAGTATTAACTAATCGCTTAAGTATAAAATATTCGCTAAAGTATAAACTAATCACTAAAGTATAAACTAAACCCTATCACTGATTATAACAGTAGTCAATACAGTGCTCCCGGCTAAGTTCTTGCAAATGCTTTTAATGAAAATGAAATGATGTCTGATATAGAAATTCACGACATCATCATTGCTCAACTTTGAGGTTACAGGTCTTAAACATTGCGGACGTATTTAAAATACGACAGCAAGCATAAACATACAAAGGTGATAACTTTTGCATGTTTATGCTTGATAAAAGTGATAAAAAAAATTCTTTTTCCATGCAATTTATACTTGACTTATCTTGCAATAAATCAATGTTCCTCTGAAAAAAATACATCTCCACATGAAAGCAGAATCAAAAGTGTAACATTCTAAATGTACATCAATCCAGTCAAAAGTATGAAACAAATGACATATTTTCCATTATGAGAAACATCTTGACCTAGTAGGGTCTAGTTGAGTAAGTTACACTAAAGTGTAAACTAATCGCTAAAGTATAAAATAATCACTAAAGTATAAACAAATCACTAAAGCATAAACTAATCGCTAAAGTATAAACTAATCACTCAAGTATAAACTAATCACTAAAGTATAAAATAATCACTAAAGTATAAACTAATCACTCAAGCATAAAATAATCACTAAAGTATAAACTAATCACTTAAGTATAAACTAATCACTAAGTATAAACTAATCACTCAAGTATAAACTAATCACTCAAGCATAAAATAATCACTAAAGTATAAACTAAACACTAAACACTAGGTATAAACTAATCACTAAAGTATAAACTAATCACTTAAGTATAAACTAATCGCTTAAGTATAAACTAATCACTAAGTATAAACTCATCACTTAAGTACTAACTAATCGCTTAAGTATAAAATAATCGCTAAAGTATAAACTAATCGCTAAAGTATAAACTAATCACTAAAGTATAAACTAATCTCTAAAGTATAAACTAATCACTAAGTATAAAATAATCACTAAAGTATAAAATAATCCTTAAGGATAAAATAATCACTATAAACTAATCACTAAAGTATAAACTCATCGCTTAAATATAAACTAATCGCTTAAGTATAAAATAATAGCTAAAGTATAAACTAATCACTAAAGTATAAACTAAACACTAAAGTGTAAACTAATCGCTAAAGTATAAAATAATCACTAAAGTATAAACTAATCACTAAAGCATAAACTAATCGCTAAAGTATAAACTAATCACTAAAGTATAAACTAATCACTAAAGTATAAAATAATCACTAAAGTATAAACTAATCACTAAAGCATAAACTAATCACTCAAGCATAAAATATCACTAAAGTATAAACTAAACACTAAACACTAGGTATAAACTAATCACTCAAGTATAAACTAATCACTAAAGTATAAACTAATCGCTTAAGTATAAACTAATCACTAAGTATAAACTCATCACTTAAGTATTAACTAATCGCTTAAGTATAAAATAATCGCTAAAGTATAAACTAATCACTAAAGTATAAACTAAACACTATCACTGATTATAACAGTAGTCAATACAGTGCTCCCGGCTAAGTTCTTGCAAATGCTTTTAATGAAAATGAAATGATGTCTGATATAGAAATTCACGACATCATCATTGCTCAACTTTGAGGTTACAGGTCTTAAACATTGCGGACGTATTTAAAATACGACAGCAAGCATAAACATACAAAGGTGATAATTTTTGCATGTTTATGCTTGATAAAAGTGATAAAAAAAATTATTTTTCCATGCAAATTATACTTGACTTGTCTTGCAATAAATCAATGTTCCTCTGAAAAAAATACATCTCCACATGAAAGCAGAATCAAAAGTGTAACATTCTAAATGTACATCAATCCAGTCAAAAGTATGAAACAAATGACATATTTTCCATTATGAGAAACATCTTGACCTAGTAGAGTCTAGTCGAGTAAGTTACACTAAAGTGTAAACTAATCGCTAAAGTATAAAATAATCACTAAAGTATAAACTAATCACTAAAGCATAAACTAATCGCTAAAGTATAAACTAATCACTAAAGTATAAACTAATCACTAAAGTATAAAATAATCACTAAAGTATAAACTAATCACTCAAGCATAAAATAATCATTAAAGTATAAACTAATCACTTAAGTATAAACTAATCACTCAAGTATAAACTAATCACTAAAGTATAAACTAATCACTCAAGCATAAAATAACCACTAAAGTATAAACTAAACACTAAACACTAGGTATAAACTAATCACTAAAGTATAAACTAATCACTGAGTATAAACTCATCACTTAAGTATTAACTAATCGCTTAAGTATAAAATAATCGCTAAAGTATAAACTAATCACTAAAGTATGAACTAAACACTAAAGTGTAAACTAATCACTAAAGTATAAAATAATCACTAAAGTAAAAACTAATCACTAAAGCATAAACTAATCACTAATGTATAAAGTCATCGCTTTAGTATAAACTAATCGCTAAAGTATAAAATAATCACTAAAGTATAAACTAAACACTAAAGTATAAACTAATCACTAAAGTATTAAGAAATCTCTAATGTATAAACTAATCGCTAAAGTATAAACTAATCACTAAAGTATAGAATAATTGCTTAAGTTTAAACTAATCACTTAAGTATAAACTAATCACTAAAGTATAAACTAAACACTAAAGTATAAACTAATCGCTTAAGTATAAACTAATCATTAAGAATAAACTAATCACTAAAGAGTAAAATAATCACTAAAGAGTAAAATAATCACTATAAACTAATCACTAAAGTATACCTAATCGTTTAAGTATAAACTAATGGCTTAATTATAAAATAATTGCTAAAGTATAAATAATCACTAAAGTATAGAATAATCTCTAAAGTATAAACTAATCGCTTGAGTATAAAATAATCACTAAAGTGTAAACTAATCACTAAAGTGTAAACTAATCACTAAAGTATAAACTAATCACTAAAGTATAAAATAATCACTAAAGTATAAAAAAATCACTCAAGTATAAACTAATCACTAAAGTATAAAATAATCTCTAAAGTATAAACTAATCACTCAAATATAAACTAATCACTAAAGTGTAAACTAATCGCTCAAGTATAAACTAATCACTAAAGTATAAAATAATCTCTAAAGTATAAAAAAATCACTCAAGTATAAACTAATCACTAAAGTATAAAATAATCTCTAAAGTATAAACTAATCACTCAAATATAAACTAATCACTAAAGTGTAAACTAATCGCTCAAGTATAAACTAATCACTAAAGTATAAAATAATCACTAAAGCATAAACTAATCGCTAAAGTATAAACTAATCACTAAAGTATAAACTAATCACTAAAGTATAAAATAATCACTAAAGTATAAACTAATCACTCAAGCATAAAATAATCATTAAAGTATAAACTAATCACTTAAGTATAAACTAATCACTAAAGTATAAACTAATCACTCAAGTATAAACTAATCACTCAAGCATAAAATAATCACTAAAGTATAAACTAAACACTAAACACTAGGTATAAACTAATCACTAAAATATAAACTAATCACTTAAGTATAAACTAATCGCTTAAGTATAAACTAATCGCTTAAGTATAAACTAATCACTAAGTATAAACTCATCACTTAAGTATTAACTAATCGCTTAAGTATAAAATATTCGCTAAAGTATAAACTAATCGCTAAAGTATAAACTAAACACTATCATTGATTATAACAGTAGTTAATACAATGTTCCTGGCTAAGTTCTTGCAAATGCTTTTAATTAAAATGAAATGATGTCTGATATAGAAATTCACGACATCATCATTGCTCAACTTTGAGGTTACAGGTCTTAAACATTGCGGACGTATTTAAAATACGACAGCAAGCATAAACATACAAAGGTGATAACTTTTGCATGTTTATGCTTGATAAAAGTGATAAAAAATTTCTTTTTCCATGCAAATTATACTTGACTTGTCTTGCAATAAATCAATGTTCCTCTGAAAAAAATACATCTCCACATGAAAGCAGAATCAAAAGTGTAACATTCTAAATGTACATCAATCCAGTCAAAAGTATGAAACAAATGACATATTTTCCATTATGAGAAACATCTTGACCTAGTAGAGTCTAGTTGAGTAAGTTACACTAAAGTGTAAACAAATCGCTAAAGTATAAAATAATCACTAAAGTATAAACTAATCACTAAAGCATAAACTAATCGCTAAAGTATAAAATAATCACTAAAGTATAAACTAATCACGCAAGCATAAAATAATCACTAAAGTATAAACTAATCACTCAAGTATAAACTAATCACTAAAGTATAAACTAATCACTCAAGCATAAAATAACCACTAAAGTATAAACTAAACACTAAACACTAGGTATAAACTAATCACTAAAGTATAAACTAATCACTGAGTATAAACTCATCACTTAAGTATTAACTAATCGCTTAAGTATAAAATAATCGCTAAAGTATAAACTAATCACTAAAGTATGAACTAAACACTAAAGTGTAAACTAATCACTAAAGTATAAAATAATCACTAAAGTAAAAACTAATCACTAAAGCATAAACTAATCACTAATGTATAAAGTCATCGCTTTAGTATAAACTAATCGCTAAAGTATAAAATAATCACTAAAGTATAAACTAAACACTAAAGTATAAACTAATCACTAAAGTATTAAGAAATCTCTAAAGTATAAACTAATCGCTAAAGTATAAACTAATCACTAAAGTATAGAATAATTGCTTAAGTTTAAACTAATCACTTAAGTATAAACTAATCACTAAAGTATAAACTAAACACTAAAGCATAAACTAATCGCTTAAGTATAAACTAATCATTAAGAATAAACTAATCACTAAAGAGTAAAATAATCACTAAAGTGTAAAATAATCACTATAAACTAATCACTAAAGTATACCTAATCGTTTAAGTATAAACTAATGGCTTAATTATAAAATAATCGCTAAAGTATAAATAATCACTAAAGTATAGAATAATCTCTAAAGTATAAACTAATCGCTTGAGTATAAAATAATCACTAAAGTGTAAACTAATCACTAAAGTGTAAACTAATCACTAAAGTATAAACTAATCACTAAAGTATAAAATAATCACTAAAGTATAAAAAAATCACTCAAGTATAAACTAATCACTAAAGTATAAAATAATCTCTAAAGTATAAACTAATCACTCAAATATAAACTAATCACTAAAGTGTAAACTAATCGCTCAAGTATAAACTAATCACTAAAGTATAAAATAATCTCTAAAGTATAAAAAAATCACTCAAGTATAAACTAATCACTAAAGTATAAAATAATCTCTAAAGTATAAACTAATCACTCAAATATAAACTAATCACTAAAGTGTAAACTAATCGCTCAAGTATAAACTAATCACTAAAGTATAAAATAATCACTAAAGCATAAACTAATCGCTAAAGTATAAACTAATCACTAAAGTATAAACTAATCACTAAAGTATAAAATAATCACTAAAGTATAAACTAATCACTCAAGCATAAAATAATCACTCAAGCACTATTTGATGTATAGTTACATGTACATACAAACTGTGGTGTCCCGACATATTATCAATGTAAAGGGCTCAAACTGACTGATAAGTCCTTATGGGCTGGGATAACATTATGATGAAACAGACTGTGTATGTAAAAACAAACAATATGTAATATCCTGACTAATAATTGAATAAATCAAAATCAAAATCAAATCAAATCAATAATGAATCTCTGTTATTTCCTTTATAATACTTCCTCAGTCACCCACAAATGACATGTGTAATCGTTTGTTTTTGTTTGATGATTATGTGGTATTTTATATAATCAGAAGTAATGTATTTTATATAATTCTCACAGAATTCTCACAAATAATTTGAAAATGATATTTTAAAATCATAAACCTACCCATACAAATGCAAATAAACGTCCATTTCTAATTGCTCTACACAATTCAATACTTTTGTTTATGGAATAATATATGAACCCAGACGAAAATCATCAAAAATGCAATATATAAATAAAAAAAAATGAATTAAAATTGACTTTAATTATTCATAGATATGTGAAAGCTAAATGGATTAATCATACAAAAGGTAATATTTCAGTGGACATGAATGATTTATATATATATATATATATATATATATTTAAATCATATATATAAATCATATATATATATATGTATATATATATATATATATATATATATATATATAAATCATATATATATATATATATATATATATATATATATATATATATATATATTTATATATATATATATATATATATATATATATATATATGTGTGTGTATATATATATATTCCATGAAAAATTATTAGAATAGATATGAGCAATGATCACGCGTGTCTTGATGCGACAGTGTGTAATTAATCATTTCTCTGTTGTCATACATGAATGGATAGTAGTAAATATGTAATGAGTTGTTTCATCCAACACGATTTCTAATAGGTCCGCGCCAAAACTGAGCACCACGAATATTAATTCAGGTGTTCATCAGTGAATATTAATTCAGGTGTTCATCAGTGAATATTAATTCAGGTGTTCATCAGTGTTGTTATTATATCCACTTGCCTCTATTTCTCTGTGCAAAGTAATCGGTGAGTATTCAGAAATGTCTTGCAATGTCAGTTTATGATTGAATGATACAGTGAATGTGGTAAGCCTTTTATTAGCCATTTATTAGTTGCTTTCTGAGACACAATAGTTATTATATTGGTCATTTTACTATATGATTATCTCTTCCACATTAGAACGGAGGAAATACAGATGCTATGTTTTATGGAATAGTCGTGATGTAGAAATAAGGACGCATTTTAACGAGGCGAAAAAGCCATGATATTTAGAAAAGAATTTTCTTGAGTTGCAGATTTATCACAGTCATGGCCTTATCTGCGAGTGAGTTAGATGCATGCTCAGAAGTGTTTGATACTACTGAGAAAGACAAAAATGGAACAATGCCAGTTGACGAGATCATGGGTGCCATAAGGCAAGTCAGTGTCAAAGTGAGTGAACCAAGACTGGCGGAATGGATAAAAAGCCACAGTGATCACATTCCAAGCTATCCTCTCGACAAGCAAGGGTTTATGAGAATGATTGAAATATTTCTCGTGACGGCGCGACGGGAAGATAAAAGCAACTGAAATTTAACTTAAACTGCAGATAAATAACAGGTTGCCACCAATTTATCAGCAGCAAACAAAGTTCATTGTGAACATCCATAATTTTTTTATAGAACTTTATTTTTACTTAACATAGAAGTGTTGTACTAATAGGAATCATTTATGCATATAAAATCTTTACTTTAGATGTTATGGTTTGAAATCTCACGCCAACAAAACCTCACTGTAAAATCTCATGTGTGAAGATTTAACTCTCTTGATATTGGAAATAACACGCAGAAATGTGAACAATATAAATCACCATATTGTCATTTTATGCAGATTTATGCATAGAATATCTTGGTAAATATTTAGTTTTAAATAGCTGTCCTTCTCCATTGTACCATTGGTGATGATAATTGTATTAGTTTGAAATGAAATGATTCTGATTCTGATAATGTCAGATTTCATATCACAGATGGGTCATGGAAATCAATTATGATTAGTTAGAATACATCAGAGTATATCTGTGCTGTGTAGAATTACAGCATTGGTGTGATATTTGTTGTATATTATGCATGACTCTCGAGAATGAGCAAGTCACATTTAATATAATAGGGTGCTTCAGATGGTTAAAAGATGTTTTACATAATGTTTTGATGAATAATGTCATAAAATTAGGTAACATAACCCCACACTTATGAAAATATATCAACTTATATCTATATTCGTTTTGTGATAGATGTCAGAGGTCATATGTCAAATATAAGATATGAAAGTTTATGGTCCAGTTTTGGGAAGAATTGAAGGTTTTTCCTGAAAACGTTTTCGAAATTTTCATATTTGACATGTGTAACAAGTGTAATTTGTGAGAAAACTTTCCTCCTCATTTGCTGTTTAGAGTTGATATCGGAGCTTTAAACACATCAACACTGATTATTTTAAATAACCATGTTTTGGGCCTCAATTTGTTCATTTTTGTTTTGGGTTTTAGCATGTGTTTAGCATATATTAACACTTGTTAGACAGACACTCATATAACTCATAAACAAATATATGTAGACATGTATGTAATGTTACAGAGCATTTGACATGATAAGCTGTTCAAGTCTCAAGATAATTATAGAGATGCCTAATGTTATGACATTTTCTATTTCCTGCTTTTAACCGAAATGTGGTTAAATCAATTTATCTTTCACAAATAACACTTTATCATTTTTAAGATAATTTGTTAAAATGTAAAACAGATGAAAAAATAAAATTTCAGTTTCCTGTTTAAATCTGATTAATTCATTACGTGTACTCTTAAGAGAAATCAAGCACTTTCCCAACCAACATTCGGCCATCTTGATTTCTGTTATGAGTGAACTCATTGAGTACATATCAACACATTAACTCCCTATGAAACTAACATCCTACAGGACTACTTTCCACATGACTTCTCCAGAAAATGTGCACCACTCCAGTAACTGATTTTCTATGGTTTATTACGATTCTCTGTTTTATGAGTTCGAGTTAAATGTATAAAATGTGTATGGACATTATATGACACACCTCATATTCAATATAAATAACTACATGCTAACCTTATATACCTACCTACAGAGAATCAACTAGAAAATGGTTAGATTTAAATGAGAGATGAGGTACAGATATATGTTTCATTTGATCTATTTGCATTACTATAGATATCATCTTAGACAAACATATTTTTGGAAAATTTTACTTTGGCTGTTGTGTGAAATTACTGAATATCCCTTTATAAAATAACTTGACAAAGTGATAAAGACTATTTGTGTGAGAATGTCTAATCATACTATTCAACATGGCTCAGTGGGTAAGACATCTGTCTCCCATGCTTAAGGTCTGGGGTTCGATTCCCACCAGGAACAAGTATCTTTTTTTTTTGTTATTCATGCTGAAACTGAAATCTTCATTTTGAAGTTTTATTTTTGCAACATGCACATCAGAACATATAGAATTGAAACATTTTTTGTTTTGATAGAAATTATAAGAAAATAATGACTTTATACAATGTGAAATCATCATGTTGGGATCTTTTTAGATCAAATTGAAAGTCAGAACACATTTTTTTTGGCAAATGGAGAAAATACAAAAAAATAAGATATTTTATTAGCTAAGAAGTGGAACAATTTCAATTCTCATACAGTACTGACACAGGGTGATACATGGCTCAGTGGTTAAGTTGTCTGTCTTCTATGCTAAACGTCCAGGGTTCGAATCCTGGTTGGGTATTATTTTCATGCTGAAGGTGAAATCTTAATATTGGGGTTCTGTTTGAGTGATATGTACTTCAGATAACATAAATTGATTTGTCTATTGCAAATGCAGAAGAATATAAAATAATAGAAATGACTTGATACCAAAAAATAAGACAAAATCTTTATATTGGAGATCATATTGCGTAATTTGCATATCAATAGAATATAATTTTTATTATTTTATTTTGCAAACATAGACAATATGAATAATACTGACTTTATGTAGTAAACAAATATAAAATCTTCATACTCTGGTAAAATTTGAGCAATATGCATGTCAGAATATATGGAATTGAATTTGTTTTTGCCAACATAGAAAATATAAAAAAATAGTAACTTTATGCAGAAAATAAATATGAAATCTTCATGATCCAATTTTATTTTAGTTCAGACAAAAAAAGAATTATAACATGGATCCAATTTCAAGATTTTATCAAAGACTTCAAGTAAATTGATCATGAGGCCAACCTTGAGCATCTATGAATATTTCCATTGCAATGCAAAAGTTCCAAGTGTTTCAGTATTATCATGTGTCTCACAGGTCTGATGATAAACTTTACCTTTTCTCATGGCATGATTGCTCACTCATCATATAGCCTGGATCCACATTTAAAAATAAACATGGACTGTACCTATCCAAGGTGTTGTTACAATTGATCAACCCTAAAAACATACCTGCAAACAATGGTCATTCTTAAATACATTCAATCAGATTGGTATATTATATATTCCAAAAACAATATTCAAGATCTTCAAAATGTGGAATTGTCAATATTTGATCAGAACAGTCACTGACAGGTCACATGTCACCCGTATGTGCATTTCTCTGTAGTCCAGTCAGAACAGCCAACAATGCATGTACTCATATGCGCAAAGATCACCTCTTGGAAATGGTGTCAATGCCTCTAAAATAGTTCTCTGGTTTCACAGTTGTTTAAACACTATTAACAATATAGAATTAGAATTTCTATATTTGAAATAAATTCAAATATTGCAATCATTATTTTAATTGTTATATAAAATCACAATTTGATTAAAGAAACATGTGTAGTGATAATGCTCAGATGTGTGTCCAGCATTGGCACCAGCTGGTAGCATTGGTATCATTTGGTGGTATTGGTATCAGCTGGTGGTATTGGTATCATTTGGTGGTATTGGTATCAGCTGGTGGTATTGGTATCATTTGGTAACATTGGTATCACCTGATAGCATTGGTATCAGCTGGTAGCATTGATATCATTTGGTAGCATTGGTATCATTTGGTAATATTGGTATCAGCTGGCAGCATTGGTATCATTTAGTGGTATTGGTATCAGCTGGTAGCATTGGTATCATTTGGTAATATTGGTATCAGCTGGTGGTATTGGTATCATTTGGTGGTATTGGTATCAGCTGGTGGTATTGGTATCATTTGGTAACATTGGTATCACCTGATAGCATTGGTATCAGCTGGTAGCATTGATATCATTTGGTAGCATTGGTATCATTTGGTAATATTGGTATCAGCTGGCAGCATTGGTATCATTTGGTGGTATTGGTATCAGCTGGTGGTATTGGTATCATTCGGTAACATTGGTATCACCTGATAGCATTGGTATCAGCTGGTAGCATTGGTATCATTTGGTGGTATTGGTCTCAGCTGGTGGCATTGGTATCAGTTGGTGGTATTGGTATCACATAGTAGCATTGGTATCAGCTGGTAGCATTGGTATCAGCTGGAGGCATTGGTATCAGCTGGTAGCATTGGTATCAGTTGGTGGTATTGGTATCAGCTGGTGGCATTGGTATCACCTGATAGCATTGGTACCAGCTGGTAGCATTGATATCATTTGGTAGCATTGGTATCATTTGGTAATATTGGTATCAGCTGGCAGCATTGGTATCATTTGGTGGTATTGGTATCAGCTGTTGGTATTGGTATCATTTGGTAACATTGGTATCACCTGATAGCATTGGTATCAGCTGGTATCATTGGTATCATTTGGTGGTATTGGTCTCAGCTGGTGGCATTGGTATCAGTTGGTGGTATTGGTATCACGTAGTAGCATTGGTATCAGCTGGTAGCATTGGTATCAGCTGGAGGCATTGGTATCAGCTGGTAGCATTGGTACCAGCTGGCAGCATTGGTATCATTTGGTAACATTGGTATCAGCTGGGGGCATTGGTATCAGCTGGTGGCATTGGTATCATTTGATAGCATTGGTATCATTTGGTAGCATTGGTATCAGCTGGTGCCATTGGTATCATTTGGTGGTATTGGTATCAGCTGGTGGTATTGGTATCAGCTGGTGGCATTGGTATCAGTTGGTGGTATTGGTATCAGCTGGTGGCATTGGTATCACCTGATAGCATTGGTATCACCTGATAGCATTGGTATCAGTTGGTGGGATTGGTATCAGCTGGTAGCATTGGTACCAGCTGGTAGCATGGGTATCATTTGGTAACATTGGTATCACCTGATAGCATTGGTATCAACTGGTAGCATTGGTATCATTTGGTGGTATTGGTCTCAGCTGGTGGCATTGGTATCAGTTGGTGGTATTGGTATCACTTAGTAGCATTGGTATCAGCTGGTAGCATTGGTATCAGCTGGAGGCATTGGTATCAGCTGGTAGCATTGGTACCAGCTGGTAGCATTGGTATCATTTGGTAACATTGGTATCAGCTGGTGGCATTGGTATCATTTGGTGGTATTGGTATCAGCTGGTGGTATTGGTATCAGCTGGTGGCATTGGTATCAGTTGGTGGTATTGGTATCAGCTGGTGGCATTGGTATCACCTGGTAGCATTGGTATCAGCTGGTGGCATTGGTATCAGTTGGTGGCATTGGTATCAGTTGGTGGCATTGGTATCAGTTGGTGGTATTGTTATCAGCTGGTGGTATTGTTATCAGCTGGTGGCATTGGTATCACCTGGTAGCATTGGTATCACCTGGTGGCATTGGTATCAGTTGGTGGCATTGGTGTTTGTTCAAAGTGCTAAAACCATCACTAGAAATGGCAGACATAGGGATATAACTTTTTTACTACTCAAAATACATCTACAAATGATATGTGATCGAATATCAACCTTCTTAGGCTATTTTGATGAAATATTGCCAGTGACCTTGAAGTGACCTTTCAATGACCTTGAAAATAGAAAGCCTATTTCCACGAGATTATCTACATGTTTTATTATCCTATCATCGACATCTTTCAAATACGAGCTTGTAGAGTCCTTATTCATCAAAATCTGTTCATAATTAACAATTTGAGAGCAATTTATAGTTTTGTGGTCAATCTATAAGGGAAAACAGAGGAAAATATTATAATACTCAGTTTTTTTTAAATAATATAAAAATGCCAGCTGATTGGGGGTTAGTTTATGAAAATATATAGAATACTGCACAGAAAAACACATTAATACTAAAAAGAAATTGAAAAAAAAGTCCGTCAATTTCAAGATTTATTATGAAGCTAAAGTGATTAAAAATAGCTTAAATCGGTAGGGTTACAAAAGTGACAAATTGACGAACTTTAATTTGACCTCACATTTATTTTTGAGATATTAGATAAATCAAATATTAATCTAATTTCAGAAAATAATCAGCAATAAGTTGCTCTTATCACAATAATACCTAAAAAAGAAGAAATATTCCCTGAAAAATGTGAGAAAATTAGTCATGATTAGAAATGATTAAAAAAAATATGATAAAAAATATATTGAATGTAGAGTCAATTGGGTTATAACATTTTGATAATTTTTGAAAAAATGGCATTCTGTGTCGTTGATTTGGTGAAGGGAAGTCGAACACAGCCAATATTAAATGTCACTGAGAGTGCTCTGCAGGGTGCTATCTGGACATCCGCTCCTCCCACTGCTACAAACCCGTTACATGCGCAATGTCACTCATTCTCGCTGATGACTTAAGATCCCAATTTCTTACAAAATTGGTCCATCAACTGCTTGAGTATAATTTGCTTATTCTCGAAGTTTATTCTCAAGGTTTACTTGAAGTTAGTCTATAATGCTGCCATGAGATGATACTTTGGGAATTGAATTGTTAATTACAAACGTAGAAAATATATTAAATAATGAGTTTATATGGAAAGCAAAGGCATAATCTTCATATTGGAGTTCTTTTTGAGCTATATGCAATATAGAACATAAATAATTGAATTGTTTTTTGCAAACAAATAGAAAAAAATGGTAATGATGATTTTGTGCAGAAAATGAAAGATGAAATCTTAATATTGCTGTTTTATTTGAGTGATATTTGGAGCTCACACATGTTTGCAAAGACACTATATCATGGATGCTACAAAGCTGACGATTTCAAGATTTAATCATGGATTTTAAACTTGGAGTAAGTTGACCACGAGGCCAACCTTGAGCACGTTAAGTAATTTTAAAAGTACTAATTATGAGCGCAGAAGGTTTTTTTTCAATGATTCAGATGGCAGGACATACCCAATGATGTGGTCAATTCCCAAGGCCTCAAGTCAATAAAGTTCTGTGGATGTGATATTATATGTGTTTCTCACTTGAAGCTGTGGTCATTATGGCGGCTTATACTACTTGAGGGTTCTGCGCATGCGTGACAGTGGAATGGCGGCTTATACTACTTGAGAGTTCTGCGCATGCGTGAGAGTGGAATGGCGGCTACTGTTTGAGCTCCGAAAAAAACATATTGCTATAATTTAGACATTTATTTCAAAGACATCTTTGGTTGTGGAGGGTTATATTTTTTAAATGAGTTAAATTTTCTCACATCACATTTTTGGGCATGTGAAAAAACTCATATGGCTTATTTCACAGTTAATTCATCAGGATTTACAGTAACATTTGTTCAGAGATTTGACAAAGATATATGTCAGATATGTCCAGATAACATTAATTTTTCTGACGATATTGTTTCCGAGATATCCATTTGTCCAAATACAATAAAGACTTAAAAATGAAACTGAAAGTGTCTCCAATGAAATTCAATATTTAAGCACATAAGTAATAGTGCAACTCTAAATGTTGTAATTGTTAATGTTTGTTAACCATTATTAAAGTAATATTATGTTTAAAATGTATTTAGATACTCTGCATTTTCACCCTTACAAGAGTGATCATACATGATAAAAATACATCTCACGATTACCTCCTAGAGTTCAGAGATTCTAGAGTTCAGGATGGCATAGCTGTTATTAGTATAATATCGCCATCAACTTCATTGACATTTATATTGAGCACAAGTTATTGAAATATACAGACTATTGTAATGGTCAGATTATCAAATTAAGTTTATTTTACAAAAGTACAAATCCATTAATCAAACATAGAGCACAAATAGCATTATTTATTACTCTGTTTACAAGTTTGCTGTTCCTAGAAATGAGGGCCCCTTCCTAGAATCCAGGCACAGGACTACTCCTCTCCTTTAAAGTCTAGCCCTCTGTTCTGTGTCAAATAATAATACCCTATCACAAACTAGGTCACTTGAGTTATAGTTCATATGACAGGTCATGACCCTGCAGGTAGGCAAATGAGGTACTTGCTAGCCAATTGGGTTTCTAGAAAATAGGACAGGCTGGGCTGAGAACTTGGCTGCTTGTGCTGGTCTATTTTAAATACACCATGCACAGGGGACAACCCTCAGTTCAGCACTGTACCTACAACTATACTAACAGTGTTGAATTAAAATATATCTTCAAAAACTACATCTCAAGTGTTATCACTGCTCACAACATTGCATGGTAGCAGGCTACATGGGAATCCACACCTCTTGGGATGACTCAATCTGACCAGGACCAGGGGTTCCAGGACACCTACAGGCAAGTGTGTGACTCCTGTCGACTGTAGGAGTCTGCTGCTACAGAATCCAGGATCCTTCTGCATCCAAGTGGGTCCCACATCCAGCGACTGAAGGCTGGGATAGAGAGCTCCCCTGGCAGCCCCCGCCTCCAACTGAGTGTTGGGATGATGAGCTGAAGTGAATCACGATCTGTGACCTGCAGTGAATCCTGATCTGAGGAGGAGGAGAGATCCCTGACAAGTATCCTGTGGATCCATCCTGGCGTATGGGATTACCTGGTAAGCCACCATCATTCTTTTGTTATCTTTAATCGATAATGATGTTTGCATTGGTTAACATGTACAAATGTCAAAGCCAGGTACTTCTGAGTCCAGACAGTTTAATTTGGCAGCAGAGATTGGTGCCATCAAAGGCTTACTTGAGAGTTTAACTGGGTTCAGTAGGGCAAGTCAATTTGAGACATTGCAAAGAGTAGATGAGTCTATTGAAGCTATAAATAACATTGATATCCCACAACAAATCAGCATGGCTGCAAAGAATACCCTAAGTTTTTCTGGTCACATTGATGAAAGTCCTGAAGAGCTTATCTCTGACTTGAAAAATTTGAAACTTGCTAACAATTGGTCTGATGATCAACTTTTTGGCCAAGCCATTTACACTCTCAAGTCTGATGCTAAAAGGTGGTACCAATCACAACCTGATGATGCTTTTGTTGTACCTGATGATGCTGCTGCTGGCACAACACGTTTTGGTTTGTTCACTACTGCTTTTGTTGAGAAATTTAAATCAGACACTGCACCTGGTGATCTGATTTCAGATGTCTTAGAACATAAACAGAAGAAAGGGCAGAGTGTTGATGATTATATCTCTGATGTTCTTAAGATGTTTGACTTGGGACCCGAGTTGGGGGAATCCCTTAAGTGTTCCCTTTTGATTTCTGGTTTTAGGCCAGAGATACAGGATGCTTTGAGGTTGAAGGATTTGACATCCATTGTCTCTGTCCAGAAATGGGCACGAAAAATTGAAAGGATGTCTTTTGCTTCACGCTCAAAGAGTGTGTTTGTTTCCAGTGTTGATCCTGATGATCACCCTGATGTTAACTCTGTTGATAAGCCTGTTATTCACCAAGCCCCTGTGAGGAGGCCACAATACACAACACCTCCTAATTCTTCCATGTCCTGGAAGAAACGTGGTCCATGTTTTTATTGTCAGGGTCCACACATCCAAAAGTTTTGCCCACAGTTGAGACAGAACAATCCTCCTGTCTCCCAATATCAGCAAACTGGGCGTGGATCAGGTCAATTCATGGTTGGTAGATCTCAGGCATGGAGGGGTGGTTCCCAACCTCACTTTGGTAGGGGTAGATCCAATGCACAATCATATGGTCCCAATGCTGGTAGGAATGGTTTCCCATCTGGTTTTGGTCCCAGGGGTAGACACCCACAGTCACCTAGAAATAATAATTGGAACTATCAATATCAAAAAAACTAAATTCCCCCAGCTTTCCTTCTAGTCCTTGTCATACTTTGGACAAGAGACAATGTAAGAAGAAAAGAGGGAAAGTTGGGAGGATTGAATTTATTTCTGGCATGGGGTCAGGCAAATGCTATGTCACTGGTGATGTAGAATGTACTCATGGTTATGAACCAATTAGCTTTTTGGCTGATTCTGGTGCAAGTATTTCAGCCATTGGTAATTCATTGTATCAGTCTAAGTTTGGTCATGTGCCTTTGCAAACAAATCTCATATCAGTTAGGGGTTATACTGGTGGTACAGTTTCCTCACTTGGTTCAATCAAATTGCCATTTATGTTGGGTGGCCACCAAATGGTTCATGAATTCTTAGTTATGCCTGATGTCATTCATCAAGCTATTTTAGGTCATGATTTCATGTCACAATGGCAGGTCAGGCTTGACTTTGAACATCAATACTTTCAATTCAGGAGTGATGAGGGCCATAGAGTTCAGGTACCACTTATTACAATGCAATCACTTAACAGGGATCGTAAAGTTACAATTTCACAAACAATAACATTGCCCCCAAGATCTTTGTCTGTTGTTGAATGTGAGGTGAGTAAAAATCATGATCAAAAAACTTTGATTGGAACCACTGGTCAACTTGAAAGGAACAATTCATTATCATCAAAGAAAAACATCACAACTGCTAATGCTGTAGTAAGGATCAGCTCATCTGGCACCATACCTGTTCCATTGCTAAATCCATCCAACAGGAATGTACAACTATGGACTGGAACCAATGTCAGTTTCTTCCGACCAGATGTCCAACTCACTACTGTGGACTTTGATGATGACCGGCCAGCACCACCTTCCTGTCACAACCGGGATCCAGAACTTCCAAAGGATCTTGACTTCAATGGCACCAACCTCAATGAACTCCAACTGCGCCAACTGAAACAATTAATTTACAAATATCGTCACACATTTGCATCAACACTAGCAGAGATTGGAGAAGTTAAGGGTTATGAATTCCATATTGACACTGGTGATCATCCTCCAATTAGGCTGAACCCCTATCGACAAACTCCACCTCAGAGAGAAGCAACAAAGAAAATCATTAATGAAATGGAGGAAGCGGGATTAATCAAGGAAGGTTACAGTCCTTGGGCAGCACCGATTGTTTTGGCTCCACGTAAAGACGGAGGTTGGCGTGCATGTTTTAATTATATTAATCTCAATAAAATAACACGCTTCCAAGCTTCGCCAATTCCTCGCTGTGATGATTTGATAGAAGTAGCTGGAGGATGCAAAATTTACAGCCAACTGGACATCAAGTCAGGATACACCCACGTGAAACTTTCGGCACCAAGCCAACAGAAAACCGCCTTTGTCACTACAGAGAAACAGTATATCTGTTTGAGGATGCCCTTTGGAACTTCGAACTCACCAGGCTACTTCCAGAGGATGATGACTGATATCCTGAAAGACCTAGTCTGGAAG
The DNA here is from genome assembly GCA_949316495.1 of Amphiduros pacificus. NCBI lineage: Eukaryota > Metazoa > Annelida > Polychaeta > Phyllodocida > Hesionidae > Amphiduros > Amphiduros pacificus. The sequence continues at coordinate 18,235,831 of OX439008.1, read as the reverse complement.
AAGTGTTTGGTCTTTATTGACAACATATTGGTGGCATCAAAGAGTTTTCCAGAACATCTGCAGGCTCTCCAAGAAATCTTTGAAAAGCTAAGTGAGGCTAACATCAAACTAAATCCATCAAAATGTGACTGGTGTAAGTCAGAAATTCCCTTTTTGGGGCATGTTGTTGGTGAATTTGGAATCAAAGTAGATCCTGCAAAGACACAAGTGGTAACTGATTTCCCGAGTCCAGCAAAAAGCAAAAATCCTCTCAAAACACTAAGATCCTTTCTTGGATTATGTTCATACTACAGAAAGTTCATCAAAGGCTTTGCCCAGATGGCGGCACCACTTTATCAACTCCTTAAAAAGGAGCAGAAGTTTCAATGGTCTGGACAATGTAAAGAGTCATTTGATAAATTAAAACAAGCTGTATCATCTCCAAGTATGTTAGCATACCCTGACTATTCTAAGCCAATGAGGATAAGCACAGATTCTTCATCTTCTGGAATCGGAGCAATTTTATCACAAGTAGATGATCATGGCAAAGATCGACCAATTGCCTTTGCAGGACGTGGACTGTCAAATGCGGAATCAAAGTCAAGTGCATATCATCTTGAAATACTTGGTATCCTGTTTGGTTTGGATCATTTTTCAAGTTATATACTTGGACATTGTGAAACGTTTGTCTTCACTGACAATCGTGCTGTTACTTTCCTTCTCTCCTCAAAACCTGCCAACAACAAGATTGCCCGGTGGATGATGAAGATCAGTTCATATCCTAATATCAAGTTGGTTCATAGACCTGGAACACAAATGCAACATGTGGACGGAATCTCACGTTGTCCGTTCGATGAAGTTGAACAAGTGATTGATTTGAACAAAGTCAAATTCCCAATTGAAGAACCTGATGATGATGTGAATGTGATGGACTCCAATACATCAGATGACAAATCTAAAACAAACATTGAAATTCAAACTAGTGACTCAGAACCTACAAAGAATCAGAGAATATTTAAACTTCAAAAACAAGATGATGAATGGAGGGACTTGATACAATACATAACAAACAATGAACTGCCAAAGGACAAGATACTTGCTCAGAAAATTGTACTATCCTCTATTCATTATGACATTCATGATGGAGTACTGTGTCGTATATATCGACCAAGGAAACGACCAAGTCATCATTGGATTCGTCAAATCTGTTTACCAAAGAATATGCAATGGGAAATTATTGATGTCCTGCACAGAGACCTGTCAGCTGGTGGATGTCATCATGGATATCAAAGAACATTATCTTCATTGTTCCAAAATTATTACTTCAAGAATGCAACATCAATGGTCAAGTCCTATGTCCAAAGTTGTCCAGCATGCCAACAAAGGAAAATGGCACCAAATCGCAACTATGCCATGCAAGAAACAGATGCTGCCAAATACCCACTCCACAAAATCTCTATGGATGTTGCTGGACCTCTTGTTGGGTCAGGACCCAATAAAGATTATATCTACCTATTAGTTATAATGGACTATTACAGTTCCTATGTAGATGCATATGCCATGAAGAATCAGAAGTCCAAAACCATAGCAGAAAACCTGATGGAATTTGTTTCACGCTCAGGAATACCAAGACATTTGATATCTGATCAAGGTCCAAATATGGTATCTGAAGTAATCATGGAATTGTGTCAATTGTTTCACACCAAAAAGATCAACTGCTCCCCATATTGGCCACAGTCTGACAAAAGTGAATTGGCAATCAAAGACATTAAATTGAAACTTTCCATGTTCTGTAACAAACATGAAGAATGGTATGACTATCTCCGTCCAGTAGTATTTGCAATGAATACAACCCCAGTTGTTACACATGGTTACACCCCGTTCCAGCTTTTTCATGGCAGAGTCCCATTGACCAGTGATGGTATAGCACTGGACATCAATGTTGACCAGACTCCAAGCAAGTACAACTACCCACAAGTTGTTGCATCTCAAATGCGTGAATCTTATCAATTTGTCGAGAAGTCAATGCGTGATGAAAAGGAGAGAAACAAAAAGTATTATGATGCCAAGGGAAGGCGTACAAAGTTCTCACCTGGGGATTTAGTCTATTTACATGTTGGTAAGAGGTCACAACCACATGTAAAAACTAAGCAGTCACGGTCATTGAAGAAAGTCAAATGGGAAGGCCCATATCAAGTGACTTCTGTTTGGGGAGTCAACTGCAGGTTGGCAAGTTTTCCTGACAATGTTGAATATCCCAAAGTCATTCATGTGAATCGGCTCAAAAGAGCTTACCAGTCTTGTAACATGGTTGCTGATTCTAAGTCAGCACTACATCAACTCATGTCAGGAACAGGCAGAGAAGATGCACAGAGATCTTCTACCAAAAGGAAAGTATCAAATAAAAGTTCGACAGGCAATGACATGTCACAGGTACCAGAAACTGAGCAAAATTCACCTAAGTTACCCCCAGGGTACTATGAGGTAGAAAGAATTCTCAAAAGTTCCTACTCAAGGAAAGAAAAGATGAGAGTATACCTAGTAAAATGGAAACATTATAGTAAAAAGTACAATTCATATGTCAGAGAAACTGATCTGACTCCAGACTTATTGGATCATTATCATTCTAAGTAATTATTAGGTTTTGAGTTACTATAATCTTGGTTGATGACTGCATAGCACAATGTAAATGTACAAGATATAATAATGTATGCATACAATGAAATATTAACCAAACACCAACTGGTAAATAATAATCAAGATCTTTGTTTACATTTTCATGTGTTTGTAAACATCAGCTGATAGGGTAACTTATCACCAGGTTTTATTGGCTAGGATCCAGGTTATACAGAGTAGTTATGTACTTCCAGGTTATTGTGCTTAGGTCATCTCTACCTTGAGCTTCTATGTTCTATACCTTGCTAAGTTTGTAAGTTTGAAGGTATAGCTCACTAAATGCCTGCTGACTGAGGTTTCCTTTTTCATTTTGTATTTTCTAGACTACTGACATGGCTCAACCAGCAGCAGCAGGGATAGCCATTTTGATGGCTATTTTGAGCACCTCATGTATGATGGGCAGCTCTGCATCAGGTGTTATGCGTCTGAACTATGGGATTAAGTTCCACTCACTGCCAGGACTGTACTCCTCACATGAGGATAGTTTTGCTTACACTTTTATTATACCATTTCCCAACACTGATGCTAATGTAACGGTAGATACACCTGAGTGTAAGCCAATCATTGCAAACAGAACTTATACACCTTATATGGATCAATGTGAAAAACTAATGAATTTGGTTGCCAAGGTTCATGGTGACACTGATAAGATTATCAGTGAATTGGCCAAAACAATTAGTAAGGTTAAAAGTATGGTTCCTATTGTCAGTGAATCAAACAAACAATCATATAAACGGGCACTCCTTCCATGGTTAGGGACTGCCATCAAATTTTTAACAGGGGCACCAGATAAGAAATCATTTAATAAAATTCGATCACATGTAAATATGCTTGAGGAAGACAATACTTTACTTCATAACAAGCTAGGACAATTTGGAGACACACTTAATGGCTTTATGCAACTAGAAAACCAGAATCATGATCAATTGATCAAAAACTTGCAAGATAACAACAAACAGATCACAGATCAGGTATCCCAATTGTTAGGAAAAATTAGATCGAACTTTGTGCAATTTGCCAGTAATTGGCAAGTCTGGCGAGCCTTCAACATCCAATTGGGTCACACTTTTCTTATTGCATTTGACCATTATAGGTATGGCCTAAGTCTCATGTCCTCAGCCACTTTGATGAATTCAGAATGGTTGCAAGCAATGCAAATCTTAGCAGAACATAAACTGCCTATTTCCATGATAGGGACTACAGATTTACAATTAGCCCTGGATCATGTTGCTTCAATATTAGCATCTCACAAATCTGACCTAGGGTTAGACTCCAGACCTTTATCATGGTATTATACCCTGGAAAAGGTCACATATTTGCATGATGATGATAAATTGTATTTAACATTTCAAATCCCATTGATCAGTCGCCATTCCCAAAACCTATATGAAATTTTCCAAGTTGAAACATTCCCGACCCCCATAGCTGAAAGTGTAAATAAGCCTTCACCGGTAACAACCCTACAGAACATCGCTCCTTATTATGGTATTTCTGTTGATAAAAGGTTCACCCTGGAAATGAAAACTGACACTTTTGTTACCTGTACAGGAACAAAAATCAGACATTGTTCTGGGCCGATGATTTTACGAGCTATTACTCATGATAATTGTATAGATGCGCTATATTTAGATTCTCATAAGGACATTATGAAGAATTGTGATTTTCAAATTCAGACACCCCCAAAGACCCCAACAATACTTCAATTCCAAGATACCGTTATTATTTCAGGATACACTTCAGACCTAGTACTAAATTGTCCTGGAAAGACATCTGATAATATTGAACCTTGTTCCCTATGTATCCTTCATATTCCCTGCATGTGTACATTACAAACTAATGAACATGTTTTTGTACAAAACCATGACAAGTGTGACAAGAATGTGTCTGGTGTTCAAACATTATACGGTCATAACGTCCCCTTTATCCATGAGTTCTTTGGGGAGGTACCTGATGATTGGTCAGGGGATTTAACTTCTACTAAACAAGAAATTGTAAACATGCCAGAACTCCCACCTGATTTTCTTGACAAGCTTAACTCTAACCTAGAGAAAGATATGAAAAACCATGATATTTCCAACCTAAGACAAGTCATACAACAAACACATTCAGACCTTTCTGGCTCTAAGCCAAATACCCTATTTGATCCTACCAAATCTAATATTGTCACTAGTATCATATTAGTGCTTGATACCTGTCTGATTGGTGTTCTTTTGACAATTATTGCATTTATATGCTTCAGGGTATATAAAATGGGCATTATGATTTTGGTGCTGCAGTCTAGACTGAATAATGTTACTGCTGACTCAGTGGTCCCCCAATTGCATTGGAATGTAGCTCCAACCTTACAACCTTCAACCAACTTTGCTGTACCTTCTGGCCTGCAAACATATGTGTTACTTGGCATTTTATTTATGAGTTTTCTGTCATTTATAGCTGCAACTATTACATTTCTGTACACCAGGTATGAGGCATGTAATAATAAGGTACACGTTAAGCTCATTATTCTTTCTGACAACACCACTATAAGTTTGCCTCTCTTCACCTTGAGATCAAGGACAGAGGATATCAAACTTTCTGGTAATCACATAATAGAAACTATTGACACAACAAGAAAATGGGGAATCCTTCCATACTTACACATTAATTGGAATGACCTCAAACTTGAAATAAATGACATGATAGTGAACTGTCCAAATATATATCTTATCAACCCTATTACCTACCACAATATTTGTCAGGTTAGGCAGTCTGATAACACCTTCCACACCTTCCTATACATACAGTATGGGGATATTGTGGTGAAGGGTGTGGGGTTTATACCAAGTCACATTCCTCAACCTATTATTACCACTGGCCATGGCATATCTTATAGGACAAGGAAATCTGAAACTCATGAATTGACCACCAGAAAAAGGTCATTGTCACTGCCCTACCGACTTAAGACATCTAAGACACCTGAAAAATGATTATGACATGCTACACAGGTGAAATGTGTTCTGAATAATGGCTATATGTAATGACTTGTTTAGTATCATTATGAGTGTAATACATTATGAGTATGTTATTGTGCATATTTAGGTTAATGAGGGAGTGCTAATGTATCTATTCTTCTGAGTTTCTGTGTGCAATATTAATTATTATATATGTGTACAATATCATAGTACATGTGTACACCATTATGACTTAATGTTAAATACATGGATATAGGTTATCTATGCACAAAATATTATTGTTACATTATCTATATGTTCGTATTAATAATTACATTAATTTGTATTGAATATCTAAATCTATATTTTGATTATCTTAATCTATATTGATATCAAGATATTGTGCATGTTCACCAATGTACCATCTTATATTATTCTATTTCGAAACATTATCTTATAACTTTCATTCATTAATGCTACAATGGTGATTAACGCCATGGTTTGTACTATTGCTATGCTATTATAAGTATATTTCTTATAAGTTGGTATAGTAATTATACATTTATTTGTTCATTTAATGTATTCTGAATTTTAATTATCATTAAGGTGGCTTACCTAAAATCCCCTCTGTTCATCATGTAACGGAAGGGCCTGTCCTTCATATAATCTGTGCTTGTACCAGTACCGCACTACTGCTCTTATATCTCTATACTTTTCCAGTTGGAGTCTGTTAAGTGTCTACACCTGCTGAGGTGAATTGCACCATGGCTGACGAGGCTTCCCATAATAGTTCTGAGGTGCAGCAGCAATACAGCAAGGAACCAACCTGTATGACAGACAATGCAAATGACAATGGGCAATCATCAGGTGTGGTTATAGTCGAAACCAGAAGGTTAACAACTTTTGACCTTGCGGCCGAATTTTACAGTAAATATGGGTATCTACCCTTTGAAAAAGAAGATGGGACTCCAATAAATACCAACCCATCTGGGACAGTTCCAGATAAGTAGTTTTCTGTAAAATATGACATGAAGTCTCCTCACAAGTTGGATATGAGGGGTAATGGCCCATGTAAGTTGTGTTTTGAACAATGACATAATTATGCTAAAAGCACAAACTTTTGCCTTCGGTGCCGTTACCTCTTATGTAATACGTGCCATTTGAAACATAGTGAACGTTTCACTCACCAATCCATCTCAGTGAGAGATTTTGACAGTTATTGCTGCAAGCATCCTAGGGAAGCTGTATTCTGTTTCACCCATATGAGACGGCCATTGGTTTAATGCGTCTGGTGTCTACCTGCTTGTCGGTGGTGGAGACCTCACCGACCTCATGCATCTGTAAGGAGGGGTAGAATATCATGTATCTATTTTAACTCATGGACTCAACTGGATTGTTTGAATTTCTATTAACTTAAGTTTGTGTATATTTTGTTTGTTAATTTATGTTTAAGGATATCCTGTTTAAGGATTATGTTTAAATAATGCTTAAGAATAAGGATTAAGCTTAATCAAATATATACATCATTATTACTATTTTAATCTGACAATAATTATTAATCATTCAGCTTCACAATATATGACATAATTTTGAAAACAGATGTTAACCTTATTTCAATTAAAAGTCATTTAATGGTTAACCAACAATCAAATTAATAATGTGCATATAGATTAAATCAATTTAATCAATTACATGATATTGTATGCTGTTACTATGTACTATATGTATGTATTTATCTATACAGGGTTAGCATGCCCTTGGTCAAGGTGACTACATGACTGGTAGTTGCATGTTTGCTAAATATAGAATGCTTGTGTCATTAAGAATATAGATACATATAAAAATATTATCTATCATAAGAGTGCTATCATAATTACTACATGTAACTATTCATACTAGTACATAACATTTATCAAGTTTACTCTGATTCTGCTACTTAGGATATCTTAAACTAAAGTAAACCTACCTTGTGTATAACTTCATGCTGCTTTCTGTACTGAAGGTGGACTATATCCAGCAGGCACAGCAAGCACCTGCTGTATCTTCACTGCTTCATGATTTATTGTACCATGATATGGTAAAACTTATAGCTTTGCTGCCTGTACATCCAAAGTGCTTCTTTACTGTAAACCTGCTGTATTTTTGTATTTATAATTGTTGTATGTATTTGTGATTGTAAAATATTACTAATTGCAAATATTGATATTGTAATTTTCTGGGAATCCAAGTTGAGCATTTAAAGTTGGTTAGAATAAGTGAGTCATGACCTAGAATATAACTATGGCCTGGGAAGTCCGTTTCGTTAAGAGGGGGGTATATGTAATGGTCAGATTATCAAATTAAGTTTATTTTACAAAAGTACAAATCCATTAATCAAACATAGAGCACAAATAGCATTATTTATTACTCTGTTTACAAGTTTGCTGTTCCTAGAAATGAGGGCCCCTTCCTAGAATCCAGGCACAGGACTACTCCTCTCCTTTAAAGTCTAGCCCTCTGTTCTGTGTCAAATAATAATACCCTATCACAAACTAGGTCACTTGAGTTATAGTTCATATGACAGGTCATGACCCTGCAGGTAGGCAAATGAGGTACTTGCTAGCCAATTGGGTTTCTAGAAAATAGGACAGGCTGGGCTGAGAACTTGGCTGCTTGTGCTGGTCTATTTTAAATACACCATGCACAGGGGACAACCCTCAGTTCAGCACTGTACCTACAACTATACTAACAGTGTTGAATTAAAATATATCTTCAAAAACTACATCTCAAGTGTTATCACTGCTCACAACATTGCACTATCACTCTTTTTTATTTACTCTTTGGAGGAATTTTAAGTCTGAATGGAACAAATTTATGTTTTTTTTTTAAATCTCTATTTTGCCTTATTTTGAATAATATAGAAATTCTGTTTTTCACTGAAACTCTCTTGTATATCAAGATATAAGGTGAATTTCTATCGTTACATTTATAATTGTTGAGTACAACAACATAAACTCTACGAAACTCACAATCAATATGTCGGTCATACTACCGGAAGTTCAGAGGTGTCTCACGTTGATTGTCCCACCAAAATCTGATTAGGAAGTAAATCCTCCATGTATCTTCCTAATTAACTTGGCAAACATAACACCACTCTTGAGGCCCCTTATGTGTTTCAAGTTGCAGAAAGAGATGGTAAAGGCGAAGACACTGGATGCAGGAATATGAAATACTGAACAAAAATGCCAAAAAAAAAATGCTAAACCTAAATGTTAAACAGAAATGCTGAAGAAAAATGCCAAGCAGAAATCACTCTTTGAACGACTGTTGTCATGATAAACTTGGCAAGAAATATCAAACACAAACCCGAACAAATTATATAACAAGTAGATCATTGTTCGAAAAAGATAAACTCAAATAATAATGTTGAAGACTATCATATGTAGCTTAAAGATAAGAGAAATCAAAAAGGATGAATTACGCCTCACAAATTAGCTGTTGACTTGATTGTGAAATGATGAATACCATATATGTACAAGTTTGAGGCTTTAGTTTGGAATGTTCCAAAAATATTGACTCGATGTCCATACATGATATGAATTTACCCCTGGTGGGGAAGCTTATTCCATGTGGTGTCGCTCCAATCTGATATTGCCACCTGGGGGCAGCACTGCACATAAACAAATCTCACCATCAAAGGATGTGTGTTCATCAGGTGAATTTTAATTAATATACAATATTCTTATATTCATGAACAAGGGTTGTTTTATAATAGTGGTTACTAGCTGGAGTTTGAATACATATCAAGACTGAAACAAGGAAACCAAGATTAGATCCCATCTGGATAATTATACTCATCTGTATATATATATATATATATATATATATAATTATACTCATCTGTATATATATATATATATATATATATATATATATATATATATATATATATATATATATATATATATATATATATATATATATATATATATATATATATATAACCACATCCTAAAATAATACTAAAGATTGTAGCGATTTCCAAATACTACTCAAATCCGTCATCATGCCTTAATTAAGATAATGTTGTTTACTGTTGTTTGCATCCTTGTTATATATATAATGTATCTTCCTGATTGCCTTCCTGGAAAGATTAAATTTTGTGGTTGTACTCATTAACATATAAACGTCTGAATATATCAATATTGTTTAATGATATGTATAATGTGAGTGATACCATGCAGAACAGTCATTAAGATAACACATCTGAATGCTCTCATCTTAAAGCCATCGATTTGAAGGGAACACTTTCAAAGGTAACTATTCATTTTCATATATATATATTCGTATATATATATATATATATATATATATATATATATATATATATATATATATATATATATATATATATATATGATAAGATGGTGCTGAAACAAATGATCATTCATCAATAATGGAATGAGTAACTTATGTCATTCTGCACACGGATATTTAAACCGAGTATGTTAAAATATACTGCAATTTATCTGATAATTGAAAATGTTTGAATAAAATACTTTGATGTTGACAGACATGGAAAGTATGGCTCTATACTTTTTTGGTGTTTTGCTGTCAGTCCAAGTTTTCTTTGCGGAGAGTGTCCGTCTAGGCGCGAATAACCCAAACACCTGTCATGATCTTACTGGTCATTGGTACTCAGACATTGTCACACAACCGAGAAGTGAAATACAGAACCAACTACTGAGACCACTAGATGGAGCCACTTGCGAGGCAGCCGAATGTAAAAGGGCCAATCATGACAGACTTCTGCATGTGAGATGCACAACTCCAGGGGGACAGACATATGACTGTATTTACTGGTAGGTCACATACATTTTATAGGACTTTATCATTTCACACATGACATTTTTCAATTCATATTGAAATTCATATGTATTTGTATATATCATCCCTTCAATGAGAGATACTCATTTTTCTTTTAAGAAAGAATTTCCTTAGTTTAATAGGGTTTTGTTTTTGACAGTGGCGATCCTCACGTGTGTGGTTCCTACAACAATGGTGGTCAAGCAACATACTACAAAAGACTGGCCAGTAAGGCAGTGAGCGGCGGAGCAAGGGGGGTTCCCCATGGATGCTTCTTTAGAGAAATCAGCCACAGGCAATGTCCAAACGTGTACTTTAGAAAGGTCATCCCGGGTATTGCTAGGGGTCAAGGGTTCGTCAGGGATGCGCGACGCATGCCAAGCAGAGCATTGTGTGACTTGTCTCCCGCAGTAAGTCCTAGCCAACAGAGAGCGGCGGAGGCAGCCAGAAGACTGCAAGAAGGCCGAGCCCAAGCTGCAGTCAAAAAGGCTCAAAATAAGAAGGCACAACGAGAGCGACAGGAACAGGAGCGTGAGCGACAGGAGCAGGAGAGACAAAGGTTGCTACTGGAACGACAAAGAGAAGCTGCTAAAAAGCCAGGATCAAGCAGCCAGGGACAAGGAAACTGGAATGGAGCCCAGAGAATAGGAAGTATCGGTCCCATAGGTAGTTCCAGTAGCAGTTCTTCCAACACTGGAAGCTTCCACACAGTAAATAGCGGCAGGTCTAGGTCAGGAAGTCTTGGTTCCATAGGAAGCAGTAGCAGTTCTTCCAGTACTGGAAGCTTCCACACAGTAAATAGCGGCAGATCTAGGTCAGGAAGTTTGGGTTCAATAGGAAGCAGTAGAAGTTCTTCCGGTACAGGGAGCAGATCTAGGTCAGGAAGTTTAGGTTTACCTCAGAGTCGGCCAATCTCCCCATCTCTATCAAGATCCGGGAGTCTAAGTGGACAGGGAAGTAGTAGATCTAACGATAGGGGCAGTTTTCTTAACAGACAAGGGGGAGGCACTCAGATAGGTAATCGTGCACGGGCACAGAATGGAGCTCGTGGTGGAGTCCACACGGGAACCATTGCCAGAGCGCGTGTTGGCGCTCAAGCCAATCCCACGCTTGTACAGAGATGCATGATTTACGTCAATAACATGCCTGCAAATATTGCTCACATGTGTCGACGTGTCTTAAATTCCGTGAGACATTTGGGCTAACTATACTGGTTCTTCACTGTTCCTTATTGAGGAATGTAATAAGATGACGCTGAAACAAATGATCATCAATAATGGAATGAGCATCAGTAATCATTAAGATATGTATTTGAGAGACAAAAAAACCATTATATTTCAGAAATATGTAAAAGAATAAAACAATTTTTAATGAATACGAAAATGAATTGTATTCGATATTATTTGCTATTTAGACAGACTAAAAACCCATTACATTTCAGAAATATGTAACAGAATAAAACAATTTTAATGAACAACAAGAAAATGAATTGTATTCGATATTATTTGCTATGTATATATGTATATATGTATATTACATCAATTTTGCTTGATCTGAAAGAAAGTCTGTTACATCTCTATATGAAATCACAAGACATGCCTGGCTAGATAATCTAGTCTAAAGAAGATACTCTTGGAAGGGAAATTTTCTCTTGGAAGGGACAATTTTCTCTTAGTATACTACTTGTGTCTTGCGTCTCCATCTTCACCACCTTATTGGTCTCTTCCGCCACACTCTGTGCCGATTACTAGCCTGGTCTAATCCCGGCTGAGACTGCAATAAGCTTTCTCAATGGTCCTTCACACCTCAGGCACATACAGCAAACTGCAGGGTGTAATTATGCCGCCCTCTCCACATGCTAGCGTCTGGGGAAGAACATCCAACTCTACCCAATATCGGCTCAAACCTATCCTCAAGAAAAACGCTCTCAGATTTCAAACAACTACATTTCAGCGGCAAAGTAATCTGTATTTTTGATATTTGATTGAGAAATAACTTTTGTTTTGGAGCTGAGTTAATTAATGAATATTTCTAAAGGCCTATGATAGATTTATTGAACCGTTATGTAAGAACCCATTTCTTGTTCTTTATTTTTTATTTAATTTGAATTAAGGTGATCATAAAAACAACTTATATTATCTCTTTAAAGATTATCTTAATACTTTTTAAAGAAAGTCTACTCTATGAGTGTGTCCATGTAAATAACATCGTTTTTAAATAACAGCACAGTATTATTACGCTTTCAAATAAATCATTTATGCAAATAAATTATTTATTCGTTGGTTCGATGATTTGAGAAATAATGATATTACAAAAAATGGCCTTCCTTATCTCCAAGTTTTTTTTCGATCTCACAATCCATGCCATCAAAACAAAATGAGTTTATCACACCAAAAGTTATGTTTCTCTGGTAAAACAAATCGATCGATAACACACTTTACGAGATTAGGATTCACAAAATGAACTGTTATCATGGTCAGTAATGCTTTAATTGGAATTGTCGGTTTGCAGAAATGTGCAAGTTGTAATTTTGCATGGTTTGAATGAGTTCACACTGGCGATCGTGCCATCGCAGTTAAAACTCTAATCAAGAACAACAAACAGCTATTGTTGTGTCTCCCAAACACAATTTGTGTTTTAGTTCTTCAAAAGAATAACTGTTTTCTCCATTAATACAATCTAACTGTTAATGGTTTTAAGTGAAGCACCGCGTAATCTGAAGCATTTAAACACAGCTTCGACTAAACTGAGCGAAGATAATTTTAGTATTGGGCGACCACAAAACGAAACTTAGTTCAGAAAAGTACGAATACTATTGTACATACAGTTACGTAAATAAAACAAATTCAAAGTTGTTTAATATTTTTAAAGAAATGACCAATAAATATGATATAAATTCTCCCAAATGCACGATGGTGACCATGGGTTGCCTTGCTTGTGTCAAACTAGTCACATTCTAGATCCTAGTTAACTTTGAAGGTGCAGCAGATGACGCACGACTGAGTACAAAGTACTGCAGTTGACAGTGCCCATTTCTGTCTATAAGTACCATTTACTACGTCTGAATAAGTTTGACAAATCAAAGCCAGCCAAATGCTTTGACCTGTAAGTCTTGACATGACATATAATCAAGCAAATGATCTGACAGTTTCTTGTACCCACATTTGAGCCACATTATACACATCAGGCCGAAGCCAAGCCAGTTCCTTGTATTACTCTGGTGTTGCAGATAGCAATTTGGTGTTAATTGGGCTTTCCTTATCATTTAAGGTAAGCTCGAGTGCATCCTTGGGTAACCTGACGATTTCAGCCTCGTTTTCATTGTAGCGTCGCAACTACTAACTTCTCAGGTGGCCATAAAATACGGCATCAGCCATCAGCACGTTCCGTCAGCAGAGATTGCTGATTGGACTAATTGACGGTGTTTTGGTGTTGCAGAGACAGACCGACAACTTTCACCCCACACGATATTCTCGTGTCAACTCACGTCTCGGGCCACTTGAGGTCCAGGGAAGGGTATAGGGTCACTGGGCGAGACAATTGTGCTTGATCTGATGGCAAGCCACACATTTAGATGTACACATATTCCCTCCAACTCAATGTCACGATTATCAGTGTTATTCTGAGAGGTTTCTTTTTTTTAGGTATTCTTGACATTTGATATTTATGTGGGTGCGCACTGGTATGAGTATCAGGTAGTCCCATAAACACCATTAGAAAATAGACTTCAACCAGACTCTGTGAAAAACAAAACGCAAATCAACTGATACTTCTGAAAATTCATAATATTATCAACGATTTCTGCAGCACAATATATGCTCTTTGATGTATGGAGAAGGTGTCCGATTGGAATCAAATTTTAAAGATTTTTCTGTGTAAATAAAACCAACATAAAGTTGTGACTGCTTGGGAATGAAAAACAGCAGAAACAATGTATTTCCATTTTTACAAGTTATACCTGACCAATGACCTTTTCTCCACATAGTTAAAGTTAAAACCTGACTACTCAATCTTACCAGTCCACCAAAATACAATAGGGAACTTACAAGTTAAACGGTTACATGGTATATCCATCCACTTTCATGACAAGTTTGCATGCTTTGAGTATTTGTCTTTATTCACATTTTTACAAAATATGTTCATCGATGTTATATTTCACAACAAGAACAAACGCAACTTCAACCAGACTCTGTGAAAAACAAAACGCAAATCAACTGATACTTCTGAAAATTCATAATATTATCAACGATTTCTGCAGCACAATATATGCTCTTTGATTTATGGAGAAGGTGTCCGATTGGAATCAAATTTTAAAGATTTTTCTGTGTAAATAAAACCAACATAAAGTTGTGACTGCTTGGGAATGAAAAACAGCAGAAACAATGTATTTCCATTTTTACAAGTTATACCTGACCAATGACCTTTTCTCCACATAGTTAAAGTTAAAACCTGACTACTCAATCTTACCAGTCCACCAAAATACAATAGGGAACTTACAAGTTAAACGGTTACATGGTATATCCATCCACTTTCATGACAAGTTTGCATGCTTTGAGTATTTGTCTTTATTCACATTTTTACAAAATATGTTCATCGATGTTATATTTCACAACAAGAACAAACGCAACAAGATCAACAACAGCAGCCAGCGTGTCAACTTCGCTATAAATTTATTCATCAGACAAGGCACATCTGATAACATTCAGTTATAAATACTTAGAGATGAGAAATTCAAGTATCCCTTTCCTGGTAATGATTGCAATTTTCTTTGAAACAATATACTGTCTTA
Source organism: Amphiduros pacificus (assembly GCA_949316495.1). Lineage (NCBI taxonomy): Eukaryota > Metazoa > Annelida > Polychaeta > Phyllodocida > Hesionidae > Amphiduros > Amphiduros pacificus. The sequence goes on along the minus strand of OX439008.1, from coordinate 18,220,612 downwards.
GGTAAAATATCTTGACCTATATTCAGTTTAAATCATCTGAACTATAATGTTTTGTATCCCGTATACTAGAATTTCAGGTTTGTATTTTCCTGTTAAATTATGCTATATTTGTAAAACATTACAAATGCCCCTTGAAATATTTTGGTATTAAACAGATAGATTTATAAATGAATTGAACATGTAAGATTACATTTTGTGTTATTATAATGAGTTAATGGTTGGGGATGAAAATTGCAAGGAATCACAAGACGTACTTCAGCCCTCCCAATCTTATTAGTAAAGGCATTTATAATTGTATGTTTTGACCAACAACACTTGTGATTATAAGAGGTTTATCTTCTACACTACACCTGGTATGATATAATTACAACATAAATAGCATCAGACCACTCTTGATAAAACTGTTATTTGTTACAAAATGACTTTTTGATAGATCTGGCCCAACTTGTTTCTGGCCCAACTTGTTTCCTGTAAACCCAGTATTATACCATAATCATGACATTGACAAGGCAATTTGTTTGGCCTGAATAGTTCAGTCGATAGGACAAGGCTAAAATAGAATAGTGTATCCATTGTGTGCAATAGTATATATTTATTTTTTGTGCAAAATTGATGACAGTTGTTTATGCGCAAAATTACGCAGTTAAAAACTTTGGCCAAAAGTTCTGTTCCCAAACCTGCAACCAGAGGGCGCCAGGAGTCTGCATGCAGATACCAGATTAAGCAGTCGTGGTTTTTGTTCATCCCTGCTGCATAATATCGAGAGAGTAATAACTATTAGAACTGTTGTGGCTACATGTCTGTGCCACAGTGTCATGTGATCAGGGTGTACTGTACAGTCTGCAGCCAATCATCAGAGAGACGAAGGAGAGATTCCAGCGTCTGTGGGGACGCTGGGGCTTAGAGAGTATAGCCCATTTATCGGTTCCACTGAAATCACAAAGCCAAGGTATAAACGTCATCGAACTCTTCAGGGAGGACACCTGGATATGCTTAGTAAGTGCACCAATTATGTTTTCCTAAATTTTCATACTTACGATTATTTTCTTCCAAAATAGAAAATGACAATAGGCAATTCCTTTTGTTCAGTGTGCAAAGTAAAGCTACTTTTGACTTGGACAATATGGCCCTAACGCTTCTTTATTCCAAGTTTTACTGCTAATGTACAGTTATAAAAATTATAGCTATCTCCAAGTGCATGATAAGCAATTCAGTTAGTACAGATGATCAATCATTTCGCTAGGTGGTGCAGTTGTCTTGCAAATTTCCCCATCATGACCATTGGTCGATTCTAAACTTGCCCGTGATACCAAAGATCTCCAAAACAGTACAGATGATTAATTTTGATATTTTTTTGATCATTTCAAATTTTCAGTTTTTAAATTGCAATGTTCTGTTTCCAATAATTGATAATTTCATATTAATTTCATATTAATTGATTGTGTCTTGTAACTTATTGAAGCGGTACAATTTAATAAATACAGTTTCCTGTATTTTTTATGTGATATATTGAATAGAATCATTCGCCTCTTTTTAGAATGTATACTATAGTGTAATATTCTAATTCACAAATGAAAATTATTATAATTCTATTTGTATAACTGCTACCGATTTTAAGTCATATGCATGCCACTGAATCTGACATGCTGAGCCCAGTCCAATAGATATACTTTGAATTATTAATGAACCTATAAGCCACCATGAATATTACCAAACACAGCAAGCATAAACCATAGATTTAGCCCAGACTAATTTTAATTTTAGAATTAGCACAGACGAATCTAAATTTTAGAATAAGCCTAGACTAATGTTATTCTTTCTTATATCATTCATAATTTCCATAACCATCTGAAATATTTAACATATGAGGAAAGATTAATCAGTCACAAATATAACGTTGTCCAAATTGGTCCCATTTCCTTCTGATAATATGTTCCAACAAGAACATTCCGCTACTGGTCCCCTTCACCAACTGGTCTCATTACGTAACTGGTCCCGCTCCCGATTGGTCCCATTCCAACCTCAGTCCCTTCAACTGCTGATCCCATTTCAGTACAAGTCCAATCACTTCCACTCCATTTCCACAGTTGGTGTCCTTCTCAACAGGTCCTATTCCAATACGAGGTCCCATTTCAATACGAGGTCCCATTCCAATGATAGGTCCCCTTCCAATGATAGGTCCCCTTTCAATGATAGGTCCCGTTCCAATATGTGGTCCCATTCCAATATTAGGTCCCATTCCAATATTAGGTCCCATTCCAATACGAGGTCCCATTCCAATACGAGGTCCCATTCCAATATGAGGTCCCATTCCAATACGAGGTCCCATTCCAATATTAGGTCCCATAGCAATAAGAGGTCCCATTCCAATACGAGGTCCCATTCCAATACGAGGTCCAATTCCAATATTAGGTCCCATTCCAATAAGAGGTCCCATTCCAATACGAGGTCCCATTCCAATATGAGGTCCCATTCCAATACGAGGTCCCATTCCAATATGAGGTCCCATTCCAATACGAGGTCCCATTCCAATATTAGGTCCCATTGCAATAAGAGGTCCCATTCCAATACGAGGTCCCATTGCAATACGAGGTCCCATTCCAATAAGAGGTCCCGTTCCAATATGTGGTCCCATTCCAATACGAGGTCCTATTCCAATACGAGGTCCCATTCCAATATTAGGTCCCATTCCAATATTAGGTCCCATTCCAATACGAGGTCCATTTCCAATATGAGGTCCCATTCCAATACGAGGTCCCATTCCAATATTAGGTCTCATTCCAATAAGAGGTCCCATTTCAATGATAGGTCCCCTTCCAATCATAAGTCCCGTTCCAATGATAGGTCCCCTTCCAATGATAGGTCCCCTTCCAATTATAGGTCCCCTTCCAATGATAGGTCCCCTTCCAATCATAAGTCCCGTTCCAATGATAGGTCCCGTTCCAATATGAGGTCCCATTCCAATGATAGTTCCCATTTCAATGATAGTTCCCATTTCAATGATAGTTCCCATTTCAATGATAGTTCCCATTTCAATGATAGTTCCCATTTCAATACTAGTTTCATTTCACAACTAATTTAATCACCCGCGGAACCCATTTTATAACTAGTCCCAATCCCTATTTGTCCCAATACCTACTTGTCCCAATCCCTATTTGTCCCAATACCTACTTGTCCCAATCCCTACTTGTCCCAATCCCCACTTGTCCCAATCCCTACTAGTACCAATCCCTACTTGTCCCAATCCCTACTTGTCCCTATCCCTACTAGTCCCAATCCCTACTAGTCCCAATCCCTACCATTTCCAATCCTTACTAGTTCCAATCCTTACAGTTTTTTCATGTCCTCTACTAGTCGAATTTCATTACAAGTCCCATCCCAACTTGTTCTAGTCAAATACTGATCTTTCATCTACTGGTCCCATTTCACTACCAGCAGCATTCCTAATGGTCCCATTTCACTACCAGCACCATTCCTAATGGTCCCATTTTATCGCAAGTCTCACTCCCTCCTGATTTCATTCCACTAGTGGTCTCATTAACTCACTGGTCCCAAGACACTTCCGGTGCCTTTTGTCTCCATTCTTTTACTGGTCCCATCTCATTACTGGTATTGGCACACATCTTTAAAAAAAAACATTAAAGAAATATATTTATCTGGTACATTCATATACCTTAATTTACAATTATGGCAGTTTTTGAAATGTAAGAAAAGATTGTTCACTTCGAACAATTGTTTTAATTATTGATAGGTAGGCAGGTGTCTTCCTTCTTTTGTCCTTATAAAAAACTAGGAATATACGGTGGGCAGGATTGAGGTCCATATGGCATGTGCCCAGAGTGTAATGAGGGTGGGGTTAGGAGGAGTGACGGGGAAGCCCCGAGGCTGACCTCTCAGCAGGGGTCCACTCATTAACATGGAGACAATATGCTGTACAAGCTATGGCGGCCTCGTCACTCTGAAATCTTCACCACTCATCAACTGTCGGAACAACAGCTGTACATTTGTACAATCAAGACTGACAGTGGGTGAACTTGCTAAGTCCGGACTGGGAGTGATAAAATGTTTGATTAAATATTCTATTTGACCACTTAGAATTAAGTGCACATGTTTGACTGAGATGTGGTATTGCAAAGTTGGATGTAGATAGTGAGAATATGATATTTGAATTTTGATTTTTGAATTAGATTTGTCAAAAATACTTGTTTTGAAATCATAGGTGTACAATGGGGACTGGGGTTATATAATTGACTGACATTTGATTTGGTTTCACACAATTTTGACTGTAACTATCTACATAATGTTAGATGTTAATGTTGTATATTGCATTAGCTAAGTTAGGACTGGAAGTTTTAATAATATATTATTCGAGCGGTTTAACGTTAAACATGTCCGATTTACTGAACAAGGAAGAATACCTCTTTTTATATAATTTGTGAAGGTAGCACTGAATGAGCAAGATCAAAAACCCATTTTATAGACTCGGTGAGAAGGGGAAATATAGGTTATGGCGGACTATAATCAATATAGTAATGTGTCTCATTAATAGTGAACCTGCATACTCTATTTTGTTATAATATCATGGTTGGTATGAAATGTTGATGCTGTTATAATTATTCTAAGATGACTGACAAGATGAAGAGAGAATGATGTGACTGTTTTAGACGATGTTTTCACTTGATGATAAGTTCTCAGTTAGTTCTGCGTGTACCGGCTTGAGGGTGCAGGTAGAGTGTGGGCTGCTGACGGACCAGGAGAGGGGCGGTCCCTCATAGCTCGTGTGCACCGAGGGAGCTACGCAGGCATCATCACCGCGTGGGGCCGAGCAGGCAGCAAGGCTCATAGGTAGGCTACGCAGGCTCATGTGCAGGCCAGTGACACAACAACAACACTACTGGACGCACCACTCACCGATGCGGCGCAAAAGTTTGTCCCCGGGATAGGCGTTCACAGAGCGATGAAGCTTAACAGTACATGTGTAGCAGCATCATTGTTTGACCGCCAAGTGGATCTGCTTAGACATCTGAGGCCACAAACATACGCCGTGACTGACCATAGAGCAGTGCTCACTCAGTAGAAAAAAAAAACTTAGTGCCTCCACGCATGCATGACAGTGGACTCATGTAAAAATTCCATCTTTTCAGTACCCAGAATACCATCCAAGGAAGTATAATGAGTTTCACCACGGGAAGGTGGACCTCCCCCCGGGCAGGAATTGGACCTGCCGCCGCCATAGGTATCGTCACCTTCGTCCTCTTGGCTTCCTTCCCGGACCAAACCTCCGCTAAGTAAGTAACCACATCAAATTACATCCCCTCTTTATGCATGTCTTTACATCCACGCTACAACTTTTCTTTGGTGGAATATGATGGAGGAGATGATAATTATGGGCATACTCTAATATGCATTCCCTGGCCAAAAAGCAAAACAGTTTCAAACCCATGTCCACGTAAATGTATCATCAGAATTTTGTTTATAGTGCGGTGGAGCAATGAATGTTTGAGATCAATCCGTCTCCAATGATATGAATATGCTTAACATACGCGTGCGGAGCTTATAAACAAGATTTCAGAACACACCAAAAACCTTAATTGACAAAGCAGTCTATTTATGTTTTATATAATACTGTAAAGGAACATGCATCGGTTCCCTTGTATACCAGGATAAATGCTTTGCATACATTTGTATCTTTTTGTATATCGGAGCTCATGGAAACTTTTTTCACGCAGAGAAGGATTTTGTTTTGCCTTATATGTGAAAATCAGTGACTGAATGAAAATATTCTGCACAAAAACCTACACATTTATAAAAAAGGGAAGCTCAAAATGAGCAGTAATATTGCCACTGTTGATAGATTAATCACGCTGCTTTATGACAACATAGTCCTTTCATTAATTAATCACTGTGGTATGATATGATACACGGTATGAAACCTTTCCGTGTTCTCCCTGTTCCCCGCCAAGGATGCGGCCAGCTCGGCTAAATGCGGCTTCCTACAGCCAGTATATAACGTAACTGTAAAAGATCCATGCTTTTTGCCCATAACATAATAACATGATGTAGTTTCGTGTTCTGTTATTTTACAAAGAGAGAGATCAATAGAGATCCTGTATTTATGCATATACATATATACATACACGCACACACGCATATATATATATATATATATATATATATATATATATATATATATATATATATATATATATATATATATATATATATATATATATATATATATATATATATATATAAAAATATATACATATATACATATGTGTATATGTGTATGTATATAAACATATACATATATCATAATAATAAATGAACTCAAAATATTAGGACTCATTGGTTAAGAGTTAATCGTATCGGACAGGTATTTAAAATATGTGATCAATATGAGATTAATTATAGAAATAGGCCACAAATGTATTGGGAAAAAGATGTAGGATTATCTCAACGAGATCAAACAGAAGATGATATTGGATATAGCTTAATACTTTTGTAAGACTTCAAATTGTCATTACTGTGGAGTTACAAAAAGGGAGCAAGAAAGGGAACAAAGAAATAATATTGAACAGTGGCACAGACACGTGAACAAACAGTCTGGTGTATTTATACTCATATATGGCAAAATAAACAAGGTATTGTGCCCCACAATGTATTGACATCCTACTATGAGCATGACAATGTCTCCAGCAAAACAATAGCACCATGCACTCAAATAAAGTTGCAGATCAACGCTAAGCAAAATATGTAATTTGGAGATTTGATTTGTAGAGACGGAACCGGAAATATTAGACTCAACCTTTACTGAAAATCAACTGGCGTAATGTTTGCATCGTTGCCAATGCACTCGAGTTCCCATATTTGTTTCTACAATATCCCTCTCAGAACCAATGAGACCCAATTAAGGTCTAAATGAGAAATATATGGAGCCTCTGTTTGTCGTCAGAGGCGGTATTGCTAAGACTGTGTGTTAAGGGAGTTCTAGAGATTTTGGCTTGGCCGTGTTTGCCTCTGTCTTCCTTGTGGTAGGATCAGTTGTATGGTCTGTCTCTGCCAAATCCTCGCCGTCCAATTACACTAAAAGGTTGCAAGATCAGTCTGTGGGAAGAGTCTGCCTGCAGTCTTGTGTTGTCGACTTTGTCATGGCTTATGAGCTCTCAAGGCTTATTGTCAGTGACAGCCGGCAGAAAACGTACCTCACTAACCTAAATGTGCATCTGTCTTCACGTGAGCATTGCATCCTCACAGATGCTCCATATTGTATTTTACATTTGTCAGATGTCCTTAAATAGACTATTACAATTCTAACCTTGATATATAGAGCACGATGTACTCCTTTAAAGATATACAAGATAAAATTAGATAACATTCGCAAGGCGCCAATTCTAGATCGATATTTTATATAAATAATATACATTAATGCTCTGACGATCTCAATCAAAAATCTTATGTTATTGCTGGAACAGTACGATTAATGAATATAGATTTGTTACGCATCAGGTTTATATAATTCTTTCTAACATTACCTTTATGAGATTCCAACTGTTCACAAAGTGAAGTGGCTGTCGACTATCCAAAAACAAATGTTTGGTGCGGTAAATTATAAATGAAACACTGTTTGTACATTTGTTTACCTCCTAGATATTCAGTACTCTCAGCATTCTCATAGCATTCTCATTATTACTCCTAGACACTGAAACCTATTTTGTGAATGCTCTTGTGTACAACAATGGAACATCAGAACCGGTGGGTTAAGGGGCTATTAATAAGTTTAAAAGTGCACTTGTCATTTTGTTATCAAATTGATAAAATGCTCCTTTTCATTATCAAATTATTGAAATGTTCCAAGGAAATATTAACATATTGATAAAAGCACTCTCTATTGACCCATTCCAAATAAAGGTATTTTATGTGAATGTGAATATATATATATATATATATATATATATATATATATATATATATATATATATATATATATATATATGCAATTAAGAAGAAACATAATAAATGTATGGTATATATACAACTCATCATAGTCATTTGACATTTTATAATCACCGAAACATTACATACCACACAAAGCATATGCACGCTATATGGTATTGTTACCTCAATCTGCCTTCTCATGTCACTCTGTATAATCTAGCCTGATAGCTAGATCAGTGGCTGAGTGGTGCTATTGTTTTGATATAGACATTGGCATGCTTATAGTAGGATGCCTTGAAGGGCTCGTCTCTCTATGAAGCACACACTGCGCACACAGCATAAGTACTCTGTCAGCGTGCTTCAGTTTTTACATCAGCGAGGGGTGAGTACACCGAATTCCATTCCGTGCCTTATGCGAGAAGTATAGTTTTCTGCTTCCCGGGTGGTAATAAAAAACTGCGCCGTATGGGGTAGCGGTCTAGTTTCTTAATGTATGGGACGTTCAAAATTCATGGCAACTTGACTTATTATGCCCTTGCTTTCACCCGCGGTTCGACCCATGTTTGTAAATTGCATTTGCGAAAAAATGCATATTTTTCAAGTACATGTATATTGGTATACAGAATGGCTCAGCCAGGCCGGAAATGTTCCCCTATTACCATCCTTGTACTATTGTTCCTAGGTATAAGCACTTACATGTTATTTTCAATTTTATATATGTTTTGTCTATTGGAAGTTATGATTGTTAAATACAGAGCATACATGTTTGACATTGTTGTTTGATAATTTGCCTAACTGCTGGCATGGCGATTACTTGTATGTAGAAAACAAGTTGTGTGTTTTGCTCTCAAGCATCAATCCCACAATATCATTTGATGTATCATCAAATTACTATCGTCAATTGGAAAATGCCATGATAGGAGAATTTCAAGAAAAACCGAACATCATTATATGGTGTTGGTTGTGCAAAAAGACAGATTTGATGGAGACAGACGGAACGGTACGTGCGGAAAGATTGTCTCTGCTCTTACTTTTGCGTGAGAAGCCAAAAATCAAATGAAACACACAATCTCTCTGAAGATTACCCCCCAAAAAAAGAACTTCACAGATGTCAGTCTCTGACCACACTGAATGACATTGGTTATGCCTCATACTTTGTCCTGCCGTGAAGGAGTGTGTTTTTGCAGCCCCGGTGGACAGCGTTTCAAGAGAGCCTTCCCCGTCATCAGTCAGTCCGCGGCGGGAGGCAGTATTTCTTATCCACATTGTCTGCACTTTTCAGTCTGGCTCCTGTACTATCTCTTACACAATAGTTTGGCCCGTCCCAAGCTGACAAGACATACTTGATCCTTGAAAGGATTGGGACGCATTTCCTCAAAGAAAATTGCCTATTTGTCACTTTAATGGCCACCTGTTGAATGGTTTGTGGCTTCAGATCAAGTCAGAAAAATAACTCAATGAAGAACATCAATGCCCCAATCTACAAAGATGATGTTATACTCAACATCGTGTTTTACAGAGCCAAAAAGTTTGCAAAGCTGGTTTTTAACAACTTGATGAATTTGTATGTGACTTTCATATCGTCATTAGTGTGTCTATAAGATGGCAATGACTTTACTCTGGTCTGGAACACATCAAAGACGCCGCCTTCTTGATACAGTAGGATTGTCTCTCAGGCGCACGGCATTCCCACTCAGGGCGGTATCAGGCGGAAGTGGTGACATGTTTAGAGGAAACGATAACTCCCTCTCAACAGCAACTCATGTACCGGGATCAAAATAGTAATTTGGGTATCATAAAAACGAAACAGTCGTCAGGCCGGAAAACGATGCATTACATGATATGAAATGTTATTTTCTTAGGAGGATTCAGCTATATTTTCAATCTCCATTCATTTATATGGCCACATTCATTAAAGCATAGTGGTGCCATAAGGATATATATTTATTTTGGTAATTTTTTATGGTCCTGCCTGAATGTGGCCTGAGGAAGTCTATCCGAGTGCGGTGGTTTCTCTTTCCTAAAAATCGCGTCAAAGTGCAAATAGCTGTTTGATCAACATTTAAAAGTCAGCATATAGAAGGTCCTTGTGATGATAAATTTGTGATGTGCAATGGAGAAATGGTTAAGGCCTGTTTTCTAGGTTAAAGGCTTCACTTACTAGAGAAGCTGAGAACAGAAGCAGTGGCGAGTCATGTGCAGGTAAATAGCGCCTGACAGTTTAGGGAAATTTATAAATAGCACCCTACAGAGCTGCAGACGAGAGCAAGGCATAATGTAAATAAGGAACCAGCCACAAAAGACCGGTATATGGCAGACTAGGGAGCTAGCAGGTGTCCAGTCTTGCCAAAAGGATGTTAAGGTACCTAGCTAGGGAGTAGACACTGCCTTCTGGCAGGTAGGGGAAGGCATGATGCATCATACTTTGACCTGACCTTCCCCCTTTCTTGTCATATTTTCATCAGAATAGATTGTAGACTAGCATATATCTCTTAACTGGAATGTTCGTCAGCTGGTCACCAAATATCAATACATCGTGTGGCACATATATACTGAAGTTAGACTACCTTCCATAGCTAAGGTGTACATATGCCAAACAGGAAATTGAGTAGGTAGAATCCTTTTTAGCCACAGAACCGTGTTTAGGACTCTAATGGATGTGGCCAAATTAGAGAACAGTTTTTTTTGTAATCACTTCCGGTTTACATGCCTGGCTGAACAAAGGAAGGGAACTAGAAGCGCCCATCAAGACCCAGCTGGTGTGGTTAGGAGGCAATAGAAGCGTCATCGGGCTTTAGGTACTCTGATCAAAGCATCTGCTTATAGATACCCGTTTTAACGCAGAGGTATTTACTTCCTGTTCGTCTCCCTCAACCTTATGATACCGCATCTGTCAGAATGTGTCTTGGAGGTGTGAACTATTTTTCACACATCAAAATTTGCGCTTGGGTTGATAAATGTGTAAACTACACCGGACGATATCGATAAAATTGATATTTGTTGATGTTTATTTGTCTTTTTTGTCAAATTCGTATTTGAAGAATAAAAATTTGCAATAGATTCATTAATGAAATATTTGAATTATCCACTAATTTCGGCAACAAAAAAATTCAACACTGAAATCAATTTCAGCAAGATTCAGTCACAAGGATATTTAGAGCGTTGATCAAAATCATCACAACACTTATTTGTTCGTTTTCTGTACTAAGACAAAGTAAACAATATCCTGTGACAAATTTCCATTTCATACAAATACAAAGTACGAACAAAGTGAGTACAAGCTGAGGAATATTGCACAAGAGTATGTGAGTCGAATATGCAATTTGTGATTTATAACTAAATACGACATTGTTCTGTAAGGGAAAATAGGAATCTATTTGAGTTCAAGATATTTCCAAAACAACACGAAATTACTTGAAATTAAATACAATAGAAACTTCTGCACCTTCACCTTCTTATGACTATCACTTCACACAGTGTGCTTTGTGCATAATAGTCAATATTACCCAAGGCATGTATGGCTTTGGACATGTGTCTTCAGTACCCATGATATATCATATTAAGTATAATATGGCTACCTCACAGAATAGCCAGAGAAAGTCAGAGATCTCGTGATTCGGGTGATCTTCAGTAGCTAAGGGATAGATGTTCTATCGGCAATGATTCTATCATTTTACCCTTGCCGAGAGTGGCTACCCTCACACAATATACAGCTTACGTGGTGGGGAGGTCTATCATGAAATGAGTGGCTGAAATTCTTAGTTGGTACAGCATGAACTCTATCCCACGGCTTCCTGTCGTAAATCCCTATTTCAATAGGGGAATTTCCCCTATTATTCCTAGCTTAGACATGGATGAAGAGTTGATTTGGTTGTTGGCCTGCAGTTTGACTGATTTGCTATCAATGCTGAGCATATAAGACACCCTATATAATGAGACCCTATAAATGAGAGAGAATGCACTTTGTTTGGCTACTATATTAGCAATAATACACAAGGCACACATAGTAATAAGCGTCATATTTGGCCTGACCGATATATCCATGTTTTACAAATATAATACCCTGTGCAATGGTTCATTTAAATTTTATGGTATAGACTATACATCACGATTATTTTAAATATATAACCTTGGAAACATATTTCAATATGAAAAACAAAATATTATATGAGATACTTTACTACTGTAGCGTCATTAACCAAATGAAAGTACTGGTTATTTCATAATTATAACAATAAATCACCTGTCTAAAATGTATTTAGCCAAGGCTGTTATGCCTCATTGATGACAAAATATAATTCCATCAATTTGTTCGTGCAAATGGAGGTGTCTAAGTATATAGGGAATAAAAAAGTAGGTCATTTTTGCAGTCCAGGTTACTGTTGATGCAGACTTCATTCAGATCAATAAAGCACAAAGAGGCAGAGTAAAATATGCATAGGACATATTATAACTGTCACTACACTAGAGAGGATTGAGGGTATGAGGTCAAACCTCCCAGTGTATTATGTGCAATCAAACTGATTGCAAGTCTGGGATGCTTGAGGTCAATATCCAGCATGCAAGTTGCTTAAGGCAATATAGAACCAGGGCACTTCTCATCATTTCTTTGGGCATTTCCTGCCATGCATGCTTCTACACCTAAAATAATGATGTGAAAAATTGGTTTGATAATAATCGTCATATGCAGGTACATTTTGATGGCTATGTTCGGTGACATGTATGCATTTTGAATCGCTTTTGCATTGTAGGGTACAAATCCTCTCAAAATATATAAACGCATGAACATATACATTGATTATGTATGTAAATACAGGAGCCCCTTTGCATTAGTATCTACAATTATAGGTATGAAGTACATTAATAAATATTTAAAAATAACATTACTCAGTGTCACTCAAGCCCAGAACTGATGTTGACATTGTCTAAAATCCATTCTTTGAGTGTGGGCTCTACAGGCCATATCCAGAACATGCAAGTCCTGTAGCATTCATAGAATATTAATGTTAATAGACTATTAGCATAACAGATGAGTAGATTTATGGTGTAAGTTTTAGCTCAATCACCACTTATAATGCATTTATCCACCTTCTGATCCTTAAGGTGAGTGGTAGATTATAATTAATATCTTCTTGACTCATTTTGTATGAAGTCTTTCTGGATTTATCAATAATTTGAAGACAAAAACACCAAAACCAAAATGTCAATGTTTAACCATTTCTGATTAAATTGTTTTTGACATGTTATTGAAACGACTTTGATGTTTGAAATATTATTAGTTTTGGAGTTATTAAATATGTATCAAATTCCCTACTTTGAGCTTTCGGTTTGTAGGAGTTATTATTAAATATTTATATTAAAATTCAACAGTACTAACTTAACAGATGTGTAAAGTTTACATTATTTAACATTATTTGACATTATTCATTCATTTATTACAAGTCAACATATTATGGTTATACAGGAAATGTATATTTTCCTTTTTAAGTTATTTCCTCACTGAATATTATCAACCATACTTTTATAGGAGAGTGATACACATTGTCATGCCATTATAAAGGTAAAGAATTAAAGGTAACATTTATGTAGCACTAATTCCAGACAATGCCTGCTTATAGTGCTTGATAATAACTGGCCAGGATTCGAACCGGAGCCCCTGAGTCTCAAGGCGAATGCTCTACCAATTGAGCTAATTCAGATCTGGACCTCAATATTTGTGTATAAAAGCCGTTGTGGTAACTTATGGATCATCATACAGCCTGAAGGACAATTGGGATGAAACTTTCCCAATGAGTGTACATCATACTCGACGATGGCTTTTAACAAAGCTTTTTTCAGTAGATATAAGGGGTCATATACACAGGAACAAATATGTATTTTGTCCCTCACTAAATGACTTTGTTAATGTCCGGGTCTGCATTGATGGAACCTAGAAATAGATACATAATTAATGCGCATGCAGACTAGAGCTCCGTACTACATTAATATCATACACCTAAGGAAACCTCGGTACCAGGTTGTCTAACTTTCATATAGATGTTATAGTTTATTTAGAACTAAGAATCCTTACACAAACTATATTAAAATAGTGTCAAATAAAAGTGCGGTTAACAAAGTTACGGACAATGACCATGCTTTTTTCCTTTGCGCAATTTTGTCCAAGCCAAACCTGTCCGATCATGCTGACTCCACAACGGTGCCAGAAGAATGGCGCATATTGAAAGGTCTTCTCTAAAATGTCTCTTATCATATGCCTCAAAGCAGTCATTTAGAGTCGTCTATCATATCTAATGGCCCACTTAAAATATATTTTTTTAACATATAGTGTACACTCAGCTCCTACATTCACCCTCTTCACAGCAGTTTTCTAGGACTTGAATGGTTTCCATCATCCCAATTATTAACATCATTTATTGCATATAAATATCACACTAAAAGAGAAATATAACCTATCGTGACGTGTTTTTTTTTCATCCAAAATTACTCTCAAAGCGCAGTGTTTGCCATACAAATTGTCATTTTGTCCAAAGCATAAGATTGAATGGATTTTTGAAGCCAAACCTTTGGCAATATTGAGACAGGAGGATGGTATACCCTTACACATTTAATTAACCACACGCTGTCACTACACTAGAGAGGATTGAGGGTATGAGGTCAAACCTCCCAGTGTATTATGTGCAATCAAACTGATTGCAAGTCTGGGATGCTTGAGGTCAATATCCAGCATGCAAGTTGCTTAAGGCAATATAGAACCAGGGCACTTCTCATCATTTCTTTGGGCATTTCCTGCCATGCATGCTTCTACACCTAAAATAATGATGTGAAAAATTGGTTTGATAATAATCGTCATATGCAGGTACATTTTGATGGCTATGTTCGGTGACATGTATGCATTTTGAATCGCTTTTGCATTGTAGGGTACAAATCCTCTCAAAATATATAAACGCATGAACATATACATTGATTATGTATGTAAATACAGGAGCCCCTTTGCATTAGTATCTACAATTATAGGTATGAAGTACATTAATAAATATTTAAAAATAACATTACTCAGTGTCACTCAAGCCCAGAACTGATGTTGACATTGTCTAAAATCCATTCTTTGAGTGTGGGCTCTACAGGCCATATCCAGAACATGCAAGTCCTGTAGCATTCATAGAATATTAATGTTAATAGACTATTAGCATAACAGATGAGTAGATTTATGGTGTAAGTTTTAGCTCAATCACCACTTATAATGCATTTATCCACCTTCTGATCCTTAAGGTGAGTGGTAGATTATAATTAATATCTTCTTGACTCATTTTGTATGAAGTCTTTCTGGATTTATCAATAATTTGAAGACAAAAACACCAAAACCAAAATGTCAATGTTTAACCATTTCTGATTAAATTGTTTTTGACATGTTATTGAAACGACTTTGATGTTTGAAATATTATTAGTTTTGGAGTTATTAAATATGTATCAAATTCCCTACTTTGAGCTTTCGGTTTGTAGGAGTTATTATTAAATATTTATATTAAAATTCAACAGTACTAACTTAACAGATGTGTAAAGTTTACATTATTTAACATTATTTGACATTATTCATTCATTTATTACAAGTCAACATATTATGGTTATACAGGAAATGTATATTTTCCTTTTTAAGTTATTTCCTCACTGAATATTATCAACCATACTTTTATAGGAGAGTGATACACATTGTCATGCCATTATAAAGGTAAAGAATTAAAGGTAACATTTATGTAGCACTAATTCCAGACAATGCCTGCTTATAGTGCTTGATAATAACTGGCCAGGATTCGAACCGGAGCCCCTGAGTCTCAAGGCGAATGCTCTACCAATTGAGCTAATTCAGATCTGGACCTCAATATTTGTGTATAAAAGCCGTTGTGGTAACTTATGGATCATCATACAGCCTGAAGGACAATTGGGATGAAACTTTCCCAATGAGTGTACATCATACTCGACGATGGCTTTTAACAAAGCTTTTTTCAGTAGATATAAGGGGTCATATACACAGGAACAAATATGTATTTTGTCCCTCACTAAATGACTTTGTTAATGTCCGGGTCTGCATTGATGGAACCTAGAAATAGATACATAATTAATGCGCATGCAGACTAGAGCTCCGTACTACATTAATATCATACACCTAAGGAAACCTCGGTACCAGGTTGTCTAACTTTCATATAGATGTTATAGTTTATTTAGAACTAAGAATCCTTACACAAACTATATTAAAATAGTGTCAAATAAAAGTGCGGTTAACAAAGTTACGGACAATGACCATGCTTTTTTCCTTTGCGCAATTTTGTCCAAGCCAAACCTGTCCGATCATGCTGACTCCACAACGGTGCCAGAAGAATGGCGCATATTGAAAGGTCTTCTCTAAAATGTCTCTTATCATATGCCTCAAAGCAGTCATTTAGAGTCGTCTATCATATCTAATGGCCCACTTAAAATATATTTTTTTAACATATAGTGTACACTCAGCTCCTACATTCACCCTCTTCACAGCAGTTTTCTAGGACTTGAATGGTTTCCATCATCCCAATTATTAACATCATTTATTGCATATAAATATCACACTAAAAGAGAAATATAACCTATCGTGACGTGTTTTTTTTTCATCCAAAATTACTCTCAAAGCGCAGTGTTTGCCATACAAATTGTCATTTTGTCCAAAGCATAAGATTGAATGGATTTTTGAAGCCAAACCTTTGGCAATATTGAGACAGGAGGATGGTATACCCTTACACATTTAATTAACCACACGCTCCTTATATAGAGTGCTTGGGCACGAAGCAGCCATCTGCATAATCTATACCCACAGTTTGCACCATCACATTCTCCCTCTAACTTGGGGGAAATCTTAGACTTCGTCCTATTTCTGATTGTGTGTATTTTCACCAGAGGAAGTGACAACACATAGGAATCCGAACGGTATTTTTTTCTCTATTCTCTGCTTACAAAATCTTTGCGTAGAAATTTTAATCAATACACAAGCGAAATGTCTTCTGGTAGTGAGGAAAAGTGGTTTTCTGATATCATAGTTAGCATGACGTGTTATTTCCACAGAGATATCAGGCATTTTTCAACCATTCTTCATCCATAGAGGCACATTCAATCAGGTCTAGAGGCACATTCAATCAGGTTTAGAGGCACATTCAATCAGGTTTAGAGTCACAATTAGTATTAATTAGACAAACTAGTATTAGTATTCCTAGTATTAGTATTCCTAGTATTAGTATTCTTGGATTAGTATTCCTAGTATTAGTATTCTTGGATTAGTATTCCTAGTATTAGTATTCCTAGTATTAGTATTCTTGGATTAGTATTCCTAGTATAAGTATTCCTGGTATTAGTATTCTTGGATTAGTATTCCTAGTATTAGTATTCCTGGTATTAGTATTCAGCTAACATTCCTAGTACGAGTATTCCTAGTACGAGTATTCAGTTTAAAATGTTAATCCGCCAAACCGGCTTGGAACCATATCTCTAAGTGTAGTGATTTCTTTAATGTAAAAAACTGCTTCATGGCTTTTCAAGCACCATTCAAATATTATTAAGCTTTATTCAATCGCATTTCTAAAATCGTTGGAATGTTTGAAATCAACTTTTGTATTAAATAAACCTTTATTTATGTTCTACATTGTGTCTCAAATATTTACTTGCAATCTCAAAATGAAATATGACAAAAACACCGAGGTTGTCACACTGTTGGCGCATCTAAAAACATTAAACGGTGTTTCATTTCATGAAGAAAAATCAGCTAAAGTATAAAGTACCATTAGAACACAGTTAAAAATGTTAATACCCGGCCTGAATATATCTATCCTTATCCGATTGTTAAAACATAAGATCCCCACCCTTTGTAAAAAAAGAAACACTTCATGTGATATTTAAAATAAATATTGACGAATTTACTGAACTGAAGAAGAAAACCCTGTCAACTTCTTACAAGAGACTTTATAGGTTTTAGACTTAACAAGGTGATGAGGTTTTTTTGTGTTGCTCAGATGATTACTCATATTTACAGGAAAAACTAACCAATTAGTTAGTGAGTATACTTATAAGGTATTTGAGATATACTAAAATCTAAGGTTTTATCAGTTCTCAGAAGGCCTGTGAAATAAATAAAAAATAATATCACTATGGCTTCTTAATAAGGAGAGATTGTGTTTTTTATGTGAGATCAACCATAGCCTCGTTGTGAACATCATTCAGTTGTGTATACAGAGTATTTTCTTGCTCACATCAATGTAAGTCATGTTCTGTCCCTATTCTCTACATTAAGCGTGAAGGCTTTCTCACTGCTGAATCAATTAGCCGCTGTTGCCGTAATTATGTCTTCATTTATCAGCTGCTAAGGAAGGAAGCCTTGAGCATGAATCCATTGATTTACCTCAAAATCTTGCGGCTTCAATCCACATAGAAAAAACATTATTACATTGAATTGCTTCCATTTGAGTTTACATTTGTTTGCTGTTTGTTTTGTATGATATTGAATTTGTACATTTGGTCTTAATTGCTGTTTCACTGTAGCATTAACATGGCTTTTGCCTTGGTCTAGAAGTTTTGTGTGGGAATACGGCTTTGCTGTACAAGTCGTTAAAACTAATGGCTGAATATGGATTGGGTTGTGTCACTAATAATCTGTCATAATTTCGGCTTCCGGTCCAATTAAATACCTTGTGAATGTGTCTCTGATGAGTATCTCGGTGATGACCTATATAGAGTACTTTGGTGGTGACCTATATAGAGTATCTCAGCAGTGACCTATATAGAGTACCTCGGCGATGACCTATATAGAGTACCTCGGCGATGACCTATATAGAGTACCTCTGCGGTGACCTATATAGAGTACCTTGGTGATGACCTATATAGAGTACCCCGGGGATGACCTATATAGAGTACCTCAGCGGTGACCTATATACAGTACCCTGGCGGTGACCGTATAGTAGTGCCGTGAGCAGAAAGAGGTATTCACATCTCAAATCACGTCCGTGATCTCAGTTGTGACAAAATGGGGAGACAATTCCGCGTAAAAGCCTACCCTTGAGATGCTATATTTCTCCACTTTTCTCGTCGGAAGGTGGCGCTACGGACACTTTTGGTTCATCATAAGCTATTAAGGTCATTCCTGTGGGACTCACCAGCGTGAAGAGGTCTCCCTTAAGACTTCAACAAACTAACCGGCGGTACCTCTTCCTCACACGTGGTGCTCATGTCCAAGGAAAGGGCACGCTGATTGCATTTTAATGTTCCTGAAAAACTCCATCTGCAATAGTCTTGTCTTCTACTTTCTGTCCAAGTTCGGTCCTTCGATCTCATCAGCTTCATATCTTAACAATATTGCCTAAAAATACGAAATGAGTTTGCTGTCCTTTGAGGATTCACTCTCCTTGGTCACACTCCAGAGCCCTTTTAATGGCATTAGAGTTACTTAACAGCGTCCCTCGCTGCAGATTTGTCTTCATGCACCCTGTTACTACCGGTCAGCGCCTGTGATCATCCGCAAGGGACTACTTTCTTTCTGTAATTGAATAGTGATCTGTGATATCCAGATATGTGCAGCAGGGCATAGAGGGCGAGACATCTCTCTTTGCTTATGACCATACTTTGAAGAAACGTGAAATAACTCCCTGAGGCAAGGACAGCTAGCGCCACACTACTCGCTATACAAACCAAGACATCTAGCAATGATGTTGTAATGTAACAATCTGTGAAAATATTTATTAAGATTATTAAGATACTTCACGTCATCTTAAAACTGATAGGACTACTATATATATGTACACAATGTGTTAGTTCGGTAAGCGATATTGAGGCAATTTTTAAACCTACTTTTAGTCATCTTTGTTTCACAATTCTGATGCGTGGCTCCCACAAAGACATCTCCAAAATAACATGTAAATGCGCACTCAACATAACACATTAAGTGATGAAGTTTCTTTTAAAGGAAAAAAAACACAGAGGTTGGACAATTTCAATTGCAGATTATCGTACATTAAATTGATAATATTCTCTATAATTCTTTCATTGAAGCCTCCCACGATAATTCATTCTATCCACAAAGAGTTATATTAAACAAATATTATCTTCATCTTCGTCCCAGAGTCAGCGAGGCGTATGTTGCATAATTCAACAAATTAAGATATTTATTATCTTCCTACTTGCAGACAATTTTGACAAAGCCTTTTCACATCGAGAGCATCTTATATCATATGAAATGTCTCTTTAATTAGTACACAAGCTAAGTAGCTTCTCGATAAAGCTCCTTGTTGAAGCCTCACTTTCTTTGGCCATCTTTCTTTCTGCAATTACTGCGCATGCTCAACACCATTGTGCGGTCATATATTATTTCAAGAAGAGCAGAATTTTACTTTATTTTGATCATCTTCTTAATTAAAGATGGCTGAAAATAAATCATTCACTTTTCTCTTTTATTCTTATTGATCATCGTATCTGGATTGGTCTTTAGATATGAGTGAATTGTTATCAGTTGTTAAGTATGGCTTCTTTTTAACTTTAGCTCTACACTCTCAAAGATGACATATTACTATGATTATGGCATTTTTAACAAACTGATTTCTTTTTCAACAAAGATATGCTGCCTGAAGGTTCGGAGAAAGTTAGAATTTCATGATTTCAGAAGGTACAACTCATTTTGTGATTCCATCGCAGGCAGGGAGAGTCCATGGTGGGATCCTAATGTCTGGAGGAATAGCCAATGATGTACTCTTAAATTATGTAGGGACAGCCCATGATTGAATCCTGGCATTTGCTGGGATAGCCCATGATTGAATTTTAACATTTGCTGGAATAGCCCATGATTAAATTCAAACATCTGCTGGGATAGCCCATGATTGAATCCTAACATCTGCTGGGATAGCCCATGATTGAATCCTAACATCTGCTGGGATCACCCATGATTGAATCCTAACATCTGCTGGGATAACCCATGATTGAATCCTAACATCTGGATATCATAACAGAACACAACCCGTTCTGGAATACACCAGACTGATAAACGCTTCAACTGTTGCGCTAGATGTAGTAAATTGTTGTTTGTCCTTTGCACAGGAAAGAAACTAATTTATAGTATTTCATAGATAAACAGGTGGATATTAAATCACTATGGATTTCTTGAAGAAAAAAAAAAGAAGCAAGCGATAATAACAAGAAGGTTGAGGACTGAGGCTGTGAACGTCCCATAAAATCCACCCTGATTGTCGAGCCCTTTAATATTTAACAAGAATGACGGTATTCAATTACAGTGTTGAAATGTGGCTGTAGATGTGCCCCCAGTAGTCCTGCTATATTGGTCAAGGTCCTCCTCAAGATCCCCGCTGTTACCAATCTTATTCCACCTACTCAGAGGTGCAATCCCAACAAGGTATTCTCCAGTTACCAATCTTATTCCACCTACTCAGAGGTGAAACCCCAACAAGGTATTCTCAATGTTCCCGCTGTTACCAATCTTATTCAACCTACTCAGAGGTGCAATCCCAACAAGGTTTTCTCAAGTTATTCCTATTCCGCCAAATTAGAGGTGCAACCTCAATAAGTCCTATTTGTTAATTGTGTGCTATTACTCTGGAGGTTGAATTTGATTTTTCACATGCTTCATTGATATCTTTTGGAAAATATTTTTACAGAATGTAAGGAGATCTCACTTTATCTTCTTTTTAAATCGTGAAATTAAAATCCCTTTAACTTTTAAAGAAGGGGAGGTATGTGCGTTGGGACAATTGGCCTGACCTTAAATTAGGCCCTCTGTCATGTAAACGAAAAAGTAGTATTATATGATGAACCTGAATGTCCAGTTCTGCCATCTACTGATTTTCCTTATTTCTTATAAAAACAAAAATTATACCTGAACAAATATCGAACCTTTGAGGAAGGCAATGAATGAACCACCTGTGTCGATGTGCCGTGAAGCAACCCTTCATTCAATTGAATTTTTGAGTTTGAATTTTCTGCCTTTTTTAAATTCTAAATACACATACATCATTTGGAATGTAAACATAAGCACTGTAGATCCATGAAAGCTTGGCATATTAAGTGAAATAGACTGTGCAGACAACTTGATTATTTATGTAAATTCTAAGACCCCACTGCCTGTACAAAAATTCAATATTTGGCAAAGGATTGATTTGATAAAATCAATTGGATTTTTGTATATTCTTCAGGCGACATCAAATACCACAATTTTGTTCATTCTGTATTTTTTTTAAATGATGAAATTATCAGGTCACCTCACATTGCTGCTTGGAGACATTGACTTGTCTTCTTAAATGGTGTGATGGTGATAAGCATGTGATTTATAAGCATGACACAAGGCACCCCATCCATCACATACCCGCCCCCTACCTCACTGGGGGAGGTGAGGCCCTGTAACGCCTCCACTGACAAGAGCGAGGTCCATGATGGGGTGGCGTGTTTGTTTAATTTATTGTCAGATGAGGCAAGAGATGTGGTCGTGGATAACTAGACCCACTCACACAGAATGGTGCTAATTATCTGATCATATGCTTCTATGGCTGCCTCTCCCCGTCCTCCGTGCCGGCACACCTGCCTTTGGGGATTGCATTCAGAACGATTTTCTCTCAAATTGCGCACTATTTTTGACAGCGAAACCATCAAGTGCCTGATGTCAATTTGAACTGCGTGTTATAATAGATTGTTGAAAATAAAATGGCAGTTCTGGGCCGAACGGGATCCAATTTGCAATTATCAAATCTCATTGCGTCATTATTAGATATAAAAACGGGAAAAAACTGTGGGTCAGCTTTCACATTTTTACAACAAAGCAAATATCAACATCGGAGTTTAAACAATGTCGTTCCATGTTCAGCTTTGTGCGAGTGGTTAACCAATGGGTTGAATAATGCATCATGGTCAAAGACCTGCACAACTGAACCATCATTAGATAGGACATTTAAAGTGAGACGCAAGTCTCGTTGCGGTCACGTATAGTCTCGTGAGAAGATGCACTTATGGTTTCTTAATATTTCATTGATCCTCCGTAGCCATTAGCGCCTATAGGAAGACCAGCGATGTAGAAGAGAAAAGACAAAGTTTTCTAAATAGTTGACCTTACACTCTAATTTCTCCAGTGCATCAAACAGTCTGGACAGTTAATCATAAAAACATATAGTAGAGAGATTGATGTAATATCACTTTATTTTTTATTGCTGCTACCTCAGTGATCAATGTAAGCTGGGGCTGATCTGAGCGGGAACAAAGGCCGCATTGGCTGACACGGGGAAGGCTTTGTGAAGGCTGTCAGATTCCTCCACGTGCATCAGACGACCCAGCCTTGCTGACAACTCATCATGTCTGGGAGTATCAATCCATGCAGCAAGGGTTAGGGCAAAGTGAGATATGGGAACGCGCTGTGTACACACGCTGTATTGTGTCCTGATGTATAAAAGCCACACCGTGAAAGGCCTGCTCCAGAACTCACGGGGTGAAGCTATTGAAGTATCCATCTGATAACTTCATTGATCCAAAAATGTGTAAATATGTGGGTAATATCGTACCAACCAAAAGGTAGTGTGATGTTATATAATGCAGTGCTGACTTTATTGGTCAGGACGAGAAAGTTCTGGTTGTTGGGTGTTCCACAAAATGACTGCATCTGGAACAGTACCCGGCCATTTCTGTTTATTATTTCAGTATGGGTCCAATCCTGCGTCGCATGTGGCTATGCTAATGCATGACATAGAAACTATCTGATTTCTTAGCCCTAGGAAATTATATATACTTGCATAGAATATATTGAATAGAATGACTTCTATGGGACATTTCAGTGTCAAATAGTGTCATTAAAATGACAATTGTCTAGATTAAATTCTATAAGGCATCATGAATGTATCAAAAAAGCGATCGACTAAATATCATGAATAATTTCTTTTCCATAAGCGAATATACCTTACTTTGGAGGTGAAACACTGGCGTAAAGAACAGTGATAGGGGATTAAAAGGTTAAAACGGCGTAGCGGAAAAGGCATTCGCACCGATTGTATCAACGTAAAAATCATTTGTTGTACCCGTAGCCAAGCCTTGAAATTACCAAAAATAAGACGGCCGAAAATTGGTCAAAGATTGCATCAAAGTCTCTGAATGGCCTTACACGTGATGCTGACAATAATACTGGGATTTAAGTGATCGTTGGTCTCAGAGAAGAAGACTATTTCTGGATTAGGCCGAGTCTGTCAAGCCCAGCTGGTGTCTCACAATATGACGGTCATACTGTGAACACGAATGAGAAAATCACAAGGACAAGGGACAATTTCTCTCATCACTCTTCACGGAGACATGTGCTTTGCTAAACAACAATACCCAAACTGAGCAGACATTTATTCCAGATTGATTGGGATGATTTGACAAAACCTCCACGAATCTCACCTTTTGTAATGCGGAAAAATGTCAACCTCAAATTTGATTTTAGTAAGATTATGACTGTAGATATTTATGCTGATTCACATCTTACACAAATGAAAACATGGGTCATTACCATAACAGTAGCTATAATTTCAACAATGACAATCATATTTGAAACTATATAAAGAGGCTAAAGTATATTATCAGTCCAAATATCATATATGTGAAGCGCTTTCAAATGCATACTTATTTTCACCATAGACCCATGAGAATTCGTGCAACATTGTGAACAACTTTTGTCAGTGACTGTATGTAACTTTACAAAGGCGTTCAGAATGATACTCCTGTTTATGACAGCAAGAGGGAGTGCATTTATGTGGTATGAAATCGCACACAGAACAAATCATAAATACTGATATTGTGTATTCAGTGAAAATGCGGGGGGAGAGACAGACGATGATCTCCGATGCATAATGTATATCTTGCATTATCTGTCTCACGAGGAGAGGTCTTATGTCTTTCTAAGCAGATGATTGTCAAACACGAGACCTCTTACTCCAGTTAACCCTTGTAATTCACGTCTGTTTCCAAAAATATAGCAACAAATCAAATCAATGTTGTTTTCTTCCAAACAATCGTTTAGATGTTAGAGCTTGAATGATCTTATAGAGAATTTTAGGGATTTGACAGGTTGCTTTTAATGTTTTTTTTTATTGTTTTTTGGATTTCTTAGCACTTTCATAATCTGGTACTTTATAAGTATTTGTTAATGAAATTATAGGTTAATATCACCGCGTGATACCACTTCCTTGTATTTCTTGACAAACGGTCCTTTCTATAGCGTGATAGGCTGATAGGGTTTACTGGATTAACACTCCACTTGACATACACTCCTTTTTTCTATGTGCTTAATTGCATGTTTGATTATATAAGACATATAGCAATACAACTGTAAGTCTATTTTTAGGATTAATACTTTGAACAAGTCTATTAATATTTCTATCCCAGAAATGATCAAATAAAAGTAGTGACAACTCTAGTGGTCATTTAAAGATAGCTATCTTATCACATACAAATGTTTTGGCAATATCCGCCAAACCTTTCCAAGAATAGATTTCCCAGAATGCAATTGCATTGAAATATTTACATAGTTTATATCCCTTGACATTGTTGGAGTAAACCATTCAAACAATTGTATTAAGATAAAATAACCTTCTCCAAACCATAAGGTATTTGCTCCATTGTTTTACACGATGATTGATAGTGAAGACATATGTATTTGAGCAAGAGATTTCCTTCTCATACATATAGCCTTATACATAGCCTTATACAAACGAAATACCAAGACACTGTTAGCAAAACATGGATTAGGATTTACAACTTTACGGAAAGAACATTCACCATAATCTTCAGAATCAAGACACATTGGTGTATTTGGAAGAAAGTCACACAGTGTGCGATAATGCAAGATCTATGAGCGTGCTTTGTGGAGAATCATAGTGCATTTAGATGTTCTTTGAGGGTGCTAAGTGAACTATGCTCCCTTGCCCCTGCTCAGGGGAATACAGATATACTATGTATGATGGACTGTGCCACTGTGTACAGCCAATGCCTTAGTGCAAGGGGTGTTTACGCTATGGAGTTCTTGCAAAATAGCCTAAATCAATTATAAACAATATTTGAAATTCAGGTGGGCAACATATTAGTTTCTCAAGAGAGTTTGTAAATCTTTTTTAAAATGATCCAAATCAGTAAGGGTCCAAATAGGTCTCAGCAGTGCAGGATTTCAATTTCCTTCCACCTACAATGCCAAGGTCAGTGTCAGCAGGGGAGAAAAAAATCTGTTTTGTGTATTAAACCCTATAGATTCACATCAACAGGGCTTGCATATATATTTCATGGCATATTGCTACAAGTCTGCCAAATATGCCATCACAATCTTCTGTGAAACTTTTTCCTGGAATTCCACCCAAAATACCAGAAAAGGGAGCCATGATATAAAGCACAAATAAGTGTTTATCAGTTCCTTAATCAGCCTAAGGAGCGTGCTGTGATAGTGATTCCACATGAACATATGAATAAAATATCTGGACGGACCAGTACAATACATGGCTGAACTCAGTATGAGGGCATATACTTGTCGCTTTACCTCCTCATTTCAATACAAAGCTCAGCTGGAGATATCTTCTCCAATTCTTGCCTGATCAATAGCTGGCACATTGAGATCCACGGGCCATCACATGTCAATTTTAATTTGTTAGCAAGTGCCATGTCTTCCCTTAGGGCCCCTGGGGACTAGCCGTGAGTAGCAGTGGTCATTGCAGTCCGCAATGGATACAAATAGGAGGCCTCGCGGACCCTAAGTAGTCCTCACTTAAGGCAGGCTGTGTGGTTTCCACGGAGAAGGCACGGGCAAGACAGATGGTCTGGGCGGCAGCTGATTGGCCAGATACCCACAACATCAAGCAAAACCACTGGCCCTAGTTTAATTACGTGTGTACAATTGTTTTCCCGGCCGCCGTTCCTGTCTAGAGGAGGTTATAACTAAGATATGTTTCAGCCACTCTGCTGCATCAGGAATGCTTTACAACTTAACCTCAAGTTGTAGGTCATCACCAAGTATAGTTTATCATCATAAAAAATCCTCAATCATTTGACTCAGCCAAAAAAAACCCCCAGAAGATGCTTTTTAACAGCAAGCAAACAAAATGTCATTCAATTGATATATGAAGCATGTATGTCAGCTTGAGGTCAGCAAGTGCCACAATGTCCGTTAGAAATGGGTAGTGTCCACACATCGCTAGCAACACCTCAGCAACGGAAACAACCCCCAAAAACTCGGCATTCACCTCGAGATAGGCAATTCTCTGCATGGTGAAACACGTCTGTCTCGGATACAGAATACGTCTATATACGCCAAGTTATCCTCTGGACCTTGCGTGAACTATTAGTCCTTCCACAACAAATACGATAGCTGTCTAATACAAAAGTGTAACTCTTGTCCTGAATCGATAAAGGCAATCAAACATTCTCCCATTCAGTCACACCTCGCCCATAGATTCAGCTAATGTTTCATGATTCATTTCATCCAATCTATAGCAATCAAAATATAATCCTTTATCTATATTTATATACAGAGCAAATAGCCATAAACCATAGGTTGTATATTCTGGTCCTGATTTGATATCATTCATAATCATTCTTTCAGTATTCAGAACAAATCACTTTTCAGTTCATCCATATGAGGATTTTAGAATGCCAAAACTATGATCGGATACGGAAGACTCGTTCAAAAGGTGGTTCAGTTTTATTCACCACTTAACTAATATTTTGTTGTGAAATCTTTCTTTTAATATTGGTTTTGTTGAATGTTACAAATAGCTATAAATTTACCTGCACGGCCTGTTTTGCCACGACGGGAAATATAAGTCTATAGATTAGGCCGGAAATAGAAGTCTCTGCCTTAGAAGATACATTAGCTACTACACATTAGACCGGAAACAACAATCCTTTTATGAAATTCCCATCTAATTTGCAGTTTGTCTGAAATTAATTGAGGATTTGTCCTTTGTCATGTATGTTTGGAGTGCCAGGGGGAGCTCTGATTTCCCCCCCACTCCTTATATATTAGTGTAGATTGGAATCTGTTGACGTGAACACAGCAGCAGACCAGGTATGACCTTGTCAACTCATCAGTCTCATATAGGCAGGTCACCTGACAGGCTTGGGCCCTGCACTTGCTCCCTTTGGAGTCTCTGCCAGCTCGCCTCACACTCACAGCTAACGCTAAATCACTAATCATAATGTATCACATTTATTCTGCTTTCATAACGCATTTTATCTTTTTTTAATGTAGTGCCTGTAAGCATCATCTTTCACAATAAACTGCCAAGCACTATTTTGAAATATAACTAACATTTTAAATACATATATCTTTATGCCTGGTCCTCTTCTGGAAAAATCCTAAATCTCCAGACAATCTGTTCCAGCTTAAGGGATTGTCTGTGTAGAGCCTGCCCTATAAGTGGCACGTCAGCCATGTCACAAGTCTTTAGAGGGTTTAATAGGGCGGTGGACATGTGCTCGGCTTGGCAGATATGGTGGCACCCGGTCAGTAGGACTGTAATTCTTGCACTCGCACTTTCACTGGTATTGACTCTTCTGTGCGGGAGGCTGAAAAAGGGGGCGCCTCGGTCGAGAGGTAAACATCCGACCTGGGCTGTCAGATGTCAACAACATGGCGTTTCAATCAATGACAGTACCAGTTCTCAAATCCTATTTAACTGCAAGGGGTATCCCCATTACTGGCTACACAAAGCAGCACCTGATTAGGTTAGCAACAGAAGCAGAGCGTTTTTATGACCCCTTGGAGCCTGATGATGAAGTGAAAGGAGATACTATACAAGTGGATGGCGTAACTGTGACAGAGTCACATTCCAGTACACTGATATGGACACCTAATCTAACCCACATGCCTGTTGTGAAAACTGGTGCAGTGTTCAGCTTTTTGATTGAAAGATGTGAGTGGACCAGCACAAGGATTGCAAACTTTGACAAAGATGATGGCTACAGACTTTTCAGTGAGAGTCACATTGAGAGTGTACGTCTAGCTTTTATGCCAAACAGTCAGATGGTGTATGTCAAGGGACAGTGCAAGCCTGAACAGAGACAGTCAGCTGACCCATACAGAGTTTGGCTTCTCACCACTCCAGATGGCAAAGTCAAACTGGCAGGATGTGATTGTGTTGGAGGGTGAGTATGTCACCCATTTTGAATGACACTTGGCATGTCCTTATTGCATGATAGTGGTAATTTGACAATATTAGTATAAAAATACAATATCATTCAATATTGTGTACAAAAATGACAATGTTATTTGTCATGTAGCATATTACCATATGTGCCTTAATTAGCACACAGGGTTCTCCCCAAATTACTGTGTAAGTGTGTCCTGAATCAAATGTGAATGTGTGTTTTAATGTCTTTTCAGATCAGCAGGATCATGCAAGCATGTGGTTTGCCTCCTGTTCTCCATCCAGGACTATCATGAACGCCATCGTGACCGTGGGACCCAGGCATGCACAGACCGGCAACAGGTGTGGGACAAGCCCAGAAAGGAGTCACATCCAGTCAAAGCTCAAGATATTGATTATCGGCATGATCAGTCTGTACCTCCCCCCATCCAGCCATGTCCACCTGACTATTTCCCAATTCAACCTATTTCCAATGCAGATATTTTACATTTGAGGCAGAAAATGAAAATTGTTTGTGAAAATAGTAAACCTGATGCACTTTTCCTTTCAATGCTACCCGACCAAAAAGAAAAAGAAAACAATCTCACCATAATAGAAATGGCTAGAAAGTACATCACCAGGAGTCACAATGAATCTTTTATGGCATTTGTATCAGAAAACACAACTGAAAATGACAGGAAATATTTGAGCATGCTGGATCAAAACAGTAATGACTATTTGGATCACAAGTTTGGAAGAATTACTGCCAGCTTCATGAGCAGGGTCCTGTCATTCAATTTGAGTGCAGCCACACTGAATCATGGTCTTGTTAGTGACATCTTGAAAGCACCAATGAGATCATCATTTATGCCAGCTTCCCTCGATCATGGTGTAAAATATGAACCAGTAGCTCGAGCCCAATACATTTCTGAGCAGAAGTTTTGTCACACCAAATTGAAAGTAGATGAATGTGGGTTATTTCTGTCTGAAGAAAATGCATGTCTGGGAGCATCCCCTGATGGTATAGTTACATGCTCATGTCACCAGAGGAGACCACTTGAAATCAAATGCTCATTCAAACACTGCAACATATCACCTGAGCAAATTCCCCATGTGGATGGCAAATATCATGTGTTCATCAACAATGGTAAGCTGGATCTGAAGAGGAAATCTCCATGGTATTTCCAGGCGCAGTTTCAAATGGGCATTCTTGGTGCCAGATCATGTGACTTTGTTCTGCATACACTCCAGGGCATTTGTATCATGGAGATTGCCTTTGACTTTCAAGTATTCGAAGAGCTGTTCAACAAAGCAGAACTCATCTACACAGATTTTGTAACCCCAAAACTGCTTGCTTCCATTCAAAGCACAAATCAGTGAACAGTTAGCCATGAGGCAGAGAAAGTCACTCAATGACCTTTCATATAAGCAACTGTGTTGTTGTTAGCACCCCTTTGAAAGAGGAAATGTGAATTTTGAAAGATTGCAAAATCAAAATCACTCCATTAACTGTATACCGTATTCATCCTAATTACTATGGGGCACTTAGCTAATTGGTATTCAATATCACGTTATGAATCTCCTTGTTCTCCTGAGCAAGCTGGTTTTTAAAGTTTGTTTCTATCATTTTTTTGTTCCCAAGATATAAGCATTTGAAGATTTCTAGCAAAATACCATGTATTTTGAAGTGAAAAGTTTAAGTTGCGATATCTCTGGAACTAAAAATGATAGAAACAAACTTTAAAAACTGGCATATTCAGTAAATTGTCCTCTACAATATTAGGGGTAGCTAATAAGGGAGGGGGCACTAATTAAGAGGAATACGGTAACAAAATTTAATGTTAATTGGGCTGCTAATTTCTGGAAATGTTCATATTGTATTGATCATATTGATCATGTTGATTACAGAAGATGAAAAACACAAAATACCACTCTGAAAACTTTTATTGTGATAATTCTGGTACATTTAAAGTTAAGTTTCAGAAGTATTAGTTATTGTACAAATCAGCAATGCTTGAGTATATTGCTTTGAGATCTGTGTATATATTTAATACATTTACATTTTCTTTGACAAATATATCTCAGGGATCATTATTTACATGTTCAATTATGTGATAGTGTATAATCATTTTTGTGAATTTTTATGGTTGTTTCAATTTCTAGTCATTACACATATTTTAATGTATGCATTACTCTTACAATTATGGCACAAACCATCAGTGTTGTTACTCATGTTGTTGCTCTTTTAAAATTAGACATGTTTGAAAATGTTCTTTTTACAAATAAAATGTTATTGTTAACTTGCATATTTCCAGTTTTCTACTTCAATAACATATTTACTGCCACACTTATCTGTAGCAATTACTGTTATCAACACTATCCTACCAGTCACACTTCAGGGATGTCATGGGGCTGTCTCAATTTCATGCTAATTGCATGCTAATTTCGGACACTTGGATAAACTCATAAAGGGTTGGGGTTTTCCTTCACCCCAGTTGTAGCCACTTTCCACCTGAACATATCACATGACATTTTTTTAAAGATTTTTGAACAACATAATTTTCATATAGATTGATTATAATGATCACTCAAATCAAGTCAATATTTTTTAAGCAGAATCTATGAGTGCATTGTCATTATTACAGTCAATAACAATAACACAACAGTCATAGGTTGGAACAAGGTAATAGTATGTTTATATTAGTGAAATTCAGTCATCACAGGATTTCCCACTATGGTAAGACAGTAACATGATAGGAGGTCATTTACTTGCCACCCACAAATGGCACTTTTTATGCTATCCAGATGTGAGGCCAAGACATAAAAGTGTTTCACAAGCCATAATAGAGGTTTCATGTTCATTGTGTTTTTTGGCACTTTGTTGTATTTTAATTTGGCAGAAACTTTACAACCAGTCTTTGTATGCATCATAATAAAGAAATATACTAAAAATATTCATAACAACTGCACCAGTCACTATCTTGCATAAATATGCAATAGTACAGTATGTGAATGTGTTGCTGTCATGATGTTTGTGCGCTGAACATGTTTAATCTAAGTCTGATAATGGCTTTGCACTGACCTGGGGGATAATGTGAAACCTAATCCACCACAAGCTGCCATCTCAGATAATCAGTGTACTGTCTATTTCACTGACTGGACTGCTCGATCTGGACTACCCACTTCACACAATTTCTCAGAATTTGTGATCATCCCAATAACCTGATTGCATGGAAGGATATTACACAAACAAAATACATAGTAAGAAAATAGCTGTTTCTGCCACTCATACAACATACAATTTTCTGAGTTTCACTTTCACATATTCATTGTGGCTGACTATGCCCATAGTTTCTATTGTTCTCTTTACCTGACTACTAATGCAGCCAGCAGAGGGCTCCACCAGGTGATTAGAACAGCTTTCCCATGAGGTTGCAGAGAGCAGCCACCACCCTCAGCATCTGGCTGGCAGTAGCTTTGCTCACTGCAGGAAGGCGGTTATACAGGATCTTCCAGGCCTTGATCCTTCTGATGGCCCTCTCCACATGGATCCTCAAGTTGGCGATTCTCCGTGTTGTCCGGATCTCATTGGCATTGAGACGCCTTGCCTTGGAGTAGCGGCCCGGCTTTCTTGTGAATGGAGGAATGACCAGGCTGCAACCTCTCATGAGTAGAAGGTCGTGGATTTTGAATCCACGATCGGCCATCACTTCATCCCCTTCCTCAAGCAGCTCCAAGAAACCTGATATCTGTGTGAGATATTTGTCACTAATGTTCCCAGAGTACATGTCACTCACAAAAATATTTGGGCCATTGGGTGCAATGCCAATGAGGGCTTTCAGAGTGTTGGTGGATTTATATTGACTATATGTCATATGCTGGGCAGTGGGATTTCTGAATCTCTGTATGGGGAACTCTGCAGCATCGATGACAGTTCTTGTCCTTGGGTACCATCTTCGGAACTGTTGTGGCATAGTCTGTCGGATTGTTTTCCTGTCTGGCCAGAACAGCAACACAGGCACCATGACCTGGTCCAGGTAATTCAGCCAGGTTAAGATGATGGAGCTGACTGATGACTCGCTGATATCAAACCAGTCCCCAAGGGTCTTGTCAGAGTAGTCCCGCCTCATTTTCATCATGGTGAGACAGAATTCATAAAACGGATCCAATTTACGGGATGGTCCGCGGCGTTTTTTATCCTTCTTGCCTGGTGTCTGGGTCTTCTTTGGCCCTTTCCAGTATGCCAGGTATGGAACACCGAAATCAAATACTTCATACGTAGCTGAAAAGAAAAAAAATCAGAAAATCATTAAAATTTAATACTTCATTCTGTAATCATAACATGCTTGTTAATTGGAAATTTGACTAACTAATCAGGATACTTATTTTTGTCTAGACTAGTGTTTATGTAAACATGATAAAAATATTTTTTTTTTTGTGCAACATGACTTCATATTAGTTTAAGGTAATCCACTCTATATCATCTCACTGTTGCATTTTCATATAAACTTAAAAGAAAACATATACGTTTAAACCAAAGTGCTAAAATTTGCAATTTAGGCTTTATTTTCAAAAGATAAATAAAGTTGGATAGGAAAGCAAAATTTATATCTTTTCCATACCTTCTAATATCTTTCTACTGGGAAAACCGGTATAATGTTGCACACTGTTGTCATCCCTCAGTACTTTGTCCATAAAGTACTGGCCAGGCTTGTTGGGCACCTTAGACCTCAGCTCAGCTATATCTTCCATGGATTCTTCGGTCATGACCTGTGCGTCACATTTTTCTGCGGGAGGATCCAACACCGTGGGGATGCAGTAGTCGTGGAAGAGCTTTGGAGGAGGGGTACATACAGGATCATCTTCAACTTCCAGCTGAAGCTCTCTCATAGCTGAAAAAAAAATAGAACATTACCAACAGTACGGGTTGCAGAGCACTTTGCGCTCAAAATATTGACCTTATGAACAATATATCAATGACAAAGCCAAATAAAACATTCAAATTTGTTCCATTTCATCTTGGGTTCAAACTGCATAAGTCGGCCATTTCTTACGTCTGCCATGTCCTGTTGGTGAAGAGGGAGCACCGGTTAATTATCTGGCCTTTTTGAGGCCAAAATCTTAAGCAGGTGAAGCACTTTGCGCTCGTTTTTTTGCCTCTAAATGCTCCTGAATCAAAATTTTGTTGATGATTTAAAACTGTTCTCAAATTACAAGGATATATTTGGGAAGTTATATGGCAAATTTCAGAAGAAATTATTCCGCCTGTCATAGTTAAAATATACGTCCATCCTTGGAACTTATTTGCCAAGATTTGTGCAATGACAGAGTTAATAACTTTGGGAAAAAAATGATGATCCCTTGTTCTTCGACACGCAATGGATCTTGGGATTGTTTTGCAACAATGGCTGCCCTCAATATGTAAACAAATCAAATATGTTAAATCATGGAAATACAACTTCACCAACAGGATGTGCAAGGCCCTGAGCGCAAAGTACTAGCGAGCGCAAAGTACTTGGCAGCCCGTACAAACATACTGAATATTATTGAGAACCAACTACCATGTTTACATGAAAAGGAGGCAAGTCCATGAAGACCAATTGCACCCAGTCCAAGATTTAGACAGTGCCACAATCAAATCTTACAACAGGGTCTGACTGTAGGGTACTAGCTGAATGGGTATGGAAAGGGGTTGTGGCAACCCCACAATATCAGAGAATAACAAAATTTACTTTTGTCACATCTAAAATTATTTTTACCATTATGAACACTGTCATGATTCACTGTAACTTCTAATGTTGATGTATTTCTTTACTTACCACCTACAAGGCTTTCCTCTGATGTGTGGTCAACTGTCACTTGACCTCCAACCTGAATCATTTCCTCAGCAATGATCAATACTGATGGATCTTGAGGTTCTGGGGGAGGGGCTGGAGTGACCTGACGGGCTGTGTGGAGCTTCTGTACAGCATTGGTGTTTCTGGCAGTACTGGGAGCACCCCAGTTATTCCATGGGAACAGTGTGGGGTCACCAATTGGGTACCCATCAGGGGTAAAGTTACTGAAATGTCTACTGCAAATCCTAGAATACTTGTCAATTTTGAATGAGTCCACAATGTTTTCTTTGCTTCCAACCTTTCCCTTTCTCCTGCACAGTTGTATCCATCTTCTGGTTTTGGCCTGGTCATGTTTAGGAAAAGTGAAGAATTTCACTCCCTCCATCCAGCCATACCTTCCATACTTCTGTGTAGATGCTGCACACCCACTGACAGCACAGATGTAAACCATTCCGACCCCTCTAGTACCATATAAACAGAAACATGTGGAACAAACTGTCAACCGGGAAGCAAAACGGAATTCGACCTCTCGACTTTTCGGTCCGCACTAATGACCCGCATAAATTTGATTGGCTGATAAAAACGTCAGTGCGGTAATACCGGAAAGGGATCAAAACTGCGAGTGCAAGAATTGAAGGCCCACAAGTACATCGCAATGACACAACAGTTGGCAGCTATGAGATAGTTTTCTTATGGTATACCTGACCTCTTATTATTTGTGAAACACGTGCAAAATTCATACATGTGTTTGTGGGAATGACATTTTCAGCAGTATTAAGGCTACATTATGTATGAAAGAAACCTGTCATCAGGAATTAATGCCCTACTCTCTTTGAAGAGTAACTGGAGATCGTTCTTTTTCATTATCACATAAAGATAGTAACGAAAGCCTTCCTTTTGAAAACTAGTCAAGGAGCTTGGATATCCACCTCTCAGAGTGCTTTGTTTGGTTCAGATTGATATTACCCTATCGTGATCTGAATACCTTGTCTCAGTCAACGTTATAAACGTTAGTTGGATAATTAAATTAGTGATATAGTGCAAGTGAGATTTAAAGTTCATCACAAATGCACAGAATCATATGTTATTCATAAGTGTCTATGGTACTGGTAAACTGCATGATGCGATATCACAATGAACAAAGCTGGCATCATTAAAAGGCAAATTCGTCCACAGAGACACAGTGGAGCGACAGTCTAGACAGAAAGTGTGTAACGTAATATGGGTATATTTCAGATGACAATTTACAAATATCTTGATCTGATAGTTGCATTTTAATGCCTTAACAGCAACAAACATCGCATTTGATACCACAGGTTCAGACAAACAGTTCCTAGTTTTGCTTCATATATCCTGTGTTACTATTAAAAACTTCTCGTCTCATCCCTCTG
Organism: Amphiduros pacificus; assembly: GCA_949316495.1. NCBI lineage: Eukaryota > Metazoa > Annelida > Polychaeta > Phyllodocida > Hesionidae > Amphiduros > Amphiduros pacificus. The sequence continues at coordinate 18,184,312 of OX439008.1, read as the reverse complement.
GCATATCTCTGTAGGTAAGATTTAGGTGCCCTGTGGTGACAAATTGATGAGTCTGAATTGTGAGTCAAAAGAATCACAGGTCAACAGATGAGTATGACCTGAATTGTGAGTCAAGAGAATCACAGGTCAACAGATGAGTCTGGCTTAAATTGTGAGTCAAGAGGATCACAGGTGCATGAATTGATGAGTCTGGCCTGAATTGTGAGTCAAGAGGATCACAGGTCAACAGATGAATCTGGCCTGAATTATGAGTCAAGAGGATCACAGGTCAACTGATGAGTCTGGCCTGAATTATGAGTCAAGAGGATCACAGGTCAACTGATGAGTCTGACTTGAATTGTGAGTCAAGAGGATCACAGGTCAACAGATGAGTCTGACCTGAATTGTGAGTCAAGAGGATGACTTCTTGCACTTCCTGTTCTGCAAACGTCTTGTACTTACTGTTCATGTATGATTAAGGAAGTTAATAGTAATACTAATGCAATATTTAAAACCTTAAATCAATCTCATAGGTTAGCCAGGTGAAAAAGAGTAGAGGAAAATGGGAAGTTCAATATTTGAGCAATTTATTATATGAACTATCAGGTCGTGCAGGGGGTTGCAATGCTGCAAATTTATATCATTCTAATGTTAGCCAAGTAAATCTGAGAGAGGGGCATGACCAAGACCAAGTGATTCTTGTTGGGAATCAAATTGTTATTCTTATATTGGTAACCAGATAATTAGCGTAGAAGGCATCATTCAGTGATGTTTACTTCATGCTTCATCGGTCTTCTGATGACAGACTTTCAACCTTGCTGTTTAATAAAGTAGAACCCCTTTGCATCAGCAGCACCAACAATATTGACCTGTATTCAGCAGGGTGATGACCTCATGACCTGCAAATCACTCAACCTCTTAAGTAGTAGATTGATCCTGTAAATATCGATCAGAACAGATCAGCTAGCTATTGTTGAAGCTTGGTATTGTGTCGCCTCTCAGGTTATTGCATCAGCAACTAACGAGAATCGGCATGCACGTGTAAATAATTAACTTGGAGATGATATGACTGTCTGAAAGACGATAAGGCGGAAAGAGGTTTAAGTAATCATTATATGTATTTCAACTAAACGTGAAGTCTTGAAAAGGGCACATCGCCATTTATTGACTACAGTTATTTGCACTGTTTATGGATCATCTTTATGAGGTAAACTATAAAAACAAATTATAAATCATTAATGGGACATGAAAAGAATTCAATATTCTAACAACTGTTCAGAGCTAACATTAACGAAAACGAGAATAGTGGAATAGTGGCGGACTCGTATATCTAATTGAACTAATGCATATTGTTGAGTCTGTAGATGACCTTCAAGGATTAACTTTGGAGATTTGACCAATAAGATAATTGCAATAATTAATAATGTCAAATTATCCTATTTGTATCCAAAATAAATAAATATCGGCTCACTATCAAATAGATGTGAACTGAATCACGCATCCCCCTTATATATTTAATATATAGTATTTACATTTATATATATATATATACATATATATATATATATATATATATATATATATATATATATATATATATATATATATATATATATATATATATATATATATATATATATATATATATATATATATATATATATATATATATATATATATATATATATAGTACTTTTACAAATCAGATTCAATGTGGAATATTGTTGGGTTGGTTCCATTAGACAGCTGAACAATTCGCTCATGACACAATGTGATTTATTAAGGTCTTTTAAATAGTGATATATATCATGTCTTTGTGTATTACTGAAATTCAATTCAAGTATGGCATTGAATGACCATATTAGGTCAATAGGAAATTACTCTCATCTTAGAGTAGAGTGAAGTTCACGCTATTATTTTAAAATACACATGTAGGTAAATGTAAATGATAAATGCAATTTTATTAACAGATATTCACTCCCTTTCCTCATGGAGCAATCCACATCAATATTCAGTATAGACTCAATTCCCTGTTGACAGTCAAACATTTATATAAAGGAAAGGGAAAAAACATATTTTGATTTATATATAATGCTAATAGGTGTTATTATGCCATATAGGCCAGCATCAAAGCGACTCTCTATGATTGCCTATCATATTTTATTCAAACGGCCATATAATAGAGATGTGATGATATTTCAATTTTACCGTGTCGTGTATTTAGTTCAACATTTTGCAATTTCACGAGTACTAATGGTTGATGTGGGAATGATATTGTTTAACATATGACTTCTCTGTTTTGGTGTGAATGGTTTGAACTTCATTCAAGGGTGTTCTCCAAAAATCCTAAACCAGCCAAATTTCAAACTGCTATTAGGACCGTGCACGCTTAAGATAACTTTAGGATGATTGCATTATGACATCACAAATGCACCATGAATTTAGTATTACATTATTATTTAAAAGTTCCTGGCATATTTTACTGAGAGCATTCATCAGTCAGCGGGCATCTGGAAAGGTGCATACAAAATGAAATTCCTATTTGCCGCATTTATGAATTCTAATTACCACAGTGACTCATAAAATGGATTCCTATAGTACTACACGCCTTTGTCCAAGGTTGTGCAAATGGTTTCTATCAAGATCAGCTCAAAGAGCCTGATAATAATGATATTTAGAATAAACCACATTGTTGAACACCTATATGATCAACCAACATCAGCATTTGGAGTAAACTCCTAAATAAGAACTATTTGATTTATCAAAATGAGTATTAATGGCGGGAGATTAATTTATCCGCAAAGGCAGAGTCAGAGTTGTCCGTGCCAAGGTTATGATTCCTCTCCGGGCTTGAGTTTGTTTTGGTGTTGATATTCGATGAAGATAATTTTATCTACACAGCAGCTCACATACTAAACATTGGAGTATAGTACTGAAATGTGTAGGGTTTTGTGTCATTCCCATCAAGTGTCATTCCCATCAAGTAAAATGACAAAAGATATGAAATAAATAACAAATACTTGAAATAAATGTTGCTTTCAGCCCATTTGGTGAAAGTGAACTTAAGCAATATGAGCAGGTGTCTCCAAATATTAAAAAAAAGATTTTTTTAACAAGAGGAAGAGACATTTTGTCCCTAAAGAAATAGAGTTGATAATTAAACGAAGGTAGATTTATTCAATCTGAGATTACAAAACAAATTTTCATCCCCAGACAGGTTATGGGTAGTTTCTATTGTAGATCTACCTGGCGTTCACCTTACACTCAGATGACCCATGTTTTCAATTATGTTTAACAGAAGATGTTTTTTTAACTGGTGAAGCAGCACTTTCCACGGCGCAAATAATGTATTGTGTGCCCAGATGAGTCTCCTCCAGGTTTTTGTTGTCAATCCTGAGGCATGCCCAGCCAATTGCATAGACCATCTATTGCCACCAAATACAAGACCACCATACACATTTATACAATATTAGTGAACATCCTTCAACCATTTTGGCGATAATAGGTGAATGTCTTGCAGCTGATAAGTATGCAGCATCTGCAGGTCTCAAGCTCAAGGTTATTTTTATAACATTAGGTTCTAAATAATTAAGACTTGCTCTGGATATGTTGTTTTTGTTAGAGTGTATATAGGAATGATTAGAATATATGTAAAATTCAATTACAATATTGACAGTTTATTTTTTGGAAGGGAATAGGAACATGTGTTAAGATGCCATATGTATTTTAATGGCAATGGCAATAATATCTTCAAAAATACATATAAATTACTTTAAAAATATCCCAATCTTAGTATCCACAAAGATTGACTTAAATTTGAATTATATACCTGTACATACATAGATATGACCCAGAGAATAAATAGGTTCCCAACCGCATGTGGTAATGTCCAAAAATACAACTTTCTCTCAATTATGCAATAAGATAACCCTGGGGCAATGATCCTCTCTTTCCAGAGGTCCTTATTCATCTATGTCATTACTTAGTGCTATTGTTTTCAAGACCATGATTTGATTACAGAGATACAGTCATAAGATTTGTTACGAGGGATGCACACTCGGTACTCTACCAGACATTCATAACACTTAATGCATTTGGCAAATAATAATCCAAAATGTACAAACGACAATCTTGCTTCAGTGGTGTGAAATCACCCCACATTCCATTTCCGTCTATTCAATCAGTTCAAGATGGGTAAATTGCACTTCAAGAGTTCTTCATTTCTTGTTGATTTTCATCTATCTTGATAGGTTTTGTGGAATATTGATATCATTTAAATATTTACATTCAGATGCCTAAGTATATTTTGTTGGTATTTAATAATTATTCAACACGCGTCTTTCCTGGTACTAGAAATATTATTAGTTGATTTTCATCTATCTTGATAGGTTTTGTGGAATATTGATATCATTTAAATATTTACATTCAGATGCCTAAGTATATTTTGTTGGTATTTAATAATTATTCAACACGCGTCTTTCCTGGTACTAGAAATATTATTAGTGTAAAGATATACATATACATGTACAGTGGCCGACATTGATCTTCCAGGCTGTAAACTGACAGTGGTCATTTTTTCAGTGCAGTTGCACTTAATTGATTGCCGTCGACATGTCATGTCGCACACTGTACATTAACTATCTGATCAATGATATGTATTTATATTGAGATAATTGTGTAAACTTTATAACTATTCCGGTATATAATAACATTCTCCTTTATTGGTGCACAAGTAAGTACTTTAAACATAATACAGTAATAATGCATGATTGTTATATTTGCCATGAAATGTTGTGATAAACACTTGTTCTTTCATTTTAAACACGTCACAAAATGTTTTGATTAAACTTCATTAGATCCATTTTTTTATAATATACTTACATGTATTTTGTACGTTATGTGGAATGCATTGTTTGTTTTGACAAAAGTTTCACAAAATGGCTGAAATTGACGTTGTATGCAAGTCATGAAAACACCAGGCTAAATTTAATACACAATGAACCTTAATGATATGATGAACACAATAGACGATCTCATCTCATTATCCAACAAAATATAATTAGGATATTATTTATTATTTATGTCAAATGTCTCTTTTGCAATGTGACCATCAATCTATGTGACAATAGAAAAGATATAATTACATGTCAGTGGGTTTATGTAATAACAGTAACTTCCGGTGCTTGACCGGGTTGTTTCTGAAGAAGGCCATTGGGATTGGTATTTCAGTGCTACATAAATAGATATATGTTTATGTATATAACACCAGAACCAATTATGCACATGAATAGAGGTGAATATACAGAATTGTGGCAAACGTCCAACAGGACTGAACGATTGTCTCCACCCCTACAGCCTGTATTAGCCATACCTTACTAAGATCAACTAATTGCTGTGACGTTAGGTCAAGGCATAGATCACGTTTGATACATTATTTATTGAAAATAGCTTTCTGTCCAGCAAAGGTGCTAGTGTTGCTACCATTCAATGCAATCTCCAGCAAAGTTTTCTTTCATGTTTCTTCAGCATAATCCTGCAATAGATTAAAATTAAATGTCATGTGTTGAAGTGTTATATGCTTATTCTTAATTAGTATCTATATAACACGGACCATGTTGCACAAGCTATACAAGATATGTGATTCGCGACATTTTGTATGACTAAATGAATTACATTTGGCAAGATATTTGGCATATCTATATGATTGCCAAATCTCAGATCAATTTGAGTTTAAAAAATGTGGTTGCATAAATTATTTGTCATAACCATAACCAATGGATATCAATATTTCATAAATTTAGGACGTTCCAGAACAGTAAGTTTATATGTTTGATATATTATTAGCCTGTAGAATTATATAATTCAATATCATTTTTCCCAAAAGCATCAGGACTAATATATAAATAAGTATCTGGACATGAGTTATTGGTAGTGAAACATATCTTGCCTTGTTATAGTTATCTAGCATAGCAAACGCTAATGACAGTGACCTGGGGGAGCCCTGGTTGACACTATGAGACATAATTCACGATGAGCACCTACATACTTCACAGCCACTTCACGCGAGAACAAGTATGGTGAGGAAATGTCATGTATGGGAGAGCAGGGAGTGCTCAAAGTACACTACTCTTTTTTTCTCTACTTATATTCAACAATATGAGTCCTTGCACTCCATATAAGTTCAATGATAATATGATAGTTTATTATCATTTTATCCAAAAAAAAATATTTTTAGGCGATTTTGTCATATTTTCACTTCTTTTGTAGACAGAGATAAAAAAATGTCCACTGTGTTTAAAAAGTTTAAAAACATAAATAAAGAAATTCTTACTTAACCAACTTGCATGCATGCATCTTGGTTTCTTAATTAAAGGGTCGAGACAGGAAGCTTCCCTCGTGCGATAAAAAGCTAACACAGAGACCAGGGTGGCTTTGAACACACAATTAAAGTCTCCTCTAGAGCAGTGGCAGTTGGCCATCAAAGCAGTCCACATAAACACACGGCCTTGTCTCCTGCTATTATCCCCGCAAAATGCTACTCTCTGTCACAATAGTAGACGTGGGTGCTGCAATCAAATGCAGGTCTTGGCTTTGTAAGGGTCAGCTAATTTGAGCTAGTTCCATGTTAGTTCTTTGTAACCTTCAGTGCTCATGGGTTTAACTGGAGCAGTAAAGTGTCACTCTGTCATAACAGCTCACAGGCCACACTAGCACATACTAAATTGTACATGTACATGCAACCCCCTTTTTTCCTTTATGTAGCTATCATTTCTCTTTCCTAACCAGACTTGCAATGCCTTGAGGTGCCCTGAATCTGTCAGAGTCAAGACAGTGCTGACTTTCACACTCTACAAGTATCGCTTTCATGCAGAGGAGAGCATTAGAACAACTCCCATATTCAGCACATTATCTGTGATTTATTCTAATGCAACATTGCCACATCTCCAGACAAAGCAATATCATAGTGCACCTTGGAGAACCTCGCCAGCGTATGGGGCGGACATTAAATATTACATGAGTGCACAAAAATGCCCATTCTAGAACCACCTTCACACCATTATTCACACCTTCTCAATAACATCTTCTATTTGTATTCCTTAAAGATATGTAAAACGTTTTCAGAAGGACTTTTCTATTATGCTTGAACCTTTTTCAGAAGGACTTTTCTATTATGCTTGAAAAGTCTGCTTGAGCTGTTTGATAGAATGAAATCTAATATTTATCCGAGTCATAGATGCCAAGAAGTGAAAGGGTATGGTATGGCGCTAGTTATTTTCTTAATCTCTTCTATGTGTATGTATGTCTGGATCAACTGGATTGGTCACGCTATCATTCAAGCAGAATCCATTACGAATCTCACGTGTGAATAACCCCATCTGCACTCTGCGTGTATCGAGAGTTATAATAGCAGTTGTGTTTTGTCACAACCCATTGAGAGTATTTACCTGGAGTGGTGATAATTTGTGAATATTGACTGGGTCATTTTGGCACAGAGGCCAGAGAGTAGAGGTGTTGAACTAGGAGGAAAGCTGCCACCATTAGTGCCTGGAACATGACTTTGCATCCTAATCCTGTTTAGTCGGTGCCTATCCTAATCGAATGGCAAGAGGACAATCCAAAAACAGAATGACAGAACAACTAAACTTTGTGCCACAAAACAGGCTGGACTAAGGTTTCCCCATCTCCCAACCTGTGAGTGAGAAACAATAGCAAATGTCAGGACAGTCTGGTCCAGCCTACTCACCTGCCAAGGCTAATATGATTATAAGCTGTAATTGAGGAGATCCACTGTTTTATTTATCTCCATAGTTCAGAGCCAATCCCCACAGGTAGCTCTAAAACAGATGTTGTTCAAATCTAAAATAGGGTCAAAAAGTACATAGCCAAAATGGCGGAAAATCTCTTCCTGTAAGGTAGCATGCTATGTGGCAATTTGAGAAACAAACAAATTAATTACGAGTAATAGAGCAAGGGTCCCTCAGCCTTTTATCACTATTCGCTAATTATTGTAAAATAAATTGCCAGTATTTAAAGTATTGACGATCTGAATGCTTTTATGGATTTCTTAAGCCTCGAAGATTACGTTCCATCAAACAGTGGGGTATTACTTGAGGCTAGCCAGATAAATGCAATAATCAATATCAATTTCAACATTTGATTTAATCATGAAGAGTAATGACTAGTTATAATCAAATACAACTAGGGTTAATAGGTAGACTAATATGGACAAATGGTGACGAATGGCAGGAAACTCCTTAAAAACTACATCTCGCTCTTTTGGGTATTTGCTGTCAGGGTCACGTGATCTGCAAATCTCGCGGTGCATGAGAAGTATGGCCAGGGCAAAAAAGGGTGACAATTTATGATTAGACTTTATGGAATGTCTACAGATGAGGGGTAGTCTATAGAAAACGCAGCAATTCCATAACGTGAAGAGGAAATTGTGTGTAAATTTCCATTTTGTGTTTGCGTTGGGCTCAGGGGGTCCGTCGCACTGCATGCTGGGAGAACGCGCAGATAAAAGGGTATAGGTTAATAGACAACGTTACAACGTCACAAAGCGACACATGGGGGGAAGGAAAATACAACATTAGCTTCTCTGTTTGCTTTTATCTTTTGCATTGTCTGTGTCGGAATTCTGGATAAAGTAAACAGATTTCTGAATCAACACTCACCTAGTTTCCCCGCGGAATAATTCACCATAACGTGAAGAGCGCTATTGTATTTCACCAAGAGTGATGGAAAAATAATCCCGACAACGGCACCCAATAACTATTGGCTGGCCCTAAGGTCTATGGAGAAAAGGGGTCTGAAGATGTAAATCCTATAGTCTCTCAGGGCTAAGGAAAGACTGAAAAAGCACTCTGAACAGGTTGTGGAGGGAAGAAATGGGTATTATGGTTCCTCAGTTGATCTTTCCAGACCAATACCCGGCAGCCTTCAACTTGCCACCCTAACAGGGGTCTGACCTGGGCTTTTACACACTGATGGGTTCACGGCAAATCAATTTATGCAATTTTCTGTCACAAATGCCCAACTGGTATCTCGCACGCTGTGCAATGATCATTGGGAATGTTTAAAAGCGATTCTCCAGATTTCATACAAAGCGCTTTGAAACAGACAATTGAGGAAAGCTGGTAGAGGAGTTTAGATGTATCTCTTCACTATATTAGGTTACATAATGCTCAGTCACATGGTCTCTGTGTCTACACAAGTCATATCCATACAAGTAGCAATCGCCATCTTGCAAAATGCCATATACAATGGCACGTGCAATCAGAATATATAGGTCCTTTATTCATTTATTCTAATTTCTATTCAGAAAATTTAGGCAATAGTATATATTCCAAAAACGCACTTAAAATCTAATTATGTATGCATATATTTACAGATAATGGCGCCTTCTGTGATCAATTATTTCACATTATTCGCATTACTACCTCCAACACTGACTGAAATTTCTTCTCACAGACCGCTTGAACGATCTGATGTCTGCTCGTGAATACCAATATAATAACTGAATGACGTGCTTTTTTATCCATAAGCGAATATACCTGAATTGAAGTTGAGACACTGGAGTAGGGAACAGTCGAAGGTGATTAAAAAGTAAAGTAAGCATCAACATCTTTTGAATCACCAGAAAAAATCGTTTGTGATAACTTTGTCAAAGTAGTGAAAGCACCGAAACCAAGATGGCCACAGGTTGGTGGAATATTGCATCAAAATCTCTTTACACGTAATTTAACCTATTTTATTTGTTTGTAAGTGCACCACAAAATCTTATCCTGACCAGAATTCTCTAAATGAATATATTTCACTCAAAGGCACCCCTTTGATTCTGCAATGGACATTATGACCTTGAATGACTATCTAACAACAGACGTGTTCGAACTTCGTACAGGATAGCAAAATCGGAAATATGGAAATCCTAATAGCTTTCTCTTCATTATTTTAACCAAAATCCATAATGCTGTTCATTATTTTCCTACCCATGTTCATTATTTTCAAGCTCAAAATATCTGTTCTGGTAACACAATCAGGTGTAACAAACTGTAGATTTTTAAGAAACGCCTCCAACACGAAGCAGGCCTGATAAAAACAAGTCAATCTGTCAGCAGTGAATGGTTGTCCACTGTGACTTTGACCCTTGGTAGTATAGACATGATTTATGTCAGGACATCAGTGCCATATCCGGGGGCTGTCGGCAAGTTAGATGCCTTTATTGACTGACTTTTAAACGGCAACTGTGTCTGACCGCCATAATAGTTATATTACGTTATAAACGAGTGTTGTCTGTTTTAACACTTTACTTTTCCACACAGGGTACATTATTCCACGCTATGTTCTGATTTTATCTCATTTCATCACTAGGTAAAATACGTTTTAACTTTAGCTATAATCTGTTCATATTTAGTCTCATATAAAACCTAAAGCTCTCTGGCATTGCAATCTTTCTCCAATCATTCAAATGGTAGTTTTGTCCCTGGTTTCTCTCTTCTTTCTGACAAGATGCTCTTTATTGCAGACATGTGTTGAAAGAAACCGGAAATGACGTACTTCTGGTACCTATAAATGAACTGAATGTCAATGTTCAGATGATTAAATATACATAGCTTAAAGTATCTCGATATGTACAAATATAAGGGCCAAAACAAAGGGATATATCAATATCGTCTCATTGTCAGACTTATATTCCGCACCTCTCAATTCCGATATTTGACAATTTTACATTATATTTTTATTCTGATATATAAGTTACAAGTGGCTTATAATAGTGAGTTTACTGTAATCAAAAGATATTATAGCCTTCACTCTAGTATTACTTCTATGAAAGTGATTTCTAAAAGAGAAATTGGCATATTAACTTGTCCTGGATGTCAACAATAGTATTGGATAGAGAGAGATACGCAGTGGCTATTATTTTATAAATCAATAGCCTTGACGAATGTGTTGATTTGTTTAGCACAGCAGTGAGCTGTTTAAAGACTTTGTATTATCAAATTGTGCTATAACCAGAAGAGGATAAGCAGATTACAGTAAATAAATCAGATTATACCTTGTTATATAATACACATAATACAGTAATTGAAGCATATGAATCTGCAATAGATTGACAATTAGTTCTGTCTTAAGTGATTTATTTGTGATCCAAGATCATGATTCATGCAACTCAATCATTTAACCTCTGGTCTCAATTGAGACTAATTGTACATTTAGATCAAATGCATTGGAAGATAGTATCTGACATCATCATAATCAATGGATATATTAATTTTCTTTTCAATTAACATTTTAATGCAAACGTACAAGAAGAGTATACCAGGGACTATATACATATTTTCTGAAAGCGTATAATTCTATTAAACACACATCTATTAATATGATAAACAAAGATGATATTGCCGGATAACTATATTTCTATATAACTAAAGATAATGTCTATCCCTCGATCTGTGTGAAATATGATCCCAGCGGGACGGTTGAGGTGAAAATATCTGGGTGTTTTCTGACAATATTCTATTCTATCAGCAAACCTTTGCCTACCTCAGTGTTTTTCTTTCACCAGAGAAAACACACAGTCTTTGTTTATCTTATTGATTCCCGTGCTTACCACTGTGACAGCATTTCTTGGTCATGTTTGAGCAGGGATACTTGTGCCGGTGGAGGCCCTACAGAAGTCCACACCAAACATCTATTTGCCCCTGAACAAAACTGAGTGTAATTCCAACAGGAGCCTTGTTGTTGTTAGTATCACTATACACCGCTTGCCATTAATAGTTAAAATGAAATATAATTTGTTGCAGGGTTATAAGGTATGTGATTGTTATTGGAATACATGTTCCAAGCTAATATATATTAAAAGTAACCTGTTAATGTAAACAAGGACAACGATCCACGATAGGAGTGCAATTCTATACCAAACCATATTTATCTCAGATATATGTTGTTATTTGTACAGTTAAATGTTTATTATAGGATAATAAACCTATTTATTCATCTGTATTTGTAACTGAGGATATCATATATAAGTTAAGGTTAACAAGCTTGTGTTGTTTACCTGTGGGTTATAGCGTATGGCTTGGACAATATAATTCAATACACTGACACAACATGCTAATGTTTAACAAGGAGGTCAATTAGAGAAACATCAATAGTACAAACTGTAACTAAGAGTAATAAAACAGGATCCACAGTAAGTGAAATGGAAACAAATAGGATAGAATGACTGATAAAAATAATATTTTGATATAAAAAGCCCCTCTGAGTTATAATTTAGTATTGGGAAACATGATGATATACAAGTTATGCATATCACAATATTTTATAGTATCTGAATTCAGATTTATTTTTCGATTGATGTATTTCTTATTACTTATCAATTTTGTAGATTTTAATAGAATTTTGTACAGATACACACTATGTTTCTATGTTTCAGATACTTACTATGTTTCAAAAGTGTAGCACAGATACTTACCATGTTGCAATAGTGTAGCACAGATACTTACTATGTTGCAATAGTGTAGCACAGATACTTTCTATGTTGCAATAGTGTAGCACAGATACTTACTATGTTGCAATAGTGTAGCACAGATACTCACTATGTTGCAATAGTGTAGCACAGATACTCACTATGTTGCAATAGTGCAGCAAGGATACAATAGTGTAGCACAGATACTCACTATATTACAATAATGTAGCACATATACTCACTATATTACAATAATGTAGCACATATACTCACTATATTACAATAATATAGCATGTATGCTGCCCCAAAGAATATCAAAGAAAGTAGTTCAAGTTGTAATATCCACCATTTGAACAGATCTCTCGGAGACCGGTAGTATCTCTCATGTAAACAACATGTCATGGCTATTTCATTCCGATATATCCTACATCTGTTAAGTCAGAACCCAAGATTTTAAATGAATGCTAAATATTCAGCTATCCTATGATGAGTTATCTTATGTTCTATTCACATATAAGCTGACACATGTCATCTGTGACCAACTGGATATGATTTTTTTGAACCAGCAATAACATATTAGACATTAAAAACCCATCATGTATTGCATTGCATTGTTTATTAATACAGACTATTGTTTTGAAGATGAATGCATTCAATACGGCCAAAAGATCAACAATGGTATTTAGGCCGTTGTAGATTTAGAAATTAAATAGACCGAATATAACACAGCATCTTTATATCTTTGTTCGCTAATAATGTATTTGTGATATTTTTTTTGTGTGGGGAACGTAAGGTTTATATATCTACGATACTACATATGTGGAAATATGATGTATATCCACACTTGAGAGAAAATACCAAACTTTAAAAGGAAAGTCTTTGGTGTGCAACCAACACAGTAAATAAAAAAAAAGATTAATAAGGCATCGTCGCGAGTGCATTCACCCGTCTTGTGTTCATTTATGATACTGGTATCCAAGCTGTGAAAACGCTAAAAACATGGCGGCCGAAAGTTATGATAATTAACTCTTTTGCCCAAATTCATAAATTGATTTGCAGATTGTAGTGAAAATACTTGTGATAGCATAGACTTTTGTTGTACATGTTGTTCTGTGTACATGATGTGTCATATACAAGTACACAATCAGCCAAATTTCCATCCCAGATTCAGTCACATTGACACATTCAAGACACCATTAGAAAAGAGTTGAGCATTATATATCCTCTATATTTGTCAGTGACCTGATTAAGTCACTCTCTAAGTGTGGCTGTATCTTATGTCATGTACAGATGTGCACTGTTAAGTGTGGTGCAGCTGGATGGAGTGTGGGATGCGGTGGCATGGCATTCTGGCCTGTACAGATAAGGTGATATCATATTTGACATGCCCAGTCTCTCCTGTCTACTTCTGATACCCAGTCCGTACTGTGTAACATGGCATTAGCAGCAACCGATATCACAAGGGCCGAGCCTGACTCCTATTTTCTTACAATTCCTGAGGACAATCTTCAATACTCAACCCAATACACACCATTGCTTTATAACTTTGAACACAAAAAGAAATCTGGAGCTGCTACGTTCTTTTTATACTGCACGTCATTGCTTTATAACTTTGTACAAGAAAAAAATAGAAATCTGGAGCTTCTTTTTATATTGCACACATTGCAGCAAGCCATGTAAATGGGAAATTGAAGTAATGTCATTGTACATTTACAGAGTAATAATCTGATGAGAAGAAAGAAAATAGACAATATAGCTGCGAGGCTTAAAGCTTGTCGTACTCTGTGCATGTTTAGAACCAGGAAGTCTGTTTGATAAGTCACATCAGGTCTACCATCTATCTATCTACCTTATCCAGCACAACAAGAAACAATAACCTTCATTTCTTCAGAGGATGTTTTAGGCCGTCATATTTCACGCTCAGTTCTGTGTCCTCCTTCAGTGCTGGGAGCGTGCCGCCTCATTTTTGTCCTGTCAAATCTGCCTCTCAACAAATTGCTCAAACAAATAGGATTCGTGTCAGCGCTAATTAGCTTCAGTCATATGTGAGACATATAGATCATTCAGACGTAGTTAAATCTATGATGTCCCCAACAAATAAATGATGTTATTTCCATAGGGATATCCATATGTCAAGGCAGTGCACCATTCTACATTTATCTTGTTCATGATTGGACATCAGATAATATGTTTGCCAGTATCGTCATTATTCATATATATGATAGCTGAAGTAATGGCCCATTCATTACACCTTAATGTGATTTATCCTAGTAAATAAGTACAGGTAAAGTAATACTGCATACACTTGCTATAGTTTGTTTTCACTGGTAAGATTTATCATAAGGCATGCGACTCAAGTGTTATTTCTCTGTGTCAGAACTCATCATGCATGATATGGAATCTTGTGTTATATAATTTCCATTCCCTTCATCACGGCAAGTATCTCCAGTATACTGGTGTGAATCATTTTATTATGAAGCTACATGATTACACACTATACATCTTCTACTAAATGCACTTTCCAGTTAATGAGAATGAACCAAAGTTTCTGATTGATTTTAAAGCAGCAAAACGCAGATAATAAACATAATGGCAAACTGTTAGCGAATCACTGCTAGATTAGATTGAGGATTCTGATTAATTCTATGCTGCATTTATATTATGACAGAAACAGCGCAATTCCCAATAGCTTTCAGGGCATTAAAACATCATCTTAAGAGTGGCTGTTAAAGGGTTGCCTTCACAGATTGAAAAACTGCATTTGATCGGTAGGTTCAACTCTTCCTATTGCCAATGATATCTTTGTTCATTGGCAAGCCGTACATAAGGTCCCTCAAAGGCTATATATATAAAGCCAGTGAGTATCGGGATATGATGGCCTTCATGGAATATATACACCCCTTGTGTCTATGTATGAGCACATTCCTGTGAGCGCCAAATCCTGAGAGGTATCGTCAATAGTAATCTCTGTCCTAACATGTGTGTCCCGGGAGCCGGCTTGTAATCCTTCATGATGCTCATCTTGTAGGTGCCCTTTGTGAAAGAGAAGCTTGCTCTGCATGATACACTGCAGTGGGGTTCCTAGAATGGCCCAGAGCCCTGCTACCCTCCTCCCCCACGCTCCCTTACCTCACGTTTCCATGCACTGCACGTGCCTAATGAGTAGAATGTGTCTCTTCTTGCTCTTGTAAGGGACACCATATTCCTCACAATTGCTTTCCATAGGTTAGCAAATATATTTCTTTCTCCTGCTCCATTTACTCTTTAGGAATCATATATGTGTATCTAATGACATGTTTTATGTACTGAGAAGAAACCAACGGAATTAGAAAATGCCCATTCTGGTTACCAGTTGGTCTTCGGGATAATCATATTTAACTGTGTTTTTATGTGTTTCTGTAATTGTATCAATGTGCCCTATAGCTGAATCAAGGTTGTGAATGTGGTTTATTTCTCTAAGGGTTATTATGATAATAACACGTGACATAGATAATAACACGTGACACAGATAATATCACGTGATAATAATAACACGCGATATAGACCGGTTTGCTCAATTCTAGATATATAATTTAATGTACAGAATCCCAGATGTGAAGTGTATTATAAATGATCTAACTGGGCAAGTCGGGGTATTTTTGCCCTATAGGACACCGTGTGACACAATCTGCGGGTCAGATTCGATGCGGGACTACTAGCGGAACGGGGCCTGCCTCAACTGCCAGAGATAGATAGCCAAATCACACCGCAAATAAGCTCTATTGGACTGTGTCTGGGACCTGTCAATTACCATGGAACCATCCATCTTTCCCTGTGCTGTTCATTTTCTGGTACTTTCCCGTATTTCATAGTATGTCAGGCCGCGATCACTTTCTGCTATCGCATATCCCTCATGTGATCGTAACATCATCGAGGGAGGAACCGGAAATGGAAACACAGTCTGTTCTTGTGGGTTTTTTTTATGGAAAGCGGTAATTTGAATTTTGTCAATAAATACGTGTTGTTTAAACTCAATATGCATGAAGAGCGAGTGCTTCTCTGAGTTAATATATCCTGATTGCTCTTAATCTTGAGGGTAAATTCTCTGTAGATTGCCACATTTCATCTCCGTTCCATGAAGAAATGCACTAATCACTTTCACTAAAAGGAACCTTGTTAAAGTTATTCTATTAATACAATTTCTTCTTTAAATTAAAATACATGCAGCTGTTTTAGTGTAAAATTATATTTCATTTTGGTCGATGTCTTCTTTAATACCCAACATCGTCTTGTTCTTAGAGCTTTCTTTATTTTCATGAAAGTTTACAAAATACAGTTTTAAGTGCAATTCAAAGATCCTTTCTGAAACAAAGTGTTTATCTATAATATGTTTTTTTCATTGCTACACCCGACATCCATCAGAAATAATATTTGCCTGCTGCATGCAACTGTTATTAAATGTAATGTTTGCCTCTAGAAAGTCAATTGTGCTATTGAGTGTAAACGGACGCTACTTTCTTACATTACAATCTGTTGCAAAATTTTCCTCATAATGTACCGTGTATGCATATACAAACCCCAATATACTAACCGTTTCATGTCAGTTACATAAAAAATAAGGTTTAAACAGTACATTTAAGTGCACATTAGTTTGGCACAGTGTTGCGATAACAATATCAAAAATGATTTTATATTTATTTAGCACATATATCAAGTAAGGCTTGCTCATAGTGACGTCACACTTCCACATTTAATTTTTTTTAAAGAATCTCTGCAAATGGACTGTAGATGGACACATTCTGCGAGTGGCCGAACTAAGCCTCTAACCACAATCATAAGACTACCGGAAGTATCGCGCATGCGCGAGCATGTGCACTCACAATAGCCTCTCTACTTTTTTCATCTAATTATGATAGGAAAAATGATTGAATGAAAATCCCCAGTATGCACAACATCAATACAATGCCTCAAAGTCAAATTATCAAAGAAGAGTGTTAAACAATGGCGAATTAATAAATCGGAATTGATTTTAACAAAATCCTACTTCTATCTGCCTTGCAAATTTCTTGGTACCCTATCCTTATATTAATTCTTCATTAGTGTGTCTGATGCAAATCCCATATAATCCTATTTTAATGCGACTCAAAGAGTCCTCATTGTCATATGAAAATTTATGACTCGGAGGTGGTGAGATTTTGTAAGAGAGATATTGATTGCGGAAAAACAAAAAGTCAGTTTTTGCGCCTAATCAAAACATGATAAAAACCCATGTGCGTTATGGATGCAAAATGTTTCTCCCCAATGGACAATTGTAGATGAAGGGAAATAATTGGTGTATAAACCTGTGCCGTGAATGCATAGCACTAAGATATGCTGATCTATCCGAGAGTGCCACAAGGGACTATGCTGTAATAGGTCTATCAGGCTTAGTGGTGGTGGTGTGATAAGGTAGTGGCGGTGAGGAGCATCGATCTCCGGGCTGTGATCTGTCTATGGTCATCAGTCACTTATCATATCTATCAACCAATCAGCCATCTGTATCAGGCACGTTCAATATGGCCATATTCACCCTCCAGAATAACACCGATCCCCGCCATTTACGAACAACAGAAATATCGTCTATACATCTACCATCAGAAATCTATCATTAATTTATTCTATATTTATCAAATTAAATTTATTAAGATAATGCTCATCTACGCATCAGTTCAATGAATTGGCATTACC
Source organism: Amphiduros pacificus (assembly GCA_949316495.1). Lineage (NCBI taxonomy): Eukaryota > Metazoa > Annelida > Polychaeta > Phyllodocida > Hesionidae > Amphiduros > Amphiduros pacificus. The sequence continues at coordinate 18,166,158 of OX439008.1, read as the reverse complement.
TTCACAAATTTCATTTTCTTAGGAACTGATCAAAACATTTATATATTACTCATGTTTTATGCAATAAACATTTATAAAAGTAAACAATATACTAATTTCAATCAATAATCAAGAATGAGAAATATGTGGTGGCAAATAGCAGAAGAATTAATATGACACAAAAAGGTGAATTATCAGAAAAGCTGGACAAGGGCACGATGATATCTGGTAACTATAGCAACTGGTTATAATTAAAAGTTCATTGTTTACATTTCTGTCAAGTTCATGTCTTTAATATATCAACTTACTGTTGTCTGATTCAAAGTTGATGGATGGTAATAAGAAGACAAGAAATTAGATTTCTCAATTTTTTAGCAAACATGTTTCATATCAGGAACAAACATTTCGTGCAGGAGATTTAGCTTTCTTAGAATATTGAATGGTGGGCATTTCAATTGAGTCTTGAAGTTAGTGTAATATTTGCCTTGGCTTCCAAAACAGTGATGCTTTCTTCCCGCCATTGATCCACATCCTGGTAATATGCATTCTGTTAAACAACATTCCTTCTAAGAAAACATGCTGAAATAAAGGGCGCATCTCAATAAACAAGATATGACAACTGACGAACCAGATTTCTCAATTTTCTTAATGAGTCCCGTTCTATTAGGTCTTTGAGCCTCGTCTGTATATTTCCCACGCCAATTGTGTTCGGCTTTTCATCGCTAAAAGGTTTACAATTCTAAGTACGAGTAACCACAGCTGCAGAGTTTGATTTTCATTTTTTTCTTTGAACTCAAGATACAAAATATCCACTGAGTTTTGGGTAGGACTGAAAGGAGACGTTCCTATTGGATCAGTAACTTTTAAGTGCGGGACTGTTCTCATCTGGTGGTGTCGCAATATTTGTTCACCGCGCGTACATTTGCCGTTGGTGAAAGTAAATAGTGATTTTCTTGGGAGATGCGTGCTATTAGCTGTAAGGAGTTTGGGTTTGCGTCAGAGCGAGGACCGGCAAAGTGTCTCTTTGCCTCCAGAATCAATCTACCTTCGATTACTGCGGGATGGTAAGGCGGGGATGAGGTACAAAGACTAAAAGACAAGTTTGTTCAGGCCCACCCCAGCGACTGCTTGGTTAATGAACACACTGCAGCCTCCGGCCCGAGAACGTGCCTCGGTACTGTCATATGATAGCGAGACAACCCTTCTTGTCTAGGGGCCAATATAAATTTTAGAAATACACTTTACTAATGTAAATGTGCATGTGTTTGCACAATCCATGTGTGAGGACTTGGATACCAAGAATGGAGAGCTGCATTGACTACCTCATATCAAATTGCCCCCACAGGAAAATTAACATCAGCACAAAGTAAAGAGAAGCCCAACCAAGCTCCAAGTCCCAACTTTGTTAAGTGCCTACTGCGCATGCCCAGGCGCATGATCAATTCTAAACGAGTTAATTAGGTGACCTCCACAGCTGAAAAACACAACCTCTATTATGTACCTACATGTAGCTATTAAAATGTGTTCAATGATATCTGCAAACTTTGATGTGGTGGGAATGCCCAATCAATGGATATAGAAAAGATACATATTTATCTGTTTTATCTCAACTACACACAAGTTTTGTAGACAGTTTAATCACATTAGGATGTCTTTCATCCTTACAAAATCCATCTATATTTGCAGGAAGAGCTTTTATTCCAACCGGAATCAGTATTTATCCCAGGCAAAAGTAATTTTGTTGTGGCTGGTTACCATGGTACCAATACAATAGTCGTTCTTATATATTAAATACACACAGAAACAAGTTTCTAAACTTTTGTTTCATGAACAATTTTGCAAGCAGAAAACAGTAAATATTTGCGTCTAGCTTTTCCTCTTTTGTTTGGCAATATTTCAATCATTGATTGCATCTATATTTGTAGACTTAAAATGGATGGTTCGGACCGTTTCCAAAACTTTTACTTCATATCTACATCGAGATTTCAACAGTCAACCATATCACCGACATACTGCCTTAATTGGGGTCATATTTTATGACATGATGTTAGAAACTGCTTTTTCCATGGCCAATTTCTGTGATAACAATAGCAATTATGCAGTGTTAGGTGAATAACATCCACATGAGAGGATTTCCACTATTCTGTCATTTGGACTTTTGATGAATAACAATTATATGAGCAGACGATATATGTAAATCATAACAGAACAATTTTAATACTTGACTTCACAGGAAGTACAATGATAGAGAAACAGATCTGTCAGTTTATTTCAAGACGGGCGTTTTTTGTCTCTCCACATGCCTGTAATGACTTGAAAAGGTGTCTAATGTATTAGTCAAATTGCAGCAGTTTCAGTTTATTGAAATTATCCTGCATTGTATGTACAATAGTTAGGTTGATATTTAACAATGATCGGTCATGTTGAAGTACCAGTAGGCAATACGATTCCACTGATTGTCATTAGGGAGTTGTCCTTAATCCCAGTGTCCAATAGCCATGAAATGTATGACGATTCGCTCAATTAACTTTTTGAAGTGAAATCATGTAGTGCTACTTCGCCCATTATCGCTCCTCGCCTAATCTCGTTTCATGAAATTCTCGCGAGATCTCGTGCGGGTCACGGGACGTCCGTTAAGCACTGATCATGTCTTGTGACTGGTACAGGGTGTTCGGTAAGATAGTAATGAATCCATTTTGGCTGTTTTGATAATGAGCAGTAAACTCGGGAGTGCTAATCGATCGCGACTGCCTTCTATCTTTCCCCTGTGACATATTTAGTGGCTGGTCCGGTATCAGTCCAAGAGCAAATGCGACACAAAAAGGCTAACGTGATTGACTGAACTCAATGTAAATCCTTGCAAATCAGCTTAGCGTCCCAGTTGCTGACAGGCCACACTCAATTGAGGGAAGTCGGGGGGAGGTGGGGGAGGTCATTTCTACCAGCTTAAACGTAACCATTTGTACATCATTGTGCAGTTCTTATCTTTCAAAACATAACATGCAAAATGTTCTACCAATACAAGCTTCTTTTTTATACTCAATACTCAAACTGTTGACATCACAGTTTAGAATGAGTTTATTAAGTATCTGAAACTGTGTTAATCCAAATGGGCTTATCATGCTCTTTATTTTAAATCAATAACTACTAGCAGGAGAACGTTTGAGAATATCATAATGCAATGATAGAAATATATGTTTTATGTAATGTGCAGAGGACCTAACAGAAGTGAATCAAACGATAAGAAGAAAAATACCATGCAAATTAGAAGTTCATACAATATGAGGCCGTGTGACATGAATGAGGTGCCAGTTTGAGTAGAGTATGTGTCAGCCTCTGAGTGGCTGGGTATGGGTCACCGTCTGAGTTGCTCAGAATGGTGTAACACCATTGACATGTGAGAGGAAGGATTGGAATATGACGTCAAGGTCACAGCAACAGTCGACCTACTGGGACAGGATGCAAACACGAACCCCTGGCCAATTAGCACAGTTGTGACTGGTCAAACTGATATCACAGACGTGCTGCCTGGCTGTTCTCATAACCTGTCAATCATAGGACCCCCGAATTTTGGACCTGAAACTATCTTAATGCTTTAAATGTCTGAAATATATTTTTTGATGGACACAACACATTTATATCTAATACCATCAGGTGACCTAGAATTGGTTATCTCAGGTTATGGGTTGTGATGTCATCTCCAAACGATAATCGAAAAGAAATCCCGGTCTTTTATAAGAAAGGAGCAGGGAATTATGTCTCACGAAATATAGCATAATATGTGAAAAAAATATCGCTAATGGAACCAACAACGTCATTAACATGATCAGTTACTTCATCATTAAATAGCAATGCGAATCATAAAATATATCTATAGCAGTAAACCATAAAAAGATAATTGGTCTTGTAAACCTGTATTGAAAAGATCAAAATCTTTCAACATTGTTTTTTTCTTCTAATTCTTCATTTTAAAATACGCCACAATTACCACAAGGAAAAATCGTCTTCATAAAGAATGATAAAATTATAGATATTTTTTGGATATTGATGTGTTATTAGTGGCAGTGTTATGCATTAATTGGGAAGAGGTGACAACATGCTGAGACTGTCCTCATTGTATTTGGACCACCAATATTAGACGTTTAATGAGAGCAGAGTTTGCAGATAACAAATCCCTTGCCAACCGTAATCTGCTTTATAAGGAGATAAATAAATGACATCAGGGGACCATTGTCTCTTCGTAATCCTGCGGATAATCTGATTACAAATTAAGACATGATTATAGTTCGGCAGGCAATGTATGTCTATCTGTTTCGAGCAATGTTTGATGACTTAATCTGGGCGATAATTAGCACAATTCCCATGATATTACAGACAATTAGTGTAACAGAATTACCAGTGCCTGCCCAAATGTTCATGCAACAAAAAGCCTCCTTTTTATAACTGTTTTACTTATACATATTTAAATAATGGAGAAAAATAGTTGTTTTCCAGGAACAACCCAAGTTCTTGAAGAAAATCAATAGGTCTCGGAGGTATTTTTGTGGATTTAATAAGAGAATAAGATAATGAAGTAAGATTGTGTTGTGTGCTGTTTAAATGCATGCAGGAAAAGTGTATGCTATCAAATGTCAAGCTAGGGCACTTTTTCTGCTTAAGAACTGGTTACTGCTGTTGTGTAAAAAATAGAAATCACATTTGCATTCATAGTAGTTACAAGTAAATACATGGACATCCTTAACAATATTTTTTTTCTTAAAAAAGCTTGCCTTACAGAAATGACAGATTATTCCCAATGAAAGTTGTCACTATTATCAAATTAAAAATGGATTCTACTCTGACTCATTCTATTATTTTCCCTTCTTATTAACCGGAAGTATGTACCGGTCTTTGGCATTGAGGAATTGATTTTTACTGTTATTACACCATTCAAAGAGGGCTCTTTGTCTGAAGATAATTAAAAAAGATAATCAACTAAATAAATCCTTTTTTCGTATTCAAGATTTTGAGCAGAAAATTACCATCAGGTTTGATCGACATTAAACAAAACTAAAACATGTTTATCATCAACCTAACTTTCATTCACATATTAAATCAGCAAATTGTTTCTATCATTTTCTGTAGGACTATCTGTAATGTTTTCAAATGTATGAAATAGAATTCAGTGTTTAAATTACATTTGGAGAAATAAGATCAAGACAGGGTTGAAGTTTTACATATGTTCACTCTATTTCACCGGAAGTTGACACATTTCCTGCACGAGCAATGGTAAACTGAGGGTATTCAAGATTCTGACCTCTCAACCAAACATAACATTTCTCAGAGTTTTGCTTTTATACTAAATGTACCACACTGGCACATAGTTCTGGCTGGGACGTTTTGTAAGATAAAACATTAAAAAATAGAGTAAAATTATTCATCAAATTTGCAAAGTGAGAAGTAACACATCATCTGGCGATGCTACATGTATATGGCTGATATCTGAACATTTAGAACAAAGGTGAATCACCCTGCCACCAATATGTCAACACTACTATGTCCTTTGTCACTGAAAAGGAAGGCCTTTCTAGAGTATTGATTACATAGGGGGCCTGAGTTGCTTCCGTGATGTGGTAAGAGGCCAGAATTGATAGCACTAGGGGTCCGGCTAGCTGACCTTCACATGGGTGAAGACTTGACCATTCACCATCACACCACAATGCTTTGTTTATTTATCTTTATCAAAATGTCAGATATCGGCACTGCCTAGATCTGTCATGACTGTCTGTCCTTCCACATCTTTACGGTAACCATCCTAACTTCAATGAAGTTAAAGGCCTACCTCTCCAACCAGCTGTTCATTCTAGTTTCATATGCATTTGTTGGCAAGCAGTGTCAGTGCTTTAGAATGTAAAACATAAAAATCAATCATCATTTTAAAGTGCATATTGTAAAGCGAACACCTGATATTCACTCTTTCTAGAAATCATGCAGAGGTATAATTGACTCAAATATATGTTAAAACGTAAATAAAATGCGTTGTTACCCTTACTTTTGTCTCAGTTAATCGAAAAAAGTACACTTTAATTTTTCTCTGGAATCAGATTTCTCGGTTATTTTAGCCTTAATGCTATCTAACACAGGTCCTACTCCAGCGCAATAGGTCATTATTAAATGTAGGTATGGGCTTTACTTTGCTTGTGACCTGATTATCATGCATTTACCACAAAGTACTTTTACCTATTATGAAACCAATGATTGTGGCGATAGAAAGAATATCAAATATTTATTTTTTTGACTTGTTCGATAAATTTAACCTTAACATCACTTTACACGTACACTGTTAGAAGTAACTGTAAAACATCAGCAATTTTTGCCGCAAATTAATAGCAAATGTAAAGTTAACTTAATTACTAACGAGATATATAGTGTCAAAGATGCGTTTAATGTCTTGCTATGGCTTGATCAGGATGGACAGTAATATATTTAAGCCAATACCCCAGTTAAATGACCAGTCAGACTTTCAATCTCCTCTCTAGAATATCATAGACGTAGTTAGTGGCAACAATATTTGAAACTAAGCATCACAGGTGAGTCTCTTTAGGAAATCTGTCATCTTATCTACCCTTCGCAATATATAACTGTCATGCAAGATTTCACATAACTTCAGCTTATACACAAGGCCTAGTTTTGTTGTGTTATTATCTGCCAAGCCATTGTCAAGAAGGCTTAGGTGCAAATATTCTGATAAATGGGAGGGCAAGACACACTAGGGTTGAAGCTGGATATCTGCAAAAGAAGGGCCCACAGCTCCACCATATTCCTTTTTCTCTGGATAATAAAATGGTGACCATTCTGTGAAAGCTTTCCAATACTACGCTGACTAAAAAACGATAACAAAGTTTATTCTCATCATTGCGTGACCATTTTATTTGACGTGAGAGGCATGCATCACCAAATAGTGACGTCACGCAATAACCATGTGTGACATTATTTGGTCACGTTTAAGCATGACCAAATAAGGTGTTAGGCTTCAACTTTTCATCGAAACCAGTACTATATATGTATACCCTACCTGTGGCATTGCTAATTATCACTTTTATGGTGAACATCATTAACGCAATTAATTTGCTGTCTGATATTAATTGTATGAGATGGGTTGAATAAACACCTTCTGAGTTCTTAATCACCAGAGCATGACTAGAATTATCTTCAGCTCATATTTCATTTTCAATCCAGACAGACTTGTGACGCTATTCTAATCTAATCGCTCTCTCTTATGTTAAAACACGTTTTGTAATACAATAAACGTTGACCAAAACATTTTTCTTTACAAAAACATATCAGAAAACACCAGACTTTGAGAGACTTAGTCTGGTCACCAGTCGGTCCAGGAGATCTTACTTATATAAATTTATTTTGTACCCCAACACATGAACGAATGCGTCCTTTTGGCTGAGTGGAGTTGTTAAATGTGGCCGATTTCTCTTGGGGTTGATTCATTTGCAGACGGCCACTTTTTTATAATAAGGTAATATGGGTCTGTTGAATTATCTATCGCTTCTCATATGTAAAAATGTGATATGATCAAATAAGTTAATATCTCAATAGACCCCTCGTGACTAGTGGCAGCAATAAATACACCCCAGCCAGAAATACAAAGAGATGATACCAAACATTGAGAGGAAAGTGTTTGATTTGGAGCCAACATGCGGGATTATAACGCTAAATAGGACATGGCGGCGAAAGCATTCACAGCTTTTGTCTAACTTGGAAAATGATTTGTGATTGCCATGCTGAGGAAGCACAGAAACCGAGATTGCCGAAAGTAGGCTGGATATTGCATCAACATCTTACAGTGTTGTTTTCGTTGATGTGTCTTTGTATGATGCAAGGTCAAGCTAGATTATTTTACTATTTTACCTAGATCGTGATGTGTCCTTTAATACAGGGAGTTTGGCCTTTGTCCTTTTGTACTTTTGGCACAAAGGTCTGTTTGGCAAGTATAATAAACAATTTACCGGTTTTAATTATGAATCAAAGAAACCAGATTCTTCAAAGGAGATTTATGCAAAACAGAATACCAACCCGTTGGAAAATGCATAAATTTTAATACCTGTGTTCTTGAAGACCGTCTTCTTAACACGGAATATTCTATTTGTACCAAAGATGAAGGTAACAAAACCTAACTATGATATCATTATATATGTTATGAAGAAAGCAGTATAGATATACATATATTGCCATATATATATATATGTGTGTGTGTGTGTGTGTGTGTGTGTGTGTGTGTGTGTGTGTGTGTGTGTGTGTGTGTGCTTGTTTAGCTATAGATACAAGATGTTATATACGGATATGAACCCTGTAAGGATTCTATGCCACGGGTCTGAATGAAGATGGATTGCAGTTGATTGTATTCATGCAAAACCTGGCAATAAATATACATGAGAATTGGGGTGAAAATATAAGAAGGTTTACTTAGACGCAATGCAAATGAAGAGAAAATTAACAGTATTCAGTGAACACTAAATCAGTGTTTAGCGAAACCAAACATAGTGTGGTATAAGAGACCCTACTAATTTTGAATGTATAGGAAAGAAAGAGTCAAGAAGAATGTTGACCAGACTGGAATAAAAATACCAGAGGAATACCAAGATGTATATGATCTAATATGAAAAAGATATTATCCTGAAATGATGATTTTAGGACAATCTATATTGTTTTTCTCTGAGGCATGGGGTAGAACAAATCAGAAGTGTGTACCCTGGGAGTATAGAGTATATCTGGATAGTTATTGCTGAACAAAATCATCAAACTTTTCCCTGAGAGGAAAGTAAATGTAATGGAGGCTTGATACCATTGTTACTAAACTGGGTTTTCAGGCAAGCATCCCTTGGAGACATATTTGTATCCTCGGAGATATACATTTTGTAATTTCCAGATGATGTTTGCAAGGAAGAATTGTATTAGTGTGACCGGAAATAGAAATAATTTCAGATTATGACATTAATAATTATCACAAATATTATTATATAAGGAAAAGTGGATGACGTTTGCAATGAGGAATTAATTGTAGTTCTAAGACTAACATACAATATTTGTACAAAAGTTTCCGATTCAGCTGATAATTTATTTATAATGAAAACATACACTAGTATGTACTGTATTAATTTCTTTATTGATCATTTTAATTGATTACCTTTAGATACACTAAGATCAGGAGATGAGTCCAACTTAGCTTCAGTTTATTACATCGCAAAATACATTAACGAACACTGAAGTGTGTAGGGTTCATGAGATCAGTATCAAAGAAAAATCATAATTTGATATTATTAATCAACACAATGCCAGGAACCCGGATGATGGAAACCTGAATAATAAGACAACATATAAGATCTATGTCATGAAAACGGTTCTATTTTATAACATTTTTTGAATACCACCTATCAGTTTAGCACAGACGTGATTCAGCCATGAATATTTATTTGTGTTTTTCAGCGCCCCTCGAGCGAGATTGTCACTATTAGTTTCGTATAAAACTTCAGATTCTCATTAAAAATAAACACTGGAATGTTTTCCATATTACCCTAGCATTGTAGAGGACTGACTACAGCACCCGAAAAAGGTGATTGCCTTCGCATAAATCTTTTGTGCTAGTTTCAGTTTGCTTGCATGCTTTCTCATAATTTAGAATAAGTTGAGGGATAAACAATCTTTCCCTTGGTGGATTAATTCCTGTGAGACACATTAGAGTGTTTTCTGTAATCTTATTCGGTATTCTTCTGGCTTATGTTTTCAAAGTGGATATTTCACACATAGTGAGCTGGAAATTGTAAATGGCTTTGTGAAAAATCAGACCTGGGGGGTAAGAATTTATCAGTAAAATTAATAAATAATGAAGTGTGCTGCATGTAAACATTGATTAATTAATTAATACATCATATATAATTGATATTTTTCAATTTAATCTGATGATTACTTCATATTATTTCCGTATAATACATATTTATATGTATATATGTATTTTTTTAATCCTTTATCTTTGAGTAATTACCTATAACATAGCCTTCATCTTAAAATACTTAAACATGATCAATCACAAGGGTACCTTTTCTGAGAGTAATATCTCCGCAACCACATCGTGAAAGAGTGAATAACCTTGTTGGGAGGTGTTGGAAGCACTCAAAGGTGTGGACAACAAGTTCATCGCCTTATATTTAATTCATATCAGCTGCCAGAAGAGAGTGACTGTATTGTGATTTATATGATGTTATACATTATTTCACATCACGTTGCAGATCCATACCGTACCGTGCCTCTGTTTATGTAACGCCAAATGCAGCATTTTCCCTATGAAAACAGTTCCGTTTTACTTTTATATTATATAGAACATCCATTTTGATGACCTATATGTTTTTTATTTCATTATATTGGGGATTTTTAATTGAACAATGAACTTAATTAAAGTGAAATAACTGATTATTTAATTATTTTCATTTCCGTGTAGACTTGCTCAAATTTGTTTTGGATGTTACATTTATGTGCAGAGATTCTAGGTGAGTAAACTGCAACAAACAACCTTAGACCAGACATGAGCTTAATACATGTTTGTGTGAAGCTAAGGCAAGGTGTAGCTACTTAACTAGTGGATGATAGGCCATGGAATCACACTTCAAAGTGGGAAGAATGTGCCACTGGGCATGGCCAGTGCTGATATGTATGATACCCTTTTATCATGGTGAATAGCGTGTCTGATAAAAGTGTTGTTATTCTTTTAAACATAGTTTCACTTTTTAAAAGTTTTATGTGATAGACTTTAGTTAATTCAGAGATGTGTTTTTTTTTACTCTTTGAGGTTCTTATGTCTGATATTCTTGTCCTGTTTGAGAAGGCATTGACACGGCCCTCGAGCTTTTTATCTTCATACATATTCTCAGGTTTCATCTCTTGAAAGGAGGTCCACATATTGTGCATCGCGTAAAATTGTGTTAACTTTGAGGTGGGCCATTAGGTTTTCGTAAAATCATCAAGGACATTTGAGATTGGCCACTAACAGGCAGTGAGATATTTATTTCAACAAGATGTCTTCCTCACAACATTAAACCCCACAAAACTATTTTTTCTTTCATTCTCTTGATAAAAACATCATGGCCGGTCTTTGATATTCCATATCTCATTGAAAGATCAGCTGAACTTTAAAAGTTCACTCAAGATCATAGAAATATATACTTCTGTTTGCTGGCTTTTCCTGCTGGCGATACCAGAAAGTCGATGTTAGCGTGAGTGGCACACTTTGCTTTGAGATTTTCACCATTACGTGTTGGACCCTTGAGATATTTTGAGCTATTTTGCGACCATGTTTTTTGTGCTATCACAGCTTGACCTGTGCTTTCGCAAATGATTTTGCCGGCAACACAACAGGCGCGAATGCTTTCGCCGCTAAACCAACTTTTTAATCTCCCACGCTGGTTCCATAGCAAAGGATTTCCGCTTCAATGTTACGTCTTTTCTCTCAGAGGTGCAATACGTGGTGAAATATGAATGTAAGAAAAATGACTGAAATAATATATCTTTGAAAGACTTTGAAAAATATAAATAACAGAAAAAAGATAAGAAATGAACATACATAACACAAATTGCAGGTGATAGTAGGAGTAGATTGAAAGTGATAGCAGTAGATTACAAGTGACAGTAGTAAATTGCATGTGATAGTAGTGGATTGCAGGTGATAGTAGTAGTGGATTGCAGGTGATAGTAGATTGCAGGTGATAGCAGATTGCAGGTGATAGTAGAAGATTACAGGTGATAGTAGCAGAAAGAATATAGGATTAAAATGCATACAATGATCCTAACATCAAGAAAAACAACATTTTGGATTTCAAAGACACTAGGTTGATTCACTACAGAACATAATGTTCCATTGCAAGTGATAATGCTATGAGAATAATTACATTATAATTTAGTAGCAGAGAGGAATATTATATAGTTCTGAAGGGCATAGAAATTGAGAAGCTTTAGATGTGGGAAATACAACAGAAAGGTTTGTAGTTCGGTTTACATATAGAATTCCACATTTAGCAGACAGTATAATTGACAAAGGTTTATAACTTGGGCCAAAATAACAATGTTCATATAATTGACATAATCTAGTTGATCATCACACGCCTACATGAGATAAATGTAGGTAAATGATTGTATGGGATCGCTTATACAAGATACTTACTATAGGTGGTAAAAGTCCGCATCTTGTAATGACCGGGTGTTGACACTCTTCTCTCCTATATTAACCAGAACAGATTGCGCTGGCTTTATCAAACTTGTGAAAGGTGTAAGAGAGGAATGATCCCAGGTGTGACTGACTTCCTCACCATGCTGCAGTTATACTAAGGAGACAACTCCTATATACCCTTTTGGAATCTGTCAACATAAAATGTCTATATTCCATTGCGCCATGGGGTGTACTTAAACATTTTGCATATTCCTGCATTAAGGCTTAACATAGACATTTTTGTTCATAAGCACAATGTATGTGCAAACAAAATCGTCCTCAACAGGTGTCAATTGTCAATGTGAAAATTGCTCTCAAGGTCAATCAATCAGGTGCGCTTCACATGGACAAATCGATGATTCTCCTTGATGCTGTACCAATCGATAACTGCGCGGTCACTTATCTCTCATGTTTGACTGATAGATAGGCGATAACTTCCTGCATTGACCTGGGCAAGGATATCCCCTGTCCGTGTTTCTCATTAGGCCACAGGTACCCTTACTAGTGGTAAACCCACGTGTCATTCATACTCGTCTCCAAGTCTTCTACGTCCGATAAAATATCTACCAAACCTCATTCATTTTTAAACAGACCAGTCATCATACTTTTACAAATCAAATACACTTCACTCAGATTTGCGCACACAATTTAAGAATTGTGTAAATAGCATAAAAACTAAGCAATTTGACTTGAAATTAAAATGTTGTTGGTTTGTTGTCAATGGGTAAACATACTATTAACATTAAGTTAATTCTTATGAATAATAACCATGTCTTTTAACCTTGCTAGGATGCAATATTATGAATTGTATTATAAAATACTCAGTTACCGTTCTCAGTTGTTCTGTTCTGATGGCTTTCATAATCTCAACATGGACAGGAGAAGGAAAAATATACAAAAATGTTAACATTCCAGTATATTTCCTGTTAACAGTATTTTGATAGTATTAGATTTGTAAATACCCTCCATCTTATTAAAAACTCCTTTTTAATAAGATGAGCACAGAGCTGAGATTGACCCACAGAGCAGGAAAGCAGGTGAGATAAATACTTCAAGAGAATCAAGTGCAATATGCTTTGAGTCGCCCTGTGGTGTGTCTAAGACCCCTCAGAAGATAGATTAGGTTCAGATCACTAAGTACTCTGCCCCATAAAAAGGAAACTCAAGACCACATGTATTGCTCATAGCTACCTTTTTCAATTACACGGGAAATTGTATATACCAGAGTAATTGTGCACTAACTTAATTGGGTGTTTCACATTGTGCAAGCTTGTTGTGTCATAATGTGATAATGCACTTGACTTTTTGTTTTGTCAAATTTGTTGATAAATTAACATGTACAGCTATAACCACTATATGATCACCCATGTACCAGGTAATGAAGACAGTCTTATATTTCTATATATCGGGCTAGAATAGATATGGTCACTATAAACAGTATTTATTAGGGTGAGAATAATTATTTATTAGTGTGAGAATAAGAATAAATATATATATTCCTTTAAAAGGGAGGCATATATAGTATCTGTAGTTGTAATTTAAATAAGATAATTTAAATTACCAACAATGGTTTCACAAAGGGATCAGACAAGGAGATGGAATGTATCAATTAATTGGCAAAACAATAAGTTGGGGTTGTTAAATACTGATCATGAATGGAATGTGGGATAAGAGAGATTACTTAATTGTCAACCTGGCTTGGTTTGTTTGAATGATTGCGGTAGTATAAAAAGCTGTACAATTCTGGAGATAGATTGAGCTCTCATGTTGTCTATATGAGTGTTGTGTTGGATCAAGGAGAACTGTACAATGCTGGCGAGAGAGTTAACTGTTATGGCGTCTGGAGTAGCACAGACAACTGCACTTTCTCACTGAGTACCGTGAAGGACTGGTGATAAAGTTCGCAGTTAGCTCTAATGAGGTTGGTAAAGTGAATCCCTTATTGCTGCAGCAAGAGGGGCGGATATACAGGGAAGATATTAAGGATCAAATTTGTACACATAAATATAGGTTATATTTCCACAATTGCCATATCTCGATTAATGCTAAAAATGTCTATGTTTACACATCAATGATGACAACTTCCACCCATCACCGTCAACTAACAGAATCTGATATTTGATATTCTGATATTTGCCAAACACGTCCGTGATTGTATCATTATGTGTTAAATCCCGTCCAAAAACAATTGTTTGTCCCAGAACTCTTGTTTTCCTACGGTCCCACCATGTTGTCATATTTGCCTTCAATTCCCGTGATCCGCTACCGGAATAATCCAACAATCCCGTCAAGCCTGTGTGTATAAATGTTTTGCAAAGCTCTCATTCTGGTAGGCCTATATCCCTCACTGTGTCGCCCCCTGGTGCTGGTCCTGTCTGCCCGGGGTTATGCAGAATAAATGTAGCAGTGCTCTCCTAATTAGGACGTGATGGGCTAGTGTTTTGACGTGAGACACGCCTAATTGTCCTAAATAGGAAAACAAATTAGAAGAAAATCGCACAGAGCCGCCGCTATCCCATGTATTCATAGTGTTATTAAACCAAATTAATACCTCAGAACCATGCAATGAGCTTTTCACTCTGACACCTGGTTTTGTCAAGCTTTTTTTTGGGAACTAACGCAGCAGACGACTTTTGGGAATCCAATGGGGTTTTTCTGTCAATAAGGAGATTCCCGCCAAACTATATAAGGCGATTGTCTGCAATGTGCGGGGATTACAATGTTTGAAATACACCCATAACGAGAGAGCTCACGGGGATATGCGCTATCTGCAGTGTGCTATTTATGAGAAAAAATCAGTGTCACAAGGATCAATGTCAGCTCGGAATATTTGTTTAAGTCAGATTTTACTGCTGTGTTTTCAGAGTCCATCTTGCTAATTTGTGTACCGTCAGAAAACTTCTACATTTGGAATATTTTAGTTTAATTCAAAATCCAGGCTATAGTAAGTCAAATAGGAGCCTGCCACCGGTTCTCAATGCCCGACTCTCTTCAAAAAGGGACTGAAGATCATATCATATGTCAATGATAGAGTTTCTAATGAATGGTCATGGGAAAACAATGTGTACGACCCTGTCAGCAATTAAAGCCAAATCTGGTTGAACTTCAAGCTTTTTACCCCGCGACAAAACATCACTGCCCGCATTAGAAATCGAACCCACCACCCCCTGTCCTCCACTTATATGACCAAAAAAAAGGCACAGACACATCGTTCTGCCAACTGTGCTAGTAGGGCCTGCTAGCCATGGGGGACGTGTGCTTGTTAGTCTTTGCCTCTAACCGGAATGAAATCTCTATTATAAAGGAAAACTTCTTGCCGTTGAGTCATGTTCAACCTCCAACTGCAATAGAAATATGGATAAATGTGGTATTGTAAGTCAAATGCCCTAACAATGTAATATTGTACGCAGGATATGATTAAGACTTTTATTGATACAAAAAGAATGAGCATTATATCTTTCAAAGCTTTTGATACCCTTTACCTTTGACTTTCAATCTTTTTCCTTTCTCTGCGGTCTTCTGACGCTATTTAGTCCCCTTACACTTTGAGCCCGTCCCGGTTTCCCATAATAGTTCCAGCTCACTCAGTACATATCTGGCCAAACTAGAGTTTCTCCAATTCCACCACAGTGACCTCAATATGGTAGCTGGGCATGCGCAGTGACCTTCCACCAGTAGATGCAGTGTGTCCAGGACTGTCTGCTTATGTTCTGCGTATTGAAAGAGTTTCCGGGGCCATGTTCATTCAGTCTGATCCTAATGTCCCCCTTCTGTATCGTGTATCAATTCCAATTTCCTCCGATTTGCACTGTAAATTTGTGTAACGAAAACGAATATTAGTGCGAGTGTCTGGTGGTCTAGAGTTACTCGGCAAGGCTTTGTAGCTTGTACTGAGCCGCTCACGGACCGGGATGAGCTACTATGGGACAGACGCCACTGCCCTATCATGCGGTATTCACATAATAAAACGGGAGGCTAAAACACTCACAAAGAAAAACGTGCTCACTTTCCATATTTTTGTGTTAAGAATGTGTGCTATTTAGTTGTGTCAGTTGGCAAGTATGATTTTATTCCTATTTTTATAGGACTATGAAAAGTCTTTTCAATCTGCAGAATGATATTCATAGTATTCAATGTCATATAACATTAAGCCGTTATTATATTTTTCCTATCCTGTATGGTGTTCATACCAAAAGCCTTCTTTCAAATAAATGTGAAATATAAATATTACACGTTTTATTGGCTGACAATCGCAAGATGAAAACTTTTAAGGTTATTCCCGATACACAATTTCTAATTGTAAAATGGAAAGAAAAACTAAAACAAATAATACTGCGTGTGAGGCAGTTAAGTCTATGTTGGGTCAGAGACGGTCTTGTGAGGTATAGTCTATAAAATAAAAGGATTGATGAAGCTGGAAAGAACACAACAAGATGCGTGTCTTAATTCTGGCGTGGTATGTTTTCCATCACTAGATATTACTGTGGTAATTGATCATTAAGTCTGTGATCTAATAAGACCATCAAATCCATTAAACAGTGTAACACACGGATAAAATGAGAAGACACTCACAGTTTATTTGAGACCTGGTTTATATACAAATTCCCGTCTTATACATATCTAATGCAGTTCGTGATATTGGGCACTGGTAGTGAAGAATTCATGTGTGGTGCCCATCATGGCGATAACATTAGTATTTTTTCACTAAATGATTATGCCTTTGTAACAGTAGAGCGGCTCATGAACTGTGATGTCTGGTTTACGTGCTCTAAAAAGTCACAATCACACGATGCACACTGATAAAACTTACAGGAGAACTTCATGAATGGTAGTGAATGGTAGGAAGTACATTCTGCGCGCGCACTGGGACTTGGCGGTGGATAGCTGCGCAGAGTTCGGCCGCAGAGAAGGGAACAATGAGCGGCCCTGACTCACTCCCAGATGGCCAATCCCACTGTCCTGTGTCTAATTGATAAGAAATTCTACATGAGATGAAATGGTTGAGGCTGCCCTGGGCTTTCTGTACCATCAGTATCATAGTTTCCTCTTCCAAGCTCTAATCGTAAAAATCGGTAATTGTAGCATCTTATCGCTTCGGTTCAACTTAGGATAGATTCAGCATATGCCGTGCATGAATCTGGTCAGGTGACCACCACGAGAATCTACGCTATTTGTACGAGACTTCTTAAGCCATGAAAGCGTCCCATAAGAAAGATATCAGCACCAGGCGGCGTTGCGTAAATTCCCTAATCACGTTAGGAACGGTAATCTCGCTCGTTTCTTTTTACCCGAAGTGGCGTTATTTGACACCTTACAGATTTTCCTGAAATCTAATTCACAAAAAACTCCCATCAGCTTATCCCGTGACAACAGCCATTGAGAGACTAAGGTATGCATAAATACCATAGGACGAGACAGCCTATTTTGCCTTGTATGTCAAATTGCCACTTGACTATCCACTTATCTTGGAACACTTTTCACATGGAAATTGGAATTCTGGGTAGAAAGGGTTACATTTCTTTTAACTAAAACTCTACAAATCATGGTCAAAAGGGTTAAGGGAGCTTGAAGTATTCATCACGAATGATCAAAGTTTTCTTTGCCAGGATGCCATGTGTAAGCGCATTCAATGCCTGCTCCCTCATTTCTCGTCCATTTTCTCCACCAATGGGCAAGTATTGAGCGCTGACAACAAATGGCTGATCCCTTGTTTCCGGGTCAGCGATACACTTCATTTATTTCCATCTGTTGGGCTGAGAGCGTGGAGGAGGCAAGACGGGTGCTACGCCCCTAATGAGTAGATTGATGGCCGTGTTACTACAAGAAGATTGCAGAGTGTTGGTTCAACAGGCATCCCATAAGCCCATTGGGCCCTTTGAAGTCTGTGGGCCTTGTCAAAACATTTCCTCAATGCCCACGTAATCAGCGCTGACTCCACACACACATAGTTATCAGCATGATTAGTTATGATTATTGAACATGCGGACAGAGCTATTATCTGTGTAAAATCTGGCTAGCCGTCGCAAAACAGACATTCTCCACGTTAATAAACTATAGCTAGTTCTGAGTAAGTGTTATTTGGCCAGTAATGATAATAATCCTTATATCATATCAATAGAGAATTCTCCTTCAAATCTTAAAATAAGGAAATGTGTCATAAGCAATCTCATATTTCCATTATGTGGTATTCTGTATAAATGGACTAAGGTCAGCAACAAGGTTGGGAATGGTCTGGCATGATTCAGAAGGCATGCTATCTAAGGCTATAAAAATCCTCTTACACTGACATCATAAAGCAGTTGGTTGCCAGGCAAAGAGACAACTAATAATTCATTCCACCCGTCCGGCCAGAATTTCAAACTTTTGGCTGCTTTACTATGAAATCTCACAGATTCAAAGACAATAAATGTAAAAAGAATTGTCTCTTTTATGGGAATATCCTCTTTTTGTATTTGGAATGAATTTTTCCTTAAATGTTCAGCTTATGAAGTGACAAACTCATGTCTTGCAAGATTCTGCTGTTTTTGCACCGAATCGCATCATAATTAGGTCAAATTTTACCACACAGAGAGGCACTGACCCTCTGTAATTGACATCCCATGGTAACAAAAACTATATTGAAATAGGTTTGAGAGAATGTTTTGTTAGGACTTTTCTAACAATGTTTGTATAGGAGGGTCTTCAACAAATGTGTTGAAGTGTGTTAATATAGAAGTATGCCAGTGTTAGGCAGTGGTGATTTGGTGAAAGCCGAGTTATCTCTATTTGGGTGAATGAACTCTGTGCGATTGCAACATTAATTTACCTTCTAACCCCAGGCAACTTCAAGATGTCACTATGGAATAGAGTCAGATTCCAGACAGGGAATGCAGTGGAGTTACAGCAACTAATAAATGCCATTGTGAAGCTAATTCTTGATGTAGAGGGCGCAGTAGTCGGCATCTTGGATTTCACTCGCCACCAATGATGTTAGATCTCCTCATTATCCGAGAATCAGTCCAAGTCATTTTCCATACAAATTGGGCTTTGATACGCTCTCAATAGCCTAGCAAAACCTTTTACATGGTTATTTTTACTAGTTTAGTCCATGTCTGGTATCTAGTTTCGGTAAGAACAAAATGATGGCAACATCTAGACCTAATAGAGCTTACAGAATAAATGATTTCACTGCACATCGACACGAAGCAGTCATTCAGGGCCTTTAAAGGAATAAAGTAATTCTTTGCTGTTAAAAATGGAGTTTCTATACACATTACCATTGCAGACTTTTCACAAAAAAGTATCAAAACTATTTTCCTCAACGAAATAACTGAAATCATTCAAATCTGAACTTGGCACCAAACTCAGTCAGCCATATGCACACAATCTGATGACGTTTAACACATAGTGATAGATCTTGCCAAGATTAGGACGCGCGTTGCCATATGCCTCGTCGTCTATATCTCGATATTTCATAGACGAATCATTCTAAAAAATTAAGATAGCAGAGTAAAAAAATTGTCTACAAATGAATGAATGACAAAATTGCAATGTGATCAAGGAATATGAGATACGCCTTTGTACGTTATGATGTCCTGTTAAATAACACAGTAACATCATGGCCGTACTCTCCATATACCTGATTGTATGTGCACACTCATTTGAATATTTATTCTGCCATCAGTCCTCAGTGATTAACCTTCATTTAATTCATACTGAAACACCTTTGAGAAAATACCTTTTTTTCTAAATGTGATATGCTGTTAAAAATTAAAATATTTGTGTTCCTAAGATATTTGTATAATAATATATTTCTTTGTGTTAAACATTTTGGTTGCTGATATCAGGTGTTTTATAAAGTAGTTTTCAGATGTGATCCTAAGCAATCACGGCAAGAGAATCATCATAAACAAATACATCATCCCATGACCGAGTTCCCATCACCTTCTATCTCTATCACATAATCGCTCTGCAATGACGTTAAATATTGACATCAAACAATCAATGTGATCCCACAAGGTGTGAATAGCTATGTTGGCATGGTTACAATCGGCTACCCCTTCCCCACACGACATGCATGGGTGGTCTTGTTTGTAGTCCTAATATGAAAAGCACAATATTGGCTATATCGGGCCAAATTTAAAAGCCCGCCACAGAGAAAATTCCAATCCTCTTTTCAATGAAACTTTATTTTAAAAAAAGAGGATAATATATTCAATGGAAATGGACCAGGGTCTTATTTTCATTGAATGTTTCTTATTTTTGTTTGGTATAAAGCGAAGCTGACCCATTGTCGTTCAGCGTGAGTATTGTTAAAGTGACAAGCGGCAGTGAAAGCAATTGTCCCAGAATTATGCAATTGTCTAGACCAAACTTTACACTCTTCTGTCTGCGTCTAAACATTGCCAGCAATTTGCATTTTTATTTGAGGGACACGGAACGTATATGTTGTTTCCACTTTTGTGGAATTGCTTTTTCTGGGCGCATGTAAAGGAAAAAAAAACCTGCATTTGACACATTAAAGAAATATTTCTTCTGATTCTGATATCTCTTGAATGCCCACGTGGCTTATCATTTTATAACACACTTTATAATCATAAACAATCTAATTAATAAATTTCAGATACATGAAAATGCTCAAATGGCTTTTTATGGATTTTATGTGATAGATAAGGCTGCTAAAACAAGAATATACTATTTCCTTTGTCTTCGAAGATTAATTTCCATAAACATGTATTTCAACTTCTTCCAAAGACAGTTTTACGAAAGGTCCTCCTTTGTCCTTTGTCCCCCTTTGTCCTTATGTCATTGTTTAAATTTAAATTACCTATTGTGGCTGGAAGTGCGATTTTGGTACAAGGGGCGGGCATATAAAGTTATCCTTCGAGAGGCATGCAAAAGAAAAGTTTTGATCGTAAATTAATATATAGTCAATAAGAATGTGTAATTGCAGAAGACAGACTGTAGAGAGACTATGATATAGACGTGATAATAGTAGGCGTCAAAGTTAAGACGCTGTCTCTTCCTTCAGCGAATGGCATTGTCTGAATCATGCCTCTGTAACCGGATGCCGGGTCTGAGGGAATATGTGGATGCCCCAGCTGGTGATGAACAACGTGCCATGAAATATGCAAACTACACGATGTGGCATCAAACCTAGAGCACGGGGTCTGGGCAGGTGTGGATGCCCCTAGCCCTGGTATAGGTACGGTCAACCCACTCCGCCATCCTTCTCCTTTTGGCGGGGACCTTTCCGGATGTTAGGACACTGCAAAGTCAATGTCAATTACAAATCAAAGATTATGACTTTACTGAAGTTGCATTGGTCCTAATATGCTATGCCTCAGGTCCTGATATACTATGCCTCGTGATTCAGACCAACTCTTTACAAATAATATATATAGAAACGTAAATTACTCATGATCAAATTTTGGTCTTTCAAGTTTAATTGATATATTTGAGTATATATCTCTAATTTCTGGCACCATTTTCATGGCGTCAATAGTGGTCACGTGTCTTGTATAATAAATATAAGCTAACATTAAGCAGTCTAAAATTAATGTTAAGTAATGTGAAAAATAACATATAGCATATTAATGCGAGCTAAGTCTATAATCATAGAAATGAAAACGTGAATTTGTTTCCAAAATAGTGCTGAGATGACAATAACTTTAAAAAATAAGAAAATATATAGGAAACTGTTACTGCTATTCCCGCGCTTACGCCCCATGCTCATGAAATAAACGATGGCCTAAAATTGAGATGTGTTATTATCGCTCATAAAACTTGTTGAAATGTATTCTGTTGGGACTGATCTTATTATATTTAAAGTGTCACTTTTATTGTTTAATGTGCTAAAATGTTTTACTTAACAGCTACATATTATTGCACACATCCAAGTGATAGATTGTACTTGAAACACAAATGTAGGTCACGAAGCTGAAAAACTCAAACTACCACATAAGGTGTCCATTTTGAATATGGTGATCCTTTGTCAATGTTCGAAGGCAGAAAGAACTGACTTTCTCAAGTAGAACACGACTCTGATAACACCGATAACAATGCCCAAAACAGTCCTGGGGGACTTCATTCGTGTGGACATTGCCAAGTGATCACGTGACACTTCAGTGCGCATGTCTAAAAAACGATGTCAAATACCAGTGATAAGGACAATTCGTTTTAAGACGTCTATTGCAGGATAAGCATTTTGGTCATGTTAACTACACAATGTGGACATGCCTATATCTGCCAGTAGCTCTGATCGCTATTAAGCTGTACGATAGGACGGTCAGATTGTGCCGAGCCTCTATTGTTAGAATCTAGATCCGGTGCTTTGAGATATAAATGGATCATATCTTTTTTGCTCCAGGTCACCCACTCTACAGACAGCACACAACAAGGAAAAAGCGTTTGTAAATCGTGCCGCTATATGCAGTGGCATGCAGACCTAGATGAGACATTTACTCTGCAATGGGGAACACAGGGACATGAAATAATCACAGTCAGTAAATAGACTTACAGTGCTGAAACTCTAAACATTATTCCACACATCACAGCATGGTTATTATGGGCTGTGCACATATTTATACAAGGTTTTTATTAGCCTTATGGGCACCTCCCAGAGCGATAGAATCAACCTCCCTTTGTTTTCACACATAACTCTCGTCGTTAGTATATTGTCTCGCGATGATGGTAACGTGGTACTGCGAGATGTATAATGAACAGGCTTGATAGAGTACATGTATCACATCACTGGTATCATGGTTATCATAAGATATCACAATTATCATCAATAGTTTCATCTGATATCATCATGGTTATCATAAAATATCACAATTATCATCAATAGTTTCATCTGATATCATCATGGTTATCATAAGATTAAATTCTTATCGCTGGTTTCTTCTGATATCATCATGGTTGTCATAACATATTGTAAATAACATTAAGGGTCTTATCAAATATCATCTTGGTTATCATATATTCAATCACCACTGATCTCATTCATCATGGTTATCATTATACATTACAATTATCACCACTAATCTCATTCATCCTGGTTATCATTATACGTTACAATTATCACACTGATCTCATTCATCATGGTCATCATTATACGTTACAATTATCACCACTGATCTCATTCATCATGGTCATCATTATACGCTACAATTATCACCACTGATCTCATTCATCATGGTTATCATTATACGTTACAATTATCACCACTGATCTCATTCATCATGGTTATCATTATACGTTACAATTATCACCACTGATCTCATTCATCATGGTTATCATTATACGTTACAATTATCACCACTGATCTCATTCATCATGGTTATCATTATACGTTACAATTATCACCACTGATCTCATTCATCATGGTTATCATTATACGCTACAATTATCACCACTGATCTCATTCATCATGGTTATCATTATACGCTACAATTATCACCACTGATCTCATTCATCATGGTTATCATTATACGTTACAATTATCACCACTGATCTCATTCATCATGGTTATTATTATACGTTACAATTATCACCACTGATCTCATTCATCATGGTTATCATTATACGTTACAATTATCACCACTAATCTCATTCATCATGGTTATCATTATACATTACAATTATCACCACTGATCTCATTCACATATCACCAAAACATCATGGTTATCATAATATAATATTATGAATATCATACAGATTACAATCAAAGTTTACACAAAGTTTAATGTGAATAGCATAAATACAATTTCAATTTTAATTTCACATGTATACATGATTGCACTTCACACCAAAGCTTTTAAATTATTCAAAAACAATCACTGACCATTTGATAATTAAAAACTGATTCAAGTCTATCAAAAAATGAATCCAATATATATACAAACGGCCCGATTCAGAGAAAAAGACGATTTTGAAATCCAGATTTGATAAAACTGGGAAGTAATGTGAAATTATGTATGTACTTTGACTCATGATAAGGTATATATAGCAATGAGAGGGGAGTGAAAAATGATTGCTGGGAGATACCAAATGAGGTATCCTTGCTTTACCCCAATGACAGCATGTCTATGCTCTCCTGTGAAGAGTCTGAGTGAGGTTTATATCGATACTCGCCCTGTCATCTCTCATTAGGTCCGACGGGGATATATGGACACGATTTTATTTATAATCTTTATTTTGCAGTTTCCCATGTGCGAATATACATGCTGGAGCACTTTTGCGAAGAGTGAACAATAAATGAGGCTTGGGTTAATAATATGCCAGTCAAAGTAATGAATGGTTCCCCAGAGCAATCATGATGAGCAAACAAAAGATTCATAGAACACCGTGCCCAACTTGTATATCTTTTCACAATTGCTATATTCACAGTGTGTTTTGAATAGGAACTTGATGCCGCAAGTTCTTGAAAATTGTTGCATGTTGCCCTTTAATGCTCATGTACGTTTAAAATCATTTCATATCATTCGTGGTAATTTCTGACCATAGTCTCGTTTTATCTCATTCTTACAGGCTAAACGTTACCATGGCCGAGTTTGTGGAAGCCATCCTCAACCGGAAGGGTTACCGTAGCAACGTCCGACCCGGCATTGACATGGGTGAGTAACTTGACCTACTTATTTCACAATAATCTTCGTATGCATTATATGTAACGCTCTGTGGATTCCTTGTCAAGCTTTAATTGTGGCTCTGTTAATTTGATAATCAAATCAAATTATAAAATAATCAAATCATTTGCAGATATGGACTTATCAAACAGTATTGTTTGAATTAATGTAAATTGTCTTCCTGTTATGTAAAACAATGTTCCATAGGCTAGAATTGTCACGCATTTCACATAAATGTGCTTTTAAAATTCCAATCAGATGTGTGTATATATATATACAATATATAATTATGTGTGTCAAATGTTTGTGAATGTATCAAATTTAAAAAAGAATCAGGGTGTCACATAAAGAAAGCTGTCAAAAAGTATATTAAACTGTGTTTAATTTCTACAATGATTCTCACAGGAGGTATGTTCTTCAGGTTTTCTTGATTTTCACATAATTGGCCTTGCTTTATTCATTCTCACTGCATTTTGCTTGCAATCTAGTTCTTTCCGTCTTGGTTTTCTCTCATTTTCAGGCAATGTCCTGTTCTTAGTAATAAAATCACCTTCATTTTAAAACTTTATTGGTCTTAATTTTGGAACACGTGTATTGATGTCTCCCGAGAACTCTTTTTATCTGAGGCTTTTTTCACATTTTTTTTTAATTTCAATTTTCAATTCATGTTCTTATTTGGGCTTTTTGTGCCCTCTGGAGTACACCATTATTAGGTTTTACCTAATTCTGGCAAGACCTCGGCATGTGCGTGCAGATTTGTGTACTAAATGTTTTAAAAGCATGTTAAATTGACCTATTGGCACTTTTCACGATTTTAATGAAGGTTTTTTGTTTTGCAAACCTTTTCCATTAGATGTTGCCCCTTTTCCCACGTGTGTTTTTTGTCATTGTTGTTTCCCCGACACATTTTCTGAGCTGTAATGTAATGATCCTTTGTAACTTTAGCCAAGAGAGATTTCAACCCAAAGATAATATTCTGTCAGCCTTTTGAATTGTTCATATCAGATTGATTTGTATTTTTTACTTTGAAGCTCCCTTCCTAAAAAAAAAGAAAATAAAAAAATCCGGAAGTGCTATATAAGTGTATGGGTGTATGTCACGTCATGGGGCTTATTTGATGCAGGATAGCTCCTCTGGAGGAAGCCATCAAGAGATTACTGCAGAGAGGAGATAATCCACTCAGATATCCCACAACGCCCTCTTGCGGGGATTATTGGACCATAAATATTTCACAATATATTTAGGAATTAGAGCTCTACATATAGCATCAGAGCTATCTACACCTATACCTGCATTCACCAAGCACAACTGAAATGTCCTGAGAATTAGTGACTATAAAAAGTTGTACAACGCGATACATGTGGGCTACCAGGCTGCAATTCTCCTCTAGGCTATAATGCTCCACCAGATGGCGCTCAGCTGAGAAAAGACTATACATTACTTTTACTTAAATGGGTCTTAAACCCATCTAAACTGCAATAAAAGGCTAAGAATGGTCATTACCCAACAAATACAAAAGGGGGAGAAAGATTCGGGTGCGCAAGTCTAATTCAAGAAGGGTTGGGCATTGTGTCTCGTTGGTAACCGTCAATATTTTAATCTTAAATTTAACAATACAACCCATAACAAAATACAAAATATATGCTTATATTCTGACTGTGACAATATTCTGGTCATGATTGATATATTTTTCAATAATTTGTGTTTTGCGACGTGGTACTTTTTGTATAAACATCAATATTCATTATATGACATAATTTATGAATACAAGACAGAAACCCTCAATTAAACATGGTTTATAATCTGATGGAGTTGTTCTCAACATGGCACCTGTTGTTTGAACCTCAAATGAGACTGTTTATTTGAGAGCAAGCACCATGTCAAATGCTGCGGATCCAGTATGGGCCCCGAGGCCCTTGTTAAAAGGAAGATTTTAGTTGCAATTGAGAAGGAGTTCCTTTGATCATAGCGATCATATCACTCTTGTAATTGACATGCGCACTCCAGGCTTACACAGGATGCCTTCCTGTAGATATGTCACTTAAACCTCAATACTGCTTTAAAATTTGATACGCCCAAAAAAGTATTATGGTTGGATTTTTTCTTTCAATCTAGTGCGCTCTTAAAGCCTATATAATCATGATATGTAATGAGACAAAAGGGGATAGTTTTCACAAGAGAGAACAAATCAATTTTCAATGCGTGAGTTTCAACATTTGTGATCCACCAGGTGTCTCTGGTGTTATGCACAAAGCATGTTGTGAAGATTTGTAGAAAAGACAGCTGGTATGATATCTACCATTCTGTACACTGTGAAGGGAATACATTAATATTTTGGTAACAAATGCACTAGAGAAAAAAAATGAGTCCAATAAACTGGTTGAAATTAAATAACATGTTAATAAACATTTTCTGAGAAGAACCCCATCTTGACAGATTTCAACACACCACATAGTAGCAAGGCTCACTTGTTTGTTTGTTTGAGGTTTTACATCACTTTCAACACTATTTCAGTCATTTCGTGATGAGACCTACTTGTAGCAGATATAGTGCTGCCTCACTGAATTGTCATGTCGCAGGTCCTTGACATGACGACCCGCCCGGTCACAGATTTACAAGGACAACGGGTTAACCCTTTAGGTATGGGACTCAGCTCATATGGGAAATTGAATCATGAGTTCAATCTCAGCATAGCCGGGGATCGAACCCACGACCTTTGGATCACCACAGAGGGCAAGGCTAACTTGAGCAGTAAGAATTTCACATAAATATTGTTTTGGGGATAGCTACTTTAAAACTCATCCAACTTCTATCTTAAAGGTTTTGGTGGTTTTATCCACACCCATTAAACTGAAGATGCGCCTTCAGGTGAAAATGATAGTATGACTGGAACCTTAACTTAATACGAATTCTTCACCAATCTTGTATATTGTTGAAGTGTTCTAGTCTGATCAATTTGTCAAATATGAAGTGCTGGCTATACTAACTCATTTAAACATATAATCAAACCATTAAAGGTGATCCATAGACCAGTACGCAATAGATCAGTTGGAACTCATTGATTTTAAATTGATGAGATGATAATGAATTATTTGTCAATTTAATTGCAATAAAGAAGTCAATCAAATTTTATGATCATTATTTCGCAATTGTCATGATTGACACCTACACATTTTCATACTGAATTGTTTTGTTCTAGGAATAATAACCTTATTATAAATATTAACATGTCGTCAAATTGCCAATTTTTGTCATTTACATTTCAAAAGTCAAATTTATATTACTATTTGATGATCAAATTTTCACATTCAATTGTAATGATATTTCATCATTTCACGCCTGAGTTGTTATATTTCAATTTTAATTGGCTTTAATTCTGGCAATCATTGTATTTTTCACAGAAGCAATGAAGGGTAGCAAATGGTTACATTATAGCTTTGGTTGATACGGGGTCCCAAGAATCTACTTAATTTGTAGTGTGAATGTTGTGACATTTTAAGGGAAAACAAACCCCAGCGTGTTGTTATGCATGATCTTCCCATTGCTGAAACAGTAATGAGAAATAATTGTCTGAATCAGTGTGAAGATTCAATTATTTAATCAAATGAATGACATTTTATTGTGAAAAATCAGATGTAAATTACTAGCGACAGGCTTCGTACAATCTTAATGCACAAGCCAGTGAGACTAAATGTGATTTTATTGGACACAAGAGAACCGTGATAATTTCTAGTGATGAGGTGTTAGATGGGGAGGCGGGAGTGATGGAAAGAAGAGATAATATTAAGAGCAGATGCACCCCCCCGTCCGCATCCGTCCCAAAAGCTTGTTACTTATAGAACCGGCAACCAGGCAAATGATTGCAAGGATATTGACAAGGACAGGAGAGTACCGGAGGCGATGAGGACGCCTTCAATTACTGCTGAGTTATAGCGAGAAGATGACACAGCTCTGTCTATTTGTGTATCCACCAACATGCGCTAGCCACGTGTTTCTCGGGCCTGTGGGCTGTTTGGGTCTACAGCCAGTATCTGAACCTCTCCCGCCCTGCCTTGCCAGGAGGCTGGATTAGGGCATCGCTTGCGGTGCTTGGGGCTCCCTTTTTATACCTGACAACCATATGTGGTCCTTGTTTATGTTGTGATATATCATTTTAAGTAAGAATCCACAGTTCAGAATATTCTCTTAAATCTGAACAATATTGTGCTTCTTTGTAAATATAATGGTTACAAAATAGTCTTTTTTTCGCCATTGAATAATGCACTAATGGGCATTCGCAATGCATTACCTCACTCGTATGACATTTACATCCGTGTTTGTCATAATTATACTTAACTTTTCATGCAATTAATCTCGGACATTGATTTTTGAAAAGTTTATATCTGCCTTTGACTTTCCAATTATTACCCTCGAAGTTGGAAATCTATTAGCCAGCTTCAACTTTTGAGAAAAAAAAATTGTTCCCAAATGTGTATTTGGCCTTCCAATCAAACTCTCTCAAGTGTTTACATAAAACCTTGTTGAGTGGGCACAAAACTGAATCCTCAATTGCAAAAGCCAGGTCATTCCTGATCAATTGATACATTGGAAGATAAACATGTCTTCTTTGTGCTAGATTTGATTGGAAATGTAAGGGTTAGACTGGCATGAACTCGTCCCCAGGAAAGTGTGGACATTGCTGTTCCCCCAAACATTCCCATATCTCTCTACGGTGGCTACGTATTTGGGAAGTACGTGTTGGCTGTATAGAAGGCAGGTCAGGTAGCCTGTCTCCACTTCTCTAAGTCAATTATAAAGTCTGCAATATAATGAAAACTGGATTTGCAGAACATATCAGGTTACCGATGCACAACAGCGCAAACTAACTCTGTTAGGATTGGCTATCCATGGTGCAAATGACAGCATTGCATCGCCACCGCCCCATATTTACGTACCATCCACAAGTCAAACCCACCATTTCTTTGTGTGCATTAATGCAAGAATTAAGCTCTTTTCTTGGAGCTGCTCATCGATTCTCCTCACACACAATTTGTCTTGGAGATAAGGGTATTTCACATTTAAGTTGGAACCTTGAAATAAATCAAATCTAATTCTATCTCTCAAAGTTTGAAAAAATGTAACAAGCTTGATATGGGTTCACATTCACTTCACTGCGAATTTTTATGCTTTCACAGCTGAGCTCAAGCTGTCACAAAGCATTCCCCTGTAACATAAAAGGTGCGAATGTTTTCATCGCCATGCCCTCTTCAACTTGTTACCCCCTTACTCCACTGTTTCAGCTCCAAAGTGAGATATATACCACTTGGACCTTTATTTAAACATTTAAGTGATTAAGAGATCCAAGGAGATAGTTTAATCCCAACAGGAACAGTCTTTCCATGATCTGTCTTCAAATGATAGTTATATGCGCTTTGTTTAATGTTTCAGAACCATATCTTCTGACAAAGGAACAACGTCAAAGTATATAAAACAAGGACTGTTTCCTTTGCAAATCTTATTCATTAATCACTATAGGCTGATTGCCGATCTCCATCTTGTTTTTCCCCCATTGAAAAGTACACACCGGAACTGTACTACTTTATCGGAACCAGAACTGTACAACTCCTCTGTATTTAATCATTAGTCGAAGAAATTGGCAGAGGGCCAATAGCCTCATCCATTAGTTAACCAAAAAAAAGAATTAAAGAATTTGTGACATGCTTATTCATAGAGAATACTCCCGTTAACCCAAAAGACTAATGAACAAACATTGATCTTCAGAGATGAGCCACAACATGAATAAAATATATTAGCTTATATGTGTATATGTATGTGAAAAAGTACGTTTATTGATATTGGCAAATTTCCAAATGATAAGGAGGCGCAATTTCCTTCCTAATACCCATCATGCCAAGTTACATTTTATTTAATGTATATGATTTGTTCCACCCTAATAACGTGTCCCTCTTGGCTTGCTTTGTCTTTTCCATTGACGTATTCCATGAATATCCTTGCACTTGTAACACCCTATACCTAAATACATAGAAAACTGTTAATGTAATCAAATGACGGAAGATGGAACTCTTGGAAACAACCTTTATACCCAAATAATTCCATAGCAAAACGCCTTCCATTCTCAAATCAATTACTGTATTGATGGGACGTGAATTTGTGGACCCTTTATGATGAATGTCTTTGCCATTTGCACCTGACTAATGTATGTACTCCCGCGTGATATAAATGTGAATTGTGACGTAGTAATAGACATAATATATGAACAGTTTGTTTTGCAGATTCTGATCTACACAAATGTCATAATATGTAATATATGACCTACTTTGTAACACAAAGCATTCGAATATTTTTTCTCCTATCAAATAATTTATGTAACCTTGGATAATGTTTTAACAGAAATTAAACTGTCCTAAATCAATTATGTCTTACTAAATTGCATACTTGAACCTATGTAGGTACTCCCAGCATCGTGGAACTCAACATCTTCGTGAACTCCATAAGTTCTATAGATGACTTTAATATGGTTAGTATACGAAGTGTAGCACCTAACATCGATTATCATATGGTATTTTTATTAGAATATTTACAAATTAGTATGAGGATTAGAATATTTACAAATTAGTATGAGGATTCTTTAACAGAACAAATGTATTCCTTCATTGAACCTATTTTATATGCAGAAATTGGCCCAGATCAGAGTTTTATTAATAACATAGCAATTTAAAAATAACTGATAATATATGTTTATGAATATTCCAGGAATACTCGATGACGTTTTATTTACGGCAAAGTTGGCGTGACTTCCGGTTGGCATACTCATCCATCAACAAGACAGTGACCTTGAACTACAATGATATCAACCGGATATGGGTGCCGGACCTGTTCTTCCGGAACGAGAAGGCTGGGATGCTTCATGACATCACTGTGCCTAACAGGTTGATACGACTGTGGCCTGATGGCAAGGTGCTGTACAGCCAGAGGTGAGCATGCGCAAGCACATCATCCGGTCATGTGACGTATAAAGTTGAGTGAATCCCTTATGTGATGTATTGAAGCATTCCTGGCGATCTCAGTGAAGAAAGTGGCACTCACTCAGCTCATGGTTTTTAGCCCAAAAATGTGTCCATAGTTTTGTGTAATGTGCTATAATAATATATAAAGCTGTGGACTTAGGCATTTAGAGCGTGTAAGTATGCTACGAATTCTTAGCAATACATATGACAGAAATGTAAGTATGCTAGGCAGATGACAAGGTATTATACCACTCAATTACACTCCATATTACATTGTGTTTGGTTTGACTTTTTTCATTCATATTTTTTTGGAAGATTTGGCTTTGTTACCCTGTGTTTGACAAAGAGCCTTATATAATATTTTAAGATTATCATTTATATTAGTTTTATCTTTAGTTCATATGAAAACATTCAATGTATAATGCCTTGTCAACTGTTTCCTTTATCTCTCATATTTGTGCTTTCATTATCTAGATTATAATTACTGTTTAGATTTCAGTCACCACAAAGACTGAGAAGTTCACTTAGATTGGATTTCTTTGAATAATATTTTGTTAATCACACACTGGCACCGAGGTATGATATTAGATTATACTGGTCCTATTAGACACAGACAAACAATTGTTAAGTGTTCTTAGATAGATGAACAAAACACTCACACATATATTTGTGGCAGGTCAGGAACAGTTTTTTTGTAGATTTTGTAGATGTTAAAACATCGATGAAAATCAAGATTAAGAGCAAAATGTCACTGATTTAAATCACACAAATAGATATTTTTGGGGAGTTATAAATTTTGTTTATTTCATAATGAGTTTAGCTTTTGTAGGTGTGATAGGCACTAGATTGTTATTGAAGTACTGGTTAGGTCTTCCACAATTGCTTTCTGGGCAGAGGAAGGGACAACTGAAAAACCCTTCTGGAATACATGTATTATGTATATCATAAATATCAGCGGGTAACAATCAATATAATCAATAGAAAAGTTTTAGTAAATTGTTAGATTAAAATTAATTATTGTAGTTATAAACTCAGATGGTGAATATCACATTCTTTTCATTATGCCCTCAAAAATCAACTGAAATTATATCTATGCAAAATATCAAAGATTCTAAGACACATCCACACATATAATGTAACAGTAGGTGTGAATAACATCACTTCATCTTGCAAGTATTACAATGCACCTTAACACAGAAACAAACGTGACAGCGAGGGGCCCTGATGGGTGAAACAAATTAATTAATATTCACACATGACCAATTTATCACACTAATGCGTACAGTTGTATGCAAGGAATACACCGATTGTATTTGTGTTGTGATTGCAAAGTCAAAACTGCACCATCACCCAAACCCTAGTTATCTTTAGTTAAATGACAGATACAAAGGTAGCTCCAAGCTACGGTAACCTGTGTCATATGATGTGTGCAGTGATAGTGAAGTCAGTGAAAGTATGATAGACATTAATTAAGCTGTATTATTATCATTATTATCATTGTTATAATGCTTTATCATATGTAAACATATATCTATATATATATATATATATCATAACCCATTGTGGACAATAGTTAACAGGCAGTAGTCATCTAATGTAGTTTACATTTATGTTTACACCCACACCTGTTAGTATATAACCTGGGGGAAATAGCCTTACATGTTAACAGTGACAGATAGAAAGTTAATCTATAAGGATAGAATCTGAGAATCTTGCTTAACATTTAAGAATAAACATCAATATCTTATTCATATGAAAACTAATTAAGATAAAGATAAGGATTTGATGCATATTAATTTGATTGTGTGACATACTAGTTTGAAAGTATGAGGAGGATTATGGGTAAGGTCTGTTGTATTTTGATGTTTGTATGTAGTAATGTGTAGTGCTGTTTAGTACTGTGATCTAGTGTGTGCCAGTTCAACCCTTCCCCCCATACAAAGTGAGACACGCCCTGCGCCCGCCCCCTCAACATTGCTCATGATATTTTGCCACTTTTTTACATTGCATTTTCTATTTACTAATGATATAGAGGTGATTTATTATTTTAAATTATGAATGTGAATGATTACTGTGAATGGTGAATGAATAGGTTTTGGAAAAATGATTTATGATATGATCAAATTTGATTTTTTATGAATGCTGAGAAAGATATGTTAAAATCATTTTCCTTATCTAATTTATCATTCTAGACCTGTATTATATCTGGATTAAATTTACAATTCTAGAATTCCATTGTTGTCATATACATTTCTAAACACAACTTCAGTTAAAACATACATCAAACCTTTGTTACAAATCAACATAATGTTTGGTATTAAATAGTTATCTGCTTATTTTATTTTTACTACACATAGAAAACGACACACAGTCCTTCGAAACCACTGTAACCAAAGCTTTTTCCATTTTTCATTAAGATTGCACACATTGAAGCACATTATATGTGTCTTTGTACTTCAATTCTGAATTCTGTTTGAATTTTGTTTTGATAAAGTGACAACCTATTGTGGATTTTCTTTATTTCATAAAATATCTGTTATTTTTTTGCCTCGGCATATTCATAAATATCAAAAAAAGGTAAGTGGTAAAACGTTTTAAAAATGAAAATGTCATGTACAAAAGAAACCATAACACAGCATGTATTACTTTCTTGATACATTGGTTTCTTCCAGATGTGTGAATCAGGGCCTGGGATATATACATATATATCTATATTATTTATCACAACAATAAACCTGTATTTGTTTGAAATTGCAGAGTTTCCTTGCGCCTTGATTGCTACATGCAGTTACATAAATTTCCTCTGGATGACCAAAAATGCCGAATGGAGATCGGAAGCTGTAAGAACTTTATTCCATAATTGATGTATGTGTATGTGTGTGTGTATGTATGTATGTGTTTTCAAATGCAATATAAGTTTGATAACTATAGATGTATAAGCATAGAACGAGGTGAATTTAAGAGTTTTTATTTTCTAACGAATTTCAGGTTAGTAATTGGCGGAACTTACAGCAAGGTTATTTTTTGGAATGGTTAATTATCATAGTACATATCATGTTGATACAATTGTGAAATAATAGACACGAATAAAAAAAAGCCAATGAATAACAAAAATATTTATGAAGTAACACTTTTTACTTTTATCGTGTAATTTGCTAATTGTGTATATTTGAAATATTCCTATTTGTGTTAAGATATTCAGGGTCCACACAAACCTCTGGGAGGCAACAGGTTATTTGTATGGTATACAGTTTTAGGTGAGAGGACAGCTTCATAAGTGGTTGATCCCACGTCTCAGGTTTGGATGCTGTTTGGGTCTTGCAGGATTAGGCTGTTAATGCTTTAAATGGAGGCAGACTAGGCAGGAGCGGGCGCCATTAGGCCAGCCTGGACCCAAGTTGTTACTGAGGCTTCCCCGCCCCGCTCCTCTCTCAGCTACCATATACCGCTTCATTGACCAGTTACAATTCTATTAGCTTCTGATGTACCTGCGGACATGAATATCATGTTTGTGCATAGTGCTCTCTTCCCTGGATATTCATTTAAGAATACTAAGTAAATACGGTCTTCACAATAATGAAATAATGTAATTTTATGGCACGTGTTCATCTATGACAAATAGCTTATGGTTGTAAATGTTCTTTTTTCATACAGAGTAGATTAAAAGACGTTTTCTGGTAATTGAAAAAATAAATGTATAATCACATTCTTTTCAAGTATGCTCAAACAGATTTGACCTATTTACCTGTTATTTCTTTCTAAATTTTGAAATAGGAATTACTATAAATATGTTGAAATGTAAAAATAATAAGAAAAAAATTAATATCAAATACAATAAAATACAAACGGTGGATATAAGTACTTTGTAGCTAATGTAATATAATGTTATCTTAGGTATGAGATCAGTAATATAAACCCATTTAACATTTGGCTGAATATTGAAAACATTTTATCTGAAGCGATTAAATAATTTCCCTTCTGGGATAGTGTAAAAAGGTCTTTGAAAAAATTGCGAAACGTTTAGCAAAAAATATTTATCTATTATTTTCTCAAATCAATGACCGGCTAAGACCTGGTATCCACAGGGAAAAGGGGAATAAGTCCCTCAATTATAATGTAATCCTCCATGTCTCGCACTAACGATACCTCAAGTCACGTGATACGAGACTTCCTTCATGTTGGCTTGTCAAAGGAATGGACAGGTGAACATATGTGTAGATCTGAGGACAACTATACATCAGTATGCCTTTATACTCAAGGGATTGGTATTCCACAAGATGCAGATTAATAGAATGAAAATGAAATCAGTATCTGAAATATGTAGAATTATTTGGTTATCAAGATAAACATAAGATTCGACTTTTCCATGTACTGTGGCCAGGTGAATCCTACTTTTTTCGATTTTGAACCCTTTTGACTCAGGTTTTTGGTGGAACCGGCGTCTGTAAGATTTAGTAATGAGCAAAAGTATCAACTTTAATGTTTATGTTTCAGATGGATACACAACCGAGGATTTGGTTTTTAAATGGAAAGATACTGGCGCTTTAAGTATTAAAGAAAATCTTGAGCTTCCAGAGTTTCAAATCACTGGTACAAAAGTAGGGGATTGTACCCGGGTGTTTAGCACAGGTCAGTGTCCATCTTTACAAGGCGCATAATGTATTCTCCCTGATAACTACCCTCTGTAAACATAGACTACTCAACTGAAAGGAAACGCCCATATTGTCGTCACCCACGTTCGATCAAAGAGACTAAAACAAAACTCACGTATATAGGCACCATAAGAATTAGAATTGAGCATGTTAATCACTCAAGATTAATTTAGCTATGAAGTCACTCGAAGTGATATATTTTTCCCTTGTACAGAATTACATGTCATTATATAACTTTGCTGGCAAAAACAGTGAAGACATCGTTTTGTTCTGCGTCATGTACTCCCAATACAAGAAGCGTTTTTTCCATTTAATTCTAATGCATCATTTTATGTTATTTGAGTGCCCAAAGCAGCTCAACGGGATATCACTTTTAAAAGGTCTATCAATGGTAATTTGCAGCAAATTTAGACTGAATTTAGAATGAGTATCATTTATTTCATCTCACATTATCCTTTATTCTAAACTCAAAATGTTATCTGACAACACAGTAGACTCCTGGGAAATTTATACTGAAATCCCAACCTGTTCCTTGGTTCCTGTTTCAGAATTACTCCCGATAAAGAGTTCGTGACATAGGCCTATTATTTAATACAATAGGGAGACACAAGGGCATACGTATTTGTCTAGAAAAGCTCTTTAATCCAAAGGTCAAGGCCATATGCCTTCTTTAAATGAAAACACAGAGGTAAATCTGTAGATATCAAAGCTTTTTCTAATTAGCTCTCGGACTTGATGACAGGGTGTTACCGACAATGTAGTTGGCAGACCCTCTCTCAGACTGTTGGAGATGTCAGTGTATGGCTTGACAGAGTCAATCACAGAATGGAGCGTTGTAGCATATCACAGTAATGAGAGGCCAAGTTGTTCTGATTCTGGGTCTTTCATGGTCTCTCGGTGACATTGCATATGTTGCGTGCGAGACCGAATACCGGGTTATCAAGTGAAACAGTCAATCCCTGGTCTAAATATAAGAAACTTGTTGTGTTGAAAGAAAATAAACAAGAACGTCTTTTTTTTTTTTAAGAATTTGTAAGCAATTTTTTTTTGTAAATGATATTTATATTTCTCCATCCCTCAAATATCAAATGGCCTGGCCATAAATCTCGCCAAATGTCGTCTGCTGAGCGGAGTTGCGAACTGCTAAAATAAGGAAATGTGCATGGTTTGGAGTGCCACCATCCCAAACTCGCTACGTAAGAGTACGAATCGAATGCGGCTTCATTTACGTAAATCTATGCGAGAGTACGAATCGAATGCACCACAGAATGACATGTACACAAAAATCGTCTCTGATCGATATATATGCAATTTGTTTAAATATAGTCCAGATTAGTACATACATATATTTATTATTGCTCAAAGAGTTATATACAAAAAACGATAGTAGCTATCCTATGATATGTACAACAATATTGTTTTTATTTTTGTAATGGTAAATCGATTTCTACATAATTACTACCATCACCATAACAGGGAGAGGATCTATTTCAAAGTAATCTTCTATTTTTGGTGATTATATTTGTTTCAAACACGATCTGTGTTACCCTGTTCTGCCAATATCTGCGAGATCTTGTCAATTGCGATTGACAAAAACGCTCTAGTGTTTTGTTACAGTTGTAATTTTGGAAAACTACTTATATTGATTTTAATCTCAATACCATAAGAATTCTACCAAAACCTGATACAAGCATTTTAATATTTGTCAACACTTTGATATAATATAAGTTCTCAATTAGTTTCAGTCGGTGTTGGCCAATCACAAAGATTGTGCTTCTCAAAAACGTTATGAATAAGATGTGTGTTTTCTTAGCAATGTTGTGTGGCACCAACACGCAACATCCATGTTAAAACACAATATAATATGAAAGCGAGGCAGACATTTCTCAGAGTGTAATCAAGTTAAGCAGTGTTTTCTGAGATAAGGAATTTCCTGTTCGGCACATCTTTGATCTGATCGCAATGAACAAAGGAATGACACAAGAGGGCAGCACACTCCACTGTTATTTGTAAAGTGTCTCCCGTCATGCAACATTTCACCATTGACTCAGATCTGGTTCCGACTTTATGAATCCAAACACAAATCAGTCTATCGTGAGGTATCAAAGAATATGTAGAATGCACACTCATATTTAACATTAATAACACTTAAATATTCTTAAAACAAGAAGCAGTAAAAGCGAATCATTAAAATATGTTGTGGGAGTACTGTGTGATAAAGCGCTATGAGTAGACCTTGTCTGGTATGGCGCTATATGAATCTATTATTATTATTTTTGGTTATAGTAGCTTTCAAAATGTGATCATAGAATATAAATGATTAAACCCTGGCCAATGATAAATACACAAGGCATATATGATTATCACAAGATGACTTAAATTTAATTGGCAACTTCAAATGTTGTTGATTCTTCTCTTTACAGGAGCTTTTGCTTGCGTATATGCAGAGTTCCATTTTGACCGGAAGTTTGAGTATTATTTGCTGCAGACCTACATCCCGAGTCTGCTGATCGTGGTGTTATCTTGGGTGTCGTTCTGGATCGACATCGAGGCTGTCCCTGCTCGGATCAGCCTGGGACTGCTCACAGTTCTTACAATGACTACTCAGGCCTCCGCCATCAGCGCCCGTTTACCTAAAGTGTCCTACATAAAGGGAATAGACGTGTGGATGGCGGCCTGTCTCCTCTTCGTGTTTGGAGCGCTCATTGAGTACTCAGTAGTAAATGTTCTATACCGAGGTAACAAAGAAGACATCAAAAATAGCAAGTCCGACTCAGAAGATGAGCCCCATGACACTGATAAGCTCTGTCGTGACCGGCACGAGAAGGGCGACGTAAGTAGCAGCATGGTCAGTAGCAAACGGGTGTAACAACTTCTTCCTACCTTTATTCTTTAACACTCTAAGAGTCTCTTATAAGTGTCATAAGAGTTTAAGATATTCTTGCTTGATATTCAAATTAAGAAGGCTTTTATCAAATTCTCATATAATAATAAAAAGCGCCTTTTGTATGATAAACTCTAATACTCTTAAGGACTCTTATTATGTATACAGTTATCTTTAATGTGTGATACGTTTATGATTTTAATAACTGAAAAGGACTATCTTATGGATTTTCCAATTTTGAGTATTGGCCATTTATTAATTTTAAAGATTTTATAATTTAAAAAATTCAAACTTGACCGATGAGTGGTGTCGGTGGTAGTGGCTGTAGAATGCATAGTTACATACTAATCAACGGTAAACCCTAAAAGTAACAAAACAAATGGTGGTTATATGTATAAGATGACTCAAATACTACTACTACTACTACTACTTCTAATAATCAGAATAATAATAATA
Source organism: Amphiduros pacificus (assembly GCA_949316495.1). NCBI lineage: Eukaryota > Metazoa > Annelida > Polychaeta > Phyllodocida > Hesionidae > Amphiduros > Amphiduros pacificus. Next base: position 18,126,328 of record OX439008.1, on the reverse strand, counting down.
ATAATAATAAATAACAGTAATATAAAAGTGCATACTGAATATTACCCCTTCAGGATATTGGAGATTATGGGAACGAGATAAGGGAATGGCAGACGTCTTCAGGGCAGTGGATTAATCTGCCAGTGTGGGAGATGCAGAGACTCCGGGAGAATGACATCGACGCCATAGAGGTACATGATGCAGCTAGCCTAGCCACATACATGCACAAGCAATGGACTATATATATATATATATTTATATATCCACCAGTTCCCACATGTTCTTGTAGTAACCTCTAGTAACCTATGGTAGTTGTACCCCATTCACGATATTTTTTTATTGTATAATCTTGTATATATAACCACATCTTCTGAAGCACTCCCGCACTCTCCCTTGCAGTATATAATGCTTTACATCGAGCAGATTAATAAACAAATAACAAGTAGCAGTGCTTTGACTAATGATAACTATTTTGCACAACATTAAAATAGTTTATCGTAAATGTGTATAACACTTACTATGTGGCTTACTAACAAACGCACAGTATTAACACTAAACCTTGGTAAAAGTTTTCTCTACATTTAATGCAGGAAGAATTTCTCGGATCACAATAATTCTAAACATGTTTATTGGCAGGTGCAACATTACATATATTGCTGTACACTATTGTCACTCTCACAAATGGTTAGGCCCCTTGCATAAAAGCACAGGAAGTAATGTGGTGCGCATGCCCAGACCAACCGGATATTTGGGTCAGATTTGAGCATGCTCATTACCTAACTTGCAGTGCTGCCATCTTGCGTCAATTTGCAAACTTGGTTGTTTCAGGAAGATGATAATAAATCTGTAGAAGCAGAAAAGGAAAAGATGGTATGATTCATAAAATATATCCATATTATTTCTAAAAATCTTTCTTTCTAAATAAATTGACATGGGACATTTACATTCCAAAACTTGATTTAACCTATTCACTTCTCACAAGATCACATTTCTAAACCTTTCAGAAAAAAAGATTGATAGACATGAATTAATCTTTTTTTCTTGCACACATATATACATAATGTTGCACAGTAAGCAAGCTCTTGCTCATATAAACGTAAAATTGGATATTTATAATTCACTTTATAATAAACACAATATAAAATATAGCATCTGCTGATGGCATCTGCTAATACATTTTTATAAATATCATGAATTACATAGATCTGCTATCATATACTCTTTAACATATCAGTGGTTAAAACATGACAATAAATTATAATTGAATCGTGCCAGACAAACAACCTGCTTTTAAAATTAAAATTAAATGACTTCACCCAAGCATTCAAGACCTAGAGAGGTCATAAGTTGAGAAGAGAAAACCGGAAATGACGTAATTGGCGTATGAATCCTACTTCTTAGGTGACCAGTACCAATAATATACTTGACAGCGCTTCTTAATCACCCCTTTATGCAATAAATATATGTATACAAGTCGTATCCCATAGAGGTTTTTTGTAACTATGCCTTCTGTACATTACCAATCTACACTGTCTCTCAGTCTCTCCTCTGCTCTTGGTTATATTTTGGGTTCAATTTCTGAAGTTCTTCTATGCTACTCAACATCTTTCATTAAGTCACTGAGTCATCTTAAGAGTTATTTTTATCTGTCTCTACCTCACAAGTTGTGACACTTGGGTGCTGCTCTTTGATTTTATGTTTTCTCACATAACGTAATGGGTGTTGATGATACAGATACCTGCCTTGAGCGATAGTTTTGAGAAATGCTTCCGATACCAGCTGTGCCTCCTTTCAGTGAGCAATAGTTAGGCTTACCTGCATTGCGTGATATTTGACAGTTATAGAAGTTTCTCTCAGAGACGTTATGCACGTTATTTCGACACATCATTAATACTCTTACTGGAAACCAATCAAATCGGGGAAAACGAGATATATAGATGGATTATTATAGCAATCTGAAATGTTTTAAGGATATTTTATTTATTAATCAATTTATTAATATATTCTTACAAACACACACATATACATATATATATATATATTTATGTATATATCGTGATTTAAGCAGGAACCGAAATATATGCTGAAGTAAACCATTGTGCAACGTCACGTGAGATCACGGAAGATCACGAGAGAGAAACTTTTATTGCTCCGCCTTATATTTCAGAGCACCATCTTTGTATGTAACCTTTTTACCTGCGCAGATCTTCAGTCTTAATCAACAGCACACCGCACCTGTTACCATTCAGGTCACAGCTTTTCTGAGAACAATTTGCAACACTTTTTAATACCTTGATACCTCATACATTGTATTTTACTTTATAACAAAAACCATAATTGTGGAAGATTGGTTTGCTTACCATGGTGGTTGCCGGAAAGTGGCATGAATGTCGCAAAGGCCAGGCAATCACAAACTTACACTCGAACCAAGGCACCCAATTTTGCATCAAACTTTGTGTGATGTGCTATATCATAAGACTTTTGATTTGTGATATGCTAAAGCCTAAGAGATGAATGAGATTGACATTTTGACCAAAATTTAATATGTGTTACATTGCAGCAATCCTGTATAGTAAGTTACCTTATATCCAGTTTATATTGTGGCTTGTATGATATTTATTTGTTGATGTCTACTTGTGGATATACCATACTTTCTGATTCCAGTTACCCCTTCCATACATTTGAGTTTGCTATTGAGTAGTAGTGTTCTACCGGCTATGTACTTTTCCTCATCCTCTTAAATTTAAACATATATAGATGTGTCAATATGTGTTATGAAATTTTAAACAATTCAGTAGTTATTAAATAATGTCGTTTGGTACAAATATTTAAATACAATTTTGTCCCTTCGGGAGTATTAACTGCTTGACTCTATTTTTAACTTTAATCATAAATCCATTATGTTTTTTAGAAATTAAATTTTTGATTTGGCTTCAGAAAAGTAATACATTTGGTATAGAATTAAATGGTAAAAGCCTTAAGTATATTTGTGAATGGTATGTAGATATCGATGCATGTGATCCTCGGACTTCTATTGTATATTTTGTATCCTTATCCCTTATTGCTAGTACCATCAGGTAATGGGTAAATCACACTATTATATTGCTATGCCTGCTAGTCAGTTTCAGCTGGTACAAGACCTATAAGGCATGGAAAAATCAATGCTGAACATGGAAATCATCAACTGACGTATTAATACCAGAACACCACTTGCCAAGATCAGCATCATTTCATTAATGCGAATGAATGACGGTTTTTTGTTGTTGATAAAAAATATACTTGTTTCCATATTCGAATAGAAAAAGTACACAGCCGGTATAACATTAACTGCTTTCTGTTTGATCATCAGATACTCTCAGGGTCGTGGCTCAGTTTAACTTGATTTTATTTTAGTCATATTGCAATAATATCATTTAGGAATTGTTTTGATGAGTTTTTGTTAGCGAACTCATGTTTTGTCTCTTATTTTGACGTATCAAGACAATGAAATAGCGATAATTGGACAGACATATAGGACTGTTTCCTTTCCTGTTTATTTACATGATCCTTAGGGTACCTCTTGATCCTTTGTTTATATTTATTTTATATCCACTCCCTTCCTTACCTCCATGTACAAACGAGTTATGACAAGGACCGGAAGGGTACTGTGAGCTGTTAAGAATGCATTACATTAAATGGGGTGCCATAAGTTGCCAGATGAACAAACTGCTCAAGAGGTGTTTCTTACCTTTGTAGCTGAAGAATCAACGGGCTAAGGCCAACAATGACCATATGCACGACAACTACCACCACGAACCACACCATCACCGAGCACCCAGGAAGCGGGGCTACTTCAGCTGGCTCACCTGTGCCAATTTCAGGAAAAACAAAGCAGTTGTTGTCGACACAGCCTCTAGATTTTTGTTTCCTGGTCTTTTTATGGCATTCAATTTGATGTACTGGATCCTCTATGGTCTAGTTCTCTAGTTACCGACAGGTGGCGTGTTTGTACTGCGCAGACTGTTCATGTACATGTATTGTACTTGATGGGAAGGGCACACATGATGATAATTTGCTTCTTTATATTTTGGGGGAGACTATGAATAAAGAAACTTCATTTATAAAGTAAATATGTTTAGTGATATAATAACGTTTCAGTGACAAGATTGTATACGTTAAGTACTCATTGCTCCGTTTATATGCTTATATACAGAATTTCTAACAAAATGAACTATGTACTCTGTTATTAGATTGATTTTGTGTGTACTGTATTATATAACTTGACATACAAAATGATTCCACAACCGGCTTGTGCCAAAGTGTGACGATGAAGCCGACTGACGTAACAGTGACGTTTCCTGTGATGTCATTCTGATGTCATGACGTCATTCGTCTGACACATATGAGCGATAACTAGATACAAGAGACGTGTCATTCAGTACGTCATCAAATCGGCTGATCATGTGACAAGTGACAGTTTTGCGACAATCAGATTTCTGGTGATTGAAAGTTAATGATATTAAGTGCTGGTTGAGTCGTTGGTGTCATTCAAAGTCATAAATATGGATGTTTGGTCCTTGTTAGTAAGCTCCAAGGAACATAAACGTACATAGATACATGTTTGTAAGCTGAATGTGATCACGTGACAAAGGTCCTAGAACAGACATATCGGGAATAAAGGGCTGTAAATCAAACCGAGGAAGCAAAATGATTTTTTGGGGAAAAAAACTGATTTATTTCAAAATGTACACTTAATTGAAACTGAAATTGCAATAACTAGAATGTCAATATCTTTTCAATTATGATACAGTTACAAGAATATCTGAGTCTTTCAAATTGCATATTGTGGCATGAGGCACTGTTTATCACAAATAAGGCTGGATTGGTTCATATCACTCTTAATGAGCAAAACCAGACCTGACAAAACTTACAGTCTTATCAACAGTTATAACCAATAAATCCTTTTAAATATAATATATCCTTATATGTCATTCATATCAATCCAATATAATAATCTGTATATAAAATAGAAATAATCTCCCAGGCTTTGTAAAGTATACATTGAAAGAGTTTTGTTTTATTGCTTAGTAGAATGTTGTATTGTCACCATGGAAACCTTTTCTTATTTGTAAAATGTGATTGATATATGTTATCTTCACATCATATTATGGACAAAGCGGGTAAAACCTCCATAGCTGTAGACATTATGGACAAACGTAGAAGCCAGTTTCACTGTATTATGAGTTAATATTAAATATGTTGAATGGTAAATCTAAAACATTTGCTTCAGTGGTAAGGTTCTTGTGCTGCCCTCTTGTGACAAATCAAAACATATAATTCAAATTCTCTCGTGTATGTGCTTGTTTCTTATACCTAATGTCAGATATATATATACATATATATCCGTATATATGTATTTATATGTATGTGTATGTATATATATATATGTATATATATATATATATATATATATATATATATATATATATATTTATATATATTGCTTTGATGTAGAAAAGGGAACGTTAGTATATAACATGATATTTCCCACAACCATGGCCCCCAGTAGCATGGAGTAATGACAACAGAGATCACCCCTATAACTGTAATATAAAACACTATGTGAGTCATATGCTAAGTATAGATAATGAAAAACTACCCATGCCAGTTTTTCACATGTAAATTGCTAGTGATATATTTACCACATTCAAGTGGTGTAGATATGTAGCTCATAGTTACTGAACTCATCCCCACTTATTTGTAATAGTACTATAAATACTCACAGTGCCTCTTGGATATCATTTGTCTTAAGGTGATTTAGGTTTTGCATTCTCTTGTATCAAGGTATTCTAATCTACTTTTTGTTGACATCTACAGCACCTCAAATAGTGAATTTTGAATGTTTCACCACATTTATACAAGAATATTATAAGCTGTATGTATTGTCGCCAATAGTTGATCTGTAATCTGGAAAATTAACGCTTAGAGTAGTCCCTTTATGTAAACAATATTTTGATTAGAGGCACTTGGTGAATGAATATGTAAATAAGCTGTATATTCAATATGAAATGTACAACGTCAAGTAGTGAGAAACTGGTCGCTCAATGTTATCATTTAATTAAAATGTTATACTAGAACTGAATTGACAATATACTACTGTATGTGCATAAATGTATTTGATATTTGGCAACCAAGGTTTATTTTTATGCCTTGCATGGAATGGCAAAGAGCCTGGCCAATATCTGGTGAAATGTGTTTGTCTCATTACTATTCAAGAAAAACATTTTATTACCATGTTTTCATTCATGTATCTGTGCTGAGTTACTATATGACTTTGAAGAGGAGCTATATACATGTTAAAACCAGAGAGATACCCAGGAGGAATCACAGGAGACAGGCAATACCCAACATTTAATATTATGTGTGCTAGTCAGAGGTATAGTGAACATGGCCACAAAGACAATGTGCTGGACATCCATTGACGTGAACATGCAGCAGAAAAAGGCTTTAGATATATTGCTTATGCAGAGAGGAAAGAAGTGTATTTTGGAACGGACTTGGGATCATCAAATGCCGCCTGGTGATTTCAGGTTAGAGTTGCCGGATATGAACAAGAGCGCATGTACGTGCGCATGCCCGATGGGCAGTTACTGAGGTGCTGACTATTTCATGTTGACTGGTACAGAGTGGCTATGTCACATACTTCAATCTATATTTTGTCTGAATTTGGGTACAGTTTGGTGGGATTCTTTTGTAAAATTCATCAGTGTAAGTTGATGATTGTTGAATTGCATAGAGCATAATGGATTTCTGTGAAAGAAATGCGGTCATCAAAATAAATTTTAAATATCTTTTGCTATGTATAACATCATTATATCTTGAACTTTCCGCAGAATGAATGAAACCTTATGATATATACATATATATATATACATGTATATGTATAGAAATGTATATCTACATGTATATATATGCACATATACGTATATATGTAAACTGCTGATAGTTAGGTGTTTGTATGCATGATACATCACTATATGACTCAACCCATGCATTCTATGTTTACCCAGAATTTATTCTACTTTGTAAGATTTTGTAATAAAAACAATTCATGTTACTAGATAGACTATAAAATTCAATGAATGTAGTAATGAATGTAGGAGATGCATATCAGTGTGAAAAGATATAACAAATCCTTTCTTATAAATTATATAAGTTGCAGGTTCAGTTTTTTGTTAGTGAGAAACAGTCTTGAAAGTTCTATCATGAATGTGTTGTATGTATTATATCAAAAAACAGGAAATGCTCAAAATGGTATTTTTCTTACTTTCTAACATTTAAGTAAAAAATATGTCATAATTTGTGAAAGAAACACATTGCTATTTAACACATTTTCTTTGTGAGATTTTTATTCATGAGATTTTAAGATAAGATACAAAAAAAAGAAAATACAGAAAAAATCATATAACAAAAAGAGAATATTATCTCACAGTAATTTGGAAGGCAAATTGTGAAGTAAAATATGGCAGTGACCTTGTTTTATTTCATATTAAGAGGGTCTGTGCTGTGATATATCCCTCAGCACATTCTGACTTTCTACTCATGATAATTGAGGTTGTTTCCTTCACATATACAGATGGATATGGACATTTCTAGACTGATGACCTCAGCTTATTCATTGGACATACAAGCTGGCCAAATATATACTCAACATAATTGCCTGTTATTGTCAATGTTGTATCTTATATACTCCTGAAGCACACAGCCTCTGTTACTTGCTATTTAATATTCCCATCTGTATTATCCTGCATAGTGAGTTTAAAAGCATTTTTTTCAACCTTTTAATATAATTCAACATATCTAAGTTAAATTGTTTGTTATTTCAACCAACACAAAGTTTTAATGTTGGGGGATATTCTGAACTATATTAAAGTACAATCCCTTCATATATTCCTCATGATTTATTCCAAGCTAATCAAATCCAATGATGTCAGTCACCCATATATCATATACCACTTTTATGTCTATATTTCTCGCCCACAACGATATTATACAATTGTTTTTTTAACAGTTAATGTGAGATTGAGCAAGTATTTATATCAGTCATACTGTTGTTACTATAGTTACATTGTTTATTCAGGGTATGTTATAACGGTGTATGCATGGTTAGTTACTATTGATATGATATTATTGTGAACTGACTACATTCTGTATATGCCGCCAGTGTACATTGAACCCAGCAATAAATATGAATAATTTTCTTAATGTGTTTGTTCTCTATAATCAGGTGAGTATCTAGATATCAGTTACTATGTATACATTTTCCAATTAACATCACCGGTTACTAAGATAACAATGCCCCAATTGATTGTATCTTAAATTTACTTATACCAAAATATGTTTGGCTATAGTGTTAAAACGAAATTGTCATCATTATTAGTTGTATTAAATATCAGCAAACATAGGGCTGGAACCCATATATTCATTTTAATATTTTTACACCAATCCCAAATTAATGTTTAAAACATTCTTGTTCAAATACATTAACATATTATGTGAAAACAACTTTCAAATTATATCTTTATTATATATGCCATCAATATAATTATACATTTTTATTTATATTTAGTCATAGAGTCATAACGAATTACATTTAATTTATAGATCTAATTTTAATTACAAATGTTTTGAAAACAATAGTCATAAAATATACTCATCACCTTTAATCATAAAATTCTTAGAGATCAAAGCTTTCATGAAATATAATTTTAAGGCACTTTTTCCTAACAGAATACAAATGTCTATACACTAATCCTCATGATCAAATGTTTTTACCCATCATATTACCACGACATAAATGTCTGTCCCACTTGATAATAGATGAGTCTTCTGTTGAAATCTAAAGTCTTTGTCAACCAACTTTGCATAGCTGACCAGTGATCTAGTTCAAACATATATTTGACAAAGGTTTGCTGACAATGAGGCACGTACAGATTGGGACACTGTAGTGGATTGGTTTACTTGTTTGTACTTGTAATCACGATGTAATAAACACTTTCAGAAAAACAATAATTCTGGCAGGTGTATTTTAGTTCATTTCAAGGAGATAGCCTGCTTATTTCCTGCGACCTCCGTGATTTCACGAAAGCTTCAAATCAATGACATTTAGATTTGTCATAAAATGATAGGCAAATGCGTAGAATTCATCAACATATTTTTCATGCAATAATTCTGTCTATTCTGTTAATTTTTTTAAGGAAAGGCCGAATCAAGTTCAAGCTTGTTTTGTTATTTGTAAAGGAATCGTCTTGCACTTATCCATCAATTTCGTGGAAAGGCTAAAACAGGCCCCGCCAGCAGAGATGGTGAAATAAAGGATCTGTGCTTCACTTAGGTACATAAGTGAAGGACGGGAGGTAGTGGGTTCGAATCCCACTGCCAGCAGTGTTACTTGAACACTGGTTCATATTCTTGAAGGTCGATCTGATATGGCCATTGTTGTTAAAAGTGTCGAGGACGGGAGGTAGTGGGTTCGAATCCCACTGCCAGCAGTGTTACTTGAACACTGGTTCATATTCTTGAAGGTCGATCTGATATGGCCATTATTGTTAAAAGTGTCGAAAAACGCCATTTCACAATTTATAACAGGGCAAACCAATACTTTTGGATGCTGAATTTTTCCGTTCCGTTCAAATTATCTAGAGTAAAAGAGCTTTCGCTTGAAAATAAAACACTTTACATGTTATTTTCAATTATTATTGCCTCTTAGAGCGACATACACATATTCATTTGAATCGCACTTCCTATAAAAATACATTTAGCCACTGGTGAAAAAGCGCTTTAAAATTGAGAGCTCATAAATTGATGATTGAACTACGGTAAAAGCAGATTATTGGTTAAAATAGCGCCATTGTCATTGCTTTAGTCAGCAGCTTTCTGGCACTTTTGGTTCAATCCCATACCATATGACCCAGCCCATGGCAAAGGTAATGTCCTTTACAAATTGTGTTTTTCATTGCCACATGGGCATGCTCCTGTAAAGGCAACCTTCTCAATTCTGCCTCTGCTGGGAGTGCACTTTAGGGCAGTTCGCCTTTTGCAGTGTGAAGAACAAAGGAACAAAAACCATATGACTGGCATTTTCTGGTCCAATGTACAAGCAACAGCAATCGATAGAGAACAATTAACTCATCATCAATTTTAATGTTTTTCCTACAGCCATATTTAACCTCAGCCTTGTGTACCTTGAATGCTCTTTCAACATTAGATATCTCATGTTGGATATCTTTGCAAAATGAGTAGTACATATATAAATATACCCTCATTTGCCTGGCCAAACCAGCTGTTAAACTTTACACCCTCAGTGGACGGAGACAACCCCTGAAAACATATTTATCCTGATCATTCAAAGAAACTGTACTGAACCCAATCACATTTCCTGTAGAGAGCCTCTTGGGCTATTCATGTTGAAATGCAAGAATTCCCACTGCGTCTTACATAGAGGTAGTTTTGAACCGGAAGGAGTGTATATATGACACATTGTTGAGTATATAAGGTTCACGCACAGCTATTACCCTCAGCATTTACACTCCAGAATCCAATTTCCATCCAATGCAGTAAATCAACTAAATACGACCTTGACCCACCGCTACATATTAGAGGCATCTGTTTCAGAAAATGACACTACACATCAATATCTATAGAAACGTATACACACAATTGTGCGAGAACCAGGTTCATATAAGGTGTGTCTGATACTGTCTGATATAATCTTATCAAACATGAAAATATCTTCCTTTTTTCATTAGAATGAAGTCAAATGGTATACAAGGAAAATGTCCTAAAGATGTGTATTTCCATTTAGGTTTTTACTCTGTCTTTTACACCTAAACATTAAAACATCCAATCTTCACTATTACCTGTACAACATACACCTAAACATTAAAACATTAAATCTTTTCTATGTCATATATATTATTTACCCACTCTTCAGTTTTGCAAACATTAACACATCCAATCTTCACTATTAACTGTACAACATACACCTAAACATTTACACATTCAATCTTCACTATTACCTACACAACATACACCTAAACATTAAACATCCAATCTTCACTATTAATTGTACAACATACACCTAAACATTAAAACGTCCAATCTTCATTATTAACTGTACAACATACACCTAAACATCAAAACATCCAATCTTCACTATTAACTGTACAACATACACCTAAACATTAAAACATCCAATCTTCACTATTGCCTATACAACATACACCTAAACATTAAAACATCCAATCTCCAGTTTTGCCCAATGCACCATGTAAGATGCCTAAATCAATATGTGGCTTTCTCCATATTTCTATGAATTCAAATAATGATATTTTTAATATGACGTAAAAACACAGATGGTTTTTGTCCAGACGAGTAACTTACGACTGCGTGTAATGTCGAAAATTGAGAGTGTATTTGTTTTAATCAAGAACATGCCAAAAACACCATGGACTAATTAGTGCATGCCCAGATATGCCAGATGTCAGGCTGAAAGGTACACCCTTGACGTCAAGGTCATTTCAGGTCACATGACTAAGTGACAGCATTGATTGTTCGTTGCTCAGGCGGTTTGTACATTGTATTTGGAAGGAAGATAATTGTGTCACGTGAGTCATGACGTCACTCCGCAATAAAGTGACTGCTAATATCCGGTGTTTTCATACCTTCATCTATCAAGAAATCACAGTGTACATTTTACATTTATCACATATTTTAAAACACTCCAACAATAGCTAGAAGTAACAAACTGTTGCTATAGGCTGAGTGCAAGATGCCATACTCCCACACTTAAGACAACACACCCGAACTGCACAAAACAAAATAACTGTGCACAAATAACTCTTTGAAATCCAATCATTAAAAAGATGTTTTCCCGCAATCGCACTATAGAATATTATTATTTGTTTTTGTACTCCATTCCAAATTTTCTGTAAATGTGGGGACTGGAGACTGCAATATAAATAAAATAAAAAGACAGAACCAATGGACCTTTGTATTTTGTATTTTTGCAGGTTGTTTTTTGACAGATCATCTTGGACAAATATACGAGGGCCATATCACGAATGGTTTAAAAAATGGCTCAAAGTTCTGATAATACTCTCACATATGAACATATATATGGAAAACCACGACGAGGTAGTATATATGAGAAATATGTAAGGATTGTGTGTATGATCATTGCAAACACCTATGTAGGACCTTTTACATTGGTGTTTGCAGATGCGAGTGCGAGCCTCTTGTCTGGTTAGACTGGGAGAACATATCTATCTATCAAATATAAATTAGATGTAATTATGGGATAAGCTCTTAGATTTCGTTTCTTGGACACGTTGAGCGGGATCTTTTCCCATAAAAGCTTATCGCCCTCATATTACTTCACATGCTCTTCATATTTTACCCATGTGTTGGAGAAGAAACGCTGATATCATGGCCAAACTCGTGTGTAAAATAGGATTAAATATAACGCTGTTTTCCCTCTGATTCAGGATGACAAATTGTATATGTACATGTATATATCCCTTTTCTTTTAAACGTATCAAGGTCGTCTTACGTAATTATGTAGACTCATTTTATACTAGAAAGGAAGATTGCTATAATGACCCACAAATTGCAAACTTAAAGCGTGATTTAGAGTGAAATAATCATCTTTACTGCCAGACGATACCTAATAACTATCATTAGAGTCACATCCATTTGACAGATTCACAAAGTTAATCAGCTTTTGCAAGCTTACTGATCATCAAGTAAAATGTCAACCAACTATTTCAATATTTTTGATGGCTTGTGATTTAGCTTCTTTATTTGTCTTTTTATGCTGAAAATAATATCTTGACTCCAAGTGTTCCCTGTCCGTGACCACAAAAAGACAATTTGAATTGTCACCAAAAACGTATGATAAATCACGATTTCAAGTCATTGAATACAATATTTTGATTAATCATCGATTTTAACCATGTTTGCACGGATGAAATGATTTATTTGCTTTAAAATTATTTGAAAAGACTCGTTTTGAATCAAACATCGAAATGAAAAACAACGTGACTTCAATTTATTCAATGAGCATTATCACGTGACAAAGATGGCGGACACTACTGTGCAGTACATGCAGTAAGATGATTGAAGTCAACTGTCAAGAAAGAAAAGTCCTCCAGACACATGAGAGGTGCGAATCGATCACGTCCTAACAACACATGTGTCAGTGGCAGCAGAGACCAGCTCAAATCAAACAAGGCTACCCTCCCCTGAGATAAAACAACCCCATCATTAGGCTCAACAATCCATATTGTATCTGATTGGCACCGGCATGTTGGTGTGCTTACAACATGCTTTGATTTTCTCTTCATGGCAAATTTGCCTTCTCTGATGTGGTGTCCATTTAAAATTACAGGCTTGTGTTTCAGCGAACAGTGAGATCTGGGTGCCTATTTTGAGCAAGACAATTGCACAGTGTTTGATAAAGATGCATGGATATTTAATTGGCACATTTTAACTGTTTGCAGAAACAACCTAATGCTTCAATAACTTTCAAAGTATTTTGCTCCACTTTTTTGTGATCGTGAGGCAACGTAAAATAGGCTGATAATTCGGTAATTAAACCAATGTGAAAAGCAACCCTTGTGACTTCAACCCATTCAACCCATTGAATGTAAATATGAACATGTAATGTTTGGTTTCTTACCATTTTTTTAAACAATCATTAAAAATATGATGGAATTATCACCTCGCCGTATAAACCTGATCCGACTGCTAATTAAAAGCAGTCACCATCTGACATAAACAACCCATCATAAAACATACCACGTGCACCACACCAATTTGTCAGAGAAACATTTTCCGTCTCAGCGTGTAAGCTTTATACCAGCTTAAGCAAACTAATCAAGATAAAAACCAGAACAAGGGGAAAGAATTAAGCCATGAATTGCTTGAGTATTCTGCAGACCGTTTCTATATTGTCTCTGTCAAAACAATCCAATATCAGTATAATAGATCAGTAAAATGTGATTTCCGGTTGTATATTATGACTTTTAATTAATTTCTTATCCATAATGTACAAGTATTGTCAAATTAGGTTGTTTGGTGCAAAATATCAGTCTTTCTACTTTTTAATTTTATACCATTTCATAAGGGTCTTACCATCATCTTAACATAAACTGAAAACTGTAAGCTGTAAAGATATTCATAATCAAACATACTTTAACCAAGCGAATACTAAGGCGCAACTGAATTTGAGTTCAGACAATATGTAAATACACTTTGATCTATTTGAGCATCAAGTTTATACTTAGTTGTGAAGGGGACCTATATCAGAATGTAGTGGTTTTACTTATTACCCAAGACATAAGGGCAATGTTATAATATATTTTCCATTCTTACACAGTCTCTTTTTGTTTCTTTTTGTTTTGTGTTCAGTCCAATTGCATTTTTAATCATTGTTCAGTCCGTTTGTGAAAAACAAACCTTTTACATTCCTTTATAATTTGGTTTTTGCCAAAAAACAAACCAAATAATTCGGGATAGAGTAATTTCTATTTTGCTAAAACAATATTTTGACCTTTCCTGAATATCAAAATATTAAGTGAATTTAGCTTAATCCTCTCATACATAAAAGCACAAAGCAACACATATTTACGATACGAAATGGTAATATCAAAAGTATGATTGATTTATTGACCTATGGATTGATTGATTGTATAGAGACTTGACTTAATGATCGATTGATAAACCTGGATGAACTCATGCTGGTATGATATAAGTTAATTGATTAATGAATTGATCGCATCCCACATATCTCAATATCAATTTTTCCATCCATGATTTGTTTGCAATCAGTATTTTTTTTACTCCAGTGATTCATTTGTTGAGTGTCAAAATATTGGGTCAATCACACTAAAATCTAGACGTGTCTCAATATAATTAAGAATTGTCTGTTGAAAATGTCTTACAAATGCCACTGATTGCTTAATAATCATATGCTAAGTGAAAACAAGATTGCATAAACGAATGTAGTCATGATTTTCATGTCAAATGTAAATGTGATCTCAACACATTTATTGTGAAACCTTCTGATAAAGACTGTACTAATAATTTATCAATTCTCACTAATAAGCCAAAACTGATAATTTATGTTAATTACAAGACAAATTACAATCCTGAAAATCATAAAAACAGAGAAAAAATAGAGAATAGTGCACAGCACCCTGGCACACCCTGGCACACCCTGGCATACCATGGCACACCCTGGCATATTCTGGCATACCCTGGCACACCCTGGCATACCCTGGCATACCCTGGCACACCCTGGCATACCCTGGCATACCCTGGCATACCCTGGCATACCCTGGCATACCCTGGCATACCCTGGCCTACTCTGGCATACCCTGGCACACCCTGGCATACCCTGGCATACCTTAGCACACCATGGCATAGCCTTGCATACCCTGGCACACTCTGGCATACCATGGCATACCCTGGCATACCCTGGCATACCCTGGCACACCCTGGCACACCCTGGCATACCCTGGCATACCCTGGCATACCCTTGAATATCGAGACAAATCGTTTTGATCAAATTGAACTTCAAAATAGAATTTATAAATTTTATGATAGAACTCAAATTGACGAGGAAAAGCTCATTATGAGTGCCTGTTATGACAATCCTCAATGTATTAATATGTCTCAAGATGAACAAAATGTCCATACTTGTGTACATAACCACATTCTAACAGCCAATTATTCATGATGACTAAAACAGAAGAGGTAAATTGTGCTCTTGATAGTATGTATTCAGTTCAACAAAATATTTTTTGTATCTAGTGAATATATAACTCGACCTCTGCTTTCTTCAGGGTGACAAATAAACCAACGTTGGCTGGGCGATTATACATATTATTTAACAAATATATTGGAATGCTATACCGTTGGTCAATTAAAGTAAAAAATAAACCCAAAGTGTGGCAGATTGATTTATTAACTAATTGATTATTTGATTGACTGGATTATTTGATTCATTGATCGATTGATAAAGACTGATTGAATTCATAATGATCGGATGTTTACATCATTGATTTATTGTTTTCTGACATCAATACAAAAAGATGAATTGTATTGATTGAATACTAGAGATCGATTCCTATTGATAAACCATCGATTCCTATTGATAAACCATCCATGCATATACATGTAGTGTCCGATTAAATATATAAAAATAAGTAATACTAACATCTATTTTACCTATCATATTTTCATTAACATTTATTCAAGACGCATGCTTTCAAATATACTTGTCGTGATAATAATACAGAGCTTTAAAAATGCCACAAAAAGCCCGCAATTCTTGTAGAAATGGCATCGTGGTGAACCTCCGAGTTTGGCACGGCCCATAATTGTGAAGGTGCTCATTTCTCCGAGGGCTGCAGGACTTGGTGGGTATACAACTTGAACCTGCCAATCAGAAGTGAGGCGGGCATGCCTATAATTAGCTGCCCTGGGGGTGTTGAGCAGAGTCACGGCGTGGCCCTGTCACCAAGCCCGCCACTCTGCAATGAACCTATGAGGCCACTTAGGGCGGCACTAAGACCCACTGTATAGAGGGTGTACACGCTTATATTGCCACTCAGGACGCCACAGGAGTGTGACAGATATACTCACTCAGATTGCCTCGCTGTGATTATAGACCAACATGTGAAGCACATCCATTTGTCCGTAATAGCAGAACTGATCATGAACAAAACATATCACCAAAGACCAAGTCCAGTTCTTTTATATTGATTCAAGTTTTCATAAGATTTTATTAAAGGGTATTAAAATTCCATATGCCAACTAAATTGTTCTTTCAGATTAAACGTTTATAATGTATTTTTTTAATTTCTTTATACAAATTTGAGTTATTGAAAGTTATTGAATTATTATAAATTACTTTTGTGTTGCAATATACGGGAAATTATTCCGGATCACTCATATATCTATTTCGATAAGTCGTTAATGACATATTCACATTTCACCAACTATTTTTCCTACTTCTCTAAAGAGGTTAATACAATTTTAACTTTTCAGATCAGTCTTCTTTATAAGTTACAGTGTACATCTGTATAATATGTCTTAAAATGACCAGTTGTCAATCATGCAACATTGTCATCACAAACAAAATCGTATTCCAGGCATGAACAGAACCACACAGAAAATTGAAATGTGGGGTACATTTCCTGCTAAGATTTCCTTACTCAGCAGTTTGTACTTGGTCATTTTTTTGTTCAGATTTCTCTTTGGTTTGTGGGCATGGGAAAGTATACACATGGTCACAGGACCAAGAGGGGAGCGATGCACAGATAAGAGGAACACAGGATAGCTCTCTGTTCCCGGGATCGATATGCTTGAAATGAAGCTTAACGTCTTCACCAGAAACAACTGCCGTGCATGGCCAGGGAATATGACACATTTTGCACATGTAGTGCTTTTCCAATAATATTGCATGTAATTTAGTTTCTCTGGAAGCCCTAAGATTAAGACAGCGGACCTACCATCTCAGTTGAAGCAGTGAGTGGTCAATTCAAGTGTTGGTGGTATCAGATTTGGCGCATTAGGTGCATACACAAGTCCCCAAATATCGCTTATTTAAGCTTTTTAAACTCTTCTCAGTTATCTCATATTGATTTAAATTATCCCAAATCACAATGCTCCTCATCGCCATATGGAGCGTGCACTTTTTATTCCTATTCAGATTGCACAGTTGAAATTGCAATTGTTAAATGAATGAACTTTTGCCACCTTGGCGTTGGTCTAGTAGATATTTATGTTACCAATACTGTTTATTTTATCAACTACTTCATATTTCTTCCACGCGTGATAGCTATTTAATTAAGTATCAATTAATAATTCCGACACAATTCCAATGAATTGAATCTTTTTTTATCACATTCCTTTAACAACTTACTCACAAGAAGACTTTTGACAAGAAACGTACGATAAGATCTTGTTCAATCAAGTTCTTGTAAGAGACGCTTTTTCTTTTTATATCCATGATAATTATATCGCGTAACTTTGATGTTATGCCCATTTCTACATAGGTGTTTCAAGGGAGATTCCTCCATTGTCACGTGACGTTCCTCCATTGTCACGTGACGTTCAGTTTTACAGCTTCCAGTGTATGTCTTCAATTACGAGCACTTGAAAGTATTTCGTGTTTATCTTGTCAATCAGTCCTCATTTCACAGACGAATTTACATCTGCTGGGTAACCACAATAAAGTTGTGCTATTTCTTTTCTTCTCTTTTCTATGCGGCCGGTGATGAGGAGGTGGGAGAATTTAAACCAGGACGTGTTTAAAATCAAATCAATCAATCAAAAGGGATATTTACAAAGCGCCCTTTCCATGATGCTCAAAGGCGCTGAAATAAGATACCTCTTTTTACTTCAGCTGGTGTTTAGTAAATTTTATTCTTATCGTTTTGTATATCAAAGAATTCATTCAATTACAACTGTAAATTACATATTTATTCAGATTAACAAAAAAAATAATTATAATCACACCATTAATATATAGTTTTATTTGATGAACCCCAAAATGTATTATATTTTCCTATATCAACTACATTTAAAAAAAATAACAATGTACGCCGGGATAAGTCCGCCATTAAAACGTAATGCCCTTCTCTTCATTCTCTTAATTGAAAATGGTTAGGGATCATTCTTTAGTATTATTCCACAGACGTGGCAGCACAACCCATACCCTCTGATGATATGTTAAAGAAGAAAGAGAGAAAAAACATGATCGTATAGCAGGAATGATCTAATTTCTAGGAGTCTCAATGAACTAATCATGTGAATCATGGCCGGGAAAAAAACACATAGGTGGTTCATTCTGGATTGGTTGTAGCCATACTCTCCCCCGTACAGCAGTCATGTGAATCATGGCCGGGATATACACAGAGGTGATTCACTTTGGATTGATTGTAGCCCTACATACAGCAGTCATGTGAATCATGGCCGGGGTATACACAGAGGTGGTTCACTGTGGATTGATTGTAGCCCCACTCTCCCCCATACAGCAGTCACGTAAATCATGGCCGGGGTGAACACAGAGGTAGTTCACTCTGGATTGATTGTAGCCCCACTCTCCCCCATACAGCAGTCATGTGAATCATGGCTGGGGTGAACACAGAGGTGGTTCACCCTGGATTGATTGTAGCCCTACTCTCCCCCATACAGCAGTCACGTGAATCATGGCCGGGGTGAACACAGAGGTGGTTCACTCTGGATTGATTGTAGCCCCACTCTCCCCCATACAGCAGTCATGTGAATCATGGCCGGGGTGAACACAGAGGTGGTTCACTGTGGATTGATTATAGCCCTACTCTCCCCCATACAGCAGTCATGTGAATCATGGCCGGGGTATACACAGAGGTGGTTCACTCTGGATTGATTGTAGCCCTACTCTCCCCTATACAGCAGTCATGTGAATCATGGCCGGGGTAGACACAGAGGTGGTTCACTCTGGATTGATTGTAGCCCTACTCTCCCCCATACAGCAGTCATGTGAATCATGGCCGGGGTATACACAGAAGTGGTTCACTCTGGATTGATTGTAGCTCGATCCTCGCCTACTCCGCCTTCTGGCAGTAATCCCATCTGACCATGAGATGATGACAGGTGGTGGGCATGTTCTCTGAATGGCCTCAATCCTCAATCTATAACGCCAGACTCGGCAGCCTACTTTGCCCAGCATTTTTCGTTTTGGGGAATTTAATCTCAATTTAAGCAAGACTGCATTGTGTATAAAACATTTAAAAAATTATTTTTCAACAACTGTTATCCACGTTTCTTATGAGTGTTATTTCACACAATGTTTTAGTGGATATAAAAAGGATGTAATTATTATTTGTGCCATACATGTAATAGTTCACTATTTTATCAGTATCACATTTGTACAGTATGCTGTGCAAGAGAATGTCTTAGACGAATCAGTGACAATGTTTTTTTGTTTTATTGTTTTTAGTATAGTGTATAGATTTGTTCCAGGTCAAAATAACTTATCTAACCAATGTTTTTCCATTTAAGAAGGTTACTCACTCCTCAAAAGACATTTTTGTCTTCAAGGCTTAATTTGCTGTGCAGGAAAAATAAACACGGTAAAGGCAAAATACACATGAAATTTACCACTTGCTTTTTTATTGCAACCCAAACACAACTGTACGGTAGCAAATGTATTTCAAAGTCAGAAGAAATCAGATTGGTTGGGCATGTCCATTTATTTCAGTATAGTTATATGCAAACCAAAGGATAAGAATATGTTAGATCTGTTTCATGTGTCTATTTGTGTATTATTATTTTTAAAGTTAAAAAAAACTCTTGCATGACATCTCTGTCAATAAAATGTCTGGAATAAAATAAGAAATAAGTTGATCTCACCTATTATTTCAAGGATATGATCCTTACAATGCAAGATAACAAAGCATTTAAACCTTACTTATAACTGTCTAACAATCTTTCCTTCATGCAGTTGATATTGTGGTCCAAGAGAAAAAGAAATGTGTGGTGGAACGGCCTAGAAATCGGATTATTCCCTAGAACATTTACATTTTTTTTGCATCCTGTTGCTGATTGTTCATAATATTGCAACGCATTTCAAAACATTGTCACGCTCCACTCAGCTCAGGATTAAAATGGTATCCTGTGGGACACTAATCATTTCCATGATTCCTCAACTGGATCACAGACCCATCTGATGGCTCAATGTTTGAGTTCATTTGTTGAACATATTTGAGGGGATATTGATGCCTTCTCTACAATCAAACTATTCACATTCTGTGTCTAGCCACAGGTTTTCAAAGGGTGTGATTTGTTATCATGTCCTTGAAAATGCAAGGCATGGATTACTGAATATTCTACAACCACCGAAGGGCATTGAGTCTCTCTAGCAGGCGTCATCTATATATCGGTTAACTATATGTAGCATTGTATTGCAAAGGGTGTTTACATTTTTTCTGTATATTTTTATTTCTATTAGTATACTAAGCTCTTTCTATGTAAGAATGTATTTGTTCCCCAACATTGATTAATTTGTTAACAAGTGGGAGAAATCTGGGTTGTTCCAAATGTTAAGCCTTCGTGTCTGAAAATATATGTTAAAGAAATAATATTCCATTTCTGAACATTTATTGTATCATGTTCCGAAACAAATGCTTGGCAGGCTGGTCTGTCTAAAAAAGAAACCAGATGTCACTACGATCATAAACAATCATAAACATAAAACCAGGTGGCACTATCATCTAATATGTTTCAATAATACTATCGTTGACATAATTATACAAATACCGAATGCAATTTGCTATTATAATTTCTAATTCTAATTCTAAACATACATCTAATAACTAGTTGATTCTCAGCAGCTCAGCAGGGCAATATGCTGTCCAGCATTCCCTATTTGAATGACCCTGGGACAGGGATGTGGTGATCTAAATAGTATATACCATCTTAAGATTCACTATAAATCTTCCCATTTGTTTAAAACTATGAGTTTCTTTTTATATCCCAAACCAAGTGTTTTGATTTCATTTGGTCTATGGATGGTATGTGGTTATTAATATATGTTTTTTCTTTTTTTTATTACAAGATTCATCATTTGAAATTTCTGCGGTACATGATGTTTGAATGGCATTCTTTAGCTCAAATTTGATAAAGTCACTTGAAAAAGGAGTGAGCTCTCATCCCGAAATGACTGAAATGCATATCTGGGTTGGCCAGAGGTAATAGTTTGTGTGTTTCTCTGGTGGACTGTGCGGGAAGATTGAAGAGCGATAGTTTTCGACCAATCAGAAGCCAGCTTTGATACCATTGCCATAGTAAAATTGTCATAGTAAAGTAATATATATATATATATATATATATATATATATATATATATATATATATATATATATATATATATATATATATATATATATATATATATATATATATATATATATATATATAATGGAATCCGGTCAGATTAGGATATGATTATACTCAGAAAACATGCAATATAAATAGCAGCTCTGATTCTCATTTTAGGATTGAGAAGATTTCAAGACTTCGTCATTTATGAATATATATTCCACTGTCTAAAAGCCGATACTGGCAAAAATAAGACTAAAAAGGTGTCCTTCACTTGTGTACTGTGAATAGGTTTCCATGGAGAGCCACTGATAGCATTGACTTAACTTACCTTCAATTCTTCGTAGGAAACACACAGAGGTAATAGTTTGTGTGTTTCTCTGGTGGACTGTGCGGGAAGATTGAAGAGCGATAGTTTTCGACCAATCAGAAGCCAGCTTTGATACCATTGCCATAGTAAAATTGTCATAGTAAAGTAATATATATATATATATATATATATATATATATATATATATATATATATATATATATATATATATATATATATATATATATATATATATATATATATAATGGAATCCGGTCAGATTAGGATATGATTATACTCAGAAAACATGCAATATAAATAGCAGCTCTGATTCTCATTTTAGGATTGAGAAGATTTCAAGACTTCGTCATTTATGAATATATATTCCACTGTCTAAAAGCCGATACTGGCAAAAATAAGACTAAAAAGGTGTCCTTCACTTGTGTACTGTGAATAAGTTTCCATGGAGAGCCACTGATAGCATTGACTTAACTTACCTTCAATTCTTCGTAGGAAACACACAACTGTGAAATATTCATGAATTGAGCATCACACATTATATAGATGTACACAGAGCCGGTATTGATCAATGATAATTCAAACAGAATAACATATGCTTCTATAGCGTGTTATTCCCTGAGGAGAAAATACCAAACATTAAGAGGAAAATCAGCGTGGGTGATTAATTAAAAAGCCAAATAGGGCACAGAGGCAAATGCATTCGCATCTATTCCCAAAGCTAGAATTATAACCTTGCAGTACGTTCCCTTCCATTTATCCCCAATCTAGGACCAAGTACCAAGGTACAATTTCGATATTTATGATTCCACTTAAACTATTTTTGTGCACTTCATGACCAGATAATTAATCTCTGTTCTTTGTATCCTTAATAAATGACCACATTTCAGATATAAGAATAATTCAATGGTATAACAATCGCCTGGTTTCCATGGCCATAATTATCTTGTTGTTAATGTTAGAACACAGGAAGTGTTGTATTATGTCAACCTGGCCACCAATTATGTATATAAGCCTAACTTATACCATAGTCAATTGCTATGCACATATCAGAGATCATGAATCTGAGCAAATGTCTGGGTTTCAGAACATATTAATCTCCTTATCTTGATAAAGAGTCCGACAATTTACTCATTACAGAGGTAGTATTCAATTATGACCTCTGCAGTCATTGCCCGTTATTTGATACCATTCTAATTTTGGAATTCCCCAAGTTATAAATACTTGCCTTGCTCACAAAAAATATCATCAAATCTTAATTGACCAACATCAGGTCATAAATTGTAATCAGGTGTCTGACATATAAACTGAACAATCACTACAGCTACCAGAACAAACAATCTATTTCCGTAAGCATTTATTCCCCGCCAATCAGTTTACAGCCAGATTTTTATGAATACTGATGACTTGCGGTCGATTCTGTACGCACGTTTAGCTTTGGTGGCTATGGAGGGTACACATAATTTAGATTCGAAAAAAAATTATATAATTTTGCCAGCTAAAAATAAATTAACTATTGGCCTCACTGGCAAGATTCCAGTTTTGCCTACAGTAGCTTCATCTTGCTGAATGCAAAAAGGCCTTTCAGAATATGAAAGATGCTAAAACTCCAGGCTTCGATGGACTGTCAATATTTGGGATGACATTAAACACATGCTCATGAAGAATGTTAATTATATCTTTTTTTACAAAAAAATCTTATTATTTAAATCTCTGAAATTGGAAGTCCATCACACTTCTAAATACTGATTTTAAAATTATTGCAAAAGCTTTGGCCTAGAAAAGATGTTTTACCAACGTTAACTATTATTAATAAAGACCAAACATCTTACTTTAAAGGAAAATTCATGGGTGAAAATGTCAGACTTGTGAGTGACATATCATCTTTGTCAAGTAACTCATTCCTGTA
The DNA here is from genome assembly GCA_949316495.1 of Amphiduros pacificus. Classification (NCBI taxonomy): domain Eukaryota; kingdom Metazoa; phylum Annelida; class Polychaeta; order Phyllodocida; family Hesionidae; genus Amphiduros; species Amphiduros pacificus. Next base: position 18,102,203 of record OX439008.1, on the reverse strand, counting down.
AAATTATGACTGTCAACTTTTAGAAGGCTTTCAACACTGAAAATAGTAATTCAAAGCTTAAATAGCACTCTAACCAAACCATTTAAACTTAATAGAGGCATTTGTCAGGGCTGCCCTATTTCTGGTTCTCTCTTTCTTCTTGCAAAACCTTTAACCATTAGCATTTGCCTTAATCCAACATAAAAGGCGTTAACGTTGGTGAGGTGCTAACTAAAATCAAGATCAGCCATGTGGCAGATGATACCACCCTTTTCTTGCTTGACTTTGATTCTTTGAGGTCTTCACTTAATACTTTAATTCTTTAAATGTACATGAATTGTACATAAATCACTTATTTCATATAGCAGCATCAGTAATGAGTTGAATAAGTAACAATGCTATGTTTCCTTGACATTTGGAAATTTCTTTTGGCATGCTTTGTACTTGTTTTATTCAATAGATCTGATTACACATATAATATACACAAGAGAATGATAGGTAAAGTGAGTTTCAAAGACAAAAAGCCAGTGTGAGTCCTTTGGACAGAATTGTAGAATGCACGCAATTAAGAACATTTATATCCCCGGCGATATTCACAACCTAAAATACCCTGTGAATCTTATACAGATTATCTCAAAAGATGTCATTAATACCGTGAAAACACATGCACACCTAATTGATTTCTTAATTTGTCATTTGTAGATGAAAACCTTTCAGTCCAGGGCCATAAAGAGTGCATCTGTTGAACCGAATATGTTGCTCACAGTTGACAGAACAATTATAATAGGTTCAACTCATTCTGTCATGATGAAACATGTACATAACCAAACTCTAACACTCACTTCTACGCGCCACATCGGTAGTAGTTCATAGTCGTTCAATCCTTTCACTATGCTCCAAACCGGACAGTCCCTGCCACCAATGATAAAAAGGTGCGCACAGGGTCGATTTGTTTGTGATTTGACATCACTTTCAACATTATTTGTTTGCGATTTTACATCACTGATGAGACCTACTTGTAGCAGATAGAGTGCTGCCTCACTGTATTGTCATGCCGCAGGTCTTTGCCATGACATCCCACCCGGTCACAGATTTACAAGGACAACGGGTTAATCCTTTAGGCACGGGCCTCAGCTCATGTGGGAACTTGTATTGTGAGTTCAATGCACAGGGTCGACCGCAAGTCAACTTTTCATAGAGATTATTATACCATTTGACAATGTGATAACAGGGTAATGACGGCATTCTGAATTTGGAACATGCATGCGAGTCACTCTCACCAAAATATCATCCAATCATCATCATCATCATCATCATCATCATCATCATCATCATCATCATCATCATCATCATCATCATCATCATCATCATCATCATCATCACTCCTGTTTTGGAGAGTAAACACTTACATGTTTTGGAAAGTAAACACCCACATGTAATGTCATATGTTTAACTATATGATTTATTTTCCATATATGATTACAATATATATTGTATTTGGTGTTTAATGTTGTTTTACAATTTAGTTGTCTGTGTTCACAAAAAGGAGTGCATCACAAAATATAATGTTTGAAAAGAAATTAATAGCAAATAATATTACAAAATTTTATATGGCATATAAATCTACTCTGTAACAATGGCCATGAGAATGTCATCTTCTCTTTCAAAGTCACTTTCTTTAAGAAATAGTTTCCTTTTCAGAAATATTTTCTATTGCTGGCACATTTTCCATTTTAAGGACACCTTTCACTTCTGAAATATTTTCCATTTCCTCATCCATGCGAATGTATGCTTTCTTGTAGAATGCAAGATCTGCTCTTAGCCACCTGAAATGTGCAATAAAAAGTATATTTGTCAAAGGCCTTCCTTCATTTGATTCATATATCAATACATTCCCACGTATATACAAATCAGAGATATGGTTACCCATGAATCTTACAAGTAAAAATTATTATCATTAACAAAATTGTTAAATAAAATAAACAAATCAACAAAGGAAACTTAGATCTGCTGCTAGATTCTGCCTTCGACATCGACATCGATTCTGCCTTCGACATATATACATATTGCTAGATTCAGACTGTAACACTAATTATTGTAATCTGATATCAAAATGTGATCTCTCTGATGACAATAAGCATAATACCATGCCAGCCCAAATGGCAATATGAAGACAGCTGCCCCAATGATGAAGCACAGCCCAGGCCAGATTGGCAGTGTGATGGGGTAGAGCTCACTGTATATAGTGGAGGTCAGCATGGCACTGGAAGACTGCAGGGCTCCCAGGGCAGCAAGAACCTTGCCTGGATATATCACATTAACCCACATTATACATACTGAATATATCACATTAACCCACATAATACATACTGAATATATCACATTAACCCACATAATACATGCTGAATATATCACATTAACCCACATAATACATACTGAATATAATACATTGAATCTAGGATAGACTGAATATATTACATTGTATCTAAGATATACTGAATATATCACATTAACCCACATAATACATACTGAATATATCACATTGTATCTAAGATATACTGAATATATCACATTGAATCTAGGATATACTGAATATATCACATTGAATCTAGGATACACTGAATATATCACATTGAATCTAAGATATACTGAATATATCACATTGAATCTAAGATATACTGAATATATCACATTGAATCAAGGATATACTGAATATATCACATTGAATCTAGGATATATTGAATATATCACATTGAATCTAAGATATACTGAATATATCACATTGTATCTAAGATATACTGAATATATCACATTGAATCTAGGATATACTGAATATATCACATTGAATCTAGGATATACTGAATATATCACATTGAATCTAGGATATACTGAATATATCACATTGAATCTAAGTTATACTGAATATTTCACATTAAATCTCAGATATACTGAATATATCACATTGGATCTAGGATATACTGAATATATCACATTGTATCTAAGATATACTGAATATATCACATTGAATCTAAGATACACTGAATATATCATATTAAATCTAAGATTTACTGAAAAATTACATTAAATCTAAAATATTGAATTCATCATAAAAAATCTAAGGTTTATTGAATAAATCACATTAAATCTAAGACATAAGATACACTGAATATATCACGTTAAATCTAAGACATACTGAATAAATCACATTATATCTCAGACATACTGAATATATCACATAAATATATTCAATTTTACCTTTTTTCATCTTTTCAATTTTATATCACATAAGATATACTCATTTTTGCAATAAGATGAAGCAATAGCTCAAAACGTATCTCCCTTTTGTTAATAGACCTGCCTAACTGGTGTTATAAAACAGAACTGACTTAACAATAATGTTGTTAAACATATAAAGATGATGTAAGTCTGAGCTTTCTATATTTATATTATGTGTGGGCAACAATATGTTCTTTGTATTTCGAAGTGTAACCTTTAAGAGAATGAGCACTTACCAATTTCATCAGCGCCAACAAGCTGTGATACGATAGACTTCTTACAGGTGAAGATTGCTGCACCCATTAACATGAGCCAAGGAACTACACCAAGTGAAATCATTAAATCTTATTAGAAAACTATGAAATTATTTATGGATAAGTAACATGATGATCAATATTTCAATGCGTTGATTACAATAGAAAAAAGGGTGTTACAATATTATGTCAGATTCTTTACAATATTGTGTCAGGCTATTTTTATGTAATCATAAAGAGGTTACAATATTGTACCTGGTTCTTTTGATATAATCATAAGGATGTTACAATATTATGTCAAATTCTCTTGATACAATCATAACGATGTTACAATATTGTACCTGGTTATTTTGATATAATCATAACGATGTTACAATTTTGTGTCAGGTTCTTTTGATACAATAATATCATTACCAAAGGTGAATACCATCCAGGTCTGTGTGCAGAGGGCGAAGATGGCCTGACCGACCGCACTACTAACAATGGATACCAAATATATGGTGGCGTCCTCTATGAGAAGAATCTTCTTGCAGAAAGGAGTAAAGGTAAATAGACAGAGTGCCTCTGCTGCGTAGAACAAGCCCATATAATAGCCATATAACGTCTGGGTCCAACTCATCGGGCGGCGCTTTAAGTACAGGAATGACAGATTGCGTCTTGCTGAAATTGAATGCATACAACTTGATTTATTTTGGAGTGTTTGTTTTGGAACTCTTAATTAACGTTTCATGAGATTGATTTGACAATGATTGTAATTTGTTAAATTTCTTCTGTTAGAGAACAAAGTTCTTCTATCATGAGATATATTTTAAAGGTTATGCGATGATGAGCGCCCCACAGTGACAAACTACTTTTACAGCAATGCACATATTTAAAAAATTGATAATGTTTCACCAAAATGAAGTTTTTAATGATAAACTATATCACAAATCGTTACAATTTTTGTTTCTTTAGAACAGCAGTAAAGTTTATTTTCAATTTGTTAAAGAATGTGATTCAATATGACTTGATCACGCCCCTTCCTTTGAGTACTCCCCAGAACCAATATGTGATCTGAACTCTTTTTGGTAGGAAGCAAATGGAACCGAAAAAACATTTTAAAGTCATATTATGCTTACTATTGTTTGTTTCAATCTGAGAGCAATAATAATTGCTCTCAGTTTCAATGCATCGGTTTTTTACTCCTTGATATTTTGCCAATAATCATAATCTGAAATTTTCTATTATTTTGCAATTTAATTTAATATTTTAGTTTCTGTCAACAGGGGTCACTTTACATCAAGAAACACAAAATTGAAATTGATGTACATACGACCAAACGCTATGACCACCAGAAGAACACACGCCATCAAAACCAGCAATTGCAGGCGTTTGTTGTCTTTCCTTTTTTTGAAGATGTTTGTAAATGAAGAACGAACTTTCGACAAATTTATAGACCTTTTCCTTGGAGATTTGCCACAAAGATTAGTTTCTTTGTACAAAGGCGATAACAATAGAGGATTGGTTGGTTCCTTTACCAATATGATCAAATACAGTAAAGCAGCGCACTTTATTCCAAGTGAAAACGTGAAAATAAAGGCAAAACTGCTGTGATCCAGAATGATTCCGCTCAGGAAAGCGGCGACACAGAGACCAAATGATATCAAACCATCTCCAATTGAATAATACACAAGTCGGTTGTTTCCGGTAGATATCACACCATAGTAACTGAATACGGCCATGAAATATGCACCCCACCCTCCAGACAGAGCCCTCATACTTTCACCAAGGAGAATAAAACCGATGTGGAGATCCATGTATGCTATGTTAATGAGGTCACATATGTTACCCAGAATGCTACCCATGACCGGAAATGCTATTGTCCATTTCCGGCTAAAATGATCACTCAAGGCGCCATAGATGAAGGTCATAAAAATGGCGGGGAAGGTTTCTACATAACTTCTGTACATATTCCATTGCGCTGCCTCAGTTTGTACGGAGTCTTCAATATCCAATGTTCTGTTGTTGATCTGTTGACATAATACTTGGCTACTGTAAAGGTGCAGACAGGATTTCCTATAAATTAATAATTGAAAGGCGGGAGACTCCATTTCCAAAGCAAACATGTAGAAGAAAATGTTGGGTTCAATTGTTACATGCTTGAAGACAGTTGCTATCATTGATCTGAAGTCTTTCATCGTAGTCCTGAAACATTCAAGAATATACAAATCAAAGAAGTGATGAATATGGCTGAAATCGGATTTTAAAAAACATCATTATCATAACATGTATTTTCAGAAATCAAAATTCGATGAAAAATTTAAATACAATCTTGCCTGTTATACTGATGCAGAAACAATGCAAATGTACTATTCCATATAGCTTTTGACCATTCAATGCCTTGTATTACTCATACTCCGAGGTTCACCCTTTACTCAAATGGTATATGTCAGCGGGGCTTACATTGTAGTGATTATATTACAGAATATCTCTGACCCAGTTTGGTTCAAATAGGCTACATATATTATTGCTTGAAGGATATTATATTTGATCTATGATCCTTCGTCACTCTCCCCACCCGACTCATCCCCAAACACCAATCAAACACAATAGTATGTTGTTGTGAGCGAGCCAGCTACACCACCATTTATTCCAAAACATCATCTTATAAGGCAGATACAAAAGTCCGAAACGTAAGCCAAAATAATCAAAATATTCCAAATATAATGAAAGCCAAAATATACTGAATATATAATGAAAGCCAAACATAGCCAAATCCACAACCAAACCCAAATTAGTACCTAAACATATCTGTAAATAACCATTATATTAAAATATCATTCATTTCCATTATATGTAAATATATATTTTTTATCCAATATATAACATTACAAAATCAAACAATACATCTGCGGCAACCACCTTCCTGTTCCATCTGGGCATAGATGCTATGAGCCACCCAACCTCAAAAACCTATAGGAAAAAAGAGGAGGTGCACCGAGGCTGAGCATCTATACCACGAAATATTTGCCTCAATGGAGTTACAAACATTCCATATTCTCGGGATTTTAAAAAAAAATTAAATATAACAGGAAAGTAGCCTGACCTTGGTGGATAGCTAACTGAGAATGACACAAATCTCTTACCTCCCAACTAAGCACAGAACATGACCCTGTGACATAACAACTCAGCTGTCCCTCCTGCCAACAGCTCACCACCAGCATATCTAAATATAACCTATTTTATATTCTAATTCGTTTCACTCAACCGAATATAAACACATTTATATTTGATCTATGATCCTTCGTCACTCTCCCCACCCGACTCATCCCCAAACACCAATCAAACACAATAGTATGTTGTTGTGAGCGAGCCAGCTACACCACCGAGATCAAAAAACGGGCAGATACAATAACATAAACAATATATTGTTACTGATAGTATCTAACCAAATTTTTTTTTTTTTTTTTTATAATTCAAATTATCTTCCAATTTATGATTTCATATTCATCATAAAAATCAATATTGAAAATCTTACTCAATTTGTTAATATCAACTTCATTACCCTTAATCCATCTATATGATTAAACATTTAATATATTCTTAATCCATCTAACATAATTCAAATTTATGACGATACATATAATAACATCTAAATCACATTCTTTTTATATATATAATTACGATCAATCAAGATACGTTCAATATCAGCCTTAATCCATCTAACATAATATTTTATTCATTATTCTTTTATCCATTATATAAATGTAATCTTAGCAATTTCTCCAAGACCAACTTTTGTTGGTATTCTATATGCCTAAACACTTAGATACAGACAATGATTCATTCAAATCATCTTTAATATAACCATCTTTTGCTTTCTCGGACACCCATCGGCCATGCCTCTTGAACAGCCGATCCTTTACCCCTGCATTCGCGGCAGCACTTGCTCCGCCTGCCCGCATAGAATGCATACCAAGCCTCAGTTTTCCAAAACCAGCCTTCTTGAACAATTTCAATACTAATTCCCTGGCACAAGTATAAGACATTGCCTTGTCTTTCTTTCTCAGCTGATATGAACCATCTTTCTTTGCTGTTATTCCTCCAAATAAATACCTGTTTTCTTTACCTTTTTCTTCTAGACCTGCATATCTCATATACCTTTCCAACATATCATAAGGGCAAGTATCTAATCCTGATTTAGCTATTATAATCCTGGCACCATCTCTATATTGATCAGTCTTACTGCTTTCTATAAACACTGACATGTAATATTGTTTGAACTCAATGTCTTCCACTCTCAGATTTTTCATTTCATCATATCTCAAAAATCCTGCAAAACAGAGAATAACAATGCACACACTTCTTAAATCTTTAAGTGAATACAAATTTGAAATTTCCACACACTTTTTTATCATATCTGATGTCACAATGTCTCTTTTGACCTTTCCTCCCGCAAATAACCTCTTTGCATATTCTGCAACATTTTTCACACAAATGTCCAATGTTGGATCCTCAAAAGCAGCCATTTTGTGTCCCCAAGCAATGCTGAATCTTGCACAGTCTATGACAGAACTAGAATGAGCCGATTGTATCAAAGATAGCAAATATAATGCTATGTGATAAGAATCAGCTGGTAAATCTTTCACTTCCTCAAAATTATTGGCCCATCTTTTCCATCTCTGAAACCTATACATGTATTGCCTTGTTGTAGAGTCTGCAGCTGCATGCGCAAAAGCTGCTGGTAAACCTTTGAATAGTTCTTTCAATTCATCACTTTTCAACTCTGTTTCCTTTTGCCATATTCCTATCCGTGGTTTCACCCACTCTGAAACATATTGTATAACAAGCATTAAATCTGATCTAATATTCTTATATCTAGCTTATTATACTACCCTTTTATCAAATTCATACATCCACAATCCCAATAACCTTGTATAGATTTTGTTCCAAAATATATGTACTTGCAATATCCATATTCCAATAGTTCAGCTTTGTTATGTTATATCCGAACTCAATCATGAGAGACAACTAATGATATCCAAGCTTAACCTTTTAATATTCATAATAATAAATCCGACTCTTCCATGAAAATTTACTTTTACATTTATCCATTTATGATAATGTTAACCAGCTCATGCTGTTATTCAACTCACCTATGTGAGTCAGCCTCTGCTGTTTCCAAACTCATCATATAAACTAGCCTCTGCTGTTTTTCAACTCACCCATGTGAGCCAGCCTCTGCTGTTTCCAAACTCACTATATAAACCAGCCTCTGCTGTTTCCAAACTCATTATATAAACCAGCCTCTGCTGTTTTCCAACTCACCCATGTGAGCCAGCCTCTGCTGTTTCCAAACTCATTATATAAACCAGCCTCTGCTGTTTTCCAACTCACCCATGTGAGCCAGCCTCTGCTGTTTCCAAACTCACCCATGTGAGCCAGCCCTGCTGTTTTCCAACTCACCCATGCGAGCCAGCCTCTGCTGTATCTAAACTCACCCATGTGAGCCAGCCTTGCTGTTTTTCAACTCACCCATGTGAGCCAGCCTTGCTGTTTTCCAACTCACCCATGTGAGCCAGCCTCTGCTGTTTCCAAACTCACCCATGTGAGCCAGCCTCTGCTGTTTCCAAACTCATCCATGTGAGCCAGCCTCTGCTGTTTCTAAACTCACCCATGTGAGCCAGCCTCTGCTGTTTCCAAACTCATCTCTGTAAACCATCCTCTACTGTTTTTAACTCACCCATGTGAACCAGCCTCTGCTATTTTTCAACTCATCCGTGTGAACCAGCTCATGCTGTTTCCAAACTCATATATGTAAAACCTCTCAAAACAATCAATTTATATTTATCCATCTCATCATATTTTCAATAATTAATCATATCGTAATTACATATTTATAACTCACCATGTTGTGAAATCCAATAACAATAGCAGTACATTGCTGTTAAATGCCTCCTTGGCAAATATTGAATCCTTCTGTGTACCTCCAGAGAACATGTGAGTAGGTTTATGATATTCAATCAAATCTTTTATCTCATTTATGTATATCCCATTTGGACATAATTCAATCCAAAATGGAGCTGACATCCATTTTGGACATATCATTACTCCTTTTGCATGATCTCTCCTCATTTTTCTAATAACCATCAATATGTCTTGTATAGGAGGCACTATCCAGCAAAAATCATCTGACCAGCATTGTGCAAATGCATCTATCCCAGATGTTCTTGGACACCAATACTTAGAATAAAATTTATTGCACACACAGTTTCTATGATCAGCAAACAAATCACATGTAAATTTCCCATATCTGCTCTCTGCAAACTTTACTATGTTTTCTTGTACTGTCCAATCATCCAAATCAAGAATTTTGCTTAGATAATCTGCCTGTTCATTACATTCTCTTGGAATCCATTCAACCTTCAGGTTTATATCATTTTCTATGCAATATTTGAATATCGCCACTGCTATTCCTGACAAACCAACTTTCATACTTCCTCTGGATACAATAGTTTCCACATTTTTGGCATCAGTGAACCATCTGACATTTCTTCCACTTATCTTTTCACCATATGAGAACAAAGCCATTTGTAATGCCTTTAACTCTCTCCATGTTGATGATTGTTTGGCTTCCATTTCTGACCATTTGTAAATGAACTCTGAACCTTTTACATCTTTGATATAAGCCCCAGCCTGAGTAGCGCTGGCATCACTATAAACAATCGTTGTATAACTATATCTTTTTACTAAATCCACGCTCTTCATACACTCTATATTTTCCAGCCAAAAACCCAATTCTGCTAATTGGATATCGCCAATTCTCATGTATGCATCCCAGGACAAAGCCTCTGCTATCTGAATTTGACAATACTTAGTCATTAAAAACACCACATCTCCAAATGCAATGTGCATAGCCGTGATTTTTCCAATTACAGATGCCAATGTACGAGCTGTTGCTCTCTTGTGCTTAATCACAAATTGTATGTTTTTAATCAAATTTTCTACCTTTTTCTTTGGAACGGATGCTTGCATGCATCTTGAATCAAAGTAAAATCCACACCATATCTTTTTCATCTCAGGCATCCAACTTGATTTTGGCTCATTCTCCAAAAAACCAGAATCTTTTAAATCAGATCTTACATGATTTGAATATATCATTGAACCTTCAAAATCCCCAAAATGGACTCCTATTCCATCATCCAAATATATAACTATGGCATTTCCTTCCTTCCTCCATTTTTTAACTACAACCTTTACTACTCGAGTGAATACAGCTCCAGATGTAGATAAACCGAATGGCAATACTGTAAATTTGTACCATTTTCCTTGCCAAGCAAAGCCTAGATAATCCTGATGCTCCCTAAATATGTCTATATGATGGTATCCATTTTTCATATCAAATGTAAACATGTAACAATTCTGCTTTAAATAGTTCTTTAAAACAGATATGCCTTCATATTTAGACTTCTCTTTCCATAAAAACAAGTTTACCACTCTACTTAAATCCAGAACCAGCCTTATCTTCTGTGGATTAATAGCTACAGTTAATGGATTTATAATCAAAGGCCTCACTTTGCATTCCACTGCAGACCCACATCTTACCAAATCTGCTATCGCTGTATTTACAAACTCAGCATTGTCTAATGCAGATTTATTATTTGGTAACCAACTAGCCTTTGGAGTTTGATACAATGGTAATTTGTATCCATTCCATATAATATCTAATATATCTGGATCATCACAATTCTTACTCCACCAATCAAATCTGGCCTTTAACCTTCCTTTTACAGATACATCAAACTTTTTAGAATGTTCAGTATACTCTGCTTTTAAATATATACAATCTCTATCAATTTTCTCCATCACTAGTCTATTATGATTGCAATCATATAGTTCACAATTAAATTGTACTAAATTGACTGACCTATTCTTTCTTTCCTGATGTGTTAGGGCAGGACATACGCCAATGGCCCCTGAGTCCACACGCATGACAGATGTCGTAGGCCTGAGGTCCGCGAGCCCTAAATGGTTGTCCACCTTGGCTTGTTGCTGTGTAAGCGGGAGCGTCCCGGTAGCCATATGATGACTGATCAGCATTATGATACCCGCGACGATACCTGCCAGCATACCTGCCAGCATACCCTCTCCTGCCTCGTGCCATAGCCTTCCTCTTGCGTAAGGCATTTGCCTCTGCTCTTCTGATCTTCTTATCATCATCACTATCTTCTGCTATGTCCTTATTTTCATATTCGTTTACTGCTCCCCAGCCAGCTTCAGCCTGATCTGCCAACTTGATTAGTTTATTTCTATGATCTAATGAGGTTATACCTTCTTTTAGGTATTCTGTCGCTTTATCCAATTCAGCAGACTCGATCTTGTTGACTGCAGAATCAATTTTTTCTTTCAGTTCTAAGTTAAACTCATATTGTTTCTTATGTCCTTCCCTTTTGAACTTATAATCAATTTTTAGCTTTTTAGCCAACTCTTTTGTGTTGCACTCTTGACTGTCTTGTAATTCCCTTTTAAGATTTGAAAATTTACTGTCCAAATAGTCTTTCAACTTGTCATCCAATTCCATGATAGTAGTAGTATAAATAACAGGAAAGTAGCCTGACCTTGGTGGATAGCTAACTGAGAATGACACAAATCTCTTACCTCCCAACTAAGCACAGAACATGACCCTGTGACATAACAACTCAGCTGTCCCTCCTGCCAACAGCTCACCACCAGCATATCTAAATATAACCTATTTTATATTCTAATTCGTTTCACTCAACCGAATATAAACACATATATTACGGTTGGTCATTTCACAGTCCCATAGAGTATTTTTACATATTCTTTATCTCAATTTCAATATTTGGTTGGATAGAAGTCTCAATTTTCACTATTTCATGATGTGTTTGGTGATGATCCTATCATATATCATATAATGCTTGCGCACCCAACGTAAAATGACAATTGCTCACCTGGAGTTAACAGACTTTTGGTAATTTATTATGAAATACTTCACATTCACAAAGACCTCCTACAACATATTGTGATATTGATTACATTCTTGATGGGTTATTTCTGGATATTTCATGCACTATTTATTATCAATAAACTTATGGGAACCACACTACCGTTATGAATAGAATATGTATTGACTCCTAAATATGATAGTTTGCATAATTAGTCCAAGGTCACATTTAACATATGTAGCATAACATAATATATATGTCTGGAAAATTTAATCTTGAGTTATTAGATTAATTAGTCTGTTATTCTCCTGAGATATTTGATTTGACTGACCAACACTATAATGATCAGGGGCCCACCACTATATGATATGCAAAAAGAGCCAATATGCACACTTTTCTGGCTGGCAGCTTGTAACTAATGCATTTCATTTCCAGTTGGTATGTTTACCAGCTGGGAACTTTTTTTTGTTTGAATCAGCTGGCTCAAAATACATTTGACATTTCAAAATGGCCTAGTTGACAGACTGATGAATTTAATTGGCTGGCTGGTAAAGTATTGATATTTCAACACCAACTGGCAATTTCACCGTTGAAAACCGCAAAATAAAAAATAAATTATATTATATGAACACTATTTGATAAAGATTGTTCAAGCCTAATGATATTTCTACTGTAATTTTAAGTTTTTAACATTGAATTATTTATTAAAGAAATTGGCTCATTACCAGCTGTTAAAAGACATTGACCAACATTGACCAACATCCACGAACAAACTTAACAGCTGTTAATTCCATCCAAATTCTGAGCTGGTTAGTTTAACAGCTGGTAAAAAATAACAGCTGACAGCCAAATTCACAAGGTGTAGCTGGCTGGTATTTTAAAAAATATTTCCTTCTAGAAAATACTAAAAATGAATATTGGAAAAAAATTATTTTAGCTGAGTGATATGTTGTTCACAACATTCTATAACATACTCTGCCCAAGTTTCACATCTCTATCTCAATTTTTAACGAAGTTAGTAGTGGTGGGCCCCTAAAAGATGTTATTCTATAGATTTAACAATGACAACCGGGCAACAGCGGGAATAGAATTTTTCACGGCTTTTGAATGATGGTCGGGGGGGGGGGGGTGCAATATAAAGTGCATTGTCACCAAACTAATAAATGCGTAATCTAATTATCATTAATTATTTTTATTCACAATAAGCTTATATGGGCCTTGATATATAACACCATACTAATTAATACTCTAATTAATACACTGACGCTAATTAAAGGAAGCACTCGGGCCGTAGCCGTGGGCCAGATACCCTCCACAGCAGGACTTCTCTGTCATATCAGTCCCCAAACGTATACAGGTGCGCACAGGATTGACCGCATGTCATCAGTACTCACAAATATCTGACTGTCCACTGATTGGTGGGGAATAATTGCTAACTGAAATTGAATCTGTTTTGTTCTGACAGCTGTACTGATTGGTCAGTTCATGGGTCAGACACCTGACCCTAAGTGAAAACCTGATGTAGGTCAATTTGGATTGGATGTTTTTTTCTGTGAGCTATCGTGAGTATTTATGGCCGTGGGAATTGCAAACTTTGAATTGGATCAAAAACAATGAATGCAGAGGCAGTGAGAAAGCTGAACGACTAGCAATACTACCGATGTAATGCAGAGTATGGGTCAGAGCGCAAGCTCATTAACACCAGATCCTCTTTGATGATCCTAAGGTCATGGGTTCGATTCCTGGCCATGCCGAGATAGAATTCAGGATATAAGTTATCATATGAACTTGAAGGTTTAATCTGTTGTTCTTGTATCTGTGACCGGGCGGACCTGCAATATGAGGAAGTGGGGCAACCCTATATTGGTTACAAGCATGGTTTGTCATAACTGAAACAATGTCAAAAGTGACTAACAAACAAACAAACAAAAAACAAACAAACAAAAATGCCCTTACTAATCAGTTTATTGCATGATATTACCAGAGACTAATGAGGCGGGCAGTGGATTTTCTTTGTCCGCCTTTTCACACGTTCACACAACCTTCCTGTGCTTTTCATCAACTTGGAGTAGTTGTCACAAGATTAAACTGGAATCAAAAATTGTATAAACAAAATATTCCCTTTGATTTATCGGATGCTTACCATGTATATCTGAATGATGTTGCTGAATTCCTTTATTTGGTAGAGTGCAACAGTCTCTGTCCCTCGCATATACATGTATTCCCACCTGATTGCTATTTCTCTTGCCAAAAAGTCCAAGTAATATCAGTTTTTCCACTTATTTGAAGTCTTGGCATGACTTTTCCGCAATGTATCACAACAGCTAGCGCCATATGTTATCAAAGAATTTAAACACAGCTTTCATATGAATCAATACTTTTTCCCTAATTCTGAACATTGCATTCTGTATTTTTAATGCACTTAAACTTCAATACAAAATATTTATTTGAAGAATTGTTTTTTGGAGTACAGCATATGATTGTTAAGCATACAGCCGATGGCAACAGAACTGTCTACGACAACAGGACTGCCGACGACAACAGAACTGCCGACGACAACAGAACTGCCGACGACAACAGAACTGACGATGACAACAGAACTGACGACAACAACAGAACTGACGACAACAGAACTGCGATGTGTACTATCAAAAGTATTCTAAACAGGCTATTGTCATATACGTAAATGTGCCAAGAACCTCAAATGGCGTGATAAAATTGGTAATCAATTGAAAAACTGAAACGTCGCAGATATACAGCGATGTCGTCAGCTGTATATCTAATCATGCTGCTTTGCATGTTTTTTATTCTCTCTCTGAGCTTATAAAAATAGCACTGAATTTGTTTTTGTCTTCTCGTTTGAAACATGATATGTATTCTGACTCATTGATTAGGTATATTCATACTATTTTTACTATTGTCAAAATATCCAGTTTTTGTTTCCAGTTTTGTAGAAAAGTTATTTCAGTAAAACTAGTATTAAGAATGTAACAAGGTTTGCTTTACATGGTAAAATAGAATGGATCTCTTTTTTTCAGGAGCATATATATAGTGTACTTGTAACTCGACGATGTGACATGTCCTTTTAACTTCCATGTCTTTGAATGGCCTGTGCACTAGTCGGGAGACTGATTTCAGCCTAACAAGCCAGAAACCAAGGTCTTGTCAGATTATTCAGCTAACATTAAAAGCAGCACCATATTGTATCCCTTTTTGTTTGCCTCCCAATTCATTAACTCTTCTCAACATGTGATCCTGTACTAACTGGTTTACCTAACTATTGACGTGTAATGTGAGATAATATATATATTACCTTGGCATAATGCTTGGGATATTGTATTCCCGACCTAAGATGACCCCACTGTCCTGTTAACGGTGGTCCGATCATCTCAAAATGAAAGCATACCAAATGTTATCATAATATAGTAGTTATTACCACATCATACCAATCATAGTACAACAAATATCACCACAACATACTCTTGTTTTACCACAATTAGAACTATAGACCATCAATTGATACTCAAACATACCAACTTTTTCCACAGTATTTACCAAAGCATACCAATATTTACCAAAGTGCACTAATTATTACCACATCATACCAATTATTACCAAACCATTACCAAATCTATACCAAAATGCCAAATTATTACCAGCGTTCCAATTATGACTAGGATTCCAATTATTACAAGCATATCCATTATTATCAGCATACCAATTATTATCAGCATTCCAATTATTATAAACATACCAATTATTACCAACATACCCATTATTACCAACATACCCATTATTACCAACATACCCATTATTACCAGCATACCAATCATTTACCACCACATCACGATCGGAGGCTTTCTGTCTGATATAGCCTAAATTACACTGAGAAGGTCATCAATTCAAGCAAATATAAAATCAAATCCTTTTTGAACTCGAGGTTGTGATCTGAGGAAAATTGATCGCCATATATCAACTTAGTCCAAAAGTATAATGTTTCACCTTATCTTTTTAAATTGTAATGAGAGAAAAAGGTTTGACCTCAAAAAGAAACCAGTGCATGGCACGACAGAAACAATAGGGGTCTTATATTTAGTGTGATCATTTCACTTATGCAGTGCGATAAAAGGGCAGTTGTAAAGGAGTTCTTTATTTATGTAAGATAACTTTCTTTTAAGCAATGATTCATACTTCAACGTCAACCATCTAATCCATCAATGCTTCAAACTTCTTCGATTATCAGGGCCCTCTGCCCTGTTTGTAGAACCATCAGAAGCCCTCAGTCCTGTTTGTCCTCCATCAGAGGCCCTCAGTCCTGTTTGTCCTCCATCAGAGGCCCTCAGTCTTGTTTGTCCTCCATCAGAGGCTCTCAGTCCTGTTTGTCGAACCATCAGAGCCCCTCAGTCCTGTTTGTCCTCCATCAGAGGCTCTCAGTCCTGTTTGTCGAACCATCAGAGGCCCTCAGTCCTGTTTGTCATCCATCAGAGGCTCTCAGTCCTGTTTGTCCTCCATCAGAGGCCCTCAGTCCTGTTTGTCGAACCATCAGAGGCTCTCAGTCCTGTTTGTCCTCCATCAGAGGCCCTCAGTCCTGTTTGTCCTCCATCAGAGGCTCTCGGTCCTGTTTGTCCTCCATCAGAGGCCCCTAGTACCTCCTATCAGGTTCCCCATAACGTCTCACGTGTCTCTGATCAGAGGCCCGCGGCACGATGACGTGTCCCCGATCGTGGGCCCCCATATGTATTCCTTGGTGAATGTACCTGCAGGTCTTGGAGCTGATTGCGTGGCGCGCGTGGCGTGGAAGAAGATACCCTGTCGCACCTGCGCATTAGCACCGGCTTGAACATGGTCATGCAATTACTTCACTTCATGAACATAAGAAAAAGGTGCAATGAGATAATCTTGATAATATGCGAGGCTTTTTTTATACTTTTTTTATACATCAGTTAACGAATTGCCATATATATATAAATAAATATATATATATATATATATATATATATATATATATATATATATATATATATATATATATATATATATATATATATATATATATATATATATATATATATATATAAAACCATGGGATAGCAAAATACATTAATAGATGATTAAAAACAATCCATATATTGCGTTTTAATTTTGAATATTATCGCAAATATAGTGAAGGTGGTAAATAATTAGATTTAGGGGGCATTAGCGCTGTGTGTTTCAGAGGCGGTCAGTAGTGGTAGTGACATTGACTGCGCCAGTTTTGATGTGAGAAGTACAGGTGCGCAGATTTGTCTGTCAGGTAGCTTCAATACCACACAGGTGACTGCTGCTAGCTTATCGCGTTCTCCAGCTTCCCCCACCAGACTTGCTGATCTCTCTTAACAGGAAAATGATACCTATATCATTATTATTAGCTTATAAATACTGCTGTCTATTTTTATTGATAGTGTTCTTATACGGTTTCGTAATAGTCAATTCATTAAATATCATCAAAACCAATAGCTGGCTTCGGTTGGCTATAAACTTTATCAATAGGTTCTCTCCGGGGATATAGAAATATGTGATTAACATGGAAACGGGAATGCTAAAATATACTGATCCATAATATTGGGCCAGCTGCCAACATACGAAATGCCTCATGGGGAAAAGCCATCATAAGTGACTGATTCATACGCATGCGCAGGAGAAGGCATCAGAATGGCGCGCTGTGATTGGCTAAGAGAGGTGACGATGAACCCCAATTCCTTGTCATTAATCCACAAGCACCGGAATGGATAATTTGTTTACCTGAGCGGCAATGGCGTTTTAGAATTGTCTTTTATGCGTGATGAATATCATGGACTATGGCAACATGTTTTTATGGTTGACTTTGAAGTTGGCTCTGTCACAAAAATCGATGAAAAGTACAGCAGCGGTGAAATAGACATGGACAAGATCAAATGATGAGTGGGAAGGATGAGACATTTTGGGGGGCAGCTGCTATTCAACATACCTGTCACACGCGACAGCAAGCCATGAAATCAACAACGAAACGTACAGCAACATGCGTATTTCTCCAGCAATAATTCTCAGAGCGGCGACAAGCTAGTATGAATATGACAATTTCCACAGAAATACATCGAAGAGACGATGAGATATATTGGAACTGTATAAAAATGACCTAAGCGATGTCTTAGAAGATCGAACGTTCGCACATACCGTCCATTGAGTGCCTTCTGTTCTGCTGAAATATTATATTTGATTTCACCTGATCGCCCGCTGAAGGTAAGAAACGTTCACATCATTTTCCAATGAATATCTGTAATATTTTAGCTTTAGTATGCATGGAATATTTGTCTGACTCTGTTATATAGATATGTATGAATAATTTTGTTTTATGTGCGCATAAGCACCGAATAATTCTCATTTAAGTAAACAAAAGATGGGTCTTCTTGCCTTATATATTGCAATATATATAATATGTTGCATACATGCAAACTGAGTACATTGTCAAATACGGGAAGGTCAAGATATCAGTAACAATTGTTTACTGACCATGTAATAAGATATCACCTTCATTTATTTGACAAACCACGTGCTCTAAATCTCTACTGCTGGGTCACACACGGCGATATATTTTTCCAGAAAAATTATCCAGTTTTGATATCATGAAGATGTATTTTCATATGCCTGAATAAAATATCAACCGGAAAGAGCATATAAAATGCATTGTATTCTTAAAACAGTTCGATTCATCAGTATATATTATCTGTAGTCACTACATTTAAACCCGCAATGGAGATTTTAAATTGAAATAATTTCCTTCCTTAATTGGATTAATCATACTCTGTTGATTATTATAGTGTATATTCGGAAACCTGGGGTCTAATCTATTCTCATATTAATTATTATTTTTGAGAGAGTTTATCAATATAAAATTTTTGATAACAATGTATATTTAATCTCTAATTAGCTGAAAGGTCGTTAAGATTAAGACAAATTTCAACTAAAAATACAGTTTCATAAATTGATAGGCTATGCTTATATTATTAAAAGTAAAAAAATATATGCCCAAATAGTTGTAGTCAGGTTCATTGGTGATGTCACATTTATTTTCACTCTGTTGCTTTGGGCAGCAGAACCATTTTAATTTCTGTGCATAATTCACGTAGAATAAGACCGCAATTGAACATGTTCCCCCAGGGCCTTCCTATATTTATTCTGTTTAAATCATACCTAGACAAATCTTCATTATGAGAGTGTTGCCCCAGGAATATTTTAAGGAAAATTATATTCCTTAAGAAATTAATAAACCTGAGAAATGATATACCGAAGAGAGATAAAAATGTATTCATAAATCTTATCCAGGTGATGATTGTTCTCTCACCTCAGAATGTGGTATATGTCTTGAATTATCAGCCGTTCAAACCTTGACACAATTCACACTATAATATCGACCCCGTTTAAATATACATTAATTACCTAGCAAGGTGATAGTGCCCTCTAGCCGGGGGGCTCTTAATCACCAGGAAATAAGGCAATTAACATTATAGACCTATGCTAATTAACATAGTAGACTTATGCTAATTAGCATAATGTCATAAGAGAATAGTCTGGTTGAACCAGGTGGGATGAGATGCAAGAACCTGACTCCCAGGGGGTCGTATGTCATCTGTTGTGATATTATCTTCACTTCATTCAACATTGTGTCATATTCAGAGAAATTCAAATTTTTATCTTAAAACTACATGTCTGTGGTTTTATATTAGAGACCCTCCCAACCATCCCAACTAGATAAATGAGAATTTATAAACAAATGAGACGGAGTTATTACCTTGAATATATTAATGTAGTGATATTCCTGTTATTTTCACCTAAGAATGTACGTTGGTGAACTTATATAACTATATAATGGCTCCGTGTACGTTTTAGATTGATCTAAGTGCATTTGTGGCATACGGGGTTACGATCCGAGTATCGGCTGATGGTATCAGCGCTGTACAAATTTGTCTTATTCTTCTCTATTGACAGAGGCCCTTGCGATTCTATTATCAAAATCAAACCAACAGAACCAACATGACAATATTACATCTTCAAAACTAACATTAGCATGCGTTTTATTTTCTTTTGTTGTTTTGCATTTGATATTGAAATCAATATCTGCTTTGTCCTGCGTTTTTACATTATGCAGTTTGGTGAACAGAGTATACGGTGCACATTCATTTCTGGCGCTGAAATTGATTAGTTTTTACAGAATGTAAATATGTATCATTACATTAATTTCAACAAAAATGAACTTTATGAACCCTTTCATAATCGTTTTAATATCAATTGAAACCCTTTTTCACTCTCAATTTGGTTATGTTTGCATAATGTAAAATTCATATCATGCATTGATTGAAATCAAGAAGAATGTGCATATCTTTGACAACAAAAAATAAAATGTTGGAAATAGAAGTTATTGTAAACGACATTTCGATTGATATATTGTATAATCCAGTGTGTGTTCAGGCTTGCACCAAGAGTGTTAACTCTTCATCAACCAAACCCCAACACAGGGCGACATGTTGATGTGTCAAACCCCACCAGAGGGCGAAATGGTGATGTGTCAAACCCCACCAGAGGGTGACATGGTGATGTGTCAAACCCCACCAGAGGGCGACATAGTGATGTGTTTATGTCCCTAAGAGAATGATCTGCACCAATGTGATTTTGTTCAGATCACCCATGTACCAAACTACATAAGTTTTATTTCTATTTCTAAAGATCTCTTTCCTTTTATATCATTCTCAACTGAATAAAATGATTGGCTGATATTGGTGTACACACTTCACAAGATTTGTCAACGTACTCAACTCGTGCACAACTTACTCGAAGTTTAATATCCATTTCTATTACTCAAAATGAACCCCAATATGAAGTTTCATCTTTACCATTAAAAAGCACTTCAAATTTCAAATCGACAAAGTTGTCTTAGATCATTTCTTTGCTGAATCATTTGTATATTTCCATGGGTTTGTTTTGATCTACAGCAGACGACAATTTAGTGTTGAAATTCCAGATAGGTGGGCTCCCTTTTGGCAGAATCCCAAAACTGATGACTGTAACCTCAGCTGAGACAAAATCACAGACTCCTCATATAGGGCTTTGTGACCTGGCCCCACCAACAACACGTATTATTATCAAATTGACCACATTATGCTCACACTCAACATGATACTGCACTTGCTATTAGCTATTATCACAGCTATTAACAATTATTATTTAAGTCAGTTGGCCCGTTATGTAACAAGGTTTTATGTAACAAGGTTTTAGAGGTTCTCATATGGGGAAATTGACATTGATAAGTTGTTCATGGCATAGCAATTTTGATTTCAACCCATTTTATGCCTCCACACAGGAACTGTTACTTCAAAGTTTTAACTCCATAGAATATTTCATTTTGCAAAATATAGTGAATCAAATTAAGATTAAAATTGAACTTATACAGTACACTATATATAAATCACAGCTAAAATGCATATGCATGCCATAGTGAAGCAGACAGATGTAGCCCACACAAAGGTAAACAAAATGGAATCAATTAAAAACCAACTTCCCTTTTTGCTCATTTTGCAGATTTTGCAATCGATTAAATTTGAATTTCTCAGTATTGGGATGAGATTGAAATGATCTGAGATAAGTTCTGAATATGTCCAATTTAATTTACAGGTTTGATCATGTGCATTTATTTACCTTCACTCATGGCAAGATTGCAACATTTTGCCTGGATCCGCATTTCCATACAAACAAGGACTAATATCATGACAATCAGTGCTAAACACAGGATGCCCCACCCCTGTGATAGAAGACTCTATGACAAATATAAGCTTACAGGGCGATTTCCTGGTAATTGCACGATAATAACATTTGCTCATACTAAAGTTGGTTTCCTTTAAGTGATGAAATTAGAATCCAAGCAAAAAATGTACATCAATTTCTTTTATAAAAATCATGGGTCACCATTTACGATTTTCAGGAGATCATTCTCAAAGTCTTGGGATTTTTACAAAACTCCCCGATAGACTGCCTTGGGACAATGAGGAATTGCTTGTTGGTAACCACATGCTTCCCAACTTAACAAGAATAAAATGCACTGATTATTTGATTATTTATTAATATGGGAGGTCACTGCAGATTTTGGTCTGCATGTTTTGGCCTTTAAATGTTTGGGAATTGCGAAAGTTATATTCGAATTCTATATGTTCATATATACTGTTTAAAGGGTTAAATAACTGTGAAACTGTGAACTATTATGCGTCATCAACATGCTTTTCTGGTTGATCCTGGAGAGCACAGCATGAACAAGAGGAACAGCAAAGCATTAACAAGAGGAACCACTAAAACGTTTTTAAGGCTTGGTGTCCTCTGTGGGAGGTACAAACTCTTAGCTAGAATGGACACTGAACACAAGGAACAACTAATATCTCAACAAAAAGTTTGTATAGCAAGTTGGGGTCAATGCCTTTTAGGTGTTTGTCAATTTTGATTAGTCATGACACTGGCCAACCTTAATATTATGAAAGAGGCCACTTATTGTCAGATCTGTATTTTTTTAAATCATCGTTTTAAATGATGATGATGACATGATATGAAAAATAAGTTTCAATGTAGCCAAGTTCAATTCATTAATTCACACTGGCCAAACCCTGCTGAGGGAAATGAGCGAGTGGTGTCAAGGTCCTTTCATGGCAGTGGATACCTTTCATGGGAGGTCCACCTAAGTAATGCCCTTGGGGTGGTACCATTATGGTGCCATTGCTGGTGGGCTGTGTCTTTAAATTTGCTCTTTCCTGTATTTACTACATACGTGAAATTACCAGTAGGCTATTTTGTATGATAAGGGTAAGGTTTCAACCAAGATGTGTCACTTCTTGAATTATAGGTTTATGAATAGAATGGTCTTTAAATAAATTATGAACTAAATAGCAACATCAAAAGGAAAAAAGAAACGTCCCAATTCAGTTTTCTGACCGGTACATCTGAGAAATAGTCACGATTTTGTACTCTCTTAAGCAGACCCAGGGTTTATATTTGGCTCTGCAAGAATAGACCAGGATTGACAATGTAAGGAGACCACGCCCAGTTCAAGCTTTTATTTGCAGCCAATAAGCACAGAGTCAGATATTTTTCACATGTTTTGACATGGCAATTGGTGTTAATGTTATGACTGGAAAGAGAGTTCAGATATGTATTGTTTGTAACACATATACCAAAATAGTCTGACAAAAACAATCAGCGATGGAGCATTCATTTTCAAGGGGGGGGGGCGAAAAGGACAATTCTGATTTTTTTTGGTGAAAGCCAATAAATCATTAAAACGATTTTGAAAGTGATGTAAAAATCCCTAACAAACAAACTGATATGACAATGATATACTTTTCCAACCATATATATACCCCCATCCCCAAATTATAAATGATCTGGACAATGGAAATGTACATGCACACGTGAACAGTTCTTTCATTGTGCATGACCATGTCTGAGAGCCAACCAACTGATAAGTTGTTTGATTATTGTATGCTAATGTGATGAAAACGTTTTCCGCATTTCAGCCAATTGTGGCAGAGGTAATATGTGACTCAACCTCGCCATGCAGAGTAAAGATTTTGGTGACTGCATCGAAGTGTTTTCATAAGTGACACTATAGAAATCTCTGAATAATGGTCTTAGTTTAGATTTGATACTAAATTAAAAATTCACAGAAAATTATCATATTAAAGATAGTTTCACAATTTATACAAATTGTTTGCAGGAAGTAGCCGAATCATGTTAATTGAATTTATTTGTTGATTTTCTCCAGTTAGGTATAAAAGCTCAAGATGGTACTAAATTAGATTGAAGAGGGAAGTGAATAATATAATTTCCAAGTACACAGCCTGGATGCACATGGGCAGCCAATGGCGGAATAGATATTGAGGTCTGTTGTGTCAAGTGACTTGAGAGGAGCTTTGTGATCATGAACCGTTTTATAAACTCACTCTTGGTCTGTTTCTTGTCAGTTCAGCATCTGATCTGGAAATAAATGGTGATCATTGATATTGTCCTGTAACCAATTTAATAACTATAAAATATTTAGTAGTTAAGATAAGATATTTAGTGTTGTTCGATATTTAAAGGTATAGTATATTTAGTGGCGAAGTCATATAGTCATATGTAAAAGTGTCCGTTGGGATGTTGGTTTCATTGAGAGGTAATTCGTTGATATATTCCCATTGGGTTCACTCAAGAGGGCCAAACAGAGGTTGAAAATGTGCTTGATTTCTCTTATTTACTTGCTTGCTGTCATTTTAGGGACCATAGCCAACACGTTACAAGACACATTATTTAACATCTAAAACCTGGTTTTATTATGGCCATAAACCATAAAAATTCTTTGACCTTTTATAATGATCACATAAAAAAATCCTTTCATTAAACGTAAACTATAAACTCAGGTGAAACCTTTGAAAATGACGTTATTCCAGAATAATGATCAGACTGATAAAACATGTACGGAACTGTTTCCTTTTGATTAATATTTAATCACAACTTACAGTACTTGCAAGGAATACGAGATCAGTATATTAACCGGATGTTGGGGTATAGCCGGGTGTATCGTCCACGTAGCTACTCCTTATACATGAACAAATAGACGTATAGCAAAACGTATAGCAAAAGGCTTAACGGTCGATTTATGCCTACTGTTGTGAATAGAATATTACTGCTGGTGCATGCATTGAACTGAGACATGCTAGCTCGTGCATAATGTGGACTTAACAGGAATAAACGTTAACTCTTATTCAGAGAAACGGACAATTGTATTATGTGAGGTTTTGTCAAGTACATGACTGCAATACAATAGTTATCCTAATATGAAAGTATACTATCATGGTTTTATGTCTTTATTTTAACATTGTCTTTTTGTGGTGGAGCGTTTTACTTCTGTTCACTATAGAGTGCAGGTAGATTAATAATAGAAATATTACCAAATAATATCAGATACTATCCAACTAGTATTAACTTAAAGGCGGTTTGCATTCCCTGGCAACCAGCGGATGTCATGTGTGTAAATACCATTTACATTCAGGGAACACATGCATTGTCAATAATAAATAGTTTGGTGAAGACTGCTGGCTTTGTAATCTCTGAGCAACTCAGGGCCAGCACACCTGTACGGTGAGATAATGAATACAGCTAGTTGCGACACCAGTCCACACACGCATGACGCCCATACATATTTACCTGTTGTCATAAGATGTGAGTTACTCACAATGGCTCTCTTGTAATGTCTTGTAATATGTGGTAATGACAAACGCATGTCTCACTGATAACTTGTATATAAAGTCTTGTTAGAGATTATCACAAGAATAATGTTTACATTGAGGCATCTCGTTTCCATGACAACCAACCACTTAAATGTAGACAGATCGTGTTTCCAATGGCGGAATTAATGTCACTTGAAATGTTTCACGCACTCAACTGGTATTCAAACATGGCAACGCACTTTAAGGAAAATTGGGGTTCCATGTTTTACATGACTTTTTTAAAGATTATATTTGTTATCTGGTTAAATGAAACGAAAAAATATATATAGAGATATGGCGAGGATGGGAAATATTATTTTAAAAAGTGGTCATGCTAATCCAGATGTGAAAAACAAAATAGAAACAAATATGTGGAGATATATGACTAAATCAAATGATATTCAAATGTTTGATAAGGAAGTTTACTGATATATTTACATATATTGGTATTGCTCATATAAAACTATAATTCGATGAAAACCATATAGATAGTTTAAACATTATTCTATTTGATATATTTAAATATCATAAACTAAATGTGATCATATGAACTTGCACACAGATATCAGTATTTTTTCAAATATTTTGTATTGAGATGATTCAGTATATTCACTTTCTAAGCATATGTTATGGTTTAACCAATAAAAGGAGAAACAAGGATTATTTTCTCCTTTTCTTTCCAATACGTAGAAAGCACCTAAAACCACAGGGAATCTGAAAAGCTAAGATAGTATGCAAATTGTGTGATCAATGCAATGTCATTTCTCCGTTTACTCATGCATATAAACCTAAAGGGATGAAAACTTAAATCGTAACCTTGGATGAGATCATTTTTATTCCATGTATAAAGTTATCAATTTTACTTTTATGACCTTCAGGTGTGGGTATTTCTGATCTGTGCCATCCAATCCTTAAATTCAGTGTTTAAAAATTAACTTAGCCTTACTTTAATTAATATTTCTGTCCAAATCTGAGATCACTTTAAAACACTTGAGAAAAATTTTCCATTTTTTAAAAATGCTTTGCTATCTTAGCATTGAATGGATAATATCCTTTACATTTTAGGATGTAGATAAGTATTTTCTGATTTGAAACATCAGATTGACAGAGATGTGAGCTTTCATGCCCTAAGTTTATATATATAGTAATTCTATATATAGGCACATGGCTGAGATCAAACCTTTTTTATCATTTGGTTTGCAGACAGCTCATGCCTAAAACTATCTTCACTTAAAACAATCATCGAACTGAGGAGACATTTTCTATTCTGTGTTGAACACGATGACTTTTCCATATGATCATAAATGCACCATTTTAACACGAGCTTTATATACTTTTAATATTATTTCATTCCCTTCCTATAAATGAACATCTGGAAGGATTGTTGAGATCTCACAGTACAAGACTAACCCACAGGTAGATGTCTCCTGTAATTTCCTGTAATGCTTTTCATATCTATTTATTGCAGTTATTGTACCTCCCGACAAAACAAATCAATGTTTATATAATGTGAGTTTAAAAGGCTCATCCTACAGTTCTATGTCTATAACAATATTCAGATTGGTACCAGATCCCTTTATAGAAGAACTGGTTCATGTTTCCTGTTTCCTCTCCATATACATCATATGCATCATATACATCATATACATCATATACATCATATGCATCATATACATCATATACATCATATGCACCATATGCATCATATACATCATATGCACCATATACATCATATACATCATATGCATCATATACATCATATGCATCATATACATCATATGCATCATATACATCATATGCATCATATACATCATATACATCATATGCATCATATGCATCATATACATCATATGCATCATATACATCATATACATCATATGCATCATATACATCATATGCATCATATGCATCATATGCATCATATACATCATATACATCATATGCATCCATCTGTATTCTCATCAGTCAGTTATATCTTGAGTTATATTGACCTGCCAATTAGTCCCATCAATCAATAGAAATTTGAGCCGGATGCTTACCTCACTGAACCTGGTTTTCCTGTGTATACTATCATCTAACTGAGTGTATGTCACAAATGATGAGGATATATGCAGTGAGATATAGCTTAATCCTAATATTATGATCGAAATATGAAGCCCCTCCACATTAATAGACAGACAATCCAAGACATTTCCTTTTTTATACAGTCATGTAGATAAACCATATATTTAGAACAAGTGTGTATTAAATGATATTTGGCACGATTCTGACATTCAGTAGACTGACTTTGTGGGGCTTAATCTAAATTCTAAGTCTGAGCTGATAATTGGAACAAGATAAGTCTGTTGTTGAGTAAGCACAGTCTATATTTCTCTTCCTAATTTCTCTTATGTTGATTCATAGAGCCTCACTCTTTTGAACGTGTAATTTATGTTTCAATGTAAATTTCATAAATGAAAGAAATGATACTTTGTCAAAAATATAGTGACATTGTGTTTGGCTTTGTAATATCGATATCTTAGACACTGTCCCAAATATGGACAAGAATTGTCTGGATATCCTGACCTATTTCAGTTATTACTCCGAGGCTCTGAAAGGTTATAATGTAACCTCGGGGCCCTTAGAGGTTTATACAAAGTAATAAGGCTGATATATAATTATTTCATTATTTGGAACTGCTGTTCACATGCCAGGCCATTCTGAAGACTAAGGTGGCTCTCAATGGCTGTAATAACTGATTTTATACACTTCATACCATCAGGAATTTAACGTGTTTTCAACGTGTTTTTAGCGTGATTTTGTATAGTCTAAATCGTTTTTATCAACAGATGAGCACTGTTTTGATTCGACATATTAATTGTGTTAATTGAAGCCGTGTGATTTCCACCGTGAATGTATTAGCATTTCAATTATCATTTATTATCCCCAAACGGTTTCCTTATTAGGTTGCTGTATAAGTTTGTATCTGATTGTCCCAATATTAACACATCCATTTTCATCTAAACCACTCCATTGTCTCAAAAAAGAAAACAAATTTGGCTTGTTTCGTCTCTTTACCGACAACTGTCTTATTTTCTGAATACAATCATTGGCTTGTTTCATGTCTTTACCCAAAACTGCCTTATTGTCCAACTAAAACCATTGGCTTGTTTTTGTACCCTAAACAACCTTTTTGACAAAATAAGATAATTGGCTGTTTTTATCTCTTTACCCACAACTTCCTCATTGTCTTAATAAAACCATCGGTTTGTTTTATCTCTTTACAACAACTGCCTTATCGTCTCATTAAAACAATTGGTTTTTCTCATCTCTTTAACCTAGACTTTCCCTCTCTTATGTAAAAATAAATTATAAAAAAGTGAAGCTTATTTACAGGTGAAGGGGGAAAGACAGGAAATAGGGCACTGCAGACAAAGCTTAATTAACAAAAGTAGTCATATAATCAGGAGGCCTTTTCTAGAACAAACCGGGCCCAGTCTTGATGGGAAGAAGCACTCGAAGCAACATGCATATTTTAAGTATCTTTGTCTTCATCACCTATCACCATTGTCACCATCACTATCTTCATCATTATCATTGTCCTCATCACCTCTCATCATTATTGTCCTCACCACCTATCAACATTGTCCTCACCACCTGTCACCATTGTTCTCACCACCTGTCACCATTGTCCTCGCCATCAATCACCATTGTCCTCACCAACTATCACCGTTGTCCTCACACCTCTCACCATTGTCCTCACCACCTGTCACCATTGTCCTCACCATCTATCACCGTTGTCCTCACCATCTATCACCATTGTCCTCACCACCTCTCACCATTGTCCTCACCACCAATCACCATTGTCCTCACCATCTATCTTCGTTGTCCTCACCACCAATCACCATTGTCCTCACCACCAATCACCATTGTCCTCACCACCTATCACCATTGTCCTCACCACCAATCACCGTTGTCCTCGCCATCTATCACCATTGTCCTCACCACCTCTCACCATTGTCCTCACCACCAATCACCATTGTCCTCACCATCTATCACCGTTATCCTCACCACCAATCACCATTGTCCTCACCACCTATCACCGTTGTCCTCACCACCAATCGCCATTGTCTTCACCACTTATCACCATTGTTCTCACCACCTATCGCCATTGTCCTCATCACCTCTCACCTTCACTTTCAAGTAGTTTAAATAATCAACAGGTGAAAATAACAAATTAGTGAATTTTTGGCTGCTAGCCTTAAACATACGATAACCAGCAGGCTGAGGAGCTTGGGTGTCCGCCACCTGGGTATATATTACCATTCTGGTGTAGATTTCAGCACATCTGTGATGGAAATTGTACATGACACTTCCTTATTGCTTGGTCATGGAAAAAATCCTATAAAATGTTATAACTGCCACAGGATCTACACATAGCCTGTTATTTCCTTTTAAGAAAAAATCATCCAAAGGTATACCATTAAGATACATTAAAAACTGTTAAAGCTTTCATGAAATAAGACTTTCATGCACTTATATTTAACATAGTAAATGTTTATATCCTGAACTTTGTGATAAAATGTAATTATCCATCATATTACCCCTACATAAATGTCTGTGCAATTTGAAATTAGATGAGTCTTCTGCTAAAATCTAATTCACCCCTTGAATATTCTGTCAAACCTGACCAGTAATCAAGTCTAAATGCTTTTATTCTATTTGTATAGGCATAAGGCCTCGCCAACCACAACAGTGGTAACATGCTTGTCCTTATGTCACCATATAATACTAATATATTATAGTGCATTTTGGTTGAATTCAGAATAATAGCTTGTTTGTAACACAATGTCATGACCAAATATCATTCAAACATACCCATAATCTATAAAAACTTGCCTATGACCTTTTTGATTTCATGAAAGCTTTCATCCCCCATGTAGATCTCCCATAGTCCAGTAGTTTCTCTTGTGTAAACAGACACATCATGCATAGCTCAGGATGAAATATTTGCATTGTTGTGTTTGCGTCCTTTTCCATTTGATCTGTCATATAGGGTTTCTTCAGGAACCTACGTGACAAATATCATACCAGCACGTGGTCTAACTCTGTCAGTGCATTTTATATATAAGATAATATATACTCCCTAAATGGCAGCCTTTTAAAGAATCTTTTACAAGAAAACAAAATTGGTGAATTTAAGGTTCTTTGGGCGTAATAGGGACTGATTTTAGTATTCGTGGAAAAAATCTGTAATTTCAGTTTATCATCAATCATACCACTGGGGGTTAAGTTCACATGATGTGTAGCACTGACAAGGCAGAGAGATGACTGCCTTGCTAGTGCAACCTTCAAAAGAATTAAAACCTAATACATTAAGGCTGACAATCTTAATTTTACGATTGCAAAATCCCAGATGTTTGAAGTATAGAAAATGCCAGGCAACATGACAAAGAGAAACATTCCCGGGACAATGAAAGCCAAATTACCTCAGTGAACAAAAAGTGGAGGTTAAAGGTTGTCTTCGATCACCTGGTCTGGTGCAAATTTTAATTTTATAAATCTGAGGAGACTGATTTTTGGGCTCCTTTAAAAGTGAGAATGCTATCATAAAACCTGATCAAATGACCCTTTCGTCAATGAGTAAGATCTCTCAGTTTGTAAGAACACAGGCGTCTTAACTGTCAGTTGTAAGAACACAGGCGTCTTAGCTCTCATTTTTCAGTTGGTAAGAGCACAAGCTTCTCATTTTCCAGTTGATAAGAGCACAAGCTTCTCATTTTCCAGTTGATAAGAGCACAAGATTCTCATTTTTCAGTTGGTAAGAGCAAAAGCTTCTCATTTTCCAGTTGGTAAGAGCACAAGCCTCTCATTTTTCAGTTGGTAAGAGCAAGAGATTCTCATTTTTCAGTTGGTAAGAGCAAGAGCTTCTCATTTTTCAGTTGGTAAGAGAACAAGCCTCTCATTTTGCAGTTGGTAAGAGCAAGAGTTTCTCATTTTTCAGTTGATAAGAGCACAAGATTCTCATTTTTCAGTTGGTAAGAGCAAGAGCTTCTCATTTTCCAGTTGGTAAGAGCACAAGCCTCTCATTTTTCAGTGGGTAAGAGCAAGAGATTCTCATTTTTTCAGTTGGTAAGAGCACAAGCTTATCATTTTTCAGTTGGTAAGAGCACAAGATTCTCATTTTTCAGTTGGTAAGAGCACAAGATTGCCACCGGGACTCAATGCTCTGCCTCCGGGACCCAATGCTCTGCCACCGGGACTCAATGCTCTGCCACCTGGACTCAATGCTCGCACCATGTTTATGAATGTCTTTACCACAAGTAGAAACCATCAATATAAATGAACCTATAGTAGATGATCACCTGCCACCATGCCTGACATCATCCTGGCATCAAAACCTGGCATCAAATCCTGGAATCAAAACCTGGCATCAAATCCTGGCATCAAATCCTGCCATCGAATCCTGCCATCAAATCCTGCCATCAAATCCTGCCATCAAATCCTGCCATCAAATCCTGCCATCAAATCCTGCCATCATCCTGACATCAAATCCTGACATCAAATCCTGGCTTCCAGTAGGAGAGACACAGATCTTAACACCAAACCACGTCAAACTCTTTTTTTGTGTTCTGTCATTTATCGTGGATTATATATTCTCTGGAAATAATATCTTATGGTCTCATAAGCGATCTTTTTGCAGTGATGATCCCATCAATCAGGCTAACATATAGGATAGAACAAAATGTTTCTGTGGAAAAAAATGTGTATACCAATGATTAATGGCATGAACTGCACATTAAAGACCTCAAACTGTAACGGAGATCACAAAAAGGATATTTAGATATATATATATATATATATATATATATATATATATATATATATATATATATATATATATATATATATATATATATATATATATATATATATATATATATATATATATATATATATATATATATATATACACACATGTATGTATCTATCAAGTATCAACATAGTTAGCATACCACACAATTAATAACATCTTTCCATAACAGTAAACATTATATTGACATGATTGAAGATCATGGCAGAAATGTGTTTTTGTCAGTCGATTATTACCAATGATTTCCTGTCAACAATCAGGTAGTATTCAGGTAGATATAAATCTGTAGAAATATATACACCAGAAGGACTTTATAATCGATAGGGTCATCCGTAGAAAGGTTGACATTGACTTAAGATAGTTGACATTGACATTTTCACAGATTTGACGCTTATTGTGAAATATTGAGTGCGTTATATAACCACTATCATTGGCAAGTATAGCCTGATCGTTGGTGTGAAATCTCAAACAATAATTAGTCTTTCAGAATGAACTAGTACGGCGATATAATGTCACATTTTGACACAGCAATATCTTCTTATCTAAGTTTATTTCATCTACGAATTTCTAACCTATTCAATAAAACCATCTAAAATTAGATATCTTTATTAAAAATATGAAAACGAATATTTAGAATAACTGACATCAACCCGCAGTTGAACTGGTCTTAATTCTGTTAGTCAGAAAAAGCATATGTTGGCCAGTCTATTAATATATGCCTTTTTGTTGATTTCACTTTTAGTGTACTTACTTTTGTTTAAATGCTGTTTCTTTCTACAACAACATAAACATATGAACAGAAATCCAATAGAGTTGTTAGTGGAAGTCAACATCACATTAAAACTTTCACTGGTACTCTATGTATAAAATAAAGAATAATGATAATTAACAACAAAGTCAAATTCTCTTCGCTCACATCCATAGACCTAGTGCAAACGCATAAATACCGCACTCATTCGCTAAGGTGTGTTTCCTAATCTCTCAGAGCCGGGGCCAACTATTTTCAGGAGAAATATGCTAAAGACGTCTGGTACATAGATGTGAAGTAAAATAAGACACTGAGCTTCATAGAAGTATTATTAAAGGTGATTGATATTAATATATCTCCGTTATTATGGATGGCATCAGCACAGCATGAATGTGTACTTTGATATAGTTATTCACCTTCTTTGGAAATTTTTTTTTCCAAAATGATAAAATAATATAATATTTGGTGTATAACGTTTTATAAGCCTCATTGGCCTGCTGTATACTAGTTACAGAATGACAGTTAATAGAGTATATCCATTGTATACCCATTGTCCAGGTCATAAAAAAGTTTTTATGTTTTTTTCATCAGCTCTATTGATTAAGGTTGTTTTTCTATCCAAAATTATTCCACACTACTAGATGAGAGTGATTATTATACAGTCATTTATCTGTAGTAATGGAGTTCATGACATGACCTATAATATACACTCTTTGAAAAGGGTAGGGCATCGAGCCCCATTGACAGATGTTTATCTGACACTATAGCCTAAACAGTGCTGCAAGGGCTGACAATACAATCAAATCTAAAACCATACATGTACATGCTGGCATCTGAATGTGCGATTGCAACAGGAGCTAATGCTGTTTACCCAACGGCAATAGGGGACATTCACTTTTACCGGAAACAGAAGCTTTGGCTTGTTAACCACATCCAGACCTTCGTGACTTGTTGATGCACTTCCGGTCACGAAACATGAATCTTTTCTTTCTTCAGTGACCCCTGGGTCAGCGCTGAGATGACCTCCTTGACACATACTCATTAGACAAGGTCTTGCAATGTTATTATATACTAATACAAACACACACATACACATACACAATACAATGGATATATAATTAATAGCAAGGTTCAAACATGATGTATCAGGTGGCATCTCAAACCATGTTCAGCAAAAACATTATTCATCAGAAGGAGAACTCAACAAAGCGACGTACATAAAGAGAGCTAAACTTTCTTATTGTTTTTTAATGAAGCTAGGAAGAGATTGTTCAAAAAAGGGAAGAAAAATAAGTTATTTCTGTGATTACTGCACATCATATAAAACCGAGGCGCAATTATGTATAATTCTATCCTGCTATGTTTTATTTTAGATTCTTTTAATTGGCATATATAACAAGGTAAAATCATCGCAACTGAGTTATGATTTTCTTAAGTCTTATTTTTATAGAGAATTACACATCTTGTAGGTCGGTATCAGGAACCTGGCTGATCATTTCGGTTGGTTTAATCTACATATGTAGAGTAAGATTGGAGATAGGTCCTTGGCCGAGATGATGAGCGAGACGTTCACGCTGACTTACTCAAGACAAAAGACACGATGACTGGATAAAAACAAGGACTATAGGTTCAAGGTCTGTTACAATGAATAAATCATGAGAAAGACCTTTTATGTTTTATGTTCCTTCAGATTATGGTTTATTGTTATTCATCTCCTACTGTGTTGTGCACATTGCGAATGACATTGAATTTTGATGCATTTGATGCCTTGGTCCGAATGAATGTTTTTTCGATACTTCTCTATATATTGTAAACCTAATATTTTGGGTATGTGATCTTATAATTTTTGAGTTTGTGAGCTCATATTTTTGGTTTGTGATCTGATAATTGAAACGGTCATATGCTCTCACAAGTAATAAATATTTGGTTTTTTTTTAGAATGTCCACTACCAGTTAAGTTATCACAAATATTTGATCAGCAACACAAATAAGAAAAAATATTCATTGACAATTTGTGACTTGTCAAATGAGGATGGTAATCGATCGATCAATTAAATAATCATCAGACCTCAATAACTCCGGCCACAGTTCTATATAACGTGATATCTGGCCGCGTTGCCTATTGCAAGGTGAACGCTGGGCATGCAGCAGCTGATAACCTGAGTGTAATTAAGAATAGAGTAGCTTTGTAACAGCAGCATTGAATAATTATTTATTTATTTATTTATTTATTTATTTATTTATTTATTTATTTATTTATTTATTTATTTATTTATTTATTTATTTATTTATTTATTTATTTATTTATTTATTTATTTATTTATTTATTTATTTATTTATTTATTTATTTATTTATTTATTTATTTATTTATTTATTTATTTATTTATTTATTTATTTATTTATTTATTTATTTATTTATTTATTTATTTATTTATTTATTTATTTATTTATTTATTTATTTATTTATTTATTTATTTACTTACTTACTTACTTATTTATTTATTTATTTATTTATTTATTTATTTATTTATTTATTTATTTATTTATTTATTTATTTATTTATTTATTTATTTATTTATTTATTTATTTATTTATTTATTTATTTATTTATTTATTTATTTATTTATTTATTTATTTATTTATTTATTTATTTATTTATTTATTTATTTATTTATTCATTCATTCATTCATTCATTCATTCATTCATTCATTCATTCATTCATTCATTTATTTATTTATTTATTTATTTATTTATTTATCTATCTATCTATCTATTTATTTATTTATTTATTTATGTATTTATTTATTTATTTATTTATTTATTTATTTATTTATTCATTCATTCATTCATTCATTCATTCATTCATTCATTCAGTCAGTCAGTCAGTCAGTCATTTATTCAGTCATTCAGTCTTTTGTTAATTACTCACTCACTCACTTCTTTGTCTAACAATCTGTACCCTCTTCTTCACAAGTTAATCAATTTTAATAGGGCACCAAAATATCATTGGATAACAGTTGGGACTTCGAGATCTCCCGATTATGAGTTTCAAATTCACAAAGAGGTTGTATAGATCGAAGCTTCTCATATTTCAGAAAAGAGAATAACACTATAGACAGAGAGTCTCACATCAGAGATATTGTGTCATTCTTATCTTGAATACTCCATCGAAAGAATCATCGGTTTAAAAGATCTGAATTATGTGATATATAATTGGTGGTGGCCTAGTGGGATATATGTGATGAATATAACTCAGGGTATTTTATATTGCACTTTTTGTGCATGAGAAGGCATTTACTGTATTATATAGCAAATAAAATCAGCCCCTTAGGGTATTGGTTTTATGTGTAACTGGCCGAATGGATTTTAAACATCGAGTAAGTTGGTCATGAGCATATATGAATATATCCAGTGTAATGCAATAGTTCCAAATGTTTTAGCATTGATATGTGTCTAACAGGTTTGATGATATGCTTTGACCCTTTCTCATGGCACGATTGCTCACTCAACATTTTGCCTGGATCCACATTTCAATATAAACAAGGGCTGTGCCTATCGAAGGCGTTATAAGAATTCATCTACCCTTAACTGCAAACAGCACTCATTTGTATACATTCCACAAGATTGGCATATCATTATTCCAAAAAGGAATGCAAGATCTTCAAAATGTGGGGTTTACAATATTTGATCATTTTAAAGATTTCCTAATGGTTCATCTTGTTCATACTGTTCTCTTCAAGATCAGCCAAAATTGTATGAGCTCACATCCGCAGTAATCACTTCTTGGAATTGATATCAATGCCTCCAAAATAGTTCTCTGGTTTCGCAATTGTTTTGACAGTATTAACAATATAGAATTAGAATTTTTATATCTTTTAAAACTTCATATCAAATATTGCAATCATATTGCAATTGTCAAATAAATCAGCAAAGAATCAGCAAGAAAATGATGTTTTAGAATTGTGAAATATTGAATTGATATATTTAGTGACTTCCTCTCATCTTTTGATACCATCTCATTAATAATAATTTCATGTAAATAAACATGTGTTGTTTAAATGTAAACTCAGGCCTCTATTCAGAAAATTATCACTAATGCTTGAGATTTCTAATAGCATCCCTCATGAAATAATCCTCGATATAGTCACAAAAATCTTGACTATTTCTTGGTTTTACCAGTGGGAAAATTGAATTTAAAACTTTTGATGCAGCTATTTAGTTCAAATTTTTATACCAAAGTTTTTTTAAAAATAGAATTATCTAATTTTACAAAGAAATTTAAGAAGTGCCATCCATATCTTGGTTAAACTTTGTCGTTATGACAGCAAATAGGTATGTGGTAATTTCAAGCTTGTAGTGAATGTAGGAAACATTTAAATTGATAAAATATATTCATAATTTCATTCACTGAAATGCAATAATGCCACACACTAAGGCATTACCCTGACAGATCCATTATAAAGATATGTCCAAAAGGCATGATCATGAATGGAAATTGAGTTTAATTGCTCATTTAAATCTCTCAGGGTGAAATGGACAAGCGCCTGAGAAGGTGTGGAAGAGTCTAACTTGCGATATATCACCCCTAGAGAGTTTTAGGAGTGACAGGTTATAATTTATGAATAGCATGTTCCTGGTGTGTGTTGGAAATAATACACTGACACCCCCTTATGCTTGCTAACTTTGCTAACTTCTTGATATCAGACATTCATTTGGGGGAGAGGGTATTATCTCATATTTAATCTGAGTACTAATCTCAGCGAGCATGCACTCTCAGCATGATGACAACTCACATTCTAATCTCTACTGCTGTTACCTTGACCTGAGAATTTACTCTGTATGTCAGGTATTTTGGCTTTAGATAAAAACCGTTCATGAGATATTACTGCTGGTTTCCGAACATGACAAAGCCATCTGTGGCATTGAACCTTTGTTTTATATTCTAGCTTGCTTAAAAATCACCATCTTGACAGGTGGGAACATAAAACAACTTGAAGAAAAGAATATACCTAACGGAAATGCTTGAAATTTTAGAAGATCAATCATTGTGTAACAATCATGATGTCACGATAAATTCAGGATTGTTGTAACACTTCCAAAATTAGTGCAATCGCATGTGCTTTTTTGATTAGAGCGCCAGCTTATTAGCACCAGTTCCTCTCTGGTGATCCAAAGGTCGTTGGTTCGATCCCCAGCAATGCCTAAATTGAACTCATGATACAATTTCCCATGTGAGCTGAGACCCGTGCCTAAAGGGTTAAACCATTGTCCTTGTAAATCTGTGACCAGGTGGGTTGTCATGTTAAGGACCTGCGACTTCTGAGACAGCACTATATCTGCTACAAGTAGGTCTCATCATGAAATGGCTGAAATACTTTTGAAAGTGATGTAAAACCCCAAACAAAACAAACAAACAAACAA
This sequence comes from Amphiduros pacificus, assembly GCA_949316495.1. Lineage (NCBI taxonomy): Eukaryota > Metazoa > Annelida > Polychaeta > Phyllodocida > Hesionidae > Amphiduros > Amphiduros pacificus. The sequence continues at coordinate 18,063,427 of OX439008.1, read as the reverse complement.
ACAAAATCTTTTTGCATGTAATAGCAGGGGAATATAGTTGAAATCGTTACAATCCCAGTCTTGCTGGTGACCAGATTAGGTTTCCCAACGTGTTGTAGCTTCCCTTCTTTTTAAAACAGGTCATGGAAACTCTTTATTTTGATCTCTTGAACAACAACATAAGGTTTATTACTAGATTACGCAGCCCACTTTGTGAAGAGAAAATATAACTACAAGCATCTGTCATTATTTGTGATACAGGTTTTAGACAAGAATGGTCCGTAATTAACATGAGAATATACAGTAAAAATTTACATTTTCTCATAAAGGAACATTTTTTCTTAATGTCATGAATGTTTAAAATCAACTACAAAAACATGTAAATGAGGTCAGTCACTTAAGCTGAGCTTTTATGTGAACTTGTAATGTAGATCTCATGTGAATTATGGTGAAGAGAATGAATAACGATAATACTTAAATATAAAACTTCATGCCAACTTGTAATAAACGCTTTGAAAGAAATTTAAGTAGATATCGTGATATCTAAGTACATTATCAGAGGATACATCACATTTTCTTCTGCTAGAATACAATTATTGAGGAAAGTATCATAATCATTATCTATCAGCCATATCACTATCTATCAGCCATATCACTATCTATCAGCCATATCATTATCTATCAGCCATATCAGTATCTATCAGCCATATCAGTATCTATCAGCCATATCACTATCTATCACCCATATCACTATCTATCAGCCATATCAGTATCTATCAGCCATATCATTATCTATCGTCCATATCATTATCTATCAGCCGTATCACTATCTATCAACCATATCATTATCTATCAGCCATATCATTATCTATCAGCCATATCAGTATCTATCAGCCATATCATTATCTATCAGCCATATCAGTATCTATCAGCCATATCACTATCTATCACCCATATCATTATCTATCAACCATATCATTATCTATCAGCCATATCAGTATCTATCAGCCATATCATTATCTATCAGCCATATCAGTATCTATCAGCCATATCAATATCTATCAGCCATATCATTATCTATCAGCCATATCAGTATCTATCAGCCATATCAGTATCTATCAGCCATATCACTATCTATCACCCATATCACTATCTATCAGCCATATCAGTATCTATCAGCCATATCATTATCTATCACCCATATCATTATCTATCAGCCGTATCACTATCTATCAACCATATCATTATCTATCAGCCATATCATTATCTATCAGCCATATCAGTATCTATCAGCCATATCAGTATCTATCAGCCATATCACTATCTATCAGCCATATCACTATCTATCACCCATATCATTATCTATCAACCATATCATTATCTATCAGCCATATCAGTATCTATCAGCCATATCACTATCTATCAGCCATATCAGTATCTATCAGCCATATCATTATCTATCACCCATATCACTATCTATCACCCATATCATTATCTATCAACCATATCATTATCTATCAGCCATATCAGTATCTATCAGCCATATCATTATCTATCAGCCATATCATTATCTATCAGCCATATCAGTATCTATCAGCCATATCATTATCTATCACCCATATCACTATATATCAGCCATATCAGTATCTATCAGCCATATCATTATCTATCAGCCATATCATTATCTATCAGCCATATCATTATCTATCAGCCATATCAGTATCTATCAGCCATATCATTATCTATCAGCCATATCATTATCTATCAGCCATATCATAATCAGCCATATCATAATCAGCCATATCATTATCTATCAGCCATATCATTATATATCAGCCATATCTCTATCTATCAGCCATATCACTATCTATCAGCCATATCACTATCTATCAGCCATATCATTATCTATCAGCCATATCAGTATCTATCAGCCATATCATTATCTATCAGCCATATCATTATCTATCAGCCATATCAGTATCTATCAACCATATCATTATCTATCAGCCATATCATTATCTATCACCCATATCACTATCTATCAGCCATATCAGTATCTATCAGCCATATCATTATCTATCACCCATATCATTATCTATCAGCCATATCACTATCTATCAACCATATCATTATCTATCAGCCATATCATTATCTATCAGCCATATCAGTATCTATCAGCCATATCAGTATCTATCAGCTATATCACTATCTATCAGCCATATCATTATCTATCAGCCATATAACTATCTATCAGCCATATCATTATCTATCAGCCATATCATTATCTATCAGCCATATCATTATCTATCAGCCATATCAGTATCTATCAGCCATATCATTATCTATCACCCATATCATTATCTATCAGCCATATCACTATCTATCAACCATATCATTATCTATCAGCCATATCATTATCTATCAGCCATATCAGTATCTATCAGCCATATCACTATCTATCAGCTATATCACTATCTATCAGCCATATCATTATCTATCAGCCATATAACTATCTATCAGCCATATCATTATCTATCAGCCATATCGCTTATCTATCACCCATATCACTATCTATCAGCCATATATGTATCTATCAACCATATCATTATCTATCAGCCATATCATTATCTATCACCCATATCACTATCTATCAGCCATATCATTATCTATCAGCCATATCACTATCTATCAGCCATATCATTATCTATCAGCCATATCAGTATCTATCAGCCATATCATTATCTATCAGCCATATCATTATCTATCAGCCATATCAGTATCTATCAACCATATCATTATCTATCAGCCATATCATTATCTATCACCCATATCACTATCTATCAGCCATATCAGTATCTATCAGCCATATCATTATCTATCACCCATATCATTATCTATCAGCCATATCACTATCTATCAACCATATCATTATCTATCAGCCATATCATTATCTATCAGCCATATCAGTATCTATCAGCCATATCAGTATCTATCAGCTATATCACTATCTATCAGCCATATCATTATCTATCAGCCATATAACTATCTATCAGCCATATCATTATCTATCAGCCATATCATTATCTATCAGCCATATCATTATCTATCAGCCATATCAGTATCTATCAGCCATATCATTATCTATCACCCATATCATTATCTATCAGCCATATCACTATCTATCAACCATATCATTATCTATCAGCCATATAATTATCTATCAGCCATATCAGTATCTATCAGCTATATCACTATCTATCAGCCATATCATTATCTATCAGCCATATCATTATCTATCAGCCATATAACTATCTATCAGCCATATCATTATCTATCAGCCATATCGCTTATCTATCACCCATATCACTATCTATCAGCCATATATGTATCTATCAACCATATCATTATCTATCAGCCATATCATTATCTATCACCCATATCACTATCTATCAGCCATATCATTATCTATCAGCCATATAACTATCTATCAGCCATATCATTATCTATCACCCATATCGCTATCTATCACCCATATCATTATCTATCAGCCACATCGCTATCTATCAGCCATATCATTATCAGCCATATCATAATCAGCCATATCATTATCTATCAGCCATTTCATTATTTATCAGCCATATCATTATCTATCAGCCATATCAGTATCTATCAACCATATCATTATCTATCAGCCATATCATTATCTATCACCCATATCACTATCTATCAGCCATATCAGTATCTATCAGCCATATCATTATCTATCACCCATATCATTATCTATCAGCCATATCATGATCTATCAACCATATTATTATCTATCAGCCATATCAGTATCTATCAGCCATATCAGTATATATCAGCTATATCACTATCTATCAGCCATATCACTATCTATCACCCATATCAGTATCTATCAGCCATATCATTATCTATCAGCCATATCATTATCTATCAGCCATATCATTATCTATCAGCCATATCAGTATCTATCAGCCATATCAGTATCTATCAGCCATATCATTATCTATCAGCCATATCGCTTATTTATTGTCTCACCATGTATCCATGACATGTTAAGGCGGCCTTTGACAAACTTTTAGCAATGTTTATTCCGGTACTTTCAAAGCTTTACTACCCACGGAGTGTAATGTTCTTGTTAGTTATCTCCGAAGTCATGAACTTTTCTCTAGGAAAAACACATCATGTTTGTTTTCATGAGGCGAGGTACAAAGTGATGGGTCTCCACCTGTCATACATCTATCTGTGTAATCAGTATTGATCACTGGAGGAGTGTGGTCATTGTCTGGTCAACCACTGCTTGTGACCTGGGGTCATGACATAATATGAGTTATTACACACCAAGTCGACGTTGTCTTGACTTTTCAGGTAGTTGCTTACAATATTTTAAATGCAACATTACATGGAAACCTTTTGAGATCACGATATATTTTACTATATTCCGTTTTAAACGAGTCAAAATGGAAGCCATTACTTTGATATCAAGATTATATTTTTTTCTCATTTCCAAGATTTATCTGAATAGTGAATGGATAATTTGTAAGCAATTTCTGCCAATTAGTATTATTCTAAAGTTCAATATATGCATATCTGCGTTTGAAATGTTTTTTCTTAAAATGTCATGTAACAAGCTGTTTCACGCAATATAATCATAATGATAAGAATAACAAACCTTTAATAGCGCTCTCACAAGACAATGTGTGTTCAAAGTACTTATTGAGAATGATATGATTCACACAAAAAAACTTGCGCCACTGTACCTCCCATTTATCTTATAGAGGTGTATGCACCAGTGTCATTATTTTCTTTTTTCACTTGACAGAATTCTCAACTTGTTTGATTTGATATGGTCACATTTTATTTATAGATATTATTTCAATTGACTTGAAAACTTTGAAGGATTAACATTGAAATTTTAAAAAAATCTTCTTGATATTAACTTAAAAGATGAAATGACCCTGCTTCCATTAAAGGAATTGGGTATATATCTAATACTCCAACTCAGCTGAATAACATATTTGAAAACCTTGGAAGAGTATTGTGTTGGCTGCTATAACATATAGCAACAATATTGTAACCATGGTAACCGAAGAGTAATACCAAATTGGTACAGTACATACAGAATAGGCTATTATGGAATATTAGATATATCGCACCTGTGAGTAGCCATAATATTTAATCAGGCTCTGACTGGATTGTATGTACATGGTTTACATAGAAAAGCCTTCAGAATGAGCTATATTCACACACATGACTTAGTTCTATTTGAAATTCAAACCACCGAAATAATGTCATATGTGAAAACAAGACAATTTGGTTTAACGCCAAATTTAATTCATATATTGCATTTTGACAATACATAAAGTGAAACTGATACAGACGTTGCATTATCCTAATGACTTCTTGTACTTTTTACTTTTCTCATTACAAATAAGGTAGTTAGAAAAAATACACCATTCTCAACAAAATGATAAATTGCATGTTTTCTGACTCAGCTTTTATGCTTTGCAAAAGAGCGTAAAAAAATCTGCCTGCTAAAAGCAAATGCATGGGTATAGAGAGGTGTTGAACGTGATGCACGCTGCATTGGCCCATTACAATACATTAGATAGCTGGGCATCATTTGCAATATGATGCTCTAGCCTTCTCATACTCTTCTTCGCATTAAGACTGGTAGTATTCCTTCTGCGTTCATTAAGGTCATAATTATTTGCATTGTTGTATACTAGATTGTTTTGATATAGGTTGCAAACCGCCCCAAAAGGTCTAGATCATACAGGGTGACATTTCTAAAACTTTCTTGGCTTTTTAGTCTTGGCTTATTAGAAGGTTTTGTGGGTACATGTTGTTGATACGGAGTTACACCGGTTGCATGTGCCCCTGGCATGCAGTGGCACCTGCCACAAACACCTATATGACCTGCCACAAACACCTATATGACCTGCCACAAACACCTATATGACCTGTTGCGTGCACCTATATGACCTGTTGCATGCACCTATATGACCTGCTGCATGCACCTATATGACCTGTTGCATGCACCTATATTAACAGAGTTGTGACTCCGGTCCATTTCGTTGCATGTATCAGTTACGGTTGGAACATTCTCATTTCAAGACATTTGACAGAAGGAGCTAGTAAATCAGTTATTTTAATATACTAAAATCAAAACAGCTGATTTTGTTGATTCCATCATAAATATAGTGCAAAATCCAATATCGCTTGGGCGATTAATATATATGAAACGGCAAATATGAAAACACGACACAGTTACACAGACATTGGCATTTCTGCCACCAGGTGTCGTCAGTGTGAGGGACACAGGGTGCAGCATCTGCGGTTCTTCTCACGCGCGCCGCATAAAAGCAGTCTCTCAGTCTGAGATCGGCGCAGATGCGCTTTGACTGCAATTTGATCCGCGGGGAAGGCCATTTATGGGATTATCATTGTGTTATCATTGCATGCCGAGGGAACTCATACAAGGCGGACAGATGTTATGATGACAGAGGAAAAAAAGAGGCAATCTCAGGCGGTGGAGATGGTGCTCAGGAGCACGATCCATGGAAGAGATGTGGTGTGAGGAATCTCAAAATATCAGAAGGGTCAAACCTGACTTTGACCAAAAAAATACTTGAATGAGAAAGTTTTCCACTAAATCATTGTGTCTCATAACATGGTGTATTGTTCTCTGTGTATTTCGTTGAATACAGTGAAATAATGGTCTTCTTCAACAATGGTCACCTTCAATAATGGTCTTCTTCAACAATGGTCACCTTCAATAATGGTCATCTTTAACAATGAGCACCTTCAATAATGGTCTTCTTCAACAATGAGCACCTTCAATAATGGTCTTCTTCAACAATGGTCACCATTAATAATGGTCACCATTAATAATGGTCATTTTCAATAATGGTCATTTTCAATAATGGTCATTTTCAATAATGGTCATTTTCAATAATGGTCACCTTTGATAATGGTCATCTTAAATAATGGTCACATTTAATGGACTTACATTCTTAGAGGCCCACTTTTGTGATTTGCAGGTACATATGGCACTGGTTTGATAAATCATCTTGGTTGGTCGCTCGGCATTTTCTGCTTTACGCTATTACTTGAGAGGATATCCGGGAAAATGGATGCACTATGTCTAAATTCAGTTGGCAAGGACGGAGATATTCCCAATAAATAGTTAATCTACATTTAGACATATCTGTCTGGAGCGTTTGTCTATAATCTATAGAGATGAAAACATCTTCTGCATGATACAAAACCACGCTATGGTAAATTTAGGCGCATCTTGATTCCATCTCCGACTTTATGTATGTATATGTATGTATTTGTCAACCATAGCAACCAAATACCGGACCCAATTCATCGTAAGCTGAATACAATTGCTGTTAAGGCTAATTTAGTGGCCTGGTACATCAGATCTGTATTTGTGTGGATGTATCTTTGCATTATAAGGTGTCAAGTCTGTGGAGAACGCCAACTATATATGGCCTCTCATGTAGATGAAACGATATACACAACAAATGTCTGATCTATCTTTTTTATTTCAGACAGATGAAACCATGACAACCGAAAACAAAGACACAAAGGGAGAAGACACCAAATCTATTCGCTCCAATAGGTCAACAAAGTCCAATAAATCAGTTCGGTCCAATAGATCTAACAAATCTAGCAAATCTCGCAAAAAGTCAGGGGATGAACTCAATGTAGTAGAAAACGGCGACGTAAGTCACGAAGCTACGGAACGAGATGAGGAAAATAAAACCGGAACCGGAAACGGAGATGACGAGCTGGACGCTGAGTCAGTGTCGAGCGAAATTATGCGGGTCGAAGAAGCGGCCGCTGAAGAACAACGCAAACAAAACACAACCTTTGGTAGACTTGTGAGAACAATTCAGGTATTCCAGGTAAAATATATTTTCTATCTCTCCATCTACATCTTCAAAATATTATTTTATGAAAAAATTGTGCTTTCTTCTCTTCTTTTTCTTATTATCAATCTCTCAATTTTCTCCTTTTCTATAATATTCGACGGAGTATGTCTTATAGTAGTATTTGTGAAGTGATCGTTTTCATGATAATTACATTCAGTTAGGGTGGAGGAAATTTTTCTATCATCCTGTCTGTCTGTCAACTTTGATCTGCTCTTCAGAAACTGCTGGTCAGAATTCTCATCTATTAGTGGGTAAGGTGCTTTATTCTCAGTGGACCAATTCTATCTATTTTCCATGAGGGTCCATTTTTTCACATTTTGATAATTTGTCAAGGAGCCTGACATATCTAATAACATGACAAATATCAACCAATGAGAATCGAAATTTCAATGAAAGTTGGCGTAGAATTCAATATGTAAAATACAGTTGGATTGGTCGAAATATAGCCTCAGATTTTAAACAAAAAATATGAAATAAAACCATGTTGAGATGGAGTCAGTCCCAATATTGGGTACATATTTTTACCACAAAATTGTACTCGACCTGCAAATCTGGGTAAATACTTTAAATTATCATTTATGGAGCATTTTTAGAAAATGGTATAAAGAAGCAGTGATGAGGATAGCTGCTACGTTTATTTTACTGCAATAGCGCGAAAATATTATATTCATTGAATATATATATATATATATATATATATATATATATATATATATATATATATATATATATATGTGTGTGTGTGTGTGTGTGTGTATGTATGTGTGTGTGCGTGTGTGCATTTTGGTGCTTCCACAACTTGTGACAACTTAGCTACAGCTATCGTAACGATTTTCCGAGAAACACATTACGATATTACTTTTACTAGAACATTTGTAATTTTACAAATTACAGATGTGTTGAATATAATCTTGTTGTGTGGATCATATTATGTACTTTTAATACATCAATGCTCATCAGTTAATCTGTATTGAAATGGCCTTAATCTGTACAGTTCTGTTAACTGTGAAATTTTTTATTCTTCTTCTTGTTTCTATCTCAAATGTTCAGCAACAGCTAGGACGTGCCTGTGACTGTCTGCCGGTAATTTCAAAGTCATTATTTAGAAGTGAAAACTAATTTACTCACCACGACTGTAACGTTAACCTTTTGTTTAGTTTAATAGCACAATTATAAAAAAAACATTTTAGATGAATTAAAAACAAACTACTATTTATTGACACATTTTTCTTTGGTCAAGATCTCTAACTCCCTTTCATTTTGAATGGCATCCACGATAGCGCCATTTATCATGGCTTAAAATGTCTTCCTGACCAACCGTTTATTTTTGTTTTTAAATTATTTTCCTTGTTTACTAAATTTTATAATGTGATGTGTGATCAAATAAGTTGTAAAATATTGATTCTGAGTTGCAAAATATCGCACATTTCCAGGACTAAATTCCTAACAGAAGCTTGTTTCCTTTTAGTGCCTAAAATCTCACACAAATATACACACACACAAAAATATATTAAACTTTGATAAATTTATATCAAATACCAAATAATTATTGAAGATTGCAAGGGAGTTCACAAACATGATCGAAATACAAGTCCGAATTATGTTAAAAACAGAAAACAAAATAATATTAATCATACACATCAGAATTTGAAACAAGGGATTTCAAATTTTACCTTATACTTTGGTCAAATTTTACTTTATAATGTGTGTGTGTGTTTTTTTTATTGCCACTGTTGACATATCTATATATGCATTTATCCATGTGCTTTACGAATGAAATTCAACATTTTCAATATGGCATTGTCTGTGATGGAAATTGATGAAAATTTGAATACAAACGGCAACGTGGTTGTTTAAAGTTGATTGCTCCTGAAAAATCCACGATCGATGGTTATTTAAAGAACACAGTTATAAGAGTCATTTTAAAATTTTCTCACCAGAGGTCATTATTTTCCTCAGGGCAATCCATTTCAACACAGGCAAGATATTTACCGCCAGAGGGCACTCTAATTACGTCGCGCTATATAAGAGTAATGTTGAATAATTGTGATTATTTGCGCAGGATGTCTGATGAAGCACCATGACATCAGCTATTCATTATTTCACCATATTTGTACACTTATATCGGTATCAAGTGATAGGTTCGCTTGCTCTCCGTGGCATTCTGCATGTATATAACAGATACATTTATTTGGCTCTGATTTGCGGCAATGGCACGAAGAGGTGTGTTCAGTTTCTCTCAGAATAATCAAAACGGAGACCATTGAGTACAGAGACCATTGAGTACCCTTGGACTTCCACATTTCCGGATCCGGCCATTACATATTGGTTTACTGATATGACGTGAATTGTTTGTTTTTTGTTTTTGTTTTATTTTTCAAAAAGATATTTCAAGATTTAACATAATTCATGGTAGCCACTGTCTTATTTCAATTGCCACATAAACCAAATGTTTTCACAATATATATATATATATATATATATATATATATATATATATATATATATATATATATATATATATATATATATATATATATATATATATATATATATATATATATATATATATATATATATATATATATATATATATATATATATATATATATATATATATATATATGGCATATAAATAACATCTTTTTATGGCCAATAGACAAAGAAAGCTCTTTCTTGAGGTTCCTTGCCTTTTCTACTGTCAAGAATTGTATCATTAGGAAGGATTGATGTGATGTAATTACAGGATTATTGTGGTGGTTCTTAGGTTTATCTTAGAGATAAGCACAGAAAATCCGCCCCCTGAGTGTTTAATGTTAATGATGTTTTCGGTAATCCTATACTTCTTATGCAAAGACCCCCCATATTTCCTTTGATTCAATATTTCTCATCAATCAAAATCTAACTCTGTGTCTTACCGGAGGGGGCGATAGTCTAGTATCAAGTTACCTCCCGATCAACATTACGAGGATGCTTTACTTGCTGCTATATCAACCTTTTTTGTTTGCATCATATTATACCTTTTCCTACAAAATTTAAATTATTCACACCTTCCTTGCATTATATACCCCCCATAACTTTTATATTACATTCAATAAAGTAAATTATTACATAACAACGATATTGCACCCCAAAATAGGACAAACCATCGATATCATGATTTTAAAACTCCTTTACAGTTATTTCCTGGGCATTAATTCTGCGCACTTCCGGTTGTTATAATTTGGACAGCATCTGACGTACAGCATGGTCTCGCTTTGTTAACTTTCCTAATGTTAACATTCCTCGTCTTATGTGTAATATACATTATAAAACAGGCTATTAGGCAAACATGAGAGAATATTTTGTGATTTAGATCTCTTTTCGCCCCTGCGACACAACGTCTTTTGCGCTTGGAGGCTTGCTAAGAAACAGCTCTCCGTGACAGAATTGACGTGAAATAGTTTCATTATTATCTTAAACACAGTTAATTTATTTTCCAATATGTCTTATAGTAGCAAGTTCTACACGGGTGGGACATCTTGCAGTCATTGATTGTCATTTAATTGCCCTGATATCTGTCTCTATTTTGCTTCACCTTTGGGGCCATTATTTTCTTTTCAAAGTCTTTGACAGGAGAAAGACTGACGGTGCATGTGACTTGTCAAAATTGTGACAGGTAATAAACAGGATCGGCACCATGTGTTGAAGGAACTGTCTACTGTTCATTTCACATTGACAATTATCTCAGCAACTCCTGTGTGGCTTTGAATACATTTATCATTCAGCATAAAGAAGGTTACATCTCACCAACTGTTAGTGAATCTCGTCATGTCATTGTTACATCTCTTTATCATTTTACACTCCAATCTAGGCTGTGATGAATTAATAGCTTTAATCTTAATATCTACTCGAGAGAAATTAATGAGTATATTTATTTCAGTAAAATTACATGATGAATACAAGGTCAAAATCAATCATGATGAATCAAACATGGTAAATCAAACATGATAAATCAAACATGGTAAATCAAACATGGTAAATCAAACATGATAAATCAAACATGGTAAATCAAACATGATAAATCAAACATGGTAAACCAAACATGAAGAATCAAACATATTAATCAAGCAACATAAATCAAGCAACATAAATCAAGCAACATAAATCAAGCAACATAAATCAAGCAACATAAATCAAGCAACATAAATCAAGCAACATAAATCAAGCAACATAAATCAAGCAACATAAATCAAGCAACATAAATCAAGCATGGAAAATCAAGCATGGAAAATCAAGCATGATATATCAAACTTGATTAATCAAGCATAATGAATCGCGTGTGATATATTCATTAGCAATATCTATGTCTGTATCTTTAATAGTGGAACACTGCATGGCTCCCATTTTATATACGCATTTTCCAAAATTCTCTTTACAACTTAACGCTTGCAGCTGAAGCATATTTGGCAACTTTTCAAAGTTGTGTACCTTTTATCCTCTGATAATTTGGAAATCAATAGATATATTGGGTGAGATAATATTTCATTCCAGAAACACGAACACTTGCGCCTGTGCGAGGGCATTTTCTCAGTTATTTTATTGTAGTGGTTTATCCCGTGCCAAGAGGATTCAAATATGGATCAAAATTCAAAGAAGCCGCAAAGAAGACAGGTACCAAAAGCCCATCCGTCACTTATTGCGTGACACACTTCAATATGTAGTCACTTTTCAATGATAAATGATAACTGTTTTTTGTCTCAGCGCATATATGGAAAAAAAATTTTATAATAAAAGTACTGTACTGTGGAAACAAATGGTTGTCTTCCAAGGATTGATTTGACAAAGCTTCCATTGACAACAGCATTGTTGTCACAAGGTCTATGCCCTGTGAACATTGACATAACTAATGGCCCTGAGTAAATGTACACAGGTTTGTTAATATACAAGCCAAATAGAGACACCGGTAGATATATTGGCTCGATTGTCGCCGTGCTTGTTCACGACCACACTCTAATTGTCGCCACAAGCATTGTTTGCAAGAGGTTACTAGCTCAGATATTGCAGGTCATTGCTTCATATAGCAGATCATTGCTTCATATAGCAGGTCACTGCTTCATATAGCAGGTCATTGCTTCATATAGCAGGTCATTGCTTCATATAGCAGGTCATTGCTTCATAAACCAGATCATTGCTTCATATGGCAGGTCATTACTTCATTCAGCAGGTCATTGCTTCATATAGCAGGTCATTGCTTCATATGGCAGATCATTGCTTCATTTAGCAGGTCATTACTTCATTCAGCAGGCCATTGCTTTATATAGCAGGTCATTGCTTCATATGGCAGGTCATTACTTCATACGGCAGATCATTACTTCATTTAGCAGGTCATTTCTTCATTCAGCAGGACATTGCATCATATAGAATGAGACCATTATATATGAATAATTAACATCCTCTATTGTATTCTCAAATATTTCAACCTATATCTTATCTGTCATTTATTCCTATTTAGAAGCTTAGAGAAAACTAGGTTGATAATTTTCTATTGGATAATATTCTACAAAACCAGGCCATATTAGAACATTGGACCTGCGCGATGAGAGAGAGGGATGCAGGCATGTAATATTACTCCTATTAGGCATATTAAGTGATCATTAAAGCATATAATGTGAGTCCTGGGGAGAGAGCTTTGCGAAGAGTAATATCTATTTTACTCCGTGCAAACGTGGGCAGTGAGAATTTATCATATCTTTTGGTCAATCACAGAGATTGGTAAAGCATACGGGTCATTTTATTTGATGATAACCATGACAGCTGCCTCGACCTTGAGACGTACTATTGTAGTAGTCTTACTAAATGTGACAATATTTATTTCAAAATGTAACTGATAAACTATCTTATTGGAAGCTTTGTGATAATAAAAGCATGAAAACAAAAGTTGCCTATAAGCGTATTGTGGATCACTATCTTGTTTTACCAGATGAGTTTTTCAGCACTTCCGATTTTATTTGTGCAGTTTCGGTGTTTTGTATTCAATGGGACAGTATGGCCACCCTCAATCGGCCTATTGAAAACAATATACCGGAAGTGCACAAAGAAACTCTCTAAAATCGAATTATAAAAAAACAAGATGGTTATCCTCAATCAGACTATATCAATAATGAGGATATGAGAATTTCTCTCTCACCTGCTTCCCTCAATTACCTAGTTAGCTGGCTGGCTTACTCCATGAAGGAACTAAGCATTGCAACCATGGTCAACACATCCGCTGCTGCCAACTTTCAATGGGGCCTGTCCTTTTGGTGACATAGAGCCTGAACTGTATTAAACAATATATTGAAAGCAATGGCATTATGTATTGGTACGTGATCAGACAGGACAATGCATTGATCCAGGAAGTCTCTGTACCGTCTCACGCAGGGAATACTGAACGCGAACGATGTTGAAGGTGAGGGAGGAAATACAAGTAATTATTGGCGATTATTGATATGGAGAAGTCTACAGATAAGGTGAGAACAGATGCTGTATCTGTCATCCGAAAATATCTGGTGAATCGAAGATTTCTACACTATTTACCACACGTTATACCAAGAAATGTACAGACAGTTCATTTCTTATGTATTGAATCCCTCTGTTTTTGTATTGCTATTTATGATTTAGCCTATATATATATATATATATATATATTTGTATTACAAACAGGTAGCTAGTGGTCCAGTGAATAGAGACGGGGACCAATACATATGCACGCAAATAATCTCAATAGATCTCTATGGCAACCACATATACAAGTATAATAAGTGGTTATAATAACTACCGGGCTATCCATAGCAGAAGTGGACCTGATTAAGTGGTGACTTCTCTCTCACATCAGTATCTGTCGTCATTGGGGAAAATGTGCTTGAGGGATTGGCCGCAAGTCATGAATATTGACCCAAATCATGGAGTTCTTGGATTGGTGAAAAAATACGTGGATGTTCACATCTCAAGGCACATGGCAATACTTAGATCATCATCATCATCATCATCATCATCATCACCATCACCATCATCATCATCATCATCATCATCATCATCATCATCATCATCATCATCATCATTAAAGGGCAAAGACGATAGTATGAAATACAATATGATCACAATCATATTTTGAAATAAATTGGAAAGTTAAAACTATTTCAATATCTGCAATGATTTTGAATATTTGATACAATCGATAATTGAACTCGAATTAGATGCTTTACATGGAAATACAGCTGAGACTCACCTGTAAATTTGACTTATTGTTGCTTGGTTTTTAATCTTACATTACTGAAATATATAACGCAGTGATCATATTTTAGAATTCATTGGCATATTGTTTTGTCATAAAAACAATGTAATTTCCACACTCCTTTGGTATAATTTTTAACACATGGAAAATTGAAAATAAAATTATCACATTAAATAAAACAAACATCTTAAATATTAAGTCTCAGTGGAGAGCTAGTGACAGAGTCTCAGTGGAGAGTTTGTGTCCTAGTGACAGGGCCTCAATGGAGAGCTTGTGTCCTAGTGACACTCAGTGGAGAGTTGGTGTCCTAGTGACAGAGTCTCAGTGGAGAGCTAGTGACAGAGTCTCGTTGGAGAGCTGGTGTCCTAGTGACAGAGTCGCAATGGAGAGCTGGTGTCCTAGTGACAGAGTCTCAGTGGAGAACTAGTGACAGTGTCAAGGTTGAGCAACTTGCTCAGTGACTGGGTCTTAGTGGATACCACGTGTCGTAGGACCAGGTGTCGCAATTTGAACAGGTGTCCTGAATTATTAATAAAGAATGGTTGCATAAGCACAATCCTCCTTTGATCAATATTGTCGATCTTCTTTCATCATAGAATTTAAATAAACCTGACACAATTTTGCGACAGAGGATATGTTAGAATTGTCCACATATTAAAGCTAATTAATCTTACCATAAAACATTAAGATACTCAAAGAGACAGGTAGTGCACCAACCAGTTATATACTACTCATTATGAGCAGTTTTGAATTTGTAAATATTACAATAACTCCAATATAGCAATAATGATCATGGGTTTCCAAATACTGGCAGCTGGTTTTTAGTTATTAAATTTCTGGCATGGTGTCTTTAACATCCACTAATAGTTGGCAGACTTGATGGTCTTGATCTATCATTTCAGGGAAGGGATTCGTTCATAAATTATATCAATTAGAACATACACCATTTGTCTTGTTGCATGTCAGTGACAAATATGGTAGCTTGTCAAAGCAAAAGCATGTGAAAACATTGCAAAGATGATACGCCTGCAGGATATTGAATCAAGTCTTGGTGTTCACACCCTTCCGCACAATTCACTGTTCTATGTAAGTCATTGTCTTCAATGGAGCTACATTAACAATATCCCCAGGATACTCTGTGGCATTTCAAACTGACATGCCACCAATATTGTTCTGTGATGTGGATGGTAATGACTGTATTTGTTATCTATATTCACAGTATAGTGTTTGTCTTCCAGGTGATTCGATCCTGGGCAACAGGGCGACGGCAGAGTGAGCCCCATGAGAGACCCGATTCGTTTTTGGAGAGGTTTGCCCTTGGCAACAAGCAAGGTCAAGGCGCCACCGCTGGCAGAAGATGCACGGACCCAAGGTAGGTAGTTATAATGAAAGTGGCTCACGATTACAGCACTGGTAGTTGATGCATGGACCCAAGGTAGGCAGTTATAATGAAGGTGTCTCACGATTACAGCACTGGTAGTTGATGCACAGACCCAAGGTAGGCAGTTATAATGAAGGTGTCTCACGATTACAGCACTGGTAGTTGATGCAGGGACCCAAGGTAGGCAGTTACAATGAAGGTGTCTCACGGCTACAGCACTGGTAGTTGATGCAGGGACCCAAGGTAGGCAGTTATAATGAAGGAGTCTTACGATTACAGCACTGGTAGTTGATGCATCGACCCAAGGTAGGCAGTTATAATGAAGGAGTCTTACGATTACAGCACTGGTAGTTGATGCATCGACCCAAGGTAGGCAGTTATAATGAAGGAGTCTTACGATTACAGCACTGGTAGTTGATGCAGGGACCCAAGGTAGGCAGTTATAATGAAGGAGTCTTACGATTACAGCACTGGTAGCTGATGCAGGGACCCAAGGTAGGCAGTTATAATGAAGGTGTCTCACGATTACAGCACTGGTAGTAGATGTACAGACCCAAGGTAGGCAGTTATAATGAAGGTGTCTTATGATTACAGCACTGGTAGTTGATGCACAGACCCAAGGTAGGCAGTTATAATGAAGGTGTCTTACGATTACAGCACTGGTAGTTGATGCACAGACCCAAGGTAGGCAGTTATAATGAAGGTGTCTCACGATTACAGCACTGGTAGTTGACGCAGAGACCCAAGGTAGGCAGTTATAATGAAGGTGTCTCACTGTTACAGCACTGGTAGTTGATGCAGGGACCCAAGGTAGGCAGATATAATGAAGGTGTCTCACTGTTACAGCACTGGTAGTAGATGTACAGACCCAAGGTAGGCAGATATAATGAAGGTGTCTCACGATTACAGCACTGGTAGTTGATGCAGGGACCCAAGGTAGGCAGTTATAATGAAGGTGTCTCACGATTACAGCACTGGTAGTTGATGCAGGGACCCAAGGTAGGCAGTTATAATGAAGGTGTCTCACGATTACAGCACTGGTAGTTGATGCAGGGACCCAAGGTAGGCAGTTATAATGAAGGTGTCTCACGATTACAGTATTGGTAGTTAATGCACAGACCCAAGGTAGGCAGTTATAATGAAGGTGTCTCACGATTACAGCACTGGTAGTAGATGTACAGACCCAAGGTAGGCAGTTATAATGAAGGTGTCTCACTGTTACAGCACTGGTAGCTGATGCAGGGACCCAAGGTAGGCAGTTATAATGAAGGTGTCTCACTGTTACAGCACTGGTAGTAGATGTACAGACCCAAGGTAGGCAGTTATAATGAAGGTGTCTCACGATTACAGCACTGGTAGTTGATGCAGGGACCCAAGGTAGGCAGTTATAATGAAGGTGTCTCACGATTACAGTATTGGTAGTTAATGCACAGACCCAAGGTAGGCAGTTATAATGAAGGTGTCTCACGATTACAGCACTGGTAGTTGATGCACAGACCCAAGGTAGGCAGTTATAATGAAGGTGTCTCACGATTACAGCACTGGTAGTTGATGCAGGGACCCAAGGTAGGCAGTTATAATGAAGGTGTCTCACGATTACAGTATTGGTAGTTAATGCACAGACCCAAGGTAGGCAGTTATAATGAAGGTGTCTCACGATTACAGCACTGGTAGTAGATGTACAGACCCAAGGTAGGCAGTTATAATGAAGGTGTCTCACTGGTACAGCACTGGTAGTAGATGTACAGACCCAAGGTAGGCAGTTATAATGAAGGTGTCTCACGATTACAGTACTGGTAGTTGATGCACGGACCCAAGGTAGGCAGTTATAATGAAGGTGTCTTACGATTACAGCACTGGTAGTTGATGCACAGACCCAAGGTAGGCAGTTATAATGAAGGTGTCTCACGATTACAGTATTGGTAGTTAATGCACAGACCCAAGGTAGGCAGTTATAATGAAGGTGTCTCACGATTACAGCACTGGTAGTAGATGTACAGACCCAAGGTAGGCAGTTATAATGAAGGTGTCTTACGATTACAGCACTGGTAGTTGATGCACAGACCCAAGGTAGGCAGTTATAATGAAGGTGTCTCACGATTACAGTATTGGTAGTTAATGCACAGACCCAAGGTAGGCAGTTATAATGAAGGTGTCTCACGATTACAGCACTGGTAGTAGATGTACAGACCCAAGGTAGGCAGTTATAATGAAGGTGTCTTACGATTACAGCACTGGTAGTTGATGCAGGGACCCAAGGTAGGCAGTTATAATGAAGGTGTCTCACGATTACAGTATTGGTAGTTAATGCACAGACCCAAGGTAGGCAGTTATAATGAAGGTGTCTCACGATTACAGCACTGGTAGTTGATGCAGGGACCCAAGGTAGGCAGTTATAATGAAGGAGTCTTACGATTATAGCACTGGTAGTTGATGCACAGACCCAAGGTAGGCAGTTACAATGAAGGTGTCTCACGATTACAGCACTGGTAGTAGATGTACAGACCCAAGGTAGGCAGTTATAATGACGGTGTCTCACGATTACAGCACTGGTAGTTGACACAGAGACCCAAGGTAGGCAGTTATAATGAAGGTGTCTCACGATTACAGCACTGGTAGTAGATGCACAGACCCAAGGTAGGCAGTTACAATGAAGGTGTCTCACGATTACAGCACTGGTAGAATATGTACAGACCCAAGGTAGGCAGTTATAATGACGGTGTCTCACGATTACAGCACTGGTAGTTGACGCAGAGACCCAAGGTAGGCAGTTATAATGAAGGTGTCTCACTGTTACAGCACTGGTAGTAGATGTACAGACCCAAGGTAGGCAGTTATAATGAAGGTGTCTCACTGTTACAGCACTGGTAGTTGATGCACAGACCCAAGGTAGGCAGTTATAATGAAGGTGTCTCACGTTTACAGCACTGGTAGTTGATGTAGGGACCCAAGGTAGGCAGTTATAATGAAGGTGTCTTACGATTACAGCACTGGTAGTTGATGCACAGACCCAAGGTAGGCAGTTATAATGAAGGTGTCTCACGATTACAGTACTGATAGTTGATGCACAGACCCAAGGTAGGCAGTTACAATGAAGGTGTCTCACGATTACAGCACTGGTAGCTGATGCATCGACCCAAGGTAGGCAGTTATAATGAAGGTGTCTCACGATTACAGCACTGGTAGTTGATGCATCGACCCAAGGTAGGCAGTTATAATGAAGGTGTCTCACGATTACAGCACTGGTAGTTGATGCATCGACCCAAGGTAGGCAGTTATAATGAAGGTGTCTCACGATTACCGTATTGGTAGTTAATGCACAGACCCAAGGTAGGCAGTTATAACGAAGGTGTCTTATGATTACAGCACTGGTAGTTGATGCACGGACCCAAGGTAGGCAGTTATAACGAAGGTGTCTCACGATTACAGTACTGATAGTTGATGCACGGACCCAAGGTAGGCAGTTATAATGAAGGTGTCTCACGATTACAGTATTGGTAGTTAATGCACAGACCCAAGGTAGGCAGTTATAATGAAGGTGTCTCATGATTACAGCACTGGTAGTTGATGCACGGACCCAAGGTAGGCAGTTATAATGAAGGTGTCTCACGATTACAACACTGGTAGTTGATGCAGGGACCCAAGGTAGGCAGTTACAATGAAGGTGTCTCACGATTACAGTATTGGTAGTTAATGCACAGACCCAAGGTAGGCAGTTATAATGAAGGTGTCTTATGATTACAGCACGTGTAGTTGATGCAGGGACCCAAGGTAGGCAGTTATAAGGAAGGTGTCTCACGATTACAGTATTGGTAGTTAATGCACAGACCCAAGGTAGGCAGTTATAATGAAGGTGTCTCACGATTACAGTACTTGTAGTTGATGCAGCGACCCAAGGTAGGCAGTCATAATGAAGGTGTCTCACGATTACAGCACTGGTAGTTAATGCACGGACCCAAGGTAGGCAGTTATAATGAAGGTGTCTCACCATTACAGCACTGGTAGTTGATGCAGGGACCCAAGGTAGGCAGTCATAATGAAGGTGTCTCACGATTACAGCACTGGTAGTTGATGCTAGGACACAAGGTAGGCAGTTATAATGAAGGTGTCTTACGATTACAGCACTGGTAGTTGATGCACAGACCCAAGGTAGGCAGTTATAATGAAGGTGTCTCACGATTACAGCACTGGTAGTTGATGCACAGACCCAAGGTAGGCAGTTATAATGAAGGTGTCTCACGATTATAGCACTGGTAGTTGATGCAGGGACCCAAGGTAGGCAGTTATAATGAAGGTGTCTCACGGCTACAGCACTGGTAGTTGATGCAGGGACCCAAGGTAGGCAGTTATAATGAAGGTGTCTCACGATTATAGCACTGGTAGTTGATGCAGGGACCCAATGTAGGCAGATATAATGAAGGTGTCTTACGATTACAGCACTGGTAGTTGATGCACAGACCCAAGGTAGGCAGTTATGATGAAGGTGTCTTACGATTACAGCACTGGTAGTTGATGCACAGACCCAAGGTAGGCAGATATAATGAAGGTGTCTCACGATTATAGCACTGGTAGTTGATGCACAGACCCAAGGTAGGCAGTTATAATGAAGGTGTCTTACGATTACAGCACTGGTAGTTGATGCACAGACCCAAGGTAGGCAGATATAATGAAGGTGTCTCACGATTATAGCACTGGTAGTTGATGCAGCGACCCAAGGTAGGCAGTCATAATGAAGGTGTCTCACGATTACAGCACTGGTAGTTGATGCACAGACCCAAGGTAGGCAGTTATAATGAAGGTGTCTTACGATTACAGCACTGGTAGTAGATGTACAGACCCAAGGTAGGCAGTTATAATGAAGGTGTCTCACGATTACAGTTCTGGTAGTTGATGCACAGACCCTAGGTAGGCAGTTATAATGAAGGTGTCTCACGATTATAGCACTGGTAATTGATGCAGGGACCCAAGGTAGGCAGTTATAATGAAGGAGTCTTACGATTACAGCACTGGTAGTAGATGTACAGACCCAAGGTAGGCAGTTATAATGACGGTGTCTCACGATTACAGCACTGGTAGTTGACGCAGAGACCCAAGGTAGGCAGTTATAATGAAGGTGTCTCACGATTACAGCACTGGTAGTAGATGCACAGACCCAAGGTAGGCAGTTACAATGAAGGTGTCTTACGATTACAGCACTGGTAGAATATGTACAGACCCAAGGTAGGCAGTTATAATGACGGTGTCTCACGATTACAGCACTGGTAGTTGACGCAGAGACCCAAGGTAGGCAGTTATAATGAAGGTGTCTCACTGTTACAGCACTGGTAGTAGATGTACAGACCCAAGGTAGGCAGTTATAATGAAGGTGTCTCACTGTTACAGCACTGGTAGTTGATGCACAGACCCAAGGTAGGCAATTATAATGAAGGTGTCTCACGTTTACAGCACTGGTAGTTGATGTAGGGACCCAAGGTAGGCAGTTATAATGAAGGTGTCTTACGATTACAGCACTGGTAGTTGATGCACAGACCCAAGGTAGGCAGTTATAATGAAGGTGTCTCACGATTACAGTACTGATAGTTGATGCACAGACCCAAGGTAGGCAGTTACAATGAAGGTGTCTCACGATTACAGCACTGGTAGCTGATGCATCGACCCAAGGTAGGCAGTTATAATGAAGGTGTCTCACGATTACAGCACTGGTAGTTGATGCATCGACCCAAGGTAGGCAGTTATAATGAAGGTGTCTCACGATTACAGCACTGGTAGTTGATGCATCGACCCAAGGTAGGCAGTTATAATGAAGGTGTCTCACGATTACAGTATTGGTAGTTAATGCACAGACCCAAGGTAGGCAGTTATAATGAAGGTGTCTTATGATTACAGCACTGGTAGTTGATGCACGGACCCAAGGTAGGCAGTTATAACGAAGGTGTCTCACGATTACAGTACTGATAGTTGATGCACGGACCCAAGGTAGGCAGTTATAATGAAGGTGTCTCACGATTACAGTATTGGTAGTTAATGCACAGACCCAAGGTAGGCAGTTATAATGAAGGTGTCTCATGATTACAGCACTGGTAGTTGATGCACGGACCCAAGGTAGGCAGTTATAATGAAGGTGTCTCACGATTACAACACTGATAGTTGATGCACAGACCCAAGGTAGGCAGTTACAATGAAGGTGTCTCACGATTACAGTATTGGTAGTTAATGCACAGACCCAAGGTAGGCAGTTATAATGAAGGTGTCTAATGATTACAGCACGTGTAGTTGATGCAGGGAGCCAAGGTAGGCAGTTATAATGAAGGTGTCTCACGATTACAGTATTGGTAGTTAATGCACAGACCCAAGGTAGGCAGTTATAATGAAGGTGTCTCACGATTACAGTACTTGTAGTTGATGCAGCGACCCAAGGTAGGCAGTCATAATGAAGGTGTCTCACGATTACAGCACTGGTAGTTAATGCACGGACCCAAGGTAGGCAGTTATAATGAAGGTGTCTCACCATTACAGCACTGGTAGTTGATGCAGGGACCCAAGGTAGGCAGTCATAATGAAGGTGTCTCACGATTACAGCACTGGTAGTTGATGCTAGGACACAAGGTAGGCAGTTATAATGAAGGTGTCTTACGATTACAGCACTGGTAGTTGATGCACAGACCCAAGGTAGGCAGTTATAATGAAGGTGTCTCACGATTATAGCACTGGTAGTTGATGCAGGGACCCAATGTAGGCAGATATAATGAAGGTGTCTCACGATTATAGCACTGGTAGTTGATGCAGCGACCCAAGGTAGGCAGTCATAATGAAGGTGTCTCACGATTACAGCACTGGTAGTTGATGCACAGACCCAAGGTAGGCAGTTATAATGAAGGTGTCTTACGATTACAGCACTGGTAGTAGATGTACAGACCCAAGGTAGGCAGTTATAATGAAGGTGTCTCACGATTACAGTTCTGGTAGTTGATGCACAGACCCAAGGTAGGCAGTTATAATGAAGGTGTCTCACGATTATAGCACTGGTAGTTGATGCAGGGACCCAATGTAGGCAGTTACAATGAAGGTGTCTCACGGCTACAGCACTGGTAGTTGATGCAGGGACCCAAGGTAGGCAGTTATAATGAAGGTGTCTCACGATTACAGCACTGGTAGTTGATGCAGGGACCCAAGGTAGGCAGTTATAATGAAGGTGTCTCACGATTACAGCACTGGTAGTTGCCAGTTGTTATTTAAATCAGCTGATTTTGTGATGCCATGAGAATAAAGAGGTCCTAATGCGGTTTAGTCCAATTTTTATTGTCCTTTATTTTGTAATATTTGATTATATATGATAAAAGAGTTAAAACATATTTGTACCATAATAAAACACATATATATATATACACATATATATAGTCTACACGCTTAACATTTGGGTAAAATGGAGATTATTTGATATGACTTTCGACATTCTGTCTTTGAATATGCCCAAGTATACTGCTCACTGAACAATTTGCCTGGATCCATATTTCAAAACATACATGGATAAACCTCATCCCAGAGTTCTTGACAATTCTTAAATTTGAACACATAGCTGCAAACATCACTTATTTTAGTATAGTTCATCGTATAGTGATGTATAAATTGCGTCATAGATGATCATTAAAATAATTACCCATCTGCGCAGGACGAGAAGTGTAACTGTTGTAAAAATTAATGTACCGGAAGTCTCAAACTGAGGCTATGTTCAGATTAGTAGAGAAAGGTATTAAATGTTCCAGATGTGCAAACAATTCTCTGAGATTATTCATCGCCTGACAATATTACATCTCACCTTTGAATATCTGAGAAGTTCGTCCAGTAGTTTCAGAGAAAAAGATCGATGATGATATATAATTGTTAAGCTGATCATAAAGTTCTTATGTTATTGTGAGTGTTGGCAGCCATTCAATCACCCCTGCCTTCCTTTCTCCTGAAGGTCTCAAGCTAAAGCTATAAAATAAGTTATTACTACTAATGAGGCACTAATTATGAGACACTGGATGATTCAGATGTCTGATATTTTCTATGCCTAGGTGGAGCCACATCATTGCATACTTAATAGACTATGCTATTCCAAATCTATATTAGGACTAGCAAGGACCTCTCGTTGCAATGGGTTTGTGCAGCGGGCGAATAGTGTCACTATTTTGGAGGGGATTGCTCTGATCGATTGACATAAATATTGAACAGGGTAACCCTAACAACAACCACATATTTCCAGTGACGTGTGACCGGAGTTCCGGGCACGGCATACGGGCACTTGCGAGGTGGTTTACTGTCCATATATGGACAGTTATTAGTGCCTACATACTTAACAACTCAGTGATGGCTATTGAATAGTTATTGAATAGTAAATTTAAAAAAAAAACAATCTCAGTTTTATGGAAAATTGATAGAATTGGTCCCATAAAGATACAACACCTAATATACCAATAGCTAAAAACATAAGATGAAATGGAGAAAATTAAAGTTGACGGACAGCTGATAGTGTTTTGCGGCAAATAATACTTGTATATTGGCCCAGAAGATATTGTCGCATTGCTGTGGACGGATTGTATGACACATTTTGTCCGTATTATGTTAGTGGTGAAGAAAAAAACGAAGTCTGGGAGATGTCATACAGAGGTACATGGACATGGAGTTAACATTTTGTTGGTCTCTATTATATTTATTTAAAACATTGTGATTGGAATTATCTCAAATCAAAGTTTGTTAAATGAAACTGTGAAGCGATTGACCTTTCACATAACAAACTGAACGCTAATTGCTTTAAGAATAAGATTGGAATTGGAGCCATTTGACATATGACAGACACTAAAAGGGCATACACTATTATAATGTGCCGGTTCTATGTTAATCTGCTAGGTTAACCATATAACAATGAATCACATGGACACGTTTTTTTTTCATTCCTATTGTATGTTTTCTCCTCTCCCAGATTTTGGTTGACATGGACCGTGGATCCTTCGTCCAATTTCTACTATCGCTGGCTTGGCGTGATTTCCTTTGCGGTCCTCTACAATCTGGTGATCATCATTGCAAGGGCTGTGTTTTGGAAGCTGCAGGATCAGTATATTATCGCCTGGCTCGTCATGGATTATATCTGTGACGTCATCTATCTTATGGACATGTTTGTCCAATTCAGAACAGGTGAGTCCGTGCGCATGCGCAATGCACCTCTTGACAAAAATATCAATATTAAAATATAAGGCTTTAAAAGAAAAACTTGATTATCTCTTAATGAAATTATCTGTAGAATATTCTTAATGATAGTCTTAATAATTCAGATAAATGCTCTTTTGTATTATATTTCTCTTATTTAGTTTATGTTACAATAAGCATGTTATTTGTGAATTGCATGTCTTCAATAACACAAGGATGATTGCTAACAATGCAAACTTTTATAATGTTTGAATGATAATCAGGTCTTATTGCATCCATTGTAAAAGTTTTGCTGTGTGCATCTTCTCGTGTTGTGGTGTCTTTGTGTCAATGAATGTTGTATGAAAGAGAATGAAAAGTGCAGATTCAAAATGTTTACAATATTTAACTTTTTCCACATGAATGATATGTAGTTTTATGAACAGCTATATACTAAACAATACAATGTAGCAGTGTATATATACTCTTCTCTTATGTGTTTTTTCTCTGGCGCTTGCGGCTTCACAATTTTTACAAATGCACACTTTTCTGAATTTTATATGACAATTTTTACAAATGCACACTTTTTCTGAATAATACATGGTGTTCATTTATCAATTGTTTTTTTTTCACAAAAAATCAAAATCAGAGATTCTAAGTGAGAACATTTATCAATAAACAAATAACTACAGTCTAAAACCAAACAAGATATGTACCAAAATATGTTGCTAAATCCCAAACGCATATGGCATTACACAGCCTCCTTACCTCACCCAGATCTCAAACTTACTATTCAACTTTAATACAATAGAGGGTAAACATTAAAGAACAACAATCAACTTAAAGATATTGAAAAAAAATATCCTTAAATTCCGTGCCAACCCTTTTGCGTCTATTTGCTGATTGAAGCATGTTCTTCGGTGAAAATGACAGAGTTCTCCAGTAGTGTATCGAGTTGTGATTACGGGTCCAGTTATTACAAAGCATGAAGCATTTTGCTGCTTCAACAACCTCATATTGCATACGATCGTGCATGATTTTGGAATTACACTATTGTAAACCCCCTGGTGAATATACTCCCAGGTGTTTCTGCATGTCAGGTATGGAACTTCTCGTGATCTCATAATGAAGATTTCAATGCTATTTTCTGATCATATTTAAGGGTCCTGTTCTCCGACACACGTATATGATGAGATTAATCTTAATGATAGCGTGACCCTTAAACATGATCATGTACAATATAGATGCGTAGGTCGATTTTTAACATTCAACCTACACTGGTTAAGTTTATCATGTAGTGGTCTGTTTTCAGGCTACTTTGACCAAGGACTGCTGGTAACAGATACCACACTTCTCCGCCAACACTACATGAAGAAATACACCTTCAAATTGGACTGTCTTAGTGTTTTACCAACAGATTTATCATATATTATCTTTGGATACTATAAACCTTATATCCGGTTCAACAGACTGTTGAGAATGAAACGGCTGCTCAAGTTCTTTGACCACACTGACACCAGAACCAATTATCCAAATGTATTCAGAATAGTCAACCTTGTTCTCTATATTCTCATCATTATTCATTGGAACGCCTGTTTTTATTTCTTGATGAGTGCTTGCGTTGGTTTTGGTGTAGATGGTTGGGTTTACTTCAATATCTCTCAAGCGTATCCAGGAAATGGTTCCCTGACGCGCATGTATGTTTACAGTTTTTATTGGTCTACTTTGACGTTGACAACCATTGGAGAAACCCCCAAACCTGAGAGTGACATGGAGTATCTATTTGTGGTGGTTGACTTTCTTATTGGGGTACTTATTTTTGCCACTATTGTCGGCAACGTTGGTAGCATGATAACAAACATGAACACAGCGCGCACCAATTTCCAACATAGAATGGATGGTGTGAAGCGATACATGGAACTCCGGAAGGTGGACAAAGCGCTGGAGAGGAGAGTCATTAAATGGTTTGGATACATGTGGCTTAACAAAGAGTCCGTGGATGAGGAGACTGTTTTATCCCGCTTACCAGATAAACTAAAAGCAGAGATTGCAATAAACGTTCACTATGAGACTCTGAAGAGAGTGAGTATATTTCAAGGATGTGAACCCGGGTTGTTAGTTCAGCTGGTGTTAAAACTTCGGTTGTCAGTGTTCAGTCCTGGTGATTATGTGTGCCGGAAAGGCGACATAGGTCGGGATATGTACATCGTCAAGCAAGGCTTACTCAGTGTCGTTGGAAGCGATGGTTCAGTGTACGCCTCCTTGAGTGAAGGAAGTGTCTTTGGTGAGGTTAGCTTATTGAATATTGCTGGAAATATGACCGGAAACCGACGGACAGCCAATGTTAGAAGTGAAGGATATTCGGATTTGTTTATTCTCTCCAAAGATGACTTATGCAGCGCATTGCAGGATTATCCTGAAGCTAAGAGTAAACTGATAGAAAGAGGTAAAGAGTTATTGATGATGGATAATCTATTGGATTTGGTTCAAGCTAGAGAAGCTGATCTGTATGAGGTTAAAGAAGAGGAGAGATATAATAAGTTAGAATCAACTCTGGACGTTGTGACCACGAGACTTTCAAGGCTCTTGGCAGAATTTGTGTAAAGCCAAATGAAGATTAAGCAAAGACTCACAGAACTTGAGAAGACAATGAGAAGAGACGTTAAACTGAAGGTCGCAGTTGACAAATATGAAAAACTCAGTCTTTCCAACCTGTCAGCTCTGTCTTCACTCTCACTGAATGAACATGATGAAATTGGATGAATATGGAACACATGAATAAACTGTGGCGAGATTAAATTTCAAACCCTAGAGACTTAGCTGTAAATATAAAATTGATAATAAAGTTCGACCAAGCTGTGTTTCTGAGGTAAATGTCTATTAAATAATAATTAAAGACCAATTTTAACTGTAAACTTTAATGGTGAACTAAAACAATATGTTTCTAACAATACTAATTCAAAGCAGTCTCAACCACCATAATAAAAAGATCCAATAAAAATCAAACCCCTGGGTGTATTTTTAGGCTGATATTAACAAACACATTGTATTTGCCAATTCACAAGTTTTTTCCTAAAGATTACTTTGAAGTTTCGGGCGATCTTCACGGCGTGGTGTTTAATACGAGAGGCAAGGGTACCATGAACGCTGATGAACCACGATTCCTAAAAAGGTACATTTTAGTCCTATGTGTTAGTTGTTTATTATTTACTAAATCTTTTAAATATAACTGTCTGTGTGCCTGCAAAAATATTGAATTGAGTATCATTTCCATTGCCACAATACAGAATACACTAATACATAACATATAAATCTAATGAGTGAACAGTTCTACTAATCCTAATTAATCATAAAGTTTAATTAACACTACGGTATCAAACACATAAAATAATCTATAACAAAAATCCATCAGTGCATTTTAAAAACTTTTTGTGTAAATGCGTGCGCGCCATGTCTTTGCTGCTTATATATTTTGTGCTTATTTTTCATTTTATCTCTGGTCAAAAATCTGCAAGCTCTTTTGGTGGGTTTTTACATCTTGGTTCCTCATTATTACTTTTTTCCTTATGTCATTAATACTTATAAATTTGATATGAATACTACGATGTTCCACCAGAAGGGCTTGATAGATATTGTATATTCTGCTGTATTCCCTTGTCCAGAATAAAGCAACTCTTCTCTTTTCTGTCTTGCACAATCACATTTTATCTAATCTTGTCCTACTGTGTTTTCTTTGCTTTTCAGATATCTCTTGCAGTCTATTACCATTGTTATATTATCTATATGATCAATATTTATTATCTTTAAGTGAATAAAAAAAAGTTCCATGTGATAGAAATAGCTGTACCATTCTATCTTTTCTTATGAACGTGCTTGTCTTACTATCTGAATATATTGTGTCCATAATTCTACTAGTTTTATGATATAGTAAAACATTATCAATCATTGGTGCTTACAAATACAGATATGAAAGTTTTAATGATATTATGTTTTGTTATTACAGCATATTTGGAACAAGGACTACAAGTACTTGACACTGCCAAGACCAGGAAGAACTACATGAGCCGTTCTACATTCAAATTTGACGTGGTCAGTGTGTTCCCAACTGACTTGTTATACCTAGCCGTAGGAAATCTGAATCCAATATGGCGACTAAATCGGCTACTTAGGACGCCCAGACTGACGGAGTTCTCAGATCGAACCGAAACTCAAACAAACTATCCAAACACCTTCAGGATCTGTAATCTGATTATGTATATCTTGGTGATTATTCACTGGAATGGGTGCTTTTTCTTTCAAATGAGTGCATGGATTGGATTTGGATCAGATGAGTGGGTGTATTTCAACATAAGTGATGCATATCCTGTTAATCAGACCCTAACAAGGCAATATATCTATAGTTTTTATTGGTCTACGTTAACATTGACGACAATCGGAGAAACGCCACGACCAGAAGAGGACATTGAGTTTTTCTTCGTCACCATCGACTTTCTCATCGGTGTGCTCATCTTCGCTACTATCGTCGGAAACGTGGGCAGCATGATCACCAACATGAATGCAGCGCGCTCCGAATTCCAGCAAAGAATGGATGGCGTCAAGCAATACATGGAATTCAGGAAGGTGGGAAAGGAGCTAGAAAAGAGAGTCATTAAATGGTTTGATTATCTCTGGACCAATAAACAGTCCATGGATGAAGACGCCATCCTTGGAGCGTTGCCAGATAAACTCAAAGCTGAAATAGCTATCCATGTTCACTTAGACACCCTGAGGAGAGTGGCAATTTTCCAAGACTGTGAACCAGGTCTTCTTGTTGAACTGGTTCTGAAGTTAAAGTTAGCCGTTTATAGTCCAGGTGATTATATCTGCCGTAAAGGAGATATTGGAAAAGAGATGTACATCATAAAGAGAGGTAAATTAAGCGTAGTTGCTGATGATGGCAAAACAGTATTTGCAACTTTAGGAGATGGAGTTGTGTTTGGAGAAATCAGTATCTTAAATATCGCAGGCAACAAAAATGGGAACCGCAGAACCGCCAATATTCGCAGTGTTGGCTACTCTGATTTGTTTGTACTATCTAAAGACGATTTGTGGGATGCGCTCAAAGAGTACCCGGAAGCGAAGAAGGTCCTTATTGATCGCGGAAGACAGATTCTCATCAAAGATAATCTGATTGATATGGATATAGCCAAGAAACAGGATCAGGAGCAGGAATCCAGTGAGCAGAAGCTGGAGAGGGTGGATTTATCTCTAGACACGCTACAGACAAGATTTGCAAGACTCTTGGCAGAGTTTAACAGCACTCAGCAAAAACTCAAGCAGAGGATCAATAAGATTGAGAAGGTCATAGATAAGGATGGAGAGGAAGCTTCTTTATCTGGAATGTCCATCGCCGTGCCGAGATCCAACTCCAAGAATGCCTCAGCTGAGGGTGGTGACCAAAATGGTGCCAGCGAAAAGAAGCCAGAGGAAAAGAAGTCAGAGGAAAAGAAGCCTGAAGAAGGTCACTCTAAAAAGCACTCGGTCATTTCACACAAAGATTCTGTAACTTCAAAAGAAGGTTCTAAAGTGTCAAAGAAGGACTCGGTTTCTTCAAACCAAGGGTCAGGAATATCAAAAAGAGAATCTGTAATATCCAAAAAAGAGTCGGTTTCTTCAAAAGAAACATCATTAAAACCTGTAGCCCGGAAAAGTCCAAGTGACTCCCCCGATAAAGAGTCACCCTAGAAAGCAGGGCTCTACTCCTTCCTATTGGTTTAATAATCACTTACCGTCCATTTATATGTCAAGTTGTTTTTTCTCCTTCAACTTTTCATTAAAATGCAAAGGCCAAAATGAAGATATATTGCAATAACCCCTGTATATATGCGGTTTCAAAAGTTTGTCAAGAAGATTTTTGTCCATATCTTATACTCTATCATCAAATTGTACTCTCACTAAAGAAGATGTTAATTTTTTTTTCACTTGCGATATCCGAGCAATAGCTGTAATTATGTATGTAATTGCAGTGCGATTTTAAATGTCATATTTTCAGGCGAAGTTCGTTTTTCTTTGCCAGGTTTCCTTTTGTCTTGAGAAAAGAATTATAGAAGATTTTTCCAACCAAGATCTCTATTTAGCTTTTTGGAATTTTCAATTATAGAGTGGAGTTTTTTAAGTTGAATACAGTACTTCTTCCGGATGAATCAGATTAATTTATTTCAATTTATCTCAATAGCTTAATTTATCTCAATTTTTCTCAATAGAGGATTTATCTATTTTTGCTTAAAAATCAGGTTGTTGGATGATGCATCAAAAGAAACATTTATTAAGTGCAAATCTATAAATAAATGTGTTTTGCCATAATATCAAGATCACATGACGTGTCATGCCCTAAAAACAAAAACACCACGATTTAAAAGTGAAATAGGGGAGAGTGGCGACAGCTTGTACACCTTTTGTGTATTCGGGAAAATCCCTTGTAATTGCTACAGGTTAGTTGTGAAAGAACCGAAACCAAGATAGCCGAAAGTTGGTCGAATTTTTCACCTAAATCTCTGAAAGGCCTAAAGTGTAATGACATGTCAAAATTGATATGTTCATCCACAATATCTTATATAAAACGACACAGTTAAGTGCCAAATTGATAATATTAGAATCACATATTATATACGATATGAACATATACAATATATCTAAACGCACTTATATTTTATGATACACTCTCACCCCAATGTGTTCATAAAATAAACAAATCACAAAAATTCTACACGGGTATTAATGGTAAGTTTAAATTTTTTAAACCTATAAAGTACATGATTAATAAATGGGGTGAGAGTGTGTAAGTGCCAAATTGTTAAAAATATAATCCCAATTTAATGAATAATAATATAACACACATTCTATAATAACAAATCGGGGAAGGAAATGCTCAACTGACATTCTCAAAAAGAGCTATAAATGATTGTAGTATGATCTAGTGATGGGTAATGTTTGTTAAAAACAAATCCCAGACCTGTCTCCGAATCAATAAATGTTTATAGACAGATGAGGACAAAGGACCTTTGTATGAAGACGTCATTAGAACATAGACCACTCAAATCATGAGGTTAAACACTTCTTGAAAAAGTGTTAAGTTTAGATTTGATGCATGGCATTATTCCCATGGCCCGTATTATTTGGTCAATATTGTTTTTATTCTCATAAGATATTGACATGTACTTGAACTTGATTTCTCCGTCCGTTACATCATATATTAGCACTGTATAAGAGTGACCAGCTTTGCTCAGTGTCACATCGGGGACTCAATTCTCCCGTCATTAGCAATATAATATAATAAACTGTGTTATCAATATGTTCATGATTTAAGTGAAGGCCATGTTTAAATTAGATGTATATTTTTACCTGATTTAAATATTTCTTGCTGACACAAAAAATGTAAAAGTGAATATATATTGCACACTGAGGTCTGTCAGTGATAATGGTTTTTTTATTCTGGTCCTGGGAGAGAATAAGAAATTCCTTACAGGGAGGTGGTTATTAAACTAAAATTTTAGTAATTATATCACTAAACATGATTACAGACATATTGTTTATCCTGTTGAATTTTGGTACGCAACGAACAATATGATTCTGCCTTTTCGCAGTCAGACGGCTTACATGATGAACATTTTATCGGAGTTATAGAGATAATATTACAATCTTATATTAAAAATATATTGGTAAACAAACGTATCAAAACATCGCCAAATATATAGCTTTTCATATTAGTTAATAATTCAATACAATGAAATTAAAAATGATCATCATTGCTCAGATATGACCCAATCCTGATCGAATTCGACGAGGGGATTTGAGACGGGACCCGTCTAAGATTCGATTCTCGATCGGGTGCCAAACAGCTCACCTGCCAGGCGAAAACAATCGATAATTACCATCGTGTTTTATCAATTCAACTGTACAAGTAGGCATCAGACGACTTTCTGTTGTCAATTTGTCGTTTCATTTTATTTTTATTTATTAATTATGTGCATATCTTTGCTTTAGAGTAGGTCTTATAGGATTTTCTATGCCACTTTTGATTAATTGTTTATATCGAATGCGGGTCAACTGTTTGCTTATTTAGGTAACAACATACAAATAAATGTAAAAGAAATGTCATATATCTTGATTAACAGAAGGGAGCGCACATGACATCGAAATCATAGAGTTATTTTAGGTAGGGCGTAGTAACTAAAGTTTGACCAACTCAGAGATGAAAATCAATTTTATACACTAAATTATCAGACTTATTTACACCAACATGAGAGCTGTAACTAATAGCTTCAGAATGGGAGGATTGTTTCATAGCATTCATGTTTAATCAAAAATGTAATATGCCACCAAAACCTTTTAAAGTATTGTTTAATTGAAATTTATTTTGTCCACATTTTTTTAGCTGTGCTGACTAACTTGTTCAGTGAGGGGAGACAATTGTCTATCCATCTATCTGTCTCTCAACATCAACCTTCTTGTGTGTAGATTTCTTAGCTATTGGTAGATAAGGTGTAGTTTTGTCACAAGATGAATTCTATCTATTTTTCACCAGGCTCAACTATTTTTCATTCTTTATGATAAAAAATATAATGGCAAATAAAGATTTTTCTCACATTCCAAGAGATCTGGAACATCCAGGATCTCATTCTACCAGTTGAATTATTGCATCAGTTTAAGACTTAGCAAAGCAATGTGGGGTGATGGAGTCAGACGGCCATATTGTATACATTTTCGCAATTGGCTGTTCTCGTACTTCAAAGCTGGGTAAATACTCAAAATCATTACATATAGTAGCTTGAAGGCATTTCTGCGAAATGTTCACAGACTTGACAACAAAGCACTGGTCAAGCACAATTCTTATTTCAATAGTCTATATTTCTATATATACTATCAAAATATTCATTGATTTGCAAAGCATTAAAACCACGTTAGCAAATACTATGCACGCTCTTGTAGATGCAAAACCGAAATCAAATATCGAACTTAGGTTTCTCTTACGTTCAGGGTTTAATAGAATACTCTTTAGTTACTTTTCACGATTGATAATTCACATGTAAAGTTTTATAACCAACAGCACTACTTTCCGTAGTTTCACTGAATGCAAACCACTAGTCATTATAACTTACCCATTTTAAATGAGGCAAATTACTCCAAATTATTTGGTCACTTTTATTATATATATATATATATATATATATATATATATATATATATATACATGTATATGTGAACATTGTCGATCGTTGAATATCCCAGTATAAATGTTGACAAAACAATCCTATCTTTATTTCAACCGAACTACTTTTTGTACTCATTTTGTATAACGTAATTTGCTTACGTTTTATTGTAGTAGAAGTTTTAAATAAACTATTTTAACACAAATGTTTATAGTTCTCTTAAAGTGTCTAGAACAGTTTATATATTATCATTCTGTTTATATATTATCATACTTAGCAGACTTTTAATACATTGGCTTATGATTAACTAACTTATGTCAAACCCTTAGTGCACATTATTGGCTACCCTCTAAAGCAGGACCTCTCTGTCATATCAGTCCCTGCCACTAAAGGTATAAATGTGCGCACAGAATCGAGCGCAAGTCATCAGTATTCATAAATTCTGGCTGTCCACTCATTGGTGAAAGAATATAACTAGATTTGTATTGTACTGGCAGTTGTACTGATTGGTCAGTTTATGTGCCAAACACCTGATTACAGTTTATGACCTGAT
This sequence comes from Amphiduros pacificus, assembly GCA_949316495.1. Lineage (NCBI taxonomy): Eukaryota > Metazoa > Annelida > Polychaeta > Phyllodocida > Hesionidae > Amphiduros > Amphiduros pacificus. The sequence continues at coordinate 18,027,942 of OX439008.1, read as the reverse complement.
GTTGATCGATTCAGATTTGAAGATATTTGTGAGCAAGGCAAGTATTTATGACTCGGGAGATTCCAAACTTTGAATGAGATCAAAAACACGGCAATGACTGTAGAGGTAGGAATTGAATATTATCTGTGTAATGCAGAATAATTAAAAACTCAGTGTTCTGTGAAACCTGGGTGATGGCCAGCTTGTGATCAAAATGGACAGACGAGAAAAATAAAAAAGAAAAGAAATAAACACAGATTTTTAATTTCAGTCAATCCTTTCATAACTGTGTTATGTCTCAAAACATTTCACCGGGGTTCTTGTGATTTCACATATGAACCTTTTTTTGTCATTATTAATGTAATTAAAATGTGGGATCATTTTAATATTTTGTTTTTCCTCTCTGTCGATGAGGGAAGGGTCCAAGTTACAAAATCTCCATAGCGTGGTTATTATGTTGCCATGGCAACGTTTATCCCCAGTATAGCAATCAATGGTCAGACAGTAGCCAGTATGGATTAGGTAAAGGTGAAGAGATAAAAGCTTATGTGGCATGTGAGAAAGCGTGTGTATGTGTGTGTGGGCAATGGAACATCCGACTTGTTGAAAATAGTCTCTGACATACACTAAGGTCTGTATTGTATTCACAATTTCCTTTATTAAATCTGACCCTTAAGTACTTCTGTAATGTATAATTTCCTGCTGTAAATAGTCGTATTGGATGTAAGATTAAAATAGAAACATATCGTGCAGTGTTGGTCAAGTAGTTGTGTGTAAAATGTTTAACAACCCAAGAAATAAGACGGAACGAAAATAGGTAAGTTATGTTGTAAAGGATTATGGTGTTTGGAAAACCAAATAAAACGTTTAATATTTCTACCATTTCAGCTTATCTGGAACAAGGCCTTTTAGTGCGTGACACCAAGTTGCTTCACCGGAAGTACATCCGTAAAAGCTACTTTAAATTTGACGTGATAAGTATTTTACCTACTGATATTTTCTATTCTGTTCTTGGTGTTGACGCAGTCTATCTCCGTTTTAATAGGCTAATAAGAGCCTGGAAAGTCTTTGAATTCTTTGATAGGACAGAAACAAGGACAAACTGGCCCAATGTTTTCCGCTTGGCAAATATCATCACGTATATTGTCATCATTATTCACTGGAATGCGTGTGCTTATTTTCAAATCAGTCGCATGATAGGATTTGGCAAAGATGGCTGGGTTTATTTCGATATAAATGAGGACATCTACCCAGAGAATGCTACTCTAACTAGAATGTATATATACTGTTTCTACTGGTCAACTCTCACACTCACCACGATAGGTGAGGTTCCCAAGCCGGAAAAAGATGTGGAGTATCTCTTTGTAGTCTGTGATTTTCTGATTGGCGTCTTGATATTTGCCACAATTGTTGGTAATGTTGGCAGCATGATCACCAACATGAACGCGTCCAGGACTGAATTCCAACAGAACATGGATGGAGTTAAACAGTATATGACTTTCAGGAAAGTTGGGCCTGATATTGCAAAAAGGGTCATAGAATGGTTTGATTATTTATGGACTAATAAGCAAACCATAGATGAAGGAAAGGCTTTACAGTCTTTGCCAGATAGGCTAAAGGCTGAAATTGCACTTAATGTACATCTGGACACTTTGAAGAGAGTGTCAATATTTCAGGATTGTGAACCCGGCTTATTAGTTGAGCTGGTCCTCAAGCTAAAGCTTTGTGTGTTTAGTCCGGAGGATTATATTTGTAGAACAGGAGACATTGGCAAAGAGATGTACATAGTTAAACGTGGTAAACTGCTTGTGGTGGCAGAAGATGGTGCGACGATTTATGCAACTCTGGGAGAAGGCAGTGTGTTTGGTGAGGTGAGCATATTAAACATTGCTGGCAATATTAACGGCAATAGACGAACTGCTAATATCAAAAGCCTTGGCTATTCTGACTGCTTTGTCTTATCCAAAGATGATTTGTGGGAAGCCCTTGCGGAATACCCAGAAGCCAAAAAGGCTTTAATGGAAAGAGGTAGGGAAATCTTAAAGATGAACAAACAGTATGATGAGGATTTGGTAAAAAGACAGCAAGATGAGCTTGAATCCACAGAAATGAGGATACAAAGACTAGAGGACAGCCTAGAAGATCTGCATACAAGATTAGCTAGGCTATTCGCTGAATTTGTCAGCACTGTGTCAAAACTGAAAAGAAGAGTCTACGCTTTGGAGAAGGATAAATATCCAAATATTTTTGAAAATTTATCGGTATCTGATTTTATGATGGTTGATGTTCCTGCTGTTGAATGGCAAAAAGGAGGACCAAAAATTGAAGAAATCACAGACGATAAAAGCATTAAATCGTTAAAAGAAATTACAATATCAAAAAACCTGAAAAACAGAAAAAAAGAACAAAACCAGAAATGAGTACTTGAAAATGACAATTTTGAAAAATATGCAAAAAAGGCAAGTAATATATTTTTAACAAAGTTAAAATATCGAAGGGAGTTAGATATTTACTTAATGGACCTTTTGACTGAGTTCGTTTTAATGGACCTTTTGACTGAGTTCGTTTTAATGGACATTTTGACTGAGTTCGTTTTAATGGACCTTTTGAGTTCGTTTTAATGGACCTTTTGAGTTCGTTTTAATGGACCCTTTGACTGAGTTCGTTTTAATGGACCTTTTGAGTTCGTTTTGGTGGACCTTTGGTATTTCGTTTAAATGGACCTTGGATTCGTTTTAAGTTACAGTTAATGTATAATGATAAATTATATTTGATAAATCTAGTTCCACATATAACATTCATCACCAGACCTTTCTTTACTCTGAGGAACGCATTCAAATACCACCTAGCAATATCAGTAATACCTTGGTCACGTATAAAGCGGCACTGCTGACAGAATATAACTGAATAATAAGTTACATCATCAGAACACTATGGTAAACATGCGTTAGTTACACAACACATTAATCCTGTATCACACTTTTACTTTTATCCATTATTTAATTGTATTTCCCATTTTGTGGTATGTATGTTTTCCATGTGGACATGTGATAGTTATGAACACAAATCACACAAGGCCAGAAAAAAAGACCTCTTGAATATTGGTCGGGGGGACTGTTTTTTTTAACCAAATTCAAAGTTAAATGTTGTATTTTTTAGTTTTTAAATTTGACATTCTTTAAATTATTTGGGGTCATTCCTACCAGTGGAACTATTTTTGGGGGGAGGCACTTTTTTTTTTAAAAATAAGGGAAATGCAGCGAAGAGAAACAAGATTATTTTTTTCTTGGCCTTAACCATGCCATAAATACCATAATATTAGTATGCAATTTATATGGACAACATAAAAACGTGAAGAAGGTGACATTAAAACATATTACGTAAATTATTATCTTACAGTCAATCCACATTGCTTTTTATATATTGCAAAAATTCGCATTCAATAAAACCTTATTTCTATCCATCACTTTATACCCGAGAAGGTTTTAAAATGATCTGAATATATTGAGGTAAGAAAATAGTTTAGAACTGTGGCAACCTTTGCGCGAATCACATTCCAATAAGGATGAATTCTCATACAATTTACTGGGAAAATATGTAAAATAAATTGCTTACATGTCACAGACAATAATGTTTATGTCAGTTTTCACTTTTGTATGTACTTAATAATAAAACTTGCTTGTGTACAAATTTTAAGTGATATAAAATACCTTTTATCAGTACTTAAAGCTTGTTTCACTCTTTAATATGTGTTTTAGTTTTAAGTTCACTTATGTTTTACGTGCAATAAACATGTCTCCTTTTTTTTAAAATACAGTATTGTTTATGTTTAAAAACATATTAACACATTTACATACCTTCCAGATTTGATTTATTGATAAACAAATAAGCTTTTGACATTTATTGTGACATCTCAATATACAAAGTAAGGTTTTTCCTATATAAAAGTCTATTTAAATGTGAATTGAGGCGTTGAGACACTTCACAAAATGTCAAGTTCAGGTCAATGTTAATAATTTAATAATACTTTAAACTTAACGGACAAGATATACAATAAAAATATTTTACAATTGAAAATAAAGGGGTAGAAAATATGCAGAAAATAACGGGGTTGAAAAGTTTTTGAATTAACAATCTATTATGTTTCAGAACAGAATTTAAGCAGTAAGAAATATGCTTTTGTGTTCTGTTTCAAACTCGGAATTAAGGGGGTGGTAAATATATCTCAAGGAAACTGCAAATTGATCATATTTCAGAATTAAGGAATAAGGAAAAATGTTATGCTTAAAAAAAGAAATCTTTCAGGAATTTGTCACGCCTGACATCGCTATAGATGTAATGATGCACTAATGTTAGATTCATATACAAAGGAATTATCTGTTGATAGGTGAGATCTTTCCATTGAATTGAATGATGAGATAATAAATTCTCTCACACATTATATTACGACAATCCATTTTCTGGTACATAATATAACGACAACACGTTTGTGTTAGTGCTATACTTATCTCTCATTTAACTAATCACAAAGCTATTTCTATAGGCGAATAAGTCATTTTCATTGAAAAGTAAGCTGAGTGATGTGATTTTAAGTCAGTTGACCTATCCAATCAGTTCAATGATCTGCTCTCAAGACATTTCATATTGTAATTACCCAAGTAAGTTTGAACATCAAATGATTGAGTAGACGTGACTTTAGGGCAGCGCTAGTTAATAGTTTGTTTCTGGTCTCCCGACTTAAAAAGTCCAAATCGGAAAAAAAGAATATAACTCTTTTTTATTTGTCCACCGACTGATCCTGAATTCGGAGGAGAAGAATCAGACCATCAGACCTGGATAAATAATAAATAACATTTCCCCGTAAACTGAGATATTTAATCAGAAAATAAAGCTAGTACTTGTCCAAAGTGTAGTTCTAGAGAAATGGTAAGCTCAGGATCTGGATGTAATGCTAGTGAGACAAACAAAAAGCTGCTCTGGATCTCAATGGAATCATCACATCCTTATGAATAAACATCTATTGCTTAATGTGTGTTTGATAAGTAGATATTGTGAAATGAAGATATCACATGAGTTTGATATGTTAAATATCACATGAGTTTGATATGTAGAATATCACATTATGAGTTTTGTATATTTTTAGCTATGCCATGTATTGCCATGATGTTGTTTAATGTTTCATTTTCAATTGACTCTAAACTAATCACAACAATACACTTTACTTGTCATAACAATAATAATTTTTTGTCCAAAGATTCTCACTGCTATTACATTCCGATAACTATATACACGTATGAATAATATTTTGGATAAAAATTGATATTATTTTAATTATGATAGTATGATTTGATATCATAATAATTCATTTTAGTATTTTTATCAATTTTAAGTGTGTTTATTAGTGTAATTAGTTGAATTACTATCTTGTAAGCAGAATTATTGCTATTTATGTTTATGGTGACATGTTTTCCACATACATAAAACAGTGACATTCTCTCTAAGGTACAAAAAAATCTCCTATATTTTGAAGATAAGGCTTAGATAAACCTATGTAGTCTGACTTTCTGTTTAACCACATTGATTGTATATGGTAAGCGTCTTTTTTTCTTATCGCCCGACGGACCCACTTTTTTTAAAGGCGTCGAGACCAGAAACAAACAATTAAATAGCTCTGCCCTTATGTCAGGGGAAAATATCAGCAATCGTGAAGGCTCAGAAGGTGTAATGCTGGCAAACAAAGTTGGTTTCTTCTTTCAATTCCAGCATATGAATTAGATAGATCAGACTCATCATAATATAAAAGTTTTGAAGGGCATGAGGATTGTTATGTCAACATCACAGTCACATTAATTGACCATAGTTAATGCATTTTACTAAAGCACTTTCATCTTAAATAAAGTTCATGATACATTCGTAATTTCATATAATAGACAAAGGGAAATTTTGAAACATTTCATGTATTGGCTACTGTCTAAGAGGACCAGAAGAGATAAAGTAAGTGAACATCATTAAAATGGAACCTTTGGACCCTTAAAATGCACTTCAAAGTTGTGCGATGGAAACTTTCTAACATTTGGACCCTTAAAATGCACTTCAAAGTTGTGCGATGGAAACTTTCTAACATTTGGACCCTTGGCGTGCAACAAATCTTGTAGCCAATGAATTAAAGTATCAGTAAGATAGTTTCTGAGATATTCACACAAATAATATTAAACATACAATGATAGCATGTTATGGCACGTATCCCTCAAAGTGTTTAATTGTTAAAAATCAAAAGAAAGAGAGTATCTGTGATAATTACAATGTATATGGAGTGATAATTAGCGATAAACATACGTCCGTCCATTAATGAATGGCCCCTTAATTTCAAACATAATTAATTTGCATATTTCTGTTTTTGAAGAAAGAAAATACTTTAAAATGCATGCAACATTAATCATTTACAATGTCAAGATTTGTATATTTACAATATCAATTTATTTGTATATTTCTGTTTTTGAAGAAAGAAAATACTTTAAAATACATGCAACATTAATCATTTACAAATGTCAAGATTTGAGTTTATAGATGTTTTCACTTGATTAGAAAAATGTATTTTTGTTACTGTTTGTACACAGTATAAAGAGCACAATTTAAGTTTGTCTCATGCTTTTCATGATGTTTGATATGTGCTTTATGTTTGATTTATTCATAATTGGCAGAAATAAAATTTCCTATGCACCAATCCGGCGGTTTTCGCAAGAAGACGATGTTTTTTACACTATTTATAACAATACAGTCGGGATCAATGCATAACATGCTTTTCCCAATGATAGACTCAGAATATTTTATATCTACATTTTTAAGTTTACTTGACAAAGCCAACCAGAGTGTAAAATAAGTAAGACAACTGGACCATTCCCGCTGATGATACCAGCATTCACACTCTGGTTCTTGAGAAGTGTCTCATTTCCAGTTTATAATGTTTGTCAAATCGTGAGGAAGAAAATTCCATGCAGTCAATCTCCATAAAAAATTGTAAGTATTGTAGATTGCTGCCACTTCAATATATCCATCTCCATGCCTTGTCCTTGCTGCTGCTGATTTCATTCTTAAAAAAACATATCAGTGCCTGCCACCAATGATAAAAAGGTGCGCACAGGATCGATCGCAAGTTGTGACTATTCATAACAATCTGTATGAGAACTGATTGGTGACTATTCTTACACATTCTTATTGGTTAGCGTCTCAAGAAGCCAACTGATTACAGGTCATGACCTGAGGTTGGTCATTTCTGATTGTATGATATTTTGGTAGGGGAGTCTGATGACTGCATGACTGTACATGACTGCACATGGTGGTTCAGATTTCAAACCACGTCAAAACAGGGCAAAGACGACAAAGGTAGTGAGAGCCACCAGTGATGAGTAGGGATTTAAGCAATATCTTTGAGTATGGCTAAAAACAATAAAATTATCAACTGAACCTTTTCATAGCAAGTGTTTCTTATTCCAAATCTTCGGGGATTTTTGCTATAGTACCAGCTTCTCTCTTCCAATCACAAATCTTACCGCTTTCCTTTGGACCGATTATATCAATATATTTCTGTAGGTAAGAATGCCAAGCACCAAGATCAAAGGAACGGTGTGTGATACCGCCAATCCATTGTGGTACATGACACCAAATTGACAGAGTATGCACAAAAACGACTTAAGACCGATGAGATGTTCACCTATTTCACTTTATTAATATAAGGGAATATATTTTATCCATTCCTCTTACACAGCACATTTATAGATTTTATAAATATGACCTAAATAAATAATCGACCATGTGTGTCACTCACTCATTCCCTTATAACTTAAAGAATTCATGAAACGTGACTTTCAGACACATTTTCTTTACATAACATGAAAGTTTGTACCCTAAACAGTGCTTTTATGTAGTAGTACCCAAAATATTCACTGTTGATCAGTTGTCTGCTGAAACCTACACCAGCAATTGAACACTTTGTCAACAAGCTTGGTTTAGATGGTCTGTGATCTTGTGTAAACACCTAATGAGTTACCAGTTGGGCACCTGTCCAGCTTGGGAAACAGGGTGGAGATGTTTTGTACAATTTTTCAATTTATTGCCAGGAGTATACTTCAGAACAATATAAGATTATTTTAATATTATTTGAATCAATGAAATAACTCATGGTTGTGACAAATATTTTATGGTTGTGACAAATATTTTATGGTTGTGAAAGATATATCATTTGTATACTATGTATACTATTGTATACTATTTATTTGAAAAGTATCTTATGCATGTGAAAACCTTTCTGTCAAAAAGAGAAGACATGACTCAAAGGCTGCATGGAATCCCCCTTAACTTAAAGGCCGTGATATTGAAAAAGTGACATTAAACCCTTTGATCACTGGTTTGGCCTTAAACCACAAGGACTTTGAATGGCAAAACTGTGAATGCTGATAATTGGTATCAGTAAAATTTATCATTTGACCCTCTTTGATGAAATTTGGGGTTTTTCACACCACTGAATGGGAAGACATAAAAGGCTGCATGGATTCCACCTTAAAAGCTGGGCTGTATAGAATTTTTTTAAACTTTTTTTTACAAACATATATAATATAAAAAATAATGATTTTTCTTCATTTATAACTTCATAAATATTCATCCATTTTTAATAATTTTACCACCAAAAGAAAGCCAAGAACAAGCACTATCATCATGATAAGTGTTATCTTGCAATTCATTCCCTAAATAGTGGAAAAAATGGCCGAAAATGTGTTGCTCCAATTTTGATAAACAACACCTCCTGTGACTTACGGAGCCCCCTGACTTACGGAGCCCCCTGACAGTTCAAAGGTCACGGTCACACAACACACTTCCTGTTTAGTACTGGCAGTACTTGGTGGTCACAAAAAATCATAATTCTCAGGGCAGATGTTCTTTTGTGGATTTCAGACAGATAGCCTGTATGTATGTCAATTTTAAGATCATATATTGTTTTCAGATACCTTAAACCACTGTAAAATCGCCTGGAACCTTCCAGGTTTCATGAATGCTTTAAGTCAAAACTCCTACCTTAAATAGTTCTGTCACTCACAACCATTTACCCTGCATTGGCTGGCCTATTTAATGTTGGCTCATTGTTTGTATTCTTTTGTCTTTGGTCTTTTAAGGTGTCATGTATACTCTATTTATTTTACTTGAAGGTTTGGCCATGTGGTATGCATTTCCTTTGCCATGAGCTGCCCCTTGATCCCTCCAGCTCAGAATATATAGCATTTCTACCCATTGTAGTCCATCTGGAACCTGTTTATCCATTTCATACGTTCTGGAGACCAATATAAACCCATAGGGATTATATTATGCCCTTCCTTCTTCTAGAATACAAAACATGCAGTTAGCAAGCAGTAACGATTAAGGGTAGTGTTGGACTTTCTTGACAAATTAAAAGTGTGTTAGAGGCGCCCTCTATCTCACATGTGATTATTGTCTTATTTTATAAATGATGAAAAAAAACTGTGCAGCTGATGAAATATCAAAGGACAAGCAAACTCTTCAAAAGTAATAAAACTGACATTTATTCTGGTATTAAACGTTTCATGAACATAACGTTAAAGAGTTCTGGTGTGGATATATGCCAAATTAATACATGAAAAGCCTTTCTTAAAGAAAATGTATGTACCAAATGTTCCCGAATGTCCGCTTGTGTTCGGAATGCCCGAGGTTCAATCATCTTTAAGCCGTGTTGTATATATATATATATATATATATATATATATATATATATATATATATATATATATATATATATATATATATATATATATATATCAGCTATAATATCAGCTAATAATATATATATAATATCAGCTAATAATATATATATATATATATCAGCTATAATACAGTTAATTTCATGGTTCTCTAAAACACGTGGAATGAGTTTATCCCTCATAAAAAATAATTTCATGTATCACATTTAAAAAATCAATATTTGAATCATCAAGACTACATGCCCATCGTGTCATTACAATATCAAGTATATCTCTTTTATATCATTTAAAGTTGTATTTGGCCAGCAAATACACATGTTTTCTCCCATCACAGAACCTTTGGTAAACATACAGGTTTTGGCCACAAGCCTGACTAGTTCGTTTTGGTTGTTTAGTGCTTTCTGTGTAAGTTTCATGAACCTTTTCTCAGCTACAACTTTCAAAGGAAATGTGTGTGCTATTAGATACAGAACATTTTTATATGTGTTCATTGGAAATCTTTATATACGCTTAAGTGCCTTTCTATAGCTTACACATAAGTCATTAAAATATGATGACTAAAACTTACACAGAGTCATTCCACATCCTATATTTCATAAATAAATCATTCTTCTCCACTCAGTTCAAATGGCCAAATCTTACCATAATCAAGTTAAACTGCTTATTGAAGCTTCGGTCACATTAATTTAAAAATACTGTCATGATTTGAAGATGCCCAACATGTTTAACATTTTCTGTCTCATCCACTACATCACCATTTACATAAATAACGCACTGGGAATGTTTCCCTTCAATACCTCTAAAAACTAGCAGCACCACTAACTTTATTTAAAAAATATTTGCATATTCTTCACGTATTCTGACCATATTTCTTAATCCTTTCAAAGTAGGTCAGTGTCCAGCACTCAAAATGAGAATAAATAAACCCCATCTCGATCTCTCGAGCACATTTCTAAGTTCAAACACGAGGCACATGATTTATGGTCCTATAGAGGTCCTGTCAATAACCATTAGACCTCAAGGTATTTCTGAACTGAAAGTGTTAATGTGTTTTTGTACCCTCAAATAATGTCATGTAACATTTTAATGTTTTAGGACTGTTTCAATTCAAGATATCATGTGACATGATGAATGAAATTAGAATAATTTTTATATATATTTGTAAGATGTTGTAGCTACTAACTCTTGTGAAATATTGTCTAAATACAAACAAAATTGGGGTCACATTTTGTACAGATAAGAAGTTCCAGTCATTTAGAAAAGTGTGATGAACCGATAGTGTAGGAGTTGACGCTGAAGTACATTGTACTTACAGACTCAATGGTTCAAGAACTTTATTTTTGCAGAAGAAAGCTATTCTGTATATTCAATCTATTTCAATACCTGTCAAGAAGTCTAAGATTGAAGGTGATAATAATACACACCCTCTTAAAATTGTGTAATCTTTGTAAGTAGGCTGTATAAAATATACATAGTCATGATTATGTTGACTACATTTACCATCATCATATAGAATACATCGCAACAATCCTGAATGCCTGAGCACATTGTTTATTTTGTTATATTTCCTTCCTGTTAATTGCAAAATAAAGAATATGTATAAAGGAGTTAAACAGATTGAATGTTAAGTACCCAGCAATGCTCGGCCTTCTTTCTCTGATTACTGACCTAGCGCTTATGATAAAAATCGGCGTTCAAATTGGCCGCTAGTTAATTATTCAGTCACGTGACTCTTCCCTTTGTCATGGCAACAGTCACTTACAGCATAATGAAGTCATTTAACAGGCCCTATCTCCCGGTAAATTTCATGCAATCAACCCAAAGTAATCACGTAATTGTTAAAGTGAGCCCGATGCAAAAGGAAAATAAATAGTAAATATAGATATGAAGACAGTAAGCCTAAAATGTAGAGAACGTTAAGACTATATGATTATCTCGCATGATCAAAACTCTACAAATGCATACTAATCCTATAAAAGCCAGAAACAATCTTCATATTAAATATTTGTAAAACAAAACATGTTAGCAACAGGTACAAAACAAGGTATATTAAAATGTCTGCTAATTTACAAGTACAAGTACAGCATAAACTATATTTTTATGTATTGCACACCTAGGTGAAGGCAAAAACGATTTCACAAGATTTTTGTTTTCAACACAATTTGTTGACTATTATGTTAATGACTAAAATTTATTTTCAATCTTATTGAATCTGATTTCACAAACCGTCTACAGTCTTTAAAGATGTATTTTAACTTTCAGCTTATCTTGACCAGGGTCTACTTATAACTGATGTGACATGTCTCAAAGAGAACTACATGGAGAAGGGGGTGTTTGTTATGGATGTTCTCAGCATAATTCCAACAGATGTCACCTACATATGGCTAGGGGTGGATGCTGTGTACGCTCGCTTCAACAGACTTCTTCGCCTTAGAAAAATATCAGAGTTCTTTGACCGAACAGAGACAAGAACTGACAATCCTAATCTGATTGGTATTGGAAATATAGTTATCAATGTACTGATAATAATCCACTGGAATGCGTGTGCTTATTTTCAAATGAGTAGATGGGTTGGGTTTGGCTCTGATACGTGGGCATACCCGGATATAGATGAGGATCGGTACCCAGACAATGCCACACTGACCCGGATGTACTGCTACAGCTTCTACTGGTCCACTGTCATACTTTCCACCATAGGGGAAGTCCCTAAACCGGAACGTGATATCGAGTATATGTTTGTAATAGCTGACTTCCTGTGTGGGGTGTTAATCTTATCAACCATTGTTGGAAACGTTGGAAACATGATAACCAACATGAACGCATCAAAAACTGAGTTCCAGCAGAAAATGGACGGTGTTAAGCAGTATATGACTTTCAGAAACGTCAGTGGTGATATGGAGAAAAGAGTTATCAAATGGTTTGATTATCTTTGGACCAACAAACAGAACACTGATGAAGAACTCGTTCTTCAAACCCTTCCAGACAAATTAAAAGAAGACCTCGCCTTGGACATAAACCTAGAAATCATGCAAACTGTGCAATTATTTGAAGGATGTGAAAAGGGGTTACTAAAGGAGTTAGTGTTGAGGTTGAAAATGTCTATGTTTAGTCCAGATGATTATGTATTCAGAAAAGGAGACATTGGGAGGGAAATGTACATAGTAAAACGTGGGAAACTGGCTGTGGTAGGTGATGATGGTAGAACCGTGTTTGCCACCTTAACAGTCGGCTGTGTTTTTGGTGAGATAAGTATACTGGATATACAAGGGAACAAGAACAAGAATCGACGAGTAAATAATGTCAAAAGCCTGGGCTATTCTGAGTTATTCATGCTCAGCAAAGAAGATTTTTGGAAAATTTTGTCTGAGTATCCTGAGGCAAGGAAAGTTTTGCAGAAAAGGGGTAGAGAAAATCTCAGGATGAACAATGATCTTGACGAAGATTTAGCCTATAGACAAGCAAAGCAAACTGAGTATGTTGACGATAAACTAGATGAGTTAGACTTAAATATGGACCAATTAAATCTCAGACTTTCCAGGCAAATCTCAGAGTTTAGTGTTCAAATTCAAAGGCTGAAGAAAAGGGTTCATAAACTGGAAAATGAAAGTGGACACGGTCCTCATTAAATACATTTCTGGCAAAGGGAATACCAGGTCTAATGCAAGAGTCTAATGCAACTTGTTTGGGGGTCTTTATTTTTTTGGGGGGTTGGGGGGTTGGGTGGGCTCAATGCTCTGATATGTATGTGGAATAGTTCAGAAAGGGTAATACTTCTTATTTAGATATATATGTGATATTAATGGTATTCAGGATATGGTAATAACACCTTATATTTAAACCATATACATATTTATAACTCACTCACGCCCACTCCATGACAGATTAAAGAAATTTATAATAAAACAATCATATTACTTCATTTACATTGTGTAATAATCCATTAAAACATCTACATACTAAAAATCTCCAAACATTTAAACAAGAGAAGGAAATGTGGCCGCAAGAATGGAATGTTTAGTTACAGTTGAATGTTTAGTTGTAGTGAAGTGCAATTTTAAATCAAGATTTATTCTAATATGCACGTTTGGAATATTGTAAAGGAGTCTTATACCATAAGGCTACATCATGTTTCTCATTATTATGGGAAATCTGATGGCTTTGGGGCTGATGACACTTTATCACCTCATTATGACTGAATGCGCTCCATGCTTTGACACCACTGCTCTATATTTATATATGTATAAGTTAGTCACCTTTTTCACGTGTATCATGTGTGGGTTACAGGCTTCCTGGTTCAGGGGATTTTGGTCACTGACACCTCCAAGACAACACGCAACTACCGGCAACAGAGAAGCGAACTGGCCCTGGATATATTTTGTCTCCTTCCAACTGATCTTCTCTATATATATCTTGGGCTCGATGCCGTGTATGTCCGTTTCAACCGACTTTTCAAACTGAGAAAACTGTTTGATTTCCTTGACCGGGCCATGTCCCGGGTGAGTTTCCCTGGCTTCTTGCGAGTGTCCTCCATCCTGGGCACGGCGGTCGTCCTGATCCACTGGAATGCTTGCATCTACTTCCAGGTCAGCAGGGTCATTGGATTCGGCAGTGACATATGGGTTTACCCTGATATAGATGAGGTTAAATATCCAATAAATGCTTCTCTTAGTAGGATGTATATATACTCTTTCTACTGGTCCACTCTATCTTTCACGACGATAGGAGATGTCTTCTTGCCACAAACAGATGGCGAATACGTTTTTGGGATTTTGCAGTTTCTGGCTGGTATTTTGGTTCTGTCTACAATAGTAGGAAACATCAGCAGTATGATAAGCAGTAAGAATGCCTATAGGACTGACTTCTTGTATAAGATGGAGGTGGTGAATCAATATATGAAGGTCAGAGGCATTTCTCAAGGGACACAACAGAGAGTCAAGCATTGGTTTGATGATACATGGAGACAAAAGCGTACTTTTAACGATGGGCAGTTTTTAGCGGCTCTTCCCAATCAACTAGCTGCAGAGATCGCTGTCCACGTGAATCTGGACCTCATAAGAAAAGTGTCACTATTTCAAGAGTGTGAAAAGGGCCTGATAGTTGAAATGGTTTCCAGACTGAGGTCCTGTGCATATAGTCCGAATGACTATGTTTGTAAAAGGGGCGATATTGCAAAGGAAATGTTTATCGTCCATCAGGGTAAGCTATTAGTAGTATCAGATGATGGTCGCACGGTGTATGCCACTCTGGGAGATGGCTGTGTGTTTGGAGAAGTCAGCATGATCAACATTCCTGGTAGCAAGTATGGAAATCGTAGAACAGCTAATATAAAAAGTCTGGGGTATTCTGAGGTCTTTATTCTAGGCAAGCAGGACCTTTATGGTGCTTTGAAGGAGTACCCAAATGGAAAACAACAGCTCATTGAAAGAGCTAAAAAACTGTTAATGGCCAATAATGAACTGGACGAAGAAAGGGAAAAGTCTCTAGAAAAGCAAATCTTAAGTCATGAGGAAAGGTATACCAAGTTAAAGGAAACGTTGTCTCACAAGGAAAATAGGTTGTCTAGACTTTTGGACCTGTACAACACTTCATTGAATAAGATGAAGAGGAGAGTGCACAAAATACAGAGCAAAAGAGACGCTCAGTGGAGAATGTACTATGGGGAGTTGTCTGCATTTCTGGAGGAGGACGTTCCAGAGTTAATGCAAGGAAGGACCCTGGATGAGGAGATATGGAACTGATCCAAGGTTATCATCTCATCATTGTTACATTATTCAGACAATTTGAATAATTGCATTTCTGGAAGAGGAAGTTCCAGAGTTAATGCAAGGAAGGACCCTGGATGAGGAGATATGGAACTGATCCAAGGTTATCATCTCATCATTGTTACATTATTCAGACAATTTGAATAACTGCATTTCTGGAAGAGGACGTTCCAGAGTTAATGCAAGGAAGGACCCTGGATGAGGAGATATGGAACTGATCCAAGGGTTTCATCTCATCATTGTTACATTATTCAGACAATTTGAATAACTGCATTTCTGGAAGAGGACGTTCCAGAGTTAATGCAAGGAAGGACCCTGGATGAGGAGATATGGAACTGATCCAAGGGTATCATCTCATCATTGTTACATTATTCAGACAATTTGAATAACTGCATTTCTGGAAGAGGACGTTCCAGAGTTAATGCAAGGAAGGACCCTGGATGGGGAGATATGGAACTGATCCAAGGTTATCATCTCATCATTGTTACATTATTCAGACAATTTGAATAACTGCATTTCTGGAGGAGGACGTTCCAGAGTTAATGCAAGGAAGGACCCTGGATGAGGAGATATGGAACTGATCCAAGGTTATCATCTCATCATTGTTACATTATTCAGACAATTTGAATAATTGCATTTCTGGAGGAGGACGTTCCAGAGTTAATGCAAGGAAGGACCCTGGATGGGGAGATATGGAACTGATCCAAGGTTATCATCTCATCATTGTTACATTATTCAGACAATTTGAATAATTGCATTTCTGGAGGAGGACGTTCCAGAGTTAATGCAAGGAAGGACCCTGGATGAGGAGATATGGAACTGATCCAAGGTTATCATCTCATCATTGTTACATTATTCAGACAATTTGAATAATTGCATTTCTGGAGGAGGACGTTCCAGAGTTAATGCAAGGAAGGACCCTGGATGAGGAGATATGGAACTGATCCAAGGTTATCATCTCATCATTGTTACATTATTCAGACAATTTGAATAATTGCATTTCTGGAGGAGGACGTTCCAGAGTTAATGCAAGGAAGGACCCTGGATGAGGAGATATGGAACTGATCCAAGGGTATCATCTCATCATTGTTACATTATTCAGACAATTTGAATAATTGCATTTCTGGAAGAGGACGTTCCAGAGTTAATGCAAGGAAGGACCCTGGATGAGGAGATATGGAACTGATCCAAGGTTATCATCTCATCATTGTTACATTATTCAGACAATTTGAATAATTGCATTTCTGGAGGAGGACGTTCCAGAGTTAATGCAAGGAAGGACCCTGGATGAGGAGATATGGAACTGATCCAAGGGTATCATCTCATCATTGTTACATTATTCAGACAATTTGAATAACTGCATTTCTGGAGGAGGAAGTTCCAGAGTTAATGCAAGGAAGGACCCTGGATGAGGAGATATGGAACTGATCCAAGGTTATCATCTCATCATTGTTACATTATTCAGACAATTTGAATAACTGCATTTCTGGAGGAGGAAGTTCCAGAGTTAATGCAAGGAAGGACCCTGGATGAGGAGATATGGAACTGATCCAAGGTTATCATCTCATCATTGTTACATTATTCAGACAATTTGAATAACTGCATTTCTGGAGGAGGAAGTTCCAGAGTTAATGCAAGGAAGGACCCTGGATGAGGAGATATGGAACTGATCCAAGGTTATCATCTCATCATTGTTACATTATTCAGACAATTTGAATAATTGCATTTCTGGAGGAGGAAGTTCCAGAGTTAATGCAAGGAAGGACCCTGGATGAGGAGATATGGAACTGATCCAAGGTTATCATCTCATCATTGTTACATTATTCAGACAATTTGAATAACTGCATTTCTGGAGGAGGACGTTCCAGAGTTAATGCAAGGAAGGACCCTGGATGAGGAGATATGGAACTGATCCAAGGGTATCATCTCATCATTGTTACATTATTCAGACAATTTGAATAATTGCATTTCTGGAAGAGGACGTTCCAGAGTTAATGCAAGGAAGGACCCTGGATGAGGAGATATGGAACTGATCCAAGGTTATCATCTCATCATTGTTACATTATTCAGACAATTTGAATAATTGCATTTCTGGAGGAGGACGTTCCAGAGTTAATGCAAGGAAGGACCCTGGATGAGGAGATATGGAACTGATCCAAGGTTATCATCTCATCATTGTTACATTATTCAGACAATTTGAATAACTGCATTTCTGGAGGAGGACGTTCCAGAGTTAATGCAAGGAAGGACCCTGGATGAGGAGATATGGAACTGATCCAAGGTTATCATCTCATCATTGTTACATTATTCAGACAATTTGAATAACTGCATTTCTGGAGGAGGAAGTTCCAGAGTTAATGCAAGGAAGGACCCTGGATGAGGAGATATGGAACTGATCCAAGGTTATCATCTCATCATTGTTACATTATTCAGACAATTTGAATAACTGCATTTCTGGAGGAGGAAGTTCCAGAGTTAATGCAAGGAAGGACCCTGGATGAGGAGATATGGAACTGATCCAAGGTTATCATCTCATCATTGTTACATTATTCAGACAATTTGAATAACTGCATTTCTGGAGGAGGAAGTTCCAGAGTTAATGCAAGGAAGGACCCTGGATGAGGAGATATGGAACTGATCCAAGGTTATCATCTCATCATTGTTACATTATTCAGACAATTTGAATAATTGCATTTCTGGAAGAGGACGTTCCAGAGTTAATGCAAGGAAGGACCCTGGATGAGGAGATATGGAACTGATCCAAGGTTATCATCTCATCATTGTTACATTATTCAGACAATTTGAATAACTGCATTTCTGGAGGAGGAAGTTCCAGAGTTAATGCAAGGAAGGACCCTGGATGAGGAGATATGGAACTGATCCAAGGTTATCATCTCATCATTGTTACATTATTCAGACAATTTGAATAATTGCATTTCTGGAGGAGGACGTTCCAGAGTTAATGCAAGGAAGGACCCTGGATGGGGAGATATGGAACTGATCCAAGGTTATCATCTCATCATTGTTACATTATTCAGACAATTTGAATAATTGCATTTCTGGAGGAGGACGTTCCAGAGTTAATGCAAGGAAGGACCCTGGATGAGGAGATATGGAACTGATCCAAGGTTATCATCTCATCATTGTTACATTATTCAGACAATTTGAATAACTGCATTTCTGGAGGAGGAAGTTCCAGAGTTAATGCAAGGAAGGACCCTGGATGAGGAGATATGGAACTGATCCAAGGGTATCATCTCATCATTGTTACATTATTCAGACAATTTGAATAACTGCATTTCTGGAGGAGGACGTTCCAGAGTTAATGCAAGGAAGGACCCTGGATGAGGAGATATGGAACTGATCCAAGGGTATCATCTCATCATTGTTACATTATTCAGACAATTTGAATAATTGCATTTCTGGAAGAGGACGTTCCAGAGTTAATGCAAGGAAGGACCCTGGATGAGGAGATATGGAACTGATCCAAGGTTATCATCTCATCATTGTTACATTATTCAGACAATTTGAATAACTGCATTTCTGGAGGAGGACGTTCCAGAGTTAATGCAAGGAAGGACCCTGGATGAGGAGATATGGAACTGATCCAAGGTTATCATCTCATCATTGTTACATTATTCAGACAATTTGAATAACTGCATTTCTGGAGGAGGAAGTTCCAGAGTTAATGCAAGGAAGGACCCTGGATGGGGAGATATGGAACTGATCCAAGGTTATCATCTCATCATTGTTACATTATTCAGACAATTTGAATAATTGCATTTCTGGAAGAGGAAGTTCCAGAGTTAATGCAAGGAAGGACCCTGGATGAGGAGATATGGAACTGATCCAAGGTTATCATCTCATCATTGTTACATTATTCAGACAATTTGAATAACTGCATTTCTGGAAGAGGAAGTTCCAGAGTTAATGCAAGGAAGGACCCTGGATGAGGAGATATGGAACTGATCCAAGGTTATCATCTCATCATTGTTACATTATTCAGACAATTTGAATAACTGCATTTCTGGAAGAGGAAGTTCCAGAGTTAATGCAAGGAAGGACCCTGGATGAGGAGATATGGAACTGATCCAAGGGTATCATCTCATCATTGTTACATTATTCAGACAATTTGAATAATTGCATTTCTGGAGGAGGACGTTCCAGAGTTAATGCAAGGAAGGACCCTGGATGAGGAGATATGGAACTGATCCAAGGTTATCATCTCATCATTGTTACATTATTCAGACAATTTGAATAATTGCATTTCTGGAGGAGGACGTTCCAGAGTTAATGCAAGGAAGGACCCTGGATGAGGAGATATGGAACTGATCCAAGGTTATCATCTCATCATTGTTACATTATTCAGACAATTTGAATAACTGCATTTCTGGAGGAGGAAGTTCCAGAGTTAATGCAAGGAAGGACCCTGGATGAGGAGATATGGAACTGATCCAAGGTTATCATCTCATCATTGTTACATTATTCAGACAATTTGAATAACTGCATTTCTGGAAGAGGAAGTTCCAGAGTTAATGCAAGGAAGGACCCTGGATGAGGAGATATGGAACTGATCCAAGGGTATCATCTCATCATTGTTACATTATTCAGACAATTTGAATAATTGCATTTCTGGAGGAGGACGTTCCAGAGTTAATGCAAGGAAGGACCCTGGATGAGGAGATATGGAACTGATCCAAGGTTATCATCTCATCATTGTTACATTATTCAGACAATTTGAATAACTGCATTTCTGGAAGAGGAAGTTCCAGAGTTAATGCAAGGAAGGACCCTGGATGAGGAGATATGGAACTGATCCAAGGGTATCATCTCATCATTGTTACATTATTCAGACAATTTGAATAATTGCATTTCTGGAGGAGGACGTTCCAGAGTTAATGCAAGGAAGGACCCTGGATGAGGAGATATGGAACTGATCCAAGGTTATCATCTCATCATTGTTACATTATTCAGACAATTTGAATAACTGCATTTCTGGAGGAGGACGTTCCAGAGTTAATGCAAGGAAGGACCCTGGATGAGGAGATATGGAACTGATCCAAGGTTATCATCTCATCATTGTTACATTATTCAGACAATTTGAATAACTGCATTTCTGGAAGAGGAAGTTCCAGAGTTAATGCAAGGAAGGACCCTGGATGAGGAGATATGGAACTGATCCAAGGTTATCATCTCATCATTGTTACATTATTCAGACAATTTGAATAACTGCATTTCTGGAGGAGGACGCTCCAGAGTTAATGCAAGGAAGGACCCTGGATGGGGAGATATTGAAATAATCCAAAGTTATCATCTTATCATTGTTACATTATTCAGACAATTTGAATAACTGCATTTCTGGAAGAGGAAGTTCCAGAGTTAATGCAAGGAAGGACCCTGGATGGGGAGATATTGAAATAATCCAAAGTTATCATCTTATCATTGTTACATTGTTCAGACAATTTGAATAACTTCCTCATGTCATCCATGCCTAATTAAACATACTTTCAATATTAAGCAGTAAGTATAACATCTGTTTAGATTAATTTTAATAGATGTAGAAACAGTAATAAATACCAATGGCGATGGATTAATCCAACATGCCCACATCTGGTCCTCATACATCTATTTGTAATTGTTCATTATGTTCATAAAATTATGTTTTGAATCTTACATTATTAGGGGTAGCACAGAGATGGGGAGTACAGCTAAATAACTGAACGTGTTAAGAAAAGAAATTCATCATTCATCTTGAAACCCAAGCTCTTTACTAAGTTAGAATTGCCAAAGAAAATGTATATTTACCCTTACAAAATACCACATTATATATTTTCGTTGTCTTTACGGCAGCATGAAGATCTTATTCAAATATATTGACTTGATATATTAATTTAGATAACAGGACCAAATATGTCATGTAACATTGAGGAAGTCACCATAGTAACATTGAATATTCAATGTATTGAGGTATTTAGACATTTATTGAAAGGTCAAGATAAAATGTTGAGATGGATAGAATTTTATCTCAGGGCTGATTTTGTATACAGCTCTTGGAACAGTAATAATGTATGTTATAATATAGAATATATTATAACATACTGTATAATATATTGCTCAGAGACGACGAGGACTAATGTGTATACGTCAGTAATTTGTGTAGATCTATTCAATTCGTACTCTCGTGATCTTAATTTCCAAGCGGGTTTGCAATTATTAAGTAATTATCCAATGGTACAAGACACTGAGTGGCGTCCTGGGTTGTTTGAATCTGGGGACCTTGCATTGAATGTTGACATCCAAATAATATCTTAGAATTATTTCAGGAGAAATGACACATTTTACACTTTGTGTTCACGCATTTCAGTGAGGAAATGAATAAAACATCTCAGAGTTGTCAATGATTACCATTTGATCCACACCAAGATGCGATAAAACAAGTGAACTTGATATTTGTTTATGTAATAAAAGATATACCTATTATTTTGATGTGATAAGAGATGCACATTATGGTGTGATAAGAGATGTACATTATGGTGTGATAAGAGATGCACATTATGATGTGATAAGGGATGCAACTTATGGTGTGATAAGAGATGCACATTATACTGTGATAAGGGATGCAAATTATACTGTGATAAGATATGCACATTATACTGTGATAAGACATGCACATTATAGTGTGATAAGAGATCTACATTATGGTTTGATAAGAGATAAACATTATAGTGTGATAAGAGATCTACATTATGGTTTGATAAGAGATAAACATTATAGTGTGATAAGACATGCACATAATAGTGTGATAAGAGATCTACATTATGGTTTGATAAGAGATAAACATTATAGTGTGATAAGACATGCACATAATACTGTGATAAGAGATGCACATTATGGTGTGATAGGAGATGCACATTATACTGTGATAAGAGATGCACATTATACTGTGATAAGAGATGTACATTATGGTGTGATAAGACATGCACATAATACTGTGATAAGAGATAAACATTATGGTGTGATAAGACATGCACATTATACTGTGATAAGAGATAAACATTATACTGTGATGAGACATGCACATAATACTGTGATAAGAGATACACATTATGGTGTGATAAGACATGCACATAATACTGTGATAAGAGATACACATTATGGTGTGATAAGAGATGTACATGTACATTATACTCTGGTAAGAGATACACTTGATGGTGGGATAGGAGATGTACTGGTTGAAAGATGTGAATAACAAATGTTGATGCAATATGACGCATTGTATCAGGCAATATGACGCATTGTATCAGGCAATATGACGCTTTGTATCAGGCAATATGACACATTGTATCAGGCAATATGACGCATTGTATCAGGCAATATGACGCATTGTATCAGGCAATATGACGCATTGTATCAGGCAATATGACGCATTGTATCAGGCAATATGACGCATTGTATCAGGCAATATGACGCTTTGTATCAGGCAATATGACACATTGTATCAGGCAATATGACGCATTGTATCAGGCAATATGACGCATTGTATCAGGCAATATGACGCATTGTATCAGGCAATATGACGCATTGTATCAGGCAATATGACGCATTGTATCAGGCAATATGACGCATTGCATCAGGCAATATGACGCATTGTATCAGGCAATATGACTCATTGTATCAGGCAATATGACGCATCGTATCAGGCAATATGACGCATTGTATCAGGCAATATGACGCATTGTATCAGGCAATATGACGCATTGTATCAGGCAATATGACGCATTGTATCAGGCAATATGACGCATTGTATCAGGCAATATGACGCATTGTATCAGGCAATATGACGCATCGTATCAGGCAATATGACGCATCGTATCAGGCAATATGACGCATTGTATCAGGCAATATGACGCATTGTATCAGGCAATATGACGCATTGTATCAGGCAATATGACTCATTGTATCAGGCAATATGACGCATTGTATCAGGCAATATGACGCATTGTATCAGGCAATATGACGCATTGTATCAGGCAATATGACGCATTGCATCAGGCAATATGACGCATTGTATCAGGCAATAAGAGATAAACACAATATTCGTATCAGTGATGGACATGTATTATCAGTATTAAAAGATGACCACTGTATTGTATGCTACAAGCAAAAATATACAGAGGGGCAGGTTCTAAACATCCTTGGTCATAAGGTAGTGTTTGAACATGGGTTGAATATCCTAAGCAAAATAAACCTTAATAAGTCTGTCAGAAATGATATTGGATCACTTGTGTAGTTTTTGTTTTTTCTATGAGAAAAAAAAAGAGTTTTTGCACAATCCGAATTGTATTTGTCATCAAGAATGATATATTCAATAAAGATTCAGTGAATGAAAATCAAATCTTTTACATTTATTTTAACTCTTTGTACATTTATTATTTCTTAAAAAGTGTAAAAAAAAGATAAAGGCGTAACTCCTCAGTTTACACATGAGTATTAAAACCGTTGTGATATATATATATATATATATATATATATATATATATATATATATATATATATATAGTTGATTAGATACATATATTATATCTTTAAGAGGCTATCAAATATTCTTAACTTAAGTATATTCTATACTTAAATCTATAATTTATTTCACACTTGTTTTGCAAATGCACATGTGTGGTTTTAAAACGTTTTGTAACAGTTAACCTGAGAATTGAAACAGAGTTTCAAAAAACAATTACATTCTATGTTATAAAATGCAGCCAATTTTGGAATATTTCCGTAATTTGACAAAATGTCCAAAATATATATTATGATGTGAAACTTGGAGTATCTTTAGAAAATTAATATAATTTGGCAAAATATTATGTAAAATTTCACACATGTGTTGCCATATTTTCATACTTATTTCACGTAAAATGTAAGTTTGTCCTTCAACATGATTTTATATATCTTCACATATTCTTATGTGTATCTTTACTTATTGCACATTAAGAAATATCAAAAACTCCAAACATAAAAATAGCATATAAAAGATATCTTGGAGCTCCAAACATAACACAAAGGATTTTTGAAAGACCATAAAAGAGTCCAGATTATTTCATGGTCAATATTCAAGGTTATAATGCAATGTTTCTGGGTGTGTCATCTCAAGGTCAATGTTACAAAGTATCTTTCGAAGGTCAATGTCAAACTCAACAAAATTATTTTTACTTGTCAACATTTTTTCCACATTACATCAATTCTGTCTTCAAAGATGGCCCATTTATTAACATGATCATTCAAAATTGTACATATCAAGGATTCCATTACCTGTTGCACCCTAAACTATTAAGATAAAGTATTTGACTCACTCGCCGCCATCTTGGCTTCGGTACTTTTGTTTGTTTGTTTGTTTGTTTGTTTGGGGTATTACATCACTTTCAACATTATTTCAGTCATTTCGTGATGAGACCTACTTGTAGCAGATATTGTGCTGTCTCACTGAATTGTCATGTCACAGGTCCTTGGCATGACAAACCAACCGTTCACAGATTTACAAGGACAACGGGTTAACCCTTTTGGCACAGGCCTCAGATCATATGGGAAATTGTATCATCAGTTCAATCTCAGCATGGCTGGGGATCGAACCCACGACCTTTGGATCACCACAGAGGAACGGCCCGTGGCCTCTTAGCATTGTATGGATCATATAATTTACATTGTACCTAACTATCTATCTATATATATCTCCTACCTACAGATTTTTTCCCCTCATATTGATGCCTCAGGGACTGTTCTAAACATTCCTAGCAAGCATGTCTAAATCCCCTTTAGTCTCTCAAAATGTGTTAAGACAGTGCCAAAACTCCTAGAAAGTGCTATATTTCACTATATATGATTTTTCAGTATGTCAGGGGAGAAGGGCCATATCTCCTACCCACAGATTTTGTCCCACATTTTAATGCCTCAGGGGGTGTGCTTAACATTTCTAGCAAGCATGTCTAAACCTCCTTTAGACCCTTAAAATTTGTTAATACAGTGCCAGAACGCTTTGAAACTTTGATAGCATTCAGTCTGTCAAGGTAAAAGGGATATATCCTTTTTAAACTGGTATATATCCTTATTAGTGCTGGAATTAACACTACAAAATCAAATTGATATAAAAAAAACTTCATAATAAGTGACAAAATATAATTAAGAAAGAGAAAATACAAAGAAATATGTCATTGAAATCAAGATTTTCTTATCATTTGCTAGGAAAATCCCTTTTACCAGAGGATCCTGCTCCTTCTGGTTTATCTACATAACAGAACAGGTTCTTTCCATCAAAGTAAGCTTTCTGAGAATACAGACTCTTGTTGCAGACTTCTGAAATAAAAAGAAAATCAACATCTCAAGTAATAGATGGAAAATGCACCCATGACAATCGATACCTTATCTGTAATTATGTGATCGATAACGTTTTGCAAAATACAAAAGTTAACAAAATACTCATCATGTTATGGCAGTTAATTATAGAATGCCTTTGTATACTTTTATACATTCAAAACGTTAAGAAAAGAATAAGATAACTGTCTGAATTAACGCCAAAGTGACTACTCTGGTGTTACTTTCAACTTACTGCATATGAAACATTTCCTATGCACAAACAAATTCTCAAAATTTATGTCATTGGTATAGGCACTTTTCAAACAAGTAGGGCATTGCTTCCCGCCGCCGTACTGCGCTGATGTCATGGCTACTTATGCTCTTCACCTACTCTCTGAAACACAAGGAAGGACAAATCAAATCGGAATCAGAACTGCCTGTCTCTCATGAAAATAACCATAGATCAGGCAAGATTGTATCTCTGGGCTCCAAATAGGCAGTTAGCGTTAAATTAGGTGTTAGAAACTTGGACATGACATTTTTGTTTTCCATTAGTGAATATACCTGACTTTGGAGGTAAAACAATGAAGTAGGGATCAGTTTTGGGGATTTAAAAAGGTGATTAGTGCATGACAGAGAAATTCACACTTTTTGTTACTAGAAGGGCTTAATCCTTTATGGATCCGTATTAAATAAATATCAACCTCTATACCTGGTGCGATTAATATTCAGAAATAACAGTTTTAGATCTGTTTTTGAACACCAATATGGAGCATGACCAGCCCTATCGTCTCATGATCATACAAATGCTGAAGTTACACAAAATGAGGTCAAGTGATGGGTGTTCATTTCCTGTGCAAAGAGGTTTTTAATATATATGAATAGTAATTTGGTAAAAATAAATGTATTGCTATTATGATTCTTGATTGGTTCATTTAAATGATTTAAAATATTGATGACTTGCGATCGAGTCTGAGCGCACCTTTATACTTTTGGTGGCACTGATACGATAGAAAAGTCGTGCTGTGGAGGGTAGTTTGGTAGTAATACCAATGGAAATTAACAAAACACACATGGCTGAAATATTGAACAAACCCTGCCAACAATGTCAAATCAAGGCATTTTATATATTGTGTATCTCGTTGATATCATTTCTTTGGTTTTTCACTGTTTTGGCACTGAATGGCCTTATGTTGTTGATGTGCCATTCATTCATTCATTCATTCATTCATTCATTCATTCATTCATTCATTCAACACGACAATTGAACTAGCAAAGTTATGAGAAAATGTATTTTTAAATCATAAATATCTGTTAAATCATTAATGAATGACATTATCAGCCCCTTGATACATGATGTATGGTATTGCCAGCAAATTTGTATAATGTTTGATAAAAGTAAACCGTAAATGTTCACACAAATTCTTCATTTAGGCAATATAAGCCTAAACAGCCAAAGCATGTATAGGCCATGTGTGTGAAACTCAGCCCATATTCACTTATGTCTCATATTCGTCCCATATAAGGCCGCATGTGCATCAAGAACCGTCATTTTCATCAGTAAACAGGTATAACTTTTACTTCTACTCTGGTTTATAACATATGAATTATGAGGCTAATGAATTTGTAGTGTTTGTCCATCACAGATCCTGAAATGTATAGATTTACCTTATATATGCATCTTACCTTTTAATAATATGGAGTTCTGGATCTGTGAGATACGAGAAGGTACAAAGCATCAACTCTCCCTTCTCACATCGACTATATATACTTTTGTAGAAATTAAAATATTCAAAGGATTAATTAAATTAATTATTTACAGAGGATATAACAGCACAAAATTTCCATTTCTGACAGTTGGTTTCAACCGACATCAGTGATTGATTAGGTTAGAGTAAGGTTATAAATTAATCATAAAAAAGTGTAATTAGTTTGGTTCACTTTATCTAAATATACACTTTTAATCCCTGTAATTTCCAATTTCCTGTGAAGCAAAATGCATCAGATCGTTTGAAATCAATCTCACCTGACAGAACCACGCAGGTTTTGACATATCGGGACACAAAAGAAATTATGAAAGTGGCATACATACCAGGGCGAGATACATGCCAGGGTGAGTTATGATAAGCTGATAGTGGCATACATGCCAGGGTGAGTTATGATAAGCTGATAGTGGCATACATGCCAGGGTGAGTTATGATAAGACAATAGTGATATACATGCCAGGGTGAGTTATGATAAGCTGATAGTGGCAAACATGCCAGGGTGAGTAATGATAAGACAATAGTGATATACATGCCAGGGTGAGTTATGATAAGCTGATAGTGGCATACATGCCAGGGTGAGTTATGATAAGCTGATAGTGGCAAACATGCCAGGGTGAGTTATGATAAGCTGATAGTGGCAAACATGCCAGGGTGAGTAATGATAAGCTGATAGTGGCAAACATGCCAGGGTGAGTTATGATAAGCTGATAGTGGCATAGATGCCAGGGTGAGTTATGATAAGCTGATAGTGGCATAGATGCCAGGGTGAGTTATGATAAGCTGATAGTGGCAAACATGCCAGGGTGAGTTATGATAAGCTGATAGTGGCATACATGCCAGGGTGAGTTATGATAAGCTGATAGTGGCATACATGCCAGGGTGAGTTATGATAAGCTGATAGTGGCAAACATGCCAGGGTGAGTTATGATAAGCTGATAGTGGCAAACATGCCAGGGTGAGTTATGATAAGCTGATAGTGGCATACATGCCAGGGTGAGTTATGATAAGCTGATAGTGGCATACATGCCAGGGTGAGTTATGATAAGCTGATAGTGGCAAACATGCCAGGGTGAGTAATGATAAGACAATAGTGATATACATGCCAGGGTGAGTTATGATAAGCTGATAGTGATATACATGGAAGGGTGAGTTATGATAAGCTGATAGTGGCATAGATGCCAGGGTGAGTTATGATAAGCTGATAGTGGCAAACATGCCAGGGTGAGTTATGATAAGCTGATAGTGGCATACATGCCAGGGTGAGTTATGATAAGCTGATAGTGGCAAACACGCCAGGGTGAGTTATGATAAGCTGATAGTGGCATACATGCCAGGTTGAGTAATTATAAGACAATAGTGATATACATGCCAGGGTGAGTTATGATAAGCTGATAGTGGCAAACATGCCAGGGTGAGTTATGATAAGCTGATAGTGGCAAACATGCCAGGGTGAGTTATGATAAGCTGATAGTGGCAAACATGCCAGGGTGAGTTATGATAAGCTGATAGTGGCATACATGCCAGGGTGAGTTATGATAAGCTGATAGTGGCAAACATGCCAGGGTGAGTTATGATAAGCTGATAGTGGCATACATGCCAGGGTGAGTTATGATAAGCTGATAGTGGCATACATGCCAGGGTGAGTTATGATAAGCTGATAGTGGCATACAAGCCAGGGTGAGTTATGATAAGCTGATAGTGGCATACATGCCAGGGTGAGTTATGATAAGCTGATAGTGGCATACATGCCAGGGTGAGTTATGATAAGCTGATAGTGGCAAACATGCCAGGGTGAGTTATGATAAGCTGATAGTGGCATACATGCCAGGGTGAGTTATGATAAGCTGATAGTGGCATAGATGCCAGGGTGAGTTATGATAAGCTGATAGTGGCATAGATGCCAGGGTGAGTTATGATAAGCTGATAGTGGCATAGATGCCAGGGTGAGTTATGATAAGCTGATAGTGGCATAGATGCCAGGGTGAGTTATGATAAGCTGATAGTGGCATACATGCCAGGGTGAGTTATGATAAGCTGATAGTGGCATACATGCCAGGGTGAGTTATGATAAGCTGATAGTGGCATACATGCCAGGGTGAGTTATGATAAGCTGATAGTGGCAAACATGCCAGGGTGAGTTATGATAAGCTGATAGTGGCAAACATGCCAGGGTGAGTTATGATAAGCTGATAGTGGCATACATGCCAGGGTGAGTTATGATAAGCTGATAGTGGCATAGATGCCAGGGTGAGTTATGATAAGCTGATAGTGGCATAGATGCCAGGGTGAGTTATGATAAGCTGATAGTGGCATAGATGCCAGGGTGAGTTATGATAAGCTGATAGTGGCATAGATGCCAGGGTGAGTTATGATAAGCTGATAGTGGCATACATGCCAGGGTGAGTTATGATAAGTTGATAGCTGTATAAGCCAATAAGCACTATGATGAACCCGATATAATGACTACTATTTTATATAACTTGAAAGGAATACAATGATAAAATGGCAAAAATGCACATTAAAAAAAAATAACCAGTTTTGGAATCATCAGAAGAATAAAAAGTCATGGGTGTAATTAAACTGATTAAAATAAAATGGAAACATTTGAACATTACTACTTTCAGCCAAGCTTGCATGTCTAAAACATTGACACATGTGTTAATATCTTCCTTACTTCATATCTAGATGGGACTCTTTTTCAAGTGAAGAGAGGAAAAATGCTTTTAATAAACATTGTCATAACTCCCAAGGTTTTCAAGAAATTTAGCTAACATGCTTGTATCTTGATGTATCTAACTTCATGCAAAGTTTCATTGATACACATCCAGAGACCTTTGTCATAAGAACATGTACAGCAATTTCATCTGGCTCAGACTTCATCCGGCTCAGACTTCATCCGGCTCAGACTTCATCCAGCTCAGATTCCGGCTCAGACTTCATCCGGCTCATGGCTCAGACTTCATCCTGGGGCTTAGACTTCATCCGGCTCTGGGCTCAGACTTGCAGCTCAGACTTCATCCGGCTCAGACTTCATCCGGCTCAGACTTCATCCGGCTCAGACTTCATCCGGCTCAGACTTCATCCGGCTCAGACTTCATCCGGCTCAGACCTCATCCGGCTCAGATCAAACCCTCAAAGGGTCTGGAGAGGGGAGGCCAAGAATAACCGTTCAAGATGTGAATGTTTTAGAACATTTTCTACAAAGTATTCACTACAATTCTACACCGGGGGCTCCATCGGGGGCTGCTCCACTGGGGGCTGCTCCACCGGGGGTTGCTCCACCGGGGGGCTGCTCCACCGGGGGCTCCATCGGATATGAGAAAAGCCTGTGGTAAGTTATATGGTAACAAATAATATGGCAACTGAGGAGCATATATTTGGTGATCATAATCCCAATAACAAATATATTTTATGCTAGACTTAAAACATAACCCCATGGGTTGATAGCTCTGCTGACTTGATTGAAAACACATGAACTGAGATAAAGTGCAATAAGCAACCAGGTTGTGATTTTCCATACAAGATCCCAATTCAGTTTTGATGAGATATTCCTTAATATTTTGCAAATCATTATCATGTTACCAATGCAATATTTCATGCACAAAATTTGTGATTTTTCAAAAATCTAATAGCTATCACTAAGTTGTCAAGGGGGCTGCCATTTTGAATAACATAGCCAATGAGAATCAAGATAACAAGTTGGGGCCAAATTTGATATGTAACATGCATTTTGATTGGTCAAAATCACTATCTGCTCAATTCTGCTCTTGAAAAGGATTTAAATGATCATTTAGGAAGAAATGTTCAAAAACATTACAAAAAAGCAATGATATGCATAGCTCAAAGGCCATTGATATATGTTTATTCACTTTTGATGGTTGTGAGATTTTGCAAGTATACAAATTTTGAATTGAAGGTCAATGTGTCAAGGTCAAAGGTCACATGACTAAGAAATTATAACGAGGCACAGCTATGACCTAAAACATTTCTGTACACCAAGTTTTAATTTCCTCTAATAAGTGGTTGGTAAGACATACTCCTTACATAATTTGTGACATCAAGGTCACTGCATTAAGGTCAATGGTGACATCACTAAGATTTGAAGGAATCTGAATTTTCAACTCTCTATCTACCTCTGTATTAAATATGAAACAAATATTACTGGTAGTTTTGGAGGAGAAGATTTTTAAACATAGTGTTAGTATATAACAGATATGAAGTGTTTTTTATTCACTTCTGATGGTTGTGATGTGGCATGTTCACAAATTTTGAATTCAAGGTCAATGTGTCAAGGTCAAAGGTCACATGACTAAAACTGAATGACGAGGCACAGATTTAACATAAGACATTCCTGTATACCAAGATTTAATTTCTTCTTGTAAGTGGTTGCTGAGATATGCTCCTTACAAAATTTGTGACATCAATGTCACTGCACTAACGTCAATGGTGACATCACTGATAATTGAAGGAATCTAAATCCTCAACTCTCTATCTAGCCCTGTATAAAATAGTGTTGGTATATAAAATATATGAAGTGCATTTAATTCACTTCTAATGGTTATGATGTGGAATGTTCACAAATTTTGAATTCAAGGTCAATGTGTCAAGGTCAAAGGTCACATGACTAAGAAAGTATGACGAGGCACGGCTATGACCTAAGACATTCCTGTATACCAAGATTTAATTTCTTTTTGTAAGTGGTTGCTGAGATATGCTCCTTACAATATTTGTGACATCAAGGTCACTGCACTTAGGCCAATGGTGACATCACTGAGAATTGAAGGTATCTAAATCTTCAACTCTCTATCTAGCTCTGTATAAAATAGTGTTGGTATATAAAAGATATGAAGTGCATTTAATTCACTTCTAATGGTTATGATGTGGCATGTTCACAAATTTTGAATTCAAGGTCAATGTGTCAAGGTCAAAGGTCACATGACTAAGAAAGTATGACGAGGCACGGCTATGACCTAAGACATTCCTGTATACCAAGATTTAATTTCTTTTTGTAAGTGGTTGCTGAGATATGCTCCTTACAATATTTGTGACATCAAGGTCACTGCACTTAGGCCAATGGTGACATCACTGAGAATTGAAGGTATCTAAATCTTCAACTCTCTATCTAGCTCTGTATAGAATAGTGTTGGTATATAAAAGATATGAAGTGCATTTAATTCACTTCTAATGGTTATGATGTGGCATGTTCACAAATTTTGAATTCAAGGTCAATGTGTCAAGGTCAAAGGTCACATGACTAAGAAAGTATGACGAGGCACGGCTATGACCTAAGACATTCCTGTATACCAAGATTTAATTTCTTTTTGTAAGTGGTTGCTGAGATATACTCCTTACAAAATTTGTGACATCAAGGTCACTGCATTAAGGTCAATGGTGACATCACTAAGATTTGAAGGAATCTGAATTTTCAACTCTCTATCTACCTCTGTATTAAATATGAAACAAATATTACTGGTAGTTTTGGAGAAGATTTTTAAACATAGTGTTAGTATATAACAGATATGAAGTGTTTTTTATTCACTTCCTGATGGTTGTGATGTGGCATGTTCGCAAATTTTGAATTCAAGGTCAATATGTCAAGGTCAAAGGTCACATGACTAAAATTGTATGACAAGGCACAGCTTTAACATATGACATTTCTGCATACCAAGTTTTAATATCCTGTAATAAGTGGTTGCTGAGATATGCTCAGTACAAAATTTGTGACATCAAGGTCACTGCACTAAGGTCAATGGTGACATCACTAAGATTTGAAGGAATCTGAATTTTCAACTCTCTATCTACCTCTGTATTAAATATGAAACAAATATTACTGGTAGTTTTGGAGAAGATTTTTAAACATAGTGTTAGCATATAACAGATATGAAGTGTTTTTTATTCACTTCTGATGGTTGTGATGTGGCATGTTCACAAATTTTGAATTCAAGGTCAATGTGTCAAGGTAAAAGGTCACATGACTAAAATTGTATGACGAGGTACAGCTTTAACATAAGACATTCCTGTATACCAAGATTTAATTTCTTTTTGTAAGTGGTTGCTGAGATATGCTCCTTACAATATTTGTGACATCAAGGTCACTGCAATAAGGCCAATGGTGACATCACTGAGAATTGAAGGTATCTAAATCTTCAACTCTCTATCTAGCTCTGTATAAAATAGTGTTGGTATATAAAAGATATGAAGTGCATTTAATTCACTTCTAATGGTTATGATGTGGCATGCTCATAAATATTGAATTCAAGGTCATTGTGTCAAGGTCAAAGGTCACTAAGATTTGAAGGAATCTGAATCTTCAACTATATATCTACCTCTATATTAAATATGAAAGATGTAGTACTGGTAGTTTTGGAGAAGAAGATTTTTAAAGAAATGTTGACAGACGGACAGACAGACGGACAGACATTTTCCCCCTCCTAAAGCTCTGCGAGCTAAAGTCTCAGCAGAGCTAAAAAGGGCTCTTTGTACATATGCAGGAGAAAAGGTTGGAGGACAAAATGAAAATACTTTACCAATGTCTTCCATGAAGTAACTTTACAAAACAAAGCACATAGTTTTGCCATTTTATGTTTTATTGACTGATTCATTGTATCTGTACAATATTGTATGTATATCATTATTTGGGTGATATACAACTAATTTTGACTCATTTGTATTATACAAATGCTCCATCCCATAATATTCAAGCATGTTTCAACAGGCGACTACAAATCTTACAAGTTGGAGCATGGGATTATTATTGACTGCAATTCACTTTTGATTTATGTGTATATTCATATATAAATCTGAGAGCAAGACATTCAATAAAAAAATTGAAATTATCCATTGGTTTTACTTAAATATAAATTCCAATCTTAAAATATGGGAGAATACACATTATCTTGTGTAAAAATATCAGTGTCCAAGTTGTCACAAGCTGCAGGTGTCATGAAATGTGCATGTGACATACCGAGTCATAGTATTTTTTACCCTTGTTTAATAAAATATTTGAAGCAATCTGCAACTTACCAAAATGGGATTAACATTACAGTTGGGGGTAACTTAATAGTTCAGCCACAATAGCTCCAATGCCTACATCAATCTGTTTTGTCTTTTGTTATTTAATATTATACATTGTAATAATAATATATACATCATTGCACATCATTCTTTCAAGCAGCTCAGACGTTTTCTCCGCCACATTTATACCCATTTTAACTTTTTTTAAAGAGTTAAAACAAAGGGAAAAAATGTTTCCTGGCTTGTGTTCACTACAAAAGTGGCCTTCAGACCTTGTGTCTTGTTTGACAAAAAGTTTCAAAACTTGTTTTTAAAAAAAATCACAACAAAGCTATTTTAGCTCAATCAGACAGAAATAACTTAAAAATAGGGAAAATTGGTCTGTGTTTTGGTTTGAACACATAAATAAATGTTAAACATTCATACAACACACACACATTCAAATAACATCATCACCATTTACACCTGATTTAAAACCACTGACATCCTGAAATATTACTTAAAACATATGTACCATACACATTTGACATGTTCTAATTACTGACCCCATTAACCTGGGAGAGTGTTGAAGCAGCATGAACCAATGATTACATCTCACTCTTGTCCTGGTTTTTATTACTAAAGAAAGCAAATCACTGTACTGTACAATAAACAAAAGCTTTACGATTCCTATACAACAAAAGGAGAATGATTTGTTTGAATCCTGTATCAAGCTAAATAATTTGGATCGCTATTTCAGCACTCCACTCATCTCATTTATTTCTAATATCAAATAAAACTGATATCTATCTGTCTATCGCTGCCATTCTTGGTCAGGGGTAAAGCTAAAATGATCCCTATTTACTGCATGAAGACATGTTGCATTTGTTCAGTTCAACACAGTCAAACCCTAACCACCTCTCTATCTCTGACATACTTATCCTCCTCCAACACGGTCTTCCCCAATAACATGGGAGAAAAACCAACAGTACTTCAGTTACCCAGACATCTGATCTGTAATGCTTACGTTTTAGAGGAACTCGTTTTATTTTGTTTATCTCTGATTGCTCTTTTTAGTGTGGCAGAGGCAACAATATACTTTTTTTTTTTAAAAAGAATGTTTGCATACAATGGAATACTGTTTGTATACAATATATTGCATATAAATCCACATTTTCTGTTTGTTTGCACTTGTCTAAAGTGGAGCAAAGATGTTTTCTCTGATATCTAATAGATTTATCTGATGGCTTTGTTACTTAATTCTGAATATATAAGCAGGGAGACAGGACCACATTGCAACAATAGGCTATAACATACCACAAGTACCTTGTCACACAAGACAGTTCAAATATACCCTATCCTTATTGAAAAACCAATGAGCTTCCGATTCATGTAATATTTGCAGACTACATCTTGCCAAAAAAAAAAAAAATTCGAAACATCAAAGATCAATTAATAGTCTTCATAAGTATGTTTGAAAATAAGTATAACTTTGAGGCTCAGATATCCTGTGATTATTCTTGAATAGTTTATATAGAAAATGATGTCCACAAAATAACATCCTCAGGTCATTACAATTACAGCTCAGCTGATATCATTAATGTTTGCATTATGCGAAGCTATCAGGTTTAAAATGCATTACTCAATCTTGAGGTGTCTTGTTTTAAAGGTAATTACATATATATTTAGCATAATATCTTTTATCCAAACATTTCTGTTTAATAGAATATAGGTAAAAATCACTGACCACATTAAGTGAAACAAGAACAATGAATAAATTCTTGAATTTTAAAATATGATAATGAATGAATTAATTAATTGTGCTCTACAGGACAAAAAAAGTGGCTATTTGTTTAATTTATCACAATAAGCTTGTAGCTTAAGTTCATCACTGCAAAAAAGCTAGCATCTCAGTTCTTTTTCCAACAATATATATTTTTTTTGTTAGACAAATTTCCATTTTTCATGGAACTTGAGAAAAATCACTCATCTCTGATGTAGCATAGACTAACACAGGCTAATAACCTTATCAGGGACACATTTTATATCCATATAAATATCTATATGTAGTATTACTTTGATAATTTCTACATAACACCTTGGATAAAACATCAATACTATTCTGAATGATATGATTTTAAATCTTTCTTATTGAATAAGTATATAAGGTCATAGGAGATTATATGATTGTTAGACTTGTAACCATCATGTTATTGAGACAGCCGAAGAGGAAGAAAACTTCTTTGAACTTGCTAGATTCCTTGCGTTTTACTCATCAAAGACATACTTTTCTTCTGTGTTTTAACTGATCTGGTCAACAATTCTATCCTCTGCAGGAAAATGGAGAGAATAAATTAACCCCGTAAATGTCACATTTTTATACTGCCACCCAAGACATCTGGGAACAATAATCTTTCAAAATGTTCTATTGAGGTTAAATAGGTTATCTTCTGAGATAAAGTTTGACATCAAACATCACATTTCCTTTATATGCAGTTCATATGTTTTCCTGTAAGTACATCTTGTATAGCATGTTTTCCTTTCCATCCTAGTTTCTGTAGGCAAGTTTATTTGTATTCATTCTCATATTTACTGTTCATTATGTACAATTCTTGATCAAAACCTTGTTCGTCGCTTTTGGCAGAATGCTCAACTTCCTAGAACGTGTGAGCATTTCTGCACACTCCACAGCCAAGGGCAAACTCCTCGCCTGTGGGAGGGTGCTGGACGTGTAGTGGACACTCGTCTCCCTCAAGCTGCTTGGCCTTGGGACCTGCAAGGTTAATAGTATCAACATTAGAAATGCATATCCTAAAAAAAAAATTTTTTAAATTAAAAAAAAAAAACAAAAAAAAAAAAAAAATCCAGAAGGTGTGTGAAATCTGTTAAGACCAAATGATTTATTACATGGTCATTTCCCCTTGTTTGAATTTTCACAATTAAAAAATCATTTGGCATTAAACAGAAGCACTTGACATATTGGACCTTGCCTTGCTGGAGGCTATACTTTTGAGGCATGCACATTCTTACAATTCTGATGATAGTAAGTTGTAATACACACTGATATCTTTGTACAGTATTATTTTTTAAGTGGTGCCATGTGTAATAGGAAAGTGTAGCAGTGTTGATTGACAGCATCCAGCAAGTCAACATTGATGCATTGATTTCAATGATGCTGATGAGTCAATCTGTTTTCTATGTGGTTCAAAACGAGGCAAATTGCAAAGGCAATCAGCTGTTGAAATGTGGGTTGATCTGACTGATAGTTTGAATATGATTGACAGTTGCCATTAAATGATTGGCAGAGGGCCCAGTCCAAAGATTAACATAACATGGTGTAATTTGGTGCAGTTGCCAAGCACATATATACTTTAACGTTGCCCCTCAGGCTGTGGGAGCCAGTAAAATGAAACCTAAAATTGAATTTTTTGTTCAGGATCTTCACTTTTAAACAAGATTACCTATTTCAGCATGCTTAACTGATACCTTCACAACTAGATACCTTGTGACAAATGTCACAATCAGTACTGTAATAATATTTGGTGTCAACAATAGTAGTATAAATGGCTACAGCCAGATTCCTTGAAACTATATACATTGCTTTGGTTGATATATGAACTGATGACTTAGGTCTTTTACTCTGTGTTGCAGTCATAATACTGCACGTATTGTCATTTTTACCCAGATTGTTATTGGCTTCATTGTACATCAAGTTTCCATGGAAGGGGACTCACTGTGTAAGCGGTTCCTCAAATAATGCCTTTACAGATTATGCGCCATGAGCAGACATAGTACAATCCCAACACCCCCAACCCCAACACCCACAATCCCCCACCCCCAATCCAATGTATTTATACTATTGTTGCAGTTATTTTGTTTGTTTTTAATTGGTGGGGTTTGACTTCAAATTCAACATTATTATTCAATCATTTCATGACAAGACCTACTTGTAGCAGATATAGTAACTGAATTGTCATGTCGTGGTGAAACAAGCCTGATATTCTTAAACATGTGGTACTATATAATACATAATCAATTAATAGTCCTGTCCAGGTCAAAGAAGGTCTTCATAACAGCAATGGTAGAGGTGTGTGATATGAGATGCTAACACTGAGTGCTTACCTGCAGGACAGTGAGGCAGCTCGTGCTTGGGGACGTTGGTGACGCGCTGGAAGTCGTCGTGGCAGGCGTTGCAGAAGTGAGTGGTGCCGAAGCAGAAGAACACTGCCACGGAGCAGCAATACCGGCACTTGTACTCGAGGAAGTCGGTGCCGTGCTTGGGGCACATCTGTGCCCTCGACACG
This sequence comes from Amphiduros pacificus, assembly GCA_949316495.1. Lineage (NCBI taxonomy): Eukaryota > Metazoa > Annelida > Polychaeta > Phyllodocida > Hesionidae > Amphiduros > Amphiduros pacificus. Next base: position 17,989,024 of record OX439008.1, on the reverse strand, counting down.
TCCGAGCACCCTCCGCACACCAGCTCCGAGGGATCGTAGTCATCTCCGCCGGCCGCCTGCTCCTCGCATCTTACTTCGCCGCCGTAGTAGGCCTTCTTGCACTTATAGCACACGTAGTAGGCATACCGGTCCATGGCGTAGCCTGCGGGGTCGTTGTAGAAGCGTGTGCCCACGGTGGTGATGGCCTCCGCTTTATGGAGGCCCTCGTACTCCAACCTCATCAGAGCCTTACGCCGGACGTCCTCGTATAACATGTGGATGGGGTCCAGCAAGTCCTTCAGAACCGTGTGGTGGAAATCAGCCTGCAACCAAACCAGAATCACGCATCACAGAATGGAAATATATATCAAACCAGAGTCACGTATCACAGCAAGGAAAAATCAATTAAACTAGATTCACTCATCACAGAAATGAGATAATCTGACCAAGGTTATAAATAACTTAATTAAGAATTTATTAAACTCAAGTCTACAACTGTTAACGAGTAATTTTTCTAGCAGCTTCCACTTTATGATGTTAAACTCATGCATATTTAAAATCTTCAGACACTGAAGTGGCACGTACCTTGCATATTGGACAGTGAGAAAAACCGAATGTAATCCTGGGTCCGACCCACTTCTTCTGAAGCACGTTCCGGCAGCAGTGGAGGTGGAATACGTGGCCACACGCCAACTGCAAATAACACAAAGTCGCTCCATTTAAACAACTTGAACGATTTCTCCATAAATGTCATTAACATATCTGGAGTCAAACAAGATTTAACGTTCTTTGTTTAAGGGTTACAGTGCACCAAATGAACTAACAATTTTTGATATTAAAAATTCTGAACAGGTTAATGTTCTGAAACCAGGGTTCAAAGACAAAGATCTGTTGCCCAGCAAACTTTTTACATTTGTAATCTTCATTTTAATTTTGTAATATTCTCCTAAAAGAGACTCACAGAGATTTCACATTTATAACTAAATATAGAAATCGTAAATTGGCCGCTTTTTAAACAATAAATGAAGCCAGAATATACGATGACCAAGAGCATCCAATATTTAATATCTTCAATTCCACACTTTCTGAGCAATATTTGGTGGCATAATGGGTGAGGTGTGTAGAAGTTTGGTACCTGTATGGCCGGGGCGGCTGCCAGAGCCTCTGTGAAGCACACCATGCACATATCATCCGCATCCTGCCGCAGACGCTCCGAGTTTGGACTCGACATCTGACACCCGTGTAAGCAGGGCAGGCAGGGCACCTCGTCCCGAATGCCTCCACAAGAGTGACCACAGGGCAGCGTCCGGGTGCAGGCCTTCTTGGCATATTCCTGCAATCATTGGCAATATTATTGCATACATTATATTATTTGGGAAACATTGTTTTTTGTTATAAACTAAAACTAATCGTGTCTAAATCAGGTGATAATCTAAAACTATGAAATTTCCCTTCCTGGTCTTACATATACCTCTCAATTCTAGTTTTACTGAGAAGCAATAAGTTGATCACAGCAATTTTAGATTTTATACCGATCAATTATATACCCACTTCCATAAAATGTAAACAAGAATTATTCATAATCCATGTCAGCACATAGGCCCCTGCCAATCTCTCCGAACAATGATTAAATATAGTGGAGTTGTACAGTTCTGGTTCCGGTAAAACTGTACAGTTCCGGTGTACACTTTTCAATGGGGGAAAAAAAACAAGATTGAGATCGGCAATCAGCCTATGACCTAAGCCATCCATTTTAACAGGTAGAAAATTAATCACACTTGGTTTTTTATGTGCTACAGGTTTGAGGCTTATAAAATGTTAAATTTGTTGATTGTTGTGTGGAGATGGGCCTATGTTAGCAGGTGGCCTATATCCGTACCTGGCACTCCTGGTCCGAGCACACATTGCCTATCGCCAGCAGGCCTGTGTTATCTGTGCTGCCGCAGAACCTGCACGTCCCAAGCAGACCTCCTCCACTGCTCAGCTTCCCTGCAAGTACAGCAACTCTCAATACACATCTAAACCCTCAGTATGCATCCAGTGATGAAAGTCAGCATTCAGGAAAAAACCTGAAACCCTTAAAAATTTACCTTAAGATACCCCTACCTTTCAGACTGAATTTCAGAAAAAATTGAAGAAAAAAACCCGAATTCAGGTTATTATCCTTAAAAGTCATATGACAAGAATTTTTTTAAGAGGGAAATCTTTAGATTTCATACCTCTGAGAAACATCTGACAATTTTTTCTGCAGTCTGATGTTTAGTTTAGCTATAATCTAAGATCTTTGAACCCCCAGGGTAATTAACCTACTCCCTTGACCTAGAACTGGGTCAGCAGGCTGCCTACGTCATTGCGCCCCGCACGCATCTCCTGCACACATATTCCTCCTATGTCTACACATGTATAACAGCTGATGTCCTTTCGTCTACACAAATAACATCCATTGAAAATATGATTAATGGCAAAACTTAAGGCTGTAAAATAGAGACCTGCATTTACATCAGCTTCCCATCCCACAATCCCTACTTTAATTGAAGAAAATAAACAAACATGACTTAACTGGGTATAGTGTCTGAAATATGGCCTGCTCTACTCTTATTAGTTTCAAGACACTTATTAGCTAGCCCTAAACATTATGGAATGAAGTTTAAGGGTTTTCAAACTGTAAATGGAACATTGAGATGACACTTTTAAAATATCTATGAATTATCTTTAGTTGATATTTCCATATTTTTTTACACTGAAAATTTATTTATTTGTTAACCAATGACCAGTAATAATATCAATTGGTTGAATTTTATTCATATTCAGTAATGTTGAGCTAACTTTGTATGACATAATTGAAAAAAAAATGTCTTGAAAGCATTCGACACATATTTTTAGATCTGTTTCATTGCTGGAAATTATTTTGACTTCTAAATTTTGAGGTCTGGTTATATATTATTTATGCATTGCAGTTGTATTTCAATGGCCATTTGAAATGTTTAGTTTGGTACTTTTTTAATGTCTGTCATTGCATGTCAGTGGGTACCCAACTAAATCATTTATCAATATTTATATACAAACAGACAAAGGAATTTTGAATATAAATAGAAATTCTGTAAAAATGATACTTAACTTTGAGATTTCAACATTTCTTTCTCAACAAGGAAATGACTTTGACCATAACATTATGATAAAGAATCGTTCAGTCAGTCCCTTGAGGGATCTGAATAATCTCAATAGGCAGATGTAAGTTTGCCAAACTCAACTGGGTGGCTGTCTGTATTCCTGTCTTCCCCATCACCACAGGCAGAATCCAAGTGTCTATGATGTGAAACATGATCTGACCTACTATCCACATGTGCTAATTAGGCCACCAGTGGTTCAAAGATGTTATCAACACTCTTGTTATTACTTATAAATTACTATCCCTCAAGACTTTCACTGGCTTGGAGTGGTTTGTTTTGAACATGAAGGGCGAACATGCGTCACTTCCGGCAAAATCTCAGCAGCCCTGATTTGACCCACATAAAAAGGGGCGTGTTCAGCAAATCACTTTGATCCACTATAATTCTGTGCTCCATTTATAAAAATGTGTAAAACATGTTGAAATGCAATGTCCATGTATTGTAATATATTATGGCACAATATAAACATTTTGACAATTTTCTTGTCATGTGACTTTTAAGACTTTCATCATTGCACATCTAAACCCTCGGAAACTCTCACAATAAATAGGCCAGCTGCCATCTCCCACACCCCCACCCCCACAATAAACAAGATGGCAAGTGTTAAAACAGTCCTTAATATTACTACGTGTTGTTGCACTCTTAAATGTTGCATTGTTATTTGTCTGCTAGAAGAAGCCCGAGTTGATTTGTTTGTTTTTCTTTTACCTGGCCTCTCGGGCATAGGATTTTAATTAAAATTTACCTGTCACAACAGCAACTGGTAATTAGCCTTTTCAATAAAAATACAATAATTTTCACTCACTGTTTCTAAATATGCAGGATTTATCACCTTTACGATTTATACACTGGCAATGCCACCTATTTGTCTTACCTTTGGCACCTTCTCTGAACTCGACCATGGCTTTGAGAGTCTTGGAGTCTGCGAGTGCCATGACCCAGAAGAGCTTGGTGCGGCCGCACCCCTCATGTAGATCCACCTTGATGGCTTCCTCTTCCTCCTTGAACACCTAAAAACATCAACCAACTCCTGCCTTAAATAATGCCATCTTATCACACATCTCTGCATTGACGGTTTTTTTTTTTGGTTTTTTTTTCTCAAAACAAGTACCCATCACTTTTTTCTATGATCGTATCGATGGTTAGTCAGAATAAATCATCTTTCATGATTTTTTTTCTTTCTTTTTTTAAACAAGTACCCATTACTTTTTTCTATGATCGTATCGATGGTTAGTCAGAATAAATCATCTTTCATGATTTTTTTTTCTTTCTTTTTTCAAACAAGTACCCATCACTTTTTTCTATGATTATATCGATGGTTAGTCAGAATAAATCATCTTTCAAGTTTTTTTAATGGCAGCAAAAATCAATACACTTGTCTTGAAATCCTTTTTTTGTGCCTCTGTCACATGTAGCTTGATTGTGTAATGAACAACTTAACTGTATCTGATCAAGTTCTGTACGGTTAAGTCTAAAAATATTTACATACCATGAAAAAAAACATGTACAGCTTAAAAAAGTAATTTTTTTTGGTAATTTTTTAAAGAGTCCATTTTGGACCAGGATTATCATAAAAGTCCAAATGACGCCCTGAGAGAATTGTGGATATTTCTTACATGGTGTGATGTGAGAACGTCTGATATATTTCTTACATGGTGTGATGTGAGAACGTCTGATAGATTTCTTGCATGGTGTGATGTGAGAACGTCTGATAGATTTCTTGCATGGTGTGATGTGAGAACGTCTGATAGATTTCTTGCATGGTGTGATGTGAGAACGTCTGATAGATTTCTTGCATGGTGTGATGTGAGAACGTCTGATAGATTTCTTGCATGGTGTGATGTGAGAACGTCTGATAGATTTCTTGCATGGTGTGATGTGAGAACGTCTGATATATTTCTTGCATGGTGTGATGTGAGAACGTCTGATATATTTCTTGCATGGTGTGATGTGAGAACGTCTGATAGATTTCTTGCATGGTGTGATGTGAGAACGTGTGATATATTTCTGACGGTCAGCTTGTGATGTGAGAATGTCTGCTATATTTGTGACGGTCAGCTTGTGATGTGAGAACGTCTGATATATTTGTGACGGTCAGCTTGTGATGTGAAAACGTCTGATATATTTGTGACGGTCAGCTTGTGATGGGAGAACGTCTGATATATTTGTGACGGTCAGCTTGTGATGTTAAAACGTCTGATATATTTGTGACGGTCAGCTTGTGATGTGAGAATGTCTGCTATATTTGTGACGGTCAGCTTGTGATGTGAGAATGTCTGCTATATTTGTGACGGTCAGCTTGTGATGTGAGAATGTGTGATATATTTTGACGGTCAGCTGGTGATGGGAGAACGTGTGATATATTTGTGACGGTCAGCTTGTGATGTGAGAACGTCTGATATATTTCTGACAGTCAGCTTGTGATGTGAGAACGTGTGATATATTTGTGACGGTCAGCTTGTGATGTGAGAACGTGTGATATATTTGTGACGGTCCGCTTGTGATGTGAAAACGTGTGATATATTTGTGACGGTCAGCTGGTGATGGGAGAACGTGTGATATATTTGTGACGGTCAGCTGGTGATGGGAGAACGTGTGATATATTTCTGACGGTCAGCTTGTGATGTGAGAATGTCTGCTATATTTCTGACGGTCAGCTTGTGATGTGAGAACGTGTGATATATTTCTGACGGTCAGCTTGGGATGTAAGAACGTCTGCTATATTTCTGACGGTCAGCTTGTGATGTGAAAACGTGTGATATATTTCTGACGGTCAGCTTGTGATGTGAGAACGTGTGATATATTTGTGACGGTCAGCTTGTGATGGGAGAACGTGTGATATATTTGTGACGGTCAGCTTGTGATGGGAGAACGTGTGATATATTTGTGACGGTCAGCTTGTGATGGGAGAACGTGTGATATATTTGTGACGGTCAGCTTGTGATGGGAGAACGTGTGATATATTTGTGACGGTCCGCTTGTGATGGGAGAACGTGTGATATATTTGTGACGGTCCGCTTGTGATGGGAGAACGTGTGATATATTTGTGACGGTCCGCTTGTGATGGGAGAACGTGTGATATATTTGTGACGGTCAGCTTGTGATGTGAGAACGTCTGATATATTTGTGACGGTCAGCTTGTGATGGGAGAACGTGTGATATATTTGTGACGGTCAGCTTGTGATGTGAGAACGTCTGCTATATTTGTGACGGTCAGCTTGTGATGGGAGAACGTGTGATATATTTGTGACGGTCAGCTTGTGATGTGAGAACGTCTGATATATTTGTGACGGTCAGCTTGTGATGGGAGAACGTGTGATATATTTGTGACGGTCAGCTTGTGATGTGAGAACGTCTGATATATTTGTGACGGTCAGCTTGTGATGTGAGAACGTGTGATATATTTGTGACGGTCAGCTTGTGATGGGAGAACGTCTGATATATTTGTGACGGTCCGCTTGTGATGTGAAAACGTCTGATATATTTGTGACGGTCAGCTTGTGATGGGAGAACGTCTGATATATTTGTGACGGTCCGCTTGTGATGTGAGAATGTCTGCTATATTTCTGACGGTCAGCTTGTGATGTGAAAACGTCTGAAATATTTCTGACGGTCCGCTTGTGATGTGAAAACGTGTGATATATTTCTGACGGTCAGCTTGTGATGGGAGAACATGTGATATATTTCTGACGGTCCACTTGTGATGGGAGAACGTGTGATATATTTGTGACGGTCCACTTGTGATGGGAGAACGTCTGATATATTTGTGACGGTCAGCTGGTGATGGGAGAACGTGTGATATATTTGTGACGGTCAGCTTGTGATGGGAGAACGTGTGATATATTTCTGACGGTCCGCTTGTGATGGGAGAACGTGTGATATATTTGTGACGGTCCGCTTACCTGTCTATGGTGAGTCCTGGTCCTGCGGTGGAGATGCAGGAACCTATCACAGTCAGCACATAAGTTACGACACACATCACACAGGATTATAGCAGCGGTCTCTCCATCGTCGTGATTGTCACAGGTCGGCTGCAAAGAAAACCACAACATCATGTTAACCCAATATAACACCCTTTATCATACCGCCATAATTATATCAGCCCAATATACCACCCTTTATCATACCACCATAATTATATCAGCCCAATATACCACCCTTTATCATACCGCCATAATTATATCAGCCCAATATAACACTCTTTATCATACCACCATAATTATATCAGCCCAATATACCACCCTTTATCATACCACCATAATTATATCAGCCCAATATAACACCCTTTATCATACCACCATAATTATATCAGCCCAATATACCACCCTTTATCATACCACCATAATTATATCAGCCCAATATAACACCCTCCATCATACCGCCATAATTATATCTGCCCAATATACCATCCTTTATCATACCACCATAATTATATCAGCCCAATATAACACCCTTTATCATACCACCATAATTATATCAGCCCAATATAACACCCTTTATCATACCGCCATAATTATATCAGCCCAATATAACACCCTTTATCATACCACCATAATTATATCAGCCCAATATAACACCCTTTATCATACCGCCATAATTATATCAGCCCAATATACCACCCTTTATCATACCGCCATAATTATATTAATCCAATATAACACCCTTTATCATACCACGACACTTATATTAATTATATTATTATTTGTTGCTGGTACATACCCTGGGCTGGGCCTGCTCTGGTCCTCCGCGCACCCACTGCCCAGAGGACAACCTCTCCACATGATCCTGGTCCAGAACACACAGCGATGCCAACGCCAACCACATCTGGAGCACACAAAATACACACACACAGGCTTATATTGTGTCACCTTTAATGTCCACACATCAAACACCAAACACATCAATGGAAATTGGCACTAAATGCTTTAAATCCTTCTTCAAAAGAAGTTATATTTCTTGCTATGAATTAAATGTGAGGTATTGCCACGTATTTTATGCAATAGGACATATTTCCAATTGTATGCAAATAATATCCATCGATCCATCAATGCTCTCCCATATCCACTGCACCTTCCCAGTGCTTTCAGTTTTACATCGTTGCTTTTCTCAGATTTGCCTTCAGAATGGTGACATTACACAGATTACAATATATTTATCCAAAGATTCCATAACAAAAACACAACTGCTCTGACATTGGCTTGTTAATGAACAATATGAATCTGAAATTTCCCTCTGATCTTGAAGAAAAGCGGGCAGAACTTTACAATGCCAAATATTTCCCGTCATGCACTGCTCTCACAACCCAATCCCGTCAAATTTTCACGGACCAGCTAAAACTCTGGGAGAGCAGAAAGGGAGAATTATAGACAGACTTGATAACTTTCCTTTGAGTGGAAGGCTACATACCGTGGGGGTTTTGATACATTCTGAGGGTGACCGGAGTCCCTCGTCCAGTTTGGTGAGGGCCAGGATGGCTTCTGCGATGGCACCCTTGGTAACCGAGCCCCACTCCTCCGATAACTTGCCCTAAAAAACCACCACACTTCATATAATGGTATGACAAAGTTATTCACATTTTTAGACCAAACAAGTGTTTTTTTTAAGACTTCAATCAAACAATTTGAACATTATCAAAATATCCACTCCACAAAATATTTGTGAACAAAACGTCACTGCACCAAGGCAAATTGATGCAGGGGTAAAAAAACCCATAAAATCTACTTCCTTTGATAGCTTAGGTGTGTCAAGTATCATGAAACTGTCATCATTTACTCTAGAATTATTGAGATAATGGGCCGGTGACCTTGAAAAGCAGGTTAAGGTCACGTCCATCAAACTCATCTGGGGTCTTCACCAGATGCTTATGTGTGTCAATTCTCATGAAGCTGCCAATATTTGTTCTTGAGTTATTGCAATGTCGTGGATTTGACATAATTGTCCCTGTGACCTTCAAAAGTAGATGAAGGTCACCATTCATCAGACTCTTTTGGGGTCTTTACTAGATGCTTATTTGTGTCAAATCTCATAAAGCTGCCATCATTTGTTCTCGAGTTATCGCAATGATGGGATTTCATAGTACAATTGTCCCTGTGACCTTGAAAAGTAGGTGAAGGTCATGTTCGTTCAAGGGAAGTCTGAGATCTTCACCAGATGCTTATATGTGTCAAGTCTCATAAAGCTGCCATCATTTGTTCTTGAGTTACTGCGATGACAAGGATGATTTCAAGGTCCCTGTGACCTTGAAAAGTAGGTGAAGGTCATGTTTCATAAAAATTCTGAGGTTTTCACCAGATGCTTATGTGTGTCAAATCTCGTAAAGCTGCCATCATTTGTTCTTGAGTTATCACGATGATAAGGATGATTTCACATAATTGTCTCTGTGAACTTGAAAAGTAGGTGAAGGTCATGTTTCATAGAAAAAATTCTGAGATCTTCACCAGATGCTTATATGTGTCAAATCTCATAAAGCTGCCATCATTTGTTCTTGAGTTATTGCGATTCTTTGGATTTCACATAATTGTCCCTGTGACCTTGAAAAATAGGTCAAGGTCGCCGTCCATCGAACTCGTCCGAGGTTTTCACCAGATGCTTATGTGTGTCAAGTTTCATGAAGCTGCCATCATTTGATCTCGAGTTATCGCGATGACAAGGATAATTTCACATAATTGTCCCTGTGACCTTGAAAAGTAGGTGAAGGTCATGTTCCATCAAAGGAAGTCGGAGGTCTTCACCAGATGCTTATGTGTGTCAAGTCTCATAAAGCTGCCATCATTTGTTCTTGAGTTATTGCAATGACAAGGATGATTTCACATAATTGTCCCTGTGACCTTGAAAAATAGGTCAAGGTCGCTGTCCATCGAACTCGTCCGAGGTTTTTACCAGATGCTTATGTGTGTCAAGTTTCATGAAGCTGCCATCATTTGTTCTCGAGTTATCGCGATGACAAGGATGTTCGCTACAGACATACATACATACATACATACATACCCACGCCAGGAGTACTGCAATACCCTCAGCCTGATTACATCAGGGGCTGAGGGTAAAAAAAAATCCCCTTTACTGATTAACATTTTAGAGGGAACATTTTAACAATACTTACAGCAGCCATATCTTTGAGTAGAAGTATAATATTGTCAGATAATTTGCTTGTCACTTTTCCTCGCAGCCACCATCGTGTTGATGATCTCTCACTAAAAATTTACATTAAAGGATTAAAATTTAATCTATAAAATGTACAGCGAAATATATGTTAACGAGAAAAAATCCCATCATTGTATGTATATATGTGTGTCAAACTTGAAGATGATAACTTAGGATGGTCACTAACCTGCCAGGTAAACAGTCTAATAGACGGAATGAGGAAGCCATCCCCTTGCTTGACCCATGACCTTTGACCTTGGTTTGAACCACCAGTGCCTTGCTGATGCAGGCCAGGAATACATCCAGGATACCAGGTCTGTGGGGGTCAAATGGCGCCACCTGGCTGCGATCTCCAGAGTTTGTCAAGATACTGAAGTCCTTGGGAGGAAGGGCAGGGACAGACAGCAGACCAGCCAACATCTGAGGCGGGACCTCGGGCAATACTCGGCGAAGAAGTGCTGTCACCTAGTGGCAAACATTAATCAGTCAATTTCGTACAAAACAATCTAATTTCAAAATACACGATGATGCAAAAAAATAAAAATAAATCTGTGGAGTCTTAATAAAGAGAATAGACAGCTTTTTCAATACTGTTATTTCTTCTTATCAGAAAAATTGGCAGGTTAAAATATAATTATCTTATCCAACTTAAAAAAATCAAAATAATTTAGTTACAAAATAGTAAAAAATAGGAATGTGATAGAGCCATCATGTGTCTTGACATCAATTTATAAAAATCTCAAAGGGAATACAAAGCATTTCAAAACTATTCTGCAATTTTTTGGCAGTTATTTTGGGGAACTCTGATAGGTTTTTCAGATTAAAAAAAAAAGTACATGCAATAACCTGAAAGTGAGCAGCAAGCAGAAGTAGTACTAAGGTACCGTAAATACTTGTATATTAGACGAGGTTTTCATACCCAAACCCTTAGTTAATGTTTGGGGGGCCGTCTTATACACAAGTCTTCTTATATATGAGTAAATACAGTAGGTGTTGTGTATTGAGCATACCTGTCTCTGGACCCTGGGGGAGGAGGTGTGCAGGAGACTGAGGAGGTCCTGGATGAGGTTATGCTGCTGGGCCAGGTAGGCCCGACCCACCACCGACCCACTCAGAGCTAGCACCATCGACAAGAGCTCAAAACAATAGGCATCCGAACTCCTGAAACATCAAAACAAAGCTCATTATAGGCTCAAAACAGTAGGCATCCAAACTCCTGAAACACCAAAACAACGCTCATTATAAGACCAAAACAGTAGGCATCCGAACTCCTGAAAAATCAAAACAAGGCTCGTTTTAGGACCAAAACAAGGCTCATTATAGGACCAAAACAAGGCTCATTATAGGCTCAAAACAGTAGGCATCCAAACTCCTGAAACACCAAAACAACGCTCATTATAAGACCAAAACAGTAGGCACCCGAACTCCTGAACCATCAAAACAAGGCTCATTATAGGCTCAAAACAGTAGGCATCCGAACTCCTGAAACATCAAAACAAGGCGCGTTTAAGGAGCAAAACAAGGCTCATTATAGGACCAAAACAAGGCTCATTATAAGATCAAAACAAGGCTAAAAATAATGTTCCTTATAGGATCAAAACAAGGCTCATTTTAGGACCAAAACAAGGCTCATTATAGGATCAAAACAAGGCTCATTATGAGCTCAAAACAGGGCTCATTATTGGATCAAAACAATGCTCCTTAGGAGCTTAAAATAATGCTCATTATATGATCAAAACAAGGCTCCTTATATGCTAAAAAAATGCTCATTATATGCCCAAAACAAGGCTCATTATCATTTTAGGAACAAAACAATGCTCAATATAGGCTCAAAACAATGCTAATTATTTAGAGGAATGCTCATTATGAGTAAAAACATAGGCATCAGAGATGCATCAACCCTCAGCCCTGGTAACTTATTGCACAACATTCGCTCCACACAATATTTGTGAACAAAACGTCACCGCACCACATAATTGTTACTGTAACCTTGAAAAGTAGATGAAGGTCTTCACTGAGGTCTTCACCAGATGCTTATGTGTGTCAAGTCTCATAAAGCTGCCATCATTTGTTCTAGAGTTATTGTGATTCTAGGGATTTCACACAACTGTCCCTGTGACCTTGAAAAATGTCAAGGTCGCCGTCCATCGGTCTTGTCCGAGGTTTTCACCAGATGCTTATGTGTGTCAAGTTTAGTGAAACTGCCATTATTTGTTCTTGAATTATCAAAATGACAAGGATGATTTCACATAATTGTCCCTGTGACCTTTAAAAGTAGGTGAAGGTCGCCGTCCACTGAACTCGTCTGAGGTTTTCACCTGATGCTTATGTGTGTCAAGTTTCATGAAGCTGCCATCATTTGTTCTAGAGTTATCACGATGACAAGGATGATTTCACATAATTGTCCCTGTGACCTTGAAAAGCAGGAGAAGGTCATGTTCCATAGAAAAAATTCTGCAGTCTTCACCACATGCTTATGTGTGTCAAATCTCATAAAGCTGCCATCATTTGTTCTTAAGTTATTGGGATTCTTGGGATTACACATAATTGTCCATGTGACCTTGAAAAATAGGTCAAGTTCGCAAGGTTTTCACCAGATGCTTATATGTGTCAAGTTTCATGAAGCTGCCAGCATTTTTTCTCAAGTTATCGCAATGACAAGGACGATTTCACATAATTGTCCCTGTGACCTTGAAAAGTAGGTGAAGGTCATGTTTCATAGAAAAATTTCTGAGGTCTTCAACAGATGCTTATGTGTGTCAAATCTCATAAAGCTGCCATCATTTGTTCTTGAGTTATTGTGATTCTTGGGATTTCACATAATTGTCCATGTGACCTTGAAAAATAGGTCAAGGTCGCTGTTCATCGAACTCGTCCAAGCTTTTCACCGGATGCTTATGTGTGTCAAGTTTCATGAAGCTGCCATCATTTGTTCTAGAGTTATCGCGATGACAAGGATGATTTCACATAATTGTCCCTGTGACCTTGAAAAGTAGGTGAAGGTCATGTTTCATAGAAAAAATTCTCAGGTCTTCACCAGATGCTTATGTGTGTCAAATCTAATAAAGCTGCCATCATTTGTTCTTAAGTTATTGCAATTCTTGGGATTTCACATAATTGTCCCTGTGACCTTGAAAAATAGGTCAAGGTCGCTGTCCATCGAACTCGTCCGAGGTTTTCACCAGATGCTTATGTGTGTCAAGTTTCATGAAGCTGCCATCATTTGTTCTCAAGTTATCGCGATGACAAGGATGTTCGCTACAGACATCCAGACATACATACATATACATACACACACACACACACACACACACACACACACACACACACACATACATACAATGTTCATCACAAGTTCAGAATTACAATTCTAGGGGAATGCTCCTCTTGAGCACAGAACAATGCTCTTTATGTGTTCATGTCAACCACATTTATTAGTTCAAGACACACTTTTGAACATTCCAAAGTTGCTATAATGGAGGACTGACCTATTTTTCTCGTCGTTATGGCGATGTTTGGCTGAGTTGTTGAGCAGCGAGGCCTCCCACTCCTCGCGGACCCTCTGAGTCTCCTTGCGGATGGCCTGCACAATGTGGACGCACACCTGCTTCTGTAGGTGCGACAGCTTGCTGCGGGAGAACAGGATGCTGACCATGTGCTCCTTGAGATCCACGTCACCCTCCACCAGAGCCTCCACACCCTCCTCCTTCTTCCTCTCCTCCGCGTCCTCCATGCCCCCACTGTCATCGCTGATCAACTTCCCAAATACCTGATAAAACATCCATATGATCATGATAATGATAACTATAACTATAACTATAAAAATAACAATAACAATAATAATAATAAAGCTCAGGTCAGACTGAAAATTGAATGAAATATTTGAAAAAGTTAGCCATACCCAAATTTTTATTTTGCACAATTTTCTTTATATTTTAAATGATTTGTTGACACTCAGCTGCCATTTATCAATATCATTTGTATCTAATTATACAATATGTGAGAAATTATAACCAAAAATACAATGCCAAACTGACCTGTATTATGCTAGAATTTATAAGCACCCTTTTAATCCGATCACATCAATCCAGTCTGTCTGACACAAAACGTTGAAATTTAAAAAGTATTTCCTAGCAGGAAATATTTCCCAATATTTCCTATTTCCTGAGCAGTTACCTGTGATGTGAGGAGCCTGAACACTTTGAGCGTCTCAGCTTCGCAGTTTTTCTGCTGCATGACGAGTGGCACATGGTGTCTGCCCACGCTGAGGCTGGAGCCTTCCATCTCGCCCAGCACCTTGACCTGCCTCAGACGCAGACTGTTGTCCGGTCCCTTCATCTCCAGCTTGATGACGCTCATATTGGGCTCTGTCTCGGCCACGCCACAGCTCACCCACCCAGTGTGGCGAGACTCCACGTCAACCTGCACCAATACATTACATCATCAGCATCATTCCTTTTATATTTTTGTAATTATAATTTTACCATTTAAGTTTTATGTACATTTTTCAGGCCAGGTTTGCATAGGTGCAAAATATAAAGTGGAACTGTGCAAGTGAGATATGGTGCACATCGAGAATAACAATTCATTCATATTGTTTATGCTTTTTGTCCATATATTAAGATACTACAGTTCAATTATTACAATGACTATTATTATATTAGATTTTATTTTCAGAAAGAATATTAGACAGAATGTTTAAGGAGACCAATTATTTGACACAAGAGTCCGGTGGATGTGAGATATAAAGTAATGTCAACATAAAGTATTTTTTATAAAAAGACCCACACGTAACAGTGTTCAGTTGTGCCTTTTCCTGCCTTCGACCAATGTGATAAGTGCCCTACCTGTTTGATCTTCTGGATATCTTCACTGGTCGCTCCAGCATTGAAGGTGACACTTGACACTTTGTTCTGCAATGAAAAAAACATCCATATTAATCTATATATCACACTTGAAGGAGTCCTCAAGGATTCTTATACAACTATCATTGGCTAATATCCTTAGAGCTGTGCTGATCATTGCCTTTTTTTGTAATTTTCTGAAAATACCTGCAACTTGTTTCATAAACGATCATCTAAATCCTTTCCCAGATCATCCTTGAGCAGATGATAATTTCAACCAATCAAAATGTATGTTACATATTGATTTGATGATAACTGTCAGTATTATCTCAATTCTCATTGGCTGATATGTCATGTTATTCAAAATGGCTGCCTTCTCAACAACTCAGTGTTATTTTTTAAATGATAAGAAAAATGGAATAGCCAATAAAGCTGCACACAGCTCCCTGGATTAGTTTGAGTTCAAGTCTTTTAAACGTCTTCTATGGGTGGTTATGAAGTAGCAGACTCACTCCCAGGTCCCTAGAGTTGTCTATGTGGACGTAGATCATCTTAGGCTGGTGGCCCTGATTGCATGTGATTGTGATGCTCTTTGTTTTGTTCCGATCCTCGTCACCACTCTCCCAGAATGTCTCTGTACTGTTATCTGTCATGAACAAAAATAACATCTTATTAATTATTATTAAAATAATACACCAGAGCTACGAATGGCAACATCGCTGCGGTTCAGTTTATCAATAGACTGACGATGTTGATTACGCGATTTGACCTTTTTAGTCCGTGCAAGTGTTCGTGAAAATGGAACTGCATTTCTGTTGTCATCTATAACTCTGTTGTCATCGGCTGTACATAAACTAATCTGGGGCAAGTCCGTTATCAAAATCAGTGGCTGAAAACTATATGTTTATTAATTGTATTGTGTAGTTAGTTTATCAACATTCTGTCAGTAGTCACTGTTACAAATATACAAAACACAACACCCAATATATTGGTCAATATTGAAAATTATACAATTTATTATTTTTGATTATCATTTGGGGCTTAAAAAAACTACAATTTCTATTCACAAAACTGGCATACACTTTTTTATGAGAGAAGGTTTAATTCCAACACTTTAGTTTCAGCTTGGCAGTGTAATGTGTGTGGTAATCATGGAGAGAGGTACTGACCTGTGAGACTACCAATCATAGCCTGCCTACTGGAGGCTTGGCAGTGTAATGTGTGTGGTAACCATGGAGAGAGGTACTAACCTGTGAGACTACCAATCATAGCCTGCCTACTGGAGGCTTGGCAGTGTAATGTGTGTGGTAATCATGGAGAGAGGTACTGACCTGTGAGACTACCAATCATAGCCTGCCTACTGGAGGCTTGGCAGTGTAATGTGTGTGGTAACCATGGAGAGAGGTACTGACCTGTGAGACTACCTATCATAGCCTGCCTACTGGAGGCTTGGCAGTGTAATGTGTGTGGTAACCATGGAGAGAGGTACTGACCTGTGAGACTACCAATCATAGCCTGCCTACTGGAGGCTTGGCAGTGTAATGTGTGTGGTAACCATGGAGAGAGGTACTGACCTGTGAGACTACCAATCATAGCCTGCCTACTGGAGGCTTGGCAGTGTAATGTGTGTGGTAACCATGGAGAGAGGTACTGACCTGTGAGACTACCTATCATAGCCTGCCTACTGGAGGCTTGGCAGTGTAATGTGTGTGGTAACCATGGAGAGAGGTACTGACCTGTGAGACTACCAATCATAGCCTGCCTACTGGAGGCTTGGCAGTGTAATGTGTGTGGTAACCATGGAGAGAGGTACTGACCTGTGAGACTACCAATCATAGCCTGCCTACTGGAGGCTTGGCAGTGTAATGTGTGTGGTAACCATGGAGAGAGGTACTGACCTGTGAGACTACCAATCATAGCCTGCCTACTGGAGGCTTGGCAGTGTAATGTGTGTGGTAATCATGGAGAGAGGTACTGACCTGTGAGACTACCAATCATAGCCTGCCTACTGGAGGCTTGGCAGTGTAATGTGTGTGGTAATCATGGAGAGAGGTACTGACCTGTGAGACTACCAATCATAGCCTGCCTACTGGAGGCTTGGCAGTGTAATGTGTGTGGTAATCATGGAGAGAGGTACTGACCTGTGAGACTACCAATCATAGCCTGCCTACTGGAGGCTTGGCAGTGTAATGTGTGTGGTAATCATGGAGAGAGGTACTGACCTGTGAGACTACCAATCATAGCCTGCCTACTGGAGGCTTGGCAGTGTAATGTGTGTGGTAACCATGGAGAGAGGTACTGACCTTTGAGACTACCAATCATAGCCTGCCTACTGGAGGCTTGGCAGTGTAATGTGTGTGGTAACCATGGAGAGAGGTACTTACCTGTGAGACTACCAATCATAGCCTGCCTACTGGAGGCTTGGCAGTGTAATGTGTGTGGTAACCATGGAGAGAGGTACTGACCTGTGAGACTACCAATCATAGCCTGCCTACTGGAGGCTTGGCAGTGTAATGTGTGTGGTAATCATGGAGAGAGGTACTGACCTGTGAGACTACCAATCATAGCCTGCCTACTGGAGGCTTGGCAGTGTAATGTGTGTGGTAACCATGGAGAGAGGTACTGACCTGTGAGACTACCTATCATAGCCTGCCTACTGGAGGCTTGGCAGTGTAATGTGTGTGGTAACCATGGAGAGAGGTACTGACCTGTGAGACTACCAATCATAGCCTGCCTACTGGAGGCTTGGCAGTGTAATGTGTGTGGTAACCATGGAGAGAGGTACTGACCTGTGAGACTACCTATCATAGCCTGCCTACTGGAGGCTTGGCAGTGTAATGTGTGTGGTAATCATGGAGAGAGGTACTGACCTGTGAGACTACCAATCATAGCCTGTCTACTGGAGGCTTGGCAGTGTAATGTGTGTGGTAATCATGGAGAGAGGTACTGACCTGTGAGACTACCAATCATAGCCTGCCTACTGGAGGCTTGGCAGTGTAATGTGTGTGGTAATCATGGAGAGAGGTACTGACCTGTGAGACTACCAATCATAGCCTGCCTACTGGAGGCTTGGCAGTGTAATGTGTGTGGTAACCATGGAGAGAGGTACTGACCTTTGAGACTACCAATCATAGCCTGCCTACTGGAGGCTTGGCAGTGTAATGTGTGTGGTAACCATGGAGAGAGGTACTGACCTGTGTGACTACCAATCATAGCCTGCCTACTGGAGGCTTGGCAGTGTAATGTGTGTGGTAACCATGGAGAGAGGTACTGACCTGTGAGACTACCAATCATAGCCTGCCTACTGGAGGCTTGGCAGTGTAATGTGTGTGGTAATCATGGAGAGAGGTACTGACCTGTGAGACTACCAATCATAGCCTGCCTACTGGAGGCTTGGCAGTGTAATGTGTGTGGTAATCATGGAGAGAGGTACTGACCTGTGAGACTACCAATCATAGCCTGCCTACTGGAGGCTTGGCAGTGTAATGTGTGTGGTAACCATGGAGAGAGGTACTGACCTGTGAGACTACCAATCATAGCCTGCCTACTGGAGGCTTGGCAGTGTAATGTGTGTGGTAACCATGGAGAGAGGTACTGACCTGTGAGACTACCAATCATAGCCTGCCTACTGGAGGCTTGGCAGTGTAATGTGTGTGGTAATCATGGAGAGAGGTACTGACCTGTGAGACTACCAATCATAGCCTGCCTACTGGAGGCTTGGTAGTGTAATGTGTGTGGTAATCATGGAGAGAGGTACTGACCTGTGAGACTACCAATCATAGCCTGCCTACTGGAGGCTTGGCAGTGTAATGTGTGTGGTAACCATGGAGAGAGGTACTGACCTGTGAGACTACCAATCATAGCCTGCCTACTGGAGGCTTGGCAGTGTAATGTGTGTGGTAACCATGGAGAGAGGTACTGACCTGTGAGACTACCAATCATAGCCTGCCTACTGGAGGCTTGGCAGTGTAATGTGTGTGGTAACCATGGAGAAAGGTACTGACCTGTGAGACTACCAATCATAGCCTGCCTACTGGAGGCTTGGTAGTGTAATGTGTGTGGTAATCATGGAGAGAGGTACTGACCTGTGAGACTACCAATCATAGCCTGCCTACTGGAGGCCTTCAGCTCTGCCACCGAGGTTAAGTCCTGCAAACACTCCACGCATCCACACATCTGAAAATCACAAACATATCCCCTGTAAACCTTGGAAACCAATGCAAACATTTATAGAGTGGAAAACTTTACAAACTCTGGATCACTGGAGGGCAAGACAACATTTTCTGTGTCCCTGGTCTTATTTTCAATGATAGTAAACATTTCAATTTTTACAATCACTTCCTTTTAAGTCTTAAGATAAACATTTTTTCACTTTAATGACAGTTTGATAGAAGCCAGCTATTAGCCCACCTGTAGATTGTCATTAGCAGCGTTGGCAGCCTCGCCCCATTCCTCATCCGACTTGGACAGGATCTGACTAATGTTAGAGAACACGTGACTCTTGTGCAGGAACACGTGATCTGGTGGCCGGAACTTGAGACACCAGCACCGCACTGCCATCTGCTGCAGAGCGCTCCCTGGTGGCAGAAACATCATCACATCCGAGATGGTCTGCAGGAAGGTGTGAAACACAACTGGTAGTGGGTTGACAGCCTCGCCGGCGATGGTGATGTCGGACAGAGGATGTTCACACATACACACTTCTCTCTCCTGAAACATTAACCATAATAATAACTGTTTGTTATGTTTTGTTTTTTTACTTCAATTTTCCATACATTTATTTGAAAATAACTATGCTTACTTAATCGCTTATTTGGAGAGTAACTCAAAAAAAAAAATTAATGAAAAAAAATAATAATAATAATCACATATTTCAAAAAGTGCACAAAAAAAACACAAAAATCTATACATCTAAGTAAGAAATATGTGTACTAATATCTTTATTCTTACTAGACTGTCATATTTAAAGAATCTTATACAATTACATATTTCTGATATTTATTGACCATGAGTCGGGACCTTATTTGGATGTTACTATGTGTGGGGCTTTCTCTGGGTGTGAAGATATAAATATGAGGGAAGTATTACTTTGCTGACCTGGGGCTGATCATTCTCTTTCTTCTCCTTCTTATTATCGGTGTCTTCCTCTTCTTCCGTTTCCACCGGAGCAGGAGCCAGCGCCCTCACAAAGAACCAGAGCAGATCGTGGAGACAGGTAGGCTGCGTCACACTGCGTACTAACCAGTTCAGCCCCTGTAATGAGCAGCAGCATGCTTCAACTGGTCTATCTTAATGCCAAATATATACAATAATAATAACAATAATAATAAAATTTATATAGCGCTGATACTAGACAAGTCTGTTCATAGCGCTGAAAATAATACCAGAAGCAAATCCACAGCAATTCATACCCTAAATTACTCAACATGCACTGTCAAATTGAACTTTGATTTCTGAGGACAACGGGTTAACCTTTCAGGAATGGGCCTCAGCCCATATGAGAAATCAAACCATGAATGCAATCTTGGCATGGCCTGGAATCAAACCTACAACATTTGGATCATCACAGAGGAACTGGAGCTGATAAGCTTGTACTCTAACCCACTATGCTATGGCCTGAGGAAGGCCTTGACACGTACAATGTATCACACATCCTAGAAACTTTGGGCCACCACTTCTCCTGCTCTGATGGCCCAACTGGGCAACCAACATTTTTCTCTTGATGTCAAGGCCTGCCGAGGTCCCCAGCGCAGAAGAATAATGGTGGAGACTAAATATAAAGCGCTATGAGCAGACATTATCTGGTATCAGCGTTATACCAATGTTATTGTTATCTTTATTATTTCTTATTCCTTACCTGCAGTGCAAACACCCTGCAGGCAGCCTTCCGGAGCGCCTGCTTCATGGCCAGCTGCAGACTCTCCAGCTCGTGCCTCTGGATCACAAACGACATCACCGGCTTCTGCAGGGCCTTGTCTGACGACCCCGGCTTGCCAGACTTTTCAGCAGAGGTGATCAGCTTCGACATGGCTGCCGACGGGTTCTTCAGGAGTGACATCCCACCATCTGAATCACAAACAACCTTTCTATAGCTGCTATCCTAATTTTGTTTGGTTTCATATTAGAACAAATTTTTATAGCCTATTAATAACATGCAATATTTTCAGTTATCTTACCTACATGTACCTGGATAGAAAGAAAATATTCTTGAGTCTGTTTCAAACTTGATGACATTCTCCGCTGTTATCAGATGTCGGGGACCTTACCTGCTATGCTGCCTGTTATCAGATGTCAAGGACCTTACCTGCTATGCTGTCGCTGTTATCAGATGTCAGGGACCTTACCTGCTATGCTGCCTCTGTTATCAGACGTCAGGGACCTTACCTGCTATGCTGCCTCTGTTATCAGATGTCAGGGACCTTACCTTCTATGCTGCCTCTGTTATCGGATGTCAGGGACCTTACCTGCTATGCTGCCTCTGTTATCGGATGTCAGGGACCTTATATGCTATGCTGCCTCTGTTATCAGATGTCGGGGACCTTACCTGCTATGTTGCCACTGTTATCAGATGTCAGGGACCTTACCTGCTATTCTGCCACTGTTATCGGATGTCAGGGACCTTACCTGCTATGCTGCCTGTTATCAGATGTCAGGGACCTTACCTGCTATGCTGCCTGTTATCAAGTGTCAGGGACCTTACCTGCTATGCTGCCTCTGTTATCAGATGTCAGGGACCTTACCTGCTATGCTGCCACTGTTATCAGATGTCAGGGACCTTACCTGCTATGCTGCCTCTGTTATCAGATGTCAGGGGCCTTACCTGCTATGCTGCCGCTGTTATCAGATGTCAGGGGCCTTACCTGCTATGCTGCCGCTGTTATCAGACGTCAGGGACCTTACCTGCTATACTGCCGCTGTTATTCCAACGTTAGTGACCTTACCTGCTATGCTGCCACTGTTATCAGATGTCAGGGACCTTACCTGCTATGCTGCCTGTTATCAGACGTCAGGGACCTTACCTGCTATACTGCCGCTGTTATTCCAACGTTAGTGACCTTACCTGCTATGCTGCCACTGTTATCAGATGTCAGGGACCTTACCTGCTATGCTGCCTCTTATCAGATGTCAGGGACCTTACCTGCTATACTGCCGCTGTTATTCCGGCGTCTCAGCACCACTCTGTTATTGGAGCCCTCCACCATGTCCAGATTCTCCGCCGAGGTGCTGGTGGAGCTGGTGATCTCGGATATGGACCTCTGGAATATCACCTGCCTGCCAGACATGATGAGGTCACTCTCCGGGCTGACCACTGCCGACTTGGGGATCCTGCGAGTGTTGTTATCGTCCTGTGAATGAGAAAGCCCAGGCTTGTGTGCCATGTGCAAACACCACATCAGTATCAAATAAACTAGAACGCTCACCACAAAGCTGATCACTTCATAATAAGCACCGTGGGATCATACAGAAGAAAAAATGATGCGAATTACAAATATCTAAAAGTAAAAAATAATGGCCATTAAATCTCTCATCTTTGACGTCAATCGCTTAAGAAAATCAGGCCAGAATAATTCTATATTCCGAAATTTGTTAAACAGAAAATACTGCGATGTTTAGGGCTAATATCAACAATTTTTTAAATTTTTTTATAGTTATTAGGGGTCTTTAAACACTAAAAAAATTTTTTTTCGAAAAGCACTGATGATAGCTGATGATACCATAGTTTCTATTACTAACCTGTGGTCTATTTCCTACATGATTACTATTCCTCTGCTCCCCTATAGACTCTGAGCGCCCAAACTTGGGGCTGTCCCCGGTTTGTGGGTGAAGCTCTGCGGCATTTAATGAATGCTCCCCAGCTCCAAATATCACATCCTCGGCGAAGGCACTGTCCGCACTGTGAGCACCCCTCTGGCAGAGGTACAGGAATGGCACGGGAGGGAACGGGCACTGCTCGGATAGGGAATCCTCGCTGACGCTGGGCAGCATGTTGTCCAGCCTCATCACCTGCTTTCTACTACACGTCTGACTAGGAAGACTGAACCCCGCGGGGCTGGCTAAGTCTAGTAAATACATGGCATTGTTCTTCATGACGAAGTGTGCTTCTAACATCTGATTGGTGGCGGGCTGTTTCACTGGTGTTGACTTCTTCTTGGTCTTTTTGGTTTTTTCTTTCATGGCTTGCCGTTTCTCGCGGAGGTATTTCTCGCGGCACCTATCGCACATGAGGTACCACGTGCTGCCACCTATGCCTCCGTCGCCGCAGTTTCCGGCCCATCCTCCACAGAAGTTGCCTCCGCTGTTGTATCCCTGACCTCCTGCGTGTCTCCCACATCCGGGATGCGTCTGCCTCATGTGATACGTCACCGGATGTGGAAACATTCCGCCGCACAACTCACACATCGTTTCCCGGTCTCCTCCTCCGAACAACCCTCCCGCTGCCTCTCCGAACAAGTTTCCTCTTCCGCCACCCCCTCCTCCTCCTCCTCCACCTCCTCCACCACCGCCGCCCCCTGCTGGTTTCACCTCCTTCTTCTTCTTGTTCTTCTTCTCTTCTTTCTTGTTATTGATCTCCTTGTCTTTCTTCTCCGACTTCCTCTTGGCGTGGACCGCCGGGCTTGGCAGAATCAGGTTCTGATTGATCACCTTAAGAGTGGCTTGTGACAGCTCCTCCCAGAAGTAAACCAGATACTGCAGGGTTAACGGCAGTTCGGACTCTTTAGGGGGATCATCTACGCGGTTCACTACGACCTGCGGACTGTCGTTGGCATCTCCTCCTCCTTTACTGCTACTCTCAGAGTGGCAACGTTCCTTGGCTCGTACAAATTCTCCCGACGAAGCTTTTGCGGCTTCATTCAGGTTCTGATACTCGGAGGATGATTGCCGGCTGTGTTTTTTCAGCGTCCCGCTCGGAGTGACCCGCCCTTCTTTGGGAGTGCCCTCCCCACCTTTGAGTTTTGGCATCTCTTTAGCAAGATTTGGGTGGAACTTGAGGAACGATGCGCACGCCATGGCGTCATGCACGATGCCCTCGTGCCACATATATGCTGCGAACACTGCTCGCATACACTCCGCAACAGATGGCGACATGGCCTCCTTCACTGGATCCTTGACCCGTTCCCCCGGCAACGACCCTGACCTTGACCTGCTTGTGGGAGTTTTATCTTTGGAAACAGGTGATGATGCTCTCTCCCGTTTACTTCTCAACTGACGACCTCTGTCTTTCCTATTTGGTTTGGGTGACAATCTGAAACAGATTCAATCCATCTAATAATCTGCAACCTATATATATACACACAAATACACATATACATATACACACATACATACATATATATATACATATACATATACATATATATATATGATTATATAACATTTCTATTGGCAAACACTCACCTGGATTCATCTTTTGGGGAAGAGGTCCCGATGGAGAAATGCCCCTTCATGGAGTCTGGAGTGGTTCCTGCCAGACTGGAGGTTCTGCCGGGAGATGACGACGGACGATTTAATGTACTCATGGGGCTCCTCTGGGGGCTAGAACTTGCACTGCGGTTTGTGGGGCTTCAATAGAAATAATAACAATAATAAATATTATATTCATCTACTTATCAATGACATATTTCATATTCTGCCTATTTTAAGCCTCTTAAATTTGCATAATAAAATAATTAGATTCTGTAAGCCATTATCTACTGTACGATAGACCTTCTCTGAATAAATGACATCAAAATGATTTAATCATCTGTCATCTTGGCAAATTTAAGGGAAAAACAAAAACTTTCACAATATAAGCTGCATACTTGTTGAGCCAAAAAGAAAGAAAAAAAAAAGAAGCTTATTTCCGATTTCCCAACCAACCTTAGTTCAAACTAACTGCCCTAAAGTTTTAATAAAGCCTAATTACTGGTGAGACTATTAAGTCCCATTATCTAAGAGACTGATCTCTCATTAGGGGAGGTAGCATTATCTATGAGACTGACCTCTTGCTGGGGGAGGTAGCATTATCTATGAGACTGACCTCTTGCTAGGGGAGGTAGCATTATCTATGAGACTGACCTCTTGCTAGGGGAGGTAGCATTATCTATGAGACTGACCTCTCGCTGGGGGAGGTAGCATTATCTATGAGACTGACCTCTTGCTAGGGGAGGTAGCATTATCTATGAGACTGACCTCTTGCTAGGGGAGGTAGCATTATCTATGAGACTGACCTCTTGCTGGGGGAGGTAGCATTATCTATGAGACTGACCTCTCGCTGGGGGAGGTAGCATTATCTATGAGACTGACCTCTTGCTAGGGGAGGTAGCATTATCTATGAGACTGACCTCTTGCTAGGGGAGGTAGCATTATCTATGAGACTGACCTCTTGCTGGGGGAGGTAGCATTATCTATGAGACTGACCTCTTGCTAGGGGAGGTAGCATTATCTATGAGACTGACCTATCGCTAGGGGAGGTAGCATTATCTATGAGACTGACCTCTCGCTGGGGGAGGTAGCATTATCTATGAGACTGACCTCTTGCTAGGGGAGGTAGCACTATCTATGAGACTGACCTCTCACTAGGGGAGGTAGCATTATCTATGAGACTGACCTCTCGCTAGGGGAGGTAGCATTATCTATGAGACTGACCTCTTGCTAGGGGAGGTAGCATTATCTATGAGACTGACCTCTCGCTAGGGGAGGTAGCATTACCTATGAGACTGACCTCTTGCTAGGGGAGGTAGCATTATCTATGAGACTGACCTCTTGCTAGGGGAGGTGCCCAGCTTGGGGCTGGCACTGGACGAGGACAGCTGTCTCCTGTGGGTCGGTGGCGTCTGTGGAGGGGTCGCAAATCCGGACATGGAGTCTCGCCGTGATGTGGGTGGTGTGCATGGTGGAGTCCTTGGGGGAGTGCATGAGGGGCTGGATGTCCCAGACTCCTGAGGTAGCAACATTTGTTGACATTCCCGTTGCCTTGGTGATGGTGGAGGTAAGCCTGGACTTGATGACCTTGACCCTGTGTCTCTATGGACGTCTCTGTGAGCTGGTGATATGCCTGATAGATAAAATACATATCATTCAAATTGCAGCAGTAAATAAATCTTTTCAAGTGTTGTATCTCAATCATTAGTTTTCGATTGGCCACTCTTTATCTATGCAAAAGATTCCACCCACTTTGATAAATAAATGCTTTGGAAATGTTGGATCAGGTCACAGACCATGAAAGTTAACTCACCTTGTATTGGCTTTGGGTGGAAAAAAAATGAAAGAAATTAAATATCGAGTCCTGGTTTCGTACACAACCTGTGAGTTCAGATACTGACCTGGGATGGGTTTGGGGCTGGAGCTTCTGGAGAGGGTTTTCTTGGGCGTGCCCGGCGGCGTGCGGGGAGGCGTGGCTCCATTGCCATTCACTCTGCTCTCACCTGTACATCAAATAGCATCCAAACATTAAAACACACCACGTATCTCCACTGCTCAGCAACTGGCAGTCCCAAAACTGTGCCCTGCTTTGGCATTTTTTTATTTTTTCATGTAAAAACCTTTTTTTATTTGGATTTAAACTTAAGAACACCAAGCATCTTAACAGAGAAAAATGATGAAATACTCTCGGCAGTTTACGAATGCCAAACTAAGATTTATATAAAAACTGCCAACTCATCAATTTTACTTAAAATGGTAAATAAGACAATCACTTTGAATACCATATTTCTCCAAATACAAATCAAAGGTCTTCAAAATCTTATACAACAGAAATAGGTCTCTTGTTTTGTAGATTTTGTTTAAAGTAAATTTTATTAAGTTTTCATTTTGAGACAGATCTGTTAATGTTACTGTCGCATCATTTATTCCAGCATATACAAGGTCATGTAGTTATACATAGGAGAAATATGGGAGAATATAATATCAAAACAAGTGCAGAACTAGTCTAACTTGGTAAAACTACAAAACAAGACACAAAAACAAAAAACAAAAAACATAAAAATACTCAAAAGATCTGAAATAAAAATTTCTAACTTGGGAGAGGGGAGATGAAATTTTACTCTAATAAACAAAATATTGTTGATTTTTTGTCTACGTCATGCTGTGCAAGGTCATGCACGTGTCCGGACACCTTTGTCCTCCAACCACCGATATACTGCACTCGTAACCATGACAACGCATTGCTCAGGGGGTACTTTTCTTACCTAGGAGACGGTGACACTCTGACATGGAATGGCCATTTCTCTTTAAATTCAACATCCCATAATTTCTCTGGATAATGACAATGCACATATAGAGTTATCTAAGCATCATCTTCACTCAACACGACTGCATTGTGAGTGATGTCACAGTTTTAAACAATGGACCATGGCAACGTGGCCTCAAGATGATGATGGATACTCCTCAAATATTGCACATTTCATGTTGTTTTTTTATAAGATTAATAAAAGCTGATGGCCAAATTGCTTGGTTGAATATGAAATTTACCAAAATAGAAAAATGTCAGATCAAAATTTTGTAACTGCTCAAAGATAAAAAAGACTTCACATTTATTATATTGATTTCATTAATTTCTCAAAAACTGTTTAATAAAATAATTTTAAGGATAATATGAGCTTTGTCAGTGAGCAGAGCCAAGCATATATAATATAGACGAGGAAATGGTCTCTCCCAATGGCAGGTGCACCTTCTTTGAATGTAACAGTGACAGGAGGAAGGGGGGGCCACTCTTACCTATAAGGCGTATCATGTCTCTGACAGAGACGCCCCTCAGATCAGTGGTGCTCAGCTGATCAGGATTGGCCGCAGCTGCCACAGCGCCAGCTGACACGTTAGCAGCTGACCCAGCAGCTAAGCCAGCAGCTAGCCCAGCAGCTGCTTCTGCACGTTTGCTTACAGCTTTGTTTATTTCTCTTTCCACTCTAAGCTTGCCTGGAAACGGAAGATGCAGGGCCTCATTGCTCAGTCACATACATGTCATGCACAGTCAGCCATTCAGCATTCACACCTCAACCTTACTGCTCAGCATTCATACCTCAACCTTTCCGCTCCACATTCACACCTCAGCCTTACTGCTCCACGTTCACACCTCAGCCTTACTGCTCCACGTTCACACCTCAACCTTACTGCTACACGTTCACACCTCAACCTTACTGCTCCAATCACACCTAAGGCTTACTGCTCCACGTTCACACCTCAACCTTACTGCTCCAATCACACCTCAGCCTTACTGCTCCAATCACACCTCAGCCTTACTGCTCCATGTTCACACCTCAGCCTTACTGCTCCATGTTCACACCTCAGCCTTACTGCTCCATGTTCACACCTCAGCCTTACTGCTCCATGTTCACACCTCAGCCTTACTGCTCCAATCACACCTCAGCCTTACTGCTCCAATCACACCTCAGCCTTACTGCTCCATGTTCACACCTCAGCCTTACTGCTCCATGTTCACACCTCAGCCTTACTGCTCAGCATTCACACTTCTGCCTTACTGCTCTACCTTCACACTTCTGCCTTACTGCTCTACCTTCACACTTCTGCCTTACTGCTCTACCTTCACACTTCTGCCTTACTGCTCTACATTCACACTTCTGCCTTACTGCTCTACCTTCACACTTCTGCCTTACTGCTCTACATTAACACTGCAGCCTTACTGCTCTACATTCACACTTCTGCCTTACTGCTAAACATTCACACTTCTGCCTTACTGCTCTACCTTCACACTTCTGCCTTACTGCTAAACATTCACGCTTCTGCCTTACTGCTCTACCTTCACACTTCTGCCTTACTGCTCTACATTCACACTTCTGCCTTACTGCTCTACCTTCACACTTCTGCCTTACTGCTAAACATTCACACTTCTGCCTTACTGCTCTACCTTCACACTTCTGCCTTACTGCTAAACATTCACACTTCTGCCTTACTGCTCTACCTTCACACTTCTGCCTTACTGCTCTACATTGACACTTCTGCCTTACTGCTCTACATTGACACTTCTGCCTTACTGCTCTACCTTCACACTTCTGCCTTACTGCTCTACCTTCACACTTCTGCCTTACTGCTCTACCTTCACACGTCCGCCTTACTGCTTCACATTGACATCTCAGCCTAACTGTTCCACATTCACATCGACACCTCAGCCTTACTGCTCCAAGTTCACACCTCAACCTTACTGCTCCACGTTCACACCTCAGCTTTACTGCTCCACGTTCACACCTCCACATGCTGCATTTGTACCACTTGTCCAATTCCCATCCTGGCCGTACTACCACTTTGATGCTCTATCCCTCTGTGATATTTGGTGCCCAATTTTCTTTGCATAATCTCTATTTCCACCACCTTATTCAGAAACTTATGTATAAAGGATAGTTTGTCACACAATATTCTTGGTTAAAAATCCTCACTTATAATCACTATATACTTCCACTCTTAAATTGTCTTATTCAGATCCTTACCCACTTTATACTTTAGAAAGATGGATGGATGCCATACATCAAACCAAACTTTTGCTCCTACGATTTTGTCATTTTTAGCCTTTGTTCAATTTTCATAACAGTGCCACACTAATTCTTAGTCTTTATTTGAATCAGTTTTGGGATAGATAGTTATGGAATTCCAAAACATGTTTGTCTATCAGATGTTGTGTTGTATAATCTTTGACCACAAATTATTCTCTTGTGCATTAACCCTTTGCATGCTAATGGCAAACTGTTACATCATGTAACATGCAATGGGTTCAAAATTAATCACACTCAGAACAACAATTTTCCTCAACTTAATTATTAAACAAGTATTATTGTTTTAAGCAAACTCATAACATTCATTCGTACACAAAGAAACCAAACCACACATTGTTAAATCAAGCTTATTAATGAAAAAAAATCAGAATTCCTGTTATTTTTAACAAAATTATCAATATTAATTGGCTAAACAGACCCAATAAATCAACATAAATTAGGATCATTTTCCCCTCATATCTTCTTAAAATTAAACTGGTTGTAAAATATATTGGGTCAATTAATCTTATGAAATCAAACAAATTTCTGTCAAACCTACCCAGAGCCTTGACGAGATCTTTGACGGAGACTCCCTGGAGTTCCGGTGGTATATCTTTGAACTGGTCCTTGGTGGCGATGACCGGTCTGGAGAGACTGGTTCGGGGTGAGGTCGACCTCGGCACGCTGTTACTGGAAGCCCAGGATGATCCGCTCACGTCCTTGCTACCTCCACCAACCCGCATCGGAATTCCGGATAATTTGCTGTCTGGTTTATCCTTGGGTGTAGATTCGGCATTGGCAGACTTTGAAAAGGTGGGCCATGATGGAGATGGGGTCTGACCGAAGGACGGTGCACCTGTAACCATGGCGACACATTTATGTAACCATAGCAACACATCTTATGTGAATGACTAACACACTGAACTATTATACGGACAAACATGTTAAAAAATAACTATGTTAAAAGTAAAGTGATCCCAAGATAGACAAATTTGTTAAGTTAAAAATTTCAAGAATATAATAGAAACAGCACTAAATGTTGCTTTGTTATGCACATTTTAATGCACAAATAATTCAATGTGGTGAATAATTTTATGCATGAATAACATAAACGTTCTGCACCTCAATGTGAGCTGAAAACCCTGGTCTTTTCAACTCAATCTCAATGGCAGACAGTAATTATTTGATTTATTGTGACATATTACTTTATTATTTTTTTTAACAGATCTTTATATGACACATACTTTCATTCTGATCGGAGCCCCCAAATGCTGTCAAGGCTGGTGTTTGCTGTGCTCCGCTGAAGTCGAACCCCTTGGGCGAGTCTCCCGAGGGGAAGGTGCTATTAAAACTGAATGGCGAGGTCTTGTCATCGTCTCCGTCGGCGAGGAAGTCTGCTTCGTGCTGCAGGTAGACGATGTCGTCGGTGTCTCTGGCGAGCGACCATGCCTCACCCTCCACCTCGTGGCAGTAACGCTGCATGCTCTCCGTGTCCAGCTTGATCCACGTCCCATCCACGTTCTGAATCTGCCACCCAAATATAACCACTCTGGATCACTCCCCAGCCATAAACACATACAACATTAGAGGCCAAAAATCTCTTCAGCCACTCATACCCGGGACAAAATGAAGTCACACAGGCGTTACATATCATCCACATATTTATGCCACACTTTTGGTACTTGCGAGAAAATAAATTGACACCAAGTCAAACACCTTGATATGGAGTACTATGTACTATAATTTTCTCTTGATAACCTTTTTCATCTCCATAACTCTTTAAAGTAATGATCCCTTGTGATCTCATTTTGTAATATTTCTTTGATGCTCCCGTGTGACCTAATTTATCCATGTTTATGTCTAACTAAACAGACTTCAACCACAGGCACCAATAGAAACGCCCCTTAGATATAAGTATGATATATAATAATCAAGCCTGTATTAACAACTAATAATAAAAATTAGCCATGGTTTTAATCTGTGGCATGTTGCAGCACTCACGTCTTCCACGGCGGTGATCTGGTTGTTGTGTACCAGCATCCCTATAGGTGTGCCTTTGAGGTTGGGTCGGCACCGGATATTGTGACCGGATGATCCACACTTCACCAACTGATACAGCCCGGGTCCTCCTGCAACGTGCAAATTAACATTTATCTCTTAGTGATGATCAGTTGCTCCAGGATATATTCAAACCAGTTTTATCCTTTTAATTGTGTTTAGAGAGTATCATATTGTTTCATCTTAATAATTTTTCAGCACCATTATAGCTATATCAGTATAAATAATCAATGTGAAAAATATATTGTTCACATTGTGAGAAAAATGAGAAATTCAGACTCGATTTTGTACATTTTAGGATAGAACTTTAAAATCCAACTGCCAGATTTAATAGAGCAATGGATAGGTGCCTTGGTTAGTTATAAAAGATAAATGACAGGAGACAGAGGGTTCAAATCCCACTTGCTGCCAGGCAGATTAAAGGCATTTCAAAGTCTTTATATGCTCATAAGGTAATAAAGCCCACATTTGTTTTCACATATTCGTAAAGGTAACATTTATATTGCACTGATTCCAGAGAAGGTCTGCTCATAGTGCTTGATAGTAACTGGCCAGGATTCAAACTTGGAATCCCTGGGTCTCAAGGTAAATGCACTGAGCAATATCAGCCAATGATTAGTGAGGCGATGACCTTTCTCACCTCGGCTGGATTTAGGCTTATCCCTCATTAACTCAGGCAGTCTTCGTAGGATAGTCTCCTTGATAATCTCGTCCAGGATGGACTTGGGTTCTTCCACAGGCACCAGAAGTGTTTTTCCGAGGTGCTGGTTGTATTGCAGTGCCCATGCCTCGTTAAAGCCGTTGCTGGGGCTACACCACTTCTTGATGCTCTCTGGACTCAGTCGCAGCCACACCCCGTCATCATTGTGAATCTGGCATAAACATAAAACATACACTTCTATCAACCTGCTCTACGCTCCAAATACTTCCATTAAAACACAAACAGTGTAGTCAAACTATATATAAGATAGAAACAATAATAAAAAGTTATTGTACCGCAGTCATAATTCTCAGTACTTATTGTCATGTGACTTTTTTTACTAATTCATTTTAATGTGTTTAAAATAATCTTTATTTTCAGTGTTTATTTCACTCATTTGAACCTATGTATTAAATTATTCATTTGTATCTATGTCCTAAATGATCTCAGCATTTTGATGCATTATTGCGGTAGATTTAATGGCTGACCTCATCAATGAAAGCTATGATGCCATTGGGTTTGATGCATCCGACCATCTCGCTCTGGAGGGATGGATTCAGCCGGACTCGCAGCCCAGAACTCCATAGTGCCACAAACTTCCTCATCTAAACAGCAATTAACACATTAGTAACTTATCACACTTTAAATCATCTCTGTTGAGCCGCTTTATACATCATAGACAAATGGGTCAAACATTTTAATCCATTAAAGTCATAAGACAGAGATTTCCAAAACATTAGAAATTTTGGCTATTAATTTTTTATTTACGGGACCCATACACATGTATATGGGGGCTGAAATTTTGCCTGTGTGTGGTAAAAGCAAAAGCTTTTTACTCCAATCCTATATACTTCTTGTTTTTAATCATAACAATCCAAGTTGCACTATTTGAAAATATGCCAATTACTCCAATTAAATTAATTTTTTGATTTCTTCCTCAATAACACTGATATTCAATAAGACCCATATCTTTCCCTGATTACTGTATATAAATGTTTATGCCAAAAACCATTTCTGTTCCCTATTAAACATTAAGATTTGCTAATGACCTTATTTGGCTGGTGGCCTTGTTTCTTGGTGGTGTTCTGGGTGGGCGGGGTCACCCCCTGAGGGGGCTCCTTAACATCAACCTTCTGACTCTCTCCTGAAATATTAACATCATATAATATAACCAAGATATGAGAATTTGTCTACCATTGAGTTTGAGCTGAAAAGACCAGGGTTTTCAGCTCACATTGAAAGATACAAAGCTTTTTGGTGACTCATGCATAACATTATGCACCCCATTGAATAAGAAATCACTGAATATATAGCCCTCCCAAAATTGATTTTGTAAAAAAAAAAAGTAAAAAAAATTCACTGGATGTATAGCCCTCCATAAAACTGATTTTGTAAATACCAAAAAAAATAAATCATGACATTATAAATTTGACAAAGTAAAAATAATAATCAAAAGTTTAACTTTTTAGTTTTTAGATGAGTAAATAGATATTTTCCTTCAGTAAAATAAAGAAAACACCCAAAGGGCTTATTTCAAAAAAATTCTGCATGAAAATGAGAAGAAAATAAATAAATTTGGAATAGGGTTTTCTTACCTGTCTCAAATCCGTCGACCATGACATGGATGTTGTACCAGCCCACGCTTCCTGGCGTCCAGTTGGCGCTGTATGTTCCGTCATTGTTAGCTCTGACCAGCATATTCTCACTGGGGCGCCGAATCACAGGAGCCGAGAAGCGAAGCTCCTCAAACGAATAGTTCTCATAGGCCTGCAAACAATCTCACATTATAAACTCTGCTTCCCATGGAAATGAAAAGTACAGGGCTAGGCACTTCCAAAATTCAAACAATTCTACCCCACCCCCAACCCCCTAAAAAAACAACAACAACAACAACAAAAATTTAAAAAAAAAAAAAAAAAAAAAAAAAAAGCAAAAAAATAAAAAATAAAAAGTTCGACTGCAGGTGAGCATGTATAATAAAAAAAATTAAATTTTTTTGGATTACTGGGTTTTCTTTCATTTTCCATCATTTTTTTCCCAGCACTATTAATGATAATAAATTACAAAATAATTTATATAAAATATTTCGGAGGAGATGTTACCTTCATCATGCATATTGAGTGGAATGCGTCTTTCTTGTCCTTGACGGTGACCTGGTAGGGGGTCTCCAGCTTGGGCGGAGGATGACCGCCAAACATCAGGCTGTTATTGGGATCGTAGCGGCTCACCCGTCGCTGCTTCTTGTTCTCATCAGACGTTGACTCTTTCATGATCGGCACTGCTTTCACCTCAACCTGAAAATATCAAAGTTCATGAGATGTCACTAAAATTGTCTTGTCTCAAATGTGGTACATTTATCTATTATTGGTAACAAAGACCACATTGCTTCACGTTCACTGA
This sequence comes from Amphiduros pacificus, assembly GCA_949316495.1. Lineage (NCBI taxonomy): Eukaryota > Metazoa > Annelida > Polychaeta > Phyllodocida > Hesionidae > Amphiduros > Amphiduros pacificus. Next base: position 17,954,271 of record OX439008.1, on the reverse strand, counting down.
GTATAGGCCACACTGCTCCGTGTTCACTGAGTATAGACCACACTGCTCCATGTTCACTGAGTACAGACCACACTGCTCTGGGTTCACTGAGTATAGACCACACTGCTCCGTGTTCACTGAGTATAGACCACACTGCTCCGTGTTCACTGAGTATAGACCACACTGCTCTGTGTTCACTGAGTATAGACCACACTGCTCCGTGTTCACTGAGTACAGACCACACTGCTCCATGTTCACTGAGTACAGACCACACTGCTCTGGGTTCACTGAGTATAGACCACACTGCTCCGTGTCCACTAAGTATAGGCCACACTGCTCCGTGTTCACTGAGTATAGACCACACTGCTCCATGTTTACTGAGTATAGACCACACTGCTCCGTGTACACTGAGTATAGACCACACTGCTCAGTGTTCACTGAGTATAGACCACACTGCTCCGTGTTCACTGAGTATAGACCACACTGCTCCGTGTTCACTGAGTATAGACCACACTGCTCTGTGTTCACTGAGTATAGACCACACTGCTATGTGTCCACTGAGTATAAATCACACTACTCTGTGTTCACTGAGTATAGACCACACTGCTCCGTGTTCACTGAGTATAGACCACACTGCTCTGTGTTCACTGAGTATAGACCACACTGCTCGGTGTTCACTGAGTATAGACCACACTGCTCAGTGTTCACTGAGTATAGACCACACTACTCTGGGTTCACTGAGTATAGACCACACTGCTCCGTGTTCACTGAGTATAGACCACACTGCTCTGTGTTCACTGAGTATAGACCACACTGCTCTGGGTTCACTGAGTATAGACCACACTGCTCGGTGTTCACTGAGTATAGACCACACTGCTCCGTGTTCACTAAGTATAGACCACACTGCTCGGTGTTCACTGAGTATAGACCACACTGCTCGGTGTTCACTGAGTATAGACAACAATACTCCGTGTCCATTAAATGAAGATTACACAACTGTCTTTTCTTGGTCAGGGACTGTAGATAGTTGAAAAATACAAAAATGGTATGTCGTTAACCTTTACAGCAAGACTAGCTGAAAAAGAGTCAGTGTTTTCAAAACTAAAACTGGGGCAACACAAATGCTGTGGGCAAAGTTTGTTCAGAAAAAAACAGAGCAGAGGAGGGAAATATGAAATACAGCTAGGATTATCTGTGGAGAAACCATTTTGTTCCAGAGATCATGTTTATGATATGCAAGTCTTTTAACAGATTTTAGACTATGAGTATGTATTTTGTGGTAAATTAAATAGCATGTTACAAGATTTAAACCTTGTAAATGACTGTTGTGCCTGTTTTCATAATTGTTTATTGGCACAGTGGGGTATCTTGTATTAAAACATACTGTCTATCATAGCCTGTACTATTTACAATTTATGTATTTATAAAATATGCAGAATAAATACAATTGCTGGCCTACTAGCTTGTGTTATTAATTTTCTGGTTGATTTGAAGACTGTGCCCACTTTCACTGTCAGATTTGATGAGTGAGTGACACTGGGCTGCACGTTTTTTGGTCATGGTGCTGGGCCAGGGGGTTTCCCCAAACATAACACATTAATACCAGGACCGACTTCAGAGATATATCTATTATCCAATTTTTTAGGTGAAATTTAATCATCACAATGGATAAAAGATATGCTATAAATGTGGGAAATGACAGCTGGCAACCAAAGCAATGATAATATGACATAAAACACATGGTTAGGGGTACAACTCAATTGTTAGGGACTGGCACAACCTTGCTTTGCCTCTCAAATGTCAGATAAGTCAGCGACCTTGAACTTGGCCTAATTTTTTTAGATATCTCCAGTGACAAGAAAATTGAAGTATCTACAGTGTGTCAACAATGTCAAACACAAACCACTTAGTATCTATGGAGCGTCTCCAATCTCAAACACAAACCACTGCAATTTAATACAATACTCAGAGTATTTGAGGCTGAGTCAGAGGTGATGTTGGAGAGTTAATAGTGAGTACTACAGGTTCAGGATGGGCCTGGTACATGAGGCTGTCAAGTCCGGAAGCTTGGAGCAGGTTCAGCTTTCCCTTCAAGCTGGAGCAGACCTAGAGGAACATGAGGAGTTCAGTAAACCACTCGTCCCATACAAGACGAGAGTCACTGCCCTCTGGCTGGCTGCTGCTCTCGGTAACGACAGCATCGTTAAACTTCTGGTACAAAATGGGGCTAAGATAGATGCTAAGGACAGCCTGCTTGGCTACACACCACTCACAATAGCAACTATCAGAGAGCACATCGAGACGGTCAATATTTTACTCGCGGAGAATGCTGACGTAAATGCTCGAGACTCCAGCATCTGGATAGCCACTGTTCTGTATAAGGCAGCGGCAGGAGGTAGAGAAGCTATGGTCGAAATCCTGGTAGAAAATGGTGCAGATCTTGAAGGTGGTGAGAAGAGATGCGGCAACACACCTCTTATAGGAGCTGCTAAATATGGCAAGACTCGTAGCATGGAGATTCTTGTTCAAAGTGGAGCAGACGTCGAGGCTAGGAATAAAGAGGGCGCCACTGCTCTGTGGATAGCCGCATCTGAGGGGCAGGAAAATGCCGTGAAATTGCTAGTAGGGCTAAAGGCTGATGTGGATGCGAGAGACAGTGAGCTTGGTATCACTCCGTTCATGGTAGCAGCCCAGGAGGGCTGGGTGAACACGGTAAGCTTCCTTGCTAAACTCACTGCAAATATTGAAGCAAGAGAGACAAAAAAGATTACGCAAGACCATCCAGGTGGAGCCTCTGCAGCAATGTCCGTATATGGCATGACAGCTTTGCATAGGGCAGTTGTACGAGAACACGAATCTGTCGTGATGAAACTCTTAGAGGTCGGAGTCGACGTGGAGGCGATAGACGGCAACTCAGGGATGACAGCTCTCGTGGCGGCAGCGGATAAAGAAAATATAAATATAACGCAAGCACTTCTACAGCACGGTGCTGATATCAACCACAAAGATAACATACATTGGTCTGCTTTACATTTTGCCTGCAAACATCGTAGGTTGGAAATGGTTGTTCTTCTCCTGGAATATAAAGCCCACGTTGATGTAAAAACCGTCATGAATGTCACACCTCTCTTTCTGGTGGCGGAAAATGGCGATGTTGATATAGCGAAGGTTCTGCTTGATAACGGAGCTGATGTTGGCGCCACCATGAAAGATGGACGTGCTCCGATACATGCCGCCGCTTCAAAGGGACACTGTCAAATTCTCAAGATGCTAATTGAGAAAAATGCAGACATCAGTCTACTTGCAAAAGATGGGTTAACTCCACTACAACATGCAGCTATACAGAATCAGTGGCCCGCTGTTAAGATCCTCGTGGAAGAAGGAGAAGATATTTGTTCTCGAGACTCGGAGGGGAGGTCGCTTCTGATGATGACCTGTCAGGCCAACTTTGACGTGTTCCCATGCTCCGAGGATTATCTAAACTTGCAGGATCACGCCGGCCGCACTGCTCTTATGTGGGCTACTGGTTTCAAAGACTACTACAAGGTGGCAGCACTGCTTGAGCACGGCGCTGACCCAGATTTCTGTGACCTGTGGCGTCGGTCAGTGCTGCATATCGCGGCCTATATTGATGCTAGACCCATCCTTCAGCTGCTGATGCGGCACAGCATCACACATCTCAACTCCACGGACATTAACGGCTGGACACCCTTGCATCTTGCCAGCAGGCGAGCACTCTCCGGCACCATAGACCACCTGGTTACGGCTGGTGCTGATATCACTGTCAAAGACAAGTATGGTCGTCTCCCTGCCCAGCATCTCCAGTACAGGTCAACATCTATCTTGTTTTTCCTGCCACACCCTACTCCTTTTTATGTATTTTTGGTAATTTTTATAATTGTGTAGACTTTTAGCAGTTCAATATCATTTTTTTTCCTACCACATCCTACTCCTTTTATGTATTTTTGGTAATTTTTATAATTGTGTAGACTTTTAGCTGTTCAATGTCATTTTTTTTCCTACCACATCCTACTCCTTTTATGTATTTTTGGTATTTTTTTTATAATTATGCAGACTTTTAGCAGTTCAATATCTAGTTTTTTTTCCTTACCACGCCCTACTCCTTTTATGTATTTTTGGTAATTTTTATAATTATGTAGATTTTTAGCAGTTCAATATCGTTTTTTTTCCTACCACACCCTACTCCTTTTATGTATTTTTGGTATTTTTTATAATTATGTAGACTTTTAGCTGTTCAATATCTATCTTGTTTTTCCTACCACACCCTACTCCTTTTATGTATTTTTGGTATTTTTTTTATAATTATGCAGACTTTTAGCAGTTCAATATCTAGTTTTTTTTCCCAACCACGCCCTACTCCTTTTATGTATTTTTTATAATCATCCAGACTATTCTTTAACAGGTCTGCCCAACGAGACTTAACATTTTTGACTGAAAATGAATCAAATGATTATTATCTCTGATTCTACATTTGTTTGTAGATACAGTCATAAAGATGAGATTATTCAGGGAGACGTTATGTGTAATCTAGAGCCATGGCACATGGAGGACGAGATGTTCCAGCTTCTAGACACCCCAGCTCTGCAACTCACTCCAAAGTACCCACACACAGCCGACCTGGTACGGACCCTCAGGGATCCACACAGCCCCGCAAATAGCAAGTAAGCTTGCCACTCTCAAACTTTCCCTCAATCTTTTCCATACACTTGTATAATCAAAATTAAACAGGGCCTCAAGCTTACCACTTCCTTGTCTATATATTTTGCATATATTTATTCAAAAATAGCTTTTCTCTAAGAATTTTCTATCATGTTTTGATCAATCAAGAACAAGATTAGAGTACTTTAAAACATTTTTTTTTCTAATTATTTGTTGTATTTATAGTTCAGGCATAGCCTTGATGAAGGAGCTGTTTCAAGCCGAGGGACTTGGTTTGATAATTATTTGTTGTATTTATAGTTCAGGCATAGCCTTGATGAAGGAGCTGTTTCAAGCCGAGGGACTTGGTTTGATTCGAGCTGACGTCACCATCGTGAAGGTGTGGACTGAGGTCGACCTGGTGGTGAAGAGACTGGTGTTCTCTATGAATCAGCGAGACACCAGACTTGACATGTTTTATCAATATGCTGGCAGTACCGCCGAGGGGACCAAGGTGGGGATCGTGGATGAGATAGACATACAGTTATGCCTGCGTGCATTGCAGGGAGAGCTCAGGGTGAACAAGGAGCATGGTAGCCGCCGCGTCAGTGTCAGTATCCTGCATGCCTCGACAGCTTTCATATGGCGCGAGTTCCTGTCTGAGGGTAACACGGCGAAGGCTGAGGGTAACACGGCGAAGGCTAAGGGTAACACAGTGAAGACTGAGGGTAACACAGCGAAGGCTGAGGGTAACACAGCGAAGGCTGAGGGTAACACGGCGAAGGCTGAGGGTAACACGGCGAAGGCTAAGGGTAACACAGTGAAGAATGAGGGTAACACAGCAAAGGCTGAGGGTAACACAGCAAAGGCTGAGGGTAACACAACGAAGGCTGAGGGTAACACAGCGAAGGCTGAGGGTAACACAGCGAAGGCTGAGGGTAACACAGCGATAGCTGAGGGTAACACAGCGATAGCTGAGGGTAACACAGCGAAGGCTAAGGGTAACACAGTGAAGACTAAGGGTAACACAGTGATGGCCAATAAGCTTTACAGTTATCTCATGCAGCTTCTGTGCTCAGTTCTCAGCGACAAACAGCTCTATGCTGATACCTATATCTACTGCCGCGATATCAACATCGACAAACGTGAGATGTTTCTGGAACATGCCATGACCGGGTCGATCATCAAGCTTGATATTGCTTTCCTGGTAGGTCTGCCTGACTGGGCTCCGGAGACGAGCAGGCACAGTTCCCCGTTACTTCAGGGCCACCCTATAGAAATAGGATGCAATGCCCTCATCTTGCCTGCAGGCTGGAGGCCCACGCCGTATGCCCGCGAGCAGCTGATCATGAGAAATCTGCCCTTGGTGCCGAGACTGGCTTACATGCTGATGAAGATCGTCAAAGAACTCATCGTGTACGACAAGGGCGATCACTACAAGCTCAAAACTTATGACATCAAGAACTGCCTCCTCTTCCAGATAGAAAATGATCCCAAGGTGCTCGATGAAGTGAGGAGGAATATATTCCGAATAACTGGAAGAACAGTATCAGAAACACCTGGAGAACCTGATATCCAAATCATGAAACAATCATCAAAGTCAAGCTACAGATATCCTTGGCATAAAACTCCGGAATCTCCAGCAGACTGGACTCTTGTACACAGCAGACCCAAGGATGTGCCGTTGTTCAGTCCGACAGATCCAGACACTCTGGATGACAGCACCCTGCGGCAGGTACAGGAGTGGGTTGACAGGATCAGACACGGCCTGCAGCAGCTGCGCTACCGGAGGATGTACTACTTTGCATATGGGTCATCAGGCATGGAACTACACAGCTACAGACAAGAGAAGTTGGATAAACTTCTTGAATATGTTCACCGTGTCCTACAGTAAATGGTATCATTTTGACTGGCACTGCAACCTATAATATCCCAGACTCTGTCAAAGCTTATCTATACACCAAAATAAGATGCTGATAATATAAATATGAGAATACAATATATATATATATATATATAACCCAAAAGTAACTCTTGCAATCAAACACACTGATATTTCTCGTATCAAATGGGATTTTGCAAGGACTGAACCAGTTCACCTGAGAACAAAATGAGACATTTTAAAGAAAAATTGATATTTAAAAAAAATTGATATTTAAACTATTGATATCTTATTTGATATTTAAACTATTGATATTGTATTTGATATTTAAACTATTGATATTTTACCAAATAAATGATAATCAATACATTGTTTTCAGTTTATTCTTTAAACATAGGCATCAGAGATGCATCGACCCTCAGCCCTGGCAACTTATTGCACAACATTCGCTCCACACAATATTTGTGAACAAATCGTCACTGCACCAAGGCAAATTGATGCAGGGGTAAAAAAACCATAAAATCTACTTCCTTTGATAGCTTATGTGCGTCAATTATCATGAAACTGTCATAATTTACTCTAGAATTATTGAGATGATGGGCCGGTGACCTTGAAAAGCAGGTTAAGGTCACCGTCCATCAAACTCATCTGGAGTCTTCCCAGATGCTTCTGTGTGTCAATTTTCATGAAGCTGCCATTATTTGTTCTTGAGTTATTGCAATGACGTGGATTTGACATGATTGTCCCTGTGACCTTGAAAAGTAGGTGAAGGTCATGTTCCATCAAAAGAAGTCTGAGGTCTTCACCAGATGCTTATGTGTGTCAAGTCTCATAAAGTTGCCATCATTCGTTCTAGAGTTATAGCAATGATAGGGATTTCACTTAATTGTACCTGTGACCTTGAAAAGTAGGTGAAGCTCATGTTCCATACAAAATGTCTGAGGTTTTCATCAGATGCTTATATGTGTCAAGTTTCATGAAGCTGCCATCATTTGTTCTTGAGTTATCGCAATGACAAGGATGATTTCACATAATTGTCCCTGTGACCTTGAAAAGTAGGTGAAGTTCATGTTTCATAGAAAAAAATCCGAGGTCTTCACCAGATGCTTATGTGTGTCAAATCTCATAAAGCTGCCATCATTTGTTCTTGAGTTATTGCAATTCTTGGGATTTCACATAATTGTCCCTGTGACCTTGAAAAATAGGTCAAGGTCGCCGTCCATCGAACTCGTCCGAGGATTTCACCAGATGCTTATGTGTGTAAAGTTTCATGAAGCTGCCATCATTTGTTCTCGAGTTATCACGATGACAAGGATGATTTCACATAAGTCCCTGTGACCTTGAAAAGTAGGTGAAGGTCATGTTTCATAGAAAAAAATCTGAGGTCTTCACCAGATGAATATGGGTGTCAAATCTCATAAAGCTGCCATCATTTGTTCTTGAGTTATTGCGATTCTTGGGATTTCACATAATTGTCCCTGTGACCTTGAAAAATAGGTCAAGGTCGCCATCCACCGAACTAGTCTGAGGTTTTCACCAGATGCTTATGCTTGTAAAGTTTCATGAAGCTGCCATCATTTGTTCTTGAGTTATCACGATGACAAGGATGATTTCACATAATTGTCTCTGTGAACTTGAAAAGTAGGTGAAGGTCATGTTTCATAGAAAAAATTCTGAAGTCTTCACCAGATGCTTATGTGTGTCATATCTCATAAAGCTGCCATCATTTGTTCTCGAGTTATTGCGATTCTTGGGATTTCACATAATTGTCCCTGTGACCTTGAAAAATAGGTCAAGGTCGCCGTCCATCGAACTCGTCCGAGGTTTTTACCAGATGCTTATGTGTGTCAAGTTTCATGAAGCTGCCATCATTTGTTCTCGAGTTATCGCGATGACAAGGATGTTCGCTACAGACATACAGACATACATACATACATACATACCCACGCCAGGAGTACTGCAATACCCTCAGCCTGATTACATCAGGGGCTGAGGGTAAAAACATTGACTATTTATTATTTCAAAGGGAATGTTTATTGTTATCAAATTATTGTTATCAAATATGGCAGTACCAATGTGAATCCACCATCTTAGAGCAGTTATTTGATTTATTTTTAATGCCCTTTTCAGCACTGTTTCGGCTATATCCGGACAGATAAGAGGATCTTTTTTCACATGGACATGATAACACAAACACGTTCTTTGATTACCAGTCATGGAGCACTGGCTGGAATGGGAAACAACTTTAGAACTGTAAATAAAACCAGTACCTCAACAACGACAGAACATAAAATAAGATGAGCAACTGACCTTGAGATTTGGCACGTGTACAATCTGTCCGTACTGGTCCTTGGTCTGCACTGTGATGACCGATGGCCAGCTGCACTTGAGCTCATCCTTACTGTATACTATATCACACTGCTTAGGCTCCAGGTACGATTCCGGCTGCAGCCACCTGTTAGGAACACAACCACACGAGATATACTTATATTGTATGTACACATGATATATAGTATCAGAAATAGTAGCTTGAAATGCCGAGTCATTGGAGTCTTTTCTTACAATTTATTCGATTCCAGGATTTGATAACTGAAAATTTGTCTTTATTATGTATTCTGACCTCATACAACATATTTATTGTATCACATGCAACACTCCAATATTGGAAACAAATTTTTTTTTACTCACGCTGCCAGTCTTCCTCCGCTGGTTCCGGGGGTGCAGGCCACAAAGTCCTTGAGGAACGCCCTCTCATTGGACGTGTAGCTGAAGGGCAGGTTACCCTCCAGGGCCTGGGAGATGGTGGGAGGGTGAGACAGGGCAAAACCCTTGCTCAGGAGGCTGGAATGTACTGCAAAGATCTGCAACAGATAGAAAACTTTAGCATTTCACAGTTTTTTGGGTTTTTTGTTTTTGTTTTTACTCTCACTACTCCAAATGGCTCATTTCAAACCTGAATTAGGAATCTAGTATATACATATAGGTGAGGAAATGAGATCACTCAGATCTTGACAGTCTGAGCCAAATACTTTTTAGACTACCAGACAGTTGGTCTAGTATATGGAGATTTGCACTAGCCTGAATCATTTTATGCATAATTATTGTTTTAATTACATGTATGTGCTGCTTTAGGTTTATGCACTATCCTACTCCTGCTCATATAAAATAAGATGGTTCCCAACATCATAGTATATGTGCTTCTTGTGTTGTGGAACAACAGTACTGTAATTGGTTAGAGCAGTATTTAGTATGATTAATCAAATGAAAAAAGACATCTTTACCAATGCTTAAAAAATCATAATTAACTACTAGCCCAAAAGTGTTTCTAATTGTCTGGGACTACAGACTAGTGCCTTGATCTATCCGTTCCATCGCATGACCCAATCTAGTCAATCAACCTGAAGTAGTCCACCAATTAATCCATCCGTCCCATCATATAACCCAATTAAGGCCATATGATCTCATTTCTCAACTTGGTGACTCCATTTACTGACACATAACCAGTATGGCTCACTATCAACCAAGCTTTTTTATCCAGTATCCCTTGCTATCATGGTAATCAAATTAACAATAAAAAGACAAGATAAATTATACTCTTTCAGTATTCCCCAAAACACAGGACATTGAACAACATAAATGTCCCCTCTAGAGTCTAAGATTACACCAGTTCATCAAAATGATCTGGCCAAAATAGCTCAATTGGTAGAGTATTCACCTTGAGATCCAGGGGCTCTCAGTTCGAATCCTGGCTAGCTACCATCAAGCGCTATCAGTGGTATATAATCAGCGGTATATAAATGTCAGCTTTACTTTACTAACTCTGATCAGGAAATTCTTACCTGTTGTGCGCCCTCTTCGCTGCATTCGAGGTCTTCGTCCATCTCCTCGGGAGACATGGGCGGGAGCATGATATCCCTCCTCATCAGGGAGGCAGCACACATCCCGCCCAGACACGAGATCTCCCGCTCCAGCTGGGGCACACCCTGAATCGGGAAATATGGCTTTCTCAATCTCTGTCAGCGAGTAAAATGCAGCACTATGTTAATCGCAGAATGCCCAACTTTATTTTTTTTTATTTGAAAATAAAAGCAATATTTTATCATAAATATGAAAAAAAGCAAAGAGTCTAAAAGGCGATGATGAAGAAATTGTTTTCAGATTAAAATGGTACAGATTATGGTTTCTTACCTCCTCTATTTTGCTGGACCATTCATATCCTATCACAGTACACTTGAAGCCATAGAAACATGCCTTGTCATCCTTAACATAATCTGATGCCGTTTCCAATGAAAAACACACTTCATTTCCTGAAATAGAAACAATAAATGCAGAGCATTAGTCACTGGTCATTTCTCACCTTTAATATAACAAGCTTATTACTATGTGGTCTAGGAATTTACTTCATGTGTTACAAATCAGTTCAATTTCCTGTAAAATATCACATTAAATTGCAAAAAATCTTCAAAGTTTAAAATTTTCAGTTAAGGCATCAACTCACCAGGTAAAACGACAGCCATGCCGGGCCAGTTAGCGGTGCCATGGAACCTACGAAGCACAGGCCACCACTGGGCTGAAGCGGTCAGAGTCTCTTGGTCAGTGGAGGTGGTCATGACCACTTGTACCTCTCTCTGAGCGTGGCGGGTCGGGATGTAGAGCTGCAGGCTGTCCTCGGTCTGAGCCGTGCCGCACTGACTGTCAAACTCGAGCGTCATCCACTTGACGTGGTCCGGGAAGCGGAGCTTGTAGTTGGCCACGGTGGCTGGCTTATAGGGGTGCTCACTCTCCACGATGGTGTAGTGCTGCGATGTGGTGTTGCCATATGCGTCCAGGAGGATACTGCTGTCTGCAACATGTCCCGCTGTGGGCGATGGTGGTGTCCCCTGGTGGCAGACAATCGTATTCAGCTGGGCTATGGGCGGCAACACTTCCTGGACCAAACTCAATACTTTGACAGCTCCCTGAATAAATATATATAAAAAAATATGCTTTTAAAACAGACTTTTTAGTAACGAAATACAGTGCAAAGCCTTATGTGTCCTTGGCCTAGTAAATGTCCTTGCAACATTGGACCAAAAAAAGGTGAAGGTCAAAAGGTGAAGGTCAAAATTTTTGTTTTGGCTGCTTGTGCATTATAAGATACATCCCTGGTCTAAACATGGTATCATGAGATAGCATGTATAAGTTGGTTCATTGATAGGCACTAGCTAGTAGTAAGATATTATTAATGAATATACTTTTTTAAAGCTAGTCCTTGAGTGGATACTGACCCTGGGGTCAATATCTGCGACAGGCAGTCACCATGGTTAGAGGATGGAGCAGAGGTATTAGGCTTCTTGTGCATCATAAGATTCTTATCTGGTCTAAATATGGTATAATGAGATAGGGTATTTATACTATTACATTGCCAGGCACTAGCTTAGAGTAAGATATAATTAATGGATATTTACTGACCCTGGGGTCTATATCTGCGACGGGGCTGATGTAGGCGGCCACCATGGGTAGGAGAGTGGAGAATATGTGGGCACTGCCGACCTGGTCCACCATGGTCTCATCTGCGCAGCCCTGGGTCCGGTGCAGCAGGTCCGTGGCTGACCTGAACACGGCGCTCGCCACGTTGATGGCATTCTCTCGAGCCTGGTACTCAGCCAGAGCCTTGGTGTTCTGAACCTGGTTGTCTCCCTCCTGCGGGGCACTGCATTTACATCATGTAATCATTAATATGGAGATATATAGGGAGATATGTAGAGATTTATATAATATCATCATTAAAAGGGAGATATATGGGAGATATGTAGAGATTTATATAATATAATCATTAATAGGGAGAAATATAGTGCGGTGGCTCAAAAATCAGTAAATATTTGCATTGGTGGGTCAACCATAAATTTAAGCTTAAAAATCTGACAAAAAGAATTATATGACTTCTGGTCTCCAAATGAACACTGATCCATTGGAAAAAAAAATTTTCAGAAAAGAGTATTTTTAAATATCTGACGCATTATGTACATTTTTATGTAAAATCAGTAAATATTTAGGTGGGTGGACGACCCCTAAAATTTATTTTATTTTAAAGTCTGAAAAAAAAATCACATGACATTTTGCCTCTAAAGGAACGCCGTTTCACTTAAGGAGGTCAACTTTTAGGAAGATTTACAGAGATTTGCATAATATATGGAGACATATAGAGAGCATCAATTCAAATATGTTATAATCTTTGAATCAATGCACATGCAATAATTTAATTCTTTTTGTGTATGGATTTGCAAGCTAGAAGTTGAACATAAATTTTCAAAACGATGCATAATGAATTAGTTAAGTTTGGACGGACTTGAATGTTCTGCTAAACTCTGCCCACCTGTAGTATAGAATCTGTGGGATCTGTCCTCGCGTGTGATTGGTGCCGTTACTGCTCAGTGAGCATGGACTGAAGGTGAAGGTCGTACCGTCCGGACATTTCACCTTGGCAACGCCGCCGTCTCCATTCAGAGTCCTTGGTCCTCGATTCCTCAGGCGAATAGCATACTTAGCCCCCTCCTAAATATACAAAATAATGCTTATAAAAATCTTAAATATCCCCAAGAGTCTAAAATTAAACACAAATATATACCAAGCAAAATATTATACCAAAATTCATGAAAAGAATATTATAAATAATTTTTTTTGGTACAAGCTTATTAATATTTTGGTTTTTAATAGTCAACTCATTTCGAAGATAAAAATTATTCATTCCTAATTTTCAAACTAGATTATTCCGAGTATGAATGAGTTTACCTTGATGGGGACGGGGCAATCAAACTTGATCTCCCCTATATCACTGATGCTATCTTCCGGCCCCAGCGTGGCCTTCACTAGCTCCAGGCTGTTCCACCTGCCAGTATGAGACACCTCACTGCTGCTCTCACTCTGCTGAAATACACCACATAATTAACATCTCACTATCAGAACAATGGTCGAAAGAGATTTATAAACACAGACACATTGTCTCTTAATGGAGATAGATGAACTATAGGAATAAGGGTGATATTCTATGAACTCACATCGTCCAGTAGTTCCACCTCGTACTCATACTGGCCGCCTCCGCCATACATGCAGATGCCGGCGATGACGATGCCAGGCCTGTCCACGCTGAAGCACACCGCATCCGGACTGCCATTCCCTGTGTTCCAGTACGCACTCTGGCTCGTCCAGGCAAACCTATTGGGAGTCTTCAGCAGTGGACGACCGGAACTCTGCATATCAGTCTGCCAAAAAAAAAGCAAAAAGTCATAACCTTGCCACAAAACTTTCCTTGATTTGATTTATATTAGGTTTTGAAATCAAAATAAATTTATATATACCAGAAGTGTGAGATTGTCATTTTAGGCTAATTTACGATCGTCATTTGCAAATGTTTATGAGGAGAAAGAAGACAGAATAGGAATAGATCATGTGATGGATATATATGGGAACTGACCTCTTCCAGAACTCTGCCAGAGCTCTGGGTGTCAGTCTGTGGAGATACAATATCAACTCAATATAACACTGTGCGAAAAAAAACCTCTTCAAAGTCATCTTAAGGTCAATACCATTAGTACTGTAATAATCAGCTTATCTTCGAAATCAAAAGTGGTTCATTTATAGAATTTCATGTAGTTTTTGTATTATTTTATTATTTATTTTTACTTGTGAACTGACCTCTGTTCCCGTAGCAGCTGCGGAGAGCTCGCTGACTATGGCAGCCAGCAGAGAGCATGTGTTGCCGACCAGGAGCGGTGAGAACGTCACCTTGTCTTGGTTCAGCATCTGCCTGACGGGCAGCACCACGATCATCAGTAACTTATCTAGAACCTCCTTGAAGGTCCAGTGCTGCGCGTTGATTCCCTCCGCCTCCGTGCGTGACGTCATGTGGTTGATGAGCAGCGGGAAGTGTGAGCTGTCGCGACTCTGAGCGGCCGAATCTTTGTTGTCTTCCCCTCCACTACTGCTGCCCCCTTGTGACGTCTGTCTGCGTAACAAGTGTTCGGTTTCCTGCTCGCAGTTGATGGGCATTATGTTGGTGAGTTTAACTGTCGGGTGGCACAAAGCTTCCATCACCGCTGCCAAGAGTCGACCACAACCTTCACGGTCTTGAGAACTTTGCTGCAAGAAGCATATATAAACAATTTTTCAAATTTATAAAATTACAAACCATGAACTCAAATGACCACAAATTCATTTCCTGGCATTTGAAGATAATATGTCTAAGATTACATTTTCAATGTCAAACCAAATTTGATAATAATGAATATAATGCAGATTTTTTTCTCAATTAAGACACTCTGGTGAGAACTTTAATGAAGGACATCTTCAACTTACTGGTTCAAGGTATGAAAGGAGGTCACACAGACAGGCCCATTTCAGACCACTGGTGGGGTAGAAAGCATGGAAACATGCCACAAACGTCTGGTGGCACTCGCATAGGATGCGGTCTGCAAGCTTCCGGAACACAGTGGTCTCCTCGACACTGTTAGTAATGTCCACCACTCCCAGATGGCGCTGACTCTCCGCTAAGATCTTCCACAGAAGGCTTCTGGCGTCACCGATACATTCTGCCAGCCTGGTGGTCTCGGACGGGGTTTTCTTTGTCACTCCTGAAATAACAAGACAAGAGATTCACCATATCATATCATTCTTGACATTTTGACTGCAGTTAACCCCTTAATAAGCTTGTTTCTTACTTAATTACATTTACAAGCATTAAAATGAAGATTATAAAGCAACCATAAAGGCCTGAGCTTTTACCCTGAAAGATCAACCTGAAGATACCCCTACCCACTTTCAGAAATGTCATTTTTGAATGTTTCAGACTGAGCTCAGACCATTTTGAATTTTACATTTGAAGAAAAAAACCTGAATTCAGGTTATTTCCTGAGGACTTTCATCACTGTGAACAGATATGATGTGAGTAGAGATAAGGTGCCTGGCAGGCAGTATGAGCACTCACCCTGGTTGGGGTAGACCTCTGCCACGTACATGCGGGCCAGTCTGAGGCTGGCCGTGCTGATGTACACCAGTCTCTCCAGGTCTAGGATGGCCGCTGTCAGGCTGGGACCCATCATGTTGTGTACATCCTCCACAGCAGCACAGAATGTGTTCCAACTCCAGTTCAGCAGCTTCAGCAGCGAGTCAAAACAATCCTACCAACAACATCAAAACCAATCCATTAATTTACTTTCTAATTCTATGTTTATTTAATCCTATAATTAAAAATTTACATGTTTAAAGAATACATTGACTTAAAAAAGAATACTTTCTTTTTAAAAAATAGTGGGATAATAAATATGAGTTCAGCTATAAGATTACTTCAAAAATCATTAAAAAAGAATCGAAAAAATCCTAAGCCCCAAAAAGCAGATAAAATTGGTCCCCTCAAAATACAACATCTTGCCTACTAAAAACTAGGAACTCTGACCCATAGTTTCAGAGAAGATCAAAGTTGACGAAGATAAAGAGTAACAGAAAAGTTCTCCCCCTTACTGTTGAAGCTGCACAGTCAGTGATGGAGGTGAGCTTACCGAGGTGACGGTCTTGGAGAACTCTGCCGCCAGTATATGAGCCGGTTCCACCTGGTCACTCTTCCGGCTGCTGTTGCTGCTGTCATGAGCTGGCAGCCGGTACAACATCTGGGGAATCTGACCAGCATTCACATCAGTTCCATTGTTGGACTTCTTGGAGCTCTTGAACTTGAATACCACTCTGGAAATCATTACAATAATAGAATTATACTTTTTAAAATTACGTATTCACGATCTTACTCATTATAAAAAATACAGCTTAAAAAAATCAAACAAGAGGAATTTAATCTCATGTTATGACTGGAAGCAGAGCACTTACTGGTCTTCCGTGGTGACGGAGAGTTGTCCTCCAGAGCCACAGTCGCTGCTGGGACCAGAGATACGGGCCCAGGCTACGTACCAGTGATTGGCTTGTAGGGCCACTGGCTCATCAAACAACATCGGAAACTTCTCCCTGTAACACAAAAGTCATAGTAGAGAATAGAGAAAAAAGACAATGCTGCACATGATAATTGACAATGGCCGCAGTCCAAATAGTCATAGTAAATAATTATGATTGTTTTTTTATTTTTATTTAAAGCTCACATCAGACTACCTCTGCTTATGCATCAGGGTTTGAAATCTGTTTTAAAAAAATGTTTGTCCTATGCTAGTTTCCATTAGTTAAATAAAAGACAATGGTATAAAAAGATCTCTAAATTTGCTGTTTCAAGCCAAAAAATACTTGCACGTGGCAAAAGAGCAAGCTCAAATTTTACACACTGTCTTGCATGGTGTATTGACACTTTAAAGGAGGAATTGTGCGATATAGGGCATTCAATATCAGCACTCAATATAAATGTGCTAAACTGTCGCTTAGTAAAGAAATATGTAGCACACCAAACTGCTTGTAAACATCAAAAAAAAAATTGACTGCACTTTTCTTCTTTACAAACTGATCTTGCGAACTGGCTTTTTATGAGAATTTAATTCATCATTTTTGAAAAAGGTTTTGACATATAAAAAGAATTGCACAACTCTCGGCAAAACAAAGGAAGTTTTAAAATTTAATTAAGATATACTGATATACAACATACCTGGCTCCACATTCATAAGGCATCTCCTCTGTCTCAGACAGAAGTTCTCCATCTGTCTCATTGTCCCCGCCATCTGGACCCAATTCAAACACTTTGATCTTGCCAAAATATTCGCCCCTCCCGCCAAACAGGCCAAACCCTCCAAGCAGTATGTCTGTGTCTGCCATGAAGCGTACTGCTTCTATGGAGTGCCCGGAGTAGCCCCAGCCACCACCATGACCTGAAAACCAATGGTTGCTGCATTTAATTTTAATTCAGATGTTATCTCATATTTAAAGGCCTGGGTGTTCTGTCTTGGTCTATCAATAAGAATAAAAGCAAATGTTTCCAAGTGAGAAAAAGGATTAAAAAATCTACTTTTTTTTTACACCATTCTTTCCAGTTGGCTTATGGCTTGGGAGAATAAAAATCATTTCCCAAAACATTTTTGAAGTATATGTAGGTCAAAATAATAAACTTGAAAAAGTATGCCAGGTGCTAATTATGATGCAAATATCAATAATATTGGATAATATATGTTCAAAATGTAATTGGTCACTATTTAAACTCACTTTCAAACCTATTGACGACAGAGAAATCTTCTTTTGTGTAGACCTTAGTTGTTGTTTGTTTCTCTTTTTCTTCCTCAAACACTGTGAACTTTAACTGCTGGGCTGTGGTCAGTGTGTCGAGACATCCTGCAACAGAATATACCATGATCATAACCTGCTATTTATAACCATTAAAAAACAAGAGCATTGACGTCCACCACAATCGAATGTGGTGGAACAAGATTTTCGGTACATGGCTACAAAAATCTTCCAATCACAACCATTACTGAACTCGTCCAAGATATATTGATATATACAATGTGCCTGTGCAATATGATAATAATCTGAGCAATCCCTAGGACTTTATCGTGCTAACACTATGCAGACGAACTAACTCATGAACTAGCAAGCGAATGGACCGCACCCACATTTAAGTCCCCCTTTTTGACTTTGTAGATGGGGGGGGGGGGGGGGGGGGGGAAATATAAAGAATAATAAAGAATTTGATTTCTCCAGTGAAGCCATTATAAAAATCCCCTTTTGTGGCTTTTATTTTAAGTTTTATCCAGTTTGAGATCCACTGACACCTAATCACTGATAGATAATTATCTGTACCTAATCACTGGTGAATTAATGATTCATAATAATCTGTGTTCAATTTAATTCAGCCTCATTATCTGTCTAATTATTAGCTGAGCACAAATTTTTAAAATCAAATTGATCAAACTCTGAGATAAATTTTAAACAGGATTATGTACCTATAAATTATTTTGTGGTAAATTCTGGGTCAAACAAGATTAACTAGATACCTTGTGACAAATGTTACAATCGGTACTGTAATAATCTGTGGTGTCAACAATAATAGTATACATGGCTAAAGCCTGGTTCCTTAATAATAAATACATTGCACTGGTTGATATCTGACCAAATGACAGGTCTTTTCCTCTTGCTGCAGGCTGTTAAGTGCACTTACACTCTGCTCTCTGATCTAATTCCTAGACATTGTTGAATATCAAGACCCCTGCCCCCCATGTCCTAGATATTATGTAACCTTATGTAACTTGCAGGGGACAAATGCATATTGAAAAAAAAGTAAAAATAGGTAACAAACACACACAAACACTCTAACATGCACACACACTAACACACACACGACAGAGTGATTGTTAAGAGGTACTGTAAGTTAAAGCAGACTTGTCTTGGTATAGATTTGCGTGTTACATTACCTAATATATGGAGTGCAGAGTGGGAGCGTGTTGCTATGGCGTTGGCGCGGATGGGCACCATGAGATCGGGGCTGAGGATGATACATTACCTAATATATGGAGTGCGGAGTGGGAGCGTGTTGCTATGGTGTTGGCACGGATGGGCACCATGAGATCAGGGCTGAGGATGTTACATTACCTAATATATGGAGTGCAGAGTGGGAGCGTGTTGCTATGGTGTTGGCACGGATGGGCACCATGAGATCAGGGCTGAGGATGTTACATTACCTAATATATGGAGTGCGGAGTGGGAGCGTGTTGCTATGGTGTTGGCACGGATGGGCACCATGAGATCAGGGCTGAGGATGTTACATTACCTAATATATGGAGTGCGGAGTGGGAGTGTGTTGCTATGGTGTTGGTGCGGATGGGCACCATGAGATCAGGGCTGAGGATGTTACATTACCTAATATATGGAGTGCGGAGTGGGAGCGTGTTGCTATGGTGTTGGCACGGATGGGCACCATGAGATCAGGGCTGAGGATGTTACATTACCTAATATATGGAGTGCGGAGTGGGAGTGTGTTGCTATGGTGTTGGCACGGATGGGCACCATGAGATCAGGGCTGAGGATGTTACATTACCTAATATATGGAGTGCGGAGTGGGAGCGTGTTGCTATGGTGTTGGCACGGATGGGCACCATGAGATCAGGGCTGAGGATGTTACATTACCTAATATATGGAGTGCGGAGTGGGAGCGTGTTTCTATGGTGTTGGCACGGATGGGCACCATGAGATCAGGGCTGAGGATGTTACATTACCCAATATATGGAGTGCGGAGTGGGAGCGTGTTGCTATGGTGTTGGCACGGATGGGCACCATGAGATCAGGGCTGAGGATGTTACATTACCTAATATATGGAGTGCGGAGTGGGAGTGTGTTGCTATGGTGTTGGTGCGGATGGGCACCATGAGATCAGGACTGAGGATGTTACACTACCTAATATATGGAGTGCGGAGTGGGAGCGTGTTGCTATGGTGTTGGCGCGGATGGGCACCATGAGATCAGGGCTGAGGATGTTACATTACCTAATATATGGAGTGCGGAGTGGGAGCATGTTGCTATGGTGTTGGCGCGGATGGGCACCATGAGATCAGGGCTGAGGATGATACATTACCTAATATATGGAGTGCAGAGTGGGAGCGTGTTGCTATGGTGTTGGCGCGGATGGGCACCATGAGATCGGGGCTGAGGATGTTACACAGGCTGGGCTGTATGGCCTGCAGGCTGCGAGCCTCCGCATGCAGCACGTTGTAGCACTGGATCTGCTGCTTCTGCGGACAGTAGCTGCATCACAAAAAATATTAACATGTAGTTTCAGCTGATATACTTATACAGAATTGAATGGGATTTTTCAAATTGACTAATTTTACCAATAATTATCTTATTATTTTTATTGTCAAAGTTTCTCTTGCCTTGTTCTTCGAAAAGGATTTAAAGATTTTAAGGCTAAATTTGTTATTGTAAAATATCGACACAGGAACTGAATCTTTTCAAATTGGATAGATATAAACAATGGGCAATGGCTCCTTTGCTGCAAGATCTGTGATTAATAATCGGTACCAGAGGGCAGTACCGTACTTGCCCCCAAGCTCTTGGTATATATGTGAGAAGCTTACCTCCAGAGGACATCAAACACGGGGTCGAGGCACACGCCGTGGCTGTAGAGCACGGCCTGGTCGGCACTGTTGAAGCTCTTGCAGCTGCCGTCCTTGGTGTTGATCATCAGACACTTGATGGCAGCCAAGCCGTCTTCCCCAGTAGGAATCAGGCCTATACAAGACTGGTTGGCAAAGATGTTGGACTTGGCCAGGGTATGAGCATTAATGAGAGACTCGTCTATGCGTAGAAAAGTCTGGTCTCCGCTGGCCCCGACCCAGGTCGCTCGCCGACCGTGTTTGGGACCTTAATTGTGAAACAAAAGGAATCTATCACTTACAAGAAGAATATAGCAAATTTGACAATGGATTGGCATTACTTTTAATTACAATTACAGTTCTATTTTTGTTCTTCTCCAAACTGTGATCATTAATAAGAAAAAAAAATATGAAAAATTTAACTGGAAAAAAATTCTTGGCATATTTTCAATATTCAAGTGAAATTCATTTGTTCATTTAAACAATTCTTACCAATTCCTGGAACAAGTCCGGGCAAAGTGTACCAGAGGGCAGCACCACACTTGCCGCCAAGTTCCTCCTGTCTGCCGAGCTGGCCTTTCAGATGACTACCAAACGTGTACACCTGCCCGTTGGCTGTGAGGAGGATGGTGTGATTGCTGCCGGCTGCGACCTGCACCACGGCAGCCTTCAGTACCACGCGCATGGGACTGCCATGGATGTTTGTATCTCCCACACCCAGCTGCCCGTACTGGTTGCTCCCGAACGTGTACACTTCACCATTCTCCAACATTACCACTGTTAACAAAACAAAAATGTTTTATTTGTCAATATCATTCAAGGATGTAGAAAGGGTTGTCTCATCCTTATATAAGAAATATCATAATCATTTTTTTTTCTTTTACTAATCCTCACTGACTGATTGCGAGTCTCCATCTTGCCCCATTCAAAACATAACTGCACAAAAAATCGGAAGTGCAAAAATAACTTTCTAAAATTCAATCATTAAAAAAAAGCAACTGGGTCATAACTGAAATAGCTCAATTGGTAGAGTATTTGCCTTGAGACCCAGGGATTCACAGTTCAAATCCCGGCCAGTGATAATCAAGTGCTATGAGCAGACACTGTCTGGAGTCTGTGCTAAATATTCTTCCCCTTTTATCCCTTAATGAGCCTATGTAGAGTATAGAGTGGGTGATCACCTGTATGCTGCAGGCCGCATGCTATCTGTGTGGCTGGGATGTCAGTCTGGTTGATGTCAAGTCTCCCCGGTGGCAGGCTCACAAGCTTGGCATGGTCCTGCTCATAGTCGCTATTACTCGCAGCTTCCAAAGCTTAAATATAATGACACAACCATATAATACAACTCCATTACGCTATTCTTAATAACCAAATGTTTCAGATATCTAACAAAATTCCAACAGCAATAAAAAAGATTAATCAATGTAATATGCTTGGTATTTTAGGAAACAATCTCTCTTGTACAGCAAAAAATAATAATTTAGAATGAGTGAGCAAGTCACTGCCATTATAAAAATAAACCAAGCATATTACCACAATAAATAGAATCATAATTAATCAAGTGAAACATTAATTTCTTCCTTGTCTTATAAAAACATTTCAGTTCAGGTCTAGTACAAATTATCACATAACTTCACGATAAGGTGAACTTCTATAACAGTGAAGTGTTTACCTTTAACTTTGGACTTGCTCTTAAGTCGGACTCGGTGCCTCCGTTCTTCCAGCTTGCGACTCAACTGGTCCAGGTTTCTTGCTCCCTGGCGACCTGCTAGCATATATGGAATATCATAGTGAGCTATACATGTAAACCAGTCAAATACAATATCAACCATAATAGTGAGTATCTAATATATCATAAAATGGGTACCCCTTTTTAATGTCTGAACAACGACATGATGAATGAAATTTGGATGTCAACAACGATATGATGAATGAAATTTGGATGTCAACAACGATATGATGAGTGAAATTTGGATGTCAACAACAATACGATGAATGAAATTTGGATTCTTATTACAGTATTCTAACATCTTGATCTTGTTTATGAACCTACCTATAAGTATATCAAGGGGAATCATATCCTTGGACCTTGCCAGGACCTCCAGCAGACTGCCATTATGGTCTGGTCTCTCCTGGTCCTGCAGCTCGCCGGCACAGCTGCGACACACCCCACACTCGGAGCACCCTGACTCCCCACCTCCGCACCCACACGGCCTGAAAACAACCATCTTCTCTATACCACACCCTTGGCAATTTGCATTTCTCCAGAATTAGAGCAGTTAAAATCTATATATCTTAAATTTGCAGAAGAAATTTGTGTACTTTTTTGCCATTGATAAAAGATAGAAAATTAAAGGTAAATATATACATATCAAATTCCATGAATTTTAAAGGAGTCACAAAAAAAGACAACATTATTAACGTAAAAATATACGAATCAAAGTCCATAAATGTTGAAGGAGTGACTTACGTTCCTGGGTTTCTGTCCGCTCTGCCGCTGCTAACACAAGCGTTGCCGTAGCCAGTGCACTCTCCACAGTTGGTGCACACCATGCACTGTTCCTGTTTCCACTTGTGTTTGCCTAGAGGGCACAGGACAGGATTAGCTGCTGTGTGAAGGGTGCGCGGGAGAGAAGACAAGCACACACATAGACCCAGTGTTAGCAACAAACCACACAGTGTTTATTACAAATACTACAAGTGTTCTCACATTCAAATTTATCTATATCTACTATCTGAACTCGACAGAGAGAGACCAGCTTAAATCTATATGAATTGAATGAGGGACCAGGGATGACATAACCAAAATGTCTTGATGAATCACTCAGATATATCCAGAAGTTTTCAGGCTACAATAAGGTATTTCATTCTGTGCACAAAACTTTCCTAGCTCCTAAATTTGTTTAGATTGCATGTCAGAATTGTTACACAAACATGAATGTGGCCTTTTAAAATTGAAATCAAGTAATTGTGTTTTTACCCAAAATTCTATTGTGGCTTAAACAAGACTGTTTCCAAGCTAAGACAGAATTTACCAATTTTACCTCTCAGATATTAAGAGAAAAGTGCATCCCATATTATAAATTTTGTTTATTATGGAAATTTGCATCAAAATTCTGTTTTTGGTTTTCCCAGTTCTGAAGTATGAACAATCTGGACGTATTTTAGAAAAATGTGGTAAATGGGGTGGAACAATAGACAAAACACACATCACACTAAATCTAAAAGCATATTTTTATGTTGTTTACTGAACTGATTAAATTTTACCCAAAAACCCAGGAATTAATACACGCTTTTAGATGTGCCAACAGTATCGGTATTGATCGACTTACACAGAATAAAAAATATTAGATAACCATTAATCAATATGAAACAGATCTAAATTAAATGTTTACAGCCATCGTGTTTCCGACAGAGTGGTGATCCCCAAGATAAAAAAAGTTTGTATTTACAGTTTTTGTGTTTTTGAATGTGTTTTCCTAGTTTCTCACCAGGGGGACACATGAGATCATCCTCAGGTTCTTCCTCCTCATCTGCCATTGTGACTGTGGTGCTGACTACAACAACCAACATCACTCAATCAACATTACTGAAATTGCTTGATTTCTATCACTATTGATTTGGATCTATCACTATTGATTTGGATCTATCACTATTGATTTGGATCTATCACTATTGCTTTATTTCTATCACTATTGCTTTGGATATATCACTATTGCTTTAGATCTATCACTATTGCTTTATTTCTATCACTATTGCTTTGGATATATCACTATTGCTTTAGATCTATCACTATTGCTTTATTTCTATCACTATTGCTTTGGATCTATCACTATTGCTTTATTTCAATCACTATTGCTTTGGATCCATCACTATTGCTTTGGATCCATCACTATTGCTTTGGATCTATCACTCTTGCTTTGGATCTATCACTCTTGCTTTGGATCTATCACTATTGCGTTGGATTCAGCCTTATGATTGACAATTCTGATCACATTCTTGAGCAGATACTTGACAGTTTGCATTTACAGAGCTGCGATCATTATTAATGTTAGATTCTATAATGGGAATGAAGTGAGATTTTTAATAGATTCTATAATGGGCATGAAGTAAAATTTTTAATAGATCCTATAATGGGCATGAAGTAAAATTTTTAATAGATCCTATAACAGGCATGAAGTAAAATTTTTAATAGATTCTACAATGGGCATGAAGTAAGATTTTTAAAAGATTCCTTAATGGGCATGAAGTAAGATTTTTTAATAGATTCTATAATGGGCATGAAGTGAGATTTTTAATAGATTCTACAATGGGCATGAAGTGAGATATTTAATAGATTCTATAATGGGCATGAAGTGAGATATTTAATAGATTCTATAATGGGCATGAAGTGAGATATTTAATAAATCCTATGAAGGGCCTGTGAGGACTTACTTTCCCGGCTTGCTCCACTCGAGTATTCCCTTCCGCACTGTCCCTTGTTATTGATGCCAAACGTGTAAACTTGTCCCTTACTGGTGAGAGACACGGCGTGAGCCTTGCCCAAAGCTATCGACGTCACAAACACATCCTTCAGGTCGGTCACATGACCTGCAGCCAAAAATCACATGTCAAGCTATTTATTCACATAAATTACTTTTAAAAAGGGATTATTTCTTCTTTTCACTATATTTTTTAATCTGCAACCCTGAAATGTCTTTTTTCCCCAATAGTGATAGTGGGTTATCATCTTGTTCTTTTTAATGACTGAATTTTAGAGAATTTTTTGGTGCACTTTGGTGCCAATTTTGTGTGCGGTCCAGTACATTGTTTTCAATGGGACAAGATGGTGACCCACAATTGACCTCTGTAAGATCCCATACTTTTTCTCCCCTTAACAGAGTCATTATACTGAATGTGAATATAAAAACAATTCCATTTGTTTCCCTTATTCCTCTCATGTTTGATTCTTTGGCTGGGTGACTATGGACTCACCGCTGGCATGGTCACAGTGCGTGGTGTCTTTGCCGAACATGTAGACCTCCCCCTCCTTGGTGATGACGGCCGAGGTGCCAGAGTTACACGCTGAACTTATCACCTGCTTCCCTTCTAACTTTATCATCTTCTTTGGCTTCACAGGCTTTGGCTGCCTTCGACCCTTGGCTATAAAATGCCAAAAGTTATCATCAATCTATGTTACTATCAATTTAAGTTTTAGGTTCCAGTTGCATAAAACCTTCATTTGAAGCATTATGACAAAAGATTACAATAAATTTAAGCCTTAATAGGAAATTTGTCATACTTCTTCCATTTATTTGATTTAAGGCATTATGATAATTAAAATGCAATTGATTTCAGCCTTAACAGAAAATTTGTCCTACTTCTTTCATTTCTTTGATTTTTGGCATTATGTTGACTAAAATAGTATAAATTCCAGCCTTAGATAGGAAATGTGTTATTCATCTACCATTTATTTAATGAAGTTTTAAAATAAATGATTAAAACTGTCAGTTTTCTAACCACAACTTACAGAGACTAGCATCTCCATCTTCACCCCTCTTCGGAGTGCCCACAAAGAAAACACTGCTATCTTCTGCCACTAGGAGGCAGTGCTGGGCCTCATGTCCCACTGAGTACTGCACTATTTTGGGTGATTTGGTGATGGGCAGCTCTGACCACTTCCCAGCAGCAGGACCGCCTTGCTTGATGCCCAGTGATTGGGACTTGCCACTGTACAAGATCTTAACAACAAACAGAGACAACACAGTCAATACCTTATTGTATTATATCAAAATTAACACTGCAGTGATAAATGTCTCCTAGCAAATATTTTCCACAATTATAACATTTAGAGATAAATATGAATAATAAACAGAGACAACACAGTCAATACCTTTAAATATACTCCAATACACAACGCTGCAATTATCTCTATATTATATCAAAATTTACACTGGTCTGCAGCAATAAATGTGTCCGAGCAAATATTTTCCACTATTATAACATTTAGAGATAAATATATAAATTCTCACCTTTCCCCCTGTGGTCCTGATTAATGCAAAGTCCTTCCCTGCAGCTATGGATACTGCATCTTCATCTATGCCTGTGGCTGCAAACAGGAAATTATCAAATTAACAATTTGTTTGTTTGTATCATATTTTCCAGACCACATATCATTGATGCACACTCCAAATCTGTGAGTTCGGTGACTTCAGGAAAGCTTTAAAATGTGTTTGTGTTCTTATTTAAAAAAAATACAATAATTGGATTTTTTAAAGTAAGACTTTTACGAACCTATGGTGTGAATGTCCACCTCCGAATCAAATGATGCAGTTCCAAATACATCGAGACATTTGCGAGCAAGTTTGAGAGGAATCTCACTGACCAATGGCATCGGATTGATCTCAGGGTCAAAAGTGCGGACAACAAAACTATCCTGTAACAACAGATACATTAGACAAAAGTTATTAGTAAATTCTGATTTATCTTTATATTTATCCTTCTAATTCTACCAATTCTAGTCTATAAATCAATAACATTTCCTTAAAGAGTTATAGTGGCACTAAATATATAATAAAAAGGTTTTTACTTATGACATTAGAAATTATTCACTTAAGTTTATATGTGAGTTAAGTTTTTTTTTCCGAACATCCACCTCCGCAAAACAAGTTAAACTGTTAGGCCAAAGAGTGTTCTGGCAGAAAGGAGATATTGGAATATTAACTTACATCTTTAGCAGCAGCTACGTGCCCAATATGTTCTCCATTGCTGAACATCACATTGGGGCCATATCCTTCTCCTAATAAACAAACACCATACAAATCCCAATATTACATACATGAAACAAGTGTGTGTCCCTTCCTAACATAAACTGCCGTGATTTATCTTTTTCAAATAATTGCTTACTGTAATAAACAGCTCAGGGCTTATTTAATACAACATGTCAGAAATTGGTGAACTGATCTTAATATTTCTTTGAAATTCATTAACAGAAATCACCACGCATATAATTTTTTTGCCTTAAATATATACTCATAAGATTTCATGCATAACATTCTTTGACACTTCTGTTATCTGTGCTGAAATATTTCCTCATTTCAAAGAAAGTTTTCTCTAGGCTTTGGCGGCTGGCGTGTGACATATTACAAACATACTTATATCTGGCATGAAAGTTACAGTTTGTCTTTGAAGTCTTGTCATGGATCAGTGAATCGGTACCTTTACATGTAATTATCCTACTGCCTCAGATCATGTTGGATATGCCAAAATAAGTGTCGCTGTGAAAAAAATATCTCCATGAACATGATTCTTTTATTTGCATAATGTCATCTGCAATAAGTAGTTGGGGAGCCAGATTGACAAACACCAATTATTTTGAATTCTGGTGGGGCCCAAAGTATCACAACTAGCTTATGATATCATCTTTTGAGTGTGAATATGGTGGATTTTACCTTCTAGGAAGTATGTGGCCTCCTCCTGCAGACTGTCAGTGTTTATGGACGTCAGGGCCGATGTCACGTCCCCCTGGTGCTTGTAGTATAACTGATTCTGGAGACGGAACACCAAAATTAAACATTAATGATATTCAATTTTCAACACATAAAATGAGAAATATTTATTCAAACTCAACATTTTCTTAACCACTAAGCTCTCAAAACAATGATAGATTGTAATTTTACATATTTTGATAGACAAATGATAAGATTGTAATTTTTACATATTTTGCTGATCAGAAACGATATATTTCAGTGTTAGAAATGTGAAAGGTTTACCTTAGCAAATGCTAACCATCCTCTGTCTTTAGGGTAAAAATCGGGTCTTGACATGTACACATGGCCCTGTAAATTGAACGCCAAATCAATATATTGAAATCTCTCATTTCATTGATTTAGAAGATACTACTACTTAGCTCAAATAAAAATGGAATCTTCTGAAGCAAATAGGTTACTTACCCTGATGGTATCACCAAAGCCGGACCCAACTTTGTGCAAGCCGTGACTATTGTGTATGTACAAATAGCGACCATTACTAGCTATGGCACTATGCACTGTGTTACCTGTAAAACACAAAATTTGATTATCTTTTTATTTTTTTCTAAAAAAAAATTGTTTGGATTTTTAATTTTTTTTGGAAGAATTTTTTTCTTATCAAAACTATCAATTGGAAATATATTTTTCAATTATGAATATCCCTTTTTGAACGATTTTTTTTTTTCAAATAATATTTCACTCACACATGATACGGCTCTACAAGTATGAAATTATTATTTTCTGAAAGACTCAAGAGAGAGTAGCTCACCTCCTTTGATGAGAGATGCCCTGATGGTTTCTGTGTGGGCTTTTTCCCGGATGCCATGTGTTAGCCAATCTGGATGGTGAGTCTTGCCGAGCAGCACAGCCTGAACACTGCGCTGTAGGGAGGTCAGGATACCAGGCACCTACAAATAATACACTCAATATTCACTGCAGGTCTCATCATTGTCCCAAGTAAATTACCATGTCACAAAACATGATCTTTATCAACAGCAGACCAGAACAGAGCTGCGGATGACAAGAGCTGCAGTTCCCTTTTCATAGCCTTTTAAGCATATCTACACTTTCGTAAATATTTTCATCAAGTAGTTTCTGATAAATTAAACTGCAGCTCTGTTGTTGTCAGCTGTAATTAATAGTGATCTATTGAGCATTCAAATTTTCCAAAATAAATTTTATTATTATTATTATTATTATTATTATTATTATTATTATTATTATTATTATTATTATTATTATTATTATTATTAAATTCAATGCAAACAGACCTTAATCTCCTGCGATGCAAGTGCCATAGGACTCATGAGGGCTGCAGCCACTGCCGAGAGTATCTTGCCTGTGTCGCCCCTGGCAATCACCAGGCTGAGGAGACAGGCACATGC
Organism: Amphiduros pacificus; assembly: GCA_949316495.1. Lineage (NCBI taxonomy): Eukaryota > Metazoa > Annelida > Polychaeta > Phyllodocida > Hesionidae > Amphiduros > Amphiduros pacificus. The sequence goes on along the minus strand of OX439008.1, from coordinate 17,924,816 downwards.
CAACGCGGTCAGAGACTGGCTGTCTATCTGATGTGTATCGCCGGGTAACGGTGTGGTGGCCAGGTCCATTAGCAGCTGATAGAGACAATCTGAAAGGGGTTCATAGAAAATGATATTATGAATTGATCTAAGAGATGAACATCAAAATCAATTCTATAGTCCTGTCACTGATAATACAGTCTGTTAATCATAACCATTTTTTTCAGGATGATTATAGTTCTTAAACAATAAACATTATGTACAAATAAAGAGAATGTCGCACCTATGACTTCATGTGGTTCACCCTTCAGTCCTTCAGGTTGTTGACCTTGTAGCATATCTAATAAAGCCTGCAGAGCTCTCACACATAAAGCAGGGTGTGATACCTTCGTCTCACGGATCAGCTCAAACACTCCTCTCAACCCAAGTCCCACAATCTGAAAAGAAAATTAAATACGTTTTAAATACATTTTTTTGTATTTTCAGTTCTTCTTATCCAGTTAACAAAATTCCACTCTATGGCACCAACATTCAATATTTGTGTAGCTTAATCATAGTAAAGAGACTGATAACAAAAATCAGTAACAAATCCATAGTAATTTAGTTTAAAATTTAATCTGTCAATTAGATCAGACTGTATAATTCATTCAATGTGCCATTCTTTGAGCTCAAACTCTACTGTCAAAAGGCCCCCTGCCAATCTCTCCGACCAATGATTAAATATAGTGGAGTTGTAAAGTTCTGGTTCCAGTAAAGTTGTACACTTCTGGTGTGTACTTTTCAATAGGCAGTGATGAAAGTCAGCATTCAGGAAAAAACCTGAAACCCTTAAAAATTAACCTGAAGATACCCCTACCCCCTTTCAGAAACGTCATTTTTGGATGTTTCAGACTAAGTTCAGGCCATTTTGAATTTCACATTTGAAGAAAAAAAGCTGAATTCAGGTTATTTCCTGAAGACTTTCATCACTGATGGAGAAAAAACATGGAGATCGGCAATCGGCCTATGATACAATACCTTGGGCATCTTGGGCAAGTTGTCCTTGTTCTTTTCTTCATTATCTTCTTCACTATCAGAGTCTGAGAACCATGGCTGGTTGGCCTGGGTGTAGATCTGAGACACATGTTTGACCTGCTGTTCCAGGACCGACTGACGCACACTGGCATACACCACAAATGATGACGGGTTGCCATTTAGCTCTATATTCGGTGGTTGCACATCTAACTTTTCAGGGCTTCTTTCTCTCTGCAACAGAAAATTAAATGAAAGTTTAGAACTCTGGATTGTTATTTACACTTTACTGTGCTATCTCTGTCATTTATATATTTTCGGTATATTTCAGTATACTGTGATCACATACTATTAATTACATGAGCTACATCAGCCTGCACATGTAGCAAAAATTTCATCAGTTTGAGAACTGGATTAAAGTCACAGCATAAATTTAAAGCACATTTGTTTTGGTATAATTTAAATTAAATGTCAATTTTCATCATGTTAAAACCTAAAGCTATCAAGTAATGAAGATATAACTAATCTATCTGTGTCCAATATGATATGTTAGTCTGTCTTTATGGTCACATTTACCTTAAGTTTAGTTTTATCCTTTCCCTTTCCTTTGGCTTTCTTCTTGTTCTTCTTTTTGTCTTTCTTTTTTGAACTGAAATTGAATAAATATTCATAAAATGACTATACATGTATAACATTACTTATCAATGTGTTTTGAGTATGTAAATATATACTCCTCTTTAGAATCCAACTCCAATTACCTAACTCTTTAATTAATATAGCTATGATCTTCACATACAATTCTTCCAAATAATAATAATACTACGACTCTCATACACACATCCGGTTTGCAACCACAGGAGCCGAAATGATGGTAGGGATGTAGAGCAATTATTTAAACTAATCAGAGATCAGCTAACAAATGATTTCAAGAAGTACCCAAGGGTGGGAGATGGTGATCAATATTTGCCCAAAGAATGCTGAAAATTACATTTTAGTGTGTGAGGCCAGGAACATTTTGTGACTACCTGAGCCATGGGTTTTCATGAGAAATATACAACAGAAAACAACAGAGTTGTGGTGATGACAGAGCTATTTTACCAAATTACAATTATGCACTAATGGGGATAATAAACATCTAGTATCTTCCAATGTAAAATGTAAAAAGAATTGACTTATATATGTCATAGTTGGATGAAACCAACAAAGGAACATCACTACTTTCATCATAAAGAGATGATGTCAAGAGATGAACATATAGGTTTGTCCAATCAAAAGATAAACCATAGTCCTATGAACTCCAGATCAACTGTTTATGATAATCAGACATGACAAGTAAATTGAATTGTGTGAGATCTATATATATTTTTTCAAGAATCTATTTATATTTTCAACATAAATTTATCTATCAACTGAATGAAATGGAATTTGTACTTTGTGTTATCTCTGTTCACGTTTGCCCAGCATATTTGATTGCTAATCTAAACTTAAGACTGGAAAAATAGAAAAGAGGTTGTTTCTCATTAAGATTCTCCCAGTTTTAGGGTAAGGGCAAAATTTCCAAGTGCTGATTTAAAAAAAAATGTTTTTATCAAACCCTTGAAACCGTTGAATTGTTTCAACACAACAGTTATAACTGGACCCCAAAAAAAGAAAGAAAAAAATAAAGTGGGGAAAATTTTGGCCACACCCCCTTTATTACCATAATTATAAATATGTTTGTGACGCCATTGCATTGACAACATAATGATGACCCATTTTCTCTGTTTTCTTTTTTATCAAATTATTTGATTGATAATAAATCATATCAACCAGGAAATCTATTTTGATTAGGTTCACAATTTTACTGTAATACTAATGTTCAGCCTCTTTAGAAATGCATTCAAATGTCGATAAGGTTCAAAATATTTGTGTCAGAAGCAGCGGGTACACATTTTTTTCAAGACAACAGTCAGTAGTCTGGTAATTCAGTATGTTTCACAAGCGAATAAAATTATATACTTTGTCACTTTGAAATGCAAGCCAATCGAAACAGTCAACACCAGCCTACAGAAGGGGATTTCCCTTCAAATCTGGCCACCTGCGCATTATTCATGACCCTTCCCGATAGACACCGTAATGCAATAAACTTTCTTCTATTCATCATGCACATCAAATCATTGAAATATCACCAATTTACCTGCTTATTTCTTCTGTTTGTGGGTCGAAGAGACTATGGAAGCGATTCCCCAGAACTTCCCCTTGTAACAAACCGCTTGAATCGCTGCGGTTTGGGAGAATGGGTGCCATAGTAGACATAATTTTACCTATTCCTATGGATGAATAGGATCTAGAAGTATGTGCGAATGTCACTAAAAATTTGACAAACGCTTAATTTAAAGCAAAATTCTAGAATGAATGGACGTCAAGTTAGCTCAGTCATGTTGGTTGCAAGTCGTCGCCATCTTGGGTTTCGCTCAGCATCATGGGTAAAATCTCGGCCAAGGTAAAACTAATCGAGTAGCGGGAGATCCAAAACGGGATCATAAGCCTTCAGCCTGGAAATATGCAGGAAATCACCATGATTATGATATAAAGAAAAGCAAAATTAAATTTGTGTGAAAAAATAATGTAAAGGGAATGAAAAAGAGAAATTGAAATGTAATACATACATTGATTCCTTCACCAAGCTGGAAAACCAAAAATTATTTTACATAAAATTTGTTGTGTTTGTATTATTCTATTCACGGGGTGGGGGGGTTGTTACGGGCGGGTATGGGGGGATAGGTATGTGGGCAAGTAGTCATGGATCCCAACATATCCAGATTTCAGCCCCCCCCCCCCCCCCCCCCCTTCAGAAAATCCTGGCTACACCACTGCGAACAGCATGTCAACATAACGTGAAATAATTGACTTTATTGATAACTCCAAGAAGGAAGGTAACAAATAAAAATAGATTTTAAAAAATCCATATAAAAAATCTGATGAAATAAATAAATGAATAAATAACTCGCCCATATATAGTGTGTGCTTCCAATCTGAGAGCAATGTAATTTATCGGCGTTGGTCTCAGTTCCAATATAAAGAAGAAAAAAAGGCACGCAACCATTACTGATTTTTTTTAGGAATGAACCAAATACTTTTTGATTTTTACATTATTATTATTTTATTTTTTTTAATTTTTTTTTTTTTGGGGGGGGGCAAACTTTCATTCGTTCGAAAACCTTTTGCTATTGTTGTTGTAATAATAAAGTCTTTATATATTATGCCCTCAACTTGCTAAGCACTTTAAAAAATGCTATCATTATATTTTTATTTGAGAGGGAATGAAACTTGTAAAATGTCATGGTTGGATTGAAATTATATATATTTTTTTGATTACCACAACAAAACCAAAGTTATAAATTCATAATCCATAATATTCTTTAAATTTTCAAATTTCATATTCCAAATATGTCTTATAATGAATTAAATCGTAAAAATCAAGGATTCATACCAAAGTTAAGAAAAATCTAGGTGTCTTACTCACAGAATGGACTTCAAATATATAGGAAAACATACGTGTATGACAAAGTCGTGTTCAAGTCTGAAAAGTTTATAACATTATTTTGAGAATGTAAAAAGGTGTCGCTACATAAAAAATGGATTAATCGCCAAAAGGAAACCAACTATATTTAATGGCTGTTTATCATAAAATAAAACAAGATTCTTTTAGTATTAATCGACTGAGAAAAATGTAATTTGTACATGGTGATGTAATAGAAATTTCAAGACCAATTTGAATAGAGTCTTTCCTTTAAAATAAATCACCATTATGTATATATATATATATATCTGCCCATCTGCGCTTTATATAATAGCATACACAAAACAACATCTATTTATGGAAGCTGTAAGTGTTTTGGACTATTTAACCACATTTTATATTACAAAGTAGCGTTATATACCAGGTAAGGATAGGATAATGCGTGATTTTTTTTTAAATAAAAGATTTTCTTTACACTGCCTATAGCTTTAATTGCAAATTAATATTTTTTTTTATGGAAAAATCATTCTGGCTTTGTACAGGCATATATATCTGTCCATGTTCATTGAGATGACCATCAAAATAAAAATTATATCAGAAGCTCATACCAACTCCCTTTGACTTACCTTAGGTTTTAAATTCGATAATTGATACCCAGGTGGTAAACTATGTCGTATATTTCAGGTGAAAAGCAAGTACATCAAAAAGAAATGTTGAAATATTCATTTTGAATAACGACATCATATATCATATGAGTACAAAAATAAATTGAATGAAGCAATAATTTATATTTTACATAAAATTTAATAAATAGATATAAATCAAAGCCTAAAATGTTTTTTTTTTGGGGCAAATAATCTTAATATCTAATGATTGTCCAAATAATGATTCATCCAAATAACGCATGCATATACCGCCATGTGCAAAAAGAAACAATTGTCCGAACTCTATACCAACTTTCGGGCAATATTCCTTGTGATTTTGTGGAAATATAGCATTAATATTATCATGAAAACCATATATTAGTGAGTCAGTGACGTAGTATAATCTTAAATAATGTTGAGGTCAAAATATTTGAAAATAAATTTCCTCCTTTGGAGATTCTTTTTACATTGATTTATTATTTTTTTTATAATCTTGAGCTAGAAAATATCAATCTCAGTGAAGATTCTACGATATAAGTAAGCCTAAAATAATTACATCACAGTCTGGAACATTACATTACATTATTTGGAATGAAACCATGGACATTGATTATTCTTGGTCGTTCCATTTCAAAATAAATACCAATGCATGACAACGATACTGATAACAAGGTATCTATGATTTTTTAATGCAAGTCTTAGATGAGTGAAAGCGCTAGATGCCGCCACTATATCGTCAGTGATTTTGTCACCAGAAGGCGCCATGAAGCATATCTTATTTCGTTCGAGCAGACCGATAAAATCATAATGAAAAGTATTTGTTATCAAAATATTATCACCTGCTTATCTAATCATGAAAAAAATTGTAAAACATTTTGTCTATAACACTTGGATCCCGAGAAAATGTTGGGATCCAAATCGGTTGGTCTCTCCTGGTAACAGGTGTGACCCGCGAAAGTCAAAGTAACAGAGTAATTTTAGCTCGTGTCGGAATGCTTTATACTTTAATTTCAGAGCGAGAGAGTATTTGTCAGGATTTTCAAAAGATTATCCAACAAATTCTGTGTAATTGTGCTATTTGAAACACTGTAACTGTGAGCATTTTCAAACGTCAAGTGCAATCCAGGATTGGCCTGATGAGAGCGGGTGCAGTGTCACGATCACCAGGTGGCAGTGCCGGTCCTGTGGAGGCAGTGGCTTCCTGTCATGGCTTGTCAAGGCGGGGCGTGGTGACGTCACGGGTCACGGCCTGCCGTGTTGTGGAGGAGCTGTGAAGGTAGCCAGCATGTACAAATCGCAAGTAGGGAATGTTGTCTCCCAGCTTTACAGGAAATTTACGCTAACATACATTGCGGACAACTACCAAAAGTAGAGGAATATTGCACAGGGATTAGATCTACACGTGGAGTGAATTTGAGAGGAGTCAGACTCACAGAAAGTAGAATTTGTAAGTTTTAAAGCACACCTGGAAATCATGTCGGGGTAACCTGATTGAGAAAGAGTTGTGTGTATTGTGATCGTGTTACCTGTCTGAAGCCATCGGGAGCGCTGTGACAGCTATCTCGGGGTGCTTAACTGCTGTTCTATGTGATAATGTGGACAGTCCCAGGTCCCATACATGTGTTAACCAGACTATGATATAAACTTTGGGATTATTTTGTGAGCAACAAGGAATGTTGCTTTGCGGAGCGACGTTGACGGGCGAGGCCATGTCGGTTGGCAGGAGAAAGCACCAAGCAAGGCAGGTTGACACACCTGGCTTAAAACTCAGGCAGCACAACCATAATAGCACAGCAAATATGGCGTTCTGTGCCAGGGGTTGGACACGCAAAGCGGTCCCTCCAAGGACTAGTAAACATTTTATCATGTTAATTTTCCTGCAATTTTTGCTCACATTTGCACAGGGACAGGGCCAGGGTGGTTCAGAAGCCGCTGCCCCATCAGTTAATGGGAAAGAGACTTTTACAATCCAAGAAGAGCTTCCGGGAGGTACCATAGTTGGTACTATCCCAACCCAACAGGGCCTTAATTATGTTTTTTCAGATGAACCTGAAGAATTCTCACTTGATCGTGTATCTGGAGTTATTAAAACAAAAATTCCAATTGACCGTGAAAGCCTTCAAAGTGATACTTTTGACCTTTTTGTTCAGAGTGTGCCTTCTCCGAAACATCTTATTGAAGTGCGTATTACTGTCTTGGACAAAAACGACAATGCTCCAGAATTTAAAGAACGTAGCATTAATGTTTCATTTTCTGAAAATGACCAGATTGGCACATGGAAGATTATAGATACTGCTACAGACCGTGATAATGGAATAAATGGAACAACATCAAATTACACAATAGTTTCTGGAAATACTGAGAGATTATTTGAATTAGGATTTTTTAACGATGCTTCCAAACCAATTCTGTATTTGAAGAACAAACAAAAACTTGACAGAGAGGAGAAAGAATATTACCAACTGAATATATCAGTCCAAGATGGAGGGTCGCCTCCAAAATATGGCTACATTCTTGTTAATATTTCAGTGTCAGATGTGAATGATCAGTCTCCAGTTTTTGATCACAGTGAGTACTGTGCCTCAGTGAATGAAACCACTCCCCCAGGAACGTCTGTGATCAGGGTGCAGGCCACTGATAATGATGTAGGAATCAATGCTGATATCTCCTACATAATCTCACAGAATGACTTGGATCAGTTCGATATCAACAAAGAGGGAGTTATAACCACGACCAAGAAATTGGTTTGCACAGGAACATGTGATACCATTCAAGGATCGACTTGTGATGATAGCAATGCTAAATGCTGTGTGATTACAATCGTGGCACAAGATGGCACTAATAGCAACGCCCTCACCGGCCGCACCTACGTCACAGTTACTCTTGTGGATGAGAATAATAACGACCCGGTAATCTCCATAAGATACCTGAAAGATGCAACCATGGCAACCGTGGATGAAGGTGCAAAAGAAGATGCATTCGTAGCCATGGTGAGTGTGACCGATGAAGATGAAGGAGATAACGCAAAAACAGAAGTTTCCATCATAAAAGGCAATGAATTAGGTCATTTTAAACTGAGGACAATAGGGAAGCTGAAAATGGTTCAGGTCACGACGAAGTTAGGCAAGTTGGACAGGGAATACACCAGCAAGTATAATCTGACATTGGAGGCGAGAGATATGGGAACTCCACCCAGAAGCTCCACAGCATTTGTCATCATCTTAGTCAATGATATCAATGACCATACACCAGAATTTCTGCAGTCTCGGGGTTACAGCAAAGATCTGAGCGAGTCTGTGCCGGTCGGGAGTTTTGTGGCAAGTGTCACTGCGACGGATAATGACACAGGTATCAATGCTAATATCACATATTCAATAGTATCTGGAAATAGTCTGGGATGGTTCAAGATCAGACAAGACACAGGCCTCGTCACAACAAATTCAGCTCTTGATCACGAGCGCATGTCTTTGGTCATTTTGAAAATCAAGGCTCAAGATGGCGCTGCAACTCCATTTTCGTCACTCACCAACTTAACAATCACGATCTTTGATGAAAATGATGAGGTACCAACTTTCTCCCAAGATGAAGCCACGGTTACTCTGCAAGAAGGCACTCGTGCCGGGGCGGTGATTTACACAGCTTCGGCCACAGATGCAGACCAGGGTCTCAATGGAAGCGTCCTGTATTCCCTCAATCAGAACGTGGAGAGAGATTATCCGGAAATGTTCCAGTTGGATTCTACCACCGGAAAGCTGAAGATTCTGCAAGACCTGGATAGAGAGATAAATGGGAATTATATGCTAATAATCCAAGCCCGCGATCAAGGTACACCACCCCTCTCGTCTCAGATGATCTTTTACTTGAATGTGACTGATATCAATGATAATCTGCCAGTGTTTTATCCCATCACATACTATGCACACATTCAGGAAAACCAGCCAGTCGGGAGCTATGTTGTGCAGGTCACAGCTACAGATCTAGACGAGGGGAAATTTGGCGAAGTTTTCTATATCTTCAAGGATCGTGATGGAGGACAGTTTGGAATCGATCTCAGAACAGGTTCAATTAGCACCTTGGAGATGCTGGACAGAGAAAGCAAATCTCACTACAGATTAGTTGTTTCGGCCTATGATGATAACGATATAACCCACCAAGCTTCTACGCCAGCCATAGTAGAAGTGACAGTCACTGATATGCAAGATTCACCCCCAGAGTTCAGCAACCCCAAGGGTTATGCATTCGACATCCTGGAGGATGACAACCGCATGTCTCCTAGTCTAAATCGCGTCATAGGGCAGGTCCGTGCTTCAAGTCAAGATACTGAGAACTCAATCACTTATGCTATCTCGTCTGGCGACCAGGAAGGTGTCTTTGCTATCAATGCAAATACTGGGTCAATAAGCACGGCCAAAGCCCTTGACCATGAACACCAAGCAGCCTACAGTCTGAAGGTGATTGCCAAAGACAGTGGCATGTTTGCTGAGACCACTGTCAACATCACATTAGTTGACATAAATGATAACGCTCCAAGCTTTGGTCAGGACAAAGTAGAAGCCTATGTCGTGGAGAACTGGCCAGTAGGTCACGACGTCTATTTAGCTGCAGCATTTGACCCAGATGATGGAGACAATGCGTTGATCACATATACAGTTCTTTCTGGATCTTCGGACAAATTTGGCATCAATCCTCAGACTGGGATGATCTTCCTCGCTAAGAGTCTGAGTCAGACCACAGAAACTACTTTCACTATGAAGGTTAAGGCCACGGATACAGGAGCTTCAGTTCTGTTCAGCCGGCTCGAAGTCACTATCATCATACGTGACGTCAATGATCACACGCCCAGATTTGAGCAGAGTAGCTACGAGGTGTCCGTAAGCGAATCCAGACCTGTCAACGATCGCTTCTTCAGAGTGATCGCAGAAGACCGCGACAATGGCCTCAATGGAGAAATAGTTTACAGTATCGTCAAAGGCAACTCAGAAAACCAATTCGGAATCTTTCCAGATGGAATTATGTATGTGGGTCAGACTCTGGACAGAGAGATGAAGAACTTGTATGTGCTTACAGTGGAAGCGGTGGATAAAGGAGTAGAACCTCGCAGTTCAGAGGTCAATGTCACAATCAACGTCCTCGATGCTAATGACAACCGGCCAGTGTTTGGAAATCGCACATACGATCTGGTAGTATTAGAGAATAGTCCAGCTGAGACGTACGTCGGATCCGTCACAGCCACTGATGCCGACCTCGGAAGAAATTCAGAGATTTCGTACAAACTGGATGCAGTGGAGACCAGATTTGAAGTCAATCCTAAGTCTGGTGCCATCATCACAACTCAGGCCTTCGACAGGGAAGAGCTGCTGAGTTCTGCGGGCAATGACGTCATCACTTTCCTTGTCATAGCCAGTGATAACGGAGAACAGAAACAGCAGGACCAGGCCGTGGTCAACATCAGGGTGACCGATGCCAATGATAACACTCCCAGATTCAGCAAAGATGTGTACGAACCCTCTCTATATGAAAACGCAGAAATCTATACTCAGGTAGTGAAAGTGAGTGCAACTGACAGAGATGTTGGTGTGAATAGCAAAATTACTTTTTCGATAACGGCTGGAAACGAGGGAGGCGTTTTTGCTATTGATGATGTCAGTGGACAGATGACTCTGAGTGGGATTTTGGATCGGGAAACAATGCAGTACTATGCACTAACCATCATGGCCACAGATCAGGGAAATCCGGCCATGTCATCCACAGCAGAGGTGAGAGTGGCCATTCTGGATAATAATGATAACCCTCCAGTGTTTGTGGAAAGTAAAAAGATTGTGGACACCATTGAGACGTCGCGACCGGGCACCTACATCACTCAAGTGACGGCCACGGATGCCGACATCGGCAACAATGCTCAGATCACGTACCAGATATCTGGAGGGAATGATGACACCATGTTCCATATCGACGGACAAACCGGAAAGTTGTATTTGTCTGGCAGTTTAGATTATGAGAAAAAGGAACAGTACCGGTTGAACATCTATGCAACAGACTTTGGCAACCCTCAGTTGTCTTCTAACATGACCTGTGTTGTGAACATCCTGGACTTCAATGATAATGCTCCTCAATTCGCCTCAGCACCAATGATCTGGCAAATCCAGGAAGGTTCGGAGATCGGTACATCAATTGTAACTATTGTAGGGAGTGATCCAGATTCTGGAATAAATGGAGAACTGGAATACTCCATCTCGCAACAGATTCCTCCAGGTGACCATTTTACCATTGATCCGGTAAGTGGAAAAATAACTACTGCAAGCGAAATTGACAGGGAACTTTCTGATAATTTCAAGTTGACTGTCGTTGCTACTGACCAAGCTCTTCCGGTGTCAAGTAGGAAGACGGCGGATAAGCTGGTCACGGTCATTATTCTGGATAAAAATGATAATCCGCCAAAATTTGTGTCCATGAATGCTGTGGCACTGATGCAAGGTTCAAGTCCAAATAGTCTGGTTACCACTGTGGAGGCCATTGATCTGGATGATGGAGTGAATGGTGAAGTGGAGTACAGTATCATATCTGGAGACACTAGTCTCTTCCGGATAAACTCTCAGACTGGACAATTGTATTTACAGTCCACACTCCAGAGTCAAATTCGCCTTCATGAAGTTACGATTCAGGCCACAGACAAAGGTGCATCCCCAAAGTCAAGCTCGTACCAGTTGACAATATTTAGCCGTTCTGCCATGGAAAACGGCCCTGCTTTCTCACAGAGCAGCTATAGTGGAGATATTTATGAAAACGAACCCTCAGGAAAGAGTATCGTGACTGTATCTGCCAGCTACTCTGGAGCGAGTAGCGCCAATGTGGAATATTATATTACCAGTATAGTGTCGGAGGGAGTCGCCCAGTTCCGGTACTTCCAGGTGCATCCTACCTCCGGAGTGATATCCACAGCGGAAGTACTGGACAGGGAGACTGGATACGAGGACTTCACTGTGGAGGTGTATGCCGTGGATACCGGATCATCCAATCCCAGGATTACAACCACACAGGTCAGTCTTTAATATTCTCTGCATATTTTGCATTATTTATACTCCAGCAGTGATGTCATATATATTGTTAAAAAATGGATAGGAGAAGGTTTTTAAGGGTACTCTCTTAATATTGTTTTATTGACATGATCATTGACACAGTTAAACATGTTGAATCATGCATGTTTGAACATATACAATATACTTATAAGTGAATTTTTAGAGCACAAATATGATTTTAGGAAATGAGCAAATTAAACAGTTTATGATTTCCATTCATTAGCATAATTTAGATCACATTTAATCGTTGATTAGCAGATTGGGCAGTGTTTTGTTTCACAATGGAAAATGACTATTTAACCATATGCACAAGAAAGAGAAGTATTAAAATGTTATTTAAATGTTCAGAAAGGTAAAGAGTAGTAGAACTGAGTTTTGGTGAGTATATGTGAAAAGAAGAATGCCCTGTTGGATAATCTTTGTTAGGAGATATTATATGCCCACAAAACAGAAACTTGAGCACTTATGACAAATTGCAAGTCTTGTCTATTTCAAACAGCGACAGAATAGAGTTAGAGATAGCAGATGAACTTTAGCTGCGGCCGGAGGACATAGCATTGTAGGTTTAGAAAATAACCGGTCCTTACACGAGGACTTTTACCATAGCAAACACGTCGAGTGTCGCACCGCACTTGGGTCATTTATGAGGCCGAAATTTAGAAATGAGAAGGTGGTATTTAAAGCGTTTAGGTCGGCGGCGGGATAGGTAGAGGGGCCGGGCCCGTGGTGGGAGTTGATCAGGTTTCATTTAAGTTGATTAGAGGTTGCATTATGGCGACTTGAAGCCTGCATGATATATGAATTCTCTCATTGGCTCAGTTGTCTGGCACAAGAAATCAGGACAGGGTGATATTTTGTAGTGCGACGGTCGCTCGGCCGTGCAGGTTTATACCTCTGTTATAACTCGGCAAGCATTCTCTACCTCGCTGTGAGTTGGCCTCGATAAAATTCATAGTCCAGGTATCAAACCTCTTGGTCCATAGCATAGTTTGTGAGAGACTGTCATGCTTCGATAACGCAAGGGGAAATGTCTTGACCATGAATCGTACTTCACAGGAAAAGCCCCATTGTTAATTAGTGTGCAACATGGCATCTTTTGTGATTCACACCATCCCCTGGCAGTTGAAATCAGAATACTCTCTCGTCTTGTCATGAACCAAGGCAATACAGTAGCGAACAAATAGCAAATGTAGAGCATAATACTGTTGTTATTAGGGTAGATGTGGCTGCCACAAACTGCCAGGTAGTAGCAATACAAAAAGTCCCCAAAAGCTGACCACTGGCTGAACAAATAAGTTGTACAAATAAGGGCATGTCATGCATTGGTTCAGAACTGCCCGGAGTCGGGTTACCAAGGAGAATCACTGTTATTGTTGACCTATCAGACTGACCAACTTGACACCTTCCATCACAAACTGCCTTATCTCCCCGCTTCTTTGTTGGCACGAAAACACCTCGTTTTCTTGGACAGATTTGAATATCACGTCAATGGCTTTCTTCGGTCCTGCAGGTTTGATAACCCTGCCGTAAGGGCCCTTTCTCCAAGAAAGTCGCAATAGTATATAGGGACGTTGTGCATTGCCTAAGGTCATGTCGTTTGTGTTGAACCGCAAAAGGGCCAATTTACAATTGCAGTTGAGGTGGAAATCTAGCAAAAGTTTATCACCAAGATGGCTTTTGTCTACACATAGTAAGTCCGAGCTGCTTTCCCATAATTGGGCAATTTTTGCCTTTAAAGTAGCGGGCAAGCTCCCTGCTTGATTGGTGGTGGCGGTTCATTTTGTCTCTCCCCACTGCTTTAAGCCTTGCCAAGTGGGAGGTCACTAAAGATTCATGCACAGGGCATTGGGATCCAGGGGTGTTAACTCCAAACCTATTTACCCCTCGCCCTGTGTCGGATAAGTTCATAGGTCCTCACCCTGCTGTGAAGGATAGGAGGGTTTTGTATGAGCCCTCATCAAGTGAAATATTGAATGGGACCTGGGAATGTAAAGTACATAGAAAATAGGTGAAAATCCACAGAACTCGGCCAAAAGTAATCAGAGGAATTCACCCGACCTCACTCTCATATATATATATTCTTTATTGTTCTCCCCGCACCCCAACCCCCTGTGTCTGATGTGACAAAAGACCTTCAGCAAAGAAACAAGCCTACAAAACTTTTTATTTTCTCATTAAACTGGAATCTTTAAGCCAATTGAACCAATTTATTCATTTAGCTGCTTTTGTGAGCTTTCTGTGAGACATTTTCTGAGCTCTCTTTTCTTTTTGATCTATCTGGATAATTTAAATATATATTTGAAAAAGAATTTATCTGATTTTGTACTTTTCATCATATTTTTTAAATATACAAATACTAAATCTCTCCTTTTAAATTAAAAAAAAACTCAAAATGGATTTAATTGTCAGGTTAGATGAACATGTATACATGTCTCAGGCAGACAACAAGTAACAGAATCGTGAACTACCGCATTTAGTATTTCCCAAACCTTGTCCCAAAAGAAATGTTCGGGTGGCTGAGGTACATGATCAGGTTGAATTCATATCAAAAGGTGTCTGGGGGTAGGTGTAGTTAAGCATTGTGCCACATCACGCACAGAACGCCAGCGGACTTGTCGGTGACATGTTTGACAAGACGCCCAGCACAGTTCTTTTAACATGTTTACCATGATCACCCATACTGTACACTGTATCCGAGTTATGAACCAGCAAATTATTCCTCTAGCTTTCCACGACTCCAGACGCGAAGCCACCGTTCTGCCCCTCGTCAAACATTGAGGTCTGCCCACCACCCACTCGGCAAATTCTAACAGTATACAACCTTATTGACAGGGAGCAGGTAATAATGGCAATAAAATTGTTGCACACTTGCAAATCCACTTTTTGTCAACAGACATGAAGACGACACTGCTGTACTGAGAAACCCCGTTTTATACATATTGTATAAGTATGTACTATAGTTATAAAAAAATATATGAACCATAATACATTCTGCATTCAGCACCTGTGCTTTTTTCCACAATTCATTTTAGTGTGATAAATAGAAGTTTATGAATTATAATTAACACCTATTTTTTACAAATTTGTGATTATATATATTTTTAACTTGCCATCTCCTCATTTGCAGGCTGATTAAGCTTGTATGTTTGATTGCTGATTAGGTTGTTATTCTATGTTTACATATATATACAGATAGCTGTGTGTCAAGTGAGTGTCGGGTTGATCATGTTGACACAGAGATAATCAACTTGATCAGAATCACCAACAAATATATTGCACATGATAATCTGGTGTCATTGAGCCAGTTAATTGTCGCATAATCTCTTTCAAGATGTGATAACAAGCTACAGTAAGAACAATATTAGCCACTTGATTCAAAGAGCTCCTCCTAGCTTGGTGTTATCAGTAATAGGTGTGATAACACTGTTCTGATAAGCTGTCATTGATACAAGTTATCAGTCCCAGTGTTGACTCGGTCCTCCACATCTATAGTGGTAGGACTCACAGCCTGAAGAGCATTGCCTTTGAGTACTCTCCGATAAATCACTAGTTACCAGGATGCAGTTTCCAAGGAAATAGTGACCTTTTTTCGATGTGATACCTGAGCATGTTACCTGTTCTTAACAGTGCATTTCTCAACACTTCAAGGGGCTACCAAATCTCATGACTGTCACAGTGGCTTCTAACCATACTTTGCAATGGTTGTGGTTGTCTTCAAGAACATTTGTATCCTGTTTCCCAGAGTGTGTCTCCTAGGCCTGTGAGGTTGTTTGCAAGTTTTTTGGTTATTTATGATATCATGATTTAGACCCTTCTCCTCGTATTTTCAATTTGTTATGTATACTGGTTTAACTTATTCCTGTGATTGGGAGCTATTGCACTGTGATGGAACATCTGGTGGGGAATGTCTCAGAATTAAGTTGAAAGGAATACAAATATTATTGACAAGGTCTTGTACTTGCTGCAAAACAAAGATATGAATATAAAGCCTTGAAAAAAACTTGATATCACAAAAAATGGGAAGGACTTTTTAGGCAAAAAAAAAATTACCTTTAAGTTTGGCTTGCAGCAGATCATGTGATTCAGATTCCACTTTTTTGTATGTTTTTGATATTTCTTAACATGAGCATGACAGAAACTCCCTCAGAGAGAATAAAGAGTTATAAGTGTCATAATTTGACAAGAAAGTTTTGACAATTCATATTTTCAAGCCAGGGGGCAATAAATAAAGTGCACATGTTAGAGATGATGAGGCAGAATGAATGCAGGAAGGACTGAAGGATTGGAGGAGTTTGGGGGGTATACCCTCCTGTCAGATACCCTCCTGTCAGACACCCTCCTGTCAGACACCCTCCTGTCAGACACCCCAACTGGTGCCTGATCTTGTGGCAAGGAACGGCTGATTGCAGCAGGGAACGGCCCAATGCAGGCAGAAGGAATGGGCCATTGCAGCAGGACAGGAGGACGGCTTGGCTTGCTAGCATCATTTCATCCTGCACCCGTTAAACATAGGCCTGTCATCAGGGCCATGAGGCCATACATCATAACATACTTCATGGCCAAAATAATTGGCCAGGAAATATTTTCAGCAAATGTCATTGCGCATCCCCAGGGGTGAAGCAATGGAACCCGGGGTAGGTTACTATGTGGCAGGATAAATTCTTGTAATGTTGCCACTTCAGCATTCATCAACGCCCATCTAATTTATTTTTTCATGTTATTTCTTTTCATCTTTCTGAATGTTACTGTTTTTTTCTGCCATAAATCTAGAAAATACAATTTGCAACACGCATGTTGAAGTAGAAAGTTGATTTGTGCAGTGATCAGTTGTTACCAGTGTAAAATGTTAGTTTACCTGATCTATATAACTTTCCTTGTGGTATGGGGATTCTCAGAGTACAAATAAAGTGAAATAAATAAGAGCACACATATGTGCACATATATTCAAGCCTTATATGTAATAACTTTACATTTATAAGCAACTATTTGCCTCCAGATCCTGTAGCTAAACACTCATGGAATTCCCCAGCAATTCAATTCGCACAATTACATAACTGGAATGTTGAACAAACAGGTGCTGGCGGTGGCTACCAACTGGTGTAACAAGCAAAATATTCACATGTAATTTTCTCAACAGCAATTTGAGAAAATTGTCTATCTACTTACATTTATACCATACATTGTACAGTTTGCATTGAAAATGATGTCATTTATTTTTCAATGTGAAATCTCATTTCATCATGGTACCACAGAAGAAAAAATTGTGGAAAAACAAGATGGTTTTTGTATATCTATGCATTGAATTATTGTCATTTGTTTAGATGTCACCAGTTTGAATGCATACATATATATATTCATTTTGACATGTTTAGAGTAGTATTTAGTTAATCAAAAGAAAATAAGTTTGATATTTGTGTTACAATCAGCATCAAACCCCAATAGACCAAGGCTCCTGAATGTTTTTCTAGGGTGGCACCAAGCTAAGTGCAGTAAAACAATAGAAAATTATGTCCCCAACTGATTGAAAAACAAATATAAAGGGGACAAAAAGGGAAGCATGCAAGGAATTAAGTGCATTAAAAATAAACACTCCAACTAATTAAAGACATTTTGAACACAACCATTTAATCTTGAGACAGGCAATTTGTAATGTCTCTCACCTCTGGAGAGGCCAGTTGGGGGTTGCAGGAATGTTATATAGGGGTACTCAGTAGGGGTGCTTGTCAACTCCTTTCAACATAGTAAACATGTTAGAACCCCCCACCACCCTTTCAAGACACCCCCCAGCAGCTGGCCCATAGAAAACAATAGTCATTAATGGCTTCTGTTTGTAGAACTGCCCAGGTGAGGCCTAGTTTAAACCTATTCATGGTCAAATCCTCTTTTTACCTGGGCCTGCATAGTTTGTAGCCTATATCCGGCCTAATCAAGTGCTTTCAGTGGGATTACGTGGCTTAGAGACACCGTGGTTTGGGTCCTGGAGACAAAGAAGCCCAGCAAGAAAGCTCCCCAGGGATCCATCCTTTAGCAGATTATACCCACTCACTTACATATTTCTCAACAATTACACCCACATGCTTTTGTCTCAATGAAAATTTGAACTTTGTGGTATCAAAGTATGCAGCAATGCTCTTTGAACAAACACTGAGTGCCCGTGCTTGGAACTCCAGTATTTATAGTGGCGATAGATTTTTGTTGTTGCCTCAACACAGCAGCATGCCCGGCCTGTGAAGTGAGGTGTCTGAATGCATCACAAACATGTCAGCCAGCGCACCTGTCTCAGGTGTGTGACATGCAAAGCAAAGGCCTGCAACCTGACATGCATAATCATGAAAAAAAATGCATTTTTGTCATAACCGATCAAATTTTTACAAGCTCGCATTTGCCATAAGTGTGATAGAAGCTTAAACAATGGTTTCATTGTTGGCATGCTATCAAATTGTACGACCTATTTTAGTGCTTGATCAATGAATTATAAGGTGTAAAGCAGTAAACTTAAAACTAGGTCAGAGCAATGTGTTGCTATAAATAAAACATAACAAAATCTTTTTATTGATTTCTAGAAAGTTCGCCCTCCACAAACTGCATCATAACATTGAAATGGTCATGAAAAAATCAACACATGTTGCTTTCAAATCGTCCTCTTGATAGTAAACATTGAGTGATTGAGTCCAATTGAAAAAGAAAGAAACAAATGTACAAAGCCTTGCAAATTTTGTATTGAAAATGTTGGAAACCTCACATGTTTAAAAGTATTTAGTGAGGCTTGTTTAAAAGAAATACTCAGTAATTACATAATCTGTAATAAAATATCCAGGTTGATTGGACTATCTGGAACCAGATTAATATTTTATATTCGACCAGATCAAGGTCATCAGCAAATAAATCCAGCCATAAAATTTCTACTGGGGCAGAGCTGCAGTCACTTCTGTGGGTGTCAAGATTTCCGGGACATCCAGCGTTGTGCTGTACCTGGCTAATGTTGTAAAATCCATAGCATGTTTCTGATTAGTATGATGTAACATTACAGTTTCAAGATCTTATTAGTCAGACTTTGTTTGACCTGGCAATCTGCTAAGTCTGGACGCTGGGAGCAAACTTGTGCAGCATTTAAACATGAAAAATCACTTAAATTCTAACCATGTTCAGTATCAAATGGTCTCTTGGTGGTTCCAATGCACAGAAGGGAAAAATCGTCCAGACGTTGACTGTATAATATTTGGATAAATTCACATTTCACTATGTATGTTAGCTTTATTTACCTGTTGATTTATACATGGATTCATTTTTTTTGTGCACCACTTTTTGGAAGTGACTTTTGATGGCATAACTGCAAGCGGAATCATAATGTTGACATTGTAATTTGAAACGTGGACCAGGGCTCATAATGTTTGAACACTATCTTTGTGCTTTTTATATCGACTGGGACGTCTGACAGCCATATCTCTGTTATAAATGGCATTTCAAGTTTGAAATATTTTTACATACTTCATATTTAAGTGGTGCATAAGTTGGCTTACGATCCCCCTCCATCCATTACTCACTGCACATATATAATTTGTGTGTGTTTCGACTCAGAAAAAGCACATAGATATTAATCTTGTTTGAGTGAAATGTAATCTTGTCAACTGTTTCGACTTTCTGTTTGTGCTGAGGGGTTCCAAACAGGCTCAGCTTGAGGAGAGGGTGCCTGAAACCTTAGTCAAGTGATTATGAAAAATACATAGCAAATTATGTTTCATGCAATATTGATTTTTTTAGCTTGTTGCAGTAATTTATTAAACATTTCCTTAAAATTTAAAAATTTACAATTGTAAATATAAATAATTAATTTATTAAAGCATAAAAGCAAAATAAATATATTTGATATGGATAAAGACCAAAAACAGTTGTTGGTTTGATTTATGAAATGTCATTTGATACATTATTTTCTCATTGTTGAGAGTTGTTTACAAGGGAAAATGGCATGCTCTAACAGAACTGTAAAGATAGGCAGTGGAAAGGAATGAAGGTAAAAAACTTTTTGTGGTACCCTTTGTTTTAGTATAGCTCGATTGTTATCTTAATGAAATCTAAAAAAGTCATTTTTGCTGTTTTAAGTCAGTCTAAATTTTGTATATGTTTTTTAGCAGAAACTCTTTTGCATTAATCCAAATGTACAGGAAATTCTTTAAATCTTTTATGTAAGGAACTGTATGGGATCTTAACTTTTGGTCTGCAGTGATAGGTTCTTGTCAGATTCTTGTGAAATTGATCAGCGTCTTATCAGATTGAAAGAGACACCCTGTGCCTTCAAATTTCAACGTTCTGTGTCATGGAGATATTTACCCATCACCAACAATAATTGAGCACATTTTGACATGTACAACTTTAAAGCTCTACCCTTTCTAATATGATCTAGAAAAGAAATAGCAACTCCCATATGAGGAATGGCAACTTAGATAAGATTATTTTTTGCATGAGATTGCATTTTATCTTGTACGTGTTGGTAGTAGGGAGAGGAAATAGTTACGATTACGCAGGGTTATGTGAAAAGCAAAGGCGGATAAGGCTTCTGATCAGATTTCACGGACCTGATGTGAAGAGACTGCGGGGAGATGATATTGTGACATCATCAATATGCAGCAGGAATGGGGTGCTGAAAGGGAATCCATGTAATTAAGAGTGTAATGATGCTTGACCCTGGACCGTGGGGGTGTCGGGTTTCACCCCATCCCACAGAGGGCCTGCTTGGCCCAAGGTGACTTATGATTTCAGACATATGTCGGGAAAATTCTAGACATTTTTACATGGAATAATGACCTTTATGAGATGTTAAGCTAGGGTTGGGATACATTTCATGTTTGTTGTTATCCTTCATGCCGAGGCGTGAGAAAACAACTGGAAAAATATCCCAGGTCTGAAGTGGCACTTTCCCCGCAGTGCTTTTACACACAATCACATGAAAAAAAGCGTCAAAAAACAATGTTTACCTAGATGTTTTATCGTTATATGATGGTATAGATTTGTTACTCACTAACGAGACATGTTGATTCACCGGTCTGTGCCATGTTTTACTTGTCTCAGGCCTTCTGCTCCTGTCACTTAGGCCATTTAAACTGTGTGAGAACCCCAGAAAGACACCAATAAAGCCAAAATTATTGATAGAGCTTTTTTATGTAAACATGATGAGGGAAACATATATCGTATGAGAACAATTTTCTTGGGAGACATTGCTAATGTAACTTATATGGACAACTAATTTTATTTGTATGTGGAAATTTAAGAGACAGTATGGTTGAAAATATTTTGAAAATAACTTCTGTTGGCATGGGTTTGATAAAAAAATTGTTATTTTCTATTCTCTCTAAATATGTAGGTTTTTTAATGTCTACAGAAAGCTTTTCTTTAAGATTTAAATACTTTTAACAGTAAGGAAAGAACTGAACAGTATCTTATGTAGATTGTATTAAAATACAATGAGAATTTCTATAAATCACAAATGTCAGTGTCCCCCATTCATTCTATATTAAGTAGGATGGACTAGCTATTTATGAATGTATATAACTTTAAGTAGCATGAGGAAAAACCTGTGTTAAAGGTACAGAAAGTTGTTGCCAAGCAATTTATTGTGGCGATAAAAAAGGAGTTTGCATGTTTGATATTTGGTGGTGGGATGGGAAGGGTCATTGAGATGCGATGGTTGACGGCTTGGCTCCCTTGTCATTCTGTAAAGTTATGCTCTGATTCACCACAGACGAGACCTTTATTCTGGACTGGAAAAATCTGTATACTTGTACACACCATTCAAGTCTGTCTTTAATGTGACTGTTTAATATCATAAGATACCGAAGCTGATAACATCTTGGCCGAGGGCTGAGTTAATACTAAATTTTACATGTACACAAGTTGTCCATTACTTCTAATACTTCTATGAATATGAGTCAAACTGTTAAGTATTATATTGATATATTTTATAATGAATCATAATAATATATGATAATGCTGACTATTTCTTTGTCAATAGTGATTATGAAAAAAATGGAAAATGGAAAACCATCAAAACAGTCAGTGAATCGTTTTTTTGTTGTATTTGAATAAGTTGGGACTTAATGATAAAGAAGCTGAAATCTTGACTAAGTTGGCAAGCCTATGTGAACAATAGAGTAAAATTTTATCTGAGATTTTCTCTTGACACAGTAAACTCGCCTTTTATTGTGGTGAATGTGACATTTTTACGGGGTGGTTGATGTGTGGTGATATGGTGACGAGTCTGTTAGTGATCTCATTGTGATGTCACCACGGGAACAGAATGTCACACTTGCCACATCATGCTTTATTAAGCCTGGCTTAACTAACAAACCGGGGTGACATAATCGTCTCAAACTGGCAGTCCATATATACAGGCAAAGGCTATCCCATCACAGCTCATGAAACACCTCAGTGATGCAGATAAAATGCAGCCACAATGAATTCTGCGGGACCTCTGAGGAGAGGCAGCGCCATCTATATTCACGACATTAATCACCACCTCCGCTAATATTTTCCGCACTTGACAGACACTTACAAACATCAACATATTCACATATATATTTGTTTGGAATTTAGAGTGCAGAAGATTCAGCTTATTTACGGCTTGGATGTGTGATTACAACAAAACTTTTAAAGCGTTCTACAGGTGTCATATTGAAATTTTCTCCTGTGAGGCTTTGTGGTTCTTCTTGGTGGACATTTTTTTCCTTTGACATTTTGACCCTCAGACTGCAACTGTGATGACAAAACTGAATACATTAACACCGAGCAAAATGATTTACTTGGGTCAATGGCTGTTTTTTGGTCATTAAAAAAAATATATATTGATGGCCGAATCAGACCTTATAAATAGACAGTGATTCATGCCTGTAAGTGTTAAATTTCTGGGTGATATAGAATCTCTTTTCCAGGCCTATTCTTTTGATATGACAATTGAATCTGCATTACACATTTCTGTGTCCTGTTTAAACTTCTTCATCTGGTTTGATACATTCCAGATTCGTCATTAGTGCTTATCCTGGCACAGATAAAGTTAGGAAGGCAGCTACTTGGCGTGCTTACAGTCCCTGTAACAATGCTGACAACTAATTCAGAGATAGCATCGGGGCCTTTGACAATGTACAGGGCCTTTGACAATGTACGAGTGACCAATGTTATGTCACAGGACAAGGAGTTCAGACAATGAGTGGCTTCCCGTGTGCTGCTCTCCTGGCTTGTTTAGGAGGGCCCTAATGGTCTCAGTGAAAGGGCCCAGGTGCTCCAGGTAGAGGGATGGGGCGTCTGCTTAGTGCCTTGTTATTTGAAGTCTAATCGGACAGCAATACTTTGTAATCTAGAACAATAGATGAAATAGAACGTTTTCTTGTGGGTGGATGAGACCAGTTATTATTTAGATTCAAATGAAAGAGTCTGAAACCACGATTGTTTAATCACAAATTTCATCTTCTTTTATGTTGATTGGATACAAATAAACACATAATGTTTATGTTAAAAAAACTAACACTGCTATTTAAAGCCTTCTTAGTAATGGTAGGGCATTTTGTGTGAGGAAAGACTTTAAATTCAGTTCTAAAACCCCCCCTGCCTGTATACAACCATAGCCAAAGTTGATCATCAAAATTGCCTTGGCACAATAGTAATATGTCTGCCATTATCCGAGTATGAAAGTACGGCACATTCCACGCAGCCAAGATGTGTCGCATGGGCAACCCGGCCATAGAAAATACAGGTGATTTGGAAAGAAGTCTGCGAATCACGACCATTACAAACCGGCATAAGTCATCATTCTGTGGATATCGTGAGGTTTGGGGGCTTTTGATTTGATGTACACAAACCATTATGGCAGATTGTCAGGCCCGTGTCCGGCCCCGGTCACTTTTGGAGTGAATCAGCGCAGTTTAGTGGGACGTACCAACCACAAAAGGCTCACGGACTGCCCATTGAAACACGTCTTGTAATTAAAGTTGAAATCAAGAAGTGCTGGCCCAGAGAATAATGGCAGCTTTAATGGGTTTATCTATATAAAGATACCTTCAAGTTAAACAGTCCCATCTGGCACAACAGACTTCAGAAGACTGCCAGCGTCTGATGGACGTTTGCAGCATATAAACTTCTATGTGCATCAAAAGTTTACTAATAAAGCACAGAAATTTTTTTTTTTTTAAAGTATAGAAGAGATTTGCAAACAGATCTCCTGTAGAGAACACTAATGACGTCTACAGGTATTGTTGTTTGGGGGATTTTTGCCCATTATAGGCAGTTTCCTGTTGTAATTTCAGTTCACCTGCCAAGTTTTTCCACAGCGCTGAACACCATTGGCTACCTGGGGAGCCACCGGGGTGAAGCAATACCTGTCACTAAATTGCTCACAAAATATTTGCTAATCAAGCATACAAGTGTACACAGTGATATTATGTACAAATATGTTATACAACAACAATTGGCAATTTCGTACATGCAAAAATAGACCCCTCGCTTTATTTATTGCTCGGTGTTGAGTTTCACTATTCTTTGATAACTTGGCAAGATAAAAAAAAATTGTTTACCATGGACACAAGGAACCAGTGTTTCGTAACGAAAATTGGAATTGCAGATTCTGAATGTTTGCAAAGGAGAAACAAATTTTGACAATTTTCTCATTTTGTTTGCAGACATGATGGAGCGAAATGTGAAACTATCACGAGTTGTGTTTGTTTTTGAACGATACTTTTTTGACAAGATGTGTACAAAGACTTGGTATATCTATGGTCGGGGGTGGGGACTCTGAGAAGGCTTCTAGACACTGTGCAAAGTGTGGCTAAGATTTGGCCAAACAAATGTGCTAATATCCCAGTGTTTGTCCATAGTCAGCATGGAGACAAACAAGCACCCATACAAATGATACTGCCAGCATGGGTCAGGTGAAAACCTCAGTATCGCTGGGCCAACTCACATATATTGTGCCTGTATGTGACTGGTTTTCTATATATATTGCATATATGTGTGTGTGTGTATGTACATCTCTCTGTCTGCAACCAAAATTTCACTCTAAATTTATTTCCATCTCTGACCTTTCCAACATGTTTTCTGAAGCCCGAGAAAACATGTGTTCATCAGTGTCAGGGTGAAAATAAATCCCGCTTTGAAATAACAGGCAAAAGTATATAGTCTTAAATTAAATTTTGATGGACCAAACTAGATTGCATCTGGAAGGGCATCTGATTTGGCTCATGGACATTTCCTACCTCATTTGACCTCTGTCATATTTTATATTCCTGATATTTGATGTTTGATTTGACCTGACTGTACTTGACCTTGCAGGTTAAGTGTCTGTGCAATGTGTTTGGCTATGGACAGCATTTGATCCCATCTCACAACAGGACTTATCTCACCTCTCATTGAATATCATGTGACTTGCTTCCAGGTGTATGACACCTCCATTCACATACATCGCTAAGGACACAAATTGTCCTGCCATTGTCCTCTGTGGTCTCCATGGCAACAAAGCCAATATTTACATTAAATATTCTCCAAGTTCGCACATTTAGGGATTTGCCATCAATGGAATTGGAATGTCAAAAATTGCTACAAAAACATTGTTCGGGGGACGTCTTTTGAGCTGCGCTGTTTGAGCCGGAGGAGTTGTTCGCCTCAATTCAAACTCGCACTAAAATATATGGCCTGGAATGAACAAGTCAAAATCTTGGATCGAAATGTCAATATTTTGACTAGGTCTTGCCAACTATACAAAAAAGTGCAGGATAGATCTTGATGGAAAAAGATTTGTGTGTGTTTTGCTTCTGGTTTTATGTCAAGTCTCATTTAAGGGCATGCTTTAATTTGGTATGTATAACCAGAACAGGATTTTTAGAAAGGTTGAAAGAGGCTTGACAGGATAAAGAGGTAAAACAGAAGTTTGAGACTATTTGCCAACTATAACAATGATTATAGGGTCATTAAAGGCGGTGACAGGCACTTACGTTGCTGTTAAAATGTCAGTTTTTGCTCGCCCGATATTCCGGAAGGTAAATCATCATAAGTGCCAGGCTGTAGCATTGTTCAGTTCTACTGCCATGCATCTGTGCTAATATTTGCAGATATCTATACCTTTTTATCCCAAATAATTTATGATGAATTTCTGTAAACGTCATTGATTAGGAATATTCTGTTTATGATTAAATGATTGTTGAAGCTATTTAGATGGATAGGGATCTACATTTTATACAATGCCTCTCTTCATTTTTTTTGAAAGATATCGGTTATGTGGTAATGTCTGGCATTCTTCAATATGAATATCAAATATGATGTGAGACCAGACTATATTTACTATGCAGGTCATATGATATATCTTTGTCTGGTCACCTGGCTGAAATTAAGGCAAATATTACATGCTTGTATACATGTGTGTATTAGAATGATAACATAAAGATTATTATTCTGTTGTCATGGATACCATAAAGTCATAATAATGTTGATCATGTATTATTCAGGTGCTAAAATTAAATAAATTATTGAAATTGAAATTTGATTTGCACATAAAATTATTAAAGGACTATGTTTAAAAAGTTATGAAAAAAAATCATCAAAATATATTCCTTTGTGTTGAACTTTTTACATCACAAAACAATTATTATATTTTCTGACTTGGATCATATCATATGACATTATCCATCATTTAGTCTGCTATTCACAACTTGACTGGAATATAAAATCATCTTGGAGGGGATTTTGTGCAGGACGACGTGCTAGTATTTGTTTGCATTCATATATAAGCATCAAACATAGGCAATTTTGTTGTGTAAACTAGCCTGTAGAGATGAATTTATGATTAGAATTTCACAACATGTGTTGGATGCCTTTTGGGATCAATTCGAATTAAGCCCCAAAATTTGGGTTTTATTTGATTCATTTGGACTTTTGTTGTGAAAAGTTTGGAAAGGCAATGGCTAGACGGGTCTCACGTCTTGTCTTCATGTGCATTGTAGCCCTCCACGGGAGAGGGGACCAGTTATGTCATTGTTATTGACTGTCCTGAAATTTTCACATCCTAGTTACCAATAGAACTTATAGTAATGATGACAACGCATCAGATTTAGCATATGCAGAGTGATAACCCCCAAGCTACCCAGTCTACTATCAAACAAGAATTTTTCATTTTATTTTTTTTCACAATTTACAAATCAAAAGGCCAATGATTCAAGGAAAAGATAAAATTTTAAAAACTTGAGATATAACAAGATTTCCCTTTGGATATATTTTGGATGATCTGGATATGGCGTTTCTCCCAAATCTATTACGTATTGTGAACGCTCTTCCCCAAATTGGAAATGTGCCGTCTGGCAGGACCTGAAGGCCTGCCATTGTTGAGATGAGGTAGATAACTGAATGCAAGGATGCACCACCCATTTAGAGGCAAAAAAGGTGAATAAAGTTATGTAATTTTGCAAATTTTCCTGTTGTGTGCACACAGATACCAATTTTGGAGCACATAACAAGAAATCTGAAGTAAATGGAAAAAGTAAAATGAATTATGTGATTTAACAAAAACCTCAAATTTAGTCATTTCCTGTTGTTATCGATAATTTTTTTTCTTCAGATATTTAAACTTACTGTTTAGAATCATGGAAAAATATTGCTTATGGAAATTGGTTTTATTTTCGTAAAGCACTGAATATTCAGGATGTTTGTGTGCATAAAAAGTAACAAGGAATAAAATGTTTTATAGTAGATACACAGTGTGAAAGTTTGACCATAGCGTGACTACATACAATTTGTCCATGAAAGATCAACTGACAAGGGAAACTACAATACGACGACAAATCTCAACTCCAACTATCTGTGATAAATACTGTGTTGCTGCTCTATATTGAAAAGCTGCAAAGATAAAGAAGGCATTAAAGTTATGCGTCCTTGTGTTTAGATGACAAAATTGAAATAAACTTAGACATATATGTATATGTATATGTAACAATGTTAAAATAAAATTCAGAAAGTTACAAACAATATAATTACCCACCATGCAGCATTAATGACTAAGCTTGTGTAAAATGTATAGCATGCATTATGATAACTCTTCCCGTGTTGGTGTTGTGATCATCCCTATGTGGGTCAGTGATTTTGAAGGTAATCAATGCAATAATGAAAATATTCATGCAAGAAAGCACTTTTGATTGGCAGTTGCCGTTCAATTGATTTTCGCACCTTTGATGATAATTGTCACTCGAGCCGTACTTGATTGGCTGAGGAGATTTTGTTTGTTTGCTGACTCAGGCTATATGTGCCCACAAATGAGCAAAATGTTTGTCCGACTCTAAAAGAGAACTTTTGTGATCAATTATTTAAAAAAAGAGAGAAGAAAACCTTGTTTTTTTTCAATCTTGATATGTATATTTTATGTATATACAATATGTATATTAGATTTGATGTTTTAGTAAATATATGGACGCGGTCGGGTAGAATTGACCTCCCATATCTAATAAGGATCAGTATTAGTGCATTAGGAAAGAAGCCAGTTATGCAATCAATGGTTTAAAAGCTGTAATTCCTTGATTACGAAAGTGTTCATGAACATAATAATAGAGGAATTATTGTGCCCAATATAAATAAAGTGGATGCAACACATAGTATCAGAAAATATCCTGCAAATTATATACCTGAGAAATATTCCACTGGATCTATTAAGTTCTCATTATATGCAACAGTAATTTTGAAAAGAACTCTCTTTCTCTCTCTCTGTCAAGTCAAAGTTGGACTAGATCAATATTATTTTGTCAGTTAATACAGTTCATTTACGTTTTAATGATTAATATTGGACAATATGTTGGGTCAAGTTATTTGCGTGTTCCGATGGCACAGCGGGTGTGTCTAAATATTGCTATTCTGTGAATATGAGCCAGCATGATGCTGCACATCGGGGGAATTCCCGCATGTATTATAATAGAAGCCTCGATCTTCACGATCTCAGCGCGATTCAGGTGATCTTCATGTGTTAGCACACCTGTAGGCTGTGGGAAGGCCACAAAAGAAAAATATTATGGGTTTTCGATCGATAACATTAGTGCAGGGTACGTCCATGAGCAGAAAAAGTCAGATTTTGCTACACATCGGACGCACTACTTGGGTCTTGATTAAATTTGTCAATGCTGTTGCAGAGATTTTGATGTGGTGAGAATAATTATGGGGACTTGTATTGAAAATACTGCAGGTATAATAGAATACCACAATGGATGGCTGCAGCTGTAATCTGAGGCGTGCCCTTAATAAACAATGTGCTCTATTCTGAATCACTAAAAAGGTTTTCAGTTTGTTCACAGAAAGTGTAGGAGATTTTGTGTAAAAATAAGGTTGAAAGGAGGGATGCATGCATGACTCTCAAACAGGAAAGGGTACTTATAGTGTCATGTTAAAAATCATCCCTCACATGTTCTATAGAAACATGCATGGATCTATGGATCATGGCACAAAATTTAACAATGGAAAAGGAAAACTAACATAATTTTCATAGGATGGCGAAGAAAAAAAATCAAGTAGACGAGATAACAGATCTCTATTAAGGGCTTCAATGTGACTGAAAATGACCAGGCCCGGTGAGTGTGGCATGATGGGAATATTTTGACATGAGTGGTGCATGATGGGTAATCACCTGTACTTCCTACAGAACATTGCATGCAGAACGCAGATGGCACAAAGCAAACCGCAGCAGAAGTGTAGAGTATCTAGTAGATCCCAGGCTGCGTCAAAATACTTTCCTGGTCCCTGATAATAAACTAGAAATGATGTGTTTGAAACATTTCTCACAATAGAAGTGTCCCGACCTCATAATCATTTTGGAATTATGATTATTCACTCCAGCGAGCTCCTAAAGATTCTGATGCAATTATGACACACTTGGGCTATTGTCATGGACTGAAAAAGTTAAAATACCATTCAGTAATCAAATCAGAAATTTCGACATACTTCGGTAACATTGTCCAACAAAGCGATAGTGTTAGCAACATGCTTGCCATTGTACATATGTGTCCGCTGTAAGACCTTTGCATTCATTCCATCATTTTGGCAATACAACCATTCTGTTCCTGTCCTGTCGACCTGCATCAATTTATTTCACATCAAAGGGGCGTTTATCATGTGGTCCAGAATGGCAGGATGCAATGTGTGTCTGTGGGTTATAATTTGTCGATGGTAATGACAAATGATTCTGAGCTTAGAGCTAGGGAAACCAGTATAGATGTCTGCATTTCATGTGTTTACCTCATATTTTAACTTTTAACAGATCCCTTAGGGTGAGTAGCTTAAATTGAAATTTTCGGCCATTTTATTTTGCCCTCGATGTACCGATTTGAAGAATGGGATGCACTAATGGAGGTAACTCGTAAAAGAGTTAGGTAGGCCCGCTTTTGTGGGGCACCAATCATTCAAAAACTTCTTCCTTTCATGTAATTTTGTAAATTAAAGGGCACGACACGGTGGTGCTGGTGGGGTGTTCCAAATAGAATGTGGGGAGGTGCTAAACATGTGAGGCAACCAGGTGCATTGTGGGTAAGAACCATCATCGACATTCCAGACATTCCTCTGGAACATGCTATTAGATTCTTCCATATAAGGGCATGCCCAGATCACTCATAATTTCTAAACTGATAATTTGATCAGGGATTATTTCTCAATCGGCAGATATGAAGCTTGACAAATATGCATATTAAACGTGCTGGCAGAAGCTCTCTGTCAAATCTTATTTGCCATGGAAACAGGTCGGTATCAACTCAAGCGGACAAGCTCTCTTGGAACAGCCCAGATAAGTGCGGAAACCACACGTCAGCCTGCCAAAACTGCCCAAATCTATAAGTGCATTGTCGGATGTGGTCTGGTGACCTTGTATAAAGTCTTCCTGACATGTATGGCACAGGACCTCAGAGAGGACATTAAAGACCTTAAACAAGCAGTGAAAGTGGACCATGATAATCAGTTTATATTCCACACCAACTGCCCTCTTCCTCCCCCAGGCTTCTTTCTTCTCAAAGAATCGCCAGCTTAAACACATTAAAATGAATTTTTAATGATTAAATGGAGCGCATGGAGGGATTACCCAATTATTGAATTAAGATAGCCTCTAGATTTCATGCAGTATTCTTACAGTTGCTTTATATCTGTGAGAAGTTTATGGAAACCAAGAAGGAAATTTTCCAAAATAAATGTTTTGGTACTTTTTTTGGAGCAAGCATTCTGAAAATGCAATATTGGCTGCCGGGAAAGGTCCAGTAAATAAGCTTTAGCTTTGATGTCTCTTTAGCTGAATATTTCTTGCAAGAAATAGAAACAAAATTGAATATTTTGAAATAAAAGTTATAAAAAATAGAATTGAGTCAGTTGATAAATATGTCCTGTCTCCATTTTGATCTTTTGATATTAGTGACATGTGTCCAACAGAAGGCACTTTACCATGCAGGATATTTGAGCTAATTAGAAAAACATTAATGAATTAATAACAGTGGATGAATCAGACAAATATGGTGGGGATTTATTGATGAGAAATAAGCTGATAAGGCTGAATGGTTTTGTTAAAATGTTATCATATCAGCTTTAAACAAAAGGTTACTATCCCAAGTTTGGGGGTTATGATCATGCCCATACCGGTTACTGGCTTCATGATCATTGTTTCAATATGGAATACAGCAGGAGACATGAAATGCACATGGCTAATTAACAGTGTATGTTTGATGAAGTTTAGCTTACAGGGCGTCATGTATGATAATTTATTTATTTAAAGATGAAATATGAATTTGAATGAAAAGATATTGTTGTACGCAAATATAAAGTCAGGTTTGGTTGTCTTTGGTTGCTATCTCATGTTTTGATTGTTTGTTGTCAACAAGACTCAAGACTGAAATTTCATTTATTCCGCGTTAAATGTATACACAACAGAGAGCAGCTTCTGAACAAATTGGTTCAAATTGGATCAATTTGAGATGTGAATCTGCATAAGAAAGACTTCAGAGAAGACTCTCTTTGATTCGTATCAAATTGGTTGTCAGAAGGAGTGGGTCATTTTGGGTGAGTATTTATGCCCCTTGAGGCCAAGATGCACCAACAGGGACTTCATCATGCAACAGGCCTGGCATTAGAAGATGCCATTTATATATTACACTATGAGGGTCTGCATGTTATATCAATAGATTAAGTTTTGAAAATTTTACAGGGATGAACATCAGATCAGCATGATGAATTTGCCATATTTTCATCTTAATGGTTTTAAGATTTTTTTTCACTTTTGGTTTTTTCCCCTTTATTTTAGTTATTAATATATGCTCATCCCCGGAAACAAAAGGTTCTCCCAATGTTCATGCCATGCATGTCTCACCTGCCCCAAAGAGGCGGTCAAAAAGTTTATGCAATTTTAATAGTGTATGGCCTGTTACGGCATCCTCCCTGATAAGGCCAAGGCTACCCCCAAATTGTGATGTGAACACGCATAGTAGGTTCTCAGAGAATGTTGTGTGGTTCTTATTGATCATGATAATTTCAACTGAATGGCAGCACTAGGTGCACTGAGATTTCTTTGGGATGTATAATGTATCATATTAGGAAAAAAAATGTCCATACAGCCAGTGGGGGTTGGGGCTCTTTACGGGAGAATAATATGAAGTGAAAGATACGGAGAGTAGGATGAGTTGGTGCTCTTTAAGGGAGAATAATATGAAGTGAAAGATATGGAGAGTGGGATGAGTTGGGGCTTAGGCTTGCATAGTGTTGTGGAGAGTGGGATGAGTTGGGGCTTAGGCTTGCATAGTGTTGTGGAGAGTGGGATGAGTTGGGGCTGACGCTTGCATAGTGTTGTGGAGAGTGGGATGAGTTGGGGCTGAGGCTTGCATAGTGTTGTGGAGAGTGGGATGAGTTGGGGCTGAGGCTTGCATAGTGTTGTGGAGAGTGGGATGAGTTGGGGCTGAGGCTTGCATAGTGTTGTGGAGAGTGGGATGAGTTGGGGCTGAGGCTTGCATAGTGTTGTGGAGAGTGGGATGAGTTGGGGCTGAGGCTTGCATAGTGTTGTGGAGAGTGGGATGAGTTGGGGCTGAGGCTTGCATAGTGTTGTGGAGAGTGGGATGAGTTGGGGCTGAGGCTTGCATAGTGTTGTATGTTTGCATGTCATTGCCTCGTTCTCCTCCTCACACCGACCTAGCAGGACCATCCAACCACACACTCTTACCTTTAAAGACAAAGAAACTCTCTTAACAACAAAATCGCTCTCTCACCACCAAATAAATACTAACCCCCCTGACTCAATTATGGAGATAGGTCACATTCTTAACATGCTAATGTTCACTGAATTTACAATCTTCACAGGAAAACAGTCCCTCAGGTATCATTGACCACAGTGAAAATAATCAAAACAGAATTTTTCTTTATTTGCTTTGTTTATGAAAGTGAAACTTTTCTCTATTGGTGACAAAAATGGTCTTTAATGTCCCAAGTATTTACATGTATACACTGAGGTGCAGATTCTTATTAGACTTTAAGAAACAAGCAGTTGAACCCCTTGACCCTGTGCAGGTTTTGGGTAGTTAGGTTTGTGTACACAGAGGTGACATAGCGAGTGACACAGGTGTGTATTAGTACAGGACACGCTGGCTACCATCCCTCATCTACTTGAACCACAGTGCCTCCGGTCACCTCACTGCAACTGCCAACAACGACAAACCCAACTTTTCCAAATTTTGTTCATGAATAATGAATTAGATTGCTGTTTCTGTTTGGATTAGTAAATATTATTTTCAGGTGAGATAATTCAAACACTGTTTGTAAAAAAAAAAGACAAAAAAAAAAGAAAATTATTTTTATGTTGTTATCTTGATATCTTATGGTCTAGGTGTGATTGTTTTGGAACAAGATCTCCTGGCATGAAAGTTGCATGGTTAAAGTCAATATATTTTCCACATTTCTCATGAAATATTAATGGTTTTTTTTCATGATGTGGAAATAGTATGGACTGGAGTGCATCGATTCAGGTGGGTTGGTGGAAGGTTTTGTGTGAAAATTATATTAGCATTTTCATAAATGGCTCATAATGTGTGAAAGGGAAAGAGGGCCTCAAAGAAAAGTAGAGTCCATTTTAAAAGTTGCTGGCAAGCTCCCAGACCTCAATGTTAGAAGTATGTTCATATCACATCCCCATTGTCCACTCTGAACTCATATAATGCTATTCAACTGCTGTGTGAGGAACGGAAAGAATGAGAAAAAAACCATTCACCCACTGTGACATTCTTATGTATGACCCAGGGGAGTTAGTGCAGTGTATTGTGTGAAGAAAGGCACATTCTAAATGGGTTGTTCTTCACCTCCGCCTGGATCCTCATATCAGAATCGGGGCGGTTTTTTGGGTGTAATTGGTCGTGATTGCAAACGACCTAGTTAAGGAATGAGTCAGCCCCGACTTGTCTTGTGAAATGTGCGGGTCAGAAAAGGTGTGTGATCGACACACGAGAGGTGTGAAGATCAAAGCGTCTATGGATGAACAAGGTCCCTATCAGTCCGGCCGGCAGTGACAAGGATTGGGAGGACGGCCAAGCGCTGGCTCGGGACATGGTAGCCACCGCCAGGTGGGAGTTTACACCTGCGGGCCAAAACATATTAGACTGTTTGCTTTGTGCATGAAAAGAGCATTTGTTTTGGTGATGTCGTTTTTTTAAAGACGTCCTGATATACAGTGCCTTAAGTCTTACACTGGCCCGATCACTGCCGACTGCAGCCAACAAATTTGTCCTTTGTTGTCAGTCAAATGGCCGGGTTTCTTTACCCTACCCATGCGACAGGAAAACGTCTGTGCCGAGCCTCAAGTTTCAGATAATTTTTCGTCACAGGTAAAGTTGAGTTCAGTGGGTGGCAGAGTCATCGTTTTCGCCACACGGGACAAAAGTCTTCGCTGACACTCGACATATACTTTGGCGGGGTGAGATACAAAGCCCATCTCCTGTTCCCCAGAAGGTCTTTTCTGCCATGAAATTGGACCCACATAGAATAATTTGCTTGAGAAGAAAATGATGGTGGTATTAGTGGTGGAGTTGTCAGGAAGGGGGGTCATCTTTGGAGGTGTGAGCTTGACTGTGTTGCCGGGAGGGCCTGCATCGCACACAAGCCTAGGGCCAGTTCCACCTCAACAACCATCTAGGTCAAGTTGTAGTTCCTTTGCTAACATCGAACCAACATTCCTCACTTTCTGTGAAAAATCAATTATGATTGAAAAAATGATAGGTTTTTATCAGTAAAGAGTTTCACTCTCACTGCCTCTGGTGATTTCCAGAGAAAAGTGGGATTTTGTTAACGGGGCACTCTTTGGTATATAGCTGTAAAAAGAAGATTTCTATGGAGCCCAGTTACACATGTCGGCTGTCTGTGAATTGGCTAGCCTTATTTGTTAGACAAACTCGGTAAGGTTGTCCTCCACTCAAGCACTCTGCTACATGGTGTTGTCATTTCAGATTAGAACATACAAATTATGACAGTCCAGCTTTTAACACAAGGCAGTGCCAGAAGAACAGACCTCTGTCCTTATATCATGCGACGAGAATGGGTGATATTCTAATCCATTCTAAACCACAGCACATATTTTCAATACATTGTGCACATATTGCTTGGAAAGTGTGGTTTTTATCCACATGACCTGCTAAACCCATTTGTGTACCCATAAGAATGGGAATTGCACTTCAAGGTGCAATGTTTTGAATTCAAAGTGGCATGATTGTGAAAATCCAGTGTGGTGAAATCTGCTTTTTAAAGAGACCACCATTTCATCAAGTTATTGCAAGGATTCAAATCAAAGAGAAGTTTTCATTGAAGACCACAAAAAATGGCCCACTTTAGTTAAATTGTTGAAAGAGAGGGTAAAAACTTAATAAGAGGTCTCAACCAATAAAAATGCCAGAATCTTTTTAGTGCAGGAGCTAAGTGACAGAAATTAGTTAAAGGTGAAATATGTGGAGTTTACTAAGTATAAAGAAAGGTGATTGATTCCATCAATTTGAGGTCGGTTGAAAGTGGCTGATGTCCCGACAATACAAAACGTTCATTATCTGTTGATTAATAGGTGCAATTTATCTGATAACATTTTGCCCAAACCTTTGAATTTGTGGAAGGGAAGGTCTAAGAGAAAGTATAGGAATATTCTGTGCAAGGTTTTGTTTAACTTGCATCATTGTAAAATGGCTTCAATATCGCTTATATTGCTTATTATTCATACGTAATAACACTGATCAGTTTGTTCTGGACATTTAGCTCAATATCTCATGTAACAACATGATCCTCGATTAGACATTTTTTCCTCCTGGAAAATTGTATTTTAGTGATTTTATTAAGGATCTGAGCATCTAAATAAAAAGCACATTTTGAATCAATATTGTACTTGTAAGTAAAGCAAAGGCACGGCAGGTGTTAAAATGTTAATTGAGTATGCTGTCAGACGGGTAGACTTTTGGTGGTGATATGCCGGTAGTTATATGATTGTTGTACCTGCATCTGGGCATGTTTGTCATTCATCAAGGTCCATAGATTCCTCCCAGTGCTGGGGTCAGCCAGGGTTGGTGTCCACTTCACAACGACCTTTACATAGGTGTGGTTCAGAAGGAGCATGGGTGGGAGGGCCCCGAGTGCTGAAGGTCATCAGGTTAATAATATGGAAGGAAATTTGTTTACTTTTTGAATTATAGATATTTTTATAAGCCTTTAATTATTAATTATTCTGTCACCTGGGATTAGTTTTATTACAGAATAAACCTATCTGATAAATATCAAATTTGACCTTGGCATATCAGTTTGGTCGCCATGGCTACAAGAACTTGTGGAATGATCCAACAGGTAGGCAAGATCACCTGTGGGTGAAGCTACTTGCCAGGGGGGTCACTCGCTGGAAACAGGGTACCCACATTGCTGGGATCCTTGGAGACATTTCACACATAGATTTGTGCATTCCTGCTGTCACCACGTACTTAAGCGTGTCCAGGGCTTGAAAAAGGGGGCTCGTTGGGATAGCCATTCCTGGTGCCTCTGGAATCCCCATCTTGTTTCCATATAGAAATGCCATAGTTACTTCCACCGGTACTCTGGAATTCTCCAGATGATTGACCAGAGCAGCAAGGTATCCTCTGGACCCATCACCGGATAATGGCCTTCTGTACGGGAATGTCCCTCAGATATCTGGCCACCAGAGGGCATGACTTCTCACCTTGCAGGAAAGGATTAGGAAACTATGTTTCATGCAAGGTACAGAATAGAAGGCCTGGTATATTTTCAATGAGGCTGAAAAAACGGGAAATAGCTAAACCAGAACAAGAGGTGATGTATCATAGTGATATATCAGAGGTCTGATTCCGTGAGACGAAGATCCGATTTTATGAGACACGTTTCCTTGCTCACATAGGATACTCATATTGAGGTATGCCAATAGTCTGCATGTCCCACACAGCAGAGATAAATCATTTTGGTTAAGCCGATCACAATCGTCAATGTGTCAAATGTGAATGACTTGTCAGGATCAATAATCTGGCTTTTGTGTGTTTGGATATCAGAACAAACATACACGAAGAGCCAGTATTATTTATATGTGGCTGTTGTTAATGACAAATATGGGAGGAATTTGTGAAGTTTCAATAGATTGGGTTAAAATGAATATGATAAATCTTGTACTTAATCCATGCACAGGAAGGCTATTATAACTACAAAGTATGGCTTAGATGTGTGTGGGATTGAACTTATTGAACCATAGTTCTTCCAGAGGCTGAATGGTCAATCAATGTATGCCTCTATGTTCAGCCTTCCTTCCTGTAGTTACTAATGTCAGGGAAATCGTGCAGTGTACCCTGGGAGCAGTAGTTGTGTTTCACGCGAGTCATTATTGTAGATTAGCTTCCCATAGAGATTGCCTCAGATATCCGATTGCAGTTTAGAGCAGTGATCCGACAGGTAGCTTACGAGTTGATTCACCGACATTGATCGAGGCATTGATTCCACATAACATTGTGGCCACCGTAAAATGCACATGTATGGTAGCGGTGCATGACTCAGACATTCCTGGCCATTTGTATTGTACAAGCAGCATTAATCGAGCACTTAGAATATCTATGCATTAATGTCTTCCAAGTACTTTCCTCATAATAGTATCCATGCATTAATCTCTTAGACTTACCCCACAATAGTATCTATCCATATGTCTTGGACTTACCTCATAATAGTATCCATATATCTTGGACTTACCTCATAATAGTATCCATATATCTTGGACTTACCTCATAATAGTATCCATTTCTTGGACTTACCTCATAACAGTATCCATATATCTTGGACTTACCTCACAATCCTTCAATACTAATGCAAGGTTGTACAAAAGGTGCTAGTGGCAGAAATGTGCATTTAATGAACAATGTGGTTCAAAGCGTAAGGGGAATTTCTTGTTTCGAAATACTTTTTCATGTCTTTATTACATAATAAAAACTGAGGTAAACATGATGCAAGTCTTGAAGTGATTTGTGTATTTTGGTTGAAACTTCTTGACTGTTCCAGATAATTTTGTGTGACTCTGTGTCAGAACCTAGTAGAACTCATTAAAGACACTTGAAGGTTCCCTCCTAGTTTTGCTACCCCTCTTTGTAATATCTAGATCACATTACCATTTGCTTGAAAATTGGAGAGATAGCTTCTCTAGACTAAGAAAAAGTGACTTCAAAGGAAAAAGTGGTTTGAAACAAACTCCATTATTGTGGTGTCTTGAGGTATGTAAATACCAAAGTAATTCAGATGGTGTCATTTGCAAACAATGTTAAAATGCATTTTTTTGGTTGCAGGTTGCATGTTTGCTCCACCGGTATGCAGACATTCTTAATAGCTCTAAATGATAGTAGACAAATGCACAAGTAATTAGACAAATATTTACAAAAGTAGCTGAAGGTAAAATGCATTTCTGCCCGTACTGAAATGAACCCCGCTTGAAATGGGATATAAATGCACATCACGCAAGTGCATGCTGGGTAGATGTTGTGTCACACATTATCTGTCAAGTCCATGATAGCTGGTGACCATGATGACCGGTGCCATGTCGTCTGACAATGTGAGAAACCATTGTCCACTGTCTGCATGTCACAGCACTGCCTATTACTGGGTTGTGCCCTTGATGACTCTGTCAAGCCGGCCCACTAGCCCAAAGATACCTCACACAAGCTGCATGCCATGTACGGTGGTCAGAGCACCGCCAAACTTAAACACAGTCATGTACCTATTTCATATCTATAAACATTCTTATCTTAGTATCTTTAAAATTTGGTCAACATTGTCAGATTCTTTGATGATATCTATCAAGACGTTTTGTTTCTGTGCTACACATAGGTTTTCTATATGTTTTTATGTGTTTGCGTCTGGTCTGGCATCTGTTGCTTGTTCATATTAACAGTCCAAGGTGGTACAGAAGTTGTCTATATTTATCTGGTCATAATTAATATCATCCTAATGAAAATTATGTAACACTATTAAATATTGACAGTTGTGGCATAACCCTGAGCTATAGGTTAATATAATAAGTGTGATAATTCCTGGTTAAAGCTGGCCTTCCTGTGACATATGTCAATAGACAGGAATGATTGACAGTGTCAATAGGATAAGCCACTGTTTGCTTGGCCATGTCGATAAGTGGCCCCTCAGGGCACCTGCAAACCAACCAAACTGACCAGCTGTCTCTTATGTTCTACATTTTCATGTGAAATATACATTAATAGCTCATGAATATTCTTTTTAAGTTTATTTGAAAAATAACAATAACATGAACCACGGAAATGTTGCTTGGTCAAATTTTGAAAACCAGTAAGTTATTTTTTTTGGTCATTTCAAAAACTTTTTAAGTAGAAATGTTTTTACAAATAACAAATTGATCCCACATAAAATACCAAATATTTGGCAGTTTTCCTGCCAGTAAGATCATAAAGCCACATTCAGATGCATAAATCCATGGAATTTGGACAGCAAATACACTTTTAGCCAGGAAATGATTACAAATGGCACACAATCTCATTCACAACCAAGACTGTTCTCAAATGTATATACTGTCCCATCATCTCATCTCTGTCAATGTTTGGCAATATATTTTGGTGATATTTAGAAAGTTTTCATAAAGAATGGCAGCATTAAGAGGGCTTTGTTTTGTGCTTGGTACTTTACCATCTCTGGTAAACATGTATAAATATATATCTTTGTTTGAATTTTGCTTGTGTATAAATTGCCATGGTGTTGTCTTTGGCAAGTGATTTGTATATTCTTCCCCCACTGGAGTCACAGATCCACCCATGTTTCTAGTTGAGATGTTAACTCCCTCTCAACTTGAATTATATTCTTTCTTCATTGCCAACCCTGAAAAAACAATAGAAATAAATGAAAAACATAGAGACTAGTGTTGTAAAATCATATATGTTAGTGTTTGCATGGAAAATATTCAGGTTATATGAGTTCAGGAAATAGATTTGGGATATTTTAGGCAGAGGAAACAAATATTAGATACTTTATCCTGAGCATATGGTTTGACTGAGGAATGTGCATTGGAAGAGGAGAGAACAGTTGGTGGATTCCGAGCTTGACACATTTGACAAGGAAATAATGTCGGCTGATTTGGGCAACACTCGAGCAGACGTCGGGAGGTTTTTGTTGTCGGCTGCTACCTGTCTGTGTCGTATGACAGAACAAACCTGCATCGCTCAGAGCTGGACTATAACCACTTGTAAACGCAAACCATTCAAATATTTGGTCATCAAGTAGCAACCGTTGCATTTTGTTAGCCCTTTGATGGCCAAGATTGGCTTGTCACATGTCAACTTATCATTTCCTCAAGTCTGTTGGTATTTTAACGCCTATCAGCAAAGGGGGATCTTGGGACAAATGTTCATGGTCAAAATTATGATAACGCATCTCACAACTCCAGACCGCGGATATGCACTGGATGAATGTAGGAGCAAAAAAGGGTAAACCAGTTTAGAATGTTTTCACCTTTATTTCGTCTGTTAAAGTGAAGAATTTTACTTCTCATAAAAAAGCAATATAAAAGTTGAGTGCGTTTCAGTGTCATATCAGTTATGTCATCAAGTTCATCTTTTTGGAAGTTTAAAGACAAATTTATGTTTGCACTGACACCATTAGTTGCAAAAAGACGCAGTAAGCTTGTTTAAACATAAAACTTGAAAATCTTTTGCGAGGTCATAAAAACTAAACTCTTCATTTGAGAATTAACAGGACACATTGTTCAAAACACTTGTAATCAGGGGTGATTAAGCTAAGTTTTATGGCCCTCAGTATCTCACAAGTGGTGCCCCCTGGTGGGGAAAACATGGCCCATGGGTGGATGATGTTTCAAGGTAAATGAGTGTCGATACAATTAGAGGTCCCATAAAGTCATCAGAATGCTGATAGCGGACATTGTGGACATCACAATTTCCTGATAATCTACAGGATCAGATTTTACAACCTGTCATTTCTTGTCTTAATCAAAGAATATGTTGTCTCATATGTTGAGAATCATGCCGAAAATTTGAGGTGAAAAACCCCGCCATTGTTCTTTTTGATGTGTGGCTATTGACATGTTTTGTTATTAAGTGCATGTACATGCTGTATGCTAAGTCTGTGGCTTATAATGTAACCTTTAAGTGGCTTGCTGTAGAATCTTACATAATAACATATTATACATATTAATCAGTAAGTGGATATTAATGAGTAATCTGTGATAACAGATAGGATGTAATATATTAACACATTATTGACCCATAAAACACATTAATTAGCACTGAAACATCTCTCCCCTATTATCATCAAAGTTGAT
The DNA here is from genome assembly GCA_949316495.1 of Amphiduros pacificus. Lineage (NCBI taxonomy): Eukaryota > Metazoa > Annelida > Polychaeta > Phyllodocida > Hesionidae > Amphiduros > Amphiduros pacificus. Next base: position 17,882,786 of record OX439008.1, on the reverse strand, counting down.
GGCACCTATTAAAGAAGTAAAACAGTGATGTCAAGATTTCCCTCTTCCCTTCAGAGTTTTACATACCGATATGCTCTGATATATGAACAACTGAGAATGCTAAGATTTGAGAATTTCATAATATTATGAATAAAGAAGGTATGATCCTATCCTTTTGATATTATTCTGAGGGTTGATTTATATAAATGTATATCTGGAAGTAGTATGGTTTACATTACTGTGAGCTCTGACACAGACAGAGGCCCTCATGCTGGTTCTATTGGGGCACATTTCATGGCTTTCCAATATACCAGATAGCTCATTAGTTTCCCATTAATGAGATGTTTGTCTGATAAAGATTCTAGACATTCTGGATAAAATTGGATCCAGTCGTTGGTGGAATTTTCTCCGGCCACCAAATTAGCTCGCCAACATTCTGAGAGAATTGTAGCATATTGTATGATACTAAAGAAAGAAAGTATAGAACCAGGTTTAAAATCTTATAGTACTGGAACAATTTAGCAGAATTAGAACTTATTTGTAAAAAGAAGAAGCAGAAATTGTTAACAAACATAAAACATTGCAAGGGCCACCTGGTGGGAGAAGAGGGCGTTATCTGGAGGCAAGTATGCAAATGTGGAGATGATCAAAGGTGGCAGACACCAGTTATATCAAGAGACGACCAAGTGTATCAATTTTAGAATCCTGGCTCTTCTGATCACATCTCTATAAATGTATAGTATCATTGGAAATATTAGCATCATGCAAAACTAGGACTTTGGTTTGGTAATTAGATAAAAAAGAAGCTTTTTCTCCTGTATTTAACATTGCAGTGTAAAAGCTTCTTTTCGAAATGACAAATAAAGATGTTGGTTTTGAGTGGCTGCTTGAACTTTAGCAGCATGTGAAGTGAATGAGCATAAGATTGGGCAATATTACCTGGGGTAGACAGCTGTCAGTGGCTACAGAGGCAGATACCCAGTACCAGATGTCAGGGGAGGGGTAGCCGTGGTAACAGTGGACAGGGGGCGCTGGCAGGGTGCTGGCTGGGGGAGGCTGGCTGGCTGGTTGGGGGGATCCAGTGTCAGATCTCTGCACTGTTTACATACATCCACGCTGGATACAGAAATACAGAACACTTCCCACAAATATACACAGCTAATTGGCTTTCACTTTGGATAACAATCTGACGTCTTTGCTCTTTTCCTCTGGGATTTTATTAAATCTAAAAATGTTTATTCTACATTTAAAAGTTTGAATTTATCTTTAATTTGAGTTGACAATTAAAACCTACATAATGTTATCTCCAGGTTCTTCTTGAAGCAGGATGTTTAGAGATAATCTTTTTATTTTTGATCTTTGGTTTAAAAAAAAAAAACCTGTTGGTCATTCAGTGGTGTTGGTCAGTGTCATTTATAGAAGATGCGATTACGTTTCTAATTTCTACGACAGACCCAGGAGTTGACAATGGGCTGGCAAGCGTCTAGTTTCAAATATTGAAATTGAGATACCCTTATGATAATGGGGACCGGCTGCTTTGTAGAAAAAGTTCAAAGTGAGAGTAAACTATTTGGGTTTCTTTCCTTTGAAGTCTGACAAAAAATGGAGTTCTCGGAGCACTGAATGTTCTGGGGTTACGAGCACAACGGCCGCACAAATATCATGCAACGTGGAGCGGGTGGCAACGTCAGAAAAAAAAGGTTCTGTTTCATGATCATAAGCAAAAAGAGTTCTGATGTATTGTATTGATAATTAGATCAGTTTCAAAAAGGAATTTCATGTTGAAAAAAGGCATAAGTTGAGACATTTTTGCATGCGCAAGGAGGTTATTTTGGTTAATGGAACAGGTAGCATAACTAAAAACAAGGTGATTATAGCGGAACATGAAACAATAGCTTCGTAACAATAGCTTTGAAACAATTCAACTTTGTGCATGTATGAATAATGGACAAGATACCCTTGACCTTGGGAGAAGTATTGTGAAGATTTAAGGCAATTACCGCAGAATATTTGATGTATTAGATATAAAGATATTTATTCATAATTAAGCAGTTTGAAACAATAAGAGGTTTGTGGATGTTCTGCAGCAGAGGGTTAATGAGGTTCTGTGTTTGTGTATGGGACACAGACAGTAATGAGGTGCACTGTTGACAGGGAATGGAGATGGGTGGGATAGGCCACATTAACCCCCTAATCTCCGGGCTGCATGTATTAGTTTATTTACACCGGGGATTGACTTAGTGGCATGGTGGATTCAATGGCAGCCAGATTCCATTGTGTCTGATCAGTTCTTTACATGTTATGAGGTTTTGATTGGATGAAATAAAACATTCTCATAACAAAGTTATCATCATATTTAAAAATATGTTTTGTGTTTTTTGGTCAGTCTATATGTTCAAATAAATTATCATAAAAAGCAAAGCTAGAGATTCAAAATACAGTCAACCCTTGTTTATCCGACACTCTTGGTAGCACACAATTGTGTCGGATTAATGGGATTGTTGGTATTTTTAAACTGCTTGAACTGAGACATACAGATGGACAGACTGCTGACAGAGAGACCTTAGAGTAATATATATTACTCTAAGGAGAGACTAGGCAGTGGGTAGAACCAAAGATCCCTTATCCATCTTTGGTAGAACTATAGCATATTTAATGTGTAACAAGTATCAATGAAAATAATACAGAATTTAATCAATATTTGTACAACTTTTATTGACATTAACAAGTACATAGAAAGAAAGCATCTTAAATCTTGGTAAGTCTTAAATATATATAACTAAAAAGATAACCCCTTATATCTTACAATGTTAATGACAAAATTATTAGAAAAGAATTTAACCTTTTGATTTGTAATAAAACTCGATTTGGCATTTGAAATATCATAAATGTCTAAATATTTCTTCTGAAGTTGACCTAGCAAGAAGTACAAGTGTTTGCTTACATATTTGATATTGACACACAGAATATGGTACATATTTGGACTGCCTCTCAGTGCTAAATTCAAGAAGGTTTTTTACCTTCAGCCCCTGGTGTAAGCAGCTTCATGAAACTTGACACACATAAGCATATGGTAAAAACTCAGACTTATGGAACATGACCTTCACCTACTTTTCAAGGTCACAGGGACAATTATGTGAAATCCCCATCATTGCGATAACTCGAGAACAAATGATGGCAGCTTTATGAGAGTTGATGCACATAAACATCCGGTAAAGACCTCAAAAGAGTTTAATGAATGGTGACCTTTACCTGCTTTTCAAGGTCACAGGCCCATCATCTCAATAATTCTAGAGCAAATGATGACAGTTTCATGATACTTGACACATATAAGCTATCAAAGGAAGTAGATGTGCACTATTATGTTATTTTACCCCTGCATCAATTTGCCTTGGTGCAGTCGGAGGGAATGTTGTACAGTAAATTACCAGGGCTGAGGGTTGATGCATCTCTGATGCCTATGTTTTTATATTGCTACTGCAGAATGATTAGAATATTTTCTACTTGAAATAAGTAATAAATATATGACCCTATTCCCTGGTTAGGGGGTCTGAGCATTATTTCCTTTGTACTTTTCCATTTCTTTTTGCAATTTTTGTATAATATAATTCAGAGAGGAGCAACACTTTAAATTTATTTTTTATTACAATGAAGATTACTCTGTAGATTTTGCAGTGTGAGGTTTGCTTGAAACTGCATAACTTAATGTGTTTATGCTTCTTACAAGCTGTAACTGGGGTAAATTGGAATTTGATGCATTGGTTTTTTTGAGTGATGTACGGTATAGGTCCACAGATTTATGTTTCTGTCCACATTTGATGATCTGTCTCATATCCCTTGTTAAAATAAGAATGAATACTGCAGATGCCAGCACTAAACAGCTTCCACCAAAGAAGAATGTGTAATTGTATATTCCAGTCCGGTCCTTTAAATATCCTGCAAGTAAATTACATAGTAATTGTTATATAAATGTTCACAAAATGGGACCATTTGTTTTTAGTCATTTAAAGATTAAAACAGGTTGAAAGTTTTAAAATTATCATATCATTCATATTATATAGCGCAAGAGAGAGCAAAATCACAGAGAAAATATTCATGCAAGACTATTATACAAATTGTGATTTTGCAATTTCATAGTCTCAAAACCATGTGATTTTGATCAATTAAATGAATATATACTTTTTAATCATTTGATATCACATTTATATATCTGTATTTGACGGTCACTCAGTTATGTTTTCTTCACAACATTAAATAAACTAGGCAGTAAATCATATATAGGTAGTAAGGTCACATAGAGGTCGTAAGACTATTCTTACCTCCAAAGGTTGGACCCACAAGAACTCCAAGTCCCCTGGTCACTCTGCTGAGGCCCATGGCGCTGGCAAAACTGGGTCTGCCCACCATGTCTGACAAAACGATGGTCTCCTGGGTGTTGAATATTGAAATCATAGTCATGTAAGCAATCCACAGCACGTACATGGCTGTGACGTCATTCGCAATCGGAACAGATAAGAGAACGGCACCAAGGCCGAGGCCAACAAGGAAGAATATATGTGCACGCACCTTGCGTACTACTTCCAAGTCAAATATAATGCCAGAGAGGACCTTAGATATGATGGTCACTCCTCCCATCACTCCAAACAATACCGATATCTGGCCGGCCGTGAAGCCCCTCTCCTTGGCTAGGCCAGCCAGATGGGTGTTACACATGCTGGAGCACAGAGATGCACATGATACCAGTAAGGAAAATCCTAAAAATCTCTTGTTTTTAAACAAACGATAGTCAAAATATTTGATGATTTTCTGTTTGAGCGAGTCTTGTTTTTGATTTGGAGTTTCCAAATTTTCCTTCATGCTTGTGGTCAGTGTTTTTTTCTGATTTTCTTTATCGCTCAATGGCGAACTTATTACATCAAATTTATCTGGATCTCTATATAAAGCAGAAGTGATGCAGAACTGTAAGCATAGTCCTGAGAGTAGAATGAGGGTCCCTGTGTAGCCATAGTAATCCATGAGGATTTGGAGGAGTGGGGCCAAGGCCAGGGTCCCCAGTCCATCCCACATCAGGGTCACAGAGGTTGCTCGGGCCCTGCGCTTCTCAAACCAGTGAGACAGCATCATGAAGGTCGGCGTGTAGATCAGTCCATTCCCAACACCTGGAAGCATACAGCATAAAATACATAGCCCAAATATAGTGTGTCTGTGTTTGAGGAACTCACAAGGGGTTCAATATGGTACCTAGTTCTGTTTCCGTCAATGTAATTTATTTTTTGAGAGGACAAGCATATTCTATGATACTTACCACAGAGAACGCCATATGCGAGATAGACAATGTTGATATTGGGAGCGAAGGCTGTACCCATGATCCCGAGACACATCATGAGAGCTCCACAGAAGACAACTTTCCTGCATGAGAATCGTGTGCAAAGACTGGTTGACAACGGTCCTGAAATATTCCAAACAATTAACTATACAACTCAACTTTTCCCTTTCTCTTCATAGTACAAATGTTTAATACAGTAATCTGGTGATATATATATTGGCTGAGGTGGGCCAAAAAATCAGTTAAATGTCTCAATGTACTAAGGGAAGAAATGAAGCATAATTTGTGAATGCTTCAATTCATAATAACTCTATTTACCTGCCATGAGGGCCATTGTAACATTGAGGGCATACACCCAGGAGGTATCAGACGCACTGCTCTCAAACCTCTCCCGCAACTTCTCAAAGATGATGGAGAAACTTTTAATTAATCCGCCTGCCACACAGTTATGTATGGCGCCCCCTAGTATCACCATCCATCCCCACCCTCCGTCTGGGGGATGTATATATCTGGGGGAATATCCGGCACTCCTAATGGATACTGTGTGTGTTGAGTCAGCCTGAGGTTTGCTATCCGGCACATGCCTTGGGTCAGTATATCTGGATCCCTCATCTGGATATTCCTTTTGAAGATCAACAGACAGTACTACTCCGTTTCCACTTGGTTCAGGCATTTTAAGATATGACTATGCTCCAATATGTTTGCTTGATTATGAAGGAAATAGGCTTCATATATCCCATTATGAAGAGATGTAATGTTGATTGCAATGCAACTTATATAGGGGCTTATAGAAATAATGCACTATGGGCCCTTATTGTTATAACGCTGTCTCTTTATAACTATGCATTGTTACTAATTGCAAAGCTTCCAAAATAAAGCTGATCTGTGTGTGGTAAATATGTGTCATAAACATTTGTATGATATTATTCTCATACAGGACGGTCTGCTTTACACATATAAGGATTTTACCTCAGAATTAAGAAGCCTTGTGTTCTTATCATGGAACAGGCAACCAGATGCTATACATGTACATTAACTGTTATTTTAATCCAGATAAATATCATTATTCGCATTATTAATTAGGCATACAGCAGTACATTTCACATTTAGTGACATGATTGATTTACAGTCATATATTTTAGTGCAGCTCAATGAGTGATAGATGTATGCTGAAGAAATGATTTACAGCTGGTAATAGAATAAGGGCCAATCTTGCAGCAGTCCTTATCATCAATACTACATAACCATTATGTAGTATTGTTTGCATGCTTAGCTTCCATAATTTTGTTTCTCTTGCATATTTTTTTCTTAAATTCACATTAAGTACTTTTCATTTCTGAGATAAATTTCCAGGGCTGAGGGTTGATGCATCTCTGATGCCTATGTTTAAATTCAAAGTAAACACCTCATATAAAAAAAACAAAGATACCAGAATGAGTGGTGAATATGAACCGAGATATTTATGAGCTGATAAATATTTGAATTGTCATTTTGAGAGAAAATCGCCAGCCACCCTTTGTGTTGTTATTGCCGTTGGCAGTGATTGGTCCCCGATAACAATCTTAATATGCAGTGTCCACGCGGGACCTTCACTCAACCTGATTGGTCAGTTTGGGGGCGCTACCATTCGGTGAGTTTACCCTGTTGATATTGTCTAATTTAAGAGTGCGCTAAACACAAGCGTCAAGTTCCAACTGTTCCTTAAGCGGGAGCATTGTGTTTAAAGACAGGTCTGCAAGTCTTCACCGTGTTATTTCTCTGGTCAAATTACACATTCTCGTGGCATTTCTTTTATTCATGTACTAACAATTGTGTGCCAATTGTATGATTTCCAATGTAAATTCGAACAACTTTTATGAGTAAGATTTGATTCAAACTTGACAAATTTAGTTTTTCGCCAGCCCGTGTTACCTTGTTACCCTGATTTGGTGATTTTTACTCGACTCTGCACAATAGAGCTGTATTATCACCCACGGTTTGCGTGAACTCCCAGTGAACTGTTTCACCATTGAAGTCGTGACAAATTATTCTGTAATATATGGCACTACGCAGTATTTCACAGCAATTGAAAAATGAAATATGGTCAAGAGATATTACTGTTAAAGTGGCTCAAATATGCGTGAAAAAGAGACTTGGGCTGATATTTCTATTTCCAAATAGATCAAAGACCTTATGCTAATGCTTCAAAGATCTTGTCAAAGGAGGAGTGTATGTTCTGGATTGTGTATATCCTGGTTTGTGAGAAATTATGCATTCATTTGTAAATTTGGTGCAGAGATTGGTTATACTAGTTTTTCAAGCCAGAGTATTGTCTGGCCTCTCATGGACATATGGGTAACAAATTACCTCCACAAAACACTGTAATTGTAAATTTTTGGAAAGATTGTGCATTTTTTATATTGAGTAATAACGTGAGGGACGCATTGTTGACCCTGTCAGGTTGGCAATGATGGAGGGGGCCCTGGGTTCGCATGCAATGTGCCGTGTGCCCCGCTTCTAAATTCTCTAATTCATCCGCATTCAAAATCACTCAATATGAATTTTTGCTTTTCATGTTTTCAACATCTAAAATAGCCATAAAGTGTGAGAAAACTTGCATCACTAGAGCACCATATGACCACAACTTTGTTCTTAGCTTTGTTGCATTAAGGTAAAACTACCATTAAGTGATTCAAAGATCTAACTTAAACTATCTTCTCTCGGCATGCATGGTGTCTAATTTGACTTCAGTACCTTGCATTCTTATAAATGATAAAAATATCATTTCCAAATGATGAACAGAATGCTTCAGTTTTGAATTGATATTAGTCTTGAGGAATAATTTTAAGGGGTCAGAAAGGACGTTTTATGATGAGTTTCATGGTTGAGTGGTTTTGGTTGGAGAGCATGCATCATAGTGACTCCTCAGCTCCCCCTTATTGTTAGCAAACCTGGCACATTCGCGCCTAATGATCTCTGTCTATTGTTGTCTGAGATGAAGATAGGGGTGATCCCAAGCAGCTGACTGGTGGCCAGCATGAATATAACCATCCACAATGTTAATCGTTTTGTCTGGTCTCCACTCACAGGTAAATTATTGGAAATCCCCCACCTGAGTATTCGTTTAGTCTCTCCTGGCAAATCCAACATGGCTGCCAGTCACTTCTAAACTTTGCTAGATTTCAGCACACACCTGTATTGATAAATCCCAGGGGCTATTTGGACCAAGATTGACTCAGTTATTGATGTGAATTATGCCTATGTTCCCCAATGAACCATGGAAGTTTCAACATTGATTGATAATCTCTCAATAAATGACTCCAAATCAATTACAACCCCCAGATTCAAATGGAAATTAATACTGGTCATAGGCTGTAAATATTCAGGTGAAGTTAACGTGAGGTGTTAACTTTGCCTGGTAAATCTGGTATCGCGTTTCAGTCCTTTCTTGTTGGGGTATTTCATCTCCAGAAAATATGCACCTTTACTGCTGTGGTACATATTCTGTGACACACCTGTAAATATTTGATATATATTTTAATTGACTTATTCCAATGTAATTGCATCTTAAATTCAAACATATTGTCAAATTGCTTCGGAATTCTTCCTGTAAAGGATATATGTCAACTAACATAAATTTCATGAAATCTTTATGGGTTGATCTTAAAGATATAAATATGGGGTTTGGAAGTTTATAAAGGGTATTTGATGATGATGAAATAAAGAGGATTTCCAAGGGTTCGCTAATCATAATGTCCTGGTGAAGATATATACTAGAGGTTCCGGATATTAGTATGACATAAACCAACCATGTGAAATAATTACTTTTTACCAAAATCAGACAAGCCCGAGAAAATTGTAAGACGATCAGGCACGGTCACTGAATCAGACGAGAAGGTGACTGAATCAGACGAGAGAAGTCTTTTAATTTATGTGTGCCATGTATGATGGGGACTATACAATATCAGAGAAAAAGGCTTGATATACATGAAATCAAGTCATAAGGTAACCAAATAAGGGTATATTTGATACAAATATATGATTCACATTCATATTAGCAATGAATAATGGCAGATCAATATTTTGAGGAGAATATATTGATTTTACAAGCTATTATTTTCTTATTATATTCAACATAAAAGGAGACAGGCAAATATAATATGCTTATATATATGTATATATCAATAGGTTTAAACTGTCATGGACATAATGCATGTTGTGCTAATGTGATTGAACAGGTAATAATATTAATTAATATTTTACCTACCATTAAACACCTGGCCATGATTAGACCCGCCCAGGTAGAGAAAAAAAATCTCATCAAAAATGAATATGTTGACCCAAAACGACCGTAAACAGTGTAATTTCCACAGGATTATTGCGGTCATATTTTGTGATCATGTTTTATTAAAGATCGTATAATGCCTGGTTAGTGAGAGTGGTGTAGAAGGTCTAGATTTCATGAATAGAGCCTAGTTTACAGTATTATGGTTTAGGCCGAGTTGTATATACAGAGCACGGCCAGGAGCTCCACAGATAGTATCATAGCCCCAGGCTACACTCTGTCCCAGCCTCATTCAAACTCTCTCTGCTTTAATTATTTTGCGGTCAAATTTGAATTTTCTGATATATATTTTTTTTGTACAATTTTGAAGGAAGTTGAGAATATACTTATTCCACGAGGAAATATTTTTGGTTAGGATTTTTGTGTAGGTGTTTGACTGGTCAGATTTGGGTTTTTGCCAGTGTTTGACTGGTCAGGTTTGGGTTTGTGTCGGTGTTTGACTGGTCAGGCATGGATTGGTCGCAATCTTGATGATTTAGGTGTCAGAAAGGTCAAACTTATGGGTCCTAATGACCTCCATTGTCATAATTTTAATGATATCTTTAATAATCTGGTCGTCGCTGTCACTTTCCAAACAATCAAGCACATGTTCATTATAAGAATATTAACCTGTGATTAACCCCTGACATGCCAATCCAAATGCCTTTATGTTTATACACCCTACATGTTCAGATATGTTCACAAAGTTAACATTGAAGTTTTCTCCACTGCTATGGAATTCATTCATTTAAGCCACATAAGAACTCCAATATTATAAAGGAAGAAACTAGAATTAAATGAAAAAAATATCATATATATCTTTGAATGATATTGGAAATTGAAACAGATAATTTTATTATGGCCCATATTTGTACATAATAAAACATGTTTTGATGGCCGGGACATGCAAATATTTGAGCAATGTGCTAAGCCTTGCTGAGAGTCCTCAAATCTTGTCAACATTCTGTATTGCCAAGCCCAGAAGTGACCTTTATATGATTATGATAGTAGAAATATTTGTTTATGCACCATAATGTTAACATACAAATATATTTGTTTTGCACTTCATGATAATAACAACAGTTTGGACTTCAGGATAGTGGAGATGTGCATTTGCAAAATATCATGATGAAATATTTATAACGTGTGAAATATCGGTCGTTGCTAAAGAACATATCCAGTTATTAGCAGAGTACAGCAATAAAACTGCTTGAGATCAGCATGTAAACATATAACATGCGAACATAAAACATCATGTCATGTAGCATGTTACTATCTGTGTCATGTAGTTCCAGTTTGCCCTCCAGGTGGCTACCCACAGGTATTAATTGGAGGTGAAGGACAATGGGCTACCACGACAACAAGACAATGGTCCGTTATCGGACACCATCTCTCATGACTTGATTTACCTGAGTTGCCTTTGTAATTGTCCACTTTGGTAATGATCAGCTTTATATGCGGCGGAGTTGGTCAGAATAGACAGGTGTTAATTTGCTACTATTTGCGAGCGTGACATTGTCCACATTCGGCGATTGAAGAATCACGCCAAAAAGGGCTCGAGTGGCAATTGGCAAAATGGCAGCTAATACAATCAGCCATTTCAGGTTCTGGTGCTTTGTGGCAAAAGGTATAAAAATCTGTTGTGGATAACGTGAGGTAATTAGGATATAGATTAGAACTCGTTTGATGTTGTACAGAATGATTCAAGTCACAGTTTGTGGAAATGTTTTGCTTTGCTCTGAAGTGTACAAAACTTTAATTAATGTCTTGAATTTTCCAAATTTTTTTCAAGCGATTAAAATTTTATTAATAGAACTTGAGCAATGACAAATACACATGTGTATATCAGGTTAATTACTTTCAAGATGTTTTAAAAGAAGAAGTCTTATATTTTGAACCATGTGGTATGGCATTGACATTCAAAATAACACATTCAGGGATAAAAGGACATAAGGACCTAATTTGAGCCACAAAAAGAAACCTTGAAAGATGTTATGTGGGAATTGACAAGTTTGGCGGCTGGTCAGATATTGGAGTTGACAGTTCTCCACTGGGGGTAAACCTCCCTCTTGTGGACGGGTAGACTGTGGTCAAAATATCACCCCCAGAAAGCTGGGTTACTTTTAGATACAGGTAAACTGCCTTTGTGATGCTAAGTTCAGATAACACTTTTCCGTTAACCTAACAGTAAATACATGGGCATACACAATGACAAGATGACAAGAACTTGATTGGTCAGATTTTGATATTTGTGTATGGTTTGCCAGTGTTTCGGGGCCCAATCAGGGGCATTTTTTAAATAATCAGGCTACAGAGCTGAGGGAGTTTGTGTTTTGTTGAAGTCTAGGTATTGGTTAAGATGAAGTAATAAGAGTGAAAGTGCAGGATGTGGTAACTTTGAAAAGAACTTCACAATATATAGTGTATTACCCTCGGGTATATATCGGCTAGTTTGGTTATATTTTAACCCCTTGACAACCAGAAAAAAGGTTTTCTTGCAGTAAATTTGCTTTGACTCTTTGAGATGATTCAATTTTTTATCAAAATGAAAGGATTACGTTTCATTTTTTTTGGGTGACATTGTTAACAGGGGTCTTTTGAAAGGTTCAGTCAATTTTTCTGAAGTAGTTGATTTGTAAAATGTCAAAAAGTGGGGTACCAAAACCAGAGGGTATTTGGAAGGTGCTGGATGGTATAAAGTCCCATCGGGGTGCTAGAGAAGGTATTCAGCTTTGAGAAATATGCAGTTACCTGTAAATTGAATATCAAAGTAGTGGTTTGGACCTCTGGAGCACAACAGCTGTGGGTCTTAGAGCTACCTGCACAGGTATATTAAGGAACCCTTGATAAAGTCCTACTCAAGTACCTACAATTTCTTTCAAAGTTGTCATCAGACTGGAAAAAATTGTCGGGCTCAAAAATTTGAAGAAACTGAAAGACCTTTTCTTGTGTCAAGTCCTTCAGACAAGCTGGGCTAACAATCATGCCCCTATGTGAAAAGAGCATTTTACATATCTTGTGAAAATACTCAAATTTTCCGCCATTTCAAGGTTGTTATGTCACCGGTGTCTAGCCAGGCATGTCAAATGAGGTGTGAGAGGTTAAATCTTTTCTAAAAAGATGTATCAAATATGTTGGAAATGTCAGACCTATCGTTAAATAATGATAGAGTTATCATTGAATTGGTATGCTTTAGTAAAATTGCAACTCTGTCGAGTGAGTTGCTGGATAACCTTGGAGAATGGTTCTTTTTATATCACAAGTAAATATTACCGCTGGAGATTATTTTCCATTCAATGTTGAGGTGATAGCCATAGAATAACACTGAGTCCTGATGCTGTAGTAGTGAATTAGTTGTCCTTTCCCAGATTAGTTCTGTAGATGTTTGAGCGATGGCCCTTGCCCGAAGATGACCTTGAGTCTGGCCTTGTTTACACCTTCGTGTTTGCTGAGTACACGATGGTGGCTTTGTGGAGGACCTTTCTAGTGGACCGACATTGACCTTGGTGTACACACCCGACACACACAACACAAACTTCCACACTTTGACTCAAGTGTTCACTCTATATACACAAATATCATCCTGGGAAATAAGACGACTTCAGACCAGCATTGTGATAGACAATGGTGTTCACACCAACAGCCATTATCCAGCAAAAGGTCATAAAGTCTTCTGCATCCACTCTGAGTGCGAATGTCAGGTGAAAATAAATAGGGTATTTAGAACATTATATGCCTCTCCATAGAGTCTACAACAAAAGAAAAGGTCAGATTTAGTATAATCGTTTGATGCCTATTTTTATGAAATTTAGGTGAATCATAATATGTCCTTTGATACGTATTTGGGTTCTTTTCAAAATCTGACCATTATCCCATAGAGAACTGTTTGAATAGGACACCTAGAAGCTAGTATAAGTAAAATTATTTGCACAAATGATTTTTCTGATTGAACTCTACAGATAAATAGCTAATTTAGTATTTTGGCCCAGGAAGCAGCCAGCATGTGTGGATTATACTGCTTAGAAGTGTCCACATATTTGCAGACCACGGTTTTGTTTAAATGCTGTCCCAGGCAATTAGGGGCGATCCATTTGATTTTTGTGGGGTGGGGTGGGAGATTTTGGAAAAAAAATTTATTCACCCACCCCACACCAGAAAAAAATTTTATTCACCCACCCCACACCAGAAAAAAAAATTATTCATCCACCCTACCAAAGAAAAAAAATTTATTCATCCAGTACTGCTGTCCCACCCCACCCCACAAAAATCAAATGGATCACCCCTAACAAGAAAAAAAATTTATTCACCCACCCCACACCAGAAAAAAAAATTATTCACCCACCCCACACCAGAAAAAAAAATTATTCATCCACCCTACCAAAGAAAAAAAATTTATTCATCCAGTACTGCTGTCCCACCCCACCCCACAAAAATCAAATGGATCGCCCCTTATGGTCAAAATGCCCAATTATGAAGCTGTGTCAGATCGGAGATCAGAATTCTTTGAATGTTTGAGACATGTATAATTAACAGGTATGGTCCAGATCAAGATGGATTTTTTTGACAGCTTGAATAAACCCATGAGAATAACACCAGGGCAAATTGACACATCTCTCGGGGTCAAATGAAGTGGACAGTTTAGGTGGCAAATTATCAGGCAAAGACTGGTAAATAAGTGAAATGGTCAGTTTTGATTTACAGTAATCAGACATTGACCATTCACTATCAAAAATTGACAGCTGGGAAGCTTGGTGCATAGACAGGTCACCTGGTGTCTCAAGTCATAATTGTCATAACTTTGACCTTGAGTCTGACCTCTGCCAGCAGTGCCAATATGTACCCAGTAAACAGTACTAAGCAAAATCACAAACATTTTTTTAGTTTGGAGGTTATGTTGTGACAATATTTGCGTTTAGAGGTTATTTCTTGACACGGTTAATTTGATGATGTTGAGTGTAATGATGGGAACTGTTGACCAGCATCTTTGATCCTCTGTCCATCCTATCATCCACACTCTCCAATATTCTCCCATCTCACCAGTCCACTTCATCAACCTGCTACTTCCACTGAGCCTTTAAACCTTTCCTTTACTCAATCTGCTGAGCAGTTGGTGAAGTTTAGCTTCTTAAGATGATATACCAAGTCATGTTATCTTGACAAAATTTCTGATCAGAATGATACCTAGAACTGCTATAAAGATCATGAAAGATCTGCCAGATGGATGCTTGAATGCTCGCAGGAGTGAAACCTTCCTTCCCCTGCAGCTCGCCACCTCTTGATCCTACTTCCCTGCAGCTCTGCAGCACCTGCTGGGATGTCAGTCACTCAGATAGCAGGAGTTCCCCATGCTTCATTCCTAGGAACAAGATTTTATCAAAACATCAAAAATATATATTTCTGTACATCCTAAAAGGGTTCGATCACTCAGCCTAAAAAATGGATAGTAAAAAATGGAGTTTTTGCACTGAGACAGTTGAATCCAAAGACCATAAACTGAGAGAGGAACATGTGCTGGGATGATATTTGAGGCCCCATAAGGCACAGGGTGAGACATGCCACCCCTGTGAGGGGCAGCTAATGGGGTGGAACCTTCCCGCCCTCATTAGTACCACCCCACACCCCTACCTGCCTGACAAGCTCCCCCTGGTGGCCGGGGTCTCTGTCACTCTACCCTGGCAGGGTCAGGGTGTTAGATGTTGAACATCTGAGAAGAACTTCACAGACATCCGCCAGAAGCATCTCTATCAGTGACCCAGCACTGTCTCAAACTTGTATATCTGCACCTGTTAAATATCAAATTCATGTTTCATAATCAAGTGTGGAAAGACATAAATTATGGGGAAAATAACTCCATGCATTCTTTCTAGATTTCCTGATGATCCTTATCCTTACATATTTGACCTGATATTTCTTGCAGTTCCAATGAAAGTGGTATGGAAACTGGATAAATATAATGATCAAATTTAACTTAATTAAAACATATTGGGAGGCCTAAAGGTGTCATTAAATCTCTTGAAATTTAACTTCTACTTTCTCAGAGGATAACTATTGCAATTAAGGTTCAAACACACATAGATGTCTATAGAGCCCTGGTGATCAAGGCAATAATTAACAGTAACATCTGTATATATGTATGACCCTGCAGTCATATCTGTAATCATATACACAATATGTGTTCCTAGGATAGGCCCTGGTCCTGCAGAGAGAATTAGACCTGCAGGCAGATGCCAATAATCATTCTATAGACATATCAGAGAAAGAGAGAAGGGACCAATGGGCATGCTATCTGTGAAGCAGTGCATGCTGGGATAGGCTGCAGAGACATGGGTATATCTGAGGGGGAAGGTTACAGCTTGTAGACCATCAGGACATGGGGGAGGTGTGGGGAGGGGTCAAACCATTAACACCTGTTAACATGGTCAGACATGTGTCCAACTCATACCTGTGGATCATCAGCCAACACATCAAACAGGTTTTTGCTGAAAAAAACATCTTCTCTCAAAGAGTGATTTTTCTTTTCTTTGTGGCTACATAGTCATATTTATGATGCCATTATTCTGGATCAGACAAAAGTGTATCTAATAAAGTAGCCAAAATGGGACCACTTAGAAAATAGTCTAAACAGATAAAAAGTTTCCATTGTGAGGAAATATACAAATCATACTTTAGTGGGGAGTGGCACTTAAAAGAGCAGAATATCTGACACTTTGAGAGGAACTCAACTTGATAGGTGTCAAGGTCTAAGATTTAAAGGTGAGAGAGTGCTCGCAAGTAAATGTCCTTCTTATCAGGCTATTTTCTCTACTGGTCGCCTATCCCTGCAGAACAGGATTCCTGTAGTCAGCGGGAGATGTAAAGGGAGAGGAGACCAGTTTGGGAGGACATGGTGCTTAGTCATTGCTCCCTTAGCTCAGGAAATTTTTCACAGAAAATCGAAACGAGAAAATTAAAGATAAAAGCATGTCAGACAGGTGTCAATGACTGCCACCTAGTGAGGAGTAAATAAGCTCCTGGGGAGTAGGGGAAAACAAACCCCACAGCCTCAGCATATCTGAGGGGCAGGCATTAATATGGCAAGATCATGTGACCATAAACATTATTACGTTCACTTCATAATAGTCAATAGAAGTAATGCAATAGATACATAGAGGTTTTTTGTTCGGTTTTGACACAACAGAAAACTCACTAGAGACTACATTTTGACAAGACAGTGGCCAGTGTCATAGCATACACGATACTTGTGGTTTTGCCTAGGAGTTTTATCTTGTCAAAATATTTTGGTAATGTTAACACTTTGGTACATTTATAGCTCATTAGCTGCAAAATGTGATATTGGTGCTGGTTTTTGGTGTCCATAAAAGTGACAGGATTATTGTCAACTATCAGGGAATGTCTGCCGATATAGAGATTAGAATTTCATGAACATTTCAAAACAATTATGTTGAGACCCTGGGAATACTACCAAGAAAGTGATGTTGATTTGTAGTTATAGACAATATTGATGATCATATCACACGTTTTAACAGACATATCTTTCCTGTACTTTCTAGGTTCAGATTACTGTACTCGATCGCAATGACAGCCCACCTGTCTTTGAAGCAGCTGTCTACGATGATGTGGAGGTACCGGAAGAAGTGGATCCAGGATACCGGGTGGTCACTGTGGAGGCTACGGATGCTGACCGTGAGGGCACAGTCCAGTACCGCATCAGCCAAGGCGGGGATGGCAAGTTTGCCATAGACCCAACCAAAGGTAACAAGAAAATGTTTTGTAAAAAAAAAAGTTTTACTGCATTTTTATATTTTTTTTATTGGGAGTACTGCTCGTTAGATTTTGAATGTGCCTTAGGAGTATTATTCAACAGATCTATTAATTATTATGTGATTTATATGATATCATGGTATTAATCCTATTCCAAATTATGGTAAAATGATTAACTCTAAATATTTGAGTGCATATTTAAGTATTTAAGGGGACAGAGTAATGTGAATCGCCCCATGTTAGATTGCTGTAAAACATCCTGTGAAGATACAAACTAGCTAAAAAATTGGACAAAGATTTAAGTAAAAGCTTTATAATATGCCTGCTTACAAAAACAAAAGAAGTTTTTCTTGTGAGAAAAAACTGGATGGCAAGACGCACCATTGGAGTACTTCACACAAGTGTTCTGGCCAAAGATTTATGATTATGTCACTTGCAGAAAACTGTGGAATTCCATCTTTGTCATAAATACTGAGACCTCCTGTCTCCTGGTGTGGATCTGTCACCAGCACAGCACCTAAATACCCCAAAACGACGCAATTCCACCCTCATTACTCACCCACAATTCATCTACAATCACTCCCAAACCCAAGATTTATCATAATGCAGGGGATGTTTTGACAATGTCGTGGTGTTCGTGGCTGCAGGCAGAAACATCATCTGTTTCGTTTCCATCATCCTGATTCCATGTTTTACTGATGACCAGAATTAAAGATTATAAAGTTAGGCTTTTTTACACCATTTCTATGTTTCAGTATCTGATTATGTAGTGTAGTAAATTTAATTGTACGATTCTGGTTTTACTCACTGATAACCTGCACATCTCAGAACTGTCTGCATTCTACTACGCTGTAAAAGTTGCAAGGCCCATTCAGTTATATCAAAGTAATTTGAAACTAATTTAAGGGCTATAAATATTGCAAATTGTATTTAAGGAGTAAGGTAGTTACAGACAAATAGAATTCCTAGGATTTTGACACCTTTTCAGCAATGGGTTTAAGATTGCATATAAATCAGTATCATTCTAAAGACTAGAATTTGATAGGATTATACCATAAAGGCAAGGTTCAGACCTAAATTGAGAAGAGAACGCCCGTCCATTTTGGTTATGCAACATATATCATTGGACGATTTTGCATTTGAAAAGACACAAGTGGTATTTCTCACGAGTTTAAATGCAGACAATTTTGTGACCTCCCGATGACTGCTCTTGACAAGTGCAATAAAGAATAGATCTGCCAATAAATTGCGAAACAATCTCAATATGGTGGTGAATTAAACAATCATTTAACCCATTTGTCATATACAAATCATTTTTAACAGATGTGTGTGGTCTAGGCTACATAAAACAGGATTTTCTTATTTTTTTTAAACAAACTTCTCTTTTTTTTTTTACAAACTTCTCTCTCAGCATCACTTCTCATACATATAAATATATATATATATGTCATGATGAAAGTGCATGTTAATAGGTTATCAGCAGATGTCAACAGAAGCCGGTTGGCTTGTAAAGCCTGGGGGGTAAAAATCATACAAACTTTGTGAGAAATGGAAATAGTTCATTTAATTTTAAAAAGATTATTTGTTTTGTCAGAGAGGAACAAAAGAGAGGAACATGGAATCAAATAGATAATTCTGGGAACAAAAGTACTGATATTGGCCCACCCATCACTGCCTATTGAAAGAAAGGTTGTTTGGAAAATAAATCATTAATTTGATTGACAGGCAAAAAATGTAAGATGATAATAGAAAGACAAAATATTTATATTGGATGATAGGGAGAAAGCCTTTATTTTATCAAGTTTCATCTAAGTCCATCTGTTGGACTTCATGCCAAGGTTGCAAAATGCCTTGAAGCTCAGACAAAACCAATATTTGTTTAACACAAGGGATGATTTCTATAAAGCCAGAAACAACTGGCAGGGAAAGCAGCAGATTGGAGGGACAGGTAGAAGAAGGAGAAAAGGTAGGCGACCAGACTATAAGTTTGGTGCCTTGAGGGCATTTAGCGGCGCATGATTTAGAGCTCACTGTGTTCATGTAAGGGCATGTTGCAGCACTTGTAAGAAATTTGCCCAGAATTTGTACCACCTGATTATACATAATCCCCTCAAGGTCATCACAGTTGTATCAAAGAAAAAAAAAACGTCTTTTTTTTTAAACATCATCTTGTTAAAAGTAGAATAAATATGAATATATATATTGTGAATATTAACACCTCCAAGAATTATTCACAACACGGGGATGAGTATTGTATGTGGTTTGGGGGCATTTTTTTCAAAATGGACTTGAACAAATTAACACAGACAATGGAAGTGGAATGAAATAGTCAAATCCCCGAGAAGGAGTGACCGTGAACTGGGTTGTGGCTTACTTAAGTGAAGAAGCACCGACCCAAGTGGTGTATATATCCTCTGCCGGGCTGATCATAGGGCAAGATAAGAAATTATTTAGACAGAAAAGGATCGGGGTCATATTGGGAGTACCAGGTGTACCATTTGTTAACTGGCTAAAATACCTGCTGGGCTTTGCAGGCCATAAAAACACTCACAATGGCATGGGATGCAAATTTTGCTTTTTATTTAGAAAGAGATAAGAGAGTTATTGGGCGAAGGGTGAACTTTGAGGTTTAATGAAATTTGGCAAATATAAAGGTATCAAAAGATAAATTTTGGGACCGTTTCAAATATCTGTTTGATCACATTTATTTTTGAATAATTAAATACAAAATGGAAAAATAATTGAAAATAAATAAGTTGTTTAGCTGCGGTCTGTGAAGAATGTACGTTAGTCTTTTCATGCAGATATTTCGGAGGAGCAAATGATTTTGTACCTGGGTGAACTTGACAAAACTAACAGCCTGTTTGGAAGTACCATTATGTTGCCAAACACCAAAAACTTAAGCAGTTTTCTGTGCCATATTTGTGTCATTGCTCAAGTTATGTTAATGACATGGAGTAAAAAGTTCTACCACCACAGATATAGTGAGCTCACACCTATTTTCATCGTATTTGCACAGCAGGACTCTGAAATTGTGGTTGGCAGTGGTCAAGATCACTATTGCTCGTGAGGTTGCAATTTATGCAGATAATGATTGAAATAAGCAAATGGGGGTCTTTTTTTTTTTAAGTGATGTGGTCAGCAGGAGATTTAGTGATAGCTGTAGGTAAAAATGACATATCCGTACAATGCATGAATCGGTACCAGTCAATGCGAGGGACCAGACTAATCGCCTGCGAAATAGACAGGTGAGGTGGACGGGTTTGCGGTCGGTCCGTCCGAGCACACCTGTGAGCACACCGGATGCCCATATACTGCTCGCAACCTAGCGTCATGCTCATAAAACCGGCAAGTTTAACCGGCTCCCATCGTAAATGACCAGCGCCGGTCTTTGAAGTGCACCTAACATGTTGTTTGTAACTAGGGACAAGGGCATGTCGAGATAGAATTACTGTTCCCCCAAGAAATGCTACTGGCGACATCTTTGTTACCTGCATACCTATTTAATCATTACAAATTAGAGCCAGCCAATTTGGCCCTGAGACATAAACTCTGTAGATACCTGTTATCAATAAACCTTTGTTGGTTTAGGTGAGTGGCGAGTCAAAAAAGAATTCATTTTACATCTCCTGGACAAAGCGATGAGCTAAAATGAAAGACCCTCAGCTTAAGCAATGTCAGAAGTACGGTAGTAAAATATGGCTGTTTAGATCATAGGTCCTCGCAAGAATGCACACTGCAAAGTACGCAACTCCCCCTTAATGACCAACTTCGCCTTTCTGGGCTTGTTTTTCTTATCTCTACAAGTTGGAGTTTTTTTTACTAACAAAATTTGCATATTTTTGACTTGTAAGAGTAGAATGAATTGGCTCTATCGGGTGAATATTCTTGTGGAGATAAAGTGACAATGACTGATCAGTTAATATGTCTCCCTCATAGATAGAAGCAGAACCAGCAGTCTGAGGGGATTCTCACAAAGTTGTCAAAATACCAACTGTTTTTTTGTGTTTTTTGTTGTTTTTGTTTTCCTGAAAATTAACACATTCTAATATCAATTTGATTTGATATGTTGTTTTTTTTTCATTCATTTTTTGAATAATTTCATTTTTTGTTATCAATATCTTTTATATCACAATATCAGATGTTGGTCCAGGGGAGGTTTACTAGAATCCCCTATTGATCCTTTAAGGATATCACTTGCTGAATTTATTGTCAAGATAGTAAATAAATTAATCCCAATATTGAAAATCTTCCTGCATTGTTTTAAGAAAATACTTAACCACATATTTTTGTCATTT
This sequence comes from Amphiduros pacificus, assembly GCA_949316495.1. NCBI lineage: Eukaryota > Metazoa > Annelida > Polychaeta > Phyllodocida > Hesionidae > Amphiduros > Amphiduros pacificus. The sequence goes on along the minus strand of OX439008.1, from coordinate 17,861,119 downwards.
CTCATCTATTTTTACTGTTTTCCCCCAATCAGAGCCATGTTATTGATAGAAATAACACAGCAGAGAACAAAGCGAGATACATATTGTAAAGATTAGCTTATCTAAGGGAGCATGCAGTGATTTCATCCATTGCCATCTTACACCTATGCCTTATCTTAGGGAGCATGCAGTGATTTCATCTATTGCTATCCTACACCTTTGCCTGTCTGTCAAGTCAGCCAGGTGTAATTTGTGCTCATTAAAGTATGTATTTAAAAATGATATGTTCATACTTTCTATATCTAAATGTTGAACATTTATTTTATTTTTTTATAAATATTTTTCTTTTAAATGATATGTGAGTCTTTATGATTTGATTGATTTAAGGTTTAGGTGTATGATTTAACTGATTTTTTCACGAGATAATTGTGTGGTGTGGATTATAAGCGCAGGGTGTGGCTGGCGTTGTCTGGGCCTATTAGTGAAGGGGATCAGTGTCAGAAGCACACAGAAAAGCATTGACAGCCGGTGCAATATATCACCAGGGGCTGGGTGCATAGCTACACAATGTGAGGTGCTGCAGATATGAGCGGAAAAAAGTCGAGATTTCTAGCATCATTGGATACCACCCAAAATCCAGAGTGGGAGGGTGATTAGGTGAGAACGTGAGCTCTCATCACCTCACACAAGGTGGCGCCCCCTACTCTTCAAGCCTGCACCCTCCAAGCCGTACCCTCCAAGCCTGTAACCTCCAAGCCTGTAACCTCCAAGCCTGTAACCTCCAAGCCAGTACCCTCCAAGCCAGTACCCTCCAAGCCTGTAACCTCCAAGCCTGTACCCTCCAAGCCTGTAACCTCCAAGCCCGTACCCTCCAAGCCAGTACCCTCCAAACTCGCTGTTGGCTTTACTGAATTTGATTCATGTGGTACCTTGAAATCTCATGAGAAATAGACTATTCCAGGTATGTTGTATATAAAAAAACGTCAACCTCCACCACCAGCAAGGGGCGGGAAGGACATTGACATGCCCATTGTTTAAGTTTATGACGTCATTTTGTAACATTCTGTAGGGCTGCAACTTGTTGCATTGTAGTCATGATAATGACGTCAGACTGCTTGAATCGGACATTTTTTTACCCCAGTACTTCATTGAGCACACAAAACACCTCCAAATATTTCAATTGAATATAAAATTTTGTCTTTTAAGGTGAGCTGTTTGTGCTGTCACATCTTGACCGTGAGACAAGTGCAACATATTCCATCCACATCCAAGCCAGCGATGGGGTGCAAGACTCCGAAGCAGTCATCAACATCCTGGTCACCGACTTCAACGATCAGGCACCTGTCTTTAGCCTCCCATGGTACAGTTTTGACATCATGGAGGATGCACGGACTGGCACCACTGTGGGGAGAGTGTCGGCGATGGACAGCGATGAAGGGCAGAATTCTGACGTGACTTACGGGTTTGCATCCTATTGGGGGCGGGACATGTTCTCTCTGGATCCCAGCACCGGAATCCTCACTCTGATTGGACGACTCGACTACGAACAAGTGAGTAGCAGAAATCAACGCAAATCCTCTGTGAAATCCTCTGAAATATGCAATCTAGAGGAAGCATTGCTGTTTTTAGTATTTTAATTTTAAAACTTATGTAGAATTGAAGACAAAATACTGAATGAAATCAAAGCAGTTTTACAGGATCTTTGATTAAATCAGTTAACATTATAGTTTTATTGATGATTTCATGTATTAGTTTCATTGATGAAAATTGATATATATTCATTTTCTGGTTTGTTCAGTCTTTCAATGTGTGTTCCAAGTAATTTATGAAACTATTGTTTTCTGCAGGAGCACCACTATGTGTTAACACTGAGGGCGCAGGATTCAGGTCCGACACCACTGTCTGGGACAGTCACAGTTTACATGAATGTTGTGGATATCAACGACAACGCTCCGATGTTTGATCCGAGCTCATACAGTGACGAGGTGTGGGAGAACGCCACCATGGGAACCAGCATCCTCACCGTCTCAGCCACCGACACAGACTCTGGTAAGATGACAGGCAAAGTCGGCATCATTCACACCAAGAATTATTATGCCCAAAATGCAGAAAAGCTCAAATTAAGGCCAATTATATAGGTATCCAAACCTATACATCCAAGAATTTGGATGACTAGGGACTTAAGCTTTATTTATTCAAAACATTATATCATAACATATCAAATTTGAAATAAAAACAACCCAAAATGTATAGAATATGAAATGATGAAAAAATTATTTTTACCCGAAGTGACAGCAACCATTTTTCATTTCCATGACCAATGCAAGTTATATTTCTCTAGGTGTCTATTTGATAAACTTTGATAGAGGTCCTGGCCTCAGACTTGATAGCATAAATGTTGCACATACTAAAATAGTGCGAGATGTTTTCTCAATCTGGTCAAATATTATAATCCCCTGGGGCTATTTATCACTGTGGTATGCCACTTCTCATCCCGGACTGAGTCACTAAACCCTGTATTATCTCTTACCACCCCATCCCCTCCCTCTGTAATCTACTACCTGTCATTCATGTCCCCATTTCACGTCAATTTCCCCAGATTGCTATTATGACAAACATAGCATCTGACAAAATTGCAGAAATATTCATATTTATATAGTTTTTTTTCCAGAAATTTCAACAAAACTTATTTGCAATATACTTGTCTTCAAATCCTCTTGAAAATATTTTGAATTTGATGGAGGGAAGGATCATAGAAAAAGCAAACTGTTCGTCACTGACCAAGGAGATCATATTTCCTACACCATGTTGATGGCCATCAAGTAATGATAAGTCATGATGAGAAGTACCACTGTGTACAATCTCGCATAAATATTGTCCTCGATCAATTTGGACATATGATATTTGATAAGCAAGTGGCTATCGACTGTTATAGACTGGGTGAGGCACGTTCTTGACACCTCTATCTACACCAGTATTTTTGTTGATCATCAGACATTTTATTAGGCAACAACATCAATGAAAAGGAATGCACAACCAGAACAAAAAATAAAAAATCCATAGATATTCGGTTACCAGCAAAAACATTTCCATAAATGTTGAAGATCGTTCCATATAAGATATTTGTTACACCTTTTGAATGCATACATCATTTCAAAACAGCACAATATTAAATTTTGATTTCTCTTTCTGAGTCATATTTTTTATCCCAAAATTCTTCAAAGGATGATATCATAGTTGCCTCAAATTTGTAGCAGATGAAGCAAGGGGAATGATAACTAATGTTAAAGTTAGAGCAGCATGTAACCTGGTAACTGTACCTCAGACCACAATGATTAAACCAGGGCTGCAGCCCACAGGGAGGGGACCTGTCCAAATTGGTGCAGGGCAGAGGTGAGGGCACCAGACAAGATAGACATACGGTATCGCTTATGTTAGAACCTCCTTTATGTACGTCAGATAAAGGAAGAGAGAAGACTGACAAACAGCATCAAAAGATATTTATTTGATGTGACGATTACAAAAATATGGATTTTATTGGCACAAGGCATCATCAGGAGTTCAGTAGCAAGATCTCTGATGCCATTTTTTTTCTTTAGCTTGTGGGTAAAGATGGGGGACATTTATTGTATTTAAGAGGATGTGGCATACATTAAATATGTGAATTAAAATTTGTCTTGAAGTCAATTAATGTCAAGGTCAGAATGACTGCAGTAAGTCAGGGGCAGGGGCTCTCTCCCATAGGGACCAGATGTGGACTTAATTTGAATATAACGAGAAGTAATATGAGATAACTGGCCCAAACTGCAGTTTTATATAGATGAAACAAAATAGTGGGGTTTTTTTTCTGAGTTTTTATTGGCGGCCCCAACTCTGTATTGCCACAGGGAAGATAGGAAGAAAATTGCTTTGATTTTCAACAAAAAAGACATGTTAAGTTATTGAAAATGTCACGAAATAATTAGGGTTTAATTTTGAAGTCTTCCAGATGTCTGTTATATCATTAATCATTTTGCTAACAATACCACAAATAATAAGCAATGTTAAAACGTTGCTAATGTCTTTTTCTAGTTTAAAAAAACGTAAGAATGCCAAAATCATAAATTTTCTCAATTCACGATTTTACTATCTTGTTGAAAAGTTCTCATTTCAAGTTCTCATCTCAAATTATAGGTATCAATAGTGCTATCCGGTATAGCATTACTGGAGGAGACAAGGATGGACAGTTTACTATGGATGAAGATACCGGAGTTGTGTACACAGCCAAGGCTCTGGATCGGGAAGACCAAGCTTACTACAACCTGGCCATCACTGCCACGGATAACGCCCAACCGGAAGAACTCCAACTCTCCAGTACTACTCTGGTAGGTGATCTCAAAGAAAACGTAAAGTTATAAGATTAAATAGAGATTTTTAAAAAGGATAAATGTACAAATCTGGAGATGTATTTGAAAATAATTGATAATAAGTTTTGATGCAATGTAATTAAAAATGGCTTTGGGAAATTCATTTCAGGTGAGCATTATTCTTCGGGACACAAATGACAATGCTCCAGAATTTGTGTCATCCAATCAGATCACAGTTATGGAAAACATGCCATCGGGATCGTCCGTTTTCAAGGTGGAAGCGGTCGACAGGGATGAAGGTCGGAACGGATACGTGGAGTACAAGCTGAGGGCCCAGGACGAGCAGATGTTCTCAATCGGACCTGTAGATGGCGTTCTACAAGTTCGAAGTCCTCTCAATCGTGAATCTCAGGACATGTATTCGATACAAGTGATAGCCTCTGATAAAGGCATGCCACCACAGACTTCAACCTCGACCTTGACTATCAAGGTCGGCGATGAGAATGACAATCCTCCAGCATTTAACCCCAAATCTTACCAGAAGACTGTGGCAGAGAACGTCAAAGTCGGAACCAAACTGTTGGTAGTGATGGCAACAGATGGCGACGTCGGTCTCAACGCCGACATCCGCTATTTCATCGTCGACGGTGACGACAATCAAGATTTTTGGCTCGATTCTCACACTGGTGAGGTATACGTACAGAAGCATCTGGATTACGAGCGTAATAAGGTGTACAGCATTAATATAATGGCTCAGGATCAAGGCGAACTGGCCATGATGGATACAGCAACGCTGACCATCACCATAACAGACACCAACGATAACGCACCAGTCTTCATCGACGCTCCCTATGTGGTGTATGTGCGTGAAAACGTGGAGAATTTACCAGTGCATGTGATGCAGATCACGGCCAGAGACGACGACTCGCTCACTTACGCCCGCATTGCTTATACCATTCTGGACGGCGACCGGTCATTGTTCAAGATCAACACCACCTCCGGAGAGATCCTGGCCCAGAAGACTCTGGACAGAGAAGAGAAGGATTCCTACCAGATCATCGTCAGAGCCATGGACTCCGGTAAGAGTTTAACCCACCTCTCTACTGCACTTCATACTGTATACAACACCTCTACTATGAATTGTTAATAGAAATAGAAGATCTGGTTGATTTTTTTTTTTTTTTTTAATTTATTTATTTTATTTTGACAAGAAGTTGTCCACATTGTTATCATCCTCAGTTTGGTGCATAGGACCAATACATGAAACAGTAACGTAACCATCATTGTAAAGAATGTCCAGAATTATGGTTATACCCAGTTTCTAATTGCGTTGAATCAAAAGACATGAAGTTTCACATATAACAGATGAATACATTTAGGTTGTCTTCGTGAGGTGTATCTTGACTTTCTGGCCTTAGATACCAGTCAAGGACGATAAGTGTTGTGGGAAGTGTACAGAGTGTGTGGAGAGGGGACAATTTCTTGTAACAATATTTGCTGTTTATTTGCCCTGCAGAAAATAGCACTCTGGTCTGGTACCCCAACAATGTCCCAATGAGAAGATGAGGGCCAAGAAAGCAGGACTCAACAGAAAAATTATTATTATGGATAATATGTACAAGCTGGATGGTTGATATTATTGTAATTTGATTAGGCCCTCAGTAGTTACAGGAAGTCAGGAATTCACAATTTTTAAAGAATAAAATGACTCAGTTTTGCCATTAATTTGATAATATTTATAGATATTGACATTCTGTTGTTGAGAGAATGTTCAGGTTTGACCCCGGTGGAATGCTCCATATCTGTTATATGTTTTACAAAGTGGATCGGTCAGCAGAGTCAAGAGAGGTGCAGGAATCAGTGGCATGTGTTATTGTGTATTTAGCCTGGGTTGACCAGACTCTCTTGATCATGGAGGCTAGACTCAGCTGATATTCATGTTTGTTCTGTACACATCATTATCTTTAGATACTTCTTCATCTCATTATTGTAGGCTACCTTCATATATACACTGTTAATCTTGTTGTCCACTAGTATATACTGTCTGAAAGCAGCTCAAATTTGTCCACATTTAGTAAGATTTCCATCTTGCTGTGTTACAGGACAGAACTGTTGAGTTATGGACTTTAATCAGTAAACCTATTTCAGTGCAGTTTAATATCCTTGTTTCCTGTCTTGCTTATTATTCTCAGTCATTCTTGAGTATAATTTGACTTCTGATTTGAACAAATAAAACACCTGCCAGAATTTTTACACTGGGCGGCATTGTGGAATTTTGATGAAACACAAAGTGATTTCCCTGAGGAGAAAATGAAAGGTCTGCCTTTGAGAATTATTGTTCCATCAAAAGCAGATGTTAGGGTAAAAGCCACAAAAGGTTGAAGAAAGAAACATTACACAAACTTTGTCACCATTTAAATTTACTTGTGGACTTCTTGCTCTCATTATCCAGTGTGAAAACACTAATTCTTGTAATCGGTGGGGTGAGATAAGGGATTAAAGAATATCAGCTGCTTCATAGTCACAGCATATGTAACATCCTTTCTTTATTGTGTTCATCCTATTTTCTGAGCTTGTAGTTTTACTGAATGCTCCCCACGATGTGTTGCCATTAGGGATTAAATGACTGCTCCCTGGAGACCAGAAGTTTTTTGTTCTGATTTTGCTTGAGCCATTCATTCATTCTTCACATTTGTACCTGGATATTATCAGGGGTGTTCAAACAAATATTGTATTTTATTATACTTTATACAGGTTTTTTACAGCATGATCAAAGTTGAAAAAGAATGTTTCTGTTGCTAAGTAGTAGAAATGACAGGAAAGTTAATCTTTTCTAAAATTTGTAACCCTAAACAGGGTTTAAATCAAAGATATGATAATGTTAGCCTGATATGATACTTTATGAAATCAAATAAGTATTAACATTTTAAGCTATTGAACGGGAGTTATATACCGATAGATAGATTAATTTTTATTGCAGAATGACATTGTTCAGACACTATACCGAAAGAGAATCAAGTAGTTCTAGAAATGGTAATTTCTTGATCAAAGCAAACTGTACTTTGTGCTTACCTCTTACCTTAATGGTATTAAGATGGTTTTTATATGAGTTGGTTGATTGGAGACCCCTGGTGGTGGTCAGTCTGGGGCTGGACCACTGGCAGAGTGGTCACAAAGGCCAGGTGAGACTGTCACTGTTGTGTCCGAGCACAAGTCAGCTGTATGCTCTCAACACAAAGACTTGCAAAGGTGATGATTTCAAAGCCTGTTTGCTTTTCATCAACCCAATCACCCAAACTTTAGCATATCGGTCTGAATTAGCTGTCTGTCACACCGAAGTATTGAACAAATCGTAGGTCTGGGATTGCTGAGTCTTTGTTTCGTGAACTTTGATCCACGTTCTCCATTGAATCGCAATATCTTAAACAGTCCGGCGTGAATTGAATGATTGGTTGTTGTGTGCTTTGACAAATTAAAGACTGCCTGATACAAATGGCCCAAACAAATAGAAATCCTATATTTTCTTTTAATTATCAAGGGGATTGAGTTGTTGTGTTTATTGCAAGGAGAGGAAATTTAGTTTCTACCATTTTTTTCTCTCTCTGACTGGCAACATATTTTGAATTTTATTTGTGTTCAAAATTGATCAGGTAAAAATAACAGGTCTTCTCAGTTACAAATAAAAAAGACATATCAAAAATGATGGGTTTAGATTTTATGTTTTTATACAATACCAAAGACAGTAAATGTCTTAATTTCTTTAAAAAAGTGAACTTTATGATAAACTTTGGTCATTAATTATGATCTGTCTCTCCTAAAAACAGAGATCTCTAAAGATAACACTTTAGTAAATGTTTTGATTAATATGCCAGGAGATCGTGTTCCTGATAGCACATCAATTTCAAAATGTTTTTTTGAAGGTATATTCTGTGGGCAAGAATATCAAAGTATGTGACCAAAAATGCAGCAAAATTTATAGCAGAGACACTGTGGAGTTGTCTATGTCTGTGTCTTTACTGCAGAGATGACAAGTATGTTGATTGGAATGTCAGGGAAACAACCAGTGTTGTTAGACAAGGCCAATTGTGAGGTCATAGATCAGACAAGGTCGTCCCAAGGTCAGACTCCCACCTGACCACCCAGTTGACACCCAGGGGGCACTGTCCGCCTCCCGTTGCTCAGTACTTTCTGAAGATGTTTTAACTTCCTTACTATCTTCAATAATATCTTGGCAACAAATAATGTTTGCTTTCATATCATGGAAGGTTTCTTGGCGAGTTAGACCAAAGGTCATTATGACCCTGGGGAGAACAAATTTTGCCCTTCCACCAAAAGGGCCTCAACGGGGCAACAAGACACAGATGTGACCAGGGGGTAGAAAAGGGGTTGGCAGAATAGACAAATTATATTCACACTTGCCAACATGAAAGCAAATACATGTGGCTCATAAGAATCATCTTCTTTATTGCAAACATCAGTGCTGGGCAGGTCCTTTTTTATGATCCATGGGAAGATATGATGGTGACTTTTGCAAACTTTTCCTTGGTTTGAAAGTTTGCCATATTGATGTTACCACTTCCTGACAAGTCAGTCCATCACCTTCATGCACAAAGCATGTGAGATTCTCATCTTACAGGAGATTCTCACCTGACACGAGATTCTCACCTCCCATTGAGATTGATATGTTTCCATATCTGTTTGATTTTTTTCTTCTTTTTTTTTCATTCCAAATAAATCATACTGAAAAAAGAGAAGAAGTTGTTGGTGTTCTGAGAGCATTAAGGCCGCTGGATCAAATTAGAAATGTTTGGAATGATACAGGGATAGGGGTAATTTGAAGCTGGTGAGGTTGTCGAAAACTAACAAGATCCTGGGTATAAAATCAACCTGGCTTTCTTCCACAAGGAAATTGGTCCCAGACATACAGTGTTGAGGTGAAATGTTTTTATTTTCCACAGGGATATCTCTCTGCTTTGTCCATTTAAATGTCAATGGATTAGTATATTTTATATTTGTATATATCACAGCTTTGCGATGTATTGCAATTAAATATATTTGTTGAGTTATTCAAGAGGTCAAATTGCTCTTCTAAATAGTGCAGCTCAAGGGACTACAACATGTTATGCCAGAGATAGACTGAATATTGGCAAAACATGAAATGTTTTCTTACCAAACATTTCAACTTCATTAAGTCTATCCATAGCGAGTTGGAGTCGGAGGGACGGTTTCTATGGAGTCTTCCACCTATCCCGGTACAGACTGATAGATTCCTGTACCAGCTGAACTCGGAGAGTAAATTTCTGAAAGAGAAATTAAAGTTGTTGAAAGGTTTATGATGGGGAATTGATGAAAAAACCACACGTCTGGAAAGAATGGCACCTTAACTGGTGAGAATGATTGGAAATATCATTGAGACTAGAAAATATCTCTCATTGTCAGGATGGAATTATATTTGGGAGATGAAAACAGAGAGCATATGTCATTGATGACAGTATTATAACACGTGTCATAAAGCAATGTAATATTGAGTTCATGAAACTGTTTCATCTACAAAGATTTATGTTTTATATTCTGGATAAAGCTTGAGTATGAAGATGGTACTGTCAAAAAAAAAAGAAGATTGGCAGAGATGGGTAAAAGTTGTTGCAAATGTGTGTCAAGTAGTCAAGTAGCATGATCTGTGACCTAGTTGGGTCATCACTAAACATGCGGCATCTTACTGCATGGGTCACATAGTAATATATTTAAACTTTCATTTCCTTCTATCATAAAATGAACAGTACTGACATCTGGAGGAGAAAGTAGTCATAAAGAACAAACCAACATTGCATCCATTTCCCCGGCAAGATCCTTCAACATTGTTGATATATTTCTCTACAGGGATTTTTTGTCAAAGAAATGTCGGGTAAAAAAAGACATATTTGGGGTGATTTTGATTGAGGATTTGACATAAGAGAAGCTTGACTTGTGTAAAGTTGGGTCAGGTATGTTGAAATACTAGTCAATCCATCATGGCACGATTACCGTGCATTATGGGAATGCAAAAAAGGTCACGACCTTTGCAAGTGGCAACAATGCTTTGACGAAATAACAAAACCCATGTTACAAGCACTTACACGGCTATACACAGTAATATTATACAGGCATATTATAAGCCCAGGATTGAAACCATTCTCGGGAGGTATAGATGTTCTATAATGATCAGAATACATAAATACATGGGATCGGAGGGGATCCCAATAGGGCCGTGATTAAGTGGGGAGCTCTACGTTGTGACTGGCCAATTATTGAGACTTTTTGATATTCAATATAGCTTACTTATAGGTGCAGGCAAAAGTGACAACCAATTTATCATTGCCAAATATTTTCAGGGGCCTTTATGTCTCTGATAAAAGATACAAAATGTAATGGTAGACTTTCTGTCAGTTCTCAGACATTGGGTTTTGTATACTCACACCTAAACTGAGACATGGGAAAGAAAAGAAAAGAAAAAAAAGTCTTTACAAGTAAAGAGGGGATTTAAGACATTTTCAGTAAAACATCCTAATTTTGCAATTTTAAACTTTAAGTTTGGTGCATTTGATCAAACTATGATTTAGAACGGTAAAGTGAGAGAATTTGTGAAAGAGATCAGTCACAAATGTCCCGTGACTTTGCGAGATGAATCTGCTTATTTCTGTTCAGGGAAATATCCATCATAATCCAGGAAGGCTCAGCAGGTTGACTGCAGTGTCTGGTCTAGACCATTTCTTGCCTAATCTTTCATATTAATATCTCACACATGTTTCATGCTCTCTGTTAGTGAACCCTGAGACACAGAGACAGAGAAAGGCTTTACAAAGGAGGAAAAACAAGTAAAAACATGCCAGCGAGATTGAAAGAATATTTCATAGGAAATCAGAAAATTATCAAATAAATAGAAAACTTATGCCAGCCATGTATTTTTACACAAAGCTTGTGTTGGGCTTTCTGATCTATTAGGTGTTTATACTGATGTGAGACGGTGTGGGATTTCCATCAGTTTTTTTTAATGTCATATCAGCATTAGGGTTCACTTGGAGAGAAAATTATAAGTGCCTCAACAGTGTTCAGGACACCAGGTAAGCTAGGGAGGGAGGGATGGTTATATTATAGAAACAAACTAAATGAGGGTAAACGGGACAAAAAACAAACTCCATAATCTGGGTTTCACCAGTTTTATAAAATGCAGTACTCTGGAAAATGAAAAATAATCTGCATGGGGAGGGGTAAATTGCTTGGGGGTTAGGGGTGAAGTGTTTTGGGGTGGGAACTGAGTTTGGTATTTATAATTATCCTTAGCTGTATGTACAGTTCAATATTATGAATTCTGAGTAGCGAATGTATCAATTTGGTAGTTATCAACATAACCGTGTTTGATACGAGATCGTTTGCCTTGATAAAGATTTGTGTATAATGCATGCAAGTATCTGTTAGGATAATTAGAATGTGTCTGGTATGTTAACCGGGGTATAAGTTAGGGATTAAATGCTTCACAGTGTTTCAAAGAGACCAGAGTTTCTGCCAAGTTCATCCAAACAGAAGCTTATAGATCTACACAAGACTTCTCAGGAGGAATTATACTAATCTGCAGAGAGGTTTCATTTTTTAATCCAGGGAGGGACAAGGTCAGGGATGGGGCAAGTTGTTCAGAGTCAAGCAAGGGTCAGTCAGTCTGACCAGTGCTGATAGGAGAAACAGTTGAACATTTGGTTTTCTGCTTTTTATCAAATAATAGCGATTCCACATGTTTCAGGATGGATGTTGCCATAATTCATAAGAAATTGATAAATTTGCAGTGCATGCTACCTGGATAAGTTTTATTAAACCCTCGGGTATCTTCACAGGGTAGTTTGCCCTTGCTGCCCCTATTCACCCTCCAGTGCTGCCCCCTAGTGGTGACTAATAGTGACAGGGACTGATGAGTTTCGGCAGCTTTGGATCATTTGTCATTTTCATGCTTTGACAAGCAGAACATTGGGGTCTTTAACATTAGAAATATCACGACAAATATAGGAAAAATATTATTCCAAAGCCTTTGATCATGTGTTTTTGAGCATGTTTTGTTACTCTCTTTATAAAAGCGTGGATACCATATAGTTGAGATGTAACATGACATGACAGCTATAATGTGTGAGAAGTATTGGAAGGTTCCTGGTCGTGACCCACCTCTTGGACGCCAATATATACACAAGTGATATCTCACATACAAAAGATGCAGCATTTTTTTGGCGAACTTCTGAGTTCTGGGCAGCACTGCTTTAGTAACCACTTAATTACTTGGGAACACACAGTATTCTCACTACAAGATTCTTATTTGAATTATTTTTTTTACGTGGGTTTTAAATGTGGTTGATATTGGCAATATGTTAATGGGTGGAGTTACCTGGAATGCAGCCATTTTGTTATTTGTTTTCACCAGTCTGTGCCAAACTTCTATATGGTCATGCATAAACATGACGAAAATAAAGGCTTATGTGACTCCGTTTGGTCATGGATGAGTGGTTATACCTTTTTTATTCATGGATATAAACTTCAATGTATAGTTTTACATAATATGGTCATGTGACCACCCAATGTGACCTCATTTTTTACTTCCTGTGCGTGACCACATAGAGACTCAAATTGAACTAATAACTGCTCAGTGCTACTGGTCTGACAAATTATGTGTGGGTTTTGATATATTACCACAGATGATATTTACTAGTTCCCACTTCACTCAGCAGTTTAATAAACATAGAATAACCTGTTTTTGGCATGTATTTTCCGAATTTCATAATCTTTTCACTTTTTTAATAAACATCACCAGGACTTGAAAAAGATGCTGTTAACGTGTGAGATACTGATATAATTTACAAATGTAAAAAAAGGTAAAAAATGTAAAGAAAATGATTAAAACTCCATGGCCAAAATTCTCATTTATTCCTTATTTGAAGTAAACACGATAGTAATCACGCTTTTAGACTCATCAAATCGAGCTGAATCTAATATATACTTTTACTCTGATTCATTATCCTGATGACCAGTGATTGTGAAAGTTCTATATAACATTGCTGTAGTGTCATTTATAATGATGCCATTTGTCAGTGTTCACCTTTTATACTGTGGTATCATCATTATGATACGGTGATGACAGAGATATGAATACCTGCTGCATATTGCAATGTGATTGGGATGAGATGCAGATAATAGAAACCATATATCTCCCTAAAGCTTTGAGGATTTCAGATCAAGCGGATCAAGGGATGATGGATAAACACTTTGTGTAATTATTTGGCTGGGTCAGGGATACAGTGAACTGTTCATTGAGCCTGGAGTTTTAATACTGAAGCTGGGTACTAGATATGAGAGTGGTCCCAAAAGTTCAGGAGCTGGTAGAAGCACAGGTTTCCAGAGAGTGTAAGTCCCCAGCCCTTTCGGTCTCTGCCCTATACACTAAATACCTATATAGAAGTAGTGATGGTGCTGGCAGTAAATGGCGCTCTGGCTTCCTATGGTAGAAGTGGGTGGTTCCTGTGGCAGGTGGAATGTTGAGCCTGGTTTCACACTTAGGTGTGACAGCTTAGCGCAAACATGCGCACACCTCAGGGAGGAGATAGAACAACAGGGCGTGTTTGTCTAGCACCTTACCCACTCGGCCACCTGATACACCAATGATAGCTCACACCCTCTCGCACCCTCTTCTCTGGACATGATACAACGTGCCAGCATCCTGAACACCAGTATCCTTAGAAGTATTCTGGAAAGATGCAGGGAGTGTTGTGTTGAAATTTATCTTGATATTTCCGTCACATTTCACCAGTGACACCTAGGGGGCTAACTTTACTCATCAGGGGGCAGCACCCACAGACATTTGAGAGTGGTCAAATATTTGTTTGTTAATTGACACAACTTTTGCTGCAAATCTTCACTGTCAGAATGCTTATCCTGCCTATTAGTCCAGAGGTGTCTGGTTTCCCGTTGCTTCAAAATCTGACATGTGCAAATAATTCTGATCCTTGATCCAAAATTAATGTTCCTGGATTTTGTATGGAGGGCACAAGAGCAATCTCTCCAGCCCAGAATCATACGAAACATGTAAATGAGATTTTTCCTGGTTCTTGATAGCATATTTCTTGTATTAAGCAACATTTTAGGTGATGTTTCAGATGTTTCCATTTGAAATTGTGATATAAAATTGTGAATATATATATATATATCAGTCCATATACTGTATTTTACATTAAGTGATTTTATCATTTCAGGATTTCCACGTTTGTCCAGCACGAGCTCAGTGACCATCCTGGTGGAAGACGTCAATGACAACACTCCAGTGTTTGATCGGGAGCACTACGAAACAAAAGTTGCAGAGAGCGGGACAATGACACCAGGATTCCTGCAGGTCCATGCCACAGACGCTGACGATGGACCTAATGCCCAGATCAGGTAGGCAAATATACAGAGAGAAGATGCTGATGCAGGGCTTGACATTAGCACTCGCTCTGAAAGTTTATTTTAGCTTCTGGACCAGTATGGGCCAGTAGTTTTAAAATTCTACTGGCCCAGACTTGACAAAATGGCAATTAACTGGATTTGATGGCAGTCTACATTTTTGGGCCAGTAATCAAAATTCTTAATGCCAAGGCCTGTGATTTAAAGATATAATATATGTTAATTTATTGATTGTTTAAAATAACACACTTTCTAAAATGATCTTGTGGAAGCAATATTCTGGCGAGGTCATTTATATGATGCATACTACAGTATTAATAGCATCATTTTGGATCGGAAAAGTGTAAGGTCCCAGACACGAGGAGCCTAAAAAGGCCAGATGTACAAAAGACCTGTGGTTTTTTAGTTGATGGTGGTTTGGCACTTGATGTTTGCTCCACCCCACCCCAGCTTGTGTTTCTATCGGTTTTGTAAAGCAATGAAAAAGGTTTACAAACAAAACATAGCAGACATCTCCACCAGAGGGCACAGCTGTCTCCACCAGAGGGTGCTGAAGTATTGGAGACAATTGACTTTCTCCTTCAGAAGTTCAACATTGTGTTGGTCTGTCTGGTTCAGTTCTTTAAACAAATATTAAGTGCTTCTTGAAAATATTAAGTCCCTCTGCCTAGTGCTTTTCCAAAATATATTAATGTGGGACAAGCAAAAGAATATTTTGAGCACACATTGAGGACTTTTATTGCCAATGTTTCCAAACTAAGATTTGATGATTCCAGTTTATAACATAAAATTTTGTCGGTTTTTTCCCCCACATTCACTCCCAATTAGTGTAGAGATTTTGGTCATGGCCCAAGCAGGTGTCACAGAAACTAGGTCCAATGGAATACGGGAAAAATTATTCCTAAACATGCAACCCAAACCTGTTTATGAACCCATTTATTTCCAAAACCATTTTGTATGCAAACAAATATAATGGTCTTGACCAAATGGTGGTCACTACAATTTAGTCATCAGGTATTATCACCATATGTATCACCATAGTAACTGTCATAAAGATTTAAAAAAATTAAAACCCAATTTTTATTTTGGACAAAGAATAGCCTGAGCTGAGGATGTGTGGGGGCGTGAAGTATTGTATGAAGATGATGGGCAGTTATAACTTCAGACAGGCCACATGCTTGAAATATTTTGCACTAATTGCCATCAAACATGACATCTTGAGACCTGTATACATAGATGCTTCCAATCTCATTGTAATTTCTTTTTTTTTTTTTTTTTTTTTTTGAACAGAAAAATATGTACCTTGTAACTTTATAAATTATTCCAGTTAAAGTTGTTAGACAAGATATGAAGAAGAAAAAAAAGATGATTACCATAAGTCTGACCAGGGCCCAGGTTTTAATATGGCGATTTATATTTTGATGGTGATTTACAAGCAATTTGTCGGAGATTGTCCAACACAGACAGACAGATGAGGGTCTTTCTTTTGCTCATTCGAGTGCAAATTTTAAGACAATAATGAGGCAGATAATTTCATAAAGAGATGAAGGTTCTGACATTTCTTTGTCTGACAACAAGAGTACAGAATGTTGTAATTTGAAGTTTTGAACAGAATCCATTAAAACTCAAAAACTAATGTGTTGCACAAAATTCAGAATTATGATTTTACCAAATTTTGTACAACATTGTTTCAGAAAAATAGTCATATGTCATATGTAAATTCTTGAAAATTTCGGAAAATCTTTTTTTGTCCAGAAATGATTTTCAAAGAAATTGGCATAAAAAAATCTAAGATGTCACATGTTGATGGCCAATTGTCTTGCTCCATTGTCTCATCGCCGTGGTTACAGTCCTGGTAACAGTTACATGCTAGGAATTGTTCCGCGTTATTTGCCTGGGATCCAGAGCATGAGATTCACCCGATAGTGGACGTAACATGTGCCAGACATGTCATAATGCTATATAGATATGAAGTAGACCGCGATGAATATTGTTATAGTTTAAAGTATTCAAGTATGTTACGGTACCTAATTATGCTAACATCAAATACACTGTAACTGCATTATTCAGCCATTAAAACTTCACAGAAAAAAATTATTGTGTATCTTCAATGCCTCATAAGAATATTCTTGTGAGGTATTGTTATCTTGCAGTGATAATTTCGTGAGATTATATGAATGCATTTAGCATAGAAGGCTTTAATGGGCATGTCTATTTCCACTAATTAGTTAATGTGTGGAGGGAATCTGTGCACTATCTATTTATGTAATAACTTGCTTTGGTTGCATAACTTGACCTATCACATCTCAAGTTCAGGAGGTCTCATGACTTAATGTATCAGCGTATGTAGATTGGAGATCTAAATCCAAGTTTATCTTTTTTTTATTATTATAATCAAACTAATATGTTTTAAAAGAATTTTTTTTTCTTTATACAGGTATGCTCTGGTTCAGAACCCAAGCAACCGTTTCCTGATAGATGGCGCCACAGGTTCCCTCTCTGCATTGTCCTTGGACCGTGAACAGCAGGACAAATATGAGTTGGTTGTCATGGCAACTGATGGAGGACTTCTGTCTAGGAGCAGTACTGCCACAGTGACAGTCATTGTCACAGACAACAACGACAACCATCCTCAGTTTACAGAGACGGACAAAGAATACACCACATTCATCCGAGACCCCACCAGAGCAGGTCAGTTACATGGAATTTAACAGATAGCGACTGATATTCCTTACATTTATCGCGACTGATATTCCTTAAATTTATAGTGACTGATATTCCTTTAAAAAATAGTTAAATGTGGATAAATCTAATTTGTGAGTGGAAATTGATATATGTAATGCACTAGTGCCACCTGGTGTGTAGATTGATACCTAAATGAATGTGATGAGTATATCCAACATAAACTTTCCACAACCTTAGAACTACTAATCTATGTGAGCCCTTCTCGCGATGATGATATTAAATCTAAACTTTCCATGTAAAAGAAACTGATAACATGATTAGAAGCAAAAGAATGACATCTGCTTAAGAATGGACTTGGATAAAGATGAAATCTAGATTAGAAACATAAATAGATGACATTGAACATTTTGCAGGTCGTTTTGTGCTGGGAGTAACAGCAGTGGATCGAGATATTGGTCCGCATGGAGACGTGGGCTACAGTGTGTTTGGTACAGACATGTCCAGCTTTGAGATTAATTCTGACACTGGCGTGATCACAGCCAAGCGAGATCTCAGTGGTAGCAGAAGCTACACTTTCAGAGTTAGGGCCACAGATAAGGTGAGTAAAATGATAAAAAAAGTTTTAATTTGAATATTTTCATATATTTTAGTGCAGAATAGTGTAACAAACGAATTTTGTTTTAATTTTATTTGTGTCATTTAAGACATTTTTACATTTAAACGAATATTGATTTTACGTATTTGGTTGCTGTTTCAGGGTCAGAATCCATTGTCGGATGAGGCGACAGTGCAGGTGTCGGTGCTGTCGAGCACCATGTCCGGATTCCCGGTATTCCAGGGAGGCGAGGATACGTTCACTCTGGCAGAATCTACGGGCGAGGGCCACACAGTGTCGACAGTGTTTGCCTCCACGCAGCGAGGAGGCGTGGTGATTGCATACAGCATCGCCGGCGGAAACATCGACCAGACGTTCGCCATCAACCAAAACGGCCAGGTCTCAGTCGCCAAACCCATCGATCACGAAAAGGCAGACTTTTACGAGTTGTGGATCGAAGCCAAGGATAACGGGAACCCCCAGTTGTCAGACTTCATCAAATTCGAGATCACGATTCTAGATGAAAACGATAATTCGCCTTCTTTTGAGAAGAATTATTACTCGACGAGTGTGACGGAAGAAGAGGCGGCATTGGTCAGTGTGATACAGGTGACCGCCACCGACCTGGACACTGGAGATAACGGACGCATCACATACCGACTGGCCTCCGGGAATACCGGAAATGCCTTCATCATTGATTCTACCACCGGTCAGATTCAGACTAACATTAAGCTCAACCGAGAAGCAGTGGAGAAATACTCGCTGGAAGTGGAGGCAGTGGATCACGTAAGAAATATAAAATATTTCTATTTTATGTAAGGAAAATATGATTTGTGTCCAAAATATTGCATCCCATTTAGACGTTAAGTGAGACATCTCGTGTATGTTAAAATTATGTGCAAAATTATTGGGTTTCTTTTCTTGTCCTCTTTCATTTTTAATGTGAAGAAAAAACGAGAAAGATGTTTTATTTGCTTTTGTGGACCTTGCAGGGTGAGAAGCCTCGGACAGCCACAGCTGTGGTAGATGTGATAGTTCAGGACAAGAACGACGAACCACCAAACTTCAAACAACATTTCTACACTCACATACCAGAGAACTCTCCGGTGGGTTCCTTTGTCTTGAAGATCACCTCGACCGACGCAGACATCGGCGCTAATGCAGTTCACACCTACGGCTTCACTCAGAACCCTGGCTACAAGTTTGCCATTAACCCAGATACGGGTGAGGTGACGGTGGCTGGCGTGCTGGATTATGAAAGCAAAGCAGAATATACACTGAGAGTCTCAGCCAATGATAAGGCTTACAACAGTGAGACCACCGTGTCCATCTATATCACGGACATCAACGACAATGCTCCTGTGTTCGAATCCAGCTCGTACGTGTTCAGTGTGGTGGAGATGCAGAACGTGGGACTGGAGGTCGGACAGGTCTCGGCTCAGGACTGGGACTCTGACAGCTCCAATGCTGAGGTATTTTACATGATGAAAACGCCCACCAAACTCTTCATGCTGGAAACAGAAACGGGTCGGATTCTCACGCGGCAGAGTCTGGAATACAAGCAGTCCGGGAACGGACCGTCTCCGGAGAATGTCCAGAAACTGACGATCCTGGCGATGGATCGTGGCGAGCCTCCAATGTCCAGTGAAGCCCAGGTCACCATTAATATCCAGGCAGCCAATAAGAATGCTCCAGAGTTTGGCCAGACAAAGTACGTGGTTGCTGTCGCTGAGAATGCTGCAGTGGCCACAACTGTGACCAGCTTAACAGCTAGGTGAGCAAAACAGACCTTTTCTAGATTTTAGTTTTATGAAAGATTTAATGTTATGAAAATATATATTTAATATTATGAACATATGGAGTAAATGTTATCATTCCTTGAGAAATCAAACTGCCTGAATTATGGAAACTGATGAAAAACAAATTGTCATGAATTGCAAATGCAGGTTTAATTAAAAACTTTAAAAAAATTATTTAAAATTGAGAATTAATTAAGATTTTTTTAAGACTTAGAAATCTATGTACATCAGGAATTTATTTTTCCTTTTATTTATGCAGTGATTTGGATGGTGGAGATGATGCTGAGGTTGAATACACAATACTCAGTGGAAATGGAACTACATTATTTGATATGAACAAATCAACAGGTGAGTCCTGGGGCATTGGTCCATATTAAACTGCTCCATATATAAAACAAAGGTTAATTTTTCATCCCTGAAAATTTGTTTCAAAATAATTTGAAATAGTTCTCATAAAACACAGATAGTTAATAAAATATATCTATTGTTAGTCTATTTGTAAAAATTATGAAATCTTCAAACTTAATGAAATAACTGATAAAAAATTATGAAAAATCAAAAATGATAAAATCACTCATCAAAAATTATGAAATCACTCGTCAAAAGTTATAACAATTCTTTGATAATGTTTTCAGGTTTAATTACCGTAAGCAGTTCTCTAGATGGCGCTGAAGGACGTAATTATCAGTTAGTGATCAAGGCTAGCGATCAGGGCACACCCACACTGTCAAGTACTGCCACTGTCATTATCCAGGTGGCGCCAGTTAACTTCTATGTGCCACAGTTCACCGGAAGTGCTCAATCATTCCAGAGGACCATACCGGAAAACCAGGCTCTGGGTGTGTCCATTGCCAGAGTCAGTGCCACAGATGAAGACCAAGGAACAAATGGCATGGTCTCCTACTACATCACCGGTGGCGACCCCAAGCAGCAGTTTTCTGTCGACGAAAGTCAGGGAGTTCTCTTGCTGGAGAAGGCTTTAGATTATGAGGAAACCAAGATTTACTATCTGAACATGACGGCAAGAGATCGTGGCTTAGTTCCGCGGGAGAAAACTCGTCTGTTCACAGTGTTCGTGACAGATGTCAATGATAATGCCCCACAGTTTGAGAGCACCCAACTGGATGCCTTTGTCGAGGAGAACTCCCCCAGTGGAACAATAGTAGTCAAGGTTGAGGCTAGAGATATAGATACCTCCCCTAACGCCATAGTGGAGTATTACGTGACAGGGAATGTCAAAGCCATGGACAAGTTCAGCATTGATAAGGATTCTGGCATTATAACGTCACAAGGTGCCATAGATTATGAGAGAGACACAGAGTATAAGCTGTCGTTAAAGGCTCTCAACTCCGGCCGGAGTCTGAGCGGAACCACAACCGTCAACATCCACGTGACCGGAGAAAATGAGTATGTGCCCGAGTTTGAGCAGGAGGTTTATCAGTTCATAGTGAGCGAGTCTGCGAGCACCGGTCAGGAGCTGGGAGCGGTGAAAGCCTCGGATGATGACGCTGGCGTAGATGGTGAAGTGTACTATTACCTGGTGGGCGACAGCAACCTGCAAGGATTCTCAATAGAGCATGAAACCGGTATGATCTACGTGTCCGGTCAAGTGGACCGCGAATCCGTAGCCCAAGTGGTGCTGACTGTCATGGCTAAGAACTGGGGGCCGATCCGTGGCAATGATACGAGCACGTGCCAGGTTCAGGTGATGGTGAGAGATGCTAACGATCCTCCTCAGTTCACAGAAACCACCTACGAAGCCTACGTTCAGGAGAACACTGCATCTGGCACCTCCGTCATTCAAGTCTCAGCCATTGACAACGACCTGCAGTCGGAGTTTCGCAACTTTGAGTACCGCATCATGGGCAGTTCTATCTTTACTGTGAACTCGCAGTCGGGCTGGATCAGTACATCCCGCAGCCTGGACCGAGAGACGGTGCCGGTACACAACATCACAGTCATAGCAACGGACAGCGGCAACCCACCTAAAACAGGTAAATATCCACTGGAAAAATTGGAAAATTCTTCAATTTTCATTTTCCTCCCTTGGATAATTAAAATATCATTTTACTCATTTCGGATATTGCTTAACTCTATTTTTCTCCTAAGAAATGTATATAAATATTAGTAAAAAATTGTTTTTGAAATAAAGATCTGTATTTTTTAATTTTAGGAACTGCAACAGTGAAGGTTCATGTGGAAGATGTCAATGATAATGGACCATACTTCATTCCGTCAACACCAGAGGGCATTGCAACAGAAAATACAGAACCCTACCATCAGATTGTAGCTAATTTGGTACCTTTGACATTTGATCTGGATCTGTCACCCAATAGGGGACCATATCAGTATCAGCTCATAGATCACATAGACAAGTTTGATGTCGGGTTGACCTCTGGTCTGGTTCAGGCCAAAGTCAGGCTGGACCGTGAGATGGTCCCCGAATATAGTGTCAATCTTAGGGTCACCGACAACGGAAGCCCCAAAATGACATCCACATTGGAATTGAAAGTAGTGGTTACAGATGAGAACGACAATCCTTCTCGGTCACGCCCTCTGGAGGTGATTGTATTGGCTTACGATGGACAGTTCCCAGGTGGCGTGATCGCAGATGTACGTCCTCAAGACCCAGATGTTGTGGGCAGTTATGGCTGCAGCATAGTGCAGGGTGATCTGTCCATATTTAGTATTCCGAAGAAGTGCGCTTTAAGCACCGATTTAGTTTTCAATGGGCAACAATATCGCCTCAACGTAACCGGATCAGATGGAGTGCATCCAGCAGTCAGCTCCATCATAGAAGTAGGGTTCCAGCAATTTGATGAAGGTGCAGCTGAAAATAGCATCATGGTGCAACTAGAGGGCACCACTGCCAGTGAATTTCTGCAGACCTCGTACAAGAAGTTTCTGGCCTCCGCTCAGAGTTTGCTCAAGGTGGACATTGTGTTGTTTGGAATGGGGGACGTGGATGACGTCACAGAGCTCTTCTTGTCAGGGAAGCAGACAGACGACAGCTACCTGTCACAGAGTGGTCTAAGCCTGGCACTCCAAAACAACAAAGCCAGCCTGGAGATTCAGTCAGGTATTACTATAGAGGAGATCAACTATAACCCATGCTCGGAGGATCCGTGTTTGAATGACGGGGAATGCACAGCGACGATTGAGATCCATGAGGATGACGTGCGAGTCGTTGATAGTCCAGCTTTAGTTTTCACTGGTCCCCGAGTTGCCCAGAAAGCCAAGTGCATCTGTGCTGAAGGATTCTCCGGTGACACATGTGAGATCCCTACCAATCGCTGCGAACAGAACCCGTGCAAAAATGGTGGCACGTGTCTCGGCCAATCTGGAAGCGTCTTCACCTGTTCCTGCAGTCCTGGCTGGAGTGGCTCCCTCTGTGAACAGGATATTAATGAGTGCACGTCAAATATGCCATGCAAACACGGTGGAAGCTGTAGCAATACCATAGGCTCCTACCGGTGCCAGTGTCCGGAAGAGTTCTCCGGTCCGAACTGCGACAACAGCGTAGACTTCTGCACCTCCTCCCCGTGCCAGAACGACGGCACATGCATACCACAAGCCGCAGGGTACACCTGCACCTGTAAGTTCGGAGTGCAGGGGACAAACTGCGAACAGACGAGCCGAGGGTTCCATACCCTGTCCTACATGGAGCTGCCTCCAGTACTGGATGACAGACACAACAGTATCATCCTTGAATTCTCCACCATTAGCCGTAATGCTCTTCTACTGTACAGCATGCTCCAGGGTAGCGGCGAGTTCGTGGCCCTGGAGATCATCGACGGGAGAGTGAGGTTCAGTTTTGCCTTGGGGTCGGGTTCTGCCATCTCTCGCCTCACGGTGCCCATGAATGTCGCCACCGGAAGCTGGTACAAGGTCCAGGCACAGAGGAATAACAATGTACGCACCACAGATAATATTTAGTTACTTTAGAAGAATGCTTTAAATTTTATATTATAGCATATATTATTTTGCTATAGACAAGATTATTTTGAGTCAAATATGTGTAATAATCATGATGAATTCTGATCTTTTATTCTTGAAAACTTAAGCCATATATTTTTTTTTTTCAATTTAAAAGTTTACGCCATTTTAGATCATACAGTAGCTTGTTTTGGTGATAATTTTTTTTTTCAATTTTAGATAGAATATATGACATTTTATTTGTTTGTGTATAACTAATGGGTTTTGGTTGATGGATTTTAGGTTGGAAGGTTGATGGTTAGCGAGTGTCCCACATCTCAGACCACCTGTAACTCGTGTCTGCAGGGAGACCCACAGTGCTCCGCCTACGATGACTCCCAGTCCTCACAGTACGTACAACCCAATAATACTCTTGCCATTTTTTCACAATCTTTTCCATTTTCTGGTGTTTACATTTTAATTCTTAACACTTTTCCTCCAGGAAAATTTGATTATACTGAAAAAGGAAAAAAAAATTTTACAATTTTTTTTTTATTCGATTTAAAGAAAAGACTCTTTGTAATGCTAGAATATTATGATTTGAATTCACATTATGCATGTAATTCAGTAGCCTTTTTATGTTATTTCCAGGGTGTTGAATATGGGTCCTTCCAGTCTGTTAACACTGGGTGGAATTCGTGATTTCTCACTGATAACACAGAATCCAGGCCAGGTAAACTCGCATGACTTCGTGGGATGTATGCGGACTGCCGTCATTGAGAACGTAGACCTACTGTACAACCAGGCACGTGCCACGGCCAACGTGACGGACACGTGTCCTCGACAGAGCTCCTCAGGAATGTGCGTGCCACTCACCTGTCAGAACGGAGGCACCTGCATTGACCTCTGGTCGGACTTTAGATGCCTCTGTCAGGAGGGATTCTCTGGGAAATCCTGCCAGGATTGTAAGTGTTAAAATATATATGTGATTTATATGTAAATCTTTTGAACCCTTCTTGCCTGGATGTAAATTGCTTTGTTTTCCCTAAAACCAGCAGGATGGAAAATACATTTTGCTTCATATGATTACAAGTAATTATTCATTTCAGTCCATTGCTTGTGATAAAGTGGAGCCCTCTGGTGATAAACTTATGATTAATGAAGCAAACTGTTACTTAGATTTATATGTAACAGAAGTGCCATATTTATGCAATATTTTGCTATATTTATAAAATAAAGTGCAACATTATTGAGATATTAGCCTATATTTACAAAACATTAATGAGATATTTACATTATTTTGCAGCACTGCAGCCTGTGGTGTTTGGTTCGGAGACGGTGGTAGTGTTCAGTCAGCGTGAGGATTACGTGCGAGATCAGGCACTCAACCCCAGCCGGCGTCGCCGTAGACGAGCGGTGGACTATTCCACATTATCCATCACGTTCCGCACCACACAGGAAGACGCCCTGCTGTTCTACTCCAGCTCCGGTACGGACGACACCATCATCCACATCGCTACCGGAGAGCTGGAATATGTGAGCCGCACAGCTGGCGTGCTGTTCCGAGTGAGTGGTTCGGCCACAGAGGGCGCCAAAGTGAATGACGCAAAGTGGCATAATGTCACCATTGTTGTTCAGGGTAAGCAAACTCAGTTCCTCAAAAGTCACAATATTTATATTTTTTTAATGTATAATAAAATTATGTTATATAACGATGTGGTTATGGAACTGTGATACAAACTCCTTGAAATAAATAAATGTTATTTTAAGTATAAACAATCAAAGCTAAATTTATGGTTTTCTTATATTTTATTTTTTGGCATATTTCAGGTGGAAGTGTCAATATTGATGTCGATGGGAAGTCAAATGGCAATACCTTCACAGGTCAAACTCTTCATGACCCGCTCAACATTCAAATGACCTCAATGTCAGTCGGTGGTAGCCTCCAAACTGTCACCATTGAAGCCAGCAAACCACTTTCAGGTAAAATTCCTTTAAATAAAATAATAATATTAATATTGAAATAATAAAATTAATTCAAAGAAGTTTGTCTCCCTCAAAATATTTTGCCCCACAAAATCTCAATTTTCGAGTCAAATACGTTAAAAATGTATGTGTATCAAAATCCAATTTTGGCCAGCAAAATGTAAATTACTTCGAAACATGTGGTTTACAGGAAGTATAATTGACCTTTTGTTTCCTGCATGTTCAGGGTTTACAGGGTGCATCCAGGAGATGCGAGTGGATGGTGATGTCTTGCCATTCGACCAGCCCACGGAGAGATTCACCGTGGAAGTGTTCGGCGGAGGTGAAGAAGGGGAGGCTAGCTGTGAGGAGATGCTCGGCGCCACCGCCTCCAAGCCGCTCCACGTCGCGGTCATCGTCGTCATATCTTTCTTCGTCATTGTGCTTTTTGCCATCCTGGTGGCGTTTGTGATCATCAAGTATCGGCGCATGCAGAAAGCTAAGCAGGAACCCAAGCTCAACGGAAATGCCGGAAGTAAGAGCAATGCTGGCATTCTGGATAAAACCGGTAACGATAGTCGCAGTCACCAGGACTCTGGATACACGGAAAGCGGAGAGCACGAGGAAGCGATCATTAGACAGCATATTGCTGATGAAATGGCTTCAAGGTCATTCAATGAGAGAGAGGTGACAGAACGGTTACCGTCGTCGCGTCCGGATGTGATTGTGCCAGAAAGTGAAATAAGTCGAGATGATAATATAATGGATAACGTTGGTATAGACAATGGTGGATATTCGGAGGAACCACCGGAGCATTACGACATAGAGAATGCCAGTAGCATAGCCCCGTCTGATCTGATGGACGTGGTAGGACATTACAAGCGCTACCGGAGTGGCATGGTGGGAAGAGGGCCGGGGCAGATGCCACCTGGTGGTATGATACCGTATAAACACCCTCACAGACCGCCCTCTAGGGGGCCTCCCAGTCGCGAGAGTCCAATGATCATGGACCCGATGCGGCAAAGCCCGGCCAGCATGCTGAGCCACAGGGCCAGTCCTAACATGATGGCGATGCAGAGTACGCCGCTGGTCCACGGCAATCCAGCCCCCATGGGAGGGTACCACCCCAGCCCTCTCACTGTCACCTCACCTAGTCCACTCACTGTAAACAACGTCAACAATTTATCACGACCTCTCAGCCCTCTCAACCAGTTATCGAGGGCCAGTCCGCTCAACCAGCTGTCTCGGGCGAGTCCCGCCAACGCTCTGCGAGATGGTCCCAGCCCCGCGCCAGTCAGCAGCTTGAGGTCCACCCCAGTCAACGGTCTCTACGGGCCACCTAACAACCCCAATATATATCACAACGGACACATGAACAGTCGGCCAAATAGCAGGTTAAAGCAACCCATAAACCAACTGGGCATGCGGGGCACGCCAACGCGGGGACTCACTGTGGAAGATGTGGAGCGTCTGAACGCTCGGACGACAAAGCCTAATGCTATCGGTACCCTGGATGCCATCTCCTCCTCCACGGAGGCCCAGTCACGCAACATTCCACCTCCGGTGTACCCCAATCTCATGATGAGGCCCAATGCCTTTGATCCCGGCAGAGGTCTGGAACCTCCGGAAACTTCCTCCGACGACGGAAGTAATGACTCTTTTACGTGCTCAGAATTTGAGGATGATAATTACAAGATCAGAAATGACTATACACCAAATCGACTCCGGTTTCCCAAACTGCCGGAGACGGAAAATGAGAACGACGACACGGACATGAGCCGGACGTTCACCCATGACGGCTCAGGGTCCAATCGTGACTCTCTCAGTACATTCTTTGCCTCGGAGGATGAACTTCCCAAGCAGAGCACCAAGTTGCTCAACGGTGCTCTAAACTTAGACTATTTCCTTAATTGGGGACCTAACTTTGAGAAGTTAGTGGGAGTTTTCAAAGACATTGCCGAGCTGCCGGACGCAGCCAAGTCCACACCTAACGGCAAGGTGCATCTGGGTCCACATGGTCTGCCGCCAAGGAGTCCACATTCCAAAAGTCCACATCTCAACTCACATAGCCCGTCCCCGAGAAGTCCACCCTCAAGAAGTCCCCGTTCCAATGCCAGCACGCCGTCCCCCCGTAGTCCACCCCCACAAAGCCCCCACACAGTTAGTCCACCTCCGAGGAGTCCATACACGGTCAGTCCTTCTCCTAGAAGCCACGCAGTCAGCCCTCTCCCCCCCAGTCCACACCCACGAAGCCCGCCTCCCAGGAGTCCTCAGGTTGCTATGGAAGAGACAATGGACAATGGCGTCCTGGAGGAATATGTATAGGCTTAGAGATGCTTAGAGATTAATGCCCCAATCAAATTGGGAACAATCTAGACTAGGATTTGAATGAATCTCAATGTAAAGTGACCTTTATTTCTTAGTGATAAGATCATTATCATATCATCATCTATGCATGTACAAATCATATCTTGTAAAATAAATCATAATTTTTCATGCATACAGTATACCATTTGTTATGAAAACAAAAAGCTTGCCTGCCAAAATTCTGTATCTGAAACAGAAGAACATTTATACGGCCTTTTTGATAATGCCATATGTAAATAATGCATGTAAAAAGCAAGCATCTTTTATACTGAGATTAATATGGACATTTTTAGTATTTTTTATATGATTGTCTCTTGTATGATAGATTCATACAAAGTTTTATGTGAAATTGTTTGTGAAAGTGTATAAAGTACAAAAAGTTCATTTGTACACATTAATCATAAAAAAATGATATTTTATCTTTAACATGTGTTGGCTCTAAAGAGCAGTGTTCATAATTGTACTCAAGATTTAATTATGAAAGTAACAATATGTGGCATGTACATTTGTACAAAATTATTAAAATATTGCAATAATTGAGGTTTGGAAAAATCTTTTATGGTGTACACAGACCTGTAACTGATGAAGTATTCAATAAACTCTTGTAAAACCTGTACACAGACATGTAACTGTTAAAATTATTCAATGAACCCTGGTAAAAGACAAACCACAAAGGAAACTTCAGAGTTCCTTGAAGATGTAATTTATATAAACTTTGACTGGTGCTAGCCCACCTGAACACAGAATATGTATGTATATATTGGAAATATTTCCAACTCTATGATGTAAAATCCTTGTGTTGGTTATCAGAAAGTGATTTCTATTTTGAGTAATGAATGGTAATATACACTTTTCATCATTTGTGCAAAGCATCCATTTTTTCTGGTATTATGGCATTTTAAATTTTAACTTGTGACAATAAAAACATACATTATATAATTATTGAAAGAGTCGTCAAACTTTTATCGTCCCTTTGATCTGTATGATGCCAAGGGTTAGATTTAATAGCAAAACTTGATGTTGACATTGAAATTATCTTATTTTATGTAATGAAACATTCATTAATATAACGAAAACTGTATCATACATGATGGTCCCTTCTTTTAATGATAGTATCAAAAACCTACATCAGTATTGACCCCAAAGGAAAAAGAAAATCTTGATTTTTATTTTCGTCACTGCCATATTGTATTGCTGGACATAAAACAGTATTCTTTTTCTCTAATTCAAGTTTCGCCGGAATGAGTAAATCATTTCCTGATGTATGTCTGTCAACAAACTTTGGTTTCAATATTCGTTGGTGTTATAATATGTAAATGTCTCATGTTTATACCAGAAATGATTAATGTAAACGAAAAATATTTTTAGATTTGGGACTCTCTTTCACAATGTGATTGACTATGTACAAAACCACGTCTTTAAAAGACATGTAAAAATTGCACTAAATTTTGCAATAAAATATTTAAATAAATATTTAAGAATATTT
This sequence comes from Amphiduros pacificus, assembly GCA_949316495.1. NCBI lineage: Eukaryota > Metazoa > Annelida > Polychaeta > Phyllodocida > Hesionidae > Amphiduros > Amphiduros pacificus. The sequence goes on along the minus strand of OX439008.1, from coordinate 17,831,533 downwards.
GATGCTTTTTTGTTTTAATTTGAGTTTCAGAAATAGTTTAGAATCAAAGTCTAAGGAAACATGATGTTTAGACCAACATAAAGGTTCAAAGGAATATAGAAGTCCATTACAAAAATACAATTGTGGTCAAGGCGATCATAATGGCATTTGATGCCTTTAATGAATACTAACTTTCTTGGTCAAGTAGATCAAGGAAGAGCCCATTAATCTAAGAGTAAATACTTTGTTACCATTATGGATTTTCAAGCAAATTTGATCTGCCATGAGAAGTGGGGAAAATATCCATCTCTCCATCTATCTGTCTACATTTTCTTTCAAGATCTTCTCCAAAACTACCTTTAATATATGTGTCAATTTTTTGACATAGGCAGATAGGGAGGTAAAGATTCAGATTTGTAATATCACCATTGGCCTTGGTTCAGTGACCTTGAGGTCATACATTTTGTACAGAGCATATCTTAGCAACCACTAATTAGGGGAAATTAATACATGGTATACAGAAATGTCTTGGGTCATAGCTGTGCCTCATCATACTTTTTTAGTTATATGACCTTTGACCTTGACAGTGACCTTGAAATCAAAATTCATGTGTTTGCAACATCTCACAACCATTAAAGGTGAATAAAAAGTACTTCATATTTATTATTCATCAACACTGTTGAGCGCCATATAACTTTTTTTACAGATTTGACCTTGATGCTGCAACCTTGACCTTTATATTATTGGGCAGGTTATATCTTTGATATGCCAATGTAATTTTCTATGGTAAGAGTTGTTGATATCACTGTATTGTGCTGCCACCTGGCTTTGGGTGCATGATGATTAGAGCCATCTGGTGGTAGGCACTGACACTAGGAGCATGGCTGACTGTTATTTGTGAATGCATTTGATCTCTACAAATCTCGGTGTTGTGTGGACAATTAACAAGAGTATCCCCGTAGACCACATAATGTTACCATAGAAATATTGCATCCGTAAGGAACAATCAGAGGATGTGTAAAAATGAGCCAAATAATTTGCATAACTCTACTTTAAAAATATTAAATGACTTTATTGATATCAATTTTTTAAATGATTTTTGCACAGTTTTAATAAACAAGATATATCAGATCAAAACTGATTTGATTTGGGATCATGTATGGAAAACCATAACCTGTTTGCTAGTTACACTTTATCCAGGGTGGCCACACACCTGGAAAAGTCAGGGAAAATCCTTTTTTTTTCAAGGTCAGGGGAATGTCAGGGGATTTTAAAAAATGTCAGGGAAATTTCTGATTGACAGAAATGTCAGGGAAAAGTCAGGGAATTTTGTTCATTTCATAATCATTGAGTACTTTTAGATCATTGATGGGTTTAAAACAAACATTCATGATGAAGAATAACTGAGGGGACAAAATGAGCTCCTTTGGCTTTAATACTATAATAGCAAGAATTAAAGTTTCCAAGTTGAAGCTCAAATATCCATGATGTTGTTACATTCATGTCTTACATATTTTTTTATTTTAGTTCTAGTTTAATCATTCCCATATTGTGGCCTCCCAGGCCTTACATATATAAATATAAATTTATATATATTTCTCTGTGCAGTGAAATTTATGGTTCTAAATTTTGTGTTCAACAGGACAGAACCTCTGAACTGATTGAGTCATTTAGCATGATGAATATAAACATCCCCTGAATATGGCATTCAGCAGGAACATACCTTTAAATTTAGTTGATGTGTGCATGGGAGGCCCCAATATCCAATCAATGTACCATATATATACTCCTGTACAAAATGACTTGTGTATAAGTCGAATGGTAATTATGCGTCACAAACACCTAGATGTATGTTAAACACATTTATAAGACGAATTATTATTTTTGGGGTCACATCACCAAATTGATTTTCAATCTCAAGCATGTGAACTGGATTGCAGAAATGGCGGAACACATGAAACTTTGGGTGAAGAAAACTTTTTTTCTTCCAATTCGGACAGATTTATTAATGGATTGACATTAAGCTTGTTAACTTCCCGGTAAGACCACAGACAAAGAAATAAGTCGCCTAGATAATGAAACCAAGATTATTTAGAAAGTTGTGTGTTGTTGTCAAAGTCAAAATGTGTTGAAATGTATGTGATTAAAAAAAAGAAAATTGTTGAATAATCTGCATTATCCACTAAAATGATATTATGAGAGGATTAGTAATAAGCCTGTGATGGTCTTGCAGTGCACTAGATTAATCATTGACCATGTTGACTTACTATTTGATTTGAAGTCATCAGTCATGATGAACTGGCTGATGTGTTGAACACAAATTATACAAAAACAAAAGTAATTCATTTTAAGAGTTTAAAGATACATATTGTACTTTTTAAATCTAATATCCATAATCACAGGCTTATTAATAATGTACATTTATGCATTAAACCATCATCCAGGTAAAGGGTGGAATGGGCGGCTGTAGGGAGGATGGAGACCGCAATACCTGGAAATATTTTTTGAGTCAGGGAAAAGTCAGGGAAATGTCAGGGAATTTTTTCTCATCAAAGTGTGGCCACCCTGTTATCTCAGTTCATGTGTTTTCATTAAAATCCACAGGGGTCCTCAAGGGTAGAGGCGCAAACGCAATCACAGGTTCCCAAATGTGTTGCTGCGTCAGCAACAAAATCATTTGTGACTGCGAGTCATCAGCGAGAATGAATGACATAGCGCATGTAACGGGTCTATTGCAGTGGGAGGAGCGGACGTCAAGAAAGCACCCTGCAGAGCACTTTCACTGACATGTAATATTGGCCGATTTCTACTTCCATTCACCAAATCAACCACACAGAATGCCATTTTTTAAAAATTATCACATTGATTTAACCCAATTGACTCTACATTCAATATATTTTTTATTATATTTTTTTTTAATCATTTCTATTCATGACTAATTTTCTCATATTTTTCAGTGAATATTTCCTCTTTTTTAGGTATTATTATGATAAGAGCAACTTATTGCTGATTATTTTCTGAAATTAGATTAACATTTGGTTTATCTAATATCTCAAAAAAAAATGTGAGGTCAAATTAAAGTCCGTCAATTTGTCACTTTTGTAACCCTACCGATTTAAGCTATTTCTAATCATTTTAGCTTCTTGAAATTGACGGACTTTTTTTTCAATTTCTTTTTAGCATTAATGTGTTTTTCTGTGCAGTATTCTATATATTTTCATAAACTAACCCCCAATAAGCTGGCATTTTTATATTATTTCAAAAAAACTTAGTATTATAGTATTTTCCCATGTTTTCCCTTATAGATTGACCACAAAACCATACATTGCTGTAAAATAGTTAATTATGAACAGATTTTGATGAATAAGGACTCTACGTGCTCGTATTTGAAAGATGTAGATGATAGGATAATAAAACATGTAGATAATTTCGTGGAAATCGGCTTTCTATTTTGAAGGTCATTGAAAGGTCACTTCAAGGTCACTGGCAATATTTGATCAAAATAGCCTAAGAAGGTTGACATAGAGAGAAAGAGAGAGAGAGAGAGAGAGAGAGAGAGAGGGAGAGAGAGAGAGAGAGAGAGAGAGAGAGAGAGAGAGAGAGAGAGAGAGAGAGAGAGAGAGAGAGAGAGAGAGAGAGAGAGAGAGAGAGAGAGAGAGAGTACAACAACAAAAGAAGCCAATGTTTAAACTGTTATAGATGCATACACAGAACACCAATGTGTTTATTTCATTATGCTGACAAACATTGATAACTTGAAATGGACATAACAAACAATAAGTATATCGATTGCTTAGTATGATGTTTAAAACAAACAATAAGTATATCGATTGCTTAGTATGATGTTTAATCAGGAAAGACTCTTAAGATATTGAAAGTATGTGTTAGCATGGATATCATTCATAATGGAAAAAATAATTATGATAACGATATATTATAAAATAAATCAAATCTCAAGGTTACCGGTAGATTAAAATTTTGTGTTGGCATAGAAACCATTCTTTATGGAACAATATTGATAACAATAAATGATGAAATAATCAACTATCAAGGCTAGATTAATATTTTGTAAATTAGTTTTCTGATTCATTTAAATAAACACAATCAATTCTCTTATCTGACATTTTCCAAGTACTAACTTGAGATTTCGTCAGTTTTTGAATATGAAATAAATTATATATATTTGTTATTTGAATCATGATTGGTATTTTCTGCGGATGTACTGTTGGAATTTTGCACAGATTGTTTCTTTCCACCACGTATAGACCACACCACATGAACCACAAACTCCAATATCTCAACCAACGTTAGAATGCTGGCTCCAAATGTCAAACCAAGACAACCCCCAAGGTCAGCTGAAGACAAAAAGAACATATCATTAAAGCACATCCAAGATTCTAAAAATGCAATTCTAAAAATCCATTTGATAATGCTGATTTACTTAAAAATGTAAAGTGACAGGTGATCTTATATTATCTATGTTTAATTTTATGTTATACTTTTTTATTTTTTTATTCATTTTTATTTTGTGTTATATTTCCAAAATTTGCAGATGACAAAACAATTTTACAAAAAAAAAGATTTGTTACATCTTCAAAACACTTTTACAGATTCTGAGAATGGAAATTAAGAATATTTTCTCTATTTATTTTTCATGAATTCTTTATCCTAATTAGAGGCTTCAAAGTGATTCTTTGAAGAAAACATTCTCAATAAATGGTAAAGAAAAAGTCGCATTGGCTAATAGAGATGGTAGATACCAAATAGATGCAATAACAAACATTCTGTGCTATTGGAAATTAATCTTTTTAGATTTTAGACACTCATATAGTAGATTTACATAAGAGTATCAAATTCATTTTTCACAATGAAGTTGTTCAAATCATAAATATGAATTCTAATCTTATGAGCTTAGTCTAGATCATTTTGTAAATATGGTTATTCCATAATCTACATTATTGGTATCAAATAAGTATGTGTTCTTAAGTTGAGTGGAAAACTCGATTTGATGGAAGAAAGGGTTAAAGAAATGTCACAACATAATTTCACTGTTTGATTATTGGTTTGATATAATTCTGATATGACAATCTCCGGAGACAGATGGTGATATTCTATAAACCATATCAACCAAATTATAATCTATTACATATAAAAAAAACACCAACACGAAATGTCAAACTCTTAGCTCATTTCATTGAAATGAGCTGATCTGAATTTGATTTAAGTAACTTATATTAGGGATGTAAAGGTGTCTGTACAAAGGAACATTTGAGGAAGTAAATAGAAAAAAAAACAAGAAATTTCCTTAATTAGAAAAAATACTATACAACTTGTTTGGAAAATCTTTAACTTTTTAACAAATAATGATATGAGAATTTAGATTTTACCCCACAGGTCTGGATATCCATAACTGCGAACCTCGCTTGTTTCCTTTACATACAATGCTCGGAAGTACAAGACGAAGTCAAGCAGGTCCTCTCTGTCACAAAACACAAAGGAATGGGACATTACTGGTGTGATTCATAATGTGTGTGAACTTTGTTACTTATTCACTATTCACAGTTCATTATTACTTATTCACTATTCACAGTTCATTATTCATTTTTTTCTGAAGTTATAATAGACTACTTAAATCATGAAAATCATTATAGAGGAAGATATATCACGGTCAGGGACATCGCTTCAAACTGTACAATGAAGGGATGGTTGTATAATATCTAATTATCATGATACATGTGTCATAAAAATGATAATATTCATTATATTTGATTTCCTTGATTATGTCCCATATTGTGTGAAAGACGATTTAAAAAAAAAATCATTTAGGAAGTAGTAAGTCTCTATGAAGTTTGTCCGAGTCCCCAGTAGTCTTTGTGGGTCTACCATTCTTCATAAATCGCGTGGTTCATACCTTACTTCAATGGTTAAATCGTATTGATTCATTGTAAATCATTATAGGTTGTTTGCTGTTCTACACATGTTGGTTCTGTTTTGTTGCAGTTTGTGATTAATGTTTTCTACTCAGGTTAAACATGTCTTCACATTTCTTGTCAAGTTCATTCTTTTTTTATTTATATTTATTCCTAGCTCTCCATTAGATAACAGTTTTATCTGACAGATTCATAATGAATCAGAAATCATCAAAATTTATCATTATAATTATCAATCACCATCAATCATCATTATCTATCATCATCAGTCATCATCAATCATCAATCATCATTATCAATCATCATCAATCATCATTATAAATCATTAACAATCATCGTCATCAATCATCGTCATCAATTATCAATCATCATTATCAATCAATCATCATCATCATCAATCATCATCAACCATCATTATCAATCCACATTATGAATCATCATAATCATCAATCATAATCATCAATCATCATCAGTCTTCATTATCAATCATCATTATCGTCATTAACTATCAATCTTCATCATTTTTATGTATTAGATAGAAATCTCACAATGATAATCCATCTCACAATGATAATCCATGATAATCCATGAGATAGAAAAGTGAGCACCAGGTATCTGGTTTGAATTGTCAATCTGATCAATCTGATCAATCAATTTCCCATCTTGGATACTTACCTATTTATCTGGAGGTCTTGGTTTGTCACATTCTTCCTCGAGTTGATTTGTTCCAATAAGCTTTTTTCGTTGAACACCTCAAATGATGAGAGCGACACATCATAGATGAGATATTGGCACGGTCTCGGACAATTAAATTTATTCCACATCTCTAGTACCATAATATAAGAATGATACAAAAAATAGTTCTTTTTAAATGCACATTTTCTAATTTACGTTGAAAAGAAACGTGAAGCAAAGAAATGCCAATTTATTTAAATACTGATGTAGAATGACAAACTTTATGATATATATTACTGATGTAGAATGACAAACTTTATGATATATATTACTGATGTAGAATGACAAACTTTATGACATATATTACTGATGCAGAATGACAAACTTTATGATATATATTACTGATGCAGAAAGACAAACTTTATGATATATATTACTGATGTAGAATGACAAACTTTATGATATATATTACTGATGCAGAATGACAAACTTTATGCTATATATTACTGATACAGAATGACAAACTTTATATATATCTTACTGAACGTAAAGTATATTTACCATTGTCATTCTTAAAATTCTCAACACAATTTAGCTCTTCCCTTGAAATGCATATTTTGTAGTTAGCTGAACATGATTGTGGTGAGAAAAGCAAGCATAAAATATAAAGATTAATTTTGCTGATTTTGATTACATTTTATGTTCACAAATATGAGCAGATAACTATATTTGATAAAAGCTTTGTTTGGTAAAAACGAATTGAAAACAATTAGAAGTTTGGTTTAAAGTTGCTTGTTTACTTGTTAACTGAGGATTGAATTGTAATGTGGACATTACAAAAGATATTGAACAATATATTTTGTAGTATATTTATCAGAAAATGCAACTTACACGGATCACTATGAAGCTGACAACTACAGTTTTGATAGATCTCGTCTATTATACGTTCCATACGGCACATGTCTCGGCTGTATCCTGTAGTGTACTTTGTTCTCCTTGAAATCACACTCTTAGGTTCACAATTTGTCTGCCATACATACTGTGTTGGGAAGATTATTGAAAGAATACCAATTTCAACGTGCACTCCAATAATTGTTAATGTAGACAACACAAAACTATCGATTTTACATCAGACATTATGGGAGTCTCTGACATTGTTGGGAGTCTCTGACATTATGGGAGTCTCTGACATTGTGGGAGTCTCTGACATTATGGGAGTCTCTGTCTCTGACATTGTGGGAGTCTCTAGCATTATGGGAGTCTCTGATATTATGGGAGTCGCTGACATTATGGGAGTCGCTGACATTGTAGGAGTCTCTGACATTGTGGGAGTCTCTGACATTATGGGGAGTCTGACATTATGGGAATCTCTGACATTATGGGAGTCTCTGACATTGTGGGAGTCTCTGACATTATGGGAGTCTCTGACATTGTGGGAGTCTCTGACATTATGGGAGTTTCTGACATTATGGGAGCCTCTGACATTATGGGAGTCTCTGACATTGTTGGAGTCTCTGACATTATGGGAGTCTCTGACATTATGGGAGCCTCTGACATTATGGGAGTGTCTGACATTGTGGGAATCTCTGACATTATTGGGAGTCTCTGTCTCTGACATTGTGGGAGTCTCTAGCATTATGGGAGTCTCTGATATTATGGGAGTCTCTGACATTATGGGAGTGTCTGACATTATGGGAGTGTCTGACATTATGGGAGTCTCTGACATTGTGGGAGTCTCTGACATTGTGGGAGTCTCTGACATTATGGGAGTCTCTGACATTATGGGAGTGTCTGACATTATGGGAGTCTCTGACATTATGGGAGCCTCTGACATTGTGGGAGTCTCTCACATTATGGGAGTCTCTGTCTCTGTCTCTGTCTCTGACATTATGGGAGTCGCTGACATTATGGGAGTCTCTGACATTGTGGGAGTCTCTGACATTATGGGAGTCTCTGACATTGTGGGAGTCTCTGACATTATGGGAGTCTCTGACATTATGGGAGCCTCTGACATTATGGGAGTCTCTGACATTATGGGAGTCTCTGACATTGTGGGAGTCTCTGACATTATGGGAGTCTCTGACATTATGGGGAGTCTGACATTATGGGAGTCTCTGACATTGTGGGAGTCTCTGACATTGTGGGAGTCTCTGACATTATGGGAGTCTCTGACATTATTGGAGTCTCTGACATTATGGGAGTCTCTGATATAATGGGAGTCTCTGACATTATGGGAGTCTCTGACATTATGGGAGTCTCTGACATTATGGGAGTCTCTGACATTATGGGAGTCTCTGACATTATGGGAGTCTCTAACATTATGGGAGTCTCTGACATTATGGGAGTCTCTGACATTATGGGAGTCTCTGACATTATGGGAGTCTCTGACATTATGGGAGTCTCTGACATTATGGGAGTCTCTGACATTGTTGGAGTCTCTGACATTGGGGGAGTCTCTGACATTATGGGAGTCTCTAACATTATGGGAGTCTCTGACATTATGGGAGTCTGACATAATGGGAGTCTCTGACATTATGGGAGTCTCTAACATTATAGGAGTCTCTGACATTATGGGAGTCTGACATAATGGGAGTCTCTGACATTGTGGGAGTCTCTGACATTATGGGAGTCTCTGACATTATGGGAGTCTCTGACATTATGGGAGTCTCTGACATTATGGGAGTCTCTGACATTATGGGAGTCTCTAACATTATAGGAGTCTCTGACATTATGGGAGTCTGACATAATGGGAGTCTCTGACATTATGGGAGTCTCTAACATTATAGGAGTCTCTGACATTATGGGAGTCTGACATAATGGGAGTCTCTGACATTGTGGGAGTCTCTGACATTATGGGAGTCTCTGACATTGTGGGAGTCTCTGACATTATGACATTATGGGAGTCTCTGACATTGTGGGAGTCTCTGACATTATGGGAGCCTCTGACATTATGGGAGTGTCTGACATTGTGGGAGTCTCTGACATTATGGGAGTCTCTGACATTATGACATTATGGGAGTCTCTGACATTATGGGAGTCTCTGACATTATGGGAGCATCTGACATTACGGGAGTCTCTGACATTATGGGAGTCTCTGACATTATGGGAGTCTCTGACATTATGGGGAGTCTGACATTATGGGAGTCTCTGACATTATGGGAGTCCCTGACATTATGGGAGTCTCTGTCTCTGTCCTTGTCTCTGACATTATGGGAGTCTCTGACATTATGGGAGTCTCTGACATTATGGGAGTCTCTGACATTATGGGAGTCTCTGACATTATTGGAGTCTCTGACATTATGGGAGTCTCTGACATTATGGGAGTCTCTGACATTATGGGAGTCTCTGACATTGTGGGAGTCTCTGACATTATGGGAGTCTCTGACATTATGGGAGTCTCTGACATTATGGGAGTCTCTGACATTAGGGGAGTCTCTGTCTCTGTCTCTGTCTCTGACATTATGGGAGTCTCTGACATTATGGGAGTCTCTGACATTGTGGGAGTCTCTGACATTGTGGGAGTCTCTGACATTGTGGGAGTCTCTGACATTATGGGAGTCTCTGACATTGTGGGAGTCTCTGACATTATGGGAGTCTCTGACATTATGGGAGTCTCTGACATTATGGGAGTCTCTGACATTATGGGAGTCTCTGTCTCTGTCTCTGTCTCTGACATTATGGGAGTCTCTGACATTATGGGAGTCTCTGTCTCTGTCTCTGTCTCTGACATTATGGGAGTCTCTGACATTATGGGAGTCTCTGACATTGTGGGAGTCTCTGACATTGTGGGAGTCTCTGACATTATGGGAGTCTCTGACATTATGGGAGTCTCTGACACAATGGGAGTCTCTGACATTGTGGGAGTCTGACATTATGGGAGTCTCTGACATTATGGGAGTCTCTGACATTATGGGAGTCTCTGACATTGTGGGAGTCTCTGACATTATGACATTATGGGAGTCTCTGACATTGTGGGAGTCTCTGACATTATGGGAGCCTCTGACATTATGGGAGTGTCTGACATTGTGGGAGTCTCTGACATTATGGGAGTCTCTGACATTATGGGAGTCTCTGATATTATGGGAGTCCCTGACATTATGGGAGTCTCTGTCTCTGTCCTTGTCTCTGACATTATGGGAGTCTCTGACATTATGGGAGTCTCTGACATTATGGGAGTCTCTGACATTATGGGAGTCTCTGACATTATGGGAGTCTCTGACATTATGGGAGTCTCTGACATTATGGGAGTCTCTGACATTATGGGAGTCTCTGACATTATGGGAGTCTCTGACATTGTGGGAGTCTCTGACATTATGGGAGTCTCTGACATTATGGGAGTCTTTGACATTATTGGAGTCTCTGACATTATGGGAGTCTCTGACATTATGGGAGTCTCTGACATTATGGGAGTCTCTGACATTGTGGGAGTCTCTGACATTATGGGAGTCTCTGACATTATGGGAGTCTCTGACATTATGGGAGTCTCTGACATTATGGGAGTCTCTGTCTCTGTCTCTGTCTCTGACATTATGGGAGTCTCTGACACTATGGGAGTCTCTGACATTGTGGGAGTCTCTGACATTGTGGGAGTCTCTGACATTATCGGAGTCTCTGACATTATTGGAGTCTCTGACATTATGGGAGTCTCTGACATTATGGGAGTCTCTGTCTCTGTCCCTGTCTCTGACATTATGGGAGTCTCTGACATTGTGGGAGTCTCTGACATTATGGGAGTCTCTGACATTATGGGAGTCTCTGACATTTTGTGAGCCTCTGACATTATTAGGAGTCTCTGACATTATGGGAGTCTCTGACACTGTGGGAGTCTCTGACATTATGGGAGCCTCTAGCATTATGGGAGTCTCTGATATTATGGGAGTCTCTGACATTATGGGAGTCGCTGACATTGTGGGAGTCTCTGACATTGTGGGAGTCTCTGACATTATGGGAGTCTCTGACATTATGGGAGCCTCTGACATTATGGGAGTCTCTGACATTATGGGAGTCTCTGACATTGTAGGAGTCTCTGACATTATGGGAGTCTCTGACATTATGGGGAGTCTGACATTATGGGAGTCTCTGACATTGTGGGAGTCTCTGACATTGTGGGAGTCTCTGACATTATGGGAGTCTCTGTCTCTGACATTATGGGAGTCTCTGACATTATTGGAGTCTCTGACATTATGGGAGTCTCTGATATAATGGGAGTCTCTGACATTATGGGAGTCTCTGACATTATGTGAGCCTCTGACATTATGGGAGTCTCTGACATTGTTGGAGTCTCTGACATTATGGGAGTCTCTGACATTGTGGGAGTCTCTGACATTATGGGAGTCTCTGACATTGTGGGAGTCTCTCACATTATGGGAGTCTCTAGCATTATGGGAGTCTCTGACATTATGGGAGTCTCTGATATAATGGGAGTCTCTGACATTATGGGAGTCTCTGACATTATGTGAGCCTCTGACATTATGGGAGTCTCTGACATTGTTGGAGTCTCTGATATTATGGGAGTCTCTGACATTATGACATTATGGGAGTCTCTGACATTATGGGAGTCTCTGACATTATGGGAGCATCTGACATTACGGGAGTCTCTGACATTATGGGAGTCTCTGACATTATGGGAGTCTCTGACATTATGGGGAGTCTGACATTATGGGAGTCTCTGACATTATGGGAGTCCCTGACATTATGGGAGTCTCTGTCTCTGTCCTTGTCTCTGACATTATGGGAGTCTCTGACATTATGGGAGTCTCTGACATTATGGGAGTCTCTGACATTATGGGAGTCTCTGACATTATTGGAGTCTCTGACATTATGGGAGTCTCTGACATTATGGGAGTCTCTGACATTATGGGAGTCTCTGACATTGTGGGAGTCTCTGACATTATGGGAGTCTCTGACATTATGGGAGTCTCTGACATTATGGGAGTCTCTGACATTATGGGAGTCTCTGTCTCTGTCTCTGTCTCTGACATTATGGGAGTCTCTGACATTATGGGAGTCTCTGACATTGTGGGAGTCTCTGACATTGTGGGAGTCTCTGACATTATCGGAGTCTCTGACATTATTGGAGTCTCTGACATTATGGGAGTCTCTGACATTATGGGAGTCTCTGTCTCTGTCCCTGTCTCTGACATTATGGGAGTCTCTGACATTGTGGGAGTCTCTGACATTATGGGAGTCTCTGACATTATGGGAGTCTCTGACATTTTGTGAGCCTCTGACATTATTAGGAGTCTCTGACATTATGGGAGTCTCTGACATTGTGGGAGTCTCTGACATTATGGGAGCCTCTAGCATTATGGGAGTCTCTGATATTATGGGAGTCTCTGACATTATGGGAGTCGCTGACATTATGGGGAGTCTGACATTATGGGAGTCTCTGACATTGTGGGAGTCTCTGACATTATGGGAGTCTCTGACATTATGGGAGCCTCTGACATTATGGGAGTCTCTGACATTATGGGAGTCTCTGACATTGTAGGAGTCTCTGACATTATTGGAGTCTCTGACATTATGGGGAGTCTGACATTATGGGAGTCTCTGACATTGTGGGAGTCTCTGACATTGTGGGAGTCTCTGACATTATGGGAGTCTCTGTCTCTGACATTATGGGAGTCTCTGACATTATTGGAGTCTCTGACATTATGGGAGTCTCTGATATAATGGGAGTCTCTGACATTATGGGAGTCTCTGACATTATGTGAGCCTCTGACATTATGGGAGTCTCTGACATTGTTGGAGTCTCTGACATTATGGGAGTCTCTGACATTATGGGAGTCTCTGACATTATGGGAGCCTCTGACATTATGTGAGCCTCTGACATTATGGGAGTCTCTGACATTGTGGGAGTCTCTGACATTATGGGAGTCTCTGACATTGTGGGAGTCTCTCACATTATGGGAGTCTCTAGCATTATGGGAGTCTCTAGCATTATGGGAGTCTCTGACATTATGGGAGTCTCTGACATTATGGGAGTCTCTGACATTATGTGAGCCTCTGACATTATGGGAGTCTCTGACATTGTGGGAGTCTCTCACATTATGGGAGTCTCTAGCATTATGGGAGTCTCTGACATTATGGGAGTCTCTGATATAATGGGAGTCTCTGACATTATGGGAGTCTCTGACATTATGTGAGCCTCTGACATTATGGGAGTCTCTGACATTGTTGGAGTCTCTGATATTATGGGAGTCGCTGACATTGTGGGATTCTCTGACATTGTGGGAGTCTCTGACATTATGGGAGTCTCTGACATTATGGGAGTCTCTGATATTATGGGAGTCGCTGACATTGTGGGATTCTCTGACATTGTGGGAGTCTCTGACATTATGGGAGTCTCTGACATTGTGGGAGTCTCTGACATTATGGGAGTCTCTAGCATTATGGGAGTCTCTGACATTGTGGGAGTCTCTGACATTGTGGGAGTCTCTGACATTGTGGGAGTCTCTGACATTATGGGAGTCTCTAGCATTATGGGAGTCTCTGACATTGTGGGAGTCTCTGACATTATGGGAGTCTCTAGCATTATGGGAGTCTCTGACATTGTGGGAGTCTCTGACATTGTGGGAGTCTCTGACATTGTGGGAGTCTCTGATATTATGGGAGTCGCTTACATTATGGGAGTCTCTGACATTGTGGGAGTCTCTGACATTATGGGAGTCTCTGACATTATGGGAGTCTCTGATATTATTGGAGTCTCTGACATTATGGGAGTCTGACATTATGGGAGTCTCTGATATTATTGGAGTCTCTGACATTATGGGAGTCGCTGACATTATGGGAGTCTCTGACATTGTGGGAGTCTCTGACATTATGGGAGTCTCTGACATTATGGGAGTCTCTGATATTATTGGAGTCTCTGACATTATGGGAGTCTCTAGCATTATGGGAGTCTCTGATATTATGGGAGTCGCTGATATTATGGGAGTCGCTGACATTATGGGAGTCTCTGACATTATGGGAGTCTCTGACATTATGGGAGTCTCTGACATTATGGGAGTGTCTGACATTGTTGGAGTCTCTGACATTATGGGAGTCGCTGACATTATGGGAGTCTCTGACATTGTGGGAGTCTCTGACATTATGGGAGTCTCTGACATTGTGGGAGTCTCTGACATTGTGGGAGTCTCTGACAATGTGGGAGTCTCTCACATTATGGGAGTCTCTGATATTATTGGAGTCTCTGACATTGTTGGAGTCTCTGACATTATGGGAGTCTCTGACATTATGGGAGTCTCTGACATTATGGGAGTCGCTGACATTGTGGGAGTCTCTGACATTATGGGAGTCTCTGACATTGTTGGAGTCTCTGACATTGTGGGAGTCTCTGACATTATGGGAGTCTCTGACATTATGGGAGTCTCTGACATTATGGGAGTCTCTGATATTATGGGAGTCGCTGACATTATTGGAGTCTCTGACATTATGGGAGTCTCTGACATTATGGGAGCCTCTGACATTATGGGAGTCTCTGACATTATGGGAGTCTCTGACATTGTGGGAGTCTCTGACATTATGGGAGTCTCTGACATTATGGGGAGTCTGACATTATGGGAGTCTCTGACATTGTGGGAGTCTCTGACATTGTGGGAGTCTCTGACATTATGGGAGTCTCTGTCTCTGACATTATGGGAGTCTCTGACATTATTGGAGTCTCTGACATTATGGGAGTCTCTGATATAATGGGAGTCTCTGACATTATGGGAGTCTCTGACATTATGTGAGCCTCTGACATTATGGGAGTCTCTGACATTGTTGGAGTCTCTGACATTATGGGAGTCTCTGACATTGTTGGAGTCTCTGAGTGTCTGACATTATGGGAGTCTCTGACATTATGGGAGTCTCTGACATTATGGGAGTCTCTGACATTGTGGGAGTGTTTGACATTATGGGAGTCTCTGACATTATGGGAGTCTCTGACACTAGGGGAGTCTCTGACATTATGGGAGTCTCTGACATTATGGGAGTGTCTCTGACATTGTGGGAGTCTGACATTGTGGGAGTCTCTGACATTATGGGAGTCTCTGACATTATGGGAGTCTCTGACATTATGGGAGTGTCTCTGACATTGTGGGAGTCTGACATTGTGGGAGTCTCTGACATTAACCAAGGCTCAACCTTGGAGTATAATACTCCAAGACTCAACCAATGAAAGCGTTTTTACATAATATATTAATATATCAGCACATTCATCATTCCAAATACAAAACAGATTTCCATTTTGAAAACTTATAATTGTGAAAATAAAAACCATTTCATCAAAATATGACTATTTTTTATATTCTAGATGACTATATATTACACTCACCTCATTTGTATCGAGTCCCATGAAATTTAATGTACCACGATTCAATTGGTTCTGACTACGTTCAAAATTTGGGGGATCCCCAGATGGGTGTACAACCGCCTGCACAAGGAAAAAGAGTCAGAGCACATCAAACACTCTCCACACATCATTTCTAGGCAAGAAAAGTTCGATGTTGCCATCTTTATAATTTTGCTGCAGTGTGTTTATCTTGTGACTTTTACTACACAACAACGTCCACGACATTTGTAGCACTATATCTCCCACAAGTAGGTCTCGTTAATAATGTTAATAATGTTGAAAGTGAGGTAAAAACCCAAACAAAACAAACAAACAAAACAAATCCAGGAAAACTCAAAATCAGCCTAAATACCAATGTTATTCTGTTTTATATGCTCTATGTATTCTGGCCATCTCAAGCTTTGGAATATCTTCAAAACATTTGAACACTTTATTTGTAGAAAATAACTAGGAGAATTTGAGGCATATCCTGACCAGCTTACGGTATACCGCCATGTCTCTAGTGCTTGGCTACCAAAGCTTGGAATATTTATATATATATATATATATATGGCTACCAAAGCTTGGAATATATATATATATATATATATATATATATATATATATATATATATATATATATATATATATATATATATATATATATATATATATATATATATATATATATTATATTTGCTGGATAAAGAATTATAATTTACATATTGACATATCTGTATTGAATCTTGAGCTTATTGTCTTGTCTGATACAGGTATTGGATCATCAACTGAGCATTAATTTCATCATAACAATACTAGGTTTTCTGGAAATATCGGAAAAAACACAACTTGTAAAAGGCCATTTCTATTAAACATTTCTGTCTAAATACCCACCACAATGCCAGTTCTGGGCGGAAGCTTCGTTGTGAAAAAATATTCTTTGCTCTCCATGTTCAGTAAGAACTCTATTCCAGTGGAGATTCCGGGTACATATCCAATAAAGCGTTCATCTGGATGGAATGTGTAGCAGACACCTTCTGCAGTCATCACTTGGGAGAAAAGGTCCTTCACACTGTTGTAATCATATATATTCTGACGATATCTGACACCAATCACCATTTCTTTCACTTGGTGGGCCCCTCTTAATAGCCAATTTCTTAAAGTTGAATCTTTGATTTTAGAATTGGACATATTTGTAACAGTTGTTAAATCTCCAGGAAGGAAAAGATTTCTTAATCTCTTACTTTCCCACCAGTCATACCAATGATGGAGAATACGTTGGAAATCAGCATTGGACTCAACATATGATCTTCTGACTTGGTTTAGATTACAAAATGTGATGTCAGGATAATTCATCTTTTCTTTTAGATTAATATTAACAGTTGTAAAATAAACAGGGTTTGACAGTTTCATTCCGATGTTAACCAGTAAAAAAACAAGTAAAGATATGTTAAAAAGGAATAGGAACAGCCAAAGTAATCTGCAAAAATATATAAAACATGTAGGATTATCATAATATAGTCTATATGGTAAATTACTTCTAATTTGACTTACATAATCAACTTGTGACGTCTGTCTCCCTTGATATTTGCATAATCACTATCTGTTAATTTGGGTTGAGAAGCTTTGGGATGTGTGGCAGTGTGACATCAATGCGGTGCTCATAGTACCAATGTGACAGTGCTCAAAGTACCAGTGTGACATCAATGCAGTGCTCATAGTACCAATGTGACAGTGCTCATAGTACCAATGTGACAGTGCTCATAGTACCAGTGTGACATCAAGACAGTGTTCATAATACCAGTGCGACATCAAGACAGTGTTAAAAATGGTGTTAAACAAGGGGGTGTTATGTCTCCCGTACTGTTTGGTATGTTTGGTATATACATAGATGATTTACTTAGAAAGTAGATATGGATGCCATATTGGGCATATGTATGTGGGTGCCATAGGCTATGCAGATGACCTAATACTTTTGGTACCTACAATAAAAGGCCTTAAGCAGATGGTGGAAATATGTGAAGAATATGCTGATAATTTTAAAATTAAGGAACAAAGAGTATATTGTCTGTGTTTAGATGCAAGATATCTAGTCATTCACAGCCTTGTTTTATTTATGTAAATGGTGATAAAGTGACAGTCTAACCAAGCAAAGCATGTTGGACACCTTCTTGACAGCACTGATGTTGACAGTATCTTGAAAGGAGCAATGCTGAGTTTTAACAAACTGGATAATCTGTTTCTGGTCAGATTTGGTCACTTAAACAGTTTGGTTAAAACAGAGCTTTTTAGTAAATATTGCATGAGCTTTTATGGTATGCCACTGTAGAGGTTGCAATCCTCTGAATTCAAAGATGTCTGTATTAGCTTTAGGAAAGCACTCAGTGCCTCAGTGAGGCGTATTTGGAAAGTTCCTAATAATACACACAGGGATATCCTACATTTGATTTCACACACATATCCTTTGGAAGTGATTGCAGAGAGACGCATGCTTAAATTCTTTCAACAGGCTATTGAAAGCCATAATAAGGTTGTCAATCTTGCGGCAAGGAATACTATGCAGTGCAAGAATTCTGTCATGGGTAACAATATAAAATATTTGCTGGTCAAATATGACATGACATTGTTTGAGGTGAAGAGTAAAAGCTTATGTGAATTGCAATATATGATTAACCAAAAATGGGCCTGTTCCATAAATGATGTTTACATTGACTATTCTAGTGTGATACATGAATCAGTGATGATGAGGGATGGCTTAATTCCTTCTGTTTTAAACTGTGATGATTGCCTTTTAACAATTGAATATCTTTGTACTAAATGAATTGAATGTTTTTAATGCTGTGTATTGTTTTTTTCATTGTAACTGTATTTATACGTGTACCTTGAGTATGTAATAAAGATAATAATAATAATAATAATAATAATAATAATAATAATAATGATGATAATAATAATAATAATAATAATAATAATAATAATAATAATAATAATAATAATAATAATAATAATAATAATAATAATAATAATAATAATAATAATAATAATAATAATAATAATAATAATAATAATAATAATAATAATACCAGTGTGACATTATGTCAGTGCTTATAATACCAGTGTGACATCAAGGCAGTGCTCATGGTACCAATGTGGCATCAAGGCAGTTCTCATAGTACCAATGTGGCATCAAGGCAGTGCTCATAGTACCAGTGTGACATCAAGGCAGTTCTCATGGTACCAGTGTGACATCAAGGCAGTGCTAATAATACCAGTGTGACATCAAGACAGTGCTCATGGTACCAGTGTGACATCAAGGCAGTGCTCATGGTACCAATGTGGCATCAAGGCAGTGCTCATAGTACCAGTGTGGCATCAAGGCAGTGCTCATAGTACCATTGTGGCATCAAGGCAGTGCTCATAGTACCAATGTGGCATCAAGGCAGTGCTCATAGTACCAGTGTGACATCAAGGCAGTGCTCATAGTACCAGTGTGACATCAAGGCAGTGCTCATAGTCCCAGTGCGACATCAAGGCAGTGCTCATGGTACCAGTGTGACATCAAGGCAGTGCTCATGGTACCAATGTGGCATCAAGGCAGTGCTCATGGTACCAGTGTGGCATCAAGGCAGTGCTCATAGTACCAATGTGGCATCAAGGCAGTGCTCATAGTACCAGTGCGACATCAAGGCAGTGCTCATAGTACCAGTGCAACATCAAGGCAGTGCTCATAGTACCAGTGTGACATCAAGGCAGTGCTCATAGTCCCAGTGCGACATCAAGGCAGTGCTTATAGTACCAGTGTGACATCAAAGCAGTGCTCATGGTACCAATGTGGCATCAAGGCAGTGCTCATGGTACCAATGTGGCATCAAGGCAGTGCTCATAGTACCAGTGTGGCATCAAGGCAGTGCTCATGGTACCAGTGTGACATCAAGGCAGTGCTAATAATACCAGTGTGACATCAAGACAGTGCTCATGGTACCAGTGTGACATCAAGGCAGTGCTCATGGTACCAATGTGGCATCAAGGCAGTGCTCATAGTACCAGTGTGGCATCAAGGCAGTGCTCATAGTACCAATGTGGCATCAAGGCAGTGCTCATAGTACCAATGTGGCATCAAGGCAGTGCTCATAGTACCAGTGTGACATCAAGGCAGTGCTCATAGTACCAGTGTGACATCAAGGCAGTGCTCATAGTCCCAGTGCGACATCAAGGCAGTGCTCATAGTACCAGTGTGACATTAAGGCAGTTCTCATGGTACCAGTGTGACATCAAGGCAGTGCTCATCAATCCATTCGGTCAGTTAGCAGTTAGGGTTGTAGGGAAATTCCAAAATAAATTGCTAACTGAACGAACTGATTGATATATGCGATTGTTATAACTGACTTATCTTTCTGCAACATCAAATGCCTTAGTTTTTGTAAATTGAGAAGTGCAGGAAGAACCTAGCTGTGTGTAATTAGGAAACCGTGGCAGAGTATCATTGAGTAGATTATAATCACAGCTTCTAGTCTCATATCTAACTAGAAATAAATGGCTTGGTGATGTCAGTGCACACAGAAATATCTTAGAAATATCTCATTTTCTCTCCTTTATAAGTTCCTTACCTTCTGTGTTTATGTCGTGAGTTAATAACACTATTTACACCGTGGAGACTAGCATCTCTAGAAAACTCACTTGCGAGCTCCGAAACAGAATTCATTGTTCCATTATGATAATTACTATGAAATATACGATGTCCTCCTCTTGAAATTTTTCTTCAAGGATTCTTGATGCTTCACATTAGGAATTGTTTTTTTATGAACGAATTCACAATTTATGCACTGTTGGTAATGCAAAACAATCACGGCTTAGGACATATTTGTTGTTTCACTATTGACAGCAAATATTAGGACTGTCCATAATAATCCTTCTAAATTGCATGTACACGCCCTTTGTATTTGAAGAGTTTTAATGCACCAATAGATTAGGAGAAACTACCTGGCAACAACAGGTATTGGGAGGGTGGATTGACATTACTTACTACAATGTGACTCTATAAGATTTGAACTATCATAGAATTAGAATTTTTTGTCATTCTTTTTATTTGTTGACGCGCTACTTGATTCAATTCTATTCACAATTAGAATTTTTTTTGTAAATTGCTTGAAATGATACAAAATTGATAAAGAAAATGCCTTTATCCAGAAAATAACCTTTGGTAGATTTATGATTATTTTGACCTGGTCATGAGCTTTCAGAATTTCAAAGGACAAAACCTAAAATAAAAACATAATGTAAAAGGCTAAATCTACAATAAAAGAAATACATATTGATAATTGAAATAACATTTATGTACCTTATTGAAAAGTTTTCCCTTAAGAGCTTTCACAGCAAGTAATACAAATTATTTTGACGGGAACACAATACGTGTGACCGTATTTGTCGCTATGCCCTATTCAACCCTTTAAAGGCCATGGGTCGTGGCGCAGTTGGATAGAGCGCCAGATTATTAGAACCAGTTCCTCTGTGGTGATCCAAAGGTCGAGGGTTCGATCCCTGGCCATGCCGAGATTGGATTCATGATACAATTTCACACATGAGCTGAGGCCCATGCCTAAAGGGTTAACCCGTTGTCCTTGTAAATCTGTAACTGGGTGGGTTGTCATGTCAAGGACCTGCGACATGACAATTCTGTGAGGCAGCACTATATCTGCTACAAGTAGATCTCATCACGAAATGACTGAAATAATGTTGAAAGTGATGTAAAACCCAAAAGAAAAAAAGAAACAAATCAACCTTTTAATCCCTCACCATCAACTTTTTCATACTGCAGTGTTTCACCTTATCATACTGCAGTGTTTCACCTTTTCATACAGCAGTGTTTCACCTTTTCATACTGCAGTGTTTCACTTTTTCATTCTGCAGTGTTTCACCTCAAAATTCTTGTGGAAAAAAACGTCATGGTGAAACCTTGATATATCATTCCATGTCTCATTAAAATGATCATAAAGCATTGAGACTAGTGATTCAAGAACATTATAATCTTTTAACAATTATTCTTTCCCCATGATATGTTTTCCTTTTAAATGATATATACATCATATATAACTTGCCAGATCATTAACGACCAGTTTAAATTATATAAACCAGTCTAAAAATAGGCATACATGCCTATTTGGGCATAATGTTTACCAAAGGTTTATATAAAAAATCAGGTATGTTTGAAAAAAGACACCAAGAGCATGTTATTTATATATTATAACCTATCACCACTAAAAGAGTTGATATCTGTCTCTACGCATATGGGTGATATATAGCAGGTTAGACTCTTCCACACCTTCTTAGACGTTTGTCCATTTCATCTGGTCATTGCACTTGGTCAGCATTGCCATACTATGAATGGCTACCTTTTGGCAGATATGAAGAAGGCAAATTATTTTGGTTTGCTTATTGCTTTAAAGATTATGATGACAGTATATAAAGTATGTCATGAGTCATTTATTTTAAAGTGTAAATTATATTTATAAAATGGTAAAAAATGACTTTTTTGAACAAAAACCTTTGAATTTGGCCACATTACAAAACTCATAATGTCCCAATTAAAACAAAATACAAGTTTCATTGCAGCCAGTTTCAATTCAATGCTTCACATTGGTCAAACCCTGCTGAGAGAAATGGGTTCCTTTCAGGATAGGGATCATGCCTTTTGGACTTTTATAATAGGCCTTCCAGTGCAAGGCAATTATTGTATCTCAGTGAATGAATGGCTAGTGAGTTGTATTTTATTAATTTGATATGTCACTACAAACTTTAAGTTAGCACATAACTATCTGCTGTCATAATGATTAAGTTTCACCAAGATATGACACTTCTTGAATTTCTTTAGATAATCCTTTAAAGAAAAACTTTGGTATAAGAATTTGAACTGAACAGTAACATCAAAAATAATAAATAAACATCCCAATTAAATTAAAATCAAGAAATAGTCAAGATTTTTCTGATGATATCGAAGTTTTTACCAAGTTATTTCATAAGGAATGCTATTAGAAATTTCGAACATTAGCGAGAACTTTCTGAATAGCAGCCTAAGTTTACATTTAAACAACACATGTAAATCTGCATCAAATTATCGTGACTGAGATGGTATCAAAATCTTGGCAAAAAGATGATAGGAAGTCACCAAATACATTAATTCAGTATTTCACAAATCTGAAACACCATTTTCTTGTTGATTCTCTTCATGTAGGCATATAAGCTGAACATGATAATGCAATAGATTGGGGGGGTAAACTGTGTTATGCAATGTTCAGACATGCAATGTATATTTAACTTGAACTGGACATGTACTGAAAAACAGACAAAGAAACAAGACAACAGGAAGTCACACACAAGGTTTGTATATTATCTTTGATATCAAGGTACACCCTCTTAATGTTTCTTCCTAATCAGATCTATCTTCCTGCTGATTTAAATAAACATGGTGAGGTATTAGTGTCTGAGTAGGTCATTAAGAGGATCTGTCACCAAGGGAAGCAGATCATAATAATGATAATAAATAATAAAACATTTATATAGGTCTGCTCATGGCACTCTTGCAGGTAATGTTTTGTGATTTTACTTTCTTCGTGAAGAATTTACAATTTTTAACCTGAAGGGGCATATATTTGGGGCATATCTTAATATATCTTAAAAGGTCTTTCCGCATACATGCTTGTAGTGAGTTTCCATAGTCCAGTGTTGAAAATGCCTGAGCCAGAGTGTTTGTCTTTTCATTCAGGCAATTCCTTATAAGGGATAAAGTCTTTACATGAAAACATCCATTTTTCTCATTTTCTTAACCTGCCCTTTTTATCATTGCCAGATCTTTGACTTTATTGGATATTGTGATGCTGACATCTCCCACTTATATTTGATGCTGGTATGATCCCAATTTTGAAATAAAACATGAAATAGCCAAACTGTAAAACATACAAAATTCTGAAGCAATGGTAGTTGGTAATATTAAAAAAAACATGATCATATAACAAACTTGTAGAATTGCACTGGCTTCCTGTGAAGGCGAGAATAGATTTTGAAATAGCAGCACTCACCTGAAAGGTACAAAATGGAGCTTGCACTGAGGCACCTTTTGTCCAACTAAAGAAGGACAAAAGACGCTTCATTATATCATCAAGACAGAAATTGCCTTCATTGAACTGTATGGTATGTTTGATAGCTGGACCATTGCACATAAATTGAAATCTTTTTAGCCACAGCCACCGTTTCGTTTGAGTTTTTCTATCAGTCAATGGTATCTGGTCCTTACCCCTGAATGAACCTTCCTACACGGCTGATTTCCAATCAGGTAATAACACATTCTGAAAGCATTCATGAAACCACAGAGGTCACAGGCAATTTTATAGAGGTTTGGGGTATGCTTAAATGATATGTGGCCATGAAACTGTTATAAAAGCAAGATATCTCACTAAAATCAACCAAAATACACTGACCACGCTTATTGTGTTTTGCTGAAAATGCCAAGTATTGCCTGTACTTTTTTGACCACCAGGTGGCCACATGGATACAATCATGTGACCTCTGTTGTGGTCTGCCGGGGTGTTAGGCCTGTACCATTGGACAAACATTAGTGGACAAACAGGGCTCTTCAAGCCAATTTACACAATTGTCCCAATTTAAAGGTGCCCCTCTGTTAGCAAGACTTTTCTAAGCAGGTGTTTACACAAGATCACTGGTCAGCTAAACAAAGTTTGTTGACAAAGTGTCCAATGGATGATTTGGATTTTAATTCAATTTTTGATTTGTTTTATATTTCAAGCATCAATACTTTCTTGCTATCTTTAATTTTACCTTTAATTATAAATAAAAAGACATTTCAATTTTCGTGTATTGCATTTCATGCTATGATATTCTTTTCAGACAATTCTGCTTTTTAAGGTTGGTTTTTTCATTGATCTTGAAATATTTCGGGCAGGATGCCTGTCTTTGACAAGTTTAAAATGGTTAAAGCCTTCAAAACCAAATGTCTATAAAACTGGTACGGTATTCTATTACATGTAAAACACAAATATATCCATCAACTTCAGACCTCATTATTTGACCACAACATATACAAAATAACATATAATTACAACTATTGTACAAATTATTAAATTAAGTCATACCCCAATCACATTTGTTCCAATTTCGGTAAAGATGCCCGGTTTATGGGGTTTTTAAATAAAATCTGCCAGCAAGCCAGGGTACTGTGAGGGCACCGGGAGATCATTGGCCACATTTGGGCAACTCTAAGATGTTGTACGGGTCATCAGGAACTTTAGCTGCAACACAAATGGAGTCAGCGTTTCCACGAATGATCTCTTATCACCAAATATCATCTTAAATTACATGGCAGGCTCCCCTGCTTGTTCCGCAAGCATATCTTGAGATCAGCTTAGGGCTTCTGGTGGCATCATATGGTAAAAATAGGAGTTTAAAATTTTTATCTCGATTTGGAAACACTTTATTGTGCATAAATGTTTTTGTGAAACACATTTGATAAAATAATATACTGTGTTTTAGTTTTGTGTTCCAGAAATGAAACATAATAATGTTTAACCGTAATATTGTGTTTATACATTCAATAAAAATTAAAAAAACAACTGATAGGCATTCTCAACTTGTCACAAAATGATGTTGATCTATTGATACATTATCAAACGATACACACATGGTAATAATTCTAAATTCTAAGTTTTCGATGTAGGTGAATATGCAAATGTCTTTACAAATATATATCATCATTCAAATTTTCATTGACAATGTATCATACTTAATACAGATTGTTAATAATAACCCACATATACAGCATCTAAGATGCACAAAATTTCTATCTTGACCTCTCATGCAGTTTTAGTCCTTGATACACCTCTGTTAACAGTTCCTTTTTATGTGAACATTTGTCATTAGCTTGACCTGCTCAGTGCAGATAACTGTGATGCCCTCTCATACAGGATAGGTCAATGGGATGCAAACCTGCCCAGTGTCAAATCTCAGCCAGGAATAGGTACCTGTGATGCCCTCCTGCAGCTGTTGATATTAACTTTATTTTATCTTCTGCAGCATACCCAGGTAACACACAACGTAGAAACAATGTTGTGAGCACGTAGAAAAAATAAGGTTTAGTTTTTTCAACGTGCTGAGCACGTAGAAGGATAACGTTGTGGTCTGACTTAATAACAACGTTGCTATTTTACGTGCTGACAACATTGTCAACACGTTGTCTTCAATGCTTACAACGTGGTGAGCACGTAGAAGAAAACTTGTGGTGAATTAATTGGCCAATAGGTGGCTGCAGTACTACAAAAAATGGCGACCTGTAACAGCTTAGTTGTTAGGTAATTCAAAGTTACATGAATTCAGTGGACAAGACGTAGTGTTCTGAATGACTAAAATATATTAAAAAAATAAATGATCATGTCTTTTGTTGTGAAAGAAATTTATTGTTATTATCTACAATATATAGCCATATAATTTTAGACAGTGTCAAAAAATCAGCATAAAATGCCAGCTGATATGCTAGAAGAGGTTGCTGGTGAGACAATCCCAACTGAGTAACTAGATTTGGCCAAAGATAGCCGAATTTGTTCACAGCTGGATGTATATGTATCACATGCTTGCAACATGCTGAGCACCATGTGCTTGCAACATATGCCGAGCATATGCCTAAATGGTTTAATCACAACATGTTTAATCATAATGTCAGTTTACAACGTCCTCACAACGTGCTGGGCACGTCCTCAAACGTGCTAAGGACGTGCTGAGGATGTGCTCACAACGTTGTACAACAATGTGCTCACAATGTTATCTGGTGTTCACAGATCTACGTCCATACAACGTCATGTTACAACGTGCTCAGCACCAAAACACAACATGCTCACAACATAGAAAAAACGTAAAATTGTTAGCTGGGTATGTCCTTCAGCATCTGTAGATATAAAAGGCACAGCATGTTTTAGCACTTATTCTTTTATCAAATTGAAATGAAGGAAATTATTTCTCTATTCCATTCCACTGAGCTTCTAGCATGCAAATTAATTTAACTGAATTTCATATTAAATACAAATCACATAAATACATACCATATTTGTTGAATATTGTCATGAATAAATAGGCATTTTCGCCATGAAAATGCAATCCTGTACTATTCATGTTCTACACAACATCCTAATCCTATAGAGAAATGTTCAATTAACAGGCAATTAACAAAAATGCTTTAATTTGATTTTTCAGATATGTGATTTTAGAAAACAATGATTTTCAATGTTTTATTCTCATCAATACCATAAAAATTAAATAAAAACCCTAAATTAAACAATATTATTGTCTAAAATGTTTATTTAATATTACATTTAATATTACATTACATCTTAATTAGATTCAGTCAGTATGAGCCAATCACAAAGATTGTGTTTCACAAAAACATTATATTTAAGCTGTATGTATGTTGTATTGTTCGCAGTTTTTGTGTGTCACCAACATACAATATCCACATAAAAACACAATATTATGCGTAAGTGAGATAGGTATTTCTGACAGTGTAGATGTTTTTAGGATATCCTTACAGACACCTGTGACATCTATCTGGTGCGTACCGTGTGGTACCTGTGTATAATGTGACCAGGTACAGCATATATCTGATTCTTGTTGATAAAATCCCGGGACCCTGTGACGCCAGCAGATTTTTATGTCCCAGCCGGCGCCTGGCACAAGGTGACTTGGGCATCAGGGAGACTCCTGTTAAGACAAGGGTATTTACATGTAAGGCTGCTGCTTGACCACAAGGATTGTATTGTATTAACAGGTTCACAATTTTGGGTTCAAAATCTGTGTTCACCACCAAATTTGATCCAAAAGTATTGTATGAACGAGTTCAGCACCAATATTAATTTTGGGTTCAAACATCAATTTCAAGTACAAAGTTTGAGCCATTATGCAACACCAATATTTTGTAGCCATGTTATGTTGTTGAAGATAGCCATGCTGGGACAGCCATCATGGGAAAGATTGCATTTTATTCAGTATCTTTCTTCAAGCTCAATAATATGTACTTATACATTTGCCTCTCTTTTTCTCGACCCAGATAATTTCAAATATAGAAATTAAACCTTTGATATTATTTATGATACATGTCAACTCACATCTTATAATAAAGTGAATTTATATTTTCAAGATAATTGCTACATGCAATTGCCTAATTCAGATAGAATGGTGTCTTTTGGAAGAGTGGAGATATATAGCTACATATTTTATCAAATATACAATTATCGATCATTCTGATGAAATAATGTAGAAGGTGACATGAGAACTTGAGCAGATGACTGTTTCATATAATTTTGGATGTGTACTTATATATTATTTCCAAGGAGGTTTTATTCTCCCTCCCAACCATAATTACACACTTTATTGCACAAATCTCCTATCTAAAAAACTAAACCTTATCCCAGTCATCCTAAACAATTCCATGTTGAATGGTCTATAGTAATCATAAAACTGATCAATTATTTCCTTGCTCACATTTGGATGAGGAGCTCCTTTACTTTCACTGAGACACTTAACTTTCTTTTTTGTTATTCTTTAGCAGTAAAATCCTTTCTTTTTATCATACCTTATCTTCTTCTTTGTTAAATGGGAAGTCAGTCCTAGAAACCTCTCAACTTTATTGAGAACTTGTAATGGATCCTCAGTAAATTTGTGACTGTCAAGAAGTAATATTTGGTCTTTAGAAAAATACTTGTAATAATTCTGTAATTGTTTAGAATAGATGCCATTTGTCACAAATTTACTTATTATGACACTGCCATTCTTAAATGCTAAATTGTTCCATACATTTTTCGAAAGGATGGTTCTCTTTGGAAATGAACCCAAGCTGAGATGAGGCGTTCTACAGGGTCCCTAAAGATGGCAATCAACTTGATATTCTTATTCATTTCCTTAATTCTTTCAGGAGCTATTTCAGATCTTATGTATGCTGGTGTCTTCTCCATCACTATATCATCTGAAATAAATCATTAAAGAAACTGCTGTTTATTGTAATTTTTGTATACAACTTAATCAAGGCCACTATTTAGAAATGTATTTTAAGCTCTCATTGAAACCTCGTGAAAACTTTGCATTTTGTCTTTGGTTTTTACCACACATTTAAAAGGCAATATATCATTTGGCAGTTAGAAATATGAAAAAAGTTGAAAATGTTTAGTTTTGGAGTTTTTCAGATTGATGTGTAATATGTGTGAAAGTCAAAACCAAAATACCATAAAAAACAAAATAGAAAACATATGTGAATATCACAAAATAGTCAAAGCACTTAGTGCAGTAACTCAGTGAAATCACAAAAGTTGTGGTTTTTAGTTTAGGAGTAGGGAAAATGTCTGTCCATCTGTCTGTCTGTCCATCAGTCTGTCAATATTACTTTAAAAATCTTCTTCTCCAAAACTACTAGTAATATATGTTTCAAATTCTCAAGGTAAAAATGATAAATGTAATAGGTTCAAACTGTCAGATAAATCCAAAGGGGCTGGGAAACCTATGGCTTTCACGTTTTAACGTTGTGTGCATGCATAGATGCATAAAGAATCTAAGAAACGATGTGACTGGTTGAGTGTTATGTTTGGAGCTCAAATTCCTTCTTTCATCTGCAGTTTTGGCCCACTAGCCAAATTTGGAATGTCAATAGAATTTAGAAAAAAAGTACCTCTGCAACACAAAGATTTTCTTTAAAATTCCTGTCATTATATCCAAATTCAGGATACTTGACTCGATGCAATTCGAGACATTTCCAGACCTTCCTGACCGCATGAGAACCGTGTGTGGCCCTGTGACCTTTATTTTCTTACACAAGTCTTCAATAATGATTTTTTTTTATTTCTATCAGTTTTGTGCTCGGGTAATAAATGCCACAGCAAAAAAAGATTACAAACAATAACTTACATTAAAATATAACCTGAACTTCAAATATAAAAGAATAATACAATTGAGTTAGACATCAAGTCAATAAAAACCTGTAATCTGAAAAAATGGATGTCCTCATCAAACCATTGAATACAATGGTTAACAAAATGCTTGAGTTTCTAACTGGAATTTTCCCTGATAAAAATCACATAATTTAAAGTTGCTGTTGTTTGTCATCATATTGACATTAAATAGACTCAAGGTATGTCTATCAAATCAATCTTATTTAAAATCTCTAGCTGAATAGAACTGAATGCATTCGCACATAAATGTATATAGCAATAGCATTAAATAGTGAGTCATTACTGGAATATAGTAATTAGTAGTATAATTCATTAGCATCAATAGCCGCTTACACTGGTGCTAATGTTCATTTATAGGAAGTTTAGGGTAATAAAATTTTCAGGAAAAAGGTATTTTAGGATAATACAGTATACGTACAGTAGGTAATTGTTAAAACAAAATAACATAACTAGGGGAATACAAAGTGATAAGTATAGTTAAGTTAAATAAAACTATCAAGAAAGATCGTTATAGGATAAAGACAGTATACGTACAGTAGGGAATTGTTAAAACATAATGAGAATAAAGCATGTTAGAAAATAGATTAATGTGCAATTCGTGTGAAAGTCAGAACCAAAATACCAAATGCACTGATCTTAGGGATAAAAAACAAAATAGAAAACAAATGTGAATATCACAAAATAGTCAAAGCACTTAGTGCTTTTGTTTGTTTTTTTAGGGTTTTACATCACTTTCAACATTATTTCAGTCATTTCGTGATGAGACCTATTTGTAGCAGATATAGTGCTGCCTTGACATGACATGACAACCCACCGGTCACAGATTTACAAGTGCAACATGTTAACCCTTTAGGCACAGGCCTCAGCGCATATGGGAAATTGTATCGAGTTCAATCTCAGCATGGCCGGGTTCGAACCCACGATCTTTGGATCACCACATAGGAACTGTTGCTAATAAGCTGGCACTCTAACCCACACTGTCCACCAGAGGCACACGCAAACTATTACCTCTGGCCAACCCAGATTAGTATTCATCCGGTCCTACTTTTACTGGCCATGTGCTCAAGAACTGTCAGTGTGTTGTAAATGTGATTGACGTATTAACATCTCTTAATATCAAATATGAAGTTGCCTTGAGATGTATTAGAATTCATTTGTTAACATTTGAACATTTTTTGTTGGTTAGATTAAACAAAAGTATAAAAGATTTAAAGAATTCAAATTGTAAACAAAGCAGCCATCTTTGTTGTGGTTCCGCCTTATCACTACCCCAGGAAATGGCTCCTCCAGTTGAGAAAGTAGTTCCAAGTTTTATTTCTCTTAATATTTCTATATGCACAAACTTTTGTATAAAGGGTGAAATATATCATAATATACCAATCTGAGTACAATTTAAGAAAAAAAATAAGTAAGACGGACAGTTACATAAAAATTGGTGGATGTGGTGAGCCAGCACAAAAAGGCACCTTGTACAGAGGTGATAGGTTCACCATGTCGCCCTCTGGTGAAGTTTGACTTTAACCAACTGTGCCAAGGCCCGTGGCCTTCACTTAGTGCAGTAACTCAGTGAAATCACAAAAGTATATAATAAGGTGCCTCACAGACATTGAAGGATGGCTGCTTGGCACTGACGTGGACCATGAGATGATCAAGAACCAGTCAAACGTAATGCCATAGTGTGCAAATCGAATAAAATATTCATATACTAACATATAGTAAATAAAGTTTTTTAAATTAACCCTGCGTAATAAATGACCAATTTGTTATGTCACCAGAATAGATTAACATCCTGGTACTAAAACAGCTCTGCATCAGCTAATTCCCAATCTTTTGCCCTCAACCGAATAGGTAGGGTGCATAAATGTAAGAAATGTGTTCAAATATAGTTTGAGCATCATTTCTTTCATTTTACAC
Organism: Amphiduros pacificus; assembly: GCA_949316495.1. Classification (NCBI taxonomy): domain Eukaryota; kingdom Metazoa; phylum Annelida; class Polychaeta; order Phyllodocida; family Hesionidae; genus Amphiduros; species Amphiduros pacificus. The sequence continues at coordinate 17,799,731 of OX439008.1, read as the reverse complement.
TGAGGTCTATTATGTTTGTAAGAATCTAAGTGATGCTAAGAATTCTTTTTATAAAAACAGAGGGTAACATATAAAACATATAAATGTTAATTAGAACATTAAAGCAGATGTTTGGCATTTTATCTTGATGAAAGACATCAGGCCTCTGAGAGGCTTGTGTTGTATTGCTTATGTAGTATTTCAATTATGAATAGTATAGCTCTCACATGTAGTCAGAATTGCTCTAGATATGAAATATTGCCCATAATATACATACGTTTATGGATTAGGGCTGAGGTTTACAACCATTGCTAATTTGATCTAATTATTGACTTTGCTGATAGCTGCATGAGTGAGAGATTGCTACACATTGAGAGATAGCTGCACAAATGAGAGACAACTGCACAAGTGAAAAATAGCTACGGCAATGAGAGACAGATGCATCTATAAGTGAGAGATTGCTGCACAAGTGAGAGCCAAATACAACAGTGAGAGATAGTTGCAGAAGTGAGATATAGCAGATGTGAGGTATAGCTGCAGAAGTGTGATACAGCTGTAGAAGTGAAGTGAGAGATAGCTGTAGAAGTAAGATACAGATGCAGATATGAGAGATAGCTGTAGAAGTGAGAAACAGATGCAGAAATGAGAGATAGTTGCAGAAGTGTGAGATAGCTGCAGAAGGGAGAGATAGCGGCAGAAGTGTGAGATACAGATGCAGAAGTGAGAGATAGCTGCAGAAGGGAGAGATAGCGGCAGAAGGGAGAGATAGCTGCAGAAGGGAGAGATAGCGGCAGAAGTGTGAGATACAGATGCAGAAGTGAGAGATAGCTGCAGAAGCGAGGGATAGCAGCAGAAGGGAGGGATAGCTGCAGAAGGGAGAGATAGCGGCAGAAGTGTGAGATACAGATGCAGAAGTGAGAGATAGCTGCAGAAGGGAGAGATAGCGGCAGAAGGGAGAGATAGCTGCAGAAGGGAGAGATAGCGGCATGAGCAGACCCTGTCTGATATAGCGCTATAGAAGTTTATTATTATTATTATTATTATTAAGTTTGAGATAGCTGCAGCAGGGAGAGATAGCGGCAGAAGTGAGAGATAGCGGCAAAAGTGTGAGATAGCTGCAGCAGGGAGAGATAGCGGCAAAAGTGTGAGATAGCTGCAGCAGGGAGAGATAGCTGCAGAAGTGTGAGATAGCTGCAGAAGTGTGAGATAGCTGCAGAAGTGTGAGATAGCTGCAGCAGGGAGAGATAGCGGCAGAAGTATGAGATAGCTGCAGAAGTGAGAGATAGCTACAGAAGTGTGAGATAGCTACAGAAGTGTGAGATAGCGGCAGCAGGGAGAGATAGCCGCAGAAGTGTGAGATAGCAGCAGAAGTGAGAGATAGCGGCAGAAGTGTGAGATAGCGGCAGAAGTGTGAGATAGCGGCAGAAGTGTGAGATAGCAGCAGAAGGGAGAGATAGCTGCAGCAGGGAGAGATAGCGGCAGAAGTGTGAGATAGCTGCAGCAGGGAGAGATAGCGGCAGAAGTGTGAGATAGCTGCAGCAGGGAGAGATAGCGGCAGAAGTGTGAGATAGCTGCAGCAGGGAGAGATAGCGGCAGAAGTGTGAGATAGCTGCAGAAGTGTGAGATAGCTGCAGAAGTGAGAGATAGCTGCAGCAGGGAGAGATAGCGGCAGAAGTGTGAGATAGCTGCAGCAGGGAGAGATAGCTGCAGAAGGGAGAGATAGCTGCAGCAGGGAGAGATAGCTGCAGAAGTGTGAGATAGCTGCAGAAGGGAGAGATAGCTGCAGCAGGGAGAGATTGCGGCAGAAGTGAGAGATCAGAGATAGCTGTATAACTTATATATAGCTGTATAAGTGAAATAACATCCCTTCCCACAGTTATTTAATTTCCTATTAGTAAATCATACCTGGATATGCAGCAGGCATCTGTTTCCTGTACCATTCTAAGTCTTTCTCGTATCTTGGATCGGAGAAGAAATGAATTTCACTAGGACATATTTGTATGTGTGGATTAATACCAAGAAACCTGATCAGGGCTGCTGAAATGATCGGAATATCATGCATTAAAATAACATTCAGAGTCTGATGATTATAATATGAAATAAGTTTTAGTGTACATCACAAGGGACTTCTTGTAAGTTGACCTACATTTTGACTACTAGTATATATTCATTATTGTCACACTAGGAATTATGAGGATAGACAGTAAACAATACTTGTTAATTGAGATTATCGATTGGTATACATTTCTGCCTCAGAATACTCAAAGACATACTTTTCTTTAAAATGTCAATTTAATTTTTGAAAATGCTTTTATTTTCATTTCTGTTGGTAGGGAGATATATATATATATATATATATATATATATATATATATATATATATATATATATATATATATATATATATATATATATATATATATATATATATATATATATATATATATATATATATTTATTTTTGATTTTATATATATATTTATATATATATATAAAATCGAAAATGTAAAAGAAGTATATGAATTGTATGAAGTAACTAAATGTATCTTACATGTTCCACCTTTTTGAACCCCAATGATAATAGCATCTTGTAATCTTTTTTTGTTTAACATGTTTTAAAAGAGTTAAGTCATTCTTTTTAACGTTTTCAGCAACATTTGTGTTTTGTCGATCTGAAAAGACAAATATTCCACTGATAATGTATCCTATTTATCTTGTCAAACAATATTACTCAAAATGTTAATCTTTATCTGAAACCTATTCCATTAAACAACCTTTGTAGTTATAGCTATAGTTAAACTATATAAGCTATATCTCTCTTTAAACTGCTACTGTTTTTCACATCCCTGTCAACATTCTGCTTGGCGATACAAGGGAATATCCATCATGCTTGCTTGTTACCACTTCCAATACTAATCTTGCATGTCAACAAGATGATATAAGGCCTATTACCAAAACGAATTGTGTCTTGGAGAGAATCTGTCCTTCACACAATGCTAAAATAGGTTGTGCTCTATTAATTTACAATAAAGGTTTGCCAACTATTTTGGAATAATGTGAAAGATAGATTGCATGCAAGTTAATATTTAAGCAACAAAAAAACAATCTCCATTCCGATTTCTATGTTATTGATTATTACATTTGGTATGATAATATATTAACGTTAACATTCGAAAATATCTAGCACACAAAAGGGTGACAAAATCAAAATATGTACATACCATTTTCATATTTTATCCATTGAACTATTAATCTAAGTCAGGAATATCCCAATCTTACCTTTCAACTCAAATTTGCTGGGAAATTTAGCATTTCGTACTTTTTCCAGTTTTTGTATTTTGAAATATAACATACAGAGAATCAGAACTACAGCAATAAATATCATTAATCTAAACAGGATTGATAATTTGCGATCCATTCTGGTACAGATATTTGATTCAGTCTTGACCATGAAGCTAGCTCTCTGTACAATATTTATTGTGGTAAAACAAGTCCAGAGTGTTCATGTCAAACAACTGTTGAGAAAATATTTACTTTGAAACCAATTATGACCTAATTGACAATATGATTATTCCTATGTCTCTGTGCATCTAAAATCATATATTATTCAAAATTAGATATGGAGGAAAACTGTTTTTGAATTTTCAATTTGCCTTAATGTTGATACCGTCTTATTAATGAAAATTTTCTGTAAATTTACATGTGTTGTTTAAATGTAAACTCAGGCCGCTATTTTTATATGATTTTGATCTTAGAATTTGAGAGGTGGGACTTGATAATTCGAAAAGATAATTCAATGGTTTATTGTGGTCTTAAAATTTAGAAAACATTGTGTATGGTAAGATGAACAAGTAAAGATGATAGTCCATCCATGAATATATTTGGTTAGAGGGATAGGTTTCAGGTATATATATATATATATATATATATATATATATATATATATATATATATATATATATATATATATATATATATATATATATATATATATATATATATATATATATATATATATATATATATATATATATATATATATATATATATATATATATATATATATATATATATATATATATATATATATATATATATATATATATATATATATATATATATATATATATATATATATATATATATATATATATATATGTATATTGCCTTAACAGTTATTTGACATGCGTGTGGTGGGAACAATGTTGGGCTTGTATGGCGTGGCAGCAATTATATGCACACATCACACTATTTTGCCAAGACTTACCGTAGTCAGCATATCTACACCAGAATGGTTAAAAGACGATCCCACATATTTAGATCATTTTTATTGTTTTCAGTGACCCTAATCCTCTTCATGATGTATTTCAAAAAGATAAAATTGGTAGTTAAATCAAATGCAACTTTCTCCAGCAAATTGGAATTTCAGGGTAAGGTTATAGGTTTCATTACTTTTGGGGTTTAAAGTACAAGTGGATAAAGTAAGAACTGGATATAATTGTATTTGACTTATTTGACATATATCTCTATTTGGATGATTTGTAAAATGAGTACTTTCAAACATGACATATTGATATCGTAAGTTTGCGCAAATAAACACGTCTTTTCAGTATCATGTATAAAGAATAGTCTTATTTAGGTTAAATATCAATAAGACAAAGGATTCTCACTGTCTCTGTTCAAAATAGGGATGGCAGGAAGGGTATGCCAAGGGCCGGAGTGCAGTTGGTTAGAGCGCAAGCTGATTAGCACCAATTACTCTGACCTAAAGGTTGTGGGTTTGATTCCCAGTCATGCCAAAATTGCATAATGGAATTTCTCATGTGAGCTGAGGCCCGCACCTGAAGGGTGGTTAAGAAGTTGAATGAGGCAGAGCAGGGAAAGAATTTACACATTTAGGCTGTATGATTTATAGAGAGTGCACTATGCCCTACGTGATTTGCTTTTTGCCCTTATTAATCAAATACATCATTCATGCCTGTCTGTATTAATCAAATACATGTAGGTGCATCATTCATGCCTGTCTGTATTAATCAAATACGTGTAGGTGCATCATTCATGCCTGTCTGTATTAATCAAATACGTGTAGGTGCATCATTCATGCCTGTCTGTATTAATCAAATACGTGTAGATGCATCATTCATACCTGCCTGTATTAATCAAATATGTGTAGGTGCATCATTCATGCCTGTCTGTATTAATCAAATACGTGTAGGTGCATCATTCATGCCTGTCTGTATTAATCAAATACGTGTAGATGCATCATTCATGCCTGTCTGTATTAATCAAATACGTGTAGGTGCATCATTCATGCCTGCCTGTCTGTGTTAATCAAATACGTGTAGGTGCATCATTCATGCCTGTCTGTATTAATCAAATACGTGTAGATGCATCATTCATACCTGCCTGTATTAATCAAATACATGTAGGTGCATCATTCATACCTGCCTGTATTAATCAAATACATGTAGATGCATCATTCATACCTGCCTGTATTAATCAAATACGTGTAGGTGCATCATTCATGCCTGCCTATATTAATCAAATACGTGAAGGTGCATTATTCATGCCTGCCTGTATTAATCAAATACGTGTAGGTGCATCATTCATGCCTGTCCGTATTAATCAAATACGTGTAGGTGCATCATTCATGCCTGCCTGTATTAATCAAATACATGTAGGTGCATCATTCATACCTGCCTGTATTAATCAAATACATGTAGATGCATCATTCATACCTGCCTGTATTAATCAAATACGTGGAGGTGCATCATTCATGCCTGCCTGTATTAATCAAATACGTGAAGGTGCATTATTCATGCCTGCCTGTATTAATCAAATACGTGTAGGTGCATCATTCATGCCTGTCCGTATTAATCAAATACGTGTAGGTGCATCATTCATGCCTGTCTGTATTAATCAAATACATGTAGGTGCATCATTCATGCCTGTCCGTATTAATCAAATACGTGTAGGTGCATCATTCATGCCTGCCTGTCTACATTAATCAAATACGTGTAGATGCATCATTCATGCCTGCCTGTCTGTATTAATCAAATACGTGTAGGTGCATCATTCATGCCTGTCTGCGTTAATCAAATACGTGTAGATGCATCATTCATACCTGTCTGCATTAATCAAATACGTGTAGGTGCATCATTCATGCCTGTCTGTATTAATCAAATACGTGTAGGTGCATCATTCATGCCTGTCTGTATTAATCAAATACGTGTAGGTGCATCATTCATGCCTGTCTGTATTAATCAAATACATGTAGGTGCATCATTCATGCCTGTCTGTATTAATCAAATACGTGTAGGTGCATCATTCATGCCTGTCTGTATTAATCAAATACGTGTAGGTGCATCATTCATGCCTGTCTGTATTAATCAAATACGTGTAGGTGCATCATTCATGCCTGTCTGTATTAATCAAATACGTGTAGGTGCATCATTCATGCCTGTCTGTATTAATCAAATACGTGTAGATGCATCATTCATGCCTGTCTGTATTAATCAAATACGTGTAGGTGCATCATTCATGCCTGCCTGTCTGTATTAATCAAATACGTGTAGGTGCATCATTCATGCCTGTCTGTATTAATCAAATACGTGTAGATGCATCATTCATACCTGCCTGTATTAATCAAATACATGTAGGTGCATCATTCATACCTGCCTGTATTAATCAAATACATGTAGATGCATCATTCATACCTGCCTGTATTAATCAAATACGTGTAGGTGCATCATTCATGCCTGCCTGTATTAATCAAATACATGTAGGTGCATCATTCATACCTGCCTGTATTAATCAAATACATGTAGATGCATCATTCATACCTGCCTGTATTAATCAAATACGTGGAGGTGCATCATTCATGCCTGCCTGTATTAATCAAATACGTGAAGGTGCATTATTCATGCCTGCCTGTATTAATCAAATACGTGTAGGTGCATCATTCATGCCTGTCCGTATTAATCAAATACGTGTAGGTGCATCATTCATGCCTGTCTGTATTAATCAAATACATGTAGGTGCATCATTCATGCCTGTCCGTATTAATCAAATACGTGTAGGTGCATCATTCATGCCTGCCTGTCTACATTAATCAAATACGTGTAGATGCATCATTCATACCTGCCTGTCTGTATTAATCAAATACGTGTAGGTGCATCATTCATGCCTGTCTGCGTTAATCAAATACGTGTAGATGCATCATTCATACCTGCCTGTCTGTATTAATCAAATACGTGTAGGTGCATCATTCATGCCTGTCTGCGTTAATCAAATACGTGTAGATGCATCATTCATACCTGTCTGCATTAATCAAATACGTGTAGGTGCATCATTCATGCCTGTCTGTATTAATCAAATACGTGTAGGTGCATCATTCATGCCTGTCTGTATTAATCAAATACGTGTAGGTGCATCATTCATGCCTGTCTGTATTAATCAAATACATGTAGGTGCATCATTCATGCCTGTCTGTATTAATCAAATACGTGTAGGTGCATCATTCATGCCTGTCTGTATTAATCAAATACGTGTAGGTGCATCATTCATGCCTGTCTGTATTAATCAAATACGTGTAGGTGCATCATTCATGCATGTCTGTATTAATCAAATACGTGTAGGTGCATCATTCATGCCTGTCTGTATTAATCAAATACATGTAGGTGCATCATTCATGCCTGCCTGTCCGTATTAATCAAATACATGTAGGTGCATCATTCATGCCTGCCTCTATTAATCAAATACATGTAGGTGCATCATTCATGACTGTCCGTATTAATCAAATACATGTAGGTGCATCATTCATGACTGTCCGTATTAATCAAATACATGTAGGTGCATCATTCATGCCTGCCTGTTTGTATTAATCAAATACGTGTAGGTGCATCATTCATGCCTGTCTGTATTAATCAAATACGTGTAGGTGCATCATTCATACCTGCCTGTATTAATCAAATGCGTGTAGATGCATCATTCATACCTGCCTGTATTAATCAAATACGTGTAGGTGCATCATTCATGCCTGTCTGTATTAATCAAATAAATGTAGATGCATCATTCATGCCTGTCCGTATTAATCAAATACGTGTAGGTGCATCATTCATGCCTGTCTGTATTAATCAAATACGTGTAGGTGCATCATTCATGCCTGCCTGTATTAATCAAATACGTGTAGGTGCATCATTCATGCCTGTCTGTATTAATCAAATACATGTAGGTGCATCATTCATGCCTGTCTGTATTAATCAAATACATGTAGGTGCATCATTCATGCCTGTCTGTATTAATCAAATACGTGTAGGTGCATCATTCATGCCTGTTCGTATTAATCAAGATATCCAAAGTAACAATAGCGGGAGAGGGCGAACAAGATCAGTCTGCATTTCATCCCTGCATCCAGAAACAGTCCTAATGATTACGATCTAACTGACCTTAGCACAGGTTTGCCACCAACTTGTGTGTTTCTTAGTTCGTTGCTCCCAGTTAATATTCCTGTGAGAAGAGATTTTCATTTCAAACTTAATAATTGGAGTATATTTTGTGCATTTAGGTCAACAAAGCACAACAATGAATGTCAACTGGACTCTTTCAACCCCTTCACCACACACTAAACACAAAAGACTACCAGATGCTATTATCATCGGAGTACAAAAAGGAGGAACAAGTAAGGTTATCGTTTGATCAATATCTCTGAGATAATATTCTCAAATTAAATCTTTGAAATTCAAGAAACCATTGCGGTCACAGGTGATTTTAACAACAACAACAACAATAATAATAATAATAATAATAATAATAATAATAATAATAATAATAATAATAATAATAATAATAATAATAATAATAATAATAATAATAATAATAATAATAATAATAATAATAATAATAATAATAATAATAATAATAATAATAATAATAATAATAATAATAATAATAATAATAATAATAATAATAATAATAATAATAATAATAATAATAATAATAATAATAATAATAATAATAATAATAATAATAATAATAATAATAATAATAATAATAATAATAATAATAATAATAATAATAATAATAATAATAATAATAATAATAATAATAATAATAATAATAATAATAATAATAATAATAATAATAATAATAATAATAATAATAATAATAATAATAATAATAATAATAATAATAATAATAATAATAATAATAATAATAATAATAATAATAATAATAATAATAATAATAATAATAATAATAATAATAATAATAATAATAATAATAATAATAATAATAATAATAATAATAATAATAATAATAATAATAATAATAATAATAATAATAATAATAATAATAATAATAATAATAATAATAATAATAATAATAATAATAATAATAATAATAATAATAATAATAATAATAATAATAATAATAATAATAATAATAATAATAATAATAATAATAATAATAATAGATGTATTTTTATTGATACATAACTGCCTGACCGTTTCAGGGGCCCTCATTGACTTCCTGAATATCAATCCACATATTCGTATATCTCACGATGAGCTTCATTTCTTCTCAAAAGACAGTACTTACAGGAAAGGGTTAGAGTGGTATAGAAAGAGGATGCCTGCTGCTTATCAGGGTAAGATTTATTCTCTTTCAAACGTTTTATATTGTCTTGCTCATTTTATTCCTTTGTTGCTTTTTGATTTTATTCCTAGGGTGAAAGTGAAAGAGCAACAAAGGAATAAAATGGGTGAAAAGGCAACAAAGGAATAAAATGGGTGAAAAGGCAACAAAGGAATAAAATGGGTGAAAAGGCAACAAAGGAACAATATGGGCAAAAGAGCAACAAAGGAATAAAATGGGTGAAAGAGCAACAAAGGAATAAAATGGGTGAAAAGGCAACAAAGGAACAAAATGGGCAAAAGAGCAACAAAGGAATAAAATGGGCGAAAGAGCAACAAAGGCATAAAATGGGTGAAAGAGCAACAAAGGCATAAAATGGGTGAAAGAGCAACAAATGAATAAAATGGGTGAAAAGGCAACAAAGGAATAAAATGGTTGAAAAGGCAACAAAAGAATAAAATGGGTGAAAGGCAACAAATGAATTAAATGGATGAAAGAGAAACAAAGAAATAAAATGGGTGAAAAGGCAACAAAGGAATAAAATGGGTGAAAGGCAACAAAGGAATAAAATGGGTCAAAAGGTGACAAAGGAATAAAATGTGTGAAAGTGCAACAAAGGAATAAAATGGGTGAATTTCTCAACACAGTCAGGAGATTATCATATATCACCAATAATGTGTAGTAATAATGACAAAGATCCTGAAACTTGACAATGATCTCAGTCCCTGCCAATGAGCAATGTAACGTTTTCTACCAGTGTTTGGTCATTGTAAGTGATGTTTTGGGAGGATTTTCTGACTTTTTGCCAATTTGAATCTATTTGATTCGTTGATTTAATTTTTTTAAATTTAAGGACCTTCTCCCTTGAAGCATGCAGACTATTTGTTTGATTTGCACTTGAGACAGCCCCGGCGCGGGGTAGGAATGTCTATTTGATATTATTGATCCCATTTCTTTTGTGTGTTGCAGGATTCTTTTCAATAATGTCAGCAATAATGTGTGTTAGATCTTAAGGTACAAGCATGCAGCATTCACAAGATTACAGTGATCATACTGATTCCTCCCTTCCAGATGATATAGTGATGGAGAAGACACCAGCATACATAAGATCTGAAATAGCTCCTGAAAGAATCAAGGAAATGAATAAGAATGTCAAGCTGATTGCCATCTTTAGGGACCCTGTAGAACGCCTCATCTCAGCTTGGGTTCATTTCAAAAGAGAACCATCCTTTAGAAAAATGTATGGAACGCACATTGAGGACTATTTAGCGTTTAAGAATGGCAGTGTCAAGATAAGTGAATTTGTGACAAATGGCATCTATTCTAAACAATTACAGAATTATTACAAGTATTTTTCTAAAGACCAAATATTACTTCTTGACAGTCACAAATTTACTGAGGATCCATTACAAGTTCTCAATAAAGTTGAGAGGTTTCTAGGACTGACTTCCCATTTAACAAAGAAGAAGATAATATATGATAAAAAGAAAGGATTTTACTGCCAAAGAATAACAAAAAAGAAAGTTAAGTGTCTCAATAAAAGGAAAGGAGCTCCTCATCCAAATGTGAGCAAGGAAATAATTGATCAGTTTTATGATTACTATAGACCATTCAACATGGAATTGTTTAGGATGACTGGGATAAGGTTTAGTTTTTTAGATAAGAGATTTGTGCAATAATGTGTAATTATGGTTGGGAGGGAGAATAAAACATCCTTGGAAATAATATATTAGGACACATCCAAAATTATATGAAACAGTCATCTGCTCAAGTCCTCATGTCACCTTCTACATTATTTCATCAGAATGATCGATAATTGTATATTTGATAAAATATGTAGCTAAAAATCTCCATTCTTCCATGTAGCGATAATCTTGATAATATAAATTCACTTTATTATAAGATGTGAGTTGACATGTATCAAAAATAATATCCAAGGTTTAATTTCTATATTTGAAATTATCCGGGTCGAAGAAAAGAGAGGCAAATGTATAAGTATATATTATTGAGTTTGAAGAAAGATACTGAATAAAATGAACCAAATGTAATCTTTCCTAGGATGGCTATCCCAGCATGGCTATCTTCAACAACATATTATGGCTACGAAATATTGGTGTTGCATAATGGACTCAAAAATGTTAACCTGAAATTGGTGTCTGAACCTGCTGAACTCATTCATACAATACTTTTGGATCAAATTTGGTGGTGAACACCAATTTTGAACCCAAAATCGTGAACCTGTTGATACAATGCAGCCTTGGCAGCCAAGCAGCAGCCTTACGTGTAAATACCCTTGTCTTTACAGGAGTCTTCCCGATGCCACAGTCACACTTGTTCTGGGCGCCGGCTGGGAAGTAAAAATCTGCTTGAGTCACGGTTTATCAGCAATAATCAGATAATATGCCGTACCTGTGTCACATTATACACGGGTGTCTGTAAGGATATCATATAGATGTCTATATGATACCGTAGGGAACCCCTAGGATCATCTGACTATGACCTGTGAAAGTAATAAAATTAAAATAAAATGCTATTTTTACCATATGATGCCACCAGCAGCCCTAAGATGATCTCAAGATATGCCTGTGGGGCATGCATAGGAGCCTGCCATGAACTTTAAGATGATATTTGGTGATAAGAAATCTTGGAAACGCTGGCAACTTTTATGTTGCAGCTAAGGTTTCCCGATGACCTATACAACATACAACGTCTTAGAATTGTGGCCGATGATCTCCCGTTGCCCTCCCAAAAATTACAACAAACAGTTATCTTTAAGATGGTTTCACAATTGATACACGTCAGATCCTCAGCAGTTTCTTTAATGATTTATTTCAGATGATATAGTGATGGAGAAAACACCGGCATACATAAGATCTGAAATAGCCCCTGAAAGAATCAAGGAAATGAATATGGACATCAAATTGATTGCCATCTTTAGGGACCCTGTAGAACGCCTCATCTCAGCTTGGGCTCACTTTCATAAACTACATGCAAGTTTTCGGAGGGAGCATGGCAATCACATTAAAGACTTTTTAGCATTTAATAATGGCAGTATAAAAACAAATAATAGTTTGGTGGCAACTGGTATTTATGTAGAACAGATGAGGAACTGGTACAAGCATTTTCCTAAAGACCATATATTACTCCTTGACAGTCACGAATTTGTTGACGATCCATTACCAATTCTCAATAGAGTAGAAGAATTTCTAAATGTAACAAGCCATATTTCAAATAAAAATGTCATATTTAGCAAAAGTAAAGGATTCTATTGCAGGAGAATAAAAGGAACTCTTCTGTGTGAAGGCGCAGCAAAGGGAATTCCTCATCAAAAAGTCAACAAAGAGATATTAGATCAATTTTATGAATACTACAGACCATATAACAAGGAACTTGTTGAACTGACTGAGATGAATTTTAGTTTTATAAACAAGAGATTTGTACAGGGAAAAGTGTAAAATAAAAAAGTTACCATAAGAATGTAATTTTTCATTTTTATGTTTTAAAAACCTCTTCAAGATAATTATATAATTAGTCATCATTCTTTCAGTTATTCAAGCTATGGTAACAGTATTTAATAATTGACCTGAACACAATGTAGTTACTAGAACCAGCTGTGAATCCTATCTAGTTTTCTAAAAGACGTGATTGCTAGGAAATTGCCTCATATCATAGGATTATGCATTAACTGATGTTTGATCCTAAGTACAAACTTATTGCAGAACATTCTAGATGCTAGGCCATTCTAGTGACAGTGATGGTTGTGTATGACCTAAATATCTGGTTTACAAACGGATTATGCAGCGGAAATTGTACTCAGAATGTCAGTAGTCCACAGTTTAATTCCGGAACAATGTACGCTCAGCTGGATATATGCAGGGCTGTATATAATGTTTCTATAGGGTTAAAACCCCCTGGCAAAGCTGATCAACATCCGGGCATCAATTCTTAACAGGTCCTGAAATGAAATGTAAATTTAAAACCTTGATGTACCTCTGTTATGGTTTGGTACACACTACCACATTAATTGTATTGCTGGCTTTCTGGGGAAAGTGGTGGCCTTCTGAGGGAAAATAGTGGCCTTCTGGGGAAAGTGGTGGCCTTCTTGGGAAAGTGGTGGCCTTCTGGGGAAAGTGGTGGCCTTATGGGGAAAGTGGTGGCCTTCTAGGGAAAGTAGTGGCCTTCTAGGGAAAGTGGTGGCCTTCTGGGGAAAGTGGTGGCCTTCTAGGGAAAGTAGTGGCCTTCTAGGGAAAGTGGTGGCCATCTGGGGAAAGTGGTGGCCTTCTGGGGAAAGTACTGGCCTTCTGGGGAAAGTGGTGGCCTAGTGGTAGTCCCAAGGAAAGTGGTGGCCTTCTAAGGAAAGCGGTGGCCTTCTAGGGAAGGTGGTGGCCTTCTAGGGAAAGTCGTGGCCTTCTTGGGAAAGTAGTGGTCTTCTAGGGAAGGTGGTGGCCTTCTGGAGAAAGTGGTGGCCTTTTGGGGAAAGTGGTGGCCTTCTGGGGAAAGTAGTGGCCTTCTGGGGAAAGCGGTGGCCTTCTAAGGAAAGCGATGGCCTTCTTAGGAAAGCGATGACCTTCTAAGGAAAGTGGTGACCTTCTAGTGAAAGTGGTGGCGTTCTAGGGAAAGTGGTGGCTTTCTGGTGAAAGTAGTGGTCTTCTGGGGAAAGTGGTGGCCTTCTAGGGAAAGTGGTGGCCTTCTGGGGGAAAGTAGTGGCCTTCTAGGGAAAGTAGTGGCCTTCTAGGGAAAGTGGTGGCCTTCTAGGGAAATTGGTGTCCCTCTATGGAAAGTGGTGGCCTTCTGGGGAAAGTGGTGGCCTTCTAGGGAAAGTGGTGGCCTTCTGGGGAAAGTACTGGCCTTCTGGGGAAAGTGGTGGCCTAGTGGTAGTCCCAAGGAAAGCGGTGGCCTTCTAGGGAAGGTGGTGGCCTTCTAGGGAAAGTCGTGGCCTTCTTGGGAAAGTAGTGGCCTTTTGGGGAAAGTGGTGGCCTTCTGGGGAAAGTAGTGGCCTTCTGGGGAAAGCGGTGGCCTTCTAAGGAAAGCGATGGCCTTCTTAGGAAAGCGATGACCTTCTAAGGAAAGTGGTGGCCTTCTAGTGAAAGTGGTGGCGTTCTAGGGAAAGTGGTGGCTTTCTGGTGAAAGTAGTGGTCTTCTGGGGAAAGTGGTGGCCTTCTAGGGAAAGTAGTGGTCTTCTGGGGAAAGTGGTGGCCTTCTAGGGAAAGTGGTGGCCTTCTGGGGAAAGTACTGGCCTTCTGGGGAAAGTGGCGGGCCTAGTGGTAGTCCCAAGGAAAGCAGTGGTCTTCTAAGGAAAGCGGTGGCCTTCTAGGGAAGGTGGTGGCCTTCTAGGGAAAGTGGTGGCCTTCTGGGGAAAGTGCTGGCCTTCTGGGGCACATGACACAGTTTGGCCTCACTTTCAAAATGGTCGTTTGGTATCTCTTTAGGTATCTCCAATGATAACCACACTGACATTTCACAACATTCACAATGCTGTCACCTGGTGTATGGATAGGCACCGTAAAATAGCCTTTGTGGAGCGAGCTAAAAGAGCAGTATATAAACTATTATATACTATTAACTACTACTATCTGAAATAATCTATGACTCTACTTGGTGAATTTAAAAACTAAGATATTAAAAGATTAATGATTTTTTTGGTAATCTGCAAAGCACTCACGTTCAGAATAATGACAGTGATCTTATTTTTAGTAACATTGATAAGAAAATTTAGCTGTGCATTGCTTCTGTAGTGAGGGGGATATTTTCGGTCATTCTGTCCTTCTGACAACTTTGATCTCCTCCGAAAGAAATGGTTATTGTTTGCAAAGAATCAATGATCAGCACAGCACAGAGATTGGTCTATGTTTTACGATATTGAGCTACAAAAGGGCCATTGAAACATAGTTATCCTAAATATTGAGCAGCAAAAGGCCCTTGAAACATGGTTATCCTAAATGTTGGGCAACAAAAGGGCCATTGAAACATAGTTATCCTAAATATTGAGCAAAAAAGGGCCATTGAAACATAGTTATCCTAAATGTTGGGCAACAAAAGGGCCCTTGAAACATAGTTATCCTAAATGTTGGGCAGCAAAAGGGCCCTTGAAACATAGTTATCCTAAATGTTGGGCAGCAAAAGGGCCCTTGAAACATAGTTATCCTAAATATTGAGCAGCAATAGGCCCTTGAAACATAGTTATCCTAAATATTGAGCGGCAAAAGGGCCCTTGAAACATAGTTATCCTAAATATTGAGCTTTAAAGTTTAGCAGCATTAAACGTACAGTCATCTGTGATTGCAAGCCACTTTTCTGATGACAATAAACAAGGGCAATAAAAGCTTGAACAGTATGATCTCAGCCCATATTTAACAATGGAATCGTTCCTTTTAATATCTTTGGTGAAACCATTTCCATCGGTGTTATTACATGTAGATGAATCACCTCACTTGATTGTGACCCTGAAGTTTGCAGGAGTCCTCTCGCATTTCATCAAATGTTATTCACCTTTTTGTTCTTGACAACAACTTATCCTCATGACCTCCAAAGCAACTGTTGACTGCAAACTTTGGAGACAAAGCACATGATGATTTTCTCTGGTCATTGACCGTCTAAGCCCGCCAACTAATGAAAGTGTTTTATCAAGTCAGATGAAATCCAAGGAGTCCATGGATAATCTATAAGCTTCTGGACTCACACAGGGGGTTGATAATCAAAGTTCCATAATCATTTCCAGGTCCAATTTTTTACCTCGGAGTTTCCTTCTCAGTAATGGTTCAATTAATTTATGATTCTTGTTAATACTGATTCACATAGTGAATGATCTTTCTTTTATTGATCCATCTGTTGATGATTCATCTTTTAATGATTTATCTTTTAATGGTTCATCTAATTTTGGCTCCTCTTGGTTACCATAGAGTATGCATAACAATGCAATTTTTATCTCCCATTGAAAACGTCATGTATTATGATATGCATCCAAAATAATGAACATTCTACAATTAATTAGTAAAAGTTGTAATTCGATAAAAACTAGTAGAATCATTCAAAAACGCCTTTGTTTCAAAAACACCCTTTAAAAAGTGCAATTAACAGACTTAATCTGTTAGATTACTATATCTATTATGCCTATATTACCAAACAGCTAATATATCGAGTTGAGTGTGATACAGCTAATTAGTGTCTTCGTTACGTGCGCTGATTTCCATAAATGCACCCCAGCCGAAGGTTTTTATTCTGACAAATTCGTCTGGCAAGCCGGGGAACTCCAAGCCATTATCGCCTGATTTTTAGATGTTGCACGGGTCCACGGGAGCTTCGAACATAAGAGTTGCCGATGTCCACCACATTTCTGCAACATATGTAGAAATGCTCATATCGTTACAATAACAGCCACACGCAACAATAATAGGGGTAGGATAACACAGTTAATCACCATCCAATCAAATAGATCGAAGTAGATCGAAACCATTTAGTTGGTATTGGCAGGGACTGTGATTGCTCTTCATTTCATCTTTAGGATCTAAATTTTATGAGTCACATCAAGCATCTGCTATGCTCATGTTGAAAGTAGAGTTTTATTTTTCTAAACATTTCTATATCAAATATATTAAGGTATCATAATTAATGCACATAGATCAAAAGAAGAAGCTTATAATTTCAATTCATGTTTAACATTAAATTCTAACACCGTTTTCTTGTTGATTCACTTAAGGTAGGTACATAGTTCATTAAGGCATTACATTGAATATGAAGAATATCATTGATTGGACACATTCTGTACATCTATTGTGAAAGTGAATGACTGGAATGATATCACCACCTTGTGTATGCAGAAGACTTGTGTAAAGTAGTCTGGTAGGATGATGGTTTAGGGTGAAGAAATGCTCCAGCTGAGTTGTCATTTTCTTACAGGATGCCTTACACAATTTATCTTTTTTTTCAAAAATAAATTTGAAATTTATCATTTTGCAAAACCCTAAGAAATACGTGTTTAATATAAAAGTCTTAAAAAATCAATAGAATTGGTGGCGAGCCTTCATCTGGCGGAAATGATTAACTCTAAGTTTGAAATAAAAATAACAAAATATGTCTTAGCTTATTAATACACAATGTTGTATCTTTGTCCACTTCCTGTGGCACATGCTGAAACCATATCATCCAAAATGAAATATACTGTATTGCATTTAAAATAGGTCGTGGGTTCGATTCCCAGTCAAGTCGGCATTGAATTCATGTGACAATTTCTCAAATGAGCTGAGGCCCGTGCATGAAGGGTTAACTCATTATCATTGTAAATCCGTGACAAGGTCAGTTGTCAAATCAAGATAATTCAGTGTAGCATCTGTAGGTCTCGTCATGCAATGACTGACATGGTGTTGAAAGCAATACTAGAACCCAAATAAACATGCAAACAAATACACATAAAACAAGCATACAAGCATACTTGAAAGATACGGTAAATAGATAGAATCTTTCTTTTTGGATTTCTTTTTTAAAATATCAGCAAGTCAGTTCCATAAGATGGTAAGTTGGTTAGTCTTACCACTTGACCTTTCTGCTTTTTCATCTCTTTTCTGGATGTCATTGACTTGTTTTCTTCCTAGTGTTTGTGGTGACTTTGCGGGTGATTGATATCATAAGCGGCTTATCTCCAACCCCCTCTGTTTCCTCATCATCGTCTGCACACTGACTTGCAATTTTGATTTGTATAATACAGAATATAAAGGAAGAAAACTTTGGAAATCCCGGTCATTGCCCAGTGTCTATTTTGGGGATTTTTGCTCTCTCGTGCTTAAAAAAATATGACGTCAAAATTGACAATGTGGAAAGGTCGCTTGGTCATTGCTCCCCTTTTCGGATTTCAGAAATAAAGATGACGCACACGAAAAATAAAAATAAACCTTCCATATGATTTGTATGAACTTCAAAAACTTATTGCATGATTTCATCACACATACAAGTGGCATGTGACTTGCTGATTTCTATTAAGGCTGGCATGGTAAAACATGAAGCGTTTCTTTCTGAAACGAATATACCTAACTTTAGAGGTGAAATACTGTGGAGAAGGGACAGTCATGAGAGATTCGCACCTTTTATGTTTGCACTTTTTATGTTACCAGTTAAGTCATTTGTCGATACCTGTAGCCAAGTCGTGAAAACATTGAAACCATGTTGGCCAAAATTTGGTCAAAGCAAAGCAAAGCAAAGCAAAGCAAAGCAAAGCAAAGCAAAGCAAAGCAAAGCAAAGCAAAGCAAAGCAAAGCAAACAAAGCAAAGCAAAGCAACGCAAAGGCAAAGTTGTTTTTACAAGATTTTCTGTTTTCTTATTCTTTTTGGAGATCACATGTTTGTGCTTTTTTATGACACAAATATGTATTTTCCCCTGACTACAACATATCAATGAAAGATTTCCCCATATAATGTTGCAGCAAAGTAAGAAATATGAAAGACTTGATTAACGTTGTTACTTTCAATTGACAGATTTTGGTCAAATGCAAAGGATTCCAAAGTTCATAGAAAAGTTCTTGTTTCTATATATATAACCTTAAACACTTCTGAATGTATCTTTTTTCAAAACATGACCTTATTTCATAAAATTTGAAAACAAATATATTTCTCGCGTTTCTCAATTCATGTTTATTATATATTACTATTTTTAGTACATTAATTTTCAGAACTATTTGTAGCTCTGATATTGGACTTCAATGATATACAGAACCAAAAGGTGTGATTTTTCATAAAATACCGGCAAAGATGTTATTATTATTATTATCTTTATTCGGACTCGAGATCCAATCCTTATAACTAAATACATTATAATAACAAGCAATACAGTTTTACATATATATAGCACAATACATGAATTTAAATGGGATAAAAAAAATTCAAACGATAAAAGCACATTATATTGTTGACAGGTACATAATAGTGATGTCACACTCTTCATTACTTAACGTTTGAACAAGATATCTTTCCTTCATTAGAACCATTTCCTTTATCACATTTGCATAGTCATCATAGAGTTCATTTACATTTTCAATCCATGTTGTCTTAAATAACAATTTGATGTCAGCAAGTGGATTGTTAACCAACTCACTTTTAGAAATACAATATTTAGACATAATGTGTCTAACATCCTGTCCCATGGTAGACCTCCATTCCAATGTCATCTTATTTGAAACGAAGTTTAAAATACTGTTGTCTGAGTTTAACAGTGATCTATAAAACTTTACGAATCTAGAAGCTAATGATATTTCTATTGGCTCAGATTCTGCAACCATAGAGACAATATCTTTATGTGACCCGTAAGGAAGTTTCCATATGTATAAATCGTCTTATTTTTATCAATCACATATACACAAAACATGTGAACAAGGCATCACAGAAATCAATTTCATGAATGCATCAAAGCGATCTTGAAAATGGACAAGATAGTTCACAAAGAGAATATCATGAGTTATATAACGAATTTTTGAAACAAGAAAACGCCAAATGACATCTCAGAAAGTCAGTCATTTGTGACATACTGATTATGTTTAATTAATTTATTTGACATTTACTTAATAAGAGGCACCAGAGACTTATTAAAAATTATGTAATTGTGTCATATGTTTTGGTGTATCAGAATGTTAGGACTCTCAGCATAGTATTATGACTGTTAGGACTCTCAGAATTGTTCAGAATATTAGGACTGTTAGGACTCTCAGAACTGTTCAGAGTATTAGGACTGCTAGGACTCTCAGAATTGTTCAGAGTATAAGGACTGTTAGGACTCTCAGAATTGTTCAGAGTATTAGGACTCTCAGAATTGGTCAGAGTATTAGGACTGTTAGGACTCTAAGAATTGTTCAGAGTATTAGGACTGTTAGGACTCTTAGAATTGTTCAGAGTATTATGACATTTAGGACTCTCAGAACTGTTCAGAGTATTATGACTGTTATTATTCGCAGAATTGTTCAGAGTATTATGACTGTTAGGACTCTCAGAATTGTTCAGAGTATTAGGACTCTCAGAATTGTTCAGAGAATTAGGACTGTTAGAACTCAAAGGATTGTTCAGAGTATTATGACTGTTAGGACTCTCAGAATTGTTCAGAGTATTGGGACTCTCAGAATTGTTCAGAGTATTATGACTGTTAGGACTCTCAGAATTATTCAGAGTATTATGACTGTTAGGACTCTCAGAACTGTTCAGAGTATTATGACTGTTAGGACTCTCAGAACTATTCAGAGTATTATGACTGTTAGGACTTTCAGAATTATTCAGAGTATTATGACTGTTAGGACTCTCAGATTTGTTCAGGGTATTAGGACTGTTAGGACTCTCAGAATTGTTCAGAGTATTATGACTGTTAGGACTCTCAGATTTGTTCAGGGTATTAGGACTGTTAGGACTCTCAGAATTGTTCAGAGTATTATGACTGTTAGGACTCTCAGAACTGTTCAGAGTATTAGGACTGTTAGGACTCTCAGAATTGTTCAGAATATTAGGATTGTTAGGACTCTAAGATTTGTTCAGAGTATTAGGACTGTTAGAACTCTAAGAATTGTTTAGAGTATTAGGAATCTCAGAATTGGTAAGAGTATTAGGACCCTTAGGACTCTCAGAACAGTTCAGAGTATTAGGACTGTTAGGACTCTCAGAACTGTTCAGAGTATTAGGACTGTTAGGACTCTCAGAATTGTTCAGAATATTAGGATTGTTAGGACTCTAAGATTTGTTCAGAGTATTAGGACTGTTAGAACTCTAAGAATTGTTTAGAGTATAAGGAATCTCAGAATTGGTCAGAGTATTAGGACTGTTAGGACTTTCAGAACGGTTCAGAGTATTAGGACCCTTAGGACTCTCAGAACAGTTCAGAGTATTAGGACCATTAGGACTCTCAGAACTGTTCGGAGTATTAGGACTGTTAGGACTCTCAGAACTGTTCAGAGTATTAGGACTGCTAGGACTCTCAGAATTGTTCAGAGTATAAGGACTGTTAGGACTCTCAGAATTGTTCAGAGTATTAGGACTCTCAGAATTGGTCAGAGTATTAGAACTGTTAGGACTCTTAGAATTGTTCAGAGTATTATGACATTTAGGACTCTCAGAACTGTTCAGAGTATTATGACTGTTATTATTCGCAGAATTGTTCAGAGTATTATGACTGTTAGGACTCTCAGAATTGTTCAGAGTATTAGGACTCTCAGAATTGTTCAGAGAATTAGGACTGTTAGAACTCAAAGGATTGTTCAGAGTATTATGACTGTTAGGACTCTCAGAATTGTTCAGAGTATTGGGACTCTCAGAATTGTTCAGAGTATTATGACTGTTAGGACTCTCAGAATTATTCAGAGTATTATGACTGTTAGGACTCTCAGAACTGTTCAGAGTATTATGACTGTTAGGACTCTCAGATTTGTTCAGGGTATTAGGACTGTTAGGACTCTCAGAACTGTTCAGAGTATTATGACTGTTAGGACTCTCAGAACCGTTCAGAGTATTAGGACTGTTAGGACTCTCAGAATTGTTCAGAATATTAGGATTGTTAGGACTCTAAGATTTGTTCAGAGTATTAGGACTGTTAGAACTCTAAGAATTGTTTAGAGTATTAGGAATCTCAGAATTGGTCAGAGTATTAGGACTGTTAGGACTCTCAGAACGGTTCAGAGTATTAGGACTGTTAGGACTCTCAGAATTGTTCAGAATATTAGGATTGTTAGGACTCTAAGATTTGTTCAGAGTATTAGGACTGTTAGAACTCTAAGAATTGTTTAGAGTATTAGGAATCTCAGAATTGGTCAGAGTATTAGGACTCTTAGGACTCTCAGAACAGTTCAGAGTATTAGGACTGTTAGGACTCTCAGAACAGTTCAGAGTATTAGGACCATTAGGACTCTCAGAACTGTTCGGAGTATTAGGACTGTTAGGACTCTCAGAACTGTTCAGAGTATTAGGACTGTTAGGACTCTCAGAATTGTTCAGAATATTAGGATTGTTAGGACTCTAAGATTTGTTCAGAGTATTAGGACTGTTAGAACTCTCAGAACTGTTCGGAGTATTAGGACTGTTAGGACTGTCAGAATTGTTCAGAATTTTAGGGCTGTTTGGACTCTCGAAATTGTTCAGAGTATTAGGACTGTCAGCACTCTAAGAATTGTTCAGGACGGCTGGGACTTTTGGAATTGTGAAGATTTAATATTATGACTGTTATGGTTGCCAGGTAATTATATGAAGATCAACCTGTCTTATTTAATAAATACCTTTTACTGTAATGGAATATCCGTGCCTGAATATTTGTTCCTGCGAATAAAATGAAAAGAAATGTATAGTCTCCTCAGCTCAGTACTTAGGACAGCCCAGTATCCGTTTGATGACTGTCCTCACTGTCATTAACACTAGGTGGCACCACCACACCACCAAATCTTAATCAGGTCAGTTTTGAAATATTGTACCTTTCTATATTTTGTTTGATGTGTTGATGTGTTGATGTGGGTTGTATATTGCTCATGTTGGTTCGAGGTTTCTACAAAATATTACATCGTAATATATTTTTGGACTCTTAAATAGGGTTGAGATCTAAATGCTATTGTTTCATTAATCTCATTATTTTATTATTGCCCTTTCACGTGTAGGACATTAAAGATAAATGAGTCAATTAATTGGGCCTATTTTTAATATTTGAATGAGGGGAAATTTTATTCAGAACTGAAATATGGGCTGGCTAATTCTTACAATACTTCAGGGTCTTTTCCATATATCTAACTGGCTTTTTCAACATCAAATTAAGTGAGTTTATTTAATTTTTTTCTCTATTATTAGAGGTACAGTGTATATTTTGTCTGCAAAAATGACCTTGGATGTTATTTAATTCCAGCATCTTAAATACTTACCACTTGTGAATAATACCAGTTTAGTTTGACTCAAATAATGCTGAAAGTGATAAAACCCCCAAACAAACAAACCAAATCTGGTGGGTTTTACATTTCTAGTATTCCAGATGAATCACACTCACTCCCAAATACCAGGTGTTTTTTTAATAAAGATAATAACCAGTGTGTTTTTTTCTCTGTTAATAAACTCTATCATGAAAGTGCATTTCAGTTTGTGAACAGTAAGGGGCGATCCATTTGATTTTTGTGGGGTGGGGTGGGAGATTTTGGAGAAAAAAAATCATTCACCCACCCCATCCCAGAAAAAAAATTTATTCATCCACCCTACCAAAGAAAAAAAATTTATTCATCCACCCTACCAAAGAAAAAAATTTTATTCATCCAGTACTGCTGTCCCACCCCACCCCACAAAAATCAAATGGATCGCCCCTAACAAGAAAAAAAATTTATTCACCCACCCCACACCAGAAAAAAAATTTATTCACCCACCCCACACCAGAAAAAAAAATTATTCATCCACCCTACCAAAGAAAAAAAATTTATTCATCCAGTACTGCTGTCCCACCCCACCCCACAAAAATCAAATGGATCGCCCCTAATGGTTGATTGGTATGGATTGGGATTGGATCACTTGAAGGCTCATTAGGAAATTATATATGTCACAGGATGTAGTAGGAGACCAGATTCAAATACTTGTTTTCATAAAATGTTGTAATTCTAAAGAGATCATGGCATACCTTTGGGCTTAATCTATGTCAGTTACTTAAAGCTTTAATGAAATCAGATATCTCAGCACTTTTATAATATATTCTGTCTTAATATAAATGTCTATTGCCATCCTATTCTGTGCCATTTGAAGGTAAATGAGTCGCCTGCCCCAAATCATCCACAGAACACATTGTCAACAAACTTTATAACTGAATGCAAACAAGAACTACGTAAATGTTTTCTAACAATGTGCATGGCACCTTTAAATTGGGACATTGGAGTGATTTGGCTTACAGAGGTCTATTGGGCATTTGGAACATGCCCACCACCCCACTTGACCACAACAGTGGTGACACATAAGTACAAGCATATAACCAGGAAACTTAACCAAATACAACAATCCTGGTGGGTGTATTTTGGTTGATTTCAGGGATAGCTTGCTTGTACATGTATCAGAGTATCATGACCACATAATTAACCACTTTTTTAGCCACTTTCATGGCTGGTATAATGGCTGCACATCTTCTCTAAGACTTGATCATTCATGATAATATTAATCATATAATAAATTATAGATAATTTCATTTGCACATGACACTTTGGATATAAGTAGAGGTTTACTGATTAGGACTGGTACACGTACACTCCTGCAATCTTAACCTTTGGCAGAAAATCTTATCTTTTATCAAAACGATTTGTTTCAATCAAGGATATATATTGCAGTATTTGCAAATTATAAAAGCATTCAAAATTAGGCAATTTCACCAGGTGTGGTTACTTTCGACTTGTATTTATCAAGGACCATGCGGAGGAAGTAACACAAATCTAAGGTCAATTTGTAATTTTGTACTGGGTACATTATAACTAAGCTAAGGCTTGTGGAATCATTGATAACATAACCATACAACACAAAAACACAGTGGCCGAATTACTAAACCTAATTTGAATGTTCCTATTTCTTTTATCTTAGTTTATGCATTATCAGCATCGTCTATATTGAAAAAAAACTAGGCATACTTATCATGAGGACATAATTCTACGAATGCTGACCAAAACAGAAGCCTCGTTATCACGCTGTGACGTCATATTGGAGCGCACAAACACTTCTGTGGTACTGTACAATACTACTGTTATCAAAAGTGGCCTATTGAGACATTAATCTCAGCCTATTTCATCTGCCATACGTTATCAGACTCTCTCGATAATAACAAGTAACTTAGACTATCAGTGTTACTGTATCTTTGAATGTATGGGAATAAATTGTCATTTCATTTGAACTTTGATTTCCCTTTAGATACAGAGGCTGCTAAGTCAAATAACAGGTATTGTTGTAAAGTTTTGGACATTGAAACAAATAGCTACTTTAACAGAAATGTATTGTGCCCATGCAGAGGTTGTATGGCGGATTAAAGTAATATCTCAAGGTTATCATCATAATCAAAGGATTAATGATTGTAACCTGATGATAAATCATAAAATAGTTTTCAATAGATCAAAATGTGCACTGGTAATAAATGCATTTTCCATAGTATCAAATTTGAAATTATTCTATGGTAAATATCTCATAAAATTAAAGAAGTGAAGAATAATCAATTAATTATTCCCCCAAAAATAAAGTCTGTAGGCAGGCTCAAGTGGGAAAACACAATCAAATCTAATAAAATCAAATCTAGATTGTCTTCATTGATGTCGAATGATTAGAAAAATCAGGTAAACATAAAAATGTTTTTGAATATAGAAATTTTCTAATACGGGGGCACGTCCTTCGAAACTGTTGTTCATTTGAGTAAAATATGATCAAATATTGAGCAAAACATATTAGCATTTTAATAAATAATTCCCTGCATTGTAGTATCTGTATTTTGACCTTCGACTTAAGAGGTTGTACTATATATGGTACTAGAAGGTATTGTAAAGAAATGATCGAAATAACAAACAAGCAAAAATCCTATCTGAATGACATTTTGCCTATATTGGAAAATAACCCACTTACCCTCTATATCTATTAATAACTATGACGGCTTGTAAATTATTTAAAGTTTACCTATTTGATTGGTTTCAAACAAACACTATCAAAACTGAACATGACACACATCCGGGTCATTTAACCTTACGTTGAATGAAAAAAACAGTGGAGAATCTGTGAAATGAATGTCTATAAATCTGATAATACATATATCTTAATGCCAGGAAAACATTAACACAACTTGACCCGTGTTAATCATAATCAGAATGTACACATTGAGATAAGAAATGTCACCTTCGTGGAAAATAGATATTTACTATTTACATTATATTTTGCCTGTGTTTTTTCTCCAATAACACGTCCTGGATTTAGATTTCCCGTGTATCGCTCACACCATAAATTATGACTGATAAGATACAACGGATGTCATGAAACAAACAACTGCTGTTTATACATTCATGGGCATGTGAGACTTATCTGATATTCAAAATATGAGATGATCTGTTATCATGTAAAACAAGGATATAATGAATGTTAATAAACACGTGTCTGCATCACACTTATAACCGCGTGCACGTTGATTCACACTGAATGGAAAATACAGACACCCTGGAATTGCAAATTAATCAAATTTGAAAACAATTTTCTCTTCTCCATGGGTGTGCATAATTTTTATAGAGTGCGTTTGAAATTTGAACAAATGGAAGTGATCCGTTTTGTGCTAGCTGACTGGGACCGTGATTTGGGTGCCTGGAGCATTCTCAAAGTTTATCTTACTAGAATGCAATATGATTTTCTATGGGGGAATAAGCCAGATTTTATACCTCTATTCAGCCACATTTTCAACCTTCATTCATCCACATTTTCAACTTCCATTCAGCCACATTTTCAACCTTCATTCATCCACATTTTCAACTTCCATTCAGCCACATTCTCAACCTTTATTCATCCACATTTTCAACCTTCATTCATCCACATTCTCAACCTTCATTCATCCACATTTTCAACCTCCATTCAGCCACATTTTCAACCTCCATTCAGCCACATTTTCAACCTTCATTCATCCACATTTTCAACCTTCATTCATCCACATTCTCAACCTTCATTCATCCACATTTTCAACTTCCATTCAGCCACATTTTCAACCTTCATTCAGCCACATTTTCAACCTCCATTCAGCCACATTCTCAATCTGGTGTTTTCTCTTGTTTGTTATGCGGGAATGTGTCGATTGAAGTACGATTTATTTGTTAAATCCAAATTTTGAGAATTGAGCGTTTGCCCCTTATATGAGAAGATGCATAAAATACCAATTTTGATTTAATTTTGCCAGACTTGATCGCTCATACCAATTTTGGACATATTTTTGGTTTTGGTTTTCTGTTCTTACCCTATTTTGTCTCATTGCTATATTGTCTCATTGCAATTTGTCTGATTATATTTATTGTCTAATTGTATCCATTGAATGGTTCTTAGTGTAACTTGCATTGGCTATAAATAAAAGTGTTTTCCTCCATAACCTTAAAATAAGGGTTTATTTTTCTTAGTTCTCAATTTATTTACAAACTTGTAAAAGGGCTAGTACATTCCAAACATTTCACATAAGTAAAATACCTTCCTCGCTCAATGACACCCACTGGGAACAACAAAAATAAATGAAAAGTCAACTTATTTATGAACATCTTAATCATTTTTTTTCTGCTGAAACATTCTGAATGTTTTTGTTGTTCAGTAATATAGACCCCCTTGCCAATCTCCAATACGAATAATTAAAATTAGAGGAGTTCAGGTTCAGGTTCCGGTTAAGTTTTACAGATTCGGTCTGCACTTTTCAATGGGGAAAACAATATGGAGATCGGCAATCGGTCTATGTTACAAAACCTAATTGTTTTGAGACAAAGTGATGAGTGCACTGCTAACTTCGCGGAGGTGCCTAAAATTTTGATTATTTAAAATGTCAATGAAACAAATATTCTGGACCTCAGTATCCACACTTCCCGCGTAAATTTGATAGAACTGTAAAGCTGACGACAACAGAGCTGACGAGGACAACAGAGCTGACGAGGACAACAGAGCTGACGAGGACAACAGAGCTGACGAGGACAACAGAGCTGACGAGGACAACAGAGCTGCGTTTCAGTTTATCAACTGGTTTATTATCGATGCTTATCACACAGTTTGATGTTGTTGACACATTCACGTGTCTGACGTGAATATTTTTGAAAGTGTAGATGCACTTGAAAGGCTCTGGCAATGGAACCGCAGCTCTGTTGTCCTCCGCAGTTTTATTGTCCTCCGCAGTTTTATTGTCCTCCGCAGTTTTATTGTCCTCCGCAGTTTTATTGTCCTCCGCAGTTTTATTGTCGTCCGCAGTTTTATTGCCGTCCGCAGCTCTGTTGTCGTCCGCAGCTCTGTTGTCGTCCGCAGCTCTGTTGTCGTCCGCAGCTCTGTTGTCGTCCGCAGTTCTGCTGTCGTCCGCAGCTCTGTTGTCATCCGCAGCTCTGTTGTCGTCCGCAGCTCTGTTGTCGTCCGCAGTTTTATTGCCGTCCGCAGCTCTGTTGTCGTCCGCAGCTCTGTTGTCATCGCAGCTCTGTTGTCGTCCGCAGTTTTATTGCCGTCTGCAGCTCTGTTGTCGTCCGCAGCTCTGTTGTCGTCCGCAGCTCTGTTGTCGTCCGCAGCTCTGTTGTCGTCCGCAGCTCTGTTGTCATCGCAGCTCTGTTGTCGTCCGCAGCTCTGTTGTCATCGCAGCTCTGTTGTCGTCCGTAGTTTTATTGCTGTCCGCAGCTCTGTTGTCGTCTGCAGCTCTGTTGTCGTCCGCAGCTCTGTTGTCGTCCGCAGCTCTGTTGTCGTCCGCAGCTCTGTTGTCGTCCGCAGTTTTGTTGCCGTCCAAAGCTCTGTTGTCGTCCAAAGCTCTGTTGTCATCGCAGTTCTGTTATCATCGCAGCTCTTTTGTCGTCTGCAGCTCTGTTGTCGCCCGCTGTAGGTCCTGTTCTTGGCGGACGTTGTTTCTTACTCACATGCATGGCTCACGTTGATGCGCTCGTGCGAGTAATCGATACACGTCCGCAGTCCAGCTGACGCGCATGTGATTTGCACATTCACAACATCGGCTGATATTCAGAAAATTGATTCCGAGAAATCTCACATGAATAATTGAAACGGGTGCGCAATTGACTTGTCAATCTTGTCAGGAAAATACACACGTTTTTATTTTGATTAGATTATGTTGTGACAAGCAGTTCTCGTAGAAATAAATACCCCACCCACTACAACACATACTGTCAACGGTGCACGTCATGTGGGATTCTATCATTGTTGATATGTGTGAAGTTGGTTAATTCAATCATCTTGAAGTTGGTCTGAAGGACTTTTGTCAAAATACTGAAGTCATAATATGAAATTTTGCACTTTTCATCAATATTTTATCATAGAATATGGCATATGATCAATATTAGTAATTCAATTCATTAACCATCGCAGATTTAATTTGTTGGTACATCAATATATCAAAAAAATCTGATCATCAAATTGTGAACTGTGAATAAGTAACAAACTTCACACATATTCATTATTGATGACCACCAAAATGCGCAAAATTGACGAGCTCTAGCCATATAATATATCATAGGAACTGTTTCACTCAAATATACAATCGTATGTGGCAGATAGCTTTTACGTGGGAAACGGTATTTAACCAAATGAAACAAGCGTACAAATATGTTATTCAGTTTCGGATCACAATAACATGATTAGCGGCAAATTTGCCTAAAATTCCGAAGATTTGACTTGTGATTGTATATGCATAGAGTTAAACACGACTTATTTCAAAACATCTTCGAAAGAATCTTTACCCTTGGTGAAAGATCAAATTTTTTATCTCATTTTGCCGACAGCAAATTCCCGTCTGTAAATGTGGGTAGTACATTGATCAGGTTAAAGGTCTGTAATAACAAATACTTCATATCATTGAAAAGTGGATATGCAATTTAGACATATTGCATTTATCCAGGATGAGTTGAACTGGTCATCATTAGAACTAAGGCATTGCTATTGTCAAGAAAATTGAGTTAGATTTCTCAAACTGCAATGAATGTGAGTTGTTGCACAAGAAACAATTTGTAAAACCTTGAATGGACAAGATATTTTGCTTATGACTTTTGTCTACATTATTACCTACACAAGAAACAAGAACTCCGAGGGTGCAAGAAAATGATTTAGTTTACATCACAGAAATAATGTTTTTTAAATTCTTTGCCTATTGTTTATTAAGTTTTTAAAAAACTAGATTGCGTATTAAGTTTCTATCTTATTAGAAACGTCAGGAAATTGAAATTTATTTTAAGTGACTTTTGGAAATATAATCAAATGTGTTTTTCTTGTTTTTTTGTTTTTTAATAAACATCCGCTCCAGGTTTCAAAGTATCGCACATATTGTCGTCATATTCAGAATAGTGTTAGTAAATGAATAATTAAAACTAATGGAACTATTGATACCAGATAAATGGTTTAGACTGGTCTCCTGCTGAGCTTCAATAACAACTTGTATACACATGGAGTGTGGCACCAGTCTAGAGATGGGTGGGTGGTGCGGCCTGTGTCAACAGTCTCCTCTGCCATGAGAGCACTGGAGGCTTGAGTAATTAAGACACGGGACGCAGGTATAAATAGAAGCCATATTGTCGTCTGCTCTCACGTCACGTGACATAGCGGAAGTTGCCTCTCAGAAAGCAGCCAGCTTATTACTTGTATTCAGGAGATAAACATTTTTGCTCTTTTTGATGAGCAGTTTAAAAAAAAACATATCTGTGTTCCGGTCACTGCAGATTTTACTTCTCAATTCACTTGTTGAGTAATTTCCGTATATCTCTCTGAAGAGCGTTAATAAATGCACATGCGGACCCACTGATGACTTATTTACGGTTTACGTCATTTGTGTGTATGAAATCATACACTTGATAAGGTTGTGTGGTTAACCGACATGGTCAGGATATGAGCCTTTCACTTTCACATCAAAACACTCAAAATAATTGTCAATTGTCCAGCCGTCCTGACCACTTGTCCCATTGCAGTAATCTTTACACGGAACAAGACTGTCATTTCCTGTAGACCCCTAGCTGAGGAATTCTACCAGTCTCACACATAATGATAATGTCCACTATGATAATTTCAAGATTGAATCATAATTCTACCACGATTGAATCTTAAATCGTTTTTGAAAAATCTGCATGAATGATAAATAGTCACGGTACACAATTCGTTGCATTGAAGGAATTCTAACTTAACAAGTCTTCAGACTCCTACGCTAAGTACACATCTAATGAATGTATATTAGAATGTTTTCGCAATAACATGTACATTTCAAATACTGATATGCGTCACGCTGAGACTACATGTTGACCAATGGTCACTTTGATCAAATAAACATGTTTGATTTATGATCTCGCCAAGTATTGTACTGATTGAACCTTAGTCTTAGATTATTGTCACAATCGATGAAACCTTGACATAACAGACGACTATGTGTCAATAAGTTCACGGAGAAATATCTGCTACTGTTAGGTTCGATTATATGTATATTCACTAAATACCTAAAGAATACCTGAAGACATTTATTTCACAATAGAATGATAACAATATGTATCATATTTCCAACCAATTAACGTATATATCCCCGTACTTTGACACTGGGGCCGCGATTTGAAAAGAATGAGTTGAGAATGAAGAAAATATATAGTTCCCATTACAAGAGAAGTCCAGATAAGCCAGGAATGGTCACATAGATCATAATTTACATCGTAACTATTTCGCCACTGCCGTAGACTGGGAATATGCACAAAGAACAAAAGATGAACTTGCGTTAGTGCGATGACACACGATAGAGTTGTGATAATACTGCAATGACACATGATAGAATTGCGTTAGAACTGCGATGACACATGATAGAGTTGTGATAGTACTGCAATGACACATGATAGAATTGCGATAGTACTTCGATGACACATGATAGAGTTGCGATAGTACTGCAAGGACACACGATAGAACTGCGATTGTACTGCGATGGCATACGACTTTATAGTCTGGCGATAGTTTTAAACCGTTTGAAACTATCACACAATATGACGATGCCACAATACATATATAATGCCATGTTATAAGAATGCACAATATGGAGGCGAGACCATAAAAGAAGAGTGAATAATGACTCAATTACGAGTGTGAATCGCATAATCACAATCTTTGGGAAAATATGTCCAGTGTGACTGGTGCATAAAAAGCCTCTCAAATTGCCAACCTAGAAAATTGGCTCACTGTTTAATAACAATTTATTGTCGTTAATTGCATGAAAATTTAAATATCTTATCAGTGTCAGGCATTGAATTAATCCTATCATGTTTCTACAGCAGCTGTCACGTGGGACGAGAACAAACTACCATTTTGTTTTAACATGTTAAATATGAAAATGTTTGCATGGGTTTTATTCATTGCCTGAAATCCGCCTTTAAACTAAATGTTCATCAGTGAGTACAATATATATATATATATATATATATATATATATATATATATATATATATATATATATATATATATATATATATATATATATATATATATATATATATATATATATATATATATAAACCAAGAGGATAGATTGTAAAAAGAAACGAAAAATTTAGCCAGACCGTTCATCACATATCACAAAATCGTTACATATACACCCCCAAAATAAATTCTGAACCTTCATTTAAAACTCGTCAAGAACCCAAGCAATGACTTCAAACTGCCAAAGTATGGAAATCGATCATTTGTGGCACGGGTAGGTGGATGAAAATATTAAAGATTCACCCTGCCACTGCCAAATGTCCTAAATGGGTCGTGCTATATTTCATCTTGTTTTATTTTTTATTTTTTATTTTTTTTCTAGTACGCGATGGCGATTGTGTTGCAATGGTTTTGGTAAGATTTAGATGAGGGGACAAATAGAATACATTGAAAATAAATATTAAAAGCCGTGTCTGAATGTCTCTCACTGTGAAGAAAGAGTATATATATATATATATATATATATATATATATATATATATATATATACTCTATATATATATTCACCTAAACAATTGAAATTGTTAGTGAACATGATATATTGATCAAAATATCATCTTTGTTTGGTTAAACATCGAGTACGTCAAGCGTTGATTTGTTAATCAAATCATTTCCTATTTAACAAATGTAACTCTGATGTCATATAATCCATGTAGGATAGCAGATTTTTCTTACTTCACTTCATAAACTTGCTAATCTTCGCAAGGTATAAAGATTGGTCACAATGTATATACAAAGGGTGTCATCCTATAACCATTTGAGTTGATAAGTTTATTTCAAACTCGTTTGTCCAATGTCTATATCTAAATATATGATACCCTTAAACTTGTCAGGACAATTGTACCATTTCAGGTCATGTATTGAGTTCTAAGATTCCAAGCGCCAGATGTTTTGTTGTTTCAAAGTTAATTGTGTCCCAACTTGACCCTACTCTAAGTCGACATATATTTACTAGCCTATATGAGAAGGAGTCCAGGTTGAAACCTAAGGGTTCTCAGAGAATACATGCCCAGAGTCAAGCTTTGCTGATGAAGGACTGTTTGCTGGGGTCCTCAGACTACAAAGGAAAGCAGGCTGCTGACCTCACAAAGCTGACATCCAATAAAGCGCTGACCTCCAGTTATCTCTCCCACTGATAATCCATTCTCTTCTCAAATGATAAAGATCAGAGACCTGGATATACGTTTGACAACATTCCCATATATATTGACCAGTCATCTAAGTTTTATCCACATGTGTTTATGAGAGTTTATGAATTTTAGGTAAATTCTTGGAATGACCTTAATGTAAGGTGACACACATAATAACGAAGCCCAATCGGACTACGATGTCCAATACAATAGGAGACCTTTAGAATAAATCAATAGCCAGTCATAATGTTGATATGTTCCAATATACTCATTAAAACAGCACTAAATCTCAAACAAATTCTGAGGATCCAACTCATCTTGTACTATACTCATCCACTCTTCTTTTTTGTATTCCTATGCTTTGTACAGCATAAATTTGACAAAAAACAATTAAGTATATTGTATATTAATGCGATTTTCTGAAGGCATAAAAAGGATCAAATATCATGCATGATTCACCCCATGCAAGGAAATGATTCACATAATATATTAATATTATCGTGACCCTTATCTATCCTGCCAATTCTAAATTAACATTACGTTTTAGTCACTTAAGCAATTTTGCGGCCTCTGTGTGTTTATTTTGCAAAAATATGTAGTTGATATATTATCTTTAGGTATATCTATAGTCTATAATTATATACATGACATATATAGCTATGTTTATATGATAAATAAAAGTTTTTTTCTGAAAATGCTAGATCATTGAAACAAATATTATTTCACGAGGAGATAAAAATACAACAATATGCCATGGCCAACAAACACCGAGTCACTCTCCTCATAATCTCACAACAAGCAATAATAACTAGGAATCTTATCAATCCAGATCACGCTGAGAGATTAACACCTTATTTTGCCTTGATATGTGAAAACACTCCAAGTGTCAATGTCCTCGCTCGGGGTGGAGACATTGTGGGTCAAAACAATAACTCACTTAAAAACATGTTTGTTTACAAACTTTACTAAATGTTTCTTGCTTTGAAATGATAATATTCATATCTATACTGCCCTAGTCTATGTCTTGTAATATGCAGAAAAACATAGGCAATACCTTGGGCTTTAACCATTTGATAACCATACAACCGAAAATTGCCTCAGCTCAGCAATTAATTAGCAGAAATCTCTGTTATATCTGTTGTAGTGGATTTCATTCATTCCAAATATTCCAGTTATTTTATACAGTAAAATTACTGGAATGAATATTTGTCATTCTAAAGACCAATAACTCTGTTAACCACGTTTTGTCCAACTTTACTGTATTAATTCATCAAGAAGATGTCCAAGTAGTTAAATTGGATTAATGATAATAAATTAATAATAATTATAAAGGTTATGTAGCTTTGATGCCAGACATATCTTTATCAAATAACTTCAAAGTCATTAGTTACAGATGCTTCACACTTTGGACATTGGTCACCAAAAAACATTCATAACCCGAGTATAACCCGAAGATATTATTAATAGAAATCCACAAATATCTTTCTGGGTATTAAACGTATTAAACGTATCAAGTTTGGAGTTTGTTTCCAATTAATGACAACCAGAAAATGAATATGGGTTAATTATTGCTTAATGAGTCATTCCACTCTTAAGTTTGGCTATTTCAGTCAGTTTAGATAAGTTCGGAATGATTAAGGAGTCCACTAAAAACCTGATGGATATAACTAATGATAACAACATCCGGGGTATTGGAATCAAATTGTTCAATTACACATACTTCTGTTGTTCATAATATCAACTAGTAATATCAATGAGTGATTATTAAAGTAATGACTTGTTCTTTCAAATTAGTTTTTATTTGGGGAATTTTCAGATGTATTTCCTTCCTTCTAAACAGTGACAGTAATTAAACAGTAAATAAATATGTTTGTTGAGAGAGCATAGATTGAAGTTTTAATGATTGAATAGATAAAAGTGTGAATAAGAGTAAATGAAATGGAAATAGTTTTTAGGTTTTGAACTAATTACTAATTGCCAAATACTTCGTGAAGAAACAAACTTTATGTACATGCAAAACATAACTGTACATAAATCACAAACGGGTCTTGATGATGTGCAACAAAAATAACAGCTGTAATCTGGCATGAGGAAGAACTGTAATTCCAGTTGTGATAGACCTTATTCATAGACCTAATGTTATTTCCTAAAAGAAACCGCAAATAATTCAGATAAGTGAAGGGGATATTGCATTTTTGAATCATGGTAAAAATGCTATGCACAATAAAAGAAAAATATTTAGTAGTTGGAACATGTTTTGTTTATCTTAGGAAATAAATGGCAAACACAGATAAAGATCCTGGTCTTCTTGAAAATCATTGATAGAACCAACAACCACAATTGGGACTCAACAAGATCCGATGCTACACACATGTTGTTTAAAGAGAGAATCCTCAGCTAGTTCCTTGTATTGAGATTTTGTAAGGTTTTGAATCAAAACTTGAATTCTTGAACATATGCTATTGAAACTGGACATAGGGACTGAGCAAATACATAGCGCACAGATAATGATTGTTTTAAAGCTGGCTTTTTGTTCTCCAATCTTGCAAAGCAGTACTATTCCCTTTGTATATTTAAACGTCGCTAATAATTGAGGAATGTCAGTAATACCTCAGTCACATTTGCGCCGATTTCAGTAAAGATGCCCGGCCGATGGGTATTTTTTACAAAATCGGCAGGCATTTCAGATTGCCGTGCGGGCACCGGGAGATCATCGGCCACAATTGGGCATCTTTAAGACGTCGGGCGGGTCATCGGGAACTTTTATCTTGAACATAAAAGTTGCCGGCGTTTCCCCGATGTCTTATCAGCAAATATCATCTTAAAGTGCACGGCAGGGTCCCGGCAGTGTCCCGCAGGGACATCGGCAGATTATCTTAGGGCTGCCGGTGGCATCGTGCGGTGAAAATAGGATTATATTTATTTCATGTGTTCATAGACCATCGTCAGGTGATCGCACGGGCTCCCTGCGATATATCATAGACGTCTTTAAGATGTCTTTCAGACGTCTGTCAAATGAGACAGACGTCTTTAGGATGTCTTTCAGACGTCTGTCAATGATTCAGACGTCTTTAAGATATCCTGCAGACGTCTGTGCCATTCAGTCTTGCACGTGCCGTGCGGTGCCCTTTAATAATGTGACCACAGCTACGGCATATCTCAGATTGTTGCTTATAAACTCCCCGGCGCCCGGCAGACTGTGAAGTCGGCCGATTGTTACTGCCCGGCAGGCGCCCGGTGCAAATGTGACTGAGGCATAAACAAGACGTTATTTTTTTAATAAAAAGGGAACTGTAAATATAATTTAAATATCACCCAAAGATATTTCATATCCTTTTTATGAATCTTAAATGGCAACTCCCATATCGCCAAACATGCTGACAATTAAACCCGCATAAAATCTATTATTAGATCAAACAAATAATTCTGAACAAAACAATCTTGAAGATTTCTATACCTACTTCATATGCCTTGATATGAGTTCCATGGTTGTTCCATATTCGGGCCAATTGTGAACCTATATCCACAAATAAAAATTACTGCCTTATATTATTCGTGGTGTATTCAATAGAACAAGTGTTTTTAATTTGACTGTTATTCTTACATAATATAAAATATATGTTATACTTTCAAGTTTTTTACTTTGAAAACTCCAATTTCTCTATACTTTATCATTTGATAGTTGTGAATAGCACAAATATAAAAAAAATATGTCTGACTTGGCCAATTCTATTGAGAATCTGCTAACACCTACAGATTGCTGGAATGAATGTGAAATAAATATGGAATAAAAATGGAATAAATATGGAACAAATATGGAACAAATATGGAACAAATATGGAATAAATGATGATTGTTGGGAAACATGCTACCACTGTTATTGTATACAAGTAGAGTTAGTTTAATTATCAACATAAATGAAGCATAGAAGAATCATGGGCAGTTTTTATTTCTTTTTCCACGGGGTTCTGGTGACAATTGTGCGCTCCAACATGTTTTCCTGGAGAAGTGCAGTGATAGTCAAATGATTGATTCCATCAAACCTGCAAATCGCTTTGTATTTTTTATTTGGGGAGTTTACTCTTTACAATTTCCTTGTAGTGTATCCTAAGGACAAAATCGATTAATGGCAATTTGGAGTGAAACATTTGTTATGATACACAATACCTATATTATGTAACTGATGTGAACTTAAATGGCTCGCTGCAAATATCACCTTGGAAGAGCAAATATATCACAGGTGCTGCATCTGAGGTTACTGTAGACAGGAGTTATATCATGTAGATTACAGGTGCTGCATCTGAGGTTACTGTAGACAGGAATTACATCACATAGACAGTTTATATGTGCTGCATCTGAGGTTACTGTAGACAGGAATTATATCATGTAGATTACAGGTGCTGCATCTGAGGTTACTGTAGACAGGAATTATATCATGATGTTTACAGGTGCTGCATCTGATGTTACTGTAGAAAGGAATTATATCATGTAGATTACAGGTGCTGCATCTGAGGTTACTGTAGACAGGAATTACATCACATAGACAGTTTATATGTGCTGCATCTGAGGTTACTGTAGACAGGAATTATATCATGTAGATTACAGGTGCTGCATCTGAGGTTACTGTAGACAGGAATTATATCATGATGTTTACAGGTGCTGCATCTGATGTTACTGTAGAAAGGAATTATATCATGTAGATTACAGGTGCTGCATCTGAGGTTACTGTAGACAGGAATTATATCATGATGTTTACATGTGCTGCATCTGAGGTTACTGTAGACAGGAATTATATCATGTAGATTACAGGTGTTGCATCTGAGGTTACTGTAGACAGGAATTACATCACATAGACAATTTATATGTGCTGCATCTGAGGTTACTGTAGACAGGAATTATATCATGTAGATTACAGGTGCTGCATCTGAGGTTACTGTAGACAGGAATTATATCATGTTGATTACAGGTGCTGCATCTGAGGTTACTGTAGACAGAAATTATATTATGATGTTTACAGGTGCTGCATCTGAGGTTACTGTAGACAGAAATTATATCATGTAGATTACAGGTGCTGCATCTGAGGTTACTGTAGACAGGAATTACATCACATAGACAGTTTATATGTGCTGCATCTGAGGTTACTGTAGACAGGAATTATATCATGTAGATTACAGGTGCTGCATCTGAGGTTACTGTAGACAGGAATTATATCATGTTGATTACAGGTGCTGCATCTGAGGTTACTGTAGACAGAAATTATATTATGATGTTTACAGGTGCTGCATCTGAGGTTACTGTAGACAGAAATTATATCATGTAGATTACAGGTGCTGCATCTGAGGTTACTGTAGACAGGAATTACATCACATAGACAGTTTATATGTGCTGCATCTGAGGTTACTGTAGACAGGAATTATATCATGTAGATTACAGGTGCTGCATCTGAGGTTACTGTAGACAGGAATTATATCATGTAGATTACAGGTGCTGCATCTGAGGTTACTGTAGACACAATTATATCATGCAATTTACATGTGCTACATGGTAGTTACTTTGATGAATCAGTCCGAATTTATTTATTCTTTATAAATAAATGATAATGACGAGTGTTATAAATGTGAATCATATCTTCAAATTTAGTGGAATGACAATCAGGAAAATATATATTTTTTCAGTAAACATGTTTTAATAAGTCTACTATTATATCATTACAAATTAGAGTCTAAAGAGCCTTTCTACACATTACTATCATTAAAGCACAGGTCCGATAAAAATATGGGGTATGGAGAAAGACACCTGGTACAGGACGGGGTATGGAGAAATATGCCTCAGTACAGGACAGGGTATGCAAAAATATGCCTCGGTACAGGACAGGGTATGGAGAAATATGTCTCAGTGCAGGACGGGGTATGGAGAAATATGTCTCAGTGCAGGACGGGGTATGGAGAAATATGCCTCAATGCATGACGGGTATGGAGAAATATGCCTCAGTGCAAGACGGGTATGGAGAAATATGCCTCAGTGCAGGACGGGGTATGGAGAAATATGCCTCAAGGTAGGACGGGGTATGGAGAAATATGCCTCAGTGCAGGACGGGGTATGGAGAAATATGCCTTAGTGCAGGACGGAGTATGGAGAAATATGCCTCAATGCAGGACGGGATATGGAGAAAGACACCTGGATACAGGACGGGGTATGGAGAAATATGCCTCAAGTCAGGATGGTGTATGGAGAAATATGCCTCAGTGCAGGACGGGGTATGGAGAAATATGACTCAATGCAGGACGGGGTATGGAGAAATATGCCTCAGTGCAGGACGGGGTATGGAGAAATATGCCTCAATGCATGACGGGTATGGAGAAATATGCCTCAGTGCAAGACGGGTATGGAGAAATATGCCTCAGTGCAGGACGGGGTATGGAGAAATATGCCTCAAGGTAGGACGGGGTATGGAGAAATATGCCTCAGTGCAGGACGGGGTATGGAGAAATATGCCTTAGTGCAGGACGGAGTATGGAGAAATATGCCTCAATGCAGGACGGGATATGGAGAAAGACACCTGGATACAGGACGGGGTATGGAGAAATATGCCTCAAGTCAGGATGGTGTATGGAGAAATATGCCTCAGTGCAGGACGGGGTATGGAGAAATATGACTCAATGCAGGACGGGGTATGGAGAAATATGCCTCAGTGCAGGACGGGGTATGGAGAAATATGCCTCAGTGCAGAAAGGGGTATGGAGAAATATGCCTCAGCGCAGAAAGGGGTATGGAGAAATATGCCTCAGTGCAGGACGGGGTATGGAGAAATATGCCTCAGTGCAGGATAGGGTATGGAGAAATATGACTCAATGCAGGACGGGGTATGGAGAAATATGCCTCAGTGCAGGATAGGGTATGGAGAAATATGACTCAATGCAGGACGGGGTATGGAGAAATATGCCTCAGTGCAGAAAGGGGTATGGAGAATATGCCTCAGTGCAGGAAGGGGTATGGAGAAATATGCCTCAGTGCAGAAAGGGGTATGGAAAAATATGCCTCAGTACAGGACAGGGTATGCAAAAATATGCCTCGGTACAGGACAGGGTATGGAGAAATATGTCTCAGTGCAGGACGGGGTATGGAGAAATATGCCTCAATGCATGACGGGTATGGAGAAATATACCTCAGTGCAAGACTGGGTACGGAGAAATATGTCTCAGTGCAGGACGGGGTATGGAGAAATATGCCTCAAGGCAGGACGGGGTAATATGCCTCAGTGCAGGACAGGATATGCAGAAAAACCTCTCGGTACAGGACAGGGTATGGAGAAAGACGTCTCGGTACACTTCAGAGCATACAGAGGAAGACGCTTTCCTGTTGTTGTACAAATACAGGATACAAATGACAGGCTATTTGACATGTGGTTAGGTGCTCATGTAATTGCGGAGAGAGTATTCTTGGCGGTTTATAGTAGAGCGGTATCGTATTATAGACGGATATACACTCTACCCCCCCACACACGCGACCACACTGCACAAAACCGTCCATCACCTGCTATATATGGTCCATGTGATGCCTCGGCGGCCCTCAACTTCCGTGATACAGTCTATATATATACACACAATACCCCGGGGGGCGGGGGGGGGGCGACGGGATGGGGGGCGGGGGTCACATCGTGTGGTACAGTTATATATGGTAGTAATGGATCATATGCCCTTTAAAGTAGTCACTTCAAGGTTCGTAACGTCTTTTGTTATTCAACATTTTATAGTGTGGCAAAAGGTTTATATACCTGTCTAATGTTGTTGTTTTTCACTCTTGTGACTCCAATCATGACATTTTACAATTAGTCTTGACAAAATCTTATAAAAAACCTTCTTGAGGCGGAAATCGAAATCTTCTCATCTGATTTACCACGGGATCACTTTTTTTTCAAAATGTACCAAAGTATGATTTTTAAAAAATAAAAGTTAATCATATATTCCATACTATAGTATTGACTTCAAGGTGGCGCTTTTTACATGGAAGATACAAAACGGCTTTGCCCCGAAATACCTAAATGAATTAATAACTCAAATGAAAATAATGAATATTTAGTTCCAAAAACTAACTCTAAAACATATGGTGATAGATCTTTTGCTGTATATGCGCCAAAAAACTGGAATGCCCTGCCCCTTGAAGTGAAAAATTGTAAAACGACAGAACGTTTTAAAACACAATTAAAAACACACTTATTCAAAAAACATTTTATCATGAAAACTTAATCTTAACGGAAAGCGCCATGAGCAGACTTGGTCTGAAATGGCGCTATAGAAGTTGATTATTATTATTATTGATGATAAGCTGTTTTCATAACAATGATAGGTTTCGTGGAGACTACTTACATGTGCTGTTAGAAACCTTGTTTAATATCACACATTTCTTGACCAACAAACTCATTCTTCATACTACAGTTGCAAAATACATTTTTGGGGGCCACGGATTCTGTGTTAAAAATATGATATATAGATTTCCCTTCTGTCTCAAAACCATAACAGTATATAATGTAGAGAAGCGGTTCCTATGGCTAAAATGAGTTGATAAACAAAATGTTTGTGAACGTGGGGGGTATTACAAGGAATTATATATTGTTCCCTGAAAATGTAATTCATATGATGCATGTGCAAACTGACGAAGACTTACTATATGTGTATTGGTGTAAACAACTTCTTTCACGTTGGTATTAATTATGAATTATATTGGATGTCTAACATTACATTGAATTGTATAATCACTTTTTATTTATAAATGTATATTGAAATTAATTATCGTTTTTAAAATAGTGTGTTTTTTC
The DNA here is from genome assembly GCA_949316495.1 of Amphiduros pacificus. NCBI lineage: Eukaryota > Metazoa > Annelida > Polychaeta > Phyllodocida > Hesionidae > Amphiduros > Amphiduros pacificus. The sequence goes on along the minus strand of OX439008.1, from coordinate 17,757,035 downwards.
ATGTGTGTACCACAACAGGGTGATAATCTATAGTCAAGTCAATAGTTTCCAATGATTAGAAGTCAATAGTCAAGATTCACATTTGGAAGCTTCCTCAATGTAAGGTCATAGGATTATGGTATTTCGGATGGAGGTAATTAATTCAAAGGATGAGCGTAATTAATGCAATGGGTAGAGGTAATTAATTCAAAGGATGAAGGTAAATCATACAAAGGATATATAATGGTAATTCTCCATGTGTTTCAATGTTATGACATAAGAGAACTGATTTTTACACAATCGTTCGATCTCAGAAAGAAAGAGAGCTATCTTTCAACAGATTGAAGTACACCATGTGCATACCATGCGTGTACGATCTGATGGTTGGAGTTTCTAAAATATTCGTGGAAAGCTTTTTATCATTGAATGTTCTAAGAGTTGTGTTTTCGTCGTGTTCACACCTAGTATTTGAGAACTCTTAACCGATGGTTCCGCGTAAGCAGTCTGTTATTGTTCGCTAATGGTTCTAGGTGAAAGGATATTTTATGACCTAAGCCCTCTGGAATGCCAAGATCCGCTTCATGTGAATTGGAATCGATATTGTAGTTTGTCGTTTCGTGCAACTAGTTATTTACCTGTTCTGTTCTACTTACTGCCTGTCGACCTATGTAACATGTTTAGAGTTAACCAGCGTTCGTGGAATCAACATAATGGATGACCCCGGCACGTCAGCTCTGAACGAGGTCAAGGCAGCCCTCTCAACCAATCAGAAGTTTGTTTATTAAAACGTCAGGCGAGCACGTGTGATCTGGCTTGCATCATGATGTGGCTCAGAGTACAAATAGCGGCCAGGCAGCGTGACTCAGACAGATATCAGATACGCTACAACTACAAGCACTAGTCATCTCTCAACAGTTTTGATCTGCAGAAAACAGAGCAAAATTCGCAAGACTGACTCATAAATTTATCTTTAAAAAACGTGGATTAATCAGACTTCAGACATCCAACAGTATGCGTCAAGTTCTGGGAGAAGTTTCAAATCTACCACTCTACAAGAACAGTTCAGCCAAGATGCCTACGGTTCTGAAACCTTGCAAGACCGGCACGGTGTACATGTGCCAGCCGAGGCCCGGCGGGGGAAGTCCGCTCAAGGTCCGGGTCGTCCTCAGCGTCTATCAGAACAGCTTTGACAGGTAAATATCTATCATACCTGGGCCACAATGTACACTTATATTATATTAGGCATCATTAAATGGGGTCTTTTTTAAATGTATTTATGCCTATACTCTGTACAATCCTTTCACTATTTGATTTTTTTTTTTATTTCTTTTGATATTTTTTATATTTTCCTTGTATTTTGCTGTTAATTGTTTTATGCAGATTAAAGAAGTAACTTCAAAGTTCAGTTGAATGAAATGTTGTCAACAGTGATCTAAGACATAGTTTTTACTTTCCATTTGCAGATATGCAGTTGTCTCGTCAGACAAGATTTTGTGCAAAGACTGTGGCTACATAAACCTCAAAACTTGTTCAGTGAAGAAAGTTGACAAGTGCACGCTGCAGTTAACCCACAAGGATGGAGACACGGGAAGTTTGGTGTTCTGCTTCCCCAGCAACGATGACTGTTCTCAGTGGGTGTCTGCCATCGACTGCGGTAACAACTCTTCTCCTTTCCAGGCCAGTAGACTGGCCAACAAGAGACCCATGTCCCCGCTCCCGGGGTCCCTCAGGAGCCGGGAAACCTTAATGCCAGCCCTGGCGGAGGACGAGGAGTCAGCGGAATCGGAAGAGTAGAACAAAAAACAGATATAGACAGAGGGAGAAAGAGAGAAAAAAACTGTTTCAAAAAGTCAAAAGCGGTTTGTGAAATTGGTGCCATTCTTCAAGCATAGACTATAACTTTATTGAGGGGATCTCAGGGAAAAGACTTTGGAAAGAGTTTCTAGGTACGTTTCCATGATGTAAATGTGATTGACAGGACTTGACACGTCTCAGAACCTGTTGCTCGCGGTACCAGCCAGTTCTATTTGTTATACGGGTTGGTGTGTTTGACAATGGTTGGTGAATTTTTCCCCCAAACAGATATGATAAGACAGTGTAAAGCGAGTAATACAAATAGAGTTGTGGTGAACGAATGTATATATATATATTTATATTTATAAATAGAGTGAGAGAAGAATGAGTATTTTATATGGTATGAGTCATACTGAACACTACTTAAATATATCGCCTTGTGTAAACGAGAAAGAAACTCTATTGCTAAAAAGTCCCTGGGCGTGGAAAGTACATTCTATAATGAAAAGTAGGTAAACTCTTGCACCGAGATCGCCTGCTATTGTTGTCTGAGTCAGGGGAAATTGGCCTCAGAAAGAAGCAAAAAATCCACAAAGATAAAAAACGAGGTTCCTGATCTCCAAGTCATGTGATTACTCACCAAAGAGAAGTGAAAGGAGGCAGCCCGCCAGGATCGCGGCGGTAGCTGCTGCATGCCGGGTATCAAGGCAGGCCTCCCCGGGAACCGCATCCACATCGTCTGGGGTAGCGAGATGAAGATCCAGGGAAACAACGCCTGCCCACTTTCCCGCCACCACCCAGTACTCAATAAACCCTGCGCCGCAGCTGGGGGAAGGAGCACGGGGTGACAGTGTCTCCGGTTGCCCAGGCCTCCCGCAAATGGCCTGGAATCAAACCTTACATTTGAGACAATAATCTGTACAGACTTAACTGCGATAGAAAATTGGAGAGAGACAATTGCCAGCAGTATTATGCTGAACCAAATATGATATTATTTGTCTGTATATACTCTAATGTGACGATTATTATTATTATTACTATCAGTGTGTGCCCACTCTATGTGAGTCACCTGTTTCGTTTACATTCATTATCATTTCATGTTTTGACATTTGGTTTGTCTCATCATTCTCACGTGATGTTTAACAACTGTATGACAACATTCCAACTTTTTACTATTTAATTCTGAATGAGTTGATCGCTTGTTTAAAATGCTAATGTTCACAGAGAGTGTTACATACAGTTTACAATCTACAATTATTGTAAAGCAAAAAAGTAAGACTTTATGACATGACCCGTAAGATGGCGCTGTTTTGACAGCCCGAGACGATATGTTTCAAGATGAGTTGAACAAAATATTCTCACTGAACAGTGATGAGTCTTTCTGTTGGGACGGCATAGAAAGTTCTCTGCTGGTTCTCTGGTTAGTATGTTTTTTGTCTTGTTATGCAAGCATTACATACTTATAAGGTCATGTCGGTACCCTCCGCCATGTTTACAGAAACTCAATGTTTGTTCCTGTCTCGGGTCAGAGCCCCTGTTATGAGATGGCATGTGAATATTAAATTATGGCAGGTATAATGTGGTCATATCGGGTTGCATGTCCCAAAATAACTGCTGGACCCCACCCAACTATTTGGTGAGGGTGATTGTATTACCTAGTAAAAGGTCTCAAACCGTATCACAAATTTAGCAAATATGAGCACAAAATATGAACTGCCACTTTGTACTTGAGAACATGTCAACCGCCATTTGCTTGTATATACCACAGGCAGACTGGAGTTTATATTGTACTTAAGTAATATCCATTGTTTAATATTGATCATATCACCAAGTTCATGTAATGTCATATCCGGGAATTATTGGTTTGACCTTTTGAACAAAGCTTTTAATATCTAAACTTGAATATCAAATTTCATGGCCTTAGGAAACACAGATCAACTTGAAACAAATGTGTTTTGTTATCGCTGACCATTATTATCATCTGTGAGAAGATAGTATTAAGCTATGCCTGCCGAGATTGGGATACTTAAAAAGTCTAGATATATTTTATAGAATGAATGTGTAAAACTGCCAAATGATTCATAATGTCACTGTAAATATATCATTATAAATTATATGTTGAAGATTGAAATGTCATCATTATATTTGTTATATCATTAAAATATTTGCAAAAAATATATCAGTTTCTGTTTATCTTTTAAAGTCTAAATTTAGATACCTGGTCAAAATAATTATCTTCCTTATTTAACAAGAATGGTTTTATTCCCAAAAGTTCCTAACTGGTCAATGTGCTCCATATTTTGAATGGTAAATTTCCCACAAATTTTAAAGTTAATCGAATTGGAAATATAAGCTGATTGTTCCATCAATGAGGAACTTATTATTTATGCATAAATAAGATATGACTAGATGTAAAGTTTCAGGCCTTTCGGGTATTTTAATCTCCTTATTAAGAGTTACATATTCCATGTCTTGTCCCCTCTTCAGAAACGTACAAAATGATCTTACTCAGTAGCCCCGAGAGGCCTAAAGCTTTACATCTCCAGTCATATTTTAAGTGATAATACAATTTTCAGAGTTTATTAATCATTTTGTTAGGCAACTGATGAGAGTCTAGGATTCTGATAGATCAAAAGGACAAAGTGATGTAAATACATTTTTTGTTGATTACAAAATATTAATGTTATTTCGTTTTCCTCTACATCTTGTTAACACCTGTATATGTTATTGAAAAAAACCAATTAGCCCTTATCTTTCTCAGTTATATGCATCCATTCAGGGAAACGCAAATGTTACACAAACAAAAAATATTAATATCTCTCTGTGTGCAAGTCAGTAAACAGGTTTTATATATAGATCTTTGTTTACCTGAACACCACTGCAGTTGTCAACACTTGAAACATAGTTACATGTATTTTTGTTTGAAGGTTGTTTTTCCACATTTATTTCAGGCATACTTATTGGAAATGATACTTATATACAAGACTTAATTGAAAAATAAAATATTCAGACAAAATTAACGATAAAATCATATTATGATATAATTGAGGTTATGATGGCACTGTCAAATAAATGGACATTTATCATTCAAATAAGTAAGGGTATATAGAAATATTAGTGTAAGCAATACATAGTATACCGTACAGTACATAGAATGGTTGGTGTAAACAGAAGATTACAGTAAATAGAATGAGTAATGTAAACAATATATAGTATTTAGGGAACATCAGATGAACAGTAAATATAATGATAGGGGTTGACTGATATAGTCGATGGAATATACGAGTTTAGAATGGTTAATGAAAACTATTTCAGTCCTTGGTCAGGATTATGGTATTTGGTCATAAAACATTGATACAAATAAGCTATCTTCCTGAAAGCACTTAAAATACATCTGCAATGATCACCCTGTTCTGCTGTGCAGTAATCTTTGCAATCTCTGTTGTGGACTGCAATAGACAAACACTATTGGACAATTGTTTGCAGGCAAGCCTTCCTTAGCCAATCCGAAGATGCCCCGTTGTTAGCAAGCCAGGCGTTTGTAGGAGATAAATTATACAATTTGTTTCAGCTAAACAAAGTAAAATGACACAGAAATTGATGTAAGGGTAATATGATAGTAATAACATTTGATCACACAGTTTTGGGTATAAACATACCCAAGAAAAAGTGCTCGAAAATATGATTTCATAAAAGCTTTAAATTCCACCAGTATCCCATGGGATACTGGCGTGCAATACCGATAGAGCAAATCCAATCATGGACACATTCTAAAACAGTTCCAGTAAAAACAATATGAAACGGTGTTTTGCTGATATTTGAGCATTTTTGGTTTTATCATGTCAATGAATTTCAATATTAAAGATTAAATAAAATTGATTAAGGATTATCTTTCATTCATTTTTGTGCATTACAGCAATATTAATGTAGTATTGATTACATACATTCTTTTTATTTTTGTCTTCCAGTTTAATTTATATCCTAAATTCAATGATCTGAAATAGCGTAACGTTGACATAATTTCGGGATGAGATTAGAATTCCCCCCAAATTATTCTGCCAGAAAAGGAAATTAATCAAGGGATAATAAATAAGTACTTTGAATGGATCAACCTTAGAGCCAAAGCAAATAGATTGTTATGACGATTCCTGTGTTGGTCAATTCTTTTACACAAGAGTAAGGAATTAGGCTTACTTTGCTAAGAATGATAGGATTTGAAAAAAATGTCATATATAGAACGAGAGAGTGAGATTGTGTCTATTTGTGAACCACGATAATACTTTCAAGTGCCATCTGGTGAACATATGCGTTAATACGAGATCCTAAAACGGTAATTTGGATGAGTTATTCCATGATATTCCTAATCAACTACTAATCTAATAAGACTTTATCCCTGTTAATAACGGAGTTCCATTTGATATATAAATTTCCCAGCAATTAACCATGTCCTGGAAAATTGGATATTTTTTATTCTTTTAGAGTTGGGAGGGGAGAGGTCTGCCACAAATATATTTTTCTCTTATCAATGCCATTTTGGAGAATTTTTTTTATTATTATTATTCTTTTAGGTCTGAGTGAAAGTGGGTTGATGAGGGGTTTTCAATTATTCATCCTGGACCGGTCTGTACCACGTACCTGACCATGTGCGAAATGAAGGAATGACGTCATTGGGAAAACCGTAATAATCACAGGCAATTTGAAGGAGATTATAGATTAATGCATGACTCTTGCAGGCTAGTGTTAGATTGAAATCAGTTATATTTCTTAATTATAATTTTCATTGCCTTTAATATGATATTTTATGTAACAAGGGAGGAATGAGATCATCGATATTATGTGGTCAGGATGAAATGAGATACAGATATATCAAAATAGTGTTTGCTTTTTGGTAATTATAAGATATTCCAAGGTCAAGGTATTGAATATATAACTCGGTCAAGATATTGAATATATAAAGGTCAATATATTGAATATATGACTGTGATATCTGTGGAAACATATACACTTATATACGTGGGTGTGTTTATGTATGTATGTATATATATATATATATATATATATATATATATATATATATATATATATATATATATATATATATATATATATATATATATATATATATTAGGCACAGGTCTAATCCTCGATAACAGAAAGGGTATCATTTATCTAATGTAAATGATAAGATGAATCTGAGGCATATGAATTAGTTTTCTCCTTGACCTCATATTAATGTATAAATGAAGAGAGATATGCACACTCCTGAGGCAAAGGTGATGATGATATCAAAGTGTAGCAATAGAGTAATATATCATGAATACCTTGGATATGAAATATTAACTTATAACAGAAGGATATATTAGAAGATAATAGTACCTTGAAGCAGAAGGATACACCCCTAGAGCATCTTTGAAATTGCAAAAAGGGACCTGATCCCAGACAGAGCAATCTGTAGATAGTAATACCTTGATGTGGAAGAAACACAATTATGTATACAGCTAATATTAACGTATTTCCGAGGCAAAGATCTACATGGTACATCACAAAATATTTGACACCTTGACCCGCAACTTTTGTTCAAGGTTTGTTCAATAAATTCCAGGGAATATGACGTGTTATATTACATAAAAGCCATCCCACTCAGAGAGTTAATCAGATCACCAGCCAGTATCCTTAGTTTCAACTATATTCTTCTGGTGCCCGTCACCTGTGTGAATTTAATTAGTCCTCCTGGATGAATGGAGAAATTAGATAAACCTTTAATAGATAACTCATCATATAATGTCAAATCAAGTCAATCAAGTTCTGGAGAAATCAAGCACTGATTAAATATTTACCCAGACCCTAATTTTGCAACCGTTGGAAGGTAGACCTAAAAAGATAACCTCACCGGAAATGTCCAAGTTTCGTGTCGTACCCGTTACTTCAAAAAGAAACCTGCCTATCTTTATTTTCACTTGTGTTTGTTTTGACTTCAGGACTGGATGATAGAGGTTTGGATTCAGTAGGCTCTGAGTCTTTGGATTTTCCCATGTCATAAGCTTGGTGGCCATCCTTGGGCCAGTCTACCACTTTATGCCTTTTTGCACTGAGCTTGGGATAGCGAATTGCAATGTCTGAACGAGCCATGTAACGGTAAATCTCAGGATTATTTTGCGAGATCTTGTAAAGCTTTTGTTAAAAATTATTGCATAATGCTTTTCATTTTCTTTGGTTTCTTATCATATTAATTAATTATGATAATATTGCCATTTGTTGCCCACAGCCTTTGATAATGCATATGTGTGGTTATAATCGGTACGATGTAAACTTATGTATGTATCTAATTTGCAACTGATTAATAGTTTATTGTACCATTTCCAGGGCATTTGGTCATTACCAGGCACAACCAAAGATGATGATTTCCCTTGTTGTCACTCCACTTGTGTAAGTTGACAGCAAGGCGTTCACTGACCTCATACTAATTAGTCTACCATAACTAGGGGCGCTATGTCCCTGTCTACCATAGTTAGGGGCGCTATGTCCCTGTCTACCATAGTTAAGGATGCTATGTCCCTGTCTACCATAGTTAGGGATGTTGTTTCCCTGTCTACCACAGTTAGGGATGTTATGTCCCTGTCTACCATAGTTACGGGCGTTATGTCCCTGTCTAACACAGTTAGGGATGATATGTCCCTGTCTACCATAGTTAAGGGCGTTATGTCCCTGTCTACCATAGTTAGGGATGTTATCTCTCTGTCTACCAGAGTTAGGGGCGCTATGTCCCTGTCTACCATAGTTAGGGATGTTATGGCCCTGTCTACCATAGTTAGGGATGATATGTCCCTGTCTACCATAGTTAGGGATGGTGAGATCCTTTTAACATTGAGCAAAATATTTCTCTGATAATTGGGCTTGCATGAATTAGCTCCACAGGAACCTCCACATTTAGGATTTTCAATGTATTCATTAGATTTCTCTGTGGAATTCTGAATGATTGAAAACGTTTGCAACACTGCCTCACCTTATACATGAAGTATATCTGGAAATGCACATGATACAGAAAACAGAAATGTTTTGTAATACAATTATACAAGGCAGGCCACAAACATAATTACTAACAATCGGATATATAATCATTGACAAAAAGTCAGTTATGCTTTTGTGAATATATATATTCAGAAAAGCATAAAAAAGTTGCTATTCTTTAATCTGTGTGGATCCAATAACACTCTCTAGTAGAAGCAGACAGAAGATACTCTGTGTTAAGTATTTATTTATCCCGGTTCTCAAATACTATGAGGGTATAATAGGTGTCATGTATGACATGATAAACCTTCTGTATATCGCTGCCAGATATATCTGGAAAACGCAATCATTATCATCTTCAGGCTGTGACGCAGTTGCGGAGAGCGCAAGCTGATTAACATCAGTTTAGCTTTACACTGTTATTGCCTTACACTTCTTATCATAACGACATTTTAGCTCCATTTTCATTATCACTTTATGTTCTAATCATTCTCACATTTAGTGTTATATCATTATCACCTAATGATTATTATAATTTAGTATTGTAAACTAAATTCTAACTCAAGATATTATACTAACAGGACCCTCTTACCGACTTCTATATTTATATACTGCAATATTACTGAACTGACATTTATTAATCTCAGGTATCGCCTTTTAGATGATTGGCGAGGAAATTTGTTAAATCGAAGACAGAAAACACAGGATATTTTCAGATTTTGATCATATCCCCCATCATAGCTTTCCAAACGCCTTCTACATGTGAACGTATACGTTCCCAGTATGCCCAGTCATGGCTTTGATCAAGGGCTAGCAAAATATTAGATGACTAATGACATGTGCAACCACGTGTCATACAAGAAGCCAAATCGTGGGTTGGCTTGGGGGAGGACATGATAAGCAATGGTACATGTAATATCTCCCTCCATGATTATTCTCCTGATGTGCACAGTGCGTAAATGGGAAAGGAAGTGGAGGCAGGACAACATCCGGTTATCGTATCCGTCCTCTGGTCTATCTTGGCGGAAATCTTCTCATCAAAATGTATCATCTTCAATTTTGAAAGAAAATGTTGAAGACTGGTCAGTATATAAGGCCATGTTATCAATTCATGTCTGATTTTATATTACCGCACCATCTCGGCCTTAGAAATTAACCTGTTTTCAATGACCAAGAAACACATGGCACATTCAGCACAGTTGAAATTGTTTAAAATTAATAAATACATATTATATTCTGCATATTTTCAATAATTTTAATTTCCTTGTAAATGATAATTTTGATAATATTTACAAAAAAATTAAATTTGAGTGTGTAAATAAGATCATTTTTAGTTGCGCAGTATATTTTCTTTTTAGAAGAATTATTTCATGTTTTATAAATAATTCAATATAAACAAATGAAATCTAGTTTTTCTAATTTAACAAAATATTGGAAATTAGATATGGTATAGTCATATAAGGCATATCATACAGATTGAGGGTGATCATTTGTCCATTACCCTCCGCCTATAGATTATATAGTACACACAGTACACATACTTGAAATAAAGAACAATTGTTACCTCATCTGATTTCATATTTTTGAATATAGCTGTTACTCCATGACATGCGTGAAAATCAGTGTTTTCATATGAAATAGATTCAAACATGAGAAAATCATTTTTGAAGTTTTGAAAAGGCTTTAGCCCATTATTTGAGCAGTTAATCTGTTGCTGTCCCCACTATTAGTGTACATCGGTTACAGTTGTTTTTACTTCTATACGCATAACATACAAAGTAAATGGGAATATTTATGAGGAAGCACTGGGAGCCAATTGAAATGGATATCACTGGGAAATAAGCTTTGGTAAGATTGTTTCAATTGTTATGAGCTGTGTAGGATTTGGTTAGAGTGCATGTCTAAGAATACCAGTTTCTCCAATATGATCCGAAGGTTATGGGTTCAATTTCCTTTCATATTGATATTGCATTAAACATTACAGTTTCTAATAATGTTTCCTGTCCATTCCTGAAAAGTTAATCCACTGCCCTTGGGAATGTCTGCTGATATGTCATGTGAAGGTCATATTACTTGAAATTCAGTGAACTTAAATGTTTCGTGAAATTCAGTCAATTTAGATGGTTCGAAAATCACCATGTACACATTTATTCCAGTTCATTTAGTTTAAACACACATTGCACATTTTTCTCCGCTTTGCATCATATCATTAACCAAACAGAACCTGACCATTTAATCATATACATCCATCAAGTTATGATTATAAGAAATGTGAAACAGCAATATATTGTGTCGGGAGAATGATGCTGAAAGACTTGGAGTTGAGAAAGTTGTAAACAAGAGGTGTGGATTATTGATAGGTCTCTCCTTATCTACCTTACTGTCTGCACGTAGGCTGCGAAAAACAACTAACCACAAGGGTGTCTGCGGAAAGTGCCAGTGCACAATGACTATTGCTTGTGAAAGTAAACTAGATACTGATAAATTCTTCTTGAGAAAAGATTTTTGTAAGCCCACCTTGCCTTAATTTTAAGTGGATTGAAAGGAGCCTACTATGATTATAAATGTTTATTGCTGTGTTGTCTTTGATTGAAACATTACCTGTGATTGTGACAAATAACTTAAAATAGAGCAAGATTTATAAGAACGATTCAATATGAGTTATTACCACTTAATAAGTTTCACCATACAGGACCATGACAGGAGAGAGAGGGAAGCGTGTTTAATTTTGATATTAAATAACCCACAGTTATGACCTTTATTGGTGAAAATGATTTAAACATTGTCAGAAATGAATGTGAGTTGTAAAACAAGGGATTTGTTTCGGGCTTGCATAAAAAAGCAAGAAATTAACTTTATTGCAAGAGTCTTTAGACAGAGGATTGCAATAGATATGATACACAACTACAAACCATCATATGCAAAGAGCAAGGAAAGGACCATTAAACATTGGAGGGCATGAAGTAAACATTTATATGACAGAACGACAAATGACAGAATGACAGAACTGAGATTTAGACGTGGAAGCCAAGCGGCACGTTATGCGGTAAAACAAAGTAGCGGGAAACTGGCCACAATATTTCTGAAGGACCTGACTCCCCACGTGCATGTTTGGCTGAGAAGAGGGATGTCTGCTACTAAGTTGTTTTTTGCTCCAGTCGGTGTTACCATGTCTTTGTTATGATGCAAAAGAAAGATCCCTAGTCACTCTTCGGAAAGTGCAGAGCATTGAGTCTCGGTGACAGGCTTCTAATTGACCTGATATAGCCTGAACAGTGATACAAACAGTTAATACAAATATATCAGATCATATCGGTAGTAATTTTAGTCATTCAATCTTCTCACTTCTTAAAATTTGGAATTCCACGTTCAGTCATGCATGTGAATCACGCCCACCAAGATATCATACAATCAGAATTGTGCAGCCTCAGGTTACGATCAGTTTGCTGACCGAAACACCATTCACACATTCAGTATGTACAAAGCAGAATCTGTTTTACTCTCTTTGTACATGTTCACAAGCCAATCATGCAATTGGACAGCTCAATGGTAATTGCATGATAATGTGCGGAATAACTAAACGCAAAAAATAAAAAAAACCTATATAGAGGACCTTTCCCTGTGGGGTAAATACATTATATGTTACAGTATGAGAAGTCAACTCAGCGGCCGCTAATATTTTAGCATTGACGACAGGAACAAATATGAGAAAAAATTCTAAAAACAACTGCATTTCACGGGGAAATGATCGATTTCTATATTAAACCATTATGCTGTAACTCGAAACACAGCTAAATAATGTGCGGGAAGTTTAGATTTTTCTTGGATGATTGGATTTCAACTCTTGGTATTGCTTATGTCAGAGTAAATTTGTCCTCTCATGTGAAATATTGTGAGTAGAGCATCAAGCTTCGCGGAGCACAGGTAAACTGCAGCTGATTGGATCAGATAGTAGGAGATCCTCAGTTAAATAGGCCATGAACCGGAAGTATTCCATTATCGACGAACAATCATTCTCTGATGACACCACTTCCATAGTTTTCTAAATTTATATAAAATTATATAAAAGTCAGGAATCAAGTCAATTTCCATTTCAAAGAAATCTAGTTCATTGATATTGATATGTTTTGTCAATTTATAAAAAATTCTATTTTATTGTTATCATTATGCAAAATGCGTATCAAAAAATGAATTTACTACTCTCTTTTAGTATTCGGTCGGACATATAAAGAGCTCAGTATTATGTATTTCACATTTAGATGGAATAATCTTTAGTATAATGGTATTTATGCTATATTGATGATAAGTGTCACATGTTGCCATGAATAGCTGCGGGCCTGTACCGGTTATTCCAGTCACATGTTTGTAAGGCGCCATGTATCCATCACATGGCTGCAACTTGTGGTGCGGGCGGCACAATTTCCTATGTAAGGATAGGCACTTCTTGTCATTACTGGCATAATTCACTGTTCGAAAATAGTTATATAACAATGTATATTTTAGCTCTTGCTACATTATTAAGATATTGTTGATAGATGACAACCTTTTTTTCTCCCATCAGACCATGTCCTATCTTGTCAGGTGTAGTAATCATGTCATGGTATTATTGTCAGGTGTACATATAATCAGACCATGCTCTGTCATTTGTGGTAATCAGACCATGTCATGCCAGGTGTAATACTCAGTCCATGTCATGTCAGGTGTAATAACCAGACCATGTCATGTCAGGTGTAATAACCAGACCATGTCATGTCAGGTGTAATACTCAGTCCATGTCATGTCAGGTGTAATAATCAGACCATATCATGTCAGGTGTAATACAGACTGTGTCATATGAGGTGTAATAATCAGACCATATCATGTCAGGTGTTATAATCAGACTGTGTCATATGAGGTCTAATAATCAGACCATGTCATGTCAGGTGTAATAACCAGACCATGTCGTGTCAGGCGTAATAATCAGACCATGTCATGTCAGGTGTAATAACCAGACCATGTCATGTCAGGTGTAATAATCAGACTGTGTCATGTCAGGTGTAATAACCAGACCATGTCATGTCAGGTGTAATAATCAGACTGTGTCATGTCAGGTGTAATAACCAGACCATGTCGTGTCAGGTGTAATACTCAGACTGTGTCATATGAGGTGTAATAATCAGACCATGTCAGGTGTAATAATCAGACCATGTCAGGTGTAATAATCAGACCATGTGAGATGTAATCAGACCATGTCATGCAAAATGTAATCAGGTCATGTCATGATTTAAAATTTGCAAATACATTAAATATTAAATGATTTTCAAGTGTTTTATATTATAACTATAATTATAATTATGATAATTGCCCTTTATGCTCAGATATTTAGATATGCATTTCTTGGAAACATTGAGATTAGAATGTTTCTCATCCCCCACAATACCTTTGAAGGCTCCAGTTCAGATTTTCATTGTAATTGTACATGTATGAGTGGGCATTGTTCATAATAAATTGTTTGCCTCAGATATGTAATAAAATCAGATTGATGCAAATAAAACTTGTGCCTTTTTTATTAACCTACATGCGAGTAAGAACATGCATGCCAATTCATAGCACATGGTGAGCTACCACCTCACTCTACTCACTGACCACTCTACTCACTGACCACCTCACTCTACTCACTGACCACCTCACTCTACTCACTGACCACCTCACTCTACTCACTGACCACCTCACTCTACTCACCGGCCACCTCACTCTACTCACTGACCACCTAACTCTACTCACTGACCACCTCACTCTACTCACTGACCACCTCACTCTACTCACTAACCACCTCACTCTACTCACTAACCACCTCACTCTACTCACCGACCACCTCACTCTACTCACTGACCACCTCACTCTACTCACGACCACCTCACTTTACTCACTGACCACCTCACTCTACTCACTAACCACCTCACTCTACTCACCGACCACCTCACTCTACTCACTAACCACCTAACTCTATTCACTGACCACCTCACTCTACTCACCGACCACCTCACTCTTCTCACTGACCACCTCACTCTACTCACTCACCACCTCACTCTACTCACCGGCCACCTCACTCTACTCACTCACCACCTCACTCTACTCACCGACCACCTCACTCTACTCACCGGCCACCTCACTCTACTCACTGCCCACCTCACTCTACTCACTAACCACCTCACTCTACTCACTGACCACCTCACTCTACTCACTGACCACCTCACACTACTCACTGACCACCTCACACTACTCACTGACCACATCGCTATACTCACTCACCACCTCACTCTACTTACTGACCACCTCACTCTACTCACCGACCACCTCACTCTACTCACTGACCACCTCACTCTGAGTTACATTTTGCTGTTTTCTTCAGATATTAAGATGTTGATCTCAATTTGGGCTCAAACCCGAAGCCTAACTTTATTGCAAATAGACATATTGCCATTATCAATATTGTTTTTTGTTTCCCCGCTGAAATTACAGACTCCTTTAAATTTTATCATTGACAATGGCGACTGGTAAGTGGCCTACAGCACTAATCATGTTCAAATGACTGTCATTATAACGTGTATGTCTGACAAATACAGACTGAAACATAACAGTGATAGACGATGGGCTGCCACAATTACACGACGTACGCCACGTGATGAGTCAAATGCCCGGATGTCGGCATGCGCGCTATTAAGCTACTCACATGTTGATGCCGGTTAGGGTGAGAACGCAATGCATAGTGCTTAAGAGGACAATTAACAAGTCTCTAGTTAAGAGGATAATTAGCAGGCCTCTCTCCACCTCATCTTACCACATCGATCTGATACTCAGGAGTCTTATGTAAGTCTATGACCAGCGGCAGGCTTCCTGGTGGTCACATGTTGCGAGTACATACTTCCATGTTTACATGTATGACTCTGGGCAAGATGCCTAATGGTTTTGCCAAGTACACTTGAAGATGGAGATGTAGACGACTTTATATGAAACAGGGGTGAAAGGGCATGGGTTAAATATCCTGTCCTCCATAGCTGAAGAGCTGGCTAATTATTGACTAGATCAACAAATGAAAAAAAATCACGTGATTTGTTTTTGATGTGTTGACATGATATGACCAAGTGAAGGGAACATCCTTAGTCTGATGCACATTAATAGAAGGGAATAAAAAACAGTTAGAAGGGAACCCACGACTAATAGTTGCTCCACTTCCAGTATTTTCTAGCTGTCTTTTTTATCTTGATGTATTAGTGAACTTCCTTGATGGATGTATCATTTTAAAGAATCGGATAAAACTCAAATCTGTAAAATAAAATCACATGAAACGTTAACTTAAGATCTCTTCCATGTGAATGACAGTTTTGACTACACTGAGAGATCACTGAGGTTAGGTTTGCTGTTTTAACATGTTTAATGTAGATTGTTTTTCTAACCCCATTTACAATGTTTAATGCTATGCTACCATTGTTTATATTGTGCTATCTTTATCTATCAGAAGTATCTCTTTATTAAAGACCAAGGTAAACAGCACAGTATGGAAAGGGATGCTCTGCATGGCGAGGTAGAGTCACATACTACCTCTGCCACTATTATGCCCCCCCCCCTGAAAATTAATGCTCTATCCACTGAATGTTTTTATCTGACTATTTTGGTATACACGTCACTTACATCTTAACTCATTTATTGTTGTGCTCACTTTCAAGTTATAACATTGACACCAATTGGCCATGGAACAATTTATGTCCGGCTCAGTGCTTATTACATACATATATAAAGAACGTGATCAGAGAGGAAGGGTGACGAGATTTGAAAAAAAAAAGTTGCAGTGTGAGGTATGGGCTGCAATTTAATTCGCCACTGGTAAGAACGTGTGATCTCGCAGTTCCGTCACCATGTTGCCTGCCCTCTGGTGGAAGTGACGCTAAACTAATATCCACTTCACTTTTGTCTTGCAAGTTTATGTGAAGGGTTGCACTTTTAGCATATTAGAAATGGCACAATTATCACTTATTTGTTGTCATAATTACATTAGAAATGAAATATTTCCTCCAATATGCCTATATTTCTGTATTAGAGCTTTGTTTTCAACCATCGGGAAATTGACCTAATTATTGAACTAATTATTGAGGCCATGCTAGGTTTTGTACAAAGGGGTCTATATGGGTGAAATGCAGATATTTTTAGCCACCACAATTGAGAGATAGCTGCACAAGTGAGAGATGGCAAGTGATAGACTGCTACAACAACAAGAGATAGCTGCATAAATAAGAGATAGCTGCATAAATAAGAGATAACTTCATAAATAAGAGATAACTGCATAAATAAGAGATAGCTGCATAAATAAGAGATAACTGCATAAATAAGAGATAGCTGTATAAATAAAAGATAGCTGCATGAATAAGAGATAGCTGCATAATTGAGAGTTAGCTGCATTGAGACATGAAAAAGTGAGAGATAGTTACAACAAGTGAGAAATAGTTACAATAGTTGCAATATTGAGAGATAGCTGCATAAGTGAGATGACCGCAAAGTCAGAGATAGTTACAGCAGTGAGAGATAGTTACAGCAGTGAGAGATAGCTGCACAAATGAGAGAGTTACATAAGTGAGATAGCTGCACATGTAAGAGACAGCTGCATCAGTGAGATAGCTGTACAAGGGAGAGACAGCTGCATAAGTGAAAGATAATAACAACAGCGAGAGACAATTACAGCAGAGATAGATAGCTGCATAAGTGAGAGATAGCTGGATATATGTGAGACAGCTGCATCAGTGAGAAATGGTTGTACAAGGGAGAGACAGCTGCATAGGTGAGAGATACTTACAAAAGTGAGACAGTTATAACACAGATAGATAACTGAACAAGTGAGAGACAGCTGCATACGTGAGATAACTGCAAAGTGAGAGATAGCTGCTCAAGTGAGGGGTAGTTACAGCAGAGATAGATAGCTGCACAAATGAGAAACAGCTTCATAGGTGAGAGATAGCTGCACATGTAAGAGACAGCTGCATCAGTGAGATAGCTGTACAAGGGAGATACAGCTGCATATGTGAGATAGTTACAAAAGTGAGACAGTTATAACACAGATAGATAACTGAACAAGTGAGAGACAGCTGCATAAGTGAGATAACTGCAAAGTGAGAGATAGTTACAACAGCGAGAGATAGCTGCACAAGTGATGGGTAATTACAGCAGAGATAGATAGCTGCACAAGTGAGAAACAGCTGCATAAGTGAGAGATAGCCACAACAGAGAGAGACACAGCATCATTTCCCAGCCGAAGGCACTTGTTGGCTGATAAAAAGAGGCATGAACTGGGCGTGGTCTCCTAAAACTTTATTTCCTGGTCAAAAATTGCTAAGGAGAATAGCATTGGGACTGATCTCTTCAATGATGACACGTGTGAGAAACTTCATCAGTATGTATGCTTACATGTGCGTCTGACAATCATTTCCAATTCTCACTGCTTGGGTTTTGGACTCTTTGAGAAGAATAGAAAGACGGTTATGGGTATAATAAACTAACTGAAAGCATTCATGAAACCTGGAAGGTTCCAGGCGATTTTACAGTGGTTTAAGGTATCTGAAAACAATATATGATCTTAAAATTGACATACATACAGGCTATCTGTCTGAAATCCACTAAAGAACATCTGCCCTGAGAATTATGATTTTTTGTGACCACCAAGTACTGCCAGTACTAAACAGGAAGTGTGTTGTGTGACCTTGACCTTTGAACTGTCAGGGGCTCCGTAAGTCACAGGAGGTGTTGTTTACCAATTGTCAAAATTGGAGCAACACATTTTTGGCCATTTTTTTCCATTATTTAGAGAATGAATTGGAAGATAACACTTATCATGATGATAGTGCCTTTTCTTGGCTTTCTTTTGGTGGTAAATTTATGAAAAACGGATGAATATTTATGAAGTTATAAATGAAGAAAAATCATTATTTTTTATATTATATATGTTTGCAAAAAAAAGTTTAAAAAAATTCTATACAGCCCAGCTTTTAAGGTGGAATCCATGCAGCCTTTCATGTCTTCCCATTCAGTGGTGTGAAAAACCCCAAATTTCATCAAAGAGGGTCAAATCATAAATTTAACTGATACCAATTATCAGCATTCACAGTTTTGCCATTCAAAGTCCTTGTGATTTAAGGCCAAATCAGTGATCAAAGGGTTTAATGTGGCTTTTTCAATATCACGGCCTTTAAGTTAAGGGGGATTCCATGCAACCTTTGAGTCATGTCTTCCCTTTTTGACAGAAAGGTTTTCACATGCATAAGATACTTTTCAAATAAATAGTATACTTTTCCCATAAATGATATATCTTTCACAACCATAAGATATTTGTCACAACCATAAAATATTTTTCACGACCATGAGTTATTTCATTGATTCAAATAATATTAAAATAATCTTGTTGTTCTGAAGTATACTCCTGGCAATAAATTGATAAATTATACAAAACATCTCCACCCTGTTTCCCAAGCTGGACAGGTGCACAACTGGTAACTCATTAGGTGTTTACACAAGATCACATACCAGCTAAACAAAGCTTGTTGACAAAGTGTTCAATTGCTGGTGTAGGTTTTAGCAGACAACTGATCAACTTTCAAGTGCCACAAAAAATTGTTAACAGAGAATATTTTGGGTACTACTGTATAAAAGCACTGTTTAGGGTATAAACATTCATGTTATGTAAAGAAAATGTGTCTGAAAGTCAGGTTTCATGAATGCTTGAAAGGAAAATGTCAGCAATTGTTACTACAATGAGCCAAGCTTGCATGTCTCCAAAGGTCACCCATGTATGACAGATATAACACACCAGGTGGTCTCAGAGCCCATTCAAGCAGTGAAGAGTTCAATATCAAATATTGTTCATCTATATTTCAGTCATTTACTTTGCACACCCCAATGCTTACTTGCTCCAAAATGCGCCCAAATGTATTGATAACTTACCTGATTTAAAAATGAAATGTCATCACAATCTTGACTTGAATTCTCAATTTGCAGTGGTGATGATTAGAGTAAGTACATGATATAAACGATGAACAATGACCAAGTAATCAAGCGGGCATTACACTTCACGTGATGGAATCTCAACAACAAATAGCCAGAAAATGTCTCTCTTTTAAAGAGTTAATCTAATGATTTTAAAATTATTCTAAATTCTCCAGACTTTTAAAGCAGAGATTTAACTTCTCAAACCATTCCTCATTTTGTAAGGCTTCTGTTTCCCAGGTGGGCGACTGAGGTTTACTTCACAATCAGAATGAATACTTCGCTCAGGTGCACGATTAAGAAAAGTTCTTCTGCTAATAGATATTAGGTAAATTCGCTCTTAAGCTGTTATCAATGTTACAGGTGTACAGGTGCAGTTAGCTAAACATCTCACATGTAGAAACCCGATAACTAGAACTAAACTTTTGATGCAGCCGAGTCGAAAATAAAATATGTGAAAAATTGCTACAACAGCATCAGGCCAAGTTCTATTCCATTCTCATCAGCCGCCTCACATCTCATAGCCTACCGCAGCGCCATCTGGTTATTGATACATAAAACTCACATTGTTTCATTTGATTTCCACACTGTAAAATGTTTCTCAGATCCTGGGGTTCCAGTTAACCGGTATATCACCCAACTCCCTCTAGCGGCAGATAAATCTCTGCAAGTTAGAACTTTTTGGAGGTTTTTCATCTCAATGGCTCCAGATTCAGGCAATCGCTAGTATATGTCCACAGGATAAAATGAACATGTATGAATGGAAACGCTGAGAATATTTAAATAAGTTTTATTAGAACGGCCGTCAAGAGTTTACAAGCAAGATATCTTAATGATATATTAATTAATAGACTGTGGAAACAACATTAGATACAATATTTAAACCATATTTGTTCATTATTATCTTTGACGATTATATAAGTTGTTGAATTTCCAGGCATTATCCAATTGTAAACTCTTAAATTGACATGATTGGATCTAAATGTTGTTCAAAGTGCACACTTATTCTAATTTGATGTCAGACTTGTTTAGCAATCTTATATTAATCCATCACACTTAAAAATATTAAGGGTAAACCCATTTGTGTTTGATTTGAAGAGTGGGTGTTTATTGTTATCGAGGCTTGTGCATAACATCATCAGGTCTAAAACAATAGTGCCATAACTTATTCTTTTTATGAAAGTTATCTTAGCATGTTATCTGTACAATAACCAACCATCTAACATTTTTTTAATTGCTCACCTGTCCTGGCGGTCTAGTACACAGTAGGATTTTACACTACAACTATTATCGACACTACAGCTATTATCGATAAACACTTAATATCACTTCTAAATTTGTATATTTTTTTTAAGTAATAATAGAATACATTATCATTAAAAATAAAACATTTGTATAATTCTGTATACACAACCTATGCATCGCCATTGTACTGAGACCATAGAAGTGAACAGTTGTATTTAAGGGTTTCCTTGGAGTAACAATTACTCCAGGGGGTTTCTAACTACCGTCTCCTCACTGTAGAGAATATACATACAGCTCTTGTTCTACAAATAACATTTATCATGTATACAAAATAGAAAATGAATAAAGGATCCCGGAAAAAGGCAAAATTTCAAAAGGACTATAGTGTCTTATGCCATATAAGATGTACATGTATCCGCATTACTTTCTCAAAACAACATGATACTCAAAATCATCTTCACCAATCAAGTTGTAATCTTTGAAGCCAGCTCCTTCTAGCATAGACTTGCAGGCCTCCTTGCCCCAGGCCGCCCCCCATGCCTCACTGCCTGGGGTATTATGGGATATGGGTAGGCAATGATATAGGCTGGAAGCGTATACAAAGGGACTCCCATCCTTACCAACGTTAAGATGAGGATTGGAGAAACACGTGCTTTCCATTACAGATATATGACCACCAGGTGTCAGCACCTTATAGAGGTTTTCCACACACTTGGTTGCATTTGGAATGTCATGGATTGTGTCACAAATGAACACATAGTTGAACTTATTGGTCCAGTCTGCTGGAAGATCACAGACGTCACGAACAACGGCTTCTATGTTGTGAATGCCCCTTTTATCGGCTCTCTCCAGAAGAGTAGCGATCGTGTCCTCCCCAAGGTCCACTGCAGTAATTGTGGACTTTGGAAATGTCTCTGCAAGGTACATTGTCACCATGCCTTGGCCACATCCGATTTCGCAAACTGAAGTTCCACTTTCTGCCAACAAATGTGTAATTGAATGGCTAATGAATTGTTATAAATACAAATGCTTTATATTTACGTAAGTTAAGTTATATTATATGTATTATTTTGCAGTATATTTTTATCAGAAGTCTGTCCTTGTCTGAAGATATTCTGCACAAATAGCAGTACTTTAGAAAGATTAACCTGGTAAACCTTTTGCTTGTGTCACAATACTGAAACGTGTTCTTACTTTGTTAGGTTTTTAGTTATTTTAGTATTGATTATACATGCTGAGCAGGGGACTAAATATCAGAGTAAAACTATACACTTACCTAGTTGTGCTTTCAGTTCCGGATATGCTTCATACAAAGGTGTGAACTTCTCTGGTGAGAAATCTGCCACTCTTGTATCATTAATTATAGTGTGGAAGTTTGGGTAATTGTCATAGGTTGTTCCTGAAAATAGTTAAATCATCATCATCATCATCAGCATCATCAGCATCAGCATCATCATCAAGACATTCAAAAACTAATGGATATAACATTGACATTGACTAAGTTTGGTCATTACCTCTTGGGCCATCTAATTTAAATGCTGCTACAATTTGATCCTCTACAAATCCGAACATTGGAAGATAGCAACAGTTGAAGGTGATGGCTGACTGGGGTGTACTCCCGGATAAGACAGCTCTTCTGTGTGGAGGAAGGAAGTACTTGTCTCCTTCCGGATTAACGTCCAGCACCTCACTAGATACCATCAGATTCAGCCACTCACGAACATACCTGCAATGTATTATACAATAATGAATCATGTATGAATCAGGAATCATGATTCCTGATTCATACATCATAGGTTAGTGATTCACGGTTTGGTGTTTGATACTTCCTTGTAATTCATGGCTTTGTGTTTGATACTTCTTTGGGATTCATGGCTTTGTGTTTGATACTTCTTTGGGATTCATGGCTTTGTGTTTGATACTTCTTTGGGATTCATGGCTTTGTGTTTGATACTTCTTTGGGATTCATGGCTTTGTGTCTGATACTTCTTTGGGATTCATGGCTTTGTGTTTGATACTTCTTTGGGATTCATGGCTTTGTGTTTGATACTTCGTTGTGATTCCCGGCTTAGTTTAATTTGATACTTCGTTGTGATTCCCGGCTTAGTTTGATACTTCCAGTGTTTGATTATTCATTGGGATTCATACAATGTAGGTTAGTGCATCTCCTAGGATTCATGACAATTTTGTGTTTCATGGCTAAGTGCTTGACCATTACCTGTGATTTATAGCTTTGTGATTTATAGCTTTGTGATTTATAGCTTTGTGATTTATAGCTTTGTGATTTATAGCTTTGTGATTTATAGCTTTGTGATTTATAGCTTTGTGATTTATAGCTTTGTGATTTATAGCTTTGTGATTTATAGCTTTGTGATTTATAGCTTTGTGATTTATAGCTTTGTGATTTATAGCTTTGTGATTTATAGCTTTGTGATTTATAGCTTTGTGATTTATAGCTTTGTGATTTATAGCTTTGTGATTTATAGCTTTGTGATTTATAGCTTTGTGATTTATAGCTTTGTGATTTATAGCTTTGTGATTTATAGCTTTGTGATTTATAGCTTTGATTTATAGCTTTGTGATTTATAGCTTATGATTTATAGCTTTGTGATTTATAGCTTTGTGATTTATAGCTTTGTGATTTATAGCCCTGTGATTTATAGCTTTGTGATTTATAGCTTTGTGATCTATAGCTTTGTTTTATTAAGCTTTGTTTTATAAAGCTTTGTTTTATAAAGCTTTATTTTATAAAGCTTTGTTTTATAAAGCTTTGTGTTTTATAGCTTTGTGTTATACCAGTGATTTATAGTGTTTAACCATTTCTTAACGCAATGTTAGTCCACACAATTTGTGGAGAGAAGTAACCTATAACATCTGCATAGCGAGGTAGTGTCATATACTACCAGAACCTGGTATTAACCCCCAATGTTCTCAACAGACCAGTAACCTGTGCAACGTTTTTCATATTCCTTTGCATAAAATATATAGGCTTACTTCCTTTAAAGATCACATCGATTTTTGTCTTGTTTAGTTAAAACCAACTAAACTAAATATCTAATCTCTCCACCTTCTTAAAATTACCAAACGTATTTTCTTTTCAGTTACAAAATTACACCGCTTACATGTTACATACCGCATGTTTGGACCTTCAGCAACAAAAATGATTAATTAATTAGCTTAGTCGTTACAATCGACGATGATTGGTTGCGACGGAAATCTGACCAATGTAAGTGCGCCGTAATGATATGTAGATATGACACATTGACACCAAAGTCAAACAAAAAGTAGCGGCAGTAATTTGACGCCTCATTATTGTATCTAACTGATCGATATTTAACAAGCAACTCAAGTTATAGATTATTCTGTACTGGGAATATCATAAGAACATATTTAGGCGAGGCACATGATTATATACATAACGTATATATAATGTCAATTACAATATAGGGTAGATATGGTGAAACCCTGCTTTAATATAGAACTGCCCCTAATTCATGACATACATGCAATCGTCCGCCTTTCCTTGGTGACATTCAGTTCACCACAATATATGGCTAATACTACATCAGTATGCTCATGATATGCAGTATTGTTATGTAGTATTGATATGGCAAATGCAGTATTCTCCTATAGTAGAACTATAGTATAGCAGTCAGTCCATCTTTCTAATGCCCTTCCCTTTAAGTGTATTAACAAGATTGTCATCCCCTTAACACCTGCATAAGCACACCCCCCCCCCCCCCCCTTATTACCAGTACTACCCTCCCTTATCCAGCTTAACACTGGTCTAATGTTTACCTTTCTCTGTACTGGGCCTTAGCCGCTATCTCCTCAGATGTCTTAGGTTCGTCAAATGCTGACAACACATCAAAAAGCCCCAATCTGCACCCTGTTGAGATTCCCACAACCGCACAACCGCCAACTAACTGCTGAAAGATTCGATTGCAAAAATCATCTGATGATTCGACATGTTCTGCCATGATAAAGATCAAATCAGGGTGGAATCAGGGTGAAATCAGGGTGGAATCAGCGTGGTTTCAAATGTACTCTGCTCAGAATATGCCTGCCTGCGTGTTCCCGTCAGGAAATATCGTGACCTACTTACAAGGCCTAACCTACTTTTCTGCTGTCGCCTGGATGCTGGTTTTTGTTGGGTTTTTTTTTTTTTTTTTTTTTCTGATCGGCCTTTGAATGCGGAGAACCTT
This sequence comes from Amphiduros pacificus, assembly GCA_949316495.1. NCBI lineage: Eukaryota > Metazoa > Annelida > Polychaeta > Phyllodocida > Hesionidae > Amphiduros > Amphiduros pacificus. Next base: position 17,731,797 of record OX439008.1, on the reverse strand, counting down.
GTCGCTTGCAAGTAGGTTTTGTGCTGACGTGTTTATAGGCCATGAGGACAGAGGAGAGAACCATACAGAATGTTTTTGAACACAGCTCTTAGAGCAGTAAGAAATATATGTTATAAGAAAGGAAATGAATATAAAACAGACAATTTAGTGCAAATATTTTATACATTATTATATACTTTTTTCAATAATGCAATACTGTTGTTCCCATACAACTACCCAATAAAATGTTTAAAAAAATGTAAAAATGTCTCAGTGTGAAGATATTTTTCACCCACTGAAGTATTGTAATTGTGCCAGCTGCATTATACATGTATGTGAGACTGGTCCCCCGCCGAGTGTGGAGACACAGAGGGCGGCACCAGTCTACATGTATGTGAGATAGATTGGTTTGATGCTGATGTAACATGTGTACATTTTAACCATTCTAATTGCAAAGATACAATACACAAGAATATACAAGAATATTATCTAGCTTACTTAGCATAATGCTTAGCCCCGCTAATTCCGCTTACAATTAATTATTTGTCCAAATTGCAAAACATTATAAACACAAATTTTAATGGTAGGGCAATATAATAGTACAGACTAATACAATGGGAACGAGAAACACAAGACTTTATTTGACATATGCCAAGAACTTAATCTTTTTTCAGAAAGAAAAAAATATGAATTGTCTTCATCACATTGTCCTTAAATTCTGGAAATACTTCTTTAATATCATCTATTATATCTGTTAAAAAGGTTTGTAACCTATACAAGTTATGTGCACATGCTATTCATCTTCTTCAAGTAACCATCATTATGCGAAAATACCTGACTTCAGAGGTGAAACACTGGAGTAAGGAACAATCGTGGGGATTTAGAAATTTGAATAGCGGACTGCACCTTTTGAATTCTTGATCATGATAGTTGTAGCCAAGCTGTGAAAGCATCAAAATCATGATGACCGAAAGTTGATCGAAGATTGCATCAAAATCCTCTGACACGTAATGACTACATAATCTTTCTATTTTATTTATTTTGCAATGTCATATTGCTATTTCAACGTATTCAAATTATTGCTATATTTTCTTTTCATTTAAACAGTTTCATTGATTAAGAAGTCCATTTCAAAATTATGATTTAGTTTATTATATCATTCTTATTATATCATTTTCTCTCCTTTGTATAAAGTGAAACCATTGAAATCCTATAAGATAAAGTTGTTTTATGGTATGATCCTGTCCGTAAACCTGACTCACCTCAACACTAGCAGGGAAACAATTTCATATTAACACCTATATGTGGCGAAATATCAAATCTACAAACTCATTTAAGCTTACTTTTGTTAAGTATTTAACTTACAAAACACAAATCGAATTTTTTTTATATTTTTTATGCTAAGAAACGTAATAAAAGTTGATTCGGTGGGTTTTTGCTGCAGAATTATGACGAGGGGAAATCTGTGCTCGCCACACAATTTATTTATTAATATGTGTGTGTTGGCCTTTCTCTCAGTTTCTTTTTCTGTCGCTGGGTGTCGCTCTATTGTAAGTGCGAATCAGTACAGAAACATCGAGCATCCTTATGTTATCAGGGCGAGAATTCTCAAATTTGGCTTCCATTTGCAGCGAAAATAATTTCTCAGAAGCCTGCATCATCGATATCAGTTGATGATCATTATGCAAATAAACTTTTAACCATTTTTTATTTTGTAACCATTTTATTACAGCGGCGTGTTTACTTTGTTTGCTGTAAATTAAGTAGTAAACAAGACAAAATAGGAACTTTGATAAGTGCTTATCTTGTTGTGATACTGCTGGATGTTGGCTCAATAAAAAGCAACTATAAAGCTCCGTAGGAAACAACATAAACATTTTACCTCTCTCTCTCTCCAAGAAGAAAAGATGTGGATTTGTTCTTTTCCAAAAAATGAAGCTGTGATTTTTTTATTGTTTTCAAGGAGAAGAAGTTGAATCAAACAGGACAACTTTTATTTATGGGAAAATACATTTACATCTGGAATTTGAAAAAAAAGTTCTGAGATGATGTCAATTTGCAAAATGTATTTTCTATGGTTTTGGATAACCATTGCAGTGATAAATATGTCTCATGTATCAACTGGTAGGTGCAAATTAGATTAGTTATGCTTTGTAACGGAACCAACAAATAACTCACAAATCGCATTACATCGTTAACCAATACTATTTACAAATCGGAATATTTAAATCTCCATTAATATTTGTTGCCATTTATAAAGGTATTCAGACATTGATTTCGATATATGTGTACTCTTTTTCTCCATGATTGATAAATCATCTACTCAGATGCTTTATATTCATTTTCCCCATGCTTATAACATATATAAAGAATGTCTGGCTGTGTCAAAGGGTATTTCACATAATAATAATAATATTTCTATAGCGAGTTTATCAAACAGAAGTCTGTTCAAAGCGCTTAAAGTTAGATTTGATAGATTGGGTTGGTCAAATATTCTTTACTACTCCCTTCTATACTATCATATTTTCCAACCATTTCAATTATGCCTCAAATATCAATTTAAAAAATGTTTATGTAGTCAGTGCCCCTCTAATATTGAGTGCATCTTTTTAATACTGCTTGCTATAGAACATACTGACAATGATTTTTTTTGTCTCATACTTAGCCATCCTTTTTCCTTAGCTATTCATGTTTACTCTTTGTAATACTCTGATAAGTTTCAACAAATCATAATAATAAATGATTTAATCGAATGTCTTTTGTTGTTAAAGGGGCATTCTGCAACAAATGTTTCATTGCCACCCTTACATTGGTGACCATGAGATGTTATGACAACGCTTTGCATTATAATATAATATCTTCGGAGCATGAATGATTGCAACAAAGTATAACTTTATGTTCAAACTGAAGTTCAATAATCTAATTAATTCATCATTTTGAAAAGTCACATTCTATTCCGTAACAGACCAAACCTCTGCATTAGCAAAAGTAAAAAAAAGAGCCACACAGCGAAATCTTCAGAGAAGAAAAACAAAACTGAGTACGTTAAATACAAAAACAGGATCCATTTAAAAGAAATTTGTTATGTCTTTTCCAGCAAATAGATGTAACTCCAAAGTGACCATGGTCCTACCAGGCTATGAGCCCAACAATCCTATCATTGAGGCAGATACATTTTTTGAAGTGTTATGTAATGGTGACTTCCGCAGTGATGAAAACCATACCTTGACCCTGATGTGGCATAATGACGTCATGCCCCTCAAGTATAAGACAAATACCAAAATCACACCACAAGATACAACAGCAGTAAGGATCAGAGTAAAATCTGATGTTAAATATGATGCAAAGATGCTATGTTGTTGCTACATAACAAATAGGAATACCTGCACAAAATGTGAGATAACAGCAATTGGTTGTAAGTCTTGACAGATTTTTAAAGTTTTCTGCTTCACAAAATATTTCAGCTTTTTATGATTTAACAAATGAAATCACAAGAATGAACTTATTCAATGTTTAAACCAGTGATAATGTAATATTTCCTTCTCTGTCTAGAACCCATTACCAAAATCGCTGTCAGAAATTTAAGATTTATGATACGGGTTCTGTTTGAATATATTTATTACTTTCTGTTTCCTATAACCTATCATTAATTACATACAACTTTTAACCATTTATAATAACTTCAGATATTTATCTATCTATATCAAATATACTAAGTACATCACCATATTTAAATATGAAAAATTATTTATGTTTATGTAAATATTCAGTGTTTAAATTAAAGAGATTAGCGAGATTAGCAAATTCAGTCCACTCGCAGTTGAAGAGCTCAACATTTGTTTTACATGGCCATGACCTAAGCCAATTTATGGGTGTTGGTAGCGTGTGTGTATATATATATTGATATATATATTGATATATATTGATATATATATTGATATATATTGATATATATATTGATATATATTGATATATATATTGATATATATTGATATACTTGATGACTTGATATTTTTTTTAATCAAAAATGCAAAGACCCATGAATAATCTCAAATGGGGTACACATTGACCTCATAAGTCTTCATTTGGAATTGTGATGACCTTTTTAGCATAATCACGCATATATCAGGCATAACGTAATAGTTATGCAATGTCTGTGCGTACCTTATTCATCTGTCTTCTTTCAACAGATAAACCAGGAAATATCAAATTGAAAGTTGTTATTTTCAACTACACAACACTTAATATAACTTGGACAGCACCTGAGAATGCATTCAGAGTAAGCACAAAGGTGAGGTGGAGGACTACCAGGTGAGATTCGCCTCTAATTAAGAAATCCCTGCTAGATTCCCAACAGAACACATATAACTGTATACTGATACTCTTTGATTTTTTTACAAATAGGTTATACTTGCAAACGAGTTTGGGCAATATTTGTAAGCATTCCTTGGCGGTTATTACGCATTCGAATTCAATACTGAAATGTATGTGACTCAATTTTGCCTATATTTTATGGACGAAATATCTCAGAATGCTTTATTAGTTGAAGTCACGCCCCTGTTTGGTGACAGTTCAAATGTGTTACAGCATTGCTAGACAACCTCATATTTTAGGTGAAGGGATTTTGTTTAAACGTTTACTATTGCATAGTTATAAGAGGAAAATGTAAGTGTCTTTTAGTGATGACGTATTGAGTGAAACTGTTTACTCATAATAATTATTTATAAAATTAAGCAGTGGTGAATGGCAGACGTGTCCCAGAGATGTCACTCCTTGCACTGCTCTTGGCACCTTTAATAAGGTGAATGATTATATCATTGTGAACCTGAATGCATCTAATATCATTGGGAACAGTGAAAGTCATTATGAAAAGAAAATAGGCAAAATTGGTAAGTTCTAAATAAAGAATTAAATAATTGTAAGCAAAATTAGATGGACATAGTCACAGGTGACAAATATCATAGAATCTACCCTCTGTCCTTAATAAATGTTTTCACATTTTATTGAATTTTATAAAGCCTTTCAACTTTTGTCACAAATGGAAAATTAATTTACTTTTTTTGTTAAAGATTCATATTTTTTCCAACACATGATATTTCATATTTTGCTACTCATTTTACAAACTGAAGATCAGATTAAATCTGTCAATCAGAAACCAAATACAAAGTTAAGCAATTTTATTCATTAATTTCTACAATGATATTAATTTTCTTTTCACATTAGTGAAGCCAGACAAAGTGCAGGATCTTCAAGTCAAACCAATTTCAAACGAAGAAGCATTTATTCAGTTTAAATCACCAATGGCAGGTCAAAGACATACATACCAGCTGAGATATAAATGCAGTGGCGCAAAGCTGACGGAAAAGGTCTGTTTAAATAATGCTTTTATGGTAGATTTCTAATATTCATTCTTTCAATTTTCAAATATCGCGAGTTGTAGTCTTCACTCTCCATATATTAACATAAGTCTCTGCCTTGAATTGCATTGCAACAAATTTTGAACAAACGTGTACGGGCAACATCAATGTGTGTGAGGGTGTGTGTGGGTGGGTAAGGGTGTGTGTGTGTGTATGTGTATGTGTGTGTATGTGTGTGTTGATTTGATCCATAATTATGGTTTTACAATCGACAATTTAATTTCAGAAATTGAAAAAATCCAGCTCTCGTTTGCACGTGTCAGTAAAACTGCGAGATTTAGAGTCTGATTGCCCATACGACTTGAGGGTTAAAGTGTGTGTGTGTGTGTATGTGTATGTGTGTGTATGTGTGTGTTGATTTGATCCATAATTATGGTTTTACAATCGACAATTTAATTTCAGAAATTGAAAAAATCCAGCTCTCGTTTGCACGTGTCAGTAAAGCTGCGAGATTTAGAGTCTGATTGCCCATACGACTTGAGGGTTAAAGTGAAGACAGGGGGTGGAAAAATGTGGAGCGAGGAAGATCAAATAAGATTTACTACACCAGGCAGAGACAATTAGCAGCGTGGGGTAAGAGACGTGTCTGCCTCTCTTAATGAAAGTCAGGATTAAAGATAGAGACCCGGTAACCTGAGCCTGATTTCTGCTTTCCTGCTTTCCTGTCTCATTGAAATATTTGACACTAATAACAGTCCCATATGGGACAGTAAAGATGCTTGCAGTTGTATGGAAGTTTGGCCAAAATTCGGACTATACAGCTGAGCGCCAACTGAAAATCATAATATTTTGGGTAGTTGTTTGGGTGTCCTTGATCTGTTTTTTTATGAACCAATCAGAGCAATCTTCAATATTCAGTGACGCCAGCCGCCTGCTGCACAAACCAAGTCAAACCTGTTAAAACGATCAAGTTCAACGAGACTTCCTTGATTGTTCTACTATGGTTGAACGAGAATTGTCTATTGAAAGGTACAACATTGTTGCTATGTACGTTTTACTTGCTTATGTCTATGAATCAAGCACAATGATCCCGTAATGTTCAGATATCATGTTGACAACATGGCTTGATTGTGCCGTGGAGAGAAAAAAAATCACACTTGAATTTATTTAAACAGTACAGCGAGGATGAAACTTCCTTAAATGAATAAACAAATCGGCAGGCTTGGTATGAACAAAGATTATCTATAGTTTGATTGTGGAAGCTTGGTTTGGTTTGGGTTTCAAAGAAGGCAATTAAAATCTTTGCATGTCCCAAATACGGAATCTTGCTGTCAATATTTACAACAACAAAGAGTTTCTCTTGATATAGAAATGTATAGATGAAAGCCTCATAGGCGGATCGACAATTTAGGAGATTACAAACTAACAGTGTGCCTTTTCACATGCTACTTCCAGGAGTGGATGGAGAGCTTTGTACATTTTCCGATTATTAAATCAGAACTGATCTGTACATTTCATAAATATATACCAACATAGTAAAATGAGTTTCTCTTAGTGTAATAAAGATATATTTTTGAATTATTCATGAATGTTTATTGAAATAAATTTTTGCTTTATATATTGAATCATTTTGTGGTTCAATTATTTTTCTTTGGCCTTATATTGTACATCAATCAAAATATCTCTGGTTGAGGAAAGGTGAAAAAATATTTAAGGAATAAAATATTTTATTACATATAAATATATGATTATTCATTTAAAATATTTATTCTTCCACACCACATTTTTGTATCTACACTTGGATTCTTGGTATCATTTTCTCACAAGTTAGAATGTTTTGGTTTTTATTTGTTTTTTTTTTTTTTTTTTTTTGCTTTCCTTTTACTTAATATCAAACTAATTTTAATTCAATTTCCAAAATTGTGAAACTGAGCTTTTCTCAATAAAGAAAATCCACCAGGTGGCACTAGACATTTACCACCGAATGTGTCCATATCTCCTGCTTAAATGTGATTTATTTGTACAGCTAACGACAGCAGAGCAGTCAACGACAGCAAAGCAGTCAACGACAACAGGGCTGCGGCTCGGGCTATCCAGATGCCTATGTCTATCACAGTATTTGACAATTTTGACACATATACGCATTTGACAATAATCTACAGAGAACATTTTTGAAAGGACAGATGCACTTAAAGCGTTTTAAAAATGGAAAAACAGCTTTGTTGTCGTCGGCCGTTTTGAGATAGATATTTTTTGTTGAATATCAACTTCTGATATGCATCTAACCATATTTATCATTTCAGTATTCAATATGAATTATCTATCTATTTGTATTGATATTGACAGGTTACAAAATCTATATATCATATTTCTATTTTTGGTGAGCATTGAGTTGTAGTATATCATTCTTACTCAACAGAATATTACTGATTAAGGTAAGTACATATAGTGGCACCATTAGTTTCATCTTCATAGCACAAGACTGAATGAACAGTAGTAATTAGAATGAGACAAAGGGTTCAATTGATTTCAATTGACTTCCGCCACTCCACTCCGTTCCGTTTGTTGTTTTGCTGTTCTACATTTAGGTTGGATCGTTCCGGGCCTGTCCAGATCGGGGTTCAAGTTGCAATACATGTGTTCAAACAGACCAGCTTTGTTGTCATTGTTTGGGAACATCAATTAACGTGGTGGCAGCGGTTCTACCGTACCCAGACAGCCTTCAACACAGAGAAGAAAGTAAATGGCAACTTACCAGCTGGGAGAGATATCTGAGAACATTTCATGTGTCAACAACTGGACCAGCATCTTCACTTTGTCACACTCGCCTGAATCACAAGGACAGTAGTGCAGTTATACACACTCACATGAATCAGGATAAGTATTGTGTAAAGGGCACAATCAGCATAACATAGACTATTTGTAGTATCTCCCAGTGACTTTTCTACCCCAATACTCAGTATACCAGCAGTAATCATGGCAACTAAAGCTCCCAAGCAGTGGCAATTGACAAAAGAAGAGACAATAAACTCCTTTGATAATTGGAGGCAAAATTGATTGTACATCCTCTCACTAGATAATAATTTTGCCACATTCCTGGACCCAGAGTTTACCTGGCACAAGAAAACCGCAGCAGCCCCCCTGCGTGGTTTTACTGATGATGGTGCTGACGTGGCCAATAGGCGAACTGCTGTCCAGAAAAATACCCAACTGGACTTGATGCTGGGTCAGATAGCTAACTATTGCAGTGTCATCTCAAGAAACACCATAATAAAGTCCTCCACCAGCCTCAACAGCATATGGCAATCTATCAGAGAGCATTATGGTTTTCAAGCCACAGGGGGACACTTTTTAGACCTAGCCAGTATCAAACTGGAGGCAGGCGAAAAACCAGAGGATTTGTATCAGCGCATTCTCGCCTTCTTTGATGACAATCTGTTAACAGCTGATGGGGGTATGGTGCATCATGGAGTGCGTGTAGCCGAGGATGAGGACCTCACTCCCACATTGGAGAACACAATCACCTACATGTGGCTCCACCTCGTCCATCCCGGGTTGCCGCTCCTTGTCAAACAGCGGTATGGTGCCGAACTCCGCAATCGCACATTAGCATCGCTGAAATCCGAGATTTCTCAGGCATTGTCATCACTGCTAGACGAGCTTCACACGTTGGAAGATACAAAAGCCATGTGCGCATCTGCCTCCAACTTCAATAGGCGATTTGTGCCTGGTACCAGCAAACCTACCACATTCCAAAAAGGGAAAAACACTACACGGTCATGTGTATTGTGCAAAGCTGCAGGCCGGGTGCATCACACTCACTTCATCAGTGGATGCAGGTATCTTCCAGAACCTGATCGTCAAGCCATAGCCCGCACCCGCTATGTGGGAGATTGTGATGACGAGGTGATGGATGATGACCTATATGATGATGCGGAGCCCGACGAGGTGCTCCCCAACCCTGTATCTCACCGGGTTAGTGTGGTCCAATCTCCAGTTTTGAATGCCTACTACAAGCATCACCCAGTTAGACTTACTATTGATACAGGTGCTACCACGAATATGGTCAGTGCAAATGTGGCCAGAGCTATTGGCCTGCATATCACCCCAGCCACTCAAATGGCACATCAGGCAGATGGTGTCACACCTTTGGATGTAGTTGGAGAGACTCATTGTGAGTTAACGAGGGACAGTCACATCTTCGTGCTTGATGCATTGGTGGTTGACAAGTTGGATGTAGAGGTATTGGCAGGAAATCCCTTCCTGGAGCTGAATGATGTAGGTACCCGCTCAGCCTTGCGGCAGATTACCATTAACGGCTCAGAGGTGATACAGTATGGGTCATCCCGCAGGAAATCCGCTGCAGTGCGTCGCACACAGGCAACTGTCCTCAGCCCTGCTTGTCAGTCTGTCATTCTCCCTGGTGAGTTCCTTCAACTGTCTACTCCCAAAGACGCCACCCCCGACATTGAGTGGGCACTGGAGCCCAGATACGATTGCCCATCAAATATGAGTGTCAAGCCCGAAAAAGCATGGCCCCCGGCGCAGTTGGTGACTTCAGTGGGTCACAATATACGTCTCTGCAACAACACTGATGACGCAGTACGCATAAATAAACATGAGCATGTGTGTCAAATCAGGTCTACTGTGTCTGCTAGTGAGGAGCGCAGTGGCGGCCAAAATGCGCCACCGATGAGCACGGGAGCTGTTCAACCTGTCTCTTCCGCTGATCAAGTGACTGTTGACCCAGGTAATAATCTGCCAGAACATATCCGGGATGAGTTTCGTCGGGTGAATCAACAGTTCAACCATGTATTCAGTTCCAAAATTCCAAAGTACAATGGGGCCAGTGGTGATATCAAAGGAGTAGTGAATATGGGGCCGACTCTACCGCCTCAGCGCAAGGGCAGGCTGCCCTCATACAACCATGAGGCCATGCAGGAGTTACAGAACAAGTTTGACGAACTGGAAAGTGCTGGCATTTTTGCCAAACCAGAGGATGTAGGGGTGAATGTTGAATATCTCAATATGTCATTCTTGGTCAGGAAACCAAATGGGGGAAAACGACTGGTAACTTCTTTTGCTGAGGTAGGCCAATATGCAAAGCCCTCGCCCTCACTTATGCCCAATGTAGATGCAGTATTGACCGATATCGGGAGATGGAAGTACCTAATAGTTACCGACCTGCTGAAATCTTTCTATCAGATACCATTAGCAAAGGCTTCAATGAAATTTTGCGGAGTAGTTACCCCATACAAGGGTGTACGGGTCTACACCCGGTGTGCAATGGGCATGCCGGGCTCTGAGACCTGTCTGGAGGAGCTCATGTCACGAGTCATGGGTGGTCTCATCGCGGAGGGCTGTGCAGCCAAGATAGCGGACGATCTCTATGTGGGCGGGGACACTCCTGAAGAGTTGCTTGCAAATTGGGTCAGAGTCTTGGAACAGATGAGCGACAACAATCTTGGCTTTAATGGCGCCAAAACCGTCATACACCCTACGTCAGCAACCATACTAGGCTGGCTCTGGTCAGCGGGTACACTCAGTGCGACCCCACACAAAATTGCTGCATTGTCCGTGGTTGAGCCGCCCACAACAGTGACCGGTCTCCGCTCCTTTATTGGGGCATGCAAGGTCCTTAGTCGTGTCTTGAGGGGTTACTCTCAGTACCTGGAGCCATTGGACCGTGCCATTGCAGGAAAAGTATCAAAAGACAAAATTGTGTGGTCGTCGGAGCTCTTACATGACTTTCAAATGGCACAGAAGGCCCTGCAAGATAACAAGGTGATCACCCTACCTCATCCTCGAGATACCCTGTGGATAGTGACTGATGCATCTGGGAAGCATGGAGGTTTGGCTGCCACACTGTACGCACTCAGGGGTGAGAAATTACTTCTATGTGGCTTTTTCAGTGCAAAACTCAAGGATTATCAAGCAAAGTGGCTGCCATGTGAGCTGGAGGCTCTTGCTATCTCAGCATCTGTCAAGCACTTCTCTCCATATGTTGTGCAATCTGTGCAACCAGTGCAGGTGCTGACCGACAGTAAGCCCTGTGTCCAGGCTTATTCCAGGCTTCTTCGTGGGGAATTCTCTGCCAGTGCTCGAATCACTACTTTCCTGACAGCAATCAGTCGGTACGGCATACAGGTCAGACATATTGCAGGTGTCTCCAACCTTCCCTCAGATTATGCTAGTAGAAGCCCGGTAGAGTGTATCAGTCAGTCATGCCAGGTGTGCAAGTTCGTCAGTGAGACAAGTGAGTCAGCAGTCAGAGGTCTCTCTGTCAAGGATGTCACTGAGGGCAGTGTGAGGATGCCTTTTACCAGCAGGGTTGCATGGCTCGCAACACAAAGGGAGTGTTCAGATTTGAGACGGACCCATTCTCATCTCACACAAGGGACCAGGCCCTCCAAAAAGGTGACAAAAATCCCTGATGTGAAACGCTATCTCAGGCAAGTCAAAGTAGCACATGATGGAGTATAAGTGGTCAGGTCGGATCTGCCATTCCAGCCAAGCAGAGAGCGAATAGTGGTTCCCAGATCAGTAGTGGACGGATTACTAACTGCGATTCATATCAGGTTCAACCATCCTGCACAAAGTCAAATCAAACAGGTTTTCAACCGTTATTTCTGTGCTCTAGACATTGAGAAGGCTACCAGTACCGTGACGTCATCATGCCATCACTGTGCGTCTCTCAAATCAACTCCAACGCATCTCTACCCTCAGAGCACAAGTGAGCCACCAGATGTGATCGGGATCTCATTCGCCGCTGATGTCATGAAACGGTACAGGCAGTTAGTACTGGTTCTGCGTGAATCTGTTTCATCCTATACTCTGACTGACTTCATTGATTCTGAGACTCACACCTGTCTGAGAGATGCCATCATCACACTTTGTGCCCAAGTACGTCCTCTTGGTGAGAACAGTGCCCATATCCGAGTCGACCCGGCCCCTGGACTGAAAGCCCTTCAAAATGACCCAATATTTATGCAACATGGAATCAGGTTGGAGATTGGCAGGGAGAAGAATGTGAACAAGAATCCTATTGCGGAGCGTGCCATTCAGGAGCTCGGGCTTGAGTGTCTTCACATGTCTCCCAGTGGTGGACCACTGTCCAAAGTGACCCTTGCCCTTGCTACAGCGAACATGAATGCCAGGATCCGTCAAGGCGGTCTGTCTGCTAGAGAGGTTTGGACGCAAAGGGACCAGATTACTGGGGAGCAGCTACCCATTGATGACCGCCAACTCATACTCCAAAAGCACTTGAGTCGGGCCTACAGTCATGGGCCTAGCTCTCAGTCCAAGAACCATGGAGCATCAGTGCCACCTGGTGTCAGTTGCCCGAGTGTGGGAGATTTAGTCTACTTGAAGGGTGACAGGGATAAAACCAAGGCAAGGGAGAAGTATATGGTGGTGGCTGTGTCAGATGACTATTGTCAAGTGCGGAAATTTATTAAGTCCCAGTTCCGATCAAAGACATACGATGTCAGGGTGGAGGATTGCTACCCTATCCAAACTACCACACTTGAGAGATTTGTGCCTGGTCCAATCCGTGGCCTGGACAATGTCTTGGATAACAGGCCTGCCATGCCATTGCTGCCTCAACAGTCTGATGACAGATCCATCGCACCACCCCCGGATCCACCCGGTGCTATAGTGGATCCTCCGCAGCCTCTGTTTGGCGGGTCGCCTTCCCGTCCTCCAGACCCTGGTGTCGTTGAGACAGATGTGCAACAGGATGAACAGAACATAAATGATCCTATGGATAGTGTACAAATTAACAGTTTTGACGGTGCACCAAAAGACAGTATTAGCGTTGCACCACAGGAGTCTGCCTTACCGGCACCCCGCAGATCCACACGTTCAAGGAAGAAACCTGCTTGGCAGGATGAAAGTTGGATTATGGAGTAACCAATAAATTTTAAGGCCATAATACTGCCTTTAGAAATGGTGTGAGCTTAGCGCCGCCAAATATCATGATTTGTGTTATTCAATACTTGATGTGTGTTTTATGTGGATACTGACAGAAATTGATATCATATTGTGGATACTGACAGGACTTGATATCATTTTGTACATGTGTGTATACAACTGCTTCACATTGCGACATATTATCTATGACATTGTGACTTTTTGTTTAATGACCATGTTATTTCATACATCCAAACTATGTACAATTCCATTGACATTTTTACTATATTATCACGTTTCTTACAAGTGTAGATATTTATAGTTTCTCATATATTGACATTTGTTCAACCAGCTAAATTTAATTTTGATAAATAAGAGATAAATAAGAGGGGTGCTGCGCCACTCCACTCCGTTCCGTTTGTTGTTTTGCTGTTCTACATTTAGGTTGGATCGTTCCGGGCCTGTCCGGATCGGGGTTCAAGTTGCAATACATGTGTTCAAACAGACCAGCTTTGTTGTCATTGTTTGGGAACATCAATTAACGTTCAAGTCATGTTCAGCAAAAAAGGAGTAAAATCACTTATCAGATAAATCTATACTAAATTTTCCCAAACTAGATATAAATACCCACATTGAATGTGTACTCCCACGCAAGGGGGAAAGATTTGTGTTTTTCACTTGACCTTTGATTTTTACTAATTTCGATAAATTACATGTCATCTTAATAATTATTAAGATTTCCTATTGGGAGATTCCCCTTACCTTGCGGGAGATTCCCTTGTTACCTTGCGGAGGTTCCCTTGTTCCCTTGCGGGAGATTCCCCTGTTACCTTGCTGGAGATTCCCCTGTTACCTTGCTGGAGATTCCCTGTTACCCGGCTGGAGATTCCCTTATTACCTGAGGGAGATTCCCCTTACCTTGCGAGAGATTCCCCTGTTACCTTGCGGGAGATTCCCCTATTACCTTGGGGAGATTCCCCTGTTACCTTGCGGGAGATTCCCTTGTTACCTTGCGGGAGATTCCCCTATTACCTTGTGGGAGATTCCCTTGTTACCTTGCGGGAGATTCCCCTATTACCTTGGGGAGATTCCCCTGTTACCTTGCGAGAGATTCCCTTGTTACCTTGCGGGAGATTTCCCTATTACCTTGTAGAGATTCCCATATTGCCTTGGGGAGATTCCCCTGTTACCTTGGGGAGATTCCCCTGTTGCCTTGGGGAGATTCCCCTGTTACCTTGCGGGAGATTCCCCTATTACCTTGTAGAGATTCCCCTATTACCTTGTAGAGATTCCCATATTGCCTTGGGGAGATTCCCCTGTTGCCTTGGGGAGATTCCCCTGTTACCTTGGGGAGATTCCCCTGTTACCTTGGGGAGATTCCCCTGTTACCTTGCTAGTATGTCATATTTCTATCCTCAGTAGCGTGCTCCAACAAAAATATCCTGTTGCCACGCATTCATTAAATCACTAAAACTATTGCATGAAATTGAATAGATAATAAAAAGCGATAGAAAATTTACATCAAATCCTTGTGATCATATCAAAGCTCCTATCTAAATGGGATGTGCTCTTATCATATTAATGTTTTAGAGGCTGGGAAATATCACATTTAGAATGAAGAATGGGCTGGTTTATATCTGCATTGCCATGGAGGATGTCTGGAATAACAGCAACAATAAGCGAAAACCAAACAACTTCGGTTCGTGTTAAATTTCTACGGTCCGTGTTAAATTTCAGTTCACAAAACGAAGCTCTCCTCTTCACAGATCATGATTGTCAGAGTTTACACTTTACACTATGTGAAAATATATATTCGAAGATATGCGAGCGTGGGGTCAAGCCCTAAATGTAAATATATATATATATATATATATATATATATATATATATATATATATATATATATATATATATATATATATATATATATATATATATATATGTGTGTGTATTTTATCATTTTATGATTGGTAACTGCACAGATTTCTCATTTAATTGTGAACAACATTATTTAAAAAGGCTGGACGTGAGACGTATAAATGAGAATTGTAATTTGATGCTTATTTTTGGTCTAAACTTGATATAGAATTTACTTTGTCCATACTTGTTATCAAACAATGTAATCCTGAAGGTAAGTGGCTATTTTCTATACGAAGAACTCAAGGAATAGGCCTCGGCAAAATATCACTTACCATCGTAATAAGGTTAATTAGCATTTAGTAGCAATCTGTCTGAGGTAGCAATTCATCAAACCCTTTAAGATAACTTGACTGTGACTTCAACACAGCATTCAACACAGGAAATTCTTCAATGTGTTGGTGTCCATGCCAGTAAATAACCATGACAACATAACGGTACTTGAATTTTTTTATAAAATAGGAAAAGTTTTATAAAATAGGCAAACCTAACACTTATCAACTGTGGCAAAGTGTATGAGAACTAATCTGAACAATAATCTGTTTTACTTTGTCTTAATAAAGATTATTCAAATAGTAACGAGGACCAGGGATTTTTTTTTTTGGGTGGGGGGGGGGTGTTTTTCTTTTTCTCTCTTCATTTTTTATGATTGGATTTTAGAGACATTTGCGCACTTTCGATTTTTTACGTACTTCCGGTTTGATGTTGTCAATGGGGCAATGTTGTCATGGTGACCCACAATCGGTATATAGCGCATCAATTGATAAATAGATTTTCATCCTTCGAATTCTCTCAAGGTTGATCCACCTCAAGAACACTTACCTGTATAAAACACGTATGATTTTAATATGGTTTCACTTTTTTTACCTGAACACATGCCAGACGTGTGTCTGCCTTTGTTTTTGTTTGGGCAAATCATTTTTTAATCTCAAACTTTGTGGTCAGTTTCCAGATGGTGCAAGAAATCGCTTATTTATATAAGAACACGCCACCTGAATTTTGGATTTCAACCATCACTACGGCCAAATAATAAAAAGAAAAATAATATAAATCATTTTTATGATATGATATAAATTATTTAGTTACAAAAGTAGTTTTTAAGCATTGTTTGGGCTGATATGATTTAATGCTTTGAGGTTAATACTCCCGGTGAAGAAAACTGGGCATGTGCACAAAGTCACATGACTTTTTATACAATAAAATTGGTGAGAAAAAAACAATTTACTAATCAGACAGCGATATTGATAATAAAGACCGATCAAAAATTAATGAATGTTTTGTAAAAGACTTCCTAAAAACATTGAATTGCATAGATTGGGGAGGAATCGACTGATAACAATCAAAATCTCACATAAATGTCATCCCACATCCTATGACTTCCAGATTCCACATGTGCATCCGGGAATGTTTACTTTAAGGCCAAACAAAGAGATGCGTTTCTCTCGCCAGCTTTTAGCATCTGGTGTAGGAAATCCGTCTGAACCCTCTTTATTGAATATAAACATAGATTTATAATATATATATATATATATATATATATATATATATATATATATATATATATATATATATATATATATATATATATATATATATATATACATAATGTTTAGTAAGAAAGAGAATACTTGATGTTGCGAATTTCTCCGTGTAGTAATACAATGATCCTGAAATGTATTTTAAGGATTTAATTTGCAATTTTAAAGTTCAACTACGGCTTACAGCAGAGTAAAAGAATGTTTGTTAAAGTTGAATCTCAACACTTAGAGTGGCATTACCACTTTAATCATACCCCCGGGCATGTTATTATGTCTGTTGCCTCGATCTGACACTTCTGTGAATGACATATTCGTGTTATTTGTGTAGATTTGAAAGGCAACGTATCAGCCCGATTAAGCATAAAATCTTCAGTGTGCTTTTAAAGTTCTGACATATCTCTTTTTCTGAAAAGCCTCCCACTAATAAGCTGTGCCCTCAGAGAGTTCTGGTCACTTGATTCCAGTAAATATTGAATATGATCACTTATGTGCACAAATGATTAATGGTAGAGTGCTTGACGCAGCCACCATTCAATGATGGGTTTTCTCCTATCATAGTCGCTTTATTCATAGCCATTTCACGTTTTGGTTATGTAGGATTTCAGAGGGATTAGAGCAAATCCAAAGCAGACTTCAACAACACATCACGTATATAAAACCAATGGATATAAACACAGGAAAACATTTCTCTTCCAAAGCTTACACTGAACAAATAAAACTGAACTCATAGAGAAAGTTGATGTTAAGTTCACAACTTAATATTGTCTTGCTTTTATACTAGTGGATCATACTCAACACCACTACTCCAGGATTAAAGAAGAAAAACAAAAGGTAAATGGAGTTATATTTAATGGTTGTTTCATATATTTGTGTTATTTCTTTAGATATAAGATATGAATTTAATACCTGTTGAAAAACTCCAAGAATTTTATATAAATGCATTGTACAAAAGTAACAATAGGAAACAGTATCCCTATATATTCAAGATTCTGAAACAGAACTTTGCATTCATCTAAACCAGCTTAAATATTTCTCCATCTTTTGCCAATCCATTTATTGTCGGTTTATGTCGCTGAAATTAAACTGGAATGGTACATGCAAGAGATGAAAGTTTGTAAGGTAAACTTAGGATGAAAGACGATCTCTTTGCTTGAGAATAATAGATATATATCTAGAGGCGTTTTATATAAATTGTGACGGTGTAAATTCTAGAACCAATAATGTCGCGCAGGTATTATTTAGTGAAACATTTTCAGATACATATATGCATATACATGTATAAATGTACATATATATAGTAACTTTATATATATTACGTCCACAAGCAAGGATCATCCATCTTTTCAGTCCACAAGCAAGGATTTAAGATAACTACAAGACATAGATTGAAGTGTCATAATTGCATTTGTGACCCGGTCATTTCTTCAAACCATTTGCTCTTTTTGGTTTAGGGAAAACACGTTTATTGTATAACAATCTGTAGCTCTTGAGCGAGCGTGTAAAGGTCATTATATCCGAGTTATGGTATCTATAAGGGGCTATTATTATTTGAGAGCAAATTGTATAACCTAAAAATACCATTAAGTTGATTGAAGGACCTTTCCGCGACCAAACAAGTTTAAATTTAATGTAAAGCGAAGTATGGGGTCTTGTTGAAACGTATGTTTGGACTTCCATAAAGTATATTTCCTTTCATAATTCTTACCATTTTCACAGGAATTACATCATCCTGGTGGAAAAAAGGCTCCTCCTTGGCCTTGTCCTTGTTTTCTCCACAATCCTTCCAGAAAATGAAATACTGAAATACCTTTTTACTCAAGTATTTTGAATCCATATTTTACCCTTGGATGTTGTTTTCCATGTGAAACCTTTTCAAAAGTGAATAGAGTGGAGCTCATTGAAATGGTACCCTGTAAAGTAGAGCTACTTTGGAAATTGATACATCCACTCATTTATATTTAAGATTATACTACATTTATGATGTAAGTGTATTTTTCAACTTATGTAAGGATTTCTGACACAGGATTAATAGATATCATCTGCTGATTTTATACCTGCAGGGTTGGACATTTTGGTGAGAGATTAACCCAGCTTGTACTTTTATATATAAACAACTATTTAGTCAGCAATACATAACTTCTAGCTTCCTGGCGAGGATCCACAATGATTACAAGGACAAGATGGCCTCCCTCATCACTCACACAGCATGATATCAGCTAATGTTCAGACAAGATGGCCTCCCTCATCACTCACACAGCATGATATCTGCTAATGTTCAGACAAGATGGCCTCCCTCATCACTCACACAGCATGATATCTGCTAATGTTCAGACAAGATGGCCTCCCTCATCACTCACACAGCATGATATCAGCTAATGTTCAGACAAGATGACCTCCCTCATCACTCACACAGCATGATATCTGCTACTGTTCAGACAAGATGACCTCCCTCATCACTCAGACAGCATGATATCTGCTAATGTTCAGACAAGATGGCCTCCCTCATCACTCACACAGCATGATATCAGCTAATGTTCAGACAAGATGGCCTCCCTCATCACTCACACAGCATGATATCTGCTAATATTCAGACAAGATGGCCTCCCTCCTCACCCACACAGCATGATATCTGCTAATATTCAGACAAGATGGCCTCCCTCATCACTCACACAGCATGATATCAGCTAATGTTCAGACAAGATGACCTCCCTCATCACTCACACAGCATGATATCTGCTACTGTTCAGACAAGATGACCTCCCTCATCACTCAGACAGCATGATATCAGCTAATGTTCAGACAAGATGGCCTCCCTCATCACTCACACAGCATGATATCAGCTAATGTTCAGACAAGATGGCCTCCCTCATCACTCACACAGCATGATATCAGCTAATGTTCAGACAAGATGACCTCCCTCATCACTCACACAGCATGATATCTGCTACTGTTCAGACAAGATGACCTCCCTCATCACTCAGACAGCATGATATCTGCTAATGTTCAGACAAGATGGCCTCCCTCATCACTCACACAGCATGACAGCATGATATCTGCTAATGTTCAGACAAGATGGCCTCCCTCATCACTCACACAGCATGATATCTGCTAATGTTCAGACAAGATGGCCTCCCTCATCACTCAGACAGCATGATATCTGCTACTGTTCAGACAAGATGGCCTCCCTCATCACTCACACAGCATGGTATCTGCTAATGTTCAGACAAGATGGCCTCCCTCATCACTCAGACAGCATGATATCTGCTAATGTTCAGACAAGATGGCCTCCCTCATCACTCACACAGCATGATATCTGCTAATGTTCAGACAAGATGGTTTCCCTCGTCACTCACACAGCATGATATTTGCTAATGTTCAGACAAGATGGCCTCCCTCATCACTCACACAGCATGATATCTGCTAATGTTCAGACAAGATGACCTCCCTCATCACTCAGACAGCATGATATATGCTAATGTTCAGACAAGATGACCTCCCTCATCACTCACACAGCATGATATCTGCTACTGTTCAGACAAAATGGCCTCCCTCATCACTCACACAGCATGATATCTGCTAATGTTCAGACAAGATGGCCTCCCTCGTCACTCACACAGCATGATATCTGCTACTGTTCAGACAAGATGACCTCCCTCGTCACTCAGACAGCATGATATCTGCTACTGTTCAGACAAGATGGCCTCCCTCATCACTCAGACAGCATGATATCTGCTAATGTTCAGACAAGATGGCCTCCCTCGTCACTCACACAGCATGATATCTGCTACTGTTCAGACAAGATGGCCTCCCTCGTCACTCACACAGCATGATATCTGCTACTGTTCAGACAAGATGGCCTCCCTCATCACTCAGACAGCATGATATATGCTAATGTTCAGACAAGATGACCTCCCTCATCACTCACACAGCATGATATCTGCTACTGTTCAGACAAGATGGTTTCCCTCATCACTCACACAGCATGATATCTGCTACTGTTCAGACAAGATGGCCTCCCTCATCACTCACACAGCATGATATCTGCTAATGTTCAGACAAGATGGTTTCCCTCATCACTCACACAGCATGATATCAGCTAATGTTCAGACAAGATGGCCTCCCTCATCATTCACACAGCATGATATCTGCTAATGTTCAGACAAGATGGCCTCCCTCGTCACTCACACAGCATGATATCTGCTACTGTTCAGACAAGATGGCCTCCCTCATCACTCACACAGCATGATATATGCTAATGTTCAGACAAGATGACCTCCCTAATCACTCACACAGCATGATATCTGCTAATGTTCAGACAAGATGGTTTCCCTCATCACTCACACAGCATGATATCTGCTACTGTTCAGACAAGATGGCCTCCCTCATCACTCACACAGCATGATATCTGCTAGTGTTATGATCATTCACACAAGTGATATTTCTTAGTGTTCAGACATAAATACCTCTATGATTCCTCATGCAGGTTGGCGTCTGCAATTGCTCAGACACGTTAATATTTGCTATATTGTTCAAATAAAATGACCCATTAAATCACTTGGACAGGATGAAATCTATAATTGTGTAGTGTTTGCACAAAACAGCATCTGCCATTTACGAGATCTTTTGACACTAATCATTCGACATACAATGTAAGCATGATAACTTTATCAGGAAGTGATCACAAAATCGCAATGCACGAATATCATAACAGATAGGTAATAGCGAATAAGCTACCGGAAACATTATCAGACAACAACTTTGCTATATCTCTCTGTATCTCGGAATCACCACAAGCTGTGGTATGGACAATGAGCACGATTCGCTGCATCGTATCAGTCTCATATCTGATTTAATACCAGAGTGCTTCATATGTGGAAAATATCAATGCCATCGTGTGCTGGCAAAACGATATCCAGCTTAGATCCAAACCAGATTATCTTTATGAACTGTGCGCTGTGTGAACTGTTACTTTTTACCTCAAACTTCTTTCCCAAGTTCAATGCCAAAAAGAAATTAATTCAACGTATTTTGGAACAGAGGGTTTTACCATCTTTTTATTTTTTGTCATTGCGTGACGTGTTTTTTTTCCAAAGCGAATATATCTGACTTTGGAGGTGAAACACTGGAGTAAGGAACAGTCGTGGGGGATTAAAAGTTGAATAGGGAAGAGCAGCGAAAACATTTGTATGTATTGTGCCAGTTGCAAAATCATTTGTAATAGCTGTAGATGTAAAAGCGCCGACATATTACAAGATGGCCAAAGGCTGGTAAAATATTATGTCAATATCTCTTAAAGGAAAAACTCATAATGGATTTAGCCTGATCAGAGAATAGTCATTATAAGTTTCTTGACAGTGTTTCTTTATGATTGAAGGTATTGCATTTTTATCAATAAATTATATTATTTGAAATAACATAAATTGAATAGACTAAGTTAATAGTCGTTAATGAAAAAAAAAGAATTTGATAAGTGTTTTAAAGTTATGCTTCACTTTTGGTTTAGTTATTGGTCATACAGTATTTAAGCGTTCCATTGGATGGTTCGATCATTCATTCATTCTATTCAGCATTCTTTTTGGAAAATTTTAATCACTTCCTCGTGCTGAAAATATCTAACACTCACTCAAAGCTCTTTGGACGGGCAAATGTTGAGATTATCACGGCTTTCCAACCCAAATCGAAGTCCCGTGTCAACCGCACGTGGTTAACGAGATCACTTCAATCCACCAATAGGATCAAGTGGTTTGAATCGGTGCGCAGCACTCATTTGTTTGCTGAACGTTCATTTGTTTGTTGATGGTGGCATGGACGCCGGACACATGTGTCGCCCTCTAGTGGTCATTTATTCTATAAGCTTGCTGATAGGTCATCTTGGAGTGGGAATGTACGATCATGAAAGGACTGGCGATAATGTGGACCCTCAAAGAGGGCGTTAACAGGGGTAGAGTGTCAGACTCGGGACCAATCTTCGTGACGTCATCATATTTACAACGCCTTGAGTCAATGCGGAAATCAATCTGTGTAAGACTGCATAATTTTGTTTGTAATAAATGTCAGTTTGCAGAACCCGGGAAGTCTCTATGCTGTGTCCCAGGCAGAGTAAACACTATCGTCTATTGTATTATATTCCTTATGATATAGATAAATATTAATACTGAGGGTTTGATTGAAAATGCATCTGAATGTCAGATCTAAAAATCTCAACAAATTACGCTGTTCACGAGTATAAAATAACTGCATGGATTAAGTAAGGAGACAAACACATACACACGGGGTAATCATTGAATTTAATTACTCTAATTTGCTTTATGTGATTATCGTTTTGATACGTTGGAACACTGAATGATTTAGGGTAAGGAATTCATTTTAAGAACTCTAGCACTCCTTTGAAGACATAATACGCCAGAACGATGTGTATTATAATGATGTACACCAGTTTGATGTCTGAAAATCAGTGGTAAAAATAGGTGATGCAAAGCCTTAAAATATAATGTCAAAGAAAAAGTGAAGATAATATTTATATAGCACTTATACCAGACTTGATAGTAAACATAGTAACTGAACGGGATTTGAAACCGGGAATCCCTGGGTTTCAAGCTGTTTAATGTTTAATGTGTTTTGCTTCAAATATTACATATAAACGATTATCTATAATTTTAAGGTAGGTTATTCTAATCTTTAAAATCTGATACACTGATCTAAAAGTCTATTGAAGTTAAATCTCGATCATTAAAGAAATCTAATAAGACGAGACACATAAAAGCTATTCCTAATCCCTGGAAAGTTTTCTCATATTTCCTTTGTTTAAATACTTGTATAATCTGATCCATTAGCATTCAAGTTTCCAGACATCTTCAAGCTTCATATGGATGTGAAATAATCCAAGAGAATATTTAGTGTTTCTCTTGGAAAACGTGTCACGTGACTTATAGGTCTTATTTTACAACTGCAGATCAAATTCAGATATCATGTGATTTGCACTGTTTGGTACATAAAAGAATAACTACACTATAAATCTAGAAATATATCTTCTTCTATTTAGTGATCCAAGTAAATCGTGACATCCGTGATTTGTGAAGAGAACTTTGCTTGTAAATAAATACGTGTCAGTGTGGTAAAACAACAAATAGCTTGTTTGTTTCTGGAATCTTCATATGTTTGTTTTATTCCTGTACAGCGCCCCACATATTGCATTCTTCACGGCAGCGGTTATGAGCGCGTGATTGACCTTGATGGGAAAACAAACATTTACAGCAGTGCGATGTTACTGCTTCATAATTAACCCAATTACCAAAGCGAGGCTGAGACTGTTGCTAATGTTATATCGTGTTCAAAGCAATCGTCCTTGTATATAGAGATCTGGGGAGTCTGGTTTGTTGGGGGTATGCGACGGGGTGGGTACAGTGATGTTCAAACAGACAAACATGCTCACAACATCAAAGTCCCCATGAGTTAAGGTATTTACAATAGACAACCAATAGAATCACTCAAAGGAAAATGCAAGTCAAATTGAGTACCAGATATCAGCGCTGAAGCACGACCGTTTAACTGAATTTATTGTTAGAATATATCATTACACGGTATATTATGGCCTTTTTGGCTTGTTTATTTTTATTATCGACATTTTTGGTATATTGTGTATCATGTCAGATAATGAAGTAGCTTTCTTCGGGATGCTTTCTGTTTTTGAATTATAACCAGGGATTTTTCTTCCACATAGCCACATAAGTATCAAGAAAAACAGCATAACATCTGGAAACAAGATATTAGGCATTGGTTGGAAAAATGGACGTTTCCATCATGGCTGGCAAGTTGATGCTTAGCAGATGTGACTTGCTTTAGATAAATAAAGAGTAAAGCAATATTGTATAAAAAGGAATTATATATATATCACTTTATCGGAGTCAAATGTCTTGATTCATGCAATCCGCTAATTTATCTGTGGACTGTAAGACCTGAGTCAGTTTGACTATCCTAGGTTTGGAGTGGCACCGCTCATCTCAGCTATGTATTGCAGTCTTCCACCATACAGTCACACATTGGTCATCATTGCTCTACTCATCAATGTCGCTTTGCCTAATAATGTGGTTTACAACCTGTTTTCTTTCACACTAAAAGATAGAAATAACATTTTTAAAGTCCCAAAGAAGGATACATGACTTTGGAAATATGAAAACAATAACCGTGAGTATGAAGCTGTTTTGTACCTTAAACCAGTATCCAGTTAATGTTAAATTCTAACATCTACTGCATGTATTCAAAATTCTTTATTGCAAAACATGAGTTAATGACTTACCTCAGATGAGATTTTCTGGGTAGTAATAGTTAGAAACACGTGCATGGCGACTGAAATAAAAAAGGGTCTTAACATTAAATCGCAATCTATTAAGCAAAACTCCATCAATTATAAGAATAGCTTCGTCATAATGAGGCAATTTGTGCATGGATACGGAAAGGAGTAAAAGCCATGAAAATAGTGGAGTGATATCTGACTAGATAAATGTTAAAATCTCCAATCACTTAGATTTAAACTATATCCTGGTTATCTCTATCGATTATCTAAGTGTGATTAGGTCAGTTGAACTCTTCTCCTTTATTCGCTGTTGTTATCTTTGGCATTTGAGATATCCCATGCCATGGAAAAGTGACTTTTGTGAAAAAAGAAATAAAAAAGTACTAGGCTTTGCTTCAGCCTTGATGTTTGAAAGGACAAAGTTATTGAGGGGGTTGTCAGGGCGATGCCATCAAATTAAGGGTTCACGTTCCCAAGCGGATTTGGTTTTTTTAGCCTCTTCTGTGTAATGTCCTCTTACAGATATTGTAGATTTATAGAGAATGGAAAACGTTTTCCTGAAAAGAGAGCTTACAGGAATAAAAGTACGGGTGTGCTACCAAATGACTCGGCCCATAAAACAAGTTAAAATGGAAATGAGGTATATTTGCAATGCGTATAACTTGGTCTCTATCTATTTGGCGTCACAAACTCAGAGCTCCACATCTCGTCCTGTTACTACTACAGATGTATACATTTAGGATGTATCAGAGGGAGATATTTTCTACATTGAGAGGCAATTTATTTATTGATTTGTCAAAAGACTTCAGCAATTGCTACATTATGCATTGCCCTATATTGTAAGTCATGCATCTCAGCTGCACTGAAAGGAGGTAAGCGTTTAATATAACATGAAACTCTATTTTTCATTGTGTCTTGAGAAGCGACCCTGTGTCCTGCGCAGAGTTACACAAAGGAAACTACCACAGGAAGTTCCTACGATCTCCGGAAATGGTGGATATATATACAAATACAAATATTTCTTTGGCTCTTATTGGGCAATGGGAACTTCCTCTCTTTCCAATCTTTGTTAAAAAGCATTACATATTTGGCATCTACATGTATCCCATTAGAAAAACGTGCAGAATGGACAGTGATTACAGAATTTAAATTATATATATACTTTTTAAGTTACACATTTTAGTGTGCATGATTTTTTAGGTTTTCAACTGTTTTACTCTCTTTTTATAGACAGACAAATGCTTATTATATCCCCATGAATAAAAAAACGTTTAGGCAGTGAAATGTCAGGGTTTCATCCAGGTTGGAGAGTCTGTGCCAATTCTTGTTTGCTAATGGCGTTTAGTCATGTAAATTTACTTTCTCGTTCAAGGTTTCTTTCCATTTACAATCAATCCATTCAAAATTAAATTTTCAACAGGCATTCGTAGCAGGATTTCTCGTAATCATGACAAGCACTTTTGTGTTGTATCCATACAATGAGTATTTTGAATATTTGGCAGTCTTCTTTAGGATCTTTGTAATTCTAACGAGCTTGAAATTAGATTCAAACTATTTTGATAATCTAAACATCTTTAAACATGAAATATTCATATAAATAGAGCATGACAATTCCAATCAATCATTTTGTGTCAAATAAGCATATCTTAAAGGGGGTATATCCTTTCAAATTACATATATTATTTTCGAGTTAATTTCCCACAAGGCCCCGACCGGATATGACTCCATGTTGTCACATCTATGAAGCTGTCACATGGTTTCATGTCACGTGATTGATGACATCTGAATATTTACACATTGCTGATCAGCATCCTCTCTAAGATGATTTTCTTCCTGCATCCTACTCCACAAAACGGTAAAAACAACTCAGTAAGAAAAGTGTTTTTAATGGACTTTTACAAAAAAAACAACAAAGACACCCACATAGGGAAATTTGCAACACTACAAAATAAAGTGAGAGCAAAACTTTATTTTGAGGGCTTAAACAGAAAAACAGAGACATGCATCAAGAACAATTGTCAGCATATTACAATGCATACTTTTAAGGGATTTTTTATGGACTTCTGTCACATTTTATTATACAGATAATTTCACATGTATATTTTTGATCTGGGATCGTGGAAGCACATTCATATCGTACTAAGATAAATGTAGCGATATACTGCAGCAGGAGAGTGGACACATTATTCCAGATTATTTATTTAGCTTCTGGTTAAGTGTATGTGTGGTTTGGTTTTGATCAGGGTGCAATAGAATGGTTTAATACTGTAACAGGAACAAACCCTTGATATCTACCGGCTTTAATATCTCACGTTCCTGCCTCTACTTGAAAAGTATAAATAAAATATTGATCTGCCTGCCCCGGTTGGTCAGTGCACATTACATCACGCTCAGTAATACACGATTTCTCCTTTTGTGAATTAGTTTTCAAATATTGATCAGTCTATGTGTGTGTTATGACACAGTGTCAAATGGCCATCGAATAATGTAATATTTTAAAACTAATAATGAGAACTGATGTATTTTTTTCAGGATGTTCTTTTGACCAGGTAACCGTTCTTGAAGTTTGCTCTTTGCGCAGCTGGACATTCGCGCCATACTGTAAAGTTGAACACGATGATAGCCGACATCTGCTCAAGCATCTTTTTATTCATTTTCAGGTAAGAATCTATTGCTCAAGATAAAATTGAAAAAAAAAAACTTTATTCATATATTAAAAATCGCTCATATATGTTCTGAAACATCTCATTTATTATCCAATGATGAAGTGCATATGAGAGAAAACTGGCGATTCTACTTTCAAACAAACCCTTGTACGTCCCAATTTGGGGAATAACGCGATCAGGATCGGGATTATGACACTCTACTCATGGGTCGGAACAATAAGAACAAAATCAGGTGATAGAATGAATTTTAGTTGATGCATATATCTCTAGGTCTGGAAAATTTCATTATTTATTCTGACGTCTGAATGTCTGAAAACTACATTATTTATTCTGACGTTTTAATTACGAGGGGAGCAATAATTCAATTTTAGTTCAGCTAAATGTAATCGTCTATTATATCTAATACATCCTATGATATTTCCTGTTGTGTGTTTTTTACCTCTCATATGTCTCTGGCTGTCTGCTTGTCATGTGGATATCAGGTGTCTAGACACCATTGCTTTACCTTTTCGCTCCAGTATTATGGATCACACAAGGGAGACCCTTTTGCCAATTCCTAAACTTAGGAAATGTTCATTTCAGTCCATCTTCATCATAACGTTTAAGTACAAATATTTGTCCAATTGAAGTAATTTGTGATAATATGCCACTTTAATAGATGATAAAGGACCTGCATAAGGTGATGAGATGGATGTGATTTTCTGGAATGAAAAGCTCCATAACAATTTTGACACCATTTTCCAATATGGCTGAATCTCAATGACATTATAATGAGGCTTGTTTACTTTTTGAACAAGAACCATGTGCTTTTAGCCTCTACTGGGCAGAATGAGTGTTATGACATCACAATGAGGTTGTTTACTTTTGACAGGAACCATATGCTTTTGAACTCATTCTGGGCATGCTCAGAATGAGGATTCTGGATAAAATAAAAATGGAGGTCAAACCAAACTCAAATATGTCATTGCAATCTCTGCAATGACATATTTAAAGCTTGATAATTCAGGTTCAGAAAGCCATTCATCAATATAACAATGGTTTGTGGCAATATTTAAAATTCTAATTTCACAGACTTTGATGAGGAAATGAATTGCAGCCAAACATCTGGCCGTCTGCGAGGTCCTTTACTGTCCCCTATCTGCATGTTGTTAGTGTCTGATACCTGACACAATGGTGTTATATCGCTGATTTAACACAATGCGAAATCCAAGATGCAGTTATATTTGTCATCCTTGATGATAGATTTTAGCAGTTTTTCCAGATAATATTTATTCAAAATCTTTTCAAACCGTTCACCACCAATATCTTATCCAGATAAATTAAACACCAAATTGGGCATTGAAATGACAGTGATAGGTATAACAGTGATGGTTGAAATAATTTAAATTGAAGCCCTGAGATCAATATTTCAAAATTGGATGCATCATGCATATATTCCACTACATAGGTATTTCACCTCTCTGATTCACAACAAGATGAATTTCAAAAGATTATAAATTCCTTTTTAAGAGAAAATATACATCATTTCAGAAAACCTTTTAAAAGTCATCGTCTGCTGTAAAAATTTGTAATACATTTGTAGTTTAACTATTAGATATGTGCAGCGTCCACAGCTAAACAGGCAGATATGGCCAGTGGCATATGTCCCTATTCCAATAAAACAAGGGTATATTAGTCCATAGAAATGAAACACTTCCCTTCATGCATATACACCCAATTACCCTTGCTTTGATATAATCTTCCCACTTTTGGCAACATTTCACTTTATTGTTGATACAAATATACATTTGATTATGATTGTTTTAGAGATGAATCCAATGACAAATTTCTGAAATTCAAACTGTGTAATTAATGCAAGGATGTCTGGCTTTTTATTGACTAGTTGAAAAAGGTGTAATCGGATCATACATGAAAGCAATACCTCAGTGTTCTATTACATTGAGCAATGTGCTTCTTTCAGTATGGTTCATATAGCAGATACCGGAATTCCAAAGGACACCGGATACAACACATCAGAGCTCTTAGATAAACTCCTATCACAATATGACAAACGGCTCAGACCTGGGTTTGGAGGTAGGTTGCTCTCAGAATGTGTAAATGTATGAAGCCTGGGTTTGGAGGTAGGTTGCTCTCAGAATGTGTAAATGTATGAAGCCTGGGTTTGGAGGTAGGTTGCTCAAAATGTGTAAATGTATGAGGCCTGGGTTTGGGGGGAGGTTGCTCTCAGAATGTGTAAATGCATGAGGCGGGGATTTGGAGGTAGGTTGCTCTCAGAATGTGTAAATGTATGAAGCCTGGGTTTGGAGGTAGGTTGCTCTCAGAATGTGTAAATGTATGAAGCCTGGGTTTGGAGGTAGGTTGCTCTCAGAATGTGTAAATGTATGAGGCCTGGGTTTGGAGGTAGGTTGCTCTCAGAATGTGTAAATGTATGAGACCTGGGTTTGGAGGTAGGTTGCTCTCAGAATGTGTAAATGTATGAGGCCTGGGTTTGGAGGTAGGTTGCTCAGAATGTGTAAATTATGAGGCCTGGGTTTGTGTGTAGGTTGCTCAGAATGTGTAAATGTATGAGGCGGGGGTTTGGGGGTAGGTTGCTCATAAAATGTAAAATGTATGAGGTCTGGGTTTGGGGGTAGGTTGCTCATAATAAGTAAATGCATGAGGCCTGGGTTTGTAGGTAGGTTGCTCTCAGAATGTGTAAATGCATGAGGCGGGGATTTGGAGGTAGGTTGCTCTCAGAATGTGTAAATGTATGAGGCGGGGATTTGGAGGTAGGTTGCTCTCAGAATGTGTAAATGCATGAGGCGGGGATTTGGAGGTAGGTGGCTCTCAGAATGTGTAAATGTATGAGGCGGGGATTTGGAGGTAAGGTTGCTCTCAGAATGTGTAAATGTATGAGGCCTGGGTTTGGAGGTAGGTTGCTGAGAATGTGTAAATGTATGAATCCTGGGTTTGGAGGTAGGTTGCTCATAATAAGTAAAATATATGAGGCCTGGGTTAAGAAAATCATTGGCCTCAACCCTGAGTTTGAAGGTAACCTGCCAAATAAAGCTTTCAAATAGCATTGTTTATTATAATGTGTATTGTTAGTTTTCAAAAACAATAATAAGTGATGAATTAAATCCAGTAAAAAAAAAGATTTACAAAAATATATTGTTTTACAGTAAGTATTTCTAGAATACAAATGCGACCTGTATTGACAAAACTTCCATTTTGTGTTTTCAAAAGGTGCTGCTCTTATGGTTGATGTCAATATGAATATCAGAAGTATGGGGCCAATATCTGAGTTAGATATGGTGAGGCTAATATTTCTCCTCAGATAGCAAATACACTTGGCTGCTTGAAATTAACTGATAGAGCTTTATATGAAATGTTTTAAACTGTTATCCAATGCCATTTTGACATATTTCCACAATTCCCAAGGATCAATATATTGATAACAACCAGGCATGATTATGAATGATATTTTAGGCTTATCAAATGGATTGCTACTTCCGGCAAAGCTGGGTGGATCGCCGGTTGAGATTTAAAGGCTCACTCCCAACACTGACAGTGAGCATAAACCTCCTTGATAGACTCTGGAAGCCAGATACTCACTTCATTAATGGCAAACGATCCTATCTGCACACTGTGACATCACCCAATAAGCTTCTGAGGATATACCAAGACGGCAGGATATTGTATTCCATGAGGCTCACCATTAAGGCGAGCTGCCCCATGCATCTGGAGAAGTTTCCAATGGATGCGCAGTCATGCCCACTCAGATTTGGAAGTCGTGAGTATATGACCTTGAATACATTTATAAGTTGTTTTGATCTTTTTTTTTTTTTTTTTTTTTGATTTTTTGTTGTTAATTTTTTTCATCTGAGACTAAGTTTAAAAGTCATGTGCGATATCATTGTGGCAGTGAGCGTTATCAAGTCATATTCCAAATCGTTATCTAAGAATTGGTAGATGTTCTATTTTTACAGTCTGAGCAAAGTAATCAGAGATAAAATTTGCGACTTCATTATCCAGTTTTACATTTGGAGAAAGTTTATCAGTTATGGTTAAACCTGCAGCCCAATGTTTCACTGTGTTCAGATTTGGCCTCAGCAAGCATTATCATAATAGTATTTCGCGAATAATACAGAATCATAATTATAGTGAATGATATTTCTGTCAAATAAAATTGTTAAAACATTTCGACGAAACTGTATGAATAGCTTATCAATGGCATATGTCGGGGAAGCTTCATGTCTCATTTGTTAACGAGTGAGATTAATTTTTTTATGTGTTATGTTATGTTATGTATTTGTGGAGGGGTGTAACATCGCTGATGTTATGTATTTGTGGAGGGATGTAACATCACTGATGTTATGTATTAGTAGAGGTGTGTAACATCCCTGATGTTATGTATTTGTACAGGACAGGGGTGTAACATCAC
Source organism: Amphiduros pacificus (assembly GCA_949316495.1). NCBI lineage: Eukaryota > Metazoa > Annelida > Polychaeta > Phyllodocida > Hesionidae > Amphiduros > Amphiduros pacificus. Next base: position 17,699,713 of record OX439008.1, on the reverse strand, counting down.
TGATGTTATGTATGAGTAGAGGGGTGTAACATCGCTGATGTTATGTATTTGTGGAGGGGTATAACATCCCTGATGTTATGTATTAGTAGAGGGGTGTAACATCGCTGATGTTATGTATTTGTGGAGGGGTGTAACATCACTGATGTTATGTATTTGTGGAGGGGTGTAACATCACTGATGTTATGTATTTGTGGAGGGGTGTAACATCACTGATATTATGTATATTTAGAGGGTGTAACATCACTGATATTATGTATTTGTGGAGGGGTGTAACATCACTGATGTTATGTATTTGTGGCGGGATGTAACATCGCTGATGTTATGTATTTGTGGCGGGATGTAACATCGCTGATGTTATGTATTTGTAGAGGGTGTAACATCCCTGATGTTATGTATTTGTGGAGGGAGTGTAACATCGCTGATGTTGTGTATTAGTAGAGGGATGTAACATCGCTGATGTTATGTATTTGTGGTGGGATGTAACATCGCTGATGTTATGTATTTGTGGCGGGATGTAACATCGCTGATGTTATATATTTGTAGAGGGTGTAACATCGCTGATGTTGTGTATATTTAGAGGGTGTAACATCACTGATATTATGTATATTTAGAGGGTGTAACATCACTGATATTATGTATTTGTGGAGGGGTGTAACATCACTGATGTTATGTATTTGTGGCGGGATGTAACATCGCTGATGTTATGTATTTGTGGCGGGATGTAACATCGCTGATGTTATGTATTTGTAGAGGGTGTAACATCCCTGATGTTATGTATTTGTGGAGGGAGTGTAACATCGCTGATGTTGTGTATATTTAGAGGGTGTAACATCACTGATATTATGTATTTGTGGAGGGGTGTAACATCACTGATGTTATGTATTTGTGGCGGGATGTAACATCGCTGATGTTATGTATTTGTGGAGGGATGTAACATCGCTGATGTTATGTATTTGTAGAGGGTGTAACATCCCTGATGTTATGTATTTGTGGAGGGAGTGTAACATCGCTGATGTTGTGTATATTTAGAGGGTGTAACATCACTGATATTATGTATTTGTGGAGGGGTGTAACATCACTGATGTTATGTATTTGTGGCGGGATGTAACATCGCTGATGTTATGTATTTGTGGAGGGATGTAACATCGCTGATGTTATGTATTTGTGGAGGGATGTAACATCGCTGATGTTATGTATTTGTAGAGGGTGTAACATCGCTGATGTTGTGTATATTTAGATTGGTGTAGCATTGGCAGTGTGATGTATTTGTAGAGGGTGATGGATGTAACATCGCTGATGTTATGTATTTGTAGAGGGTGTAACATCGCTGATGTTGTGTATATTTAGATGGGTGTAACATTGGCAGTGTGGTGTATTTGTAGAGGGTGATGTTATGAATTTGCAGAGGGTTATTATGGAATGTATTTATAGACAGGTATAGCATTGATCTCGTGTATTTTTAGACTTGTATCATACAGATGATGATATGCTTTTTGCAGATGGGTATGACATATATGATGTTATGTATTTTGCAAATGGGTATGATATAGATGATGTTATGTATTTTGCAGATGGGTATGATATAGATGATGTTATGTATTTTGCAGATGGGTATGCCATATACGATGTTATGTATTTTGCAGATGGGTATGATATAGATGATGTTATGTATTTTGCAGATGGGTATGATATAGATGATGTTATGTATTTTGCAGATGGGTATGATATAGATGATGTTATGTATTTTGCAGATGGGTATGATATAGATGATGTTATGTATATTGCAGATGGGTATGATATAGGTGATGTTATGTATTTTGCAGATGGGTATGATATAGATGATGTTATGTATATTGCAGATGGGTATGCCATATACGATGTTATGAATACTGCAGATGGGTATGATATAGATGATGTTATGTATATTGCAGATGGGTATGATATAGGTGATGTTATGTACAAGTGGACCCATGGAGTTGGTCGGTCCATTAAGATGTCTCCAGACTTGACATTATCTCAGTTCGATCTGGTTGGGATCCCACATCGCGAGGATAATACTACCATTGCGGGACGTATGTACAACTCTATATTATTATAATGATGATAATTGACAACAAAATAGTCCGGTAATGATAATGTATTATCAGCCACTGATTATGTATTAGTCAGCCACTCTATTTTACTCTGATCTAAATTTACCATTGTGCCCTATTTTCTTGATTGTGGTATGTTTTTCATGTGTTTGTATTGACGATTTTTAATATCATGTGTGACTCAATGCCCTACTCTTTTCGAAGAGTGTCTGAATGAGAACATCTTCCTTTTTTGTAATTTGTACATTGTATGCACGATAACATATAGTACGGATCATACCAACCCATTTTATGCCACTGATTGCTTGATTGATTTATAAATGTAAAATCTCTGTGAAATGTCTAACCTTGAGACTTGCATCTCCATATACCAGAAAATAGTAGGGCGTTGAGTCAAACCGCGTGAGGAGGACGATTCTGCAAAGAACTACATAAAGTGAAGGCAACTAAAGTTATATAACATAACATAAATAGATGAAATTCAAATATCTTCAATGGCTATAGTGTCTGCGCGTCCTGTGAAATAAAGTAATTAATATTTGTGGGAATGACTTTTCAGAAATATCCTCGGCGCTGGGAGTTCAGTTTGTACTGAAGCGACATATGGGATACTTCTTAATTAACGTGTACGTGCCATGCAGTCTCCTGGTTGTGCTCTCCTGGGTGGGGTTCTGGATAAATCGCGAGGCTACGGCAGACAGGATAGCACTGGGTATGTTAGCTGTGTTTGACCCTCCCTGCAATCTGCGATTAAACAATCAAAATGACCAAAAGTGTGTCATGGGTGATGCTATGTATGACCAGTTTTATTGTCCTCTTGATATGTCACAATCAGACTTCTTAAAAAATTTCTAATTCTCTGTTAATACATTATGTTTTTATTTATTTACTTTATTTTTTATTTTTTTATTTTTTTTATTTATTTTTTTTTTTACAAAAGAGAAACACCAGACATGGAGAGACTTCTGGGTGATTTCTTTCCTATCTTTCTTTTTCAAATTAGCACAAAATATGATAAAATTAGGGCATAGCATAAATAAAGTATAATCCTCAAATAAATTAGAACTCAGAAATCAGAAATCAATTTATTTGACCCTTGATTTAGATTTCATTTTTTTTCATTGTTAAAGTGCTATAAATAATTACAAATCTCATATGTAAATATTCAAAGAAACTACCAACATTGGTGATTTTTTTTCTTTATCAAACCAGGTGTCACCACTGTGCTGACAATGGCTTTCGTTGGTATAGACAATCGCACGGATCTGCCCAAGGTGTCCTATTCTACAGCTTTGGACTATTACGTGGGTATTTGTTTTGCCATGGTCCTGGCTACTATCATACAGTTTGCAGGAGTTCATTTCTTCACTAAACATGGAAGCGGGGAAGTACCACCAGAGTCGGATTCCGAGGAGGAGATTATTGATAAAAAGGAACTTATAGAAGCGACTAAGGTTGGTAATATTTGGGTTGGTCAAATTTGGGTTGCCTGCTATTTCTCACTTTAGGTCCTTTGCATTACATCGGTAATAATGCTAGACGTTCAATCTTCTCACTGCCTCTGCCCTCATTGCCATATATATATATATACACCCATATGATTGACACCCACCAAAATATCATCCAATCAGAATTGAGCAGCAGTCCTTTGATTAGTCACACTGTCCACCAGAGGCACAAACTATTATGATAGGTTAACCAGGTCGCCCTCTGGAGTTTGTTGATTAGTTGGCTGACCGAAACGTTAACCAATCAGAACATGTATAAAACGTCATTATTTGTTTTGCAAATTAGCCCACAGCCTGATTTTCGTGAATAGCCTTGATTTTCGTCCAATTCTGATGCACTTTTTAATCAATGACGACGGGGAGTGATATCAGAGAGAAGTCCTCTATTGATGGGTACATTTTATAGTGAATACCAAAAGTTGAATAACTCTTGTATTGAATAACTCTTAGAAGAATGTTAAATATTTTTAGTAGTTAAATAAAACAATGAATTAACACCACTATTATGCATAATCAGACAAGTAAAAGGAAAATTGCTCAAATCTGACCACATTAGAGTAAAGAACAGACATGGAGGGTTGAGAAGCTGAATGGTGCTTAAGTCGCGAACTCGTGTATTTACATGTATTCCATTTGGACCAAATTAATGTGTGACTGTGGAACCCCAGCTGTGAAAACACTGGAACTAAGATGGCTGAAAGTTGGTTGAAAATTGCCTCAAGATCTTAAAAGGACCTAACACTTTAAGTATATTTTGTTTTTTTTTAATTGCAGACCACGCGGATATATGGTATCGACAGAAATACACATTGTGCAGTTGAGCAGAATTCAAATGGAAATACGAGAATGACACTTCACTATAATGACCGACATTGGGCAAGGCGCAAAGATAGCTTTTTCAATAAGTTCTATAATTGCCTGAAGGGCAGCGCCTCCTACCGGAATATGAACATGCGCTCCACACCCGTGAGCATAAACAGTGTCAGCAAAATAGACACAACCGCCAGAATCGGCTTCCCGCTTGTGTTTCTAGTTTTTAACATATTCTATTGGTATATATACTTGCAACACGATGATATTCAAGACCTTCTGTTGTGACATCGATAAAGTTTCGGCTTTAATATTGCCTCTTTTGCAAGGAAAACAATCTAATAACAGGTAAACAATGCCATTGCTGTTTGAAAGATATTATGCATTAATTCTTAATTGCTTGTGAAACTAATTTTTGCAATTTGATGGTCAAATGCTATTTGCCTTCGAATCAGGGATTATCAATGACAACATGATCAGATTTCTTGTCAGAAATTATCGGTTAACCATTGGCAACATGATCAGATTCCCTGTCAGAAATTATCATATCACCATTGGCAACATGATCAGATTCCTTGTCAGAAAGTACCGGTTCACCATTGGCAATATGATCACAGTCCCTGTCAGAAGATATCAGTTTGTCATTGTTGATACAATGAGATATGAACTTTATAATATTATGACAATTACTGTGCACTTGAGTTTTGTGATGTTGACGCTATTGATGCAATGTAAATGTGATAATTTGATCAACGAAGGGTAACACTTGCGAATCCATAATTTCCCTACAGGGGCCCACCTAACATAGCTTAAAATAGCTCACCTCCTCGCCTTAATTTTAATATTCTAAAATGAATGTGTCAATCAAGTTGGTCCTCCTGCTTTGATTCAGTGTACCTTCACATTTATATTGTGATCCTTTCTGTGTGACAATATATCTGTATTGTTTGAATGCAAAGTATTGACAACATGGGCAACATGTGTTATTACATCAGATGATTTATTGCAAATAAGCGATATTGTGTTTTATAGTATACCTGGTCCAACGATTGTATTTGTTATGCTATTCATTAGAACAGAATAGAATAATAAAATAATTAAATCATGTATAACATAATTACTATTATAGGTTTTTTTTTTGTTTTTTTTTGTTTTTGTTTGGGGCTTTACATCACTTTCGACATTATTTCAGTCATTTCGTGATGAGACCTACTTGTAGCAGATATAGTGCTGCCTCACTGAATTGTCATGTCGCAGGTCCTTGACATGACAACCCACCCGGTCACAGATTTACAAGGACAACGGGTTAACCCTTTAGGCACGGGCCTCAGCTCATGTGGGAAATTGTATCATGAGTTCAATACCGGCACGGCCGGGGTTCGAACCCACAACCTTTGGATCACCACAGAGGAACTGGTGCTAATAAGCTGGCGCTCTAACCAACTGTGCCACGGCCCGTGGCTCTATTATAGGTTTGTGTGGTCTAAGGATATTCAAAAGATTAAGATTTACATTGAATATATTTGAATATTTTTTTAAGTATTATTATCAACTAGACTATTCATATTTGTCGCAAATGACCCTGTTGGCAGTTAATTCAAACATTTTTTTCTCACTTGTTTTAATTATTTGTCTCTGTTATTTATTCTGAGAAATCCATCTTATGCGATGCTGACATGCAGACAGACACGTTATGATAACCGCGTCCCGCCATTGTTACAATGGTCACTTCTGGTAATCCAAACTCCACCAGAGGGCGATGTGGTGAACCTATCAATAGTTTGCGTGTGCCTCTGGTGGACAGTGTGCTGGTAATCGTCTACTAGTTGCACTCTAATTGGTCGAAATGATCGCGATTGTCTCTCACCATTGTCTCGACTGCTGTGATTGGTCCCAAAACCAGATGTGCGTACGGACATCATAGGATTTTTATTAAGGTCTATAATCCACAATGAAAAACTGGGACAGACTTATCTTTTTTTGGCTTAAGTGTGTTCAAAGTAATGTTATTTGTTAATTTAGCACAGAAAAAGTAAACTTTACCAGCTAGTCTTAATTTTTTATTATTTAAATTGAACCGTTTTAACGGTAGTCTCGACTCAGTTTTTGCAGCTGGCGACTTATATCACCTATCTGGGCTTTGCCGATGGGTGATTGGAGAACACTACTTATCAATTGAAGAAAGTTGCATAATATCCAGTCTGAATTCAGTTAGAGTTAGAGTGTATATACTGTGCTAGCAGGATATTGCATAATTATGACATTATATTAACATTTTAACAACATATGACAGAGAAGACCACCTGCCTCTGGTTTGTCCGCCATGTGTGCTGAATGGGAAATACCCCCCACTGGCGTCATAGCCTCACTCTCATCCTGGAATCCCCCAGAGCCGAAGGCAGTTACGTAAATATACGAGACCACCCGAAGTTCTCTCCAGATGCTTCAAACTGATTGTGGATTATAGACCTTAAGAGGGAAATACTTGATTGTTACCATCCCTTATATCTATGAAGCTCTGGGCCCGGGTATCATTCGTGCTTTACACTTGGCCCTTAAGTTCGTTCTTCACCTTAGCTATTTTCGTCCCTATTTCGGCATTCTACTTTGCTATTTTTGCACTTCTCAAGAGCTTCATAGTTACTTCATAATGTTTGTTCTTGAACTGCATGCGACGAAGAAAAGTAGAAAAGAGATAATAACGAAGTGAAAGGGCTAAAATATTGAAGAAGAAGTAGAAGTTTGAGAAAGACGGATGATACCTCCAGTATGGAAGCCCAGGACAAACATTAATTTTGGCAAACATTAATTTTCTTAATTTTGGTGTATATTTTTACATTTCCGGACAGGAAATGTACAAGAAAGGTGAAAATAAGAAATTAAGGTGAAACAGCAATTTTTTTATAGTCAAGCAATCAGAAGACAGCTTACAAAAAGTCCATCCTGGACACGGTCACCATCTTTGGAAAAAAGAAGTGTGTTTGCTTCACTAAATTCCAAGTAAGTATTCTGTGTGTAATACAAAACCGTATACACAGAATACCTACCTGCAATGAGGAGAAATATAGCAATCTGTAGGAAGAAATAGCAGAATTACCATTCTGGTGGCTGTCATATTGGTTTATAAAAAGTTACTTCTTATTGGTCAATTCATTATTTTGTTATTTCGATTTAATTTCTTTCACCATTCTTGTACATTTCCTGTCCAATTTTTTTTAATGTGACGGTGAAACTAAAAAGATTGGCGCGAAAATAAAACATTTTCTTAATTTCACTCTCAGGTGAAAGTGAGACTGAAAGACTTTGCCCCCGAAAATACGAAACAAGAAATGTCTATCCTGGGCTTGCATACCAAGATAAGGGTTAGCAAAATCTTTCAATCTTTCAAATCTTGCCAAATGTTTGCTGAAGATGCGTTTGATTATGAAAATCTAATGTAACTTAGGCGATCTTTGTGGGTTTGTGAACTGCTGAATGGTGGAAATATGCACGTTTCGGAGCGCCACCATCCCAAACTAGCTACACAAAAGTATGAATCGAATGCATCACAGAATGACATGTACATAGAAATCTCTGACGTATGCGTACCAGCCCTCGTTGTCTTGGATCGCTATATATGCAATATGTTATAATATAGTCTGTATTATTACATATATTTATTATTGCTCTGATAGTTGCATACAATAAACAAGAAAAAGTGGTGATCCACATGTAACACAGAGGAGAAAAAAAATTAACAAACTAACCAAAACTGTCAACAAACAGAACCAAAATTAGAATTGCCTTCCCAATCTCCCACGTCACACGCCGTTGACCGCTAGGTGGCACCACGCATTCCGGTGAGTCAAATAATAACAGTACTGTGAAGCTCTCACTGATTTCCGATTTATTTCGCCTAGAATCCACAAAATTGAACAAACTTTTTTTTTATTTATATCAAAATTCCACGAGGGATCTAAATGTGTTGGTCTTGTGATGCTCTGTACAATATTTATTATGATAAATGATCGTTAATCGGGACATGTTGCTGTCAGGAAGACATGACACCTGACAGCTCAGAGCAACAATTTCAGATGAAACAAAGGTTACAAAGAATCCCCCTTCAAAGCTTGAGCTGGGAAACAATTCCAAAAAAAATCTTTGATCACAAAACTGGTCCTAGCTTCAAATGATTTTTGATGACAGTGGTGTGAAAGCTTATAATTGTCTGACTGAAGTGACATGACCGACTCCGCACCTTGGTGTGGCTGCCCCACATCAAAGACACTTAATTTTAATTTATCTCGATGTCATATTTTCATAAAGTTCACCATTATTTTTGTTTTGTCTCACTGGCTTCAAAACTGGTTTCGGTTTGCTGATAAGTGGTGTAGTTTTGAAGATATCTTCAAAATAGTGATTTCTTGTTATCAGCTGTCAGTTACAGAAATTCATAGCGCCACCTATGTGCGAGCGATAATTGGGGATTTTCGGGAAGGAGAATAAACAAAACAAAAATTACAACAAACAAAACAAAAATTAAAATAAACAACAAAAATCAACAAAATGAAAAAATAATGAACAAAACAAAAATTACAATAAACAAAACAAACATTACAATAAACAAAACAAAAATTACAAAAAACAAAACAAAAATTACAACAAACAAAACAAAAATTACAACAAACAAAACAATAATTTTACAACAAACAACAAAATACATTTAAACACAAACGATTATTGCAAACTGATGGGGTAGTTGAAATTATCTTTCTTCATCTTTCAAAAACATTTAATTTGGTATATGAACGATTTTTATAGCACAACTTTATGCAAAGATGTGCCTTTTCAGGCTCCATTACGTAAGTTGCCCTAATATCGCTCAGGCGCTAACGCAAATCATTGATCAGACTTTAGCATGTCGGTTCTGTTCTAATTGTCCAATTTGCACCAGATTTGAACTAAACGTACTGAAAATTCATTTTTCTTGAGATTGGGAAGCATTTCCAAGCAATTTAAAAATATATTTTTATGAAACGATGGGCGAACACGATGACATCGTTTTGAACGTTCTGCTTTGTAAACATCACACACTTCTTTTCTTTTGTTTTACTTCTTTTAAATATGTATTCATACGCCGGGACATATGCGCAAATTGGAATCCATCACATGCACACAACGAACACTCCACAGTGGCGTCAGTTGCTTCAACAATACTGACCACAGAAAAAAACGAATTACAACCCACAGGAAACGACTACCCATTTCCCACGATCGTACCGATCACAGAATAACACTGATAGTCCCTTTTTAATATAAAAAAAGAACCATCCGTGTCACAAAAAGCCTTAGGTGTTTAAAATGCTCATGAATACCAGTCTAGGCCAAATATTTTTAGGCTGCTAGACAGTCGGGCAGTAAGTAGAGATTTGCACTAGCCCGAATCAAAGTGTACTAGCCCAAACCATTTTTCGCATAACTCTTTTTGTTAATTACACGTATTGACTATTTTAGGTTTATGCATAACAGTTTTAATCTTGGGAACTTCATATTTAGTAAGATTAGTCAAATGACAAAAAGACATTTTGACAAATCCTTGAAAATCATGATTAGCTACTGGATAGTCGAGCTAGCATCAGGGGAAGGTGTACCAGCCCAATAGTGTTTCTACTAGTCTGGGGCTACAGGCAAGTGATAAAATCTCAGACTGGAATACTTAGAACTTTTTTTTGAAGATTATTCTGATTAGACCCTGCTAATTATACAAAAACCGCAAGTTAAACCTGCTTTGTGGTCAAATTATCCATTTTTATCAATTGTAACAATTTTGTTCAATTGCAACAAATAATATCAAGATTTATTTAAAGGGAATATACCAACCAATATTTGGCTTTAAAGCTTATGATTAAAATTAGCGATTGTAAATGTAATATTATTTTAATAAAAAATATATGTAAATGCTTTTCTAAAACCTCTTAGTTTTGATGTGTTTTTTTAATACACAAAGTATTGATTAAGTTTGAATGTGTTATAAACTCCAATGCCATATGCCAATAGAATTAAGTATCAGATCTAGGAACACAAATTCATCCTTGGAATTTAAGACATAAGACATATTTTGTTGGTTTCTTTGTCAGCAGTTCACCTATAGGTAAAATAGTGCCATGTCATATTCAGTCTTTCAAACTAATAACAGGGTCTTAAAGGTATTAAGCATCAATTCTACAATTTGGTGTATTTAAAGCTTAGCCACATATGAACATCATGACGAATTTAAATTATGATAGATTAAGAAGATAAGTTGCTACAAGCCACAAAAGTTGCACTTCCAGGAAAGATCTATCTCAGCCATAAGCTGCACGTGACAGGTAAACACGGGTAGCGTGAACTTTGTTTGACCTCAATTGAGGCTCAAAGTGGGGTAGCACTGTTTGACTTCATTCTGGCACTATCTAAAGGACAATGCATTTCATGACGTCATAAGCATATTGCCATACTCTTATGACGTCATTTTACCTTTCAGTGCCTCTATGATCACACTCCACATAAAAATGACGCCAAGAAAGAAGCGTGCTTTCAAAGGGGGGGTATAAATTAGGTTCCTGTTCAAATAGGTTATACAGACATTTACTGGAGTGCATCAACCAAAACAATATTTAGATATGAAAGGCAAATATCTTTATCGTTCGTTTATGAGTTATACATATTTTTCAAAATCACTGCTTAATCCCTTTGAAATCAATTCTAACTGAAACCAGTGCTGAGTGCCAGACTTGACAATCTCACATAACCATGTGCCAGTATGCTAACTGTTCTCATCCAAACTATACATTGCTACATTTTTCAAACTGAAGTATCCTGCTATCTCGCTATCGTTGGTCTTAATTAATCTTGCTTTTTATCTTCATACCAGTAACTTGAAACAATTGATTCCACAAACCATATACATGTAGTATATTGAAAATTAATGATAGAGCAAATATTAGGGCCTTTTGAGGTTTGTTTTTTTTTTGGGGGGGGGGCGTGGGGGCAGGATTGTTTCTTTTTGTAGCAGATTTGTAGAGTAAAATCATACAACATACAAATCATACTGCATACAACCACCAAGAGTGGTTGTATGCAGTATAAAATCATTTGGCAGATCCCTTCAAATATTATAGAACAAAATGCCCAATTTCAGTAATAATGCAGAGTGCCCTATGTTTTAGAGCGCCCAAAGTTTAGATCACCCATTGTATCATTAAATAAACAAGAAGCGTGCAAAAATGATAATTTCATCTCGACAGCAGTTAGTGCCCTCTTGTATTGATTTCTCAGTTGACAGCAGTTAGTGCCCTCTTGTGTTGATTTGTCAAATGAAACCAAATGAGCAGTTTGTACAGGCATTGAGGGATTACGCACAAAATATCCACACATCCGGTGTTCTTTGCCACAAGGTCGTGGAGAATTTCGTTGTATTTTGATTGAAATTCTCATCATAAAAATGGGAATTGTTGATCCAGAATGGGAAGAGGTGTATGGAGTGGGTATAGGAGGAATGGTGGCGGCTATACAGAACTACGCTCAGCGCAGACCCGTCATCTCAAGTAAGTTTGCACAGTGCAAGAAAAATCCTGCATTTCTGACTGGCTCTGCTTCAAGGAACCGCTTCAAGCCTTGCTTGGGGACGACAATAGTCAGAATCTTATCATTATTATCAGCTGATTATTGTTCCAGTTGACTGAGTTACAGCCCTCTCACCCAAGAAATTGACCCTCCTACACGGTTCCCACGCAGTCGGAGTATAAAGGTTGGCAGCTGCACCCCTAGTGCAACCTTGCACTCTCGACGGGATGCCATGCCATTTGGTTTTGCCGAGTAAACTTAGATGTTATAGATGTTATAGATGTAGAAAAGAATAGATGTTATAGATGAAGAAAAGAGTTCTCTCTCTGTAAAAACTTTATATAAAGGAATTATGGTCAAAATCACCGCATTAGCAAGTGGGCCACGATATTGACTGTCATATTGAACCGAGGTCAAGCTGCTCAATCTGGACAATTTATCAATGTACATCACCTACAATTGTAAATTAGAGAATATGTGAGCCTTAACTTTGCTTAGAAATGCATTTTATTTACGTTTTGGAAGATTAAATGGCTGTCAAACTTGAATGCGTAGTTCTAATGTTGGGCCTGGGTGAAAAGTGAGAATATTCACAGAATTATATGACGAACATGAGGTCCTATTACGGCGGAAAGTAGCTTATCAATATTAAGATTGGCAACTGACACTTGTAGATAATTTACATTGATAAAATATCCAAATTCAGCCGGTTGACCACAGTTAAATGTGGCAGTTCAATACCGCGGTCCACTTGATATCGCGGTTGTTTTGACCAGGTACCATATAAAGTATTAAAGAGTCAAATATATAATACTTCAGTCTTCCTGATAGTCGCCAGACATTCAACAGACATTCGGTCTGGCAAAGTTGACTTTTCTGCCGGACCGAAAGCATTTTTACCGGACTGAGAAAAAAAAGAAACAATAATAGACGAAATCAGCGTGAAAAGTAGATAAACTACACGCATACTGTGCAAGGAACAAGCTTCCCAAACGGTGATATAATTAAAATTTTTGCTTTATTATACGCATAGAAATATTCTGACATGTGTCCGCAATAGTCCGTCTTCATTTAATAAGTTTACATTACTTACAAGTCAGAGAAAATGTGACTTTAACAATGCTTAAATATGCATATAAGACACAAAGTCCCCATTATGAAAACCAGAAGTGACAGGGACAGGCTCGTATTTTTGGCACGAAAACAAGCGAGCGCGACCACAGTGTATTAAGTCGCATTGAAATATTAATACATTGCGCAATGATGGATCCCTGACACTTCGTATTTACGTTTTACTTTTAAAATTACTGTCAAATTTGTCAAGGGACAAGTTGTGAGAAAAGTTAGAATTTTCACTGAAATACATGTTGGACACAAGGTCCGACTACGGTGGAAAATATGCCGGACCTTGGCAAAAGATATTGGTCAGGACCAGCGATCTAGCAGTTATCAAGAGACTGTACTTTATCAAACTGAATGAAGAAAAGAAATAAGATAGACAGTTGCATGAAAGTTGGTTGATTTACTGAGCCGGCAACAAAATGCACCTTGTACAGAGGTGAAAGGTTAACCATGTCACCCACTCGTGGATTTTGCCATATTTTATTCTAATCCTTGATATTTCTCTCATATCACAATCAATTGACTTGATTGGGACAAGTAACCCCCACTAAGACACTTGTCACGACAGTTCAAACAAAAAAATCAGAAGTGCACAAAAAAAACTCTTTGAATCCAATCATTAAAAAAAAAACAAGATGTTAAACTGCATTTACACCATGTCTTTTGCTGGACAAAATTGCTTTTCCCAATAACTCCATTAACCCCTAACAGACGGGAAGGACAGCAATGTCCACCACAAGCAACGGATGGGAAGGACGTTGACGTCCCCATTGTTCTGGCTTGATGACATCATTTGTAACATTATGAAAAGCTGCAACTTGTTACAATGTAATCATGATAATGACTGACTGGGTCATGAATTTTTGACCCCAGCACTTCATTAAGCAAATTTAGTAACCATGGTTATAAATTTTATAAATTTAGTACGTGGATACACTACTCCAGACAAAAATTGGTTCGTCCAGCCAATCAAAAATTTTTAGATAGCCTAGTCCCTTAGGGGTTAAGGTGAGTCACTCCAAAGCCAGGAGAAGCAAGCACAAGAGATGGTTACATATGGTATCCAGCTTTATGTCAGTGTTGGCTCTTCTTAATTCTTATCAAAATTTATTTGTACATATTCATTGGAGAATGCTTTTAAATGGTAATATTTTAAAATTCAGATGTTTCTTAACCTTCAAAATTTAAAATGATTATCCAAGTTATCAATAAAAGTGATCACTAAATACTAGTTATCATTTATTTATATTCATGAGCTTTTCATACCACAGTTTTGTTCAGCCTCAATTTATAGGATTGGCCACAAAACTTTACACCCACAGTGGGACAGTGCAGTGACACCTGGTGGTAAATTGATGGCGCTACCCAGTGGAAAATGATTTATCCCATGATACACTAGTGGGTCATTCACTGGCCAAATTGAGAAATAAAATTCAAGCATTTCTGAAATGAACAAATGAGCCACGTTTAACCATGTTAATCTCTCCTACATGGCTGTCAGACCTATTTTGGCCCATATATATTGGCCCATTTATAAATCAAGGTCATTTCTAGTTCTACAAGTTAAACTGAAAAAATGTGATCTCTTATTTGAGATATTTGATCAGACTTCCTACCACCAGGTAATTTTGAGCTTAACTGAGCTCTCATTAGGGATTTGTCTGTGAAGCAAGTTTTTGAGAACATATGTCCAGTGATGTTCTCTAGCATCCTGAAGACTTGTGAGCCCGGGTAGGACACCCACATTCACTGGGCCTTTGTCCAAAGCCAGTTTTGGGGCTTCAGACCAGCCAGAGCAATGTCTGATGTCCAACAAATGGCCCTGGAACTTTTCCATGCAGTATTTTTCATTTCTCTTACATATTGTGCAAGACATTTTTTGCCGGTAATTAGGTACATCAGGTTATTGAATCTTCAGGTGGTTTTCTGAGGTACGATGTATGTACGTCCCATTGAATTGTTTTTGGTAATGCAACTATGGTCTAATTTTAGGCCAAAAGGAGAAAAAAAAGTTATTTCTAGTTTTGTTTATGCCTTTTTTTCCAGGAATTCCTATGTATGCTGTGTGGGGAACGCTTGGATTCTTTGTTGGATCGTGGTTCCACAGAAAAACAATTGAAAAGAGAATAGCAACAGATGTGATGATTATGGATTATATAAACCAACATCCAGAAGATTTTCCTAGAGATCAACGTAAGTAACATTTGATCTTATTGACATTCCATTTTTTGGAAGGTAACATTTTTTTTCTTTTATCAAGACAGTCTGCATTGACAAGGTAATAAGATGGAAATAAAATGTAAAAATGATAGCAAAATTACCTAAATCCATTATAATTTTATCAATTCATAACCTCTCTGGATGTTTATCTCTCACTTTCTGGACAAAGTCTCCCAATTTTGCTCATAAGCTTTTAAGATGATAGGAAACAGTTGATATTCTGGATATATCTTGTTGGAGCTTAATATTGGTCATGCATTAATCATCGGCTGACAACAGGCATATGTGTGTAACCAATTAATGTCATAAAGTGATGTGATAACCACGCTTGATAGTCACACCTCCCTGGCCAAATAGATGTTTGGTTCCATCACTTATAGAGAGCCTTATTTTCTCCAAAAGAGCATTTCACAATCTGCACCTTGCCAATCTGATTCATTTATTGAGTGTTTTCATGAAATTCATCATTTTAGATGTGTTTCATTTTGTCGGGCCTTGAAAAAAAGAAGCTTGTTCCCGATTTCCCTACCTACCCTAATTCAAGCCAGCTATCCAAATGTTTTCTTGGAACTTTCTGGGTGAAGAGAATTTTTCAGTTATAATGTCATATTTTTCAGTCATAATGTCATAATAATGTCTCCATATCATCAAAAGTCCTCTTCTCTCCATATGATCAAAGGCCCACTTCTCTCAAAATCTGATCAAAGGCCCTCTTCTTTTTAATATGATCAAAGGTCCACTTCTCTTTAATGTGATCAAAAGCCCACTTCTCAAACATATCAAAGGCCTACTTCTCACCAACTTGATCAAAGATCCATTTCTCTCCAATATGATCATGATTTGACATCTTCAACATATGTCAAAAAATTAAAGGATGTGAACGAAATAGTACTGTAGTTTATATTACATGTTATCACACCTGTACATGTGTTCAGACACAATGGGAAGATTACACAGTCACTGAGAATTTACGAAGTGCTTACATGATTTGTTATTAGGCAAAAAAGTGTTACACACTTAGATTAATAATGATCAATGTGATGCTTTTTTTTGGTACTAAATATTTGTACTATTTTGTACTATTTTTCAGCCAAGAAGAAATGGGCCGATGTGATGGAAACATGGCACCCCATTAGATGAGAACATTTCTAAGGACTTCATTGTACATAGTGAGATATATTGAACTCTGCTTCATACTTTTGTCCGGGAAGTGATTCATGTCTTGGATATTGATGACTGAATCCGCAGTTTTGTAAACTTGTTTCATGTTGATATGGAAAAGACACTGAAGGTAGAGAAAAAGTGCTAAGTTGACATCAAGAAAATCGCACTAAGATTTATGAACTGAGGCTCATTTATGGAATTCAAATCTGACCCAGTTACAGGTTACTATCAATTCTATCAATTATGATGTTCAAAGTAATAAAACTTTACTGGAAGCAGGAAATTATATGAAATTAAATTAAAAGTTTGTATCATCTAGTTTTTCAAAGAAAGACTCTCCGCATATTGTAACATGTCAGACCATGAGGATAAAATATGTTAAAAGTAATAAAATGTATGTGCTTTAAAAAGTGACTAATCAGTTATTTTGTATCCAGTTAAAAGATTGTCCCTGTAAAACTTAATTAAGGGGTTTGCAAGGGATTAATATTAAACACTTCCAGGAATATCGTGGAGTATTTTTATCCATATTAGCAAACAAATATATGTTCAAAAGTAATCATTTTTTAGTTTGGAGTTCTATAGTAGATGTACCCCATAAACAAAATATTGTGACATGATGTCTCCACTATTCTGAGGTAATGACTATATAAGGAATGAAGCAAACATTTCTGCTACCATGGCAACAAATGAAAAAAAAGGGTATCTTGTATCATGTATTTTTAGATATGATGACTTTGTCAGCAAATATTAAGCAGTGATGGGGGTGAGCTTTTGGTCATTTTGTCTATCCATCTATTGTCGTTCAGAAAATTCAAGATTCTAGAATGTATTTATTTGACCAAAAAATTCTTAAATTTTCTATTAATACATAGATGAATATTCCATGTTTATTGGTCAGCAGATACCCATTAAGGCAATTACTTGCCACTGTAAAAAAAACATTTATTATGGAATTATGGGGGTATGGCAATTCCTGATATTGCTTGAATTGGAATTATTGAATTGGAAAAGGAGGTATAGGTGCTTTCAAAGCATGGGCCATCCTTATTGGTGCATCCGTGCTCTCAATTATCAACAATCTAGGCCATCTAGTCTCCGTATTCAAATCATTATTGGAGTCATTATCCACATCAACTCTTGATTATATTTGTTTTATGCCATGTGTGTGTGTGTTTTTTCTTGTTTTGTTTTTTTACCCTCAGCCCCTGATGTAATCAGGCTGAGGGTATTGCAGTACTCCCCGCGTGGGTATGTATGTCTGTCTGTAGCGAACATCCTTGTCATCGCGATAACTCGAGAACAAATAATGGCAGCTTCGTGAAACTTGACACACATAAGCATCTGGTGAAAACCTCGGACGAGTTCGATGGACATTGGCCTATTTTTCAAGGTCACAGGGACAATTATGTGAAATCCCAAGAATCGCAATAACTCAAGAACAAATGATGGCAGCTCTATGAGATTTTACACACATAGGCATCTGGTGAAGACCTCAAAACTTTTTCAATGAAATATGACCTTCATCTACTTTTCAAGGTCACAGGGACGATTATGTGAAATCCCATGAATCGCAATAACTCAAGAGCAAATGATGGCAGTTTTAATATATTTGACACACATGAGCATCTGGTGAAGACCTCAGTATTTTCTCTATGAAACATGACTTTCACCTACTTTTCAAGGTCACAGGGACAATTATGTGAAATCCCAAGAATCGCAATAACTCAAGAACAAATGATGGCAGCTTAAAAAGATTTGACAAACATAAGCATCTGATGAAGATCTCAGACATTTTTGTATGGAACATGACCTTCACTTACTTTTCAAGGTCACAGGGTCAATTGTATCATGAAATCCCCATCATTGCAATAACTCAAGAACAAATGATGGCAGCTTTTTGAGACTTGACACATAGAAGCAACTGGTGAAAACCCCAGACGCTTTTCAAGGTCACAGGCCCATCATCTGTATAATTCTGGAGTAAATGATGAAAGTTTCATGATACTTGACACTCATAAGCTATCAAAGGAAGTAGATGTGCACGATTATGTTTTTTTACCCCTGCATCAATTTGCCTTGGAGCAGTGACGTTTTGTTCACAAATATTGTGTGGAGCGAATGTTGTGCAGTAAGTTACTAGGGCTGAGGGTTGATGCATCTCTGATGCCTATGTTTTTGTGTAGTTTTTGTTCATTGATTTAGCCAGCACAAGCTGACTTTTTGTATTTGCTCCATTTCCACCACTGCCGCTACCGCACCTTGTTTTCTTTATCGTTCCTTTACACTTGGACATAAGGACTAGACACTATTGGAAATGATTTGATGTCTGCAGCTATATTCCATGACTCACTTTGAACAATATAAGACTTCTAATGTGGTCTGTCAGGGTGTTAGGCCTGTACCATTGGACAAACATTAATGGACAAACAGGGCTCTGTAAGTCAAATCACTCCATTTTCACAATCTGAAGGTGCCCCACTCTTCAGATTGTGGCTATTTTTCTATTTTTCAATAGTGGCTATTTTTCATGTCTCAATGCAGCTATGTCTCAATGCAGCTATGTACAAAACCTAGTGGGACCTCAATAATTAGGTCAAATTAGCGATGCTTGAAAACAAAGCTCTAATTCAGAAATATAGTCATATTGTGGGTAATGTTTCACTTCTAACACAATTTTGGCAAGAAATAAGAAAAACTAATTTATACCTCAGATACATATTGCTCAAACCATCGCATAAACTTGTAAAATAAAACTGAAGTGAAGACTGGTGTAGCGTCCACCAGAGGGCAACAGCCTGATCACACCCTCTTATCAGTGGCAAATTTTATTGCAGTCAATACCTCACACTAACTCTTGTCACCCTTCAAATCTCGTCACCCTTCCTCTGATCACGTTCATACTTTTTATATATAGTATGTAACAAGAAGACCTGATAAGTTATCAGATGAAATGGTATTACTTTATGCTAAATAGAAAGCTATCTCATTGTGTGGAGGCATTGAATTGTACCCATGTGTCTATTGGAAGTATCATTTTCCATCCCATTACTCTTAAACCTCATTGTGCAATCCTTCTATCCTAAAGAATCTCTCAGGTGTGGTTGCTGCTACTTCAAACACTATGCAAGCCATTTAACACTGTACCTGAACAGTGAGAATTCTGATCAGCCCAAGTACATTTTTATGCATTTCATGTGAAGAAATGGCTCGTTTCCAAGTTGAACCTTGATAATAAAAAGAAGAGTTCTTAGGTACGATTCTCATCTTTTATTTGAGATTCTATTTATTGCTGCTTATCAAATAACTGCACAATGAGAAGTGACAATGATATGACACCTATAAAGGACAACACCAGAAAAAAACACATTTCTCATGGGTAAAACTTATTGGAGAAAAAACAATTTAAAGTGTGAGAATATTTTTTGAACATCATACAGAAAAACAGTTGAGAATGGATGATCTTTTAAAAAAATTTGTGTTCCCTTTTCTCAACCCTTTATAATATTGAAAATAATCAGGGAGATACTAGGTACCCAACAGATGTATTCATTTTCAGAACTCCATTTTTAAAAAAATCTACTTAAATCCAATTTTCATAAATTTATTTTAGTACTTTTGGGGCTCACCATTATTGATTTGGGCAGGGGGTGAAAATGGAGTTTCAAGCTTGTAGAAACCAATTTTAGAGGGGGGAAAAGGAAACCAAAAAATAATAATTTTGCCTTGCTTCACTCAGCACTACAATAGATATAATCAACATAATCAACATAATCAAATATGTTTGAGAGAACCAGTTTTGAGGAATCAGAAGCAAGTACAATTTACAACATTTTTTAAAGGACAATATACAACCTGAGAGCTGCAATAAATGTTATATTGCTGTCAGATACAATCTATTGCAAATATCTTTTATCTTTTATATTTACAAGACATTCAACTTGAATACTTTACTTAACATTTATCACTGGGCAAAACATTGACTTTCACAGACTGGATTGCTTAACTTAACATCAATTATAATATCTTAACCATGACATTTAACACATATGCAACACTTATATTGTTATTTTTGGGGTTTTAGGTAAGTTTTAAACAAAAATAAATTTCAGTTGTCTGAAAAAAATTTTGAATTGGGCAGTTTTGGGCAAATACTTTAAAGTCAGTTCATTAATAATCTTAACTATTGTAATTTTTAGCTCCCGATGCCTGAAAGGTGGAGGGGTTATAGTATTGGGCTCCATCCATGTGTGTGTTGGTCCATGTGTCTGTCTGTCAACTAAAATTTCAAAATTTTCTATATTAGCTGTCTGAGATACAAACTCCAAATAGTAAGCACATGTGCATCTCATGAGGGCCTAAATACCTCAATCATGACCTTGACCTATTTCTCAAGGTCACAGGCTTCAAACTGTTTCCAAAAACTATTGTTCTAAGCAATGGTGTGATAATCAAGCTTTCTGCTGTCCCACTCCTTGTCTACAACACTGGGCACACACATTTGTGTGGCTCTTATCATGAATATATCAGGTTTTATACCCCAGTCACATTTGTTCCTAGTTCAAACATTTGTTCCAATTTTCCAAAGGGTGCTTAGGCGATGGATTTTTTTTATCAAAATCAGGTGCATGTAGGCTGCCCAATGTCTGGAAAAATGTGAGGTGTCCATGGGATATGTGGTCAGCACTCGGGTGGCCATGTGGTGTCCAGGTGAGATGTGGTCAGCACTCGGGTGGCCATGTGGTGTCCAGGTGAGATGTGGTCAGCACTCGGGTGGTCATATGGTGCACATACCTAATGTGACCACACTCATAGCATATTAGACAAGAACTCCATGTTCCCAGGACAAATAAAGTTTAATATTACTTCAATATTTGACGACATGAAATAGTTGTATTAACCAGAAAGTAGTGTAAATAAAGCATTGTATCACTTTCTTATAAATCATACATCCACCAACACACATATAGATATTAAGATTAGGGTGTTTGCACCCTTAGAAAAAAACAATTGGTGGCTCAACCAACAAAGAAAAAGAATATGGAAACATGTTTTGGTTCAGAAAAAATGAGAATGGCTGGGTGCCAAAAAAAAAATAATTTAAAAATCAACAAAATTATTTTCCTCCACCCCACACAATGACGGGAAAATCGAAAAATTTAACTGATAACAAGTATAAATTCTGATAACAATAACAAGTATAAATTCTGATAACAATAACAAATATAAATTCTGCCAGTTTCCTCTTTTTATTCTTTGATCAAAGAGAAAGTCTATCTGGTGCTAAAATATTTCAATTGAGGCAGAAACCAGGAAATTGGGAATACATCATGCAGCACTGTGATTTATGGTCCTGGGGTCCCATTGGATGCATCTATTTGTATATCTATTTGTGTACATAATTTATGAAATGTATTTCCCAGGCACTTCAACCAAGGTGCATCATACCTAATAATCATATTGTCCTAATCATTGAAGTGAAGTGCCTGTACATTATCAAGGTACGTGAATAGAGTTTTATTTTTCTGTATATTTTATCCTCCTACATTTTATTTCCTTTTCCAGGTATCTCAGGACTTAATCATAAAAATTATATATTAAGACATTAAAAAAAATATCGAAATAATACCTTTCTGAGTTGCTCAGTGTTATATGTTTAATAGTAGGGAACGTTTCTACTGTAAACAATATTGGAAGATGTATATGCTAATTTTGAAATGATAAATTTTATTTTAAAGCTTTTGATGTACTCAATATTTCTTTTGGCCTTACATATAAGGTTGAGGTTTGTTTTTATCATTATTTGTGACAATGCAAGTTAAAACTCAGCCGCTTTTACACAACAGGTAAAAAACCCTGCTAAATTATATCCTAAAATTGTAGAAAAATTCTACAAAAAATGGCCAAGACAGTATCTAACCAATTAGAATGGTTGACTTTCCAGCTGACTTTCCTGTCCACTTGTATGGGTGGTAAATATTTTGTGAAGCAATTCAAGCCACACGCAACATCCACAGCTATAAAATGATACTATCCATTTGTGTTCCCATCCAGTCGTTTCTTTTTTAATGATCATTTCCTATTCTAAATCCTATACTATTTATGAGTTATTTATCTTCATTTATGAATGAACGGTTTGACTTTTTATGTATTATCACGAGAAGGGCAATTACAAGTGGTTATTTTCTGAAATTACGAATATATATGTCAGATTATTTGGGGTCGATATAAATATTAAGTCTCAATTTCGATCTTCTGTAAACCTACCAAGTATCAGCTGTTTTCAATAAAATTTAACTTGTTGATAAATCATATATTTGACGGACATTATTTTTAGTTTCTGTTGAGTACTATTGTGCGCTTCCATAGATTAACCCCCTAATGAGCTAACATTATAGATGCTATTTCATGACAGCACAACAACATCATTATCTTCCTCTAATTTCCCATAAAAATGATCCAAAATAGTATTCATTTTCTCTATTTTAAACAATCATGTATGCATTTGATTTTGATGAATAAGGACTTTAACCCATACAGTTAAAATGTGATTTGTTGCTTTCCAAAATGGCTGACATGTTTAATTGTGGGCAACTCCACATCTTGAAAATCATGAATATTATTGTTTTGGAATGATAATTTACTGATCAGATGGACTCATTGAGTCAATTACAAATCAACAAAATTAGTGAAAAGGACTTTGTTTTTAATGGTTTCCTTTTTGTTTACCTTTGAGTTTACCTACATCTATCTGCTTCAATATGGCATGGATTTTAGCTGTGATTTATTTACAGTATGATATATGTACTGTACTGAATATGGCCAATCTAAACACCGTTCTGGTATATAAGTCACTATTTCTTGCATAATAAAAGAGTCTATGGAGCTGAAACTTTGAAGAAAAGCTCTCCTGTGGAGGCATAAAATGGGTTGAAATCTACAATTCAACGTCAACCTATCAGTGCCGTGGTGCAGTTGGTGAGAGCGCAAGCTTATTAGCAACAGTTCCTCTGTGGTGATCTAAAGGTCGTGGGTTTGATTCCCGGCCTTGCCGAGATCGAATTCATGATGCAATTTCACACATGAGCTGAGGCCTGTGTACTCTGTATGGTGAGGTAGAGTCATTTACTACCTCTGCCGCAATACGTTATTTTTTGCACAGAGTTGTTCCGCACATTAGCATGCAATTAACATACAGTTGGCCAAATTGGTTGGCTCATGTACGTGCTCATGCAAAACAACACAACTGTACTCATGCCCATTTCATATGTTCAAAAACAATTTAGAATGGATCATTCATAATTTGGGAGGGGGTATATTTGAAACATCTGGTTGAAAAGGTATACCATTGATATAAATAAGTTCAGTGACTATTTTTGTCTGACTATTTTGGTGCACATGTCACTAATATCCCACTCGTTGTTGTTCCCACTTTCTTATCATAACAATTGGCCACGTTACCCCATGTGACGAAATATTTAATTCATTGTCTACTGGCTGCTTGTACTGCATGGGGTGTGGGCCTTGTCTTTGTCTTTGTAAATCTGTGACAGGGTTGGTTGTCATGTCAAGGACCTGCGACATAATAATTCATTAAGGCAGCACAATATCTGCTACAAGTGACAAGTAGGTCTCATCAGGAAATGACTGAAATAAGGCATATGTTGAAAGTGATGAAAAACCCAGACAAACAACATATCCATGTTAATTTCCCCACACACATGAAAACCTCTATAATCTCGTTACACAACTCGGTCTGCTGATTTAAATAACAATTGTCAACTAAGTGTGTTGAAGAGGACTTTATGTTTGTCCCTCGAGAGATTTTGATGCAACATTCAAGCAACTGAGAGCCAACATTTTGTTAGTGCTTTCATAGCTTGGATCTCACTGCCACAAATGATTTCCCCAGCAACAAATTACAAATGTATTCGTTGCTCTCCCGTATTCAACTCTTAACCCCCATGTTCCTTATACTCAAGTGTTTCGCTTCCAAAGTCAGGTATATGGGAAAAATATATAGTGAAGGTCCATATATCCTTTGTATGGAGGTCCATGTATCCTTTGTATGAAGATCTTTATATCCCTTGCATGAAGATCTATATATCCTTTGAATGAAGATCCAAATATCCTTTGTATGGAGATCCATATATCATTTGAATGGAGATCTATATATCCTTTGTATGGAGGACCATATGTCCTTTGCATCGAGGACCATATATCCTGTGTATGGAGGTCCATATATCCTTTGCATCGAGGTCCATATATCCTTTGCATCGAGGTCCATATACTCTTTGTATGGAGGTCCATATATCCTTTGTATGGAGGACCATATATCCTTTGTATGGAGGTCCATATATCCTTTGTATGGAGGACCATATATCCTTTGTATGGAGGACCATATATCCTTTGTATGGAGATCCATATATATCCTTTGTATGGAGGTCTATATATCCTTTGTATGGAGGACCATATATCCTTTGTATGGAGGTCCATATATCCTTTGTATGGAGGTCCATATATCCTTTGTATGGAGGTCCATATATCCTTTGTATGGAGGTCTATATATCCTTTGTATGGAGATCCATATATATCCTTTGTATGGAGGTCTATATATCCTTTGTATGGAGATCCATATATATCCTTTGTATGGAGGTCTATATATCCTTTGTATGGAGGTCCATATATCCTTTGTATGGAGGACCATATATCCTTTGTATGGAGGTCCATATATCCTTTGTATGGAGGACCATATATCCTTTGTATGGAGATCCATATATATCCTTTGTATGGAGGTCTATATATCCTTTGTATGGAGGTCCATATGTCCTTTGTATGGAGGTCTATATATCCTTTGTATGGAGATCTATATATCCTTTGTATGGAGGTCCATATATCCTTTGTATGGAGATCCATATATCCTTTGTATGGAGGTCCATATATCCTTTGCATCGAGGTCCATATATCCTTTGCATGAAGGCCCACATATCCTTTGTATGGAGGTCCATATATCCTTTGTATGGAGATCCATATATATCCTTTGTATGGAGGTCCATATATCCTTTGCATCGAGGTCCATATATCCTTTGTATGGAGGACCATATATCCTTTGCATCGAGGTCCATATATCCTTTGTATGGAGGTCCATATATCCTTTGTATGGAGGACCTTAAATCCTTTGTATGGAGGTCCATATATCCTTTGCATGAAGGCCCACATATCCTTTGTATGGAGGACCATATATCCTTTGTATGGAGGTCCATATATCCTTTGCAGGCAATAAAAATGCTATAAGCCCATGTTTGTCATTACTATTAATTGTCACAGAAATTTAAACAACATCATTTTAAGCATAAATCAGATATTTATTGAATACAAAATTGATGTAGTAGCTATTTGGGACATTTATGGTGGAATTGAAAAGAGCTTGATACAAATATTCAAATGCAATTCATATTAAGATCAACATAATTATAATTAATTCACATTGACATTTTCATGATGAAATAATGAAATTTCCTGATAAGATATGAATTAACTATCTTCGTAAATTGACATCAACATTATATTATTCATGATGATATAGTGGCATATAAAAAATAGATGAACTTCATTTGTTACATATTATATGACATTTATTTATCTGACCTTTTTTGAAGTGCACATCTATAAACATCCAAATAATTTAAGGTAAAAAACGAAAGTAACGAAATATTATTTGTCAAATGTGAGAGTGACCCTCATGAAACATTTTTAATGAGATATGACATTAAAGATATGAGACTCACAATACTTAACAAGGTCACTGACTGGTTCAACAGCTTGGGATTTCCTGTTTTGGTTCCAGATCCTGCATTTTATTTTAACTCAATCAAGCTCTGTTTTGGTCAAGAAATGTTAGTCTGAAAACCTCCTGTGAAAAATATTATGAATTCCATCATTATGAATTCCATCATTATGATTTACATCATTATGATTTACATCATTATGATTTACATCATTATGATTTACATCATTATGAATTCCATCATTATGAATTCCATCATTATGAATTCCATCATTATGAATTCCATCATTATGAATTCCATCATTATGAATTCCATCATTATGAATTCCATCATTTTCAGTTTAATCATTTTGAGTTCCATCATTTTAAGAGCCGATTTCCCAAGATTGCCTAGTGCACTTAGTCCTCCATGACCTCACAAGAACATAATAATCTATTATATGCTTATTATCCTGAATCTAGGGTGCTTCATGTACTGACTTTGTTATCGAGATAGGTCAATAGTCTCTTATAGAGTGTAGATATTAAATATAGGGACTATGTGCATGAATACAATCCGATTTATGCAACCAACACAATGAGGTCTAAGGTCTTCACCACGTACAGATTGTGCCTCTGCCCCTTTCACGTGCAGAGCATCGTGTGGTCCTTACCAGTGCAATTATGCCCATTCCATCACATTTCAAACCGTGAGGTTGATTATGTATTGTTCAGGTTCAATACAATGTATCACATATTATCTTATCGAATCTGATATGACATGCAATAGGTTACCATTTTATTTTCAACTAACAAAACATATCAACATGTGGTGAACAACGTGATGTGACATTATCAAATATCATTTAAGTTTGGCTTCAAGGGAAGGTTCAGATATAATGACTTTGGGGGACAGGGAAACAGACCATTACAAAGCGGGAGGTCAAACCTTTACCAGGATCATCAATTTCCTACCTATTTTGATGATCTGTACTGAAGTCCGTCTGAAAAGGGAAAAGTTTACAAGTTTACCCGCAGAGTTTACAAGTTTACCCGCAGTGTGGGCAATAAAGTTCATCAGAATATAAAATTCCCAAAGAGTTTTGGTAATACAGATATGTTATTTTTTTGTAATTTTATCATTTTCACTAACATTTGACCTTTAACATTTACTAATTACTGACCTCAGCACTAATTACTGACCTCAACACTAATTACTGACCTCAACACCAATTACTCACCTCAACACTAATTACTGACTTCAGCACTGATTACTGACCTCAGCACAGATTACTCACCTCAACACTAATTACTGACCTAAGCACAGATTACTTACCTCAACACTAATTACTGACTTCAGCACAGATTACTCACCTCAACACCAATTACTGACCTCAACACTGATTACTGGCCTCAGCACTGACTACAGACATTGTACTGACCACACACAGTCCCCATTGCTGTCCCTGTAGTTCCTGAATGAGAATGATGCATTGAAATTGGGGACATCTTATGTTGTCAGATAGAGGCCTGTCACTATGACTTAATGCCCCACTCTTAAAAAATGTAACAAGATTCTCTCATTTCTAATTATCAAGCACCTGAGAACACAAACCCCTTTCTTTAATAAGTAGTTGGTTTTGAATGAGAGCTAATTCAAAACAAACAAGCAAGCATAACATCAATATATGATAGGATTTGATAGGAAATAATTTATTTATTTATATTTCCTGCCAAGCAGTGGAGATTGAGTAGATTATCAATATATGATAGGATTTGGCAGGAAATAATTGGATCAGATAGAATCTTGTTTGGCCGTATGTAGAGTTCAGTCCCATAGGTCGGATAGGTCAAGGTCAGATTGTGTTTATCTTTCATTCGCATGTATAATGAATCATATCAGAAAAAACTGTTATCCCAACGTAGCAAAGCCAAGTACAAGCTCATAATGTTGATCCAGTTACAGGCAGCACATATACTTTGGAAGAGACAGGTATTTTTGCTCTGCTCTGTTAACCTATATACTCTACGCCATCTAACTTTGAGAGGTGACAAACCGGGATTAAATGTTAAACCTTTCTATTCTAATGTAATCTATTCAAATCTAATCTATTCTAACATATTCTAATATCTTCCAAATTTATCTATTCTATTCTGTTCTATTCCAATCTATTATATTCTAATCTAACTTCTTTTAATATATTGTAGTCTAATATAATGTAATCTGATATAATGTATTCTAATATATTCTCGTCCATTTTAATCCAATCTGATTTAATCTAAAGTAATATTTTCCCATCTATTTTGATCCATTCTATTCCAGTCTAATTTATTCTGAATTATTTCGATCTTATCTAATGCCAATGGTTAATCTTCTTGAAAGGCTTTATCAAATCCCAGGGGAGCACTTCAATAATAAGATTATTCATGTTAAAGGGATTAAGCACCGATTTTGAAAAAAATGTTTAAAATTCACTTATTGGTAATAAATGTACTTGTCTTTCATGTCTATAAACTTTTTTAATAATGCATACCCATCATTGTCTGTAAAACCTATTTGAACAAGACCTTAATATATAGGCCCCTAATGAAAGCACACTCCTTTCTTGGCGTCATTTTTATGTGGAGTGTCATCATAGAGGCACTGAAAGGTAAAATGACGCCATAAGAGTATGGCAATATGCTTATGACGTCATAAAATGTATTGTCCTTTGAATAGTATCAAAATGAAGTCAAACAGTGCTACCCTACTTTGAGCCTCAATTGAGGTCAAATAAAGTTCACGCTACCCGTGTTTACCCGTCACGTGCAGCTTATGGCTCAGATAGACCTCTGCTGGGAGTGCAACTGCTATGTCTCATAGCAACATATCATATTACTCTATTATAATTTCAATCTGTCATTATGTTCATATGTGGCTAAGCTTTCAAAAACACCAAATTGTAGAATTGATGCTTAATACCTTTAACACCTAAAGGCTGTGTGGAAGGCAACACAATATTGCGTTGATGTCTATGAATGCAATATTAGTAATGAATGGCGAGGTGAACTTTGACTGAACCTCGTGGCATTGTGCATGTAACTGTGTAGAGTGTGATTATCTTGGAAGGAGTGTGCTCATGCATGATGAAGGTAATCTGTGGTCTTATATCAAAAACACAACAAGAATTGTTCATATATATGGTTTGATAGTCAATGCCATCACATACCTGATCTGAGAGCTTCACAGGATCTGATACACGTCCTTAAAGAAGGACAAAAATGTAATCTATGTGTTGTGACAAATATAGTGCTGAATGCACTGGAGACAGCCATTTAACATGTATGTATATATGTATATATAATGTTTGAGACAAATGGACTTCCTGGATGCATCAAGACAAGTGATAAACAAAACGGTGTAGCCCAGCAAACTGGAAGTAGTGTATGAATGTAATCTGCTTGTGTGTCACCCCCTCTGTATTTCTGTTTCTCTCCTATACTGTCAGTATATATGGCCGGCCTTCTGCACAAGATAAGCAGGTAGAGTCCAGGTCTAGGCCAAGTCGTCAATCAGCTGGCTGACACATGTATAGGGCAATACCACAATGTGCAAGGTGGCCATTAGGATCACGGAGCGTAAAAACGGCATCAAATACAAACCAACCGGAAACGAGATCATTTATGACACACTGAAGAACACCTAGGCTGTGACTGAAACATGGACACATCCATGTACTAAACAGAGGTGTGAACCTCTTCCGCTACTTTTGACTTTGACACGGAAAAAGGTACGGTAGTTGTTTACATTTTTGTCTCGACTGTAAAGCTGTATATAATATATATATATATATACTTAAAGCTCATGGTATCGACATAAATCAATATATTGGGCTTTGACCCATGTAAAATATGAATGCACTATTGTTCTTTTTCAAAGCTCCGTTATTGTATATTCTGACAGTGTAAAGTGATATATCTAACTTAGCTAATAACAAATATTCACTCTTCAAATCTAGGGTCAGAATGTTTAAGCCAGGCTTTTGTTAAGCAGGTTATTACGCAAACTTATTGAACAGTTCACTTATTTATATAGAATATACGATGCAAGTATGTCAAGCAAAATAAATGGTGGCCTCTTTTGAACTTCTTGACGCTATCAATAAACATTATAAATTACCAGCTGTTAAGTTGAGAAGACCTTGATATCTATCTGAGTATGTGTCTATGTATATCCTCATACTTAAACACTCTAGATGTGCATGTGTGTTTTTTTCTTTTAAATTTATCGAATACAAGTAATATCCCAGAAATTAAGCACTTATAGATTCTTATGTGAAGCGCAGAAAAGTAAAAATATAAAATAATGAGTCATATAAAGTACTAAACTTGCATTTAAAAAAACATTAAATATTTAATGAGCAAAACTTTGTTCATGCAGTATAGAAAGTTGATTTCCTTAAAATTTAGGTTGTCTCTTCCCCCGACCGGTGTCTCACTGCTGGTTGGCAGATGATTGACTGTTACCTATGTTTTATTATTATTGTTTTATTATTATACATATCTTATGAACCATTTTCATGTTGTGAGGGTCCATACAAGGTTACACAGAGACATTTAACACGTTTAAATATCTCTGGGTTACGTGAGGAGGGAGTCTGAAACTCAGTCAACATCAGCGAGAATGAGAGACATAGCGCATGTAACGGGTTTATAGCAGTGGGAGGAGCGGACGTCCAGAAACCACCCTGCAGAGCACTTTCAGTGACTTTTAATATTGGCAGTGTTCGACTTCCATCCACCAAATCAACCACATAGAATGCCATTTTTTCAAAAATTATCAAAATGTTATAACCCAATTGACTCTACATGCAATATATTTTTTATTTTATTTTTTTTAATCATTTCTTTTCATGACTAATTTTCTCATATTTTTCAGGGAATATTTCTTCTTTTTTAGGTATTATTATGATAAGAGCAACTTATTGCTGATTATTTTCTGAAATTAGATTAATATTTAATTTATCTAATATCTCAAAAATAAATGTGAGGTCAAATCAAAGTCCGTCAATTTGACACTTTTGTAACCCTACCGATTTAAGCTATTTTTAATCATTTTAGCTTTAAGCTATTTTTAATCATTTTAGCTTCATAATAAATCTTGAAATTGACGGACTTTTTTTTCAATTTCTTTTTAGTATTAATGTGTTTTTCTGTGCAGTATTCTATATATTTTCATAAACTAACCTCCAATAAGCTGGCATTTCTATATTATTTTAAAAAAACTTATTATAGTATTTTCCTCTGTTTTCCCGTATAGATTGATCACAAAACTATAAATTGCTCTCAAATTGTTAATTATGAACAGATTTTGATGAATAAGGAATCTACGAGCTCGTATTTGAAAGATGTAGATTATAGAATAATAAAACATGTAGATAATTTCGTGGAAATAGGCTTTCTATTTTCAAGGTCATTGAAAGGTCACTTCAAGGTCACTGGAAATATTTGATCAAAATATCCTAAGAAGGTTGAAATTTGATTACATATCATTTGTAGATGTATTCTGAGTAGTAAAAAAGTTATATCCCTATGTCTGCCATTTCTAGTGATGGAAAATGATTTTGTCTGTCGATATTTGTGCAATAATTAATATTTTTCATGCTTTATGTACTGTGCTATCTCGATATTTCATAATTGCTTTATTGTAAAAAGACCAAAGTAATGAATGGGTAGTTATATGGGCCACACTCAATTTGGTTAAAAACAGAACAGCTTGAAGATTATCAACTGCAAAATCACAAAATGTGCGAAAAGGAATTTCGTCTTTTACATTTTCTTTTTTACGTAATTGATTTTTGATTTGATTTGATTTGATATGTTGGCCGCTCCACTTTTGTCTCGTGGGCACTCAGAGCCTACGCAGCGTGGCAACCCAGCTGTCTGTTCGTCTGTGTTTTATGTAACCGGTCCATGATATAATAAGGGCAATTGGTTTACATAACAAATCCAAAAAGAAGGTAGCTCACAAGTTACTAAGAGTCTACCACGTTATAGAATACAAAGAAAAGGGAATCACACAGTTCATTACTTGCTTTAGCCCATGAAAAGCAGATTTTATTTAAAACATTACTAATTATTCATTTTGTAAGCATCAATTTCAAAGGTGTTTATCCTTTATCTATTTATATACAACATGACATGTGATAAGTTCCTAGTTATGAAATATCTGATGTCCTTATAGTACAGTTGATAATATGTATTATTATCAACGCACTTATCCTTGGTGTTATCTTCATTCAAAAATAACATGAACCTTATCATGTGAGGTCTTCTTATGGCGATGATACAATCTATATGAACTATTGCCTTTTTATGTGGAACAATATGGAATCTAACTGATATGAAGGAAGGTGGTCTCAAATGAAAGGACTTGGAACAACAGGGGGTACAACATTTGTAAATTTCCTTGAGAATGATGTTATTTACAGGGTGATCCACCACTCAATCACCGTTTTCAATTATTTTCAATTACTACCTCTGAAGTTATTGCCCTGTTTTTTAACCAGTTGTCTGGCACATATACTGACCAATCTGTACAACTTCCAGTACAAAA
Source organism: Amphiduros pacificus (assembly GCA_949316495.1). Classification (NCBI taxonomy): domain Eukaryota; kingdom Metazoa; phylum Annelida; class Polychaeta; order Phyllodocida; family Hesionidae; genus Amphiduros; species Amphiduros pacificus. The sequence continues at coordinate 17,666,851 of OX439008.1, read as the reverse complement.
CAAATATATTTATATTCTTTCACCATGCAGGGACTGATATGATAGATAAGTCCTGCTATGGAGTGTATGGCGCAGGTGGTTGGAGTGCAAACTTGTTAGTATCAGTTCCTGTGGTGATCCAAAGGTCATGGGTTCAATTTTCAGGCTTGTCGGCGTTAAATTATGATACAATGTCTCACATGAACATAGGCCTTGTCCTTGTAAATATGTGACTGGGTGGATTGTCAATTCAATGAGGCAACACTATATATACTCACCTGATCTACTACAAGTAGGTCTCGTCCTGAAATAACGTTAAAAATGATGTAAACCCTTCACACAAATATAACAAGAATCAACCCAAGAACAATATCAACTAGAACTGATATGAGGGAGGATGGAAATAAAAAAAAGTGTTAATTTTTTTTCCGACTAACCATTAACTCCAATCAAGAAACCTAAGATTTCACAGAACACTTTTTTTTCTCCAACAGAAAGGTATAGCAGAATGGGGAATGAGAGTGATTTGAAGGAGGATGAGCATAAATACAGGGAGACATTGCTGTCATGTGACACGGCCTTATCCAAGGAAAAACCTTCATTGCCTAAGCATCTCAAGATATTGTACACTGTTACAGTCTATGCATCATTTATGGGTTTTGTAAGTATAGATAATGACTATTATCTATAATTTCTAATCTGTGTCTGTATCTGAAGTATATATGTCCCTGTCTCAAATCTTTGTACTTTTATTTTTTACCCAATAAAAAAGATATTAGTAAAACTTTATTATAACTTTTATTTAAATTTTTATTTATACTTTTATTTTAACCAATTTATATTGTGGAATTTATATTGTGGAATTTATATTGACATTCTTTGGAAAGGTGTTAATCATGATTTTAAAATGATTTTCTACTTATTACATATATAAACAATCTATCACTAATTACATAAATGATCCATTATCTGGAAAACATAAATTACTGAATTGCTCAAATCATATATAACTTGGTACATTCCACTTTATGGATGATTGCAATGACTTACTAATTGTGACTGGCCCCACTAGCACAGTTAGTAGTGCCAAGGATCTGCAATTGGTTATTAAACTGGAGGATGGGATTTTGTGGGTTTGAGTCTCACTGCCGGCAGTGTTACTTTCACCAGACTGCTTTCACCCTGATTAAAAGCTTCTAAAGTTGACCTGAAGGAGTTGAGTTGTAAAGCACCATTTTATAATTTCTAATAAATTTCGAATATAATTTTTTAATTTCTTTATAATTAATATTGTTAAACCTATATTTCCTTTATACACTTTATACAAAATCAGGAAAACACAAGGAGTTCTATATTGTCTCAAGTATTCGCCAATTATCATGTAATATCTCTATTTATGTCTCTATTTATATTGATTTTAGAGTTTATGTCGAAGCATGTATGGTCCCAATCTCGTGGAGTTACGTTTGATTACCGGGTCCAGTCTGGACGAGATATCGACCGTGTTCACGTGGTTAGGTGCAGGAGGCATCATGGGAAGTCTCATATATGGCTTTTTGTTTGACCACTTTCAACCGCTGATCCTATTTGTGGTGTCTTTACTGGGTCTGGGAATCATAACTATATTTATCCCATGGTGCACCTGGCTTCCGGTGATGATGACATTGTGTGGTCTGCAGTCATTCATATTCATGGGTATTTCTGTGGGTAAGATCATAATGTAATATACATACATAATATATATATATATATATATATATATATATATATATATATATATATATATATCTCAACAAATCGGTCATACATGAGTAATCTTTGAATAACTTTTGTTGGTAGTCATCACATAATTAAAATTAAATTCTCCATCCATGCTGTATTGTAATCAATAAAAGGACAATATTTTGAGATATATTTTGGACCACATCTAAACTTATGTATACAATGTATTATCACCTGTTCTATGTACCTCTATATGTGTCTTACTGCACAAAGCATGTTTATTATCCTCTCAAAGACACTGAATAAAAAGAGTTATGCATTAGCCATCCTGCTTTTCCATGCTTTCATTCTTGTCTGGAATCTTGTATTAAGAAATCCTATCTTATCAAATTAGAACTCAAAGTTCAGAACGCAATTTATCTGACCCTAAATTTACATAGGTTGCCAATGGTGTTTTTTATACAATAAGTATTAGACCTCTATTAAGAGAAAAGCATAAGGGTCACCCTAAGTGCTTTAAACACTTGGTGAGACATAATTCAATGCTTTACGGTGACATAGAGTAATGGTGCGATCACGTTCACGTAATGAGGTCACGTAGTGAGATCACGTTTTCATTCACCATTATATTGATGTGTGTCTGTTGTTTTCAGGTTGCAATGTGATGATATTTCGCCTGTGGAAGGAGAAGGCCAGTCCTGTGTTACTGGGAATGCATGTCCTCTATACAGTGGGGGGATTCCTGGCTCCAATGTTGAGTCGACCATTCATGGTGGACACACTGCCTCATCAGAATCGCACAGTTGACATCTTCAACATCACTCATCACCACGTTCCCTTGGCAACCGCCAACGACACCTGGCGGAGTTCCTCAAAGGCACAAGGCTCAATAGGAGATGTTACAAACAACAGTTACTATGATAATGCCTCAGATCTATATAGATCTTCAGATTTGGTCAACAAGAGACAGACGTCGAGCATTTACTATGCTTACTTAATTGTTGGAATCTACCTTGTGATTATCACTGTGTTTAATATCATCATGTTCACCCAGGTCACCAAATACAAAAGATGTTCTCAACCTGCCCAAACACAGAAAACTTTGTTTCCTCAATTGCAAAGAAAGAACAGTTACAAGAAATATATCTCTTGGGGATTGTTCATTCTCTTCAACATTTGTTTTGGTGGATTAGAAACCATTTATTCTGGTTTTCTATTTACATTTGCATCAAATCATGTTTACATGGGAAACTCTGCTAGTTCTCTCCTGGTTGCTATGTTATTTGTTTCATATAGCATTGGGCGGTTTGCTGCTATCTTCACCACTCACTGTATTCCTACTCACTTCATCTTATTGTTTGACTTGACATGCGGAATACTATCCGGAACTACTTTATCATACTTCACTGACAGCAGTATTCCTGCGCTGTGGGGATGCACAATAGTTCAGGGCATTGGTTCCTCTACGATTTGGGTGACAGCGTTGCTATGGGCAAAGGACTTTCTCACCATAACTGGAAGGTTCACCTCCACATATGTGATAGCCTACACAGTTGGCATGATGACATGGCCTGCACTCACCGGCTTCTTGCTGGAGACAGGCGGCTCACAGTGGTTCCCGTATATGTCATGTTTGCTCTCTCTGGGCTGCATGCTTTGGTTTGTCTGTCTTTGGGTGATTCAGTGTATCTGCCCAAATGCAGAGGACAAGGAGAGTGGTAATAAAGAACAGGAACTCATCGCCAGTCTGCAAAGTCTCCATGCAATTTGATCAATTTCACATATTTATTACAGGGTTTATTTTTTTACTATACATGTATGTCCTATTTGGTCTGAAACATGGAATTTGAACAGAATTCACAATTTTGAAGAAAAAAACGTAATTTAATTCATTCAATGTCACAAAATGTACATCAAATCAGTTTTATCTCATAAGGTACGTGACTTAAAATAGAGATACCTTTAAATATACATGAGATAACAAAGCAACCAACCAGTTGCTTGTTAAAATGGTGGCAGTAAGATATTATGAGATCTCAAAGTATTTGCCCACATTCTTTCACAGAATATGTCAAAATGTGTATTAAGAGTGTAAAATTTACTCATTCAGCAAACGCATCTCACAAAAAACGCATCTTACAAAATGCTTTCTAAAATTGTATTTATTTATTCAATAATGCCTTTACAATGTACACAGCTGACCTGCTTAACCAATATAATTTTATCACATGAGTATGCTTTATCAGCGTCTATTTTTAGCACTTATTATTCAAAAGTAGGTCATAAGGTATGTGCATTTACACAGCCTTTCATCCATAATCAGCAACTTGATCACATAAACTACATCAGTCACTGGCTAATTTTAGCACATAAGTAGAACAACAATTGATCAGTCATTTTTGCAGCTTACATTTTATCTGTAACTAAAACAGGTTTTGAGAAATGGCAAAAATATATCTATAACCTTGAAAACAAATTTAAAGGTCATGTTGGAGAATATCAGTTGTGACCCTTTATGATGTGAATGTAATTTATGAATCAGATAATAAAACAGGTCGAAGTTGTGACCTTGAATACCAGGCCAAGGTCATATTTGAAGTCATCCTATTTTAGGCCTACATGGGATGTATGTAAATATTGGAATCTTTATCTGAAATAAGTGATAAAATACAGCAAAATGGTGAAGTGTTGGTGTTTAATTTATGGCATTGGTCAAGGGCTTATTGATGAAAATAATAATCAAGGTCAAGGGCTTATTGATGAAAATAATAATCACAGTTCATAACAATAAAAACCACGTTGGTTTGAAAAAGAATACAGTGCATTCCGTTGTGTCATCTAGTTGGACAAATAAAGCCAAAGAAAGTATCACATGGCATGGAAAAACTTATTATATTTATATTGACAGTATGTATTAGAAATGTATATTTTGAGAAATAAAAATCAGTTGGAATTACTGAGAATCAAGGTTATTTAAATGGCGATAAAAGAATATTAATTTATCATTATAAAATGTAGTTGGGAATAAAGTTTATATTTGATAGGCTTGAGAAACTAAACTTGAAAAGTCGTAGTATATGAGACTGTACTAGCTTAATCCCATTTTACGCCACAAAGCGCAGCGCTATAAACGCATATAACCCTAAGACCAAATAAAAGATCGTTAATTTAGGGTCAGGTAAAGATTTCAAAGGTCAATTTAACTTAAATATTTAGATTACCTACCTTTTAATCCCCCTTTGAACGCACACATGTCTCCAGGATGACAATATATTATTTCATTGTTTGTCCCATATTTATCTCATACGTTATAGTCATAAAAACAGTTCAGATTGATTGAGAACAAAATTATACCTATCAATTCAATAGTGACAAAGGAATAAAACGGTTATGCAGCCAGTTTACATCACTTTTTACCTCATTTTCTGTAACCTGTGGGGCGCCAGTTTTCTGAAATATTTCTTGTTCGGTTCCCCTAAAGACCTGTTCACAAATAAGGTCCATCAGGGACGTGGCTTTTACACTGGCTCACGGTAGCTTATTAGCAAGGATTGTAATTATATTATTCAGAATTTAGTGAAGTCAGCCAATCAAGTGGTCAAGAAAGGGCAGCTGGGGTTGGCTCTCCCTTACAATTGCCTCCATAATGGAGAGTAATTCACCAAACAACAACTGAGGATGACAGTGTCTCCTCTGTATGTTTTCTGAATTTTTAATTGTATTGCCATGTATTGAATTGGAAAAATCTGCACCCTTTTTCATCTTTATATTCAATAGGCCCCCTGCCAATCTCTCTCCGACCAATGGTTAAATATAGTGGAGTTGTACAGATCTGGTTCCGGTAAAGTTGTATACAGTTCCGGTGTGTACTTTTCAATGGGGGAAAAAAACAACATGGAGATCGGCAATCGGCCTATGTGGTCTAATTTATAAGCTGTATATTTACCACCAACCCTATATTGAGAAATCTGATACAAAAAGATGTTTATATACTTTATTGTTTACACACAGAGTTTTTAATTTCTATTGTTTACAAACAGTGTTTAAACTTTATTATTCATATACATAGATTTTGAACTTTGTTGTACTGAAAAGATGTTAATGATAATATTTATACTGAAAAATCTTTGTGATTTTGAAGTCAATATTATATTTTTGTACATTTATGTGAACTATTCTGTGGTATATTATTATTTGTACTAAAATATTAACATTTACAGCTTGCTGTGTGTTATTTACAGATGGTTTCTCTGTGTCTCAAACATGAAACTGAAACATGTGGCTACTTTATAATATGGAATGGTTTATCATGTTTTTCTCACCTCCTTTTGAACTGCTCCAAGTTATTTTTCCATTTTGCTCTCTCTCCACCAATCAGAATCATGAATATTCAAGACCCGTAGTGGTGATACATCAGAAATAACATAATTGAAAAAAAGCTTCTATGATAATTGCAAATTGCGGAATTTTTGTCTTCATAGCTTATTGTTATCATAATGAATAGAGTGTGGTCCAAAAGATTAATTAGATTTCATTTTCAACCTCTCTTCTAGCCAATAATTATTTGTTTAGATTTTTTTTTTTCAAAAGACAATATCATTAAGATATTTATTCCAACATAAATTGTTTTTCAAATCTTATTTCCGAAGGATCAGATCATCTTTGGTGTTTGTATTTGCTTAAAATGTTTGTATCCTATCTACGGATTTTTTTCTTTTCCTTTATCAACTGAGGATTTCACTCAATATTCATTTTTTTCTAGTTTCACTGAATGGTCCTTAGCTGGGTAAAAATATCCCTGCAACAATATTTGTTGGTGATATTGAGGTCATTCTTTGTCAGTATTAATCTTGCTTTCAAAAAAGGGTAATTTGTATTGAACATCTGTTCCTATAATCATCATCATATATTGACCCTTAAAGACAAATAGGACAAAGTAACTTTACAAATCATATGAATTCGTCCTCAGAATAACAGATGTTCCTCATCCTTTATTCTCCGGTGACACATGCTTTTTCTCTTTTTTAATTGTGAGTATATAAACTCTGGCACATCATGCAAAAAGCGCTTGTCAAGATTTTCGCCAAATTTTGACGGTAAGTCGTTGCATTCTCATATATAGCTCTACCTTCATGATAATTCAGTTTCCTGATAAATTTCATCAAATATAATGTTAGGAATATGGAAAAAGAATATACATATATGTTGTTTTGTGTTATTTTTAAGGTCCAAGCAGTATACACTGGCAGGTAAAAATTATCTGGCAGCAATCTTCTGTCTTATGCAGTGAAATCTACAGTGAAGCATGTTGACCAATCTGCTGAGGGCCTGGGTGGCCCTCACTATCATCCCTGCCCTACTCATCACTGACGCCGCAGGTATGTTATACTCCCATCCCCCCCCCCCACCCCCAAATCACCTCTCACACTGCAGGTATGTTATACTCCCCCCTCACCTCTCACACTGCAGGTATGTTATACTCCCCCTCACCTCTCACACTGCAGGTATGTTATACTCCCCCCTATCATCTCCCACACTGCAGGTATGTTATACTCCCTCATCACCTCTCACACTGAAGGTATGTTATACTCGCTCCTCACCTCTCACACTGCAGGTATGTTATACTCCCCCCTATCACCTCTCACACCCCAGGTATGTTATACTCCCTCCTCACCTCTCACACCGCAGGTATGTTATACTCCCCCCTCACCTCTCACACCGCAGGTATGTTATACTCCCTCCTCACCTCTCTCACTGCAGGTATGTTATGCTCCCTCCTCACCTCTCACACTGCAGGTATGTTATACTCCCCCCTCACCTCTCACACTGCAGGTATGTTATACTCCCCCCTCACCTCTCACACTGCAGGTATGTTATACTCCCTCCACACCTCTCACACCGCAGGTATGTTATACTCCCTCCTCACCTCTCACACCGCAGGTATGTTATACTCCCCCTCACCTCTCACACCGCAGGTATGTTATACTCCCTCCTCACCTCTCTCACTGCAGGTATGTTATGCTCCCTCCTCACCTCTCACACTGCAGGTATGTTATACTCCCCCCTCACCTCTCACACTGCAGGTATGTTATACTCCCTCCACACCTCTCATACCGCAGGTATGTTATACTCCCCCCTCACCTCTCACACCGCAGGTATGTTATACTCCCTCCTCACATCTCACACTGCAGGTATGTTATACTCCTTCCTCACCTCTCACACTGCAGGTATGATATACTCCCTCCTCACCCTTCACACTGTAGATTTTTAAGCAAAGCATTCTGTATGATATAACATCATTAGCGATTGAGCAAGGACAGCTTATATGAAGATCTAGTTTGTTAAGCAATTCTACACTTATAATTCCTTTAAAATAAAATTGAAACTTCACTTAGAAAAAATAGATTCATCAATATATGGTTTTTTTTTCATTCAGGGGTATCAGGTAATGTATTTAAAAAGAAAGAACCGGAGATCTCAAATTGGTAAGTACAACTTATGGGCGTTTCTACCCTGGAAAAATAAACTGGTAAGTATCTCTCTCCTCTTCAGCATCTTTCCTTTTTATTGGCAAACCCTGTTATCAATGGTGCTGTATGACACATACACTTGGTATATATATATGTGGGTGGGATGGGGGGTAATAATCATGGCATCTTTAATTGGTTTCTTTGCAGCAAAGAATATGGAGTTCGTATCCCTCTTAACATGTATAAGATGTGATTGAATGTGCAATGTGGAAAATATTGAGTATGGACAAATCAAAAGAGAAACTAAAGAGATTCTTATGCAAATGGTAAGCCTACATAATATTGCAATTAAACTTTATGAGTTTAATTGATTTCACAATTATGTATAATTAGGTATATTTCTTTAAGTGAAATCAATCCGGTGGTGTCTCCAATGCAAAAAAACACACCACTAATATAGGCTTTATAGTATGAATTGCTTATATCTCATATATATTTTCGGCTTATTTTAGTGATTTTTAAAAAGTTTTTTTTTTTATTTTTTAAGGAAATAATGACAAGTATAGGGTTGCAGACGGATGTACAATTGCAATGTGAGATGCCATATATATATATATAAATGCAGGTGAAGGATGGAGGAACAAGGAATCACAAAGTAACAGACATGATAATACAACAGGCATATTCACTAGGATATCTATGCATTGTTCACATTTATTTGAGATGTTGTGTATATTGTGAATAAAGGAAATATTATTTTAAAGATTGTCAATTGTTCCCTAGTCATTTAATAAGGAATGAATATTCAATCATGATTTCAATCCTTGCCACTGAATATAAATACATCACAAGCTTTTGTAGCTCAAGAAACGTCTGAAAATATTTAAAAAAACATCACTCCAAGAAACGCTATTATAGAGCAATATATGGTATCTGCGCTCTATTTCTTGACGCTTAAAACATTAACTGGTCGAAAATATTTTATTTTGCGCCAGTGTTCAGTGTCGTGCAATTGTCCATTGCGCCGCGCTCTGTAGCGCAAAATGGGAGTAAGCAAAAAATAGGGTGATAATGAGAAATACTCATTTGTTCCTGGCTGCACTTTACTTGGTTTTTGGGTATGCTATATTTTATATGCACGGATTGAGCAACAAAGAAGGCACAATGATCATATATTATTTGTGTTCATGATAATAACATGGTAACAAATCAAATTTGTCACGCTGACTCAATTTGATAAGAAACAACCTCAAATGACCCTGTTGTTAATTTGACCTTTCTATCAGTATCATTAATAGTAAACAATCATTATGTTTATCATATTTAGTACATAACAAGAAATCTTTTTTCGGCCTTGGTGATTTTCTTGCAAATTTTTAATGTTTGGTGTCCAGGTTTACACTGTAAGAATTCAACATAGCTAGGTTTCATTTTACCAATTGATTGCCGATATTATCACCATTTGGCGTGGGTGGCACATTTACGCATCTAATAAATATCTGATGAGAATATTTTGCAAAGTGCAGATGCACTTTAAAGGCTTTAAAAATTAAAACCGCAGCTCTGTTGTCGTCGGCTCTAACTGCACTACCAATTTATACAATTTAGGAATGTAACTTTAGCTTGAATCATCCTTTGTAGTTCAAATAGACCTTTTTATTTTTTTAATCAAATGTTAAAATACATTTAAATAAATTGTGCGATTTTAATTTCATTGCAAACAAAGAATCTGACAAAATTTACTGTAAGTGTATAAATAGCATAATGTTCAACAGCAGGGAATTACTCCTTTATCAGAGGAATATTTCTTGTCATAAGGGTGTTCACATCAAAGGCAACTGGTAGCTTCCTACTGAGGCCCAATGACATCATTCGATTCATTATATTAACGAGTATTTGAAAATGGACGTAGGTCCATATAACTGTTATTATAAAATAAGTAATTTAAAGAGTACTGAACATTTATTTGCCATTCCTTGTTGTCATGTTAGATAAGTAATATTCAAGGCACTCCTAGCCTACCGGTATTTAACATTGCTTCACATTTGTCATTGTGAGGCTTATAGTGTCATATCCCACAGCATGCTTCATTGGAAACATGCCTCATTTAAAATTAGTCATTAGCTAAATAGAAATTAAAATAAAGTCAATAGCAGTTATAACCCAAAACATGATTAATTTTGAATGAGGTTTTCTGTTTCCAATTAAAGTCATTGGCTTAATTTAACCAGTGCTCTCCACAGTAAAAACAAGCAACTTTCAGCTTAAAAGCGGAACATTTGGTGAACCTGACGGTCGGCACCAATAATGTTCCCATTTTTGCAGGATCCATTAGGATATATTGCCTCCTTTATTTTGAGTCTGATACATATGTCTGGGGTACAAATGCTGTGCTTTGCTTTCGGTATAAAACGTGTGCATGTATGAAAAATAAACTTCCATGTGAAAGATCGAATTACATGTAGCAGATATCCAGTCAAACGATAAACATATGAAAGTCAAATCCTTTGGTATTAAGAAGACCTAAACCCTTTGCTTGAATGACTATTTTGGTGATTATCACACTTACAAGGCCAGAGATTTGTTAGTCAGTAGGGCTAATCATTTTGAAATGGGCTTGATTATATGTCACATAGACCCAAAGAATTTTTGGCTCAGAAAAATTTATATAAAGGAGTTTAAAATGAACTTGACATGGCCCATGTTGCTGGCTAAGGTCAACTAAATTAACAGTTGACTGACAGAATGACAGAAAATTTCTTCCAATCAAAGCTTTAAGTTCCAATCCAACAAATCCTTATTCTATCTTTTATCTTGTCCTTTCATGTCTCTGCCAATACCAAGATAAAATGCAAACACAAACACAAGAAATGTTTTTGATGGTTTTTTGTATTTTTTTTGTCAATTTTTGATTTACCAACTACTAAACTAGAGCACACGCTTGCAATGTTACAATAGTCTGCATTTTATACCAGTGCTGATTTGATGTATATATTATAGTAATCAATGAAAACAATACAATATCTACAGATACATTCAATTTGGCTGTTTACAAAGGCTTCAAAATGGATGGTACCATAATCAAGGTGAAACAAAGGGCTCATGTGAAAACTTAAAATAAAAGATAAAATCTGGGCATGACCTAATAGAGGTGTACTTTACAATTCAACTTCTGTAAACTTAAATACAGATATAAATTTACCACAAATATAGATCCAAAACTTTTATTTGGGTCTGTGGAAAAGAAAATATTTCAGATCTTTCTTTTTTTTAAACGGTACTTGGAACTTTTATTAACAAAACTTTGAAACTCAAATTTCTGCAAGATTTTTTGTTGTTCTCAATAATGTAGGAAGTACATTAAGTATAGCAAGAAGTTTTCTGGGGGCATTGAACTGAGGCTAGAAGCATTGCCCCCAGTTTCACCTTAAGATAATAGGTCTAAATTAAGTCCTGAAGGAATTGTCCTCGTTTATGTAGATATTAGCACCACCATGTACTAGTATGAATATGTACTGGACACCCAAAGCCTCTATAATAATGCTTAAAAATAAAGTACATCAAAATACTACAATATATACCAGGATTAGGCATCCAATTTTTTTATACTAAAATACGTTACCATCAATAGTTAATTTAAAACTGAATTTTTTTCTTTGTCTCTAACCATTTAAAACAGACTTTACATGTAATAGAAACTTGCATTAACACAAGGCTACAAAATTGAATCATTTTCCCACAATGGCATTCATCCAGGTGAACCATATATTTATGTTTAACCCATATATTTGATTTCCAGCTATTTTAAGTCATGTGCACAATTAATACCAGTAGAATATTTAATTTACACACCTGCATACCAGCAGCAACCAAATACATCCACAACAGTCTCCAGCTCCGATTCATTTCTAACATGTTGTCCTAGATTTCATTTATTAAAATAAAGATTTACTTGTATTTGGGGACAAAGGTATTAAAATAGTTTCATTTCTGAGAGCTGAAAAGTACTCTTGTACACTACAAATAAAATATGCATATAATAATAATTGAGAGCTGTGGTATGTACACTATAAGGTTATATCAGGGTGAAGGTCTTGAACACATTTGCAATGGTTAATATGAAGAGTGCAACACTCAAGACTTTGATTAATCAAGGATCTGCGGCATGTCCAGGGGATGGGGATATATATGCTATCAGTGGCATGTCCAGAGCAGAGAAGGGGGGTTATCCAGTGGTCAGGAGCCCAGTGTATTCGTGGCAACCACTGAAAGAGGACCAACCCAACTCCAAGAGGACCTCCTTAAACTCATCAGAACGTGAAACTTTACATACATCAGCCACCAATCTATGGCAACTGCTGGAGAGCGATTTGGTCCTGATCCCTGCACTGGCATTTTCTTTTGGCAGTCATATCTGCACGACATGATCTCTGGATAATTTAGCTCATCTATTTTCTTGGAAACTTGGAAAACTTTCATTTTTTTCTCTCCTCCAAACACAGGACTAGACAAGGTCACATTGTTGAACTATTGAGCAAATCAAAAATTAAAATTTTTAAAAATTAATTTTGTACACCAGATCCACTGGAAAATGCCATCTCCGCAAAAAAAAATTAACAGGTGAAATTTATGCTATTTCTAACGCAACCATAGGGTCACAAGAATTGCTCCAAATGAGACATTGAGATCACATGGTTTAACAGCAGCCAATCAACAGCCATGAAAGTAGGTCATCATGACCCAATTGAGGAATATCTGTTTAAAATACATACAAGTTATCATTCTGTCTTTAATACAGACATCAATGCATAGTTTCACAATTTTCATTAAATTGGCAATGAAATATCTCTGGATTTATTTACATTCATTCACAATTCAATCATTCAACATGTTGACATTATCAGAACAAACCACAAATTGCACCAAATTGATGAACTGCCACCCATGGAAGATAATTATGAATAAGGTTCTAGTTTTTTTTTATCATTTTTGTGCAAGTCTTTTTTTTTTTAATGATACAGTCACACGAATGCAAATGTAATGTGATATATACAATAACATGATTAACATATTTATATCCCTTTTACATTAAAGGGCATTAATACAGTAATGTCTTTATCAATAACCTGATTTGACAGGTTTATAATGTATCAAGATATGCAGTAATATTTTTTCATCGAGTCCTTTATCTCGTATTATTCTCAGCTCCTCCACGTTCAGTAGATAAGAGAATGCTCTGACATCTCTCCCTGTGCTGAAAGTCCTCAAGTCTTTGCCACAGAACATGGCCACGAAACTTGGTGCACAACTTGCGTAGGGTCACACTTGATACACACCTTTGACAAAATACATCTTGTGTACCACAGTTACAAGAGACAAACCTACTACTGAGTGTTTACAACCCTTTGTATTTTATAAAAAAATCTCACCACTTCACCGAACAGGATCGCAAGATGTTTGCTCAAAACGAAACAAAATAAGGCACGTTGCATGCGGCCTTACAATGGTTGAGAAATAAGGAAGTCCTACAGAGTAAGGCCCAGATATGGTCTATCAGAGAGGGTGCGCAATCAACCAAAAGCAAATTTCAGCAACAACATGGATGCTCGTAGAAAAATGTACCGGTATGTTTCACTGTAAACGATGGTTATTCAATTATCAAGTACACGTTATCATTGCAGTCCTATCAATTCTGTCTCAGAAATAACTCGTCAACTTTGGCACATGCTGAACTAAAATATTTCTTTGTCTTTTCAGCAGAGTTTGCTTCTGAAGTGTGTTAAGCCACATTTTGATATTTGAAATTTGTAACATTTTAGGCATCAGCAAATGCTACAGATAGATACAGATACCTGATACAGATACCTCATCATCTCTGAAAATATTGATAATGACTTTCAAGATGACATTCGAATATTCTTTTCAGTTTTCCTAACATTTTCCATTGTGTAATTTTTTTTCTTGCAAATCAATTATGTTAAATTGAACATGGTGCTTAACACTACCTACTTCAAGTTCAAGTGAAAGTTGCCCCAAACGCAATACATGGAGTGAGAAACTGTGCAAAACCTCCACTGATACCAGCATTTACCTGCTACTACCAGTACCCAAATAAGGCTAAATATACTAATAGATAAACTAAGCTGAATTATACTGCCGAGTATTACTGAAGCGTTTCGCTAAATCTACATGTTTTTTATTATATTTATTGCTCTCTCTTTTTTTAAATCTATGTACATATTTATGCTTGATTCAGTGCTTTTGTAAATGCTGATATCAGTCGATTTTCACAATGACATAGTAGATTGTTTAGCATCAATTCAAAACGAGGTCTTTGTGAAAGACAATGTAATTTGTCACGTGAAAGTAATACGGTAGAATATTCTATCATCTTCTTCATATTACACAGTAATATTGAATTTACTTTTATATTTCTGGTGCACATTAAATTGTTTTGATTTAGTCCAGAGTACAAATTTTAGTGACTAAACCATAGCAGATAAATTATGGGAACCTTTTCACAAATTTTTTAAAACCCTCCCAATTATATATTACAAATCAAACCAATTAAACTATTTACAGCTTATTAAAATAGTAAATTCTCAGTAACAACAAATTATACAGATTATACTTCCCCCTTCAGCCATATTGGAATTTCATACAAGAAACATAACCATAACATGCTACCAATAAGTGTATCGGTATTCATTACCGGAGTTTGGAATTACTTCTCCTTGTGGATGTTATTCTATTAAATTGGTATGGCATCAAATCTAACTATAACTCAAAAGTACACCAGATGGGGTAGGGAAGTTTGGCACAACCTGTTTTTAATTATGTGTGCACTCTGGTTGTCCTGTCAGGTTTTTCTGCACCAACATATTCGTACACGGTAGTAGTCATTTGGATATAATGCTTATGCTTTGAGCTGGCTTCAGTTGAGGTCCAATATTGTAGATTTTGACCACAAGCAAATATGGTATTCTAAAACGAAGCACATGTAAATCACAGCATTTTTGAATGGATGAATAAGTCACAGCTCCACGGTCTCCATTAAACAACTTCTAAAGAACCTTCTACATATTCACTTAAGCATGTCCAATTTTGGAATAGTCTATAATTCAACCCACTGAGGGAAAATGACTTGACTAGTTGAATATTTACTCCTTTTTCTCTGAGACAGGGGTAGCACTTGAATCTTTCTTGGAATTTGATGAGTCCTTATGTGACAGTGTTCCCTCCTTCGTTGCTGACTTTGAGGCCACCTCATTCGAGGCGGGTTTCTTTTTCTCAGTTACTGATTGGCTGCTGCCTTTCTGTGAGCTTTCTCCACCAGAGGGCACTGATGGCTTGGCTTTATTTTTACTTTTATCCTGTTGTGACTCACTGGATTTTCTTGGCCTTGCATCTCCCTTTTTGTCAGGAGACTGGCCTGATTTTCGAGCTCCTTCTGATTCGCTAGTCCTTTGTTTCTGGCCTGACCGACCCTGACCGGCACCCTTCTGAGGTGATCGGTCCTTCTTAGATTTATCGGATTCGCTTGGTTTCCTTTGCCTCTGACCCTCCTTCTTGGGCTTTTCAGACTGACTGTTCTGCCGTGATCTCCTACCACTTTCTGATTGGCTGTTCTGTCTTGATCTCTTTCCAGACTCCGAATAGCTGCTCTGTCTGAAACGTCCAGACTCTCTGCGGGGTCTTTTGCCTTCAGAGACTCCTCCAACCGCACCTTCTTCTTCGTCTTCCAGACCCTCCATCTACAACAATCCATTCATCATGCTCTCTTTCCATCATCAATAATAATATGATAAATTAAATTTCCTATTATATAATTTCATATTTCAATTTCCTGAAAATATTTGTCAAATTCATTGTGATGTTCCATTACATAAAAACAGAGATTAAATCTTAAAATGTGAAGTATATGATGTTCCAGCTTACTTAATAGTAAAGATGATGCTAAAACTTAATTTTGTGATGATATATGAATTCATGCATCAGGTACAAATCGCATCAACACAGTCAGCATTACGTCCCATGTACAAAACACATCACCTGCATGAGTCAGTTAGCCTTACAGTACAAAATAGTATTTAGATCAGATACTTAACCAGCCTTAAAGCTCTTATCAAGTTACCAACGTCGACCATGACAGCTTTGATAATAATTCTTTTCCTACCTCTATTCTGAAGTCCTCCAGCCGCTTGTACTTTGAAAGCCACTCCTTCAACTTGGGGTCAATATCGACGTTTTTCCGCGAATATTTCAGGAATGCCCAGAACTTCTCCAGGCCATATAACTGACCTGAAAGGTCAAAAACACATTTGGTTGAGAATTGCGGGATCAAACGTTGCACCATTCTCTGGTAGCTACACAGTGTGGATGGGTTCCATGCATCAGTTCAGATTTTGGCATCAACATGATCAGATGATTACGTCCATGTTAGTCATCACACGCATGAAATGTTAACATTATCACTGGGGCTGGTGTCTCTATCTAACCTAACTATATCAAAGGAACATGCACATTTATAAATTACTAAAACCAACTCTCATAGTTAAAAAAAAATATTCACGCTTTGTACAGAAAATTATATCCCAGATATTGTATGATTTCAAGATAATGCATACATTTGTATAACATTTATATAACACTTCTTGAAATCAGAAGATAATTTGAATTTAGTACATGCTTTGAAAAATCTTCACACGACATGAGTATGTTAAAATTCTTTTTACTCATTCAAAAATACAAAAAACCTTCCAATTATTCACTGCTGTATCTGATATTTCTCTAAAATGGATTTTAAAGTAATACTTTGGAGATAAATGTACATACCACTCTCATAGTCCCGTATTGTTTCGTCTTGGAAGTCTTTGAAAATGTCTGGTCTGAACCGCTTCTCCAAGCCATAGCTGAAGAATCTGAACAGACACTCCACACCATATCTGAAACAAATTCCTCATCATTATTACTTTATATTTATACCCAGAAAAATGTATCGAGTGAAATATAACTCTTCAAAAATCTACTTATAGATCTACTTATTAAATCTACTTAAAATATACCATCATGTGACCTCTGTTGGGGTCTGTCAGGGTGTTAGGCCTGCACCATTGGATAAATATTAATGGACAAACAGGGCTCTGTAAGCCAACCTTTCCTGTTATGATAAATTGAATGTCGAAGTTGTTCTCAGGTTTTAAGTTCATGCATCAGGTACAAATCGCATCAACAAAGTCAGCATTACGTCCCATGTACAAAACACATCATCTGCACGAATCAACCCTTCATCTCACTTATACACTCTGATTTCTCAATTATTCAGATATACAGTTCATATTTATTGACTGGTTACCATTATTTGTGATGAAATTGGCTAACAAGGATGCAGAATGAACATGTTCACACAATTTCATTTCAATATCTCATTTAAATATCCATAATTTTTATATATTATCAGATTATATTTACAGCACATAGTATTATTTCTTCAAAATTCTAACACATTAAAAGATTAATGTTGAATTTGACTATTCACAATATATCAGGCTTTTTAATCATTTAAGATATATCATGCCTTTTGAAGAACTTCTATTTCTGTTGAAGTGCGTGTTCAAATGAGAAGTGGGTGTATTTATGACCCTTTCAGCAACAAAGGCAACAACAGATCAACTACCAAGCTCCCTTAACCTGTCTGAATGAAAGACAGCATGTTTGCACAAACATTTTGTAACTGTTGGGATGATGTTTTTACTTCTTTCGCTGGTAATATTAGGCTGGTAGAAGCAAATATAGGGGGCAGCACACACAGCTTTCATGGAGCATCAGATTAGATTAGCATCAACAGGATCAGCTGATTACGTCCATCTATAGTCATCACATGCAGGCAGTACTAACAGAACTCAAACAATGTGTGGCAGAAAGGTCCTCATTTATCTTAAGAACGAAGGGCAAGTGATTGTAAATTCACCATGAAAATAACAGTAAATTGAACTGAACAAATCAAAATAATGATAAATGTCTGCAGGATTCCTCTTGGCTAATACAGCAAATATATTCTGATCAGATTTTAAATATAATATCAATGTATTGAAATTAAAAAATAAAACGTATATGACAAGTCATCTAAGATTTCAATTCAAGGGCATATCACACACAGACTATATGCATATAAAATGTGGGTTAATAACTTGGGGTGTTATATCATGCATCAGATTAGATTAGCATCAACAGGATCAGCTGATTACGTCCATCTATAGTCATCACATGCAGGCTACTAACAGAACTCAAACAATGTGTGGCAGAAAGGTCCTCATTTATCTTAAGAACGAAGGGCAAGTGATTGTAAATTCACCATGAAAATAACAGTAAATTGAACTGAACAAATCAAAATAATGATAACTGTCTGCAGGATTCCTCTTGGCTAATACAGCAAATATATTCTGATCAGATTTTAAATATAATATCAATGTATTGAAATTAAAAAATAAAACGTATATGACAAGTCATCTAAGATTTCAATTCAAGGGCATATCACACACAGACTATATGCATATAAAATGTGGGTTAATAACTTGGGGTGTTATATCATGCATCAGATTAGATTAGCATCAACAGGATCAGCTGATTACGTCCATCTATAGTCATCACATGCATAAACTACTCAGTAAACATCAGCACCAGTCTTTTCTCAAAATGGCACAAATAAAGCTAAAAAATAATGAAATTGAAAAAGTACATTTTAGGTTTTAATAAATCCTATTTTTACTCAATCCCGACTTTATCTTTCCTGCTCCAAATATTTCATTTGCATGTATCAGTTTTTACTAGAGTGTCTCTCAAGCTACAAGGAAAGAACACATTTTGGTTAAGAAATTATTGGCCACTCTAATAAATGTTTTACAATTGTGAGATGTCTTCCCAATCTTTCTCATTCATATATAAGCAAGACAAAAATAAGCAAGAAGCTAAGATCTTGGATTTGAGAAGATTTGGATTCTGTGAATTACACTTGCTTAACACCAAGGGCTAAGAATTTGGGTGGCGCTAATTGATCAGAACCAACTGACTCACAGGGCTTTGTGATACTTATGATAAACATTATTGCTTAACACTTGTCCCATAGAAAAGCATTGAGTGATATGTACCTCTTGCTTAACAGAATTAACTGATCACATTTTCTTGATTTATATCCTTCCCTCTATTAATTCCAAGGTTCTTCTCTGGTGTTAAGTTCATGCATCAGGTACAAATCGCATCAACAAAGTCAGCATTACGTCCCATGTACAAAACACATCATCTGCACGAATCAACCCTTCATTTCACTTCTAGACTCTAATTTCTCAATTCACCAGATGTATAGTTCAAATTTATTGATCAGTCCTAGTAACTAACCGTGTTTGTGGTAAAATGTCCTTATCTTAATAAAACTTTGAGCACTGTATACGCATCCAGTTTCTGCGCAATAATTACTGAAGTCAAAACAATAGTGGGAGACATGGGTGATGATCTCAACCAATCAGAAAGCGGCTAACAAATGGTGACAGGAAGTGTCCACAGTATCAATGGTAGATGATCAACATCTATCTGCATTTCAACATCACTGACATATTAAACAGGAATGTAAATGTTTGGTGGATTATACAGGAGACATATTCATTTACAAGGAATGCATCACATGCCTTTTAAGCACTTGCATGAAGTCTACTCTAATATTAGGCAGGTTTTACAGAAGCAAATCTAGGGGGCAGCACACACAGCTTTCATGGAGCATCAGATTAGATTAGCATCAACAGGATCAGCTGATTACGTCCATCTATAGTCATCACATGCAGGCAGTACTAACAGAACTCAAACAATGTGTGGCAGAAATGATTTTGTTTAAGGTCCTTTTTTTGCACAGAGAAAATTCAAATCGATTTCCTATCTGGAAATTTAATACAACTGCAATTGAATATATATTCAAAAAGAAAATAAAAGTAAAATTAACTGAACAAATAAGATAATAAAGACTGATTATTTTGAGAATTCCTGTATTTCACATAATTTTAACATCTATATATCCTTGTATTGAAATTAAAAAAAAAACATTGAAAGGGGGGGGGGTGTTATATCATGCTTCAGATTAGATTAGCATCAACAGGATCAGCTGATTACGTCCATCTATAGTCATCACATGCATGTTTCGCAAAGAGCTAAAAATTCTGAAATGTTCTTCAAAGATCCAGTATAAAATCAATAAGATTAATATTCAATGTGTTTCCCAATCAAAAAACAAATCTTTATTCAAATTTATTTGGACTATTTCTGGGGTTTTGCCAGGTTGAAATGCAGACAGATCTTGTTTGCCATCTCCCACCACTGTTTTGTTGTGAACCAGATGTGTCTACGGCAGCTGTAGTATTATTGTATTATTATTACGATATGCTTTGTGATCTTAAGCCTCAAGACATTCGCTCATTTTCGGTTTTGTAATTTAGGTATATACTAGTCATCTACAAGAGATCTTTGGAGATCTTATAGAAGGCACCCAGCTCAATCCAGTTTTGAGTTTTGATGTTTACCCTCTCCTTCTTTCTTAAATTATACTTTTTCTTACATGAAAATTAGCAAGTGAGAATATTTTCAAGAGTAATTCTACATTCAGCAAAATGTACAATTCTTAAAATCTTGGATTTTGTGTTTAAAAAAGTATTGGTATAAAAAAAATGTTGGATGAATAGCTGTTGGCCAGTGAAAATCAAAACAGGAAATAAATTGGCGATATTTGGTGGTCTTTTTGTTTTCTGCTTTCTGTGAAATCATAAAGAATATGCAAACAGCACACATATCCAAACCATGCTTCAGATTAGATTAGCATCAACAGGATCAGCTGATTACGTCCATCTATAGTCATCACACGCATGTTTAGCAAAGGGTGAACATTCTACAAGCAATTTCAGCTACTCAAGTCTGCATTTTACTTTAATAATCCTATTATCAGATCTCAATAAAGTTAGGCAACAAAATCATTTTATCACTTTTAATATTGCCATTTTGAAGACTAAATAAATATCATTTTCCCCCCCAATGATATATATTGAAGCGATAAACATTGTGGGCTTCATCAACAGAAAGCACTGCTTAAAATGTTGTCACTTCTGACTTGTGACCATTTTAAATTTCCATCACATAAAATTGCTTAGTAACCAGCAATGTTTAGTGATTTTAAGTGGGAATAGCATACCTGTATCATGCGACTGCATCCTCCACAGCCAGGTTGCATTAACATGTGCCTATATCTTCAACTATGGTCCCAAATGCTTAGTAACCAGCGATGTTTAGTAATTTCAAGTGGGAATAGCATACCTGTATCCTGCGACTGCGTCCTCCACAGCAAGGTTGCATTAACATGTGCCTATATCTTCAACTATGGTCCCAAATGCTTAGTAATCAGTGATGTTTAGTAATTTCAAGTGGGAATAGCATACCTGTATCCTGCGACAGCATCCTCCACAGCAAGGTTGCGGAACTCCAGATACATCTTGCGGTTGTAGTGTTGTCTCAAGAAGAAGGACCAGAAGCGGAACATTGTGTTCATCTCTTGTGATTGTCCCACGCCGACCTTCTTGCGCTCTGTCAATAGATGCAATCATTCATA
Source organism: Amphiduros pacificus (assembly GCA_949316495.1). Lineage (NCBI taxonomy): Eukaryota > Metazoa > Annelida > Polychaeta > Phyllodocida > Hesionidae > Amphiduros > Amphiduros pacificus. Next base: position 17,645,041 of record OX439008.1, on the reverse strand, counting down.
TCATACAGTTCTGTTGCATCAAAACATCCATTTCATTTGATCACAACATTTTGTTTATACATTTTGAACACAAAAGTCAGTATTATGTTTCATGTACACTGGCATCATTTACATGTAAATTCATTTCTTTAAATAACCTTCATTTTCTCAATGAGTAGCATTCTAATGCTACTCATTGAGACATCTTACCTTTGAGACATATGGCATGGTATTTATGGTAGACGGGTCTTACCTTTGAGACATTTGGCATGGTATTTATGGTAGACGGGTCTTACCTTTGAGACATTTGGCATGGTATTTATGGTAGACGGCTTTTACCTTTGAGACATTTGGCATGGTATTTATGGTAGACGGGTCTTACCTTTGAGACACTTGGCATGGTATTTACGGAAGACGGGTCTTACCTTTGAGACATTTGGCATGGTATTTATGGTAGACGTGCCACACGAAACCGTTCTCCTTGAGCAGCTCATGTGAAGGATGTTGGAACTTGGGGAATAAATGCGGTGCACTACCCACACTTGCTGATAATGACATCTCAGATGGGCTGAAAAGAATGATGACCAAATATAACTGCTGGTAGCAAGAATCCAAGAATAATACTGCATCATAAAGGACATCAAATCTGACCCATATATTTATTATTTTTATTTCATGCATCAGGTACAATTCTCAATCATAAAATCAGCATTACGTCCCATGTACTTCAGTCATCACTTGCATGATATGGATATTGCCTTATTACTTTTATTATCACTTATTTCTGACTTCCTTTAATTTAAGAATGTTACAAATATATACACACACATATACATACATACATATATACATGTATACATACATATATATAGTAACATTCTTAAAGGTAATTTTCTATTGTTATTCTGGTTACCTCTGTGAAGTTGAAGTTGAAGTAGTTCTTTCCCTGCTTGGCCGATACTCCTTGGAATCAAACACGAAGCCAACGTGGCTCTCCACTGGTGGGTTACTACTATGCCTCGTCTTCCTTTTACGAGGTGTCTGAAACACAACAAACACCACCAGTTATAGCAAACAATGTTTAAACACACACCTCATATCACATACTGTGCTGTACTTCATCCATCAGCAAACATGATCATCAACAATCAGCATTACGTCCCATGTAACAAGTCATCATAAATGTGAAGTACAAAAATATCCCTGTCCTTATTCAGGTCTCAATTCTGCTTGACAAAGTATTTGCTAAACCATCATAAAAACCTATCCAGTTACTATATTTCTAAGAATATGAAAATACATTTATGTTTCATATCAGTCTTTGTTAAGGTTAGAGGAGGGTCAGTTTACCTGTGGGTCTCTCGGGGTGCTGTCTTTCACCACGGGGTAAAACCTCGGCATCTTGTTTGGATCTTTAGAGTGTGGTGTTCGCGGCGTCCTCGGGATTGCGCCACTAGAGGGCGGCACATGAATGTCTGTCGGCAGCGAGTGAGCCATGTCCGGCGGATGCTGGGAAGCTGGAAAATTGATGGGTACTGCATCTTTATCTGAAACAACCAAATAAAGAACCTTGCTCCCGTCTGAAACAAGATCCAGGATTCACTTATCAATATAGCGGGGGGCGGGTATACAGGCAATCCAATACAGAGCATGCGCAATTCCTAAACACAGCCACCATGCAAGCAGAACAATAGGCAAACTAAGACTACGTCTGAAGAAACACTACACAACTAAGCAAAAGGCAATATTGTCGTAAAAAAAAAAAACTGAGCAAAATATACTATCTGAAATTAAAGCTGTTCAATAGAACTTTTTTCAGTTATTTCATCTTAATTTCATCAACCCTGCATGAAAGTACAGTTACGGTATAAGGTTAAATTGTAAGGCCCTGCCAAAAAAAAAGGGTTTCAGCTGGTGAAAAAGCCATGGGACCACACATTATTTTACCTAAAACAAGAATGGCTTGCTTTCATGCCATTGTAAAATCATTTTAGGACATATGAAAAAGGTAAATATTGTTCATTCAAGTATTTCCTCCGCTCAACATTATTTGAATAATAAAACTGCCTATAAAAATGCAATAATTTTGTAATGAAATCATGTAGATGTGTAGGAATTGTTTGAAACAGATCATTTTAAGGTTTGTACATTTTCATCCTCACAAAAAAAAGTAAAACAAATTGTATGTTGATGTAACAACTGGCCAAACTACAAGATATGGAGGGGCCGATCAAAGGAAGTTATAGTGAGTCTAAAATACCATAAAATCAATTCTTACAATCTGTACCTACACTCTTAACTACAAAGCCCATATTCACAAGCAGAAAGCATTAATTAATTATATGTCTGTTCAATCCAGTAACAATTTTTTTCACAGACATATCAGTTATCAGGGAGAAATAAATCTACTCTCTATTCTGGCAAAGTGAAGAAGTTGATACAAGGTTGAGATGCACGCGCACACACACACACACTAGAAATGTTGTCATCATGCATCAGATTAGATTAGCATCAACAGGATCAGCTGATTACGTCCATCTATAGTCATCACATGCACTTAAAAGCATTGGCCTAAAATCTTCAGACAGTGAATTTTCCATTCTGTATTTATCTAGGTGGAGTTCAAGGGAGGTGGGATCTCTTGAATCTTGTCTTTCATTTGCATCCAACCCTATTATCTCACATGCCCCTTCATGTTTTACAAAATCAGACTTTCCTGATGTTTTAACTCAAAATTTAGATAGGAAATATAGAAATTTGAGTTTATTTCAAATGGTAAATCTATCTTATGGAGCTGTGTGGTAATAGGATCATATACATTAAAAGTATGACGTAGAGCTTTTCACATATCAAACTAGTTATATGACAACAAAACTTGGAAATATCATAAAGATTCTTAACATTTTTATGAAAAGTCTGATTTGTTATCTTTATAAAAAAAGCACTACATTAAAAGCAAAGTGTTATATTTCTATCACCGAAGGGCTATAATTTAATTCCCAAGATTTGTATTTTTATAATAATTAAAGGTGTTCTCTGATATAGTACTCAAATTTGCCACCAGGTCAGGCAGAACCATAGTAGTCCTAATTGCATTAATATCACGCTGATGAAGGTATTTAACACAGAAGTTCCCCAAAAAGTTGCCCTTGAGTATAAATATATAAATCATAAAAAACTAAAGCGGGATATTGGCAAACTACTTGAAAATTTGTTCACAAAAACTTTGTAGATATCATAATATTAATATAAAGTAGATATCATAATATTAATATAATATAACAGATGTGCATAGTGTCATGGGGCTTACCAGTGGCATCTGTGGTAGCAATGGCTGCTGGTGGAGGAGGTGGAGGGGGTGGTACCTCCTGGTTATGGGCAGGGGGCTGACCCGGCGCGATGCTCTCAAACTCTTCCTTTGTGATCACCTGCACTGTCTTGTACTGCTGGAACTGGTCCTGAAACCACAAACAACACTTTGTGAACCATCTCCAATCAGCTCGGCAGTCTATTTTTATACGAGTCGTTTTTTTATAAGTCAGACAGACTGATTTATTTGTCGTTAGGTATGTTGACACTGCAAAGAGGCAGCGACCAACTTTTCCTGAGACAGTTTATGTTGCAGATTTCGGATACACTCTCAGTGTACAATCAACACAGAGAACGAGGTAATTCTGCTTTTTCAAATAACACAACAAAAATACTAGATCATCTCAACTTAAATTCTTTTCTCACAATCACAACACCAACTGCAACTTCTGACTCATTAATAACTAAAACTGACAGTACCTTTCACAATTACAAATATTATGCATCAAGTACCGTTCTCATCATAAAGATAAGCATTACGTCCCATGTACATTGTCATCATTTGCATAAATATAAGCATAAGCACATCTAAGGGTGGGCATGCACAGGGCACATTCCTTAGTGTCAAAGTCTCGCTCAATTTCTTAGGTTACAATATTTTAACATTATTTCAAGCTGGGTAAGGTTATCATAGTCTAATTCCTGCCAATAAACCAAAGCTTGTAAGCGACAAAGTAAAAAGGAGTTGCATTCTGACAGCATAAACTATGGAGCATGTCGGGGACACGGGGCTGCATTCTGACAGCATAAACTAGGGACACGGGGCTACATTCTGACAGCATAAACTAGGGACACGGGGCTACATTCTGACAGCATAAACTATGGAGCATGTCGGGGACACGGGGCTACATTCTGACAGCATAAACTAGGGACACGGGGCTACATTCTGACAGCATAAACTAGGGACACGGGGCTACATTCTGACAGCATAAACTATGGAGCATGTTGGGGACACGGGGCTGCATTCTGACAGCATAAACTACGGAGCATGTCGGGGACACGGGGCTGCATTCTGACAGCATAAACTACGGAGCATGTCGGGGACACGGGGCTGCATTCTGACAACATAAACTACGGAGCATGTCGGGGACACGGGGCTGCATTCTGACAGCATAAACTATGGAGCATGTCAGGGACACGGGGCTGCATTCTGACAGCATAAACTACGGAGCATGTCGGGGACACGGGGCTGCATTCTGACAGCATTAAGCTCTAACCTCTCGTACCTGAATGTCTTGTTCCCACAGGTCCTGCTCATAGTAGTACAGTCCATCATTGATCACTTTGGACAGGTCGGCGGAAATCTTAGCTCGCGGGACAAAGTCCCCAGTTCTATCTCCACCAGGATGTTTCCGGAAGGCTGGTGGTGTCTGAGTGACGATCAGGATCTTGTTGACTATGTCATCATCAATCTCATCATCAGACTCATCAGACCTAGATATATATTACAAGCCTTGAATGCAATGATGGGAAGACGAAAAAAAATATGAATCCCTTTTATTGATAATATCTACCCCAGATTCATAAATAATATCAATGTATATTTGTATTTACTGCAGGACATGTGGGGATCGGAATGAACACCACAAGCAACACTCAGTAAAGCTTATTATACCACAAACTGAACGCATATCACCAGCTACAGGATCTGCTGTAATGCTGCCTGAAAAGTTGTGGACTATTATATTTGCTTCTATCTTCAACTTGTGAAATATAAGGTTCTCTCTTTGAAACAGGTTCTCTTTCTGTGATATCCTGTCCAACAATACATATCACAAAGGAATTTCTAAATGAGAAATCGTTTTACTGGATATCACAAAGGATATCACAAAGAGAGACCGTGTTTCTCCAAACTTTATCAGCAGCAATCAAGCACTTACCACTCTGTGAAAGCATTTTTGCGCCCACCACCTCCTCCGAGCTCTTCAATTTCTTCATCAAACATGAAGTCAAGCTCTTCTGGTTCGTCTTTATCTTCCCCATCCTTCTGTTGGTCTGACGTGCCTCCTTTCTTGGGTGTTTTCTGCTTGCGTTTGACCTCCATCCACTGTCCCTCTAGCTCTGGAGCACTGGAGGATAGTACCGGCATTGTGTACCGGGTGAGCATCATCTCTGACGTGCTCTCCTCTCCATCTTCCGATCTTGTTTCTGTATGATCGTCATCTTTCCTCGGAGATGTCGGAGCAGATTCTGAAATAAGAGAAAACACTTCATCTGTCAATATAATGCACAACTTGCCCAAACCATTCCCAATATGTATTAAATAGGAATAAATGTAAGATTAACAAATACATTGGTTTTTGTTTTTGCTGCACTAATGTCAAGGCAACCAGAAATGGCCTAAACACGACGACAGCATATTTTATCTCCCACAACCTGAACACATTGTTCAGCAACATAATTTGCTGCAATGTTGCCTGAAAGGTTGTGGTTCTTTTTTCCATATCGCATTATATTTTATTTCTTCTTATTTTATCTGTATCATAAGATACTGGCCTAGCTTTACATTCTCTTTCCTGGTGTAGTATATAATAGTTTATTCCAAATAATCATACATAACTTTGTATTTCAATCATGAAAGTTTCATATTCATATATTTGTCATAAAACTACATATTTATTGAAACATACCACTTGTTTTTTTTTTAGGGATAATGTTGTGTAAAAAAGATATTTCAGGATATAACACACACTAGAAACATAACATAAACACTGAAGAGGAGAGTTTAAACTTTGGCTTAAGTTAGCTGAGGGTAAAAACCGCAATCTATTGCCAAATTATTAATTTTTCTCACCTATTTACAAGTGGTAATTTGTTTTTGCTGCACTAATGTCAAGGCAACCAGAAATGACCTGAACACGACGACAGCATATTTTATCTCCCACAACCTGAACACATTGTTCAGCAACATATTTTGCTGCAATGTTGCCTGAAAGGTTGTGGTTCTTTTGCACTCTTCAGTGTAATTTATTTATAAATTGTTGGCATCTGTGTATGTGCACAATTTTATTTTTTATATTTAGTTTTTATTGGTAAATGGCATTTATATTTTTACTTATCTTAACATAAATTTGATGCAGTTCCTCACAACAGATGTTCATTGAATATTCATGTATTTGAGTTTTATTACCATCTTAATGTTTTCCTATTTAAATTATTTCTAACTGGAGTCAAGAACCTTTTTAAATTCAACAATATAAATAGGGTGAAACAGCACAGAGTCACACCTAACATAAGATAAAGCTATTGCAGGCTTTGACACAAACGATGGCTTGCTGGTCTTTAAGGGTTTGTTTAACTTTTAGACAAGTACAGATCAGTAGTTTTACAATTATACTGGCTTGAATAAGGCAAATGGCAAGTGGGCCAGAGATAAGTCCACCCTTCCTGGCAAGTGACCAAAATCCTCAGTCACAAGGCCTGTACTGCTTCAGATCACGACTCTTATATCAAAAGTTCAAGTTTTGTTTTTGCTGCACTAATGTCAAGGCAACCAGAAATGGCCTGGGCACGACGACAGCATATTTTATCTCCCACAACCTGAACACATTGTTCAGCAACATATTTTGCTGCAATGTTGCCTGAAAGGTAGTGGCTTTTTTACACTCCTCAGTGTAATCTAATTATAATGTGTAGTTATCGGGGAATGTACACAGCAGTGCGACATAGTTTTTATTGGTAATAGGCATATTATATTTCAAGATGGCTTGTTCAGGATTGAAAATCTGGATATAATTCTTCACAAAATACATTTAGTGAATATCTGATTATTTTGATATTAATTTTCCTGTTTTAATCTGGCCTGCTGGTCCTGAAGGGTTTGTTTAACCTCTAGACAAGTTCAGACCAGTAATTTTAAAATTTTACTGGCTTGAATTAAATACAAAAGGCAAAAGGTAAGTGAATCGTAGGTAAATCATGGCAAGGCCTGTATTGCCTTAGATCACAACTCTAAAATTTATATCATATCAATTCATATAATTTATACAAAATATATATCATTTAAAGTTTTGTTTTTGCTGCACTAATGTCAAGGCAACCAAAAATGGCCTGGGCACGACGACAGCATATTTTATCTCCCACAACCTGAACACATTGTTCAGCAACATATTTTGCTGCAATGTTGCCTGAAAGGTTGTGGTTTTGTGCTCTCTTCACCAAAATCTATAATGTTTAGGGATCTTGAAGCCAAAAGTCAATCATCATTTTTATTGGCAACAGGCATATATTATTTTTTTTTAACTTGTTCAGGGTTGAAAAGCTATCAATGAAATTCTTCATAGAAGCTGTTCAATAAATATATTTGAATTTTATTAATCTTAATATTTTCCTTTTTCTACAATATAAAATTAAACTGGACAAACTACATTTTAAACCACAGGATTGTAAATTTTGTGAAAGTGAACAGAATAACCCTCAACAAAATTGAGATAATCTGTAAAAATTTAGCATAGACCAGTGATTTTTAAATTGTACTAGCTCGGATCGACGTAAATATCTACTTAATAGCTAACGTCAAAAGGGCAGCAGACTTGAGATAAGTCAACCTTTCATGACACTGCCCAAAACACTAGTGTCTAGGCCTACATTGCTCCCAATTTCTGCTCTAATATCTATATCATTTAAAGTTTTGTTTTTGCTGCACTAATGTCAAGGCAACCAGAAATGGCCTAAACACGACGACAGCATATTTTATCTCCCACAACCTGAACACATTGTTCAGCAACTTAATTTGCTGCAATGTTGCCTGAAAGGTTGTGGAATGACCAGCTCAAAATCAATTCTGCATTAAAAATACCAGAAAATTAGAAGTTAAATATAAGGAAATATAGGAATTGATGAGAAATCATCAATATTTTTTTTACCTTGAACATCTTAAATAGCTGATTATGATCATGCCTAAAATACTGCTGCTATGACACCAAGCTATTCTAATCATAAATAAATGAGACAAGAGATATATCTCATTATAGACCTCAACTTAAGTCATTATGGAAAAGACAGGATCAAACTTTGCATCCAGAACCTTACCTGTTAATTTAGGTTGTGACTCATCAGTTATCTGTGGTGAGACAAATGCCTTCCCTGGCACGAACTCGGGTACGTCCACGTTAAGGTTGGAGAAGGTGAAAGCGGGGCCTTCTAAGGGCCACTTGGACGGCGTGATGTACGACCTCATCTTGAGCTTATCTCCTGATAACTCCACAATCTCATTATCCTTCATCGACTGCAAAGTGAAGAATGGAAACATTTCTAAAAACACTTCAAGATATAAAAAGAAAATTAAACGGCTATCAGAGACTCGAAGATGTCCCATCGGGATGCCAATTTTGCCGAGTAAACATATAGATGTAAATGCCCTGCACTAAGTGGGCAAGTTTTGGCTGTATTAAACTTGTTAACACTTTCTCAATGGTAGGTAGAAAGTAAAGATCTAGAATCAATTTTACACAGGCAGACATAAAGTTGCAGAGAATTGACCTATTTGAGGGTGAGAAACCCTGAGTGCTGCGTGTATCTTGTGAGTGGGGTAAGCTTACATTAATGATGAGCTGTACATCCTGGGTGAGGGCCTGCACTCGGTGAAAGCTCGCTATCAGACTGATGGGAATCCACCCTTCTTTGTCCATCTTACGACGCAGGAAGAAATCACGCTGCAAATTCTCCTCGCTGAAATAATACTCTCTGCAAATAGACAACAAAAATACAAGTTTAACTCTCACAGAATATTTTATTGTTAATCACACCTAAATTTGAGAAAAAAACAAATGATTTATATCAAATTTCATTTTAATTTTATCTTTATTAATTTAAGTTTGAAAGTGAGTTTTGCATACATTTGTTTCTTGACAAATTCTCTCAGCTGTTCATCGTCGGCACTGGCAGCTACAGCAGCTGTGGCAGCTGCCTGGCCGCCAAAGCTGTTAAAACTGTTGAAGTACATGGTGCCTTGTGTGAACATGGCCAACATCTGGGGGTCAACGTAGAACTGCTCATCAAACATGTTGAATCCTACCTCTCCTGGGAATAGAAAATTCAGTTTATATCTACTTTTTTCATTGACAAGTTGGTTTCTAGGATGCTTGCAAAGACTTCAAGAAATCTGTCTATGTCTCCCTACTTTCTGTTTTTTTTTGTTTTTTTTTTTAATTTGACCATTAGTGCCATCAAGTTTCAAAATGGCATTCTAACGTCTCCAAAAATTTATTCCAAAATGAAGATTTTAGTTTTGTTATAAACAAATCCTATTCTGTTGAAAAGATCTGTACAAAACTGCCACCTATGTAGTTCCCCATATTGCCACTAGATGTCTCCACTCTATTCTGTGACCATATGGGGGTTTTATGACTGTCATGGTGATGCAAGAATTCGTGAAATGCAATGTTTACTTGTACTAACATTTGAATCATGACAAATAATTTCATTTGATTAAACATCTGGACTTATTCTTGCTAAACAAAAACCCAACCAGATTTAAGCCCAAGTTAGTTATAGTCTACTTATTTGATCATCACATATTTTACCTTTGTATTAAATTTAGGTCAGAAAATATTGCATTCTCTGTTATTATCTCCTTTCAACATATATAGTTATTACATAGTAGATATGATTTCTCTCCAGAAATGTAAATTAAACATCCCAATTTGAGACAACATATTGGCGTGTAACTACAATGACCATCAGTGTTTACAGTTAACTTCATATTTATTATGCAGAAGTAGCTGGTAAGACATCACTTGGTGCAAATGTAAATTGTTCAACTTTTTTAAAGCAAGCCAAACAGTGGTATTCAAATGAGTGTCAGAACACCATCAGGTCAAGTCAGGCATATTAAATCATTAGGGAAAACTACCCCAAATATTTATTTGTGACAAACATTATCAAATCATTGAAATTCAACTTTTTAAATGTTGTTTAATTGTGCATCCAAGCAAATATGTGGTTTACACTAAAAGCAAAAATTAGGCCCCCAAAAAAACAAACAAACCTTGTTTCCGATAATGTGCCCAGAAAAAATAGGACAGGGGATAAATTTTTATATTCATTCTATTTTTAATTTTTTTCAGCTGGATTGAACTAGGGTCGGTAGGGAAATCGTCGGAAACAAACTTCTTTTTTTAAAGGCCTTATTGCTTTGAAGTGAAGAAAAGAACAAAATGACATTAAGCATGCAGTTTTCATTGGCAAATAGTTTATAAATATATAATATTTTGTTTATTTTTATATACATATGGCATATGTGTATATATGTATAATTATACAATATATATATACACACACACTCATACATATTTATTATGTACCCATTTATCTGCTTATCCCACTTATTTTTAAGTCTTCAAAACCAAACACTGTTAGCATTCAGCTAATCACAATTACAGCTGTAACAATAATCAACTTGTAATTTTTTTTGTTATTATCTATTTTATCATTTCCATCATAAGTGAAAAAGATATTTTTCCAAAATAAATTTCTTGATTGTTGTTGCAGCTGTTACATTAGTTTCAACACCACTTTGGCAAACTTGACCAGCAAAAATTCCAGGATCTTTGGCGAGTTATGGGTGGAGGGCAAATATAAAGTCCAAATAAAAATACCACAACATTTAAAAGTCAGGAAAAGTTCCTCAGATGCTATCACAAAAAAATAAAATAAATTGCATAAACATTAAAAAAATAGAGCATTTTCTTGCCTTTCAATACCTCAATGACATTTTTTTTTAAATAATTTGGATGTGGTAAGACTAGAGGGTGATCTACACTGGTGTGTGGTAACTACAGGAACTACACGAGAGAAGTTGAAGGACTAATGCTAAGATCCTCGTCCTGTGGTTGGTCAATACTTGCCACTCTCAGCGCTGAGTCCGGTGGTGCCATCTCCAACATTAAACTCAGACCCACCAGAACCCCTATCACCACCACGCCCTCTACCTCCGCCACGTCCTCCTCCGCGGCCACGCCCTCTTCCTCGCCGGCTGCCCCGGTAACCACCCCTCTCGCTACTCCTCTCCCTGGGGCTTAGAGGGTGCATGTCCTCACGCCAGTTCCTCGACTCGGAACCTGGAGGCAAAAAACATAAAACCACGTGGAATTTTTTTTCCCATGATAAGGAATGGGCATCAAACATATTAAGCTTTTGTGAAATATGATAAATCCTCATCTTTTGCCCCGTAATTCCATCTCGTGATAACATGACCATCAGTTGGTTTGGTTAACTTCAAATTATTTCAGAAGTAGCTGGTAGAACATCATTTAGGTCTATTTTTCTCACGAGATTTAAGAATCTTTTGAAGTAACACCATTAGCAAGATTTTTTAAAAGAAATATTAACCAAATAGATAATATTCATTTCACTTTTACTATTTAATTCCTGAAGGATGTCTCATTCTCTTAAGGCAGAGCATACAAAACTGTGTTACGAAATAAAGAGATCACATATTAAGTTCTATCATCCATATGATGTCAAGAAATACCATTCAATTTTATTATCAGTTAAATAATTAAGTCCATGTGATCAAACTGGAACAAGTATAATGGCCCCATGACAGGAAATACAACAGAAAAGTTCCAGAGGATTAGTCTGCAGCACACCCTTACCCTCAGCCTTTAATGAGGTGGGAGATAGTGGAGCGTTCTTCTCGTTCTTGGTCTTCTCAATAGGTGGAGACTGCTGGTCATTCTTGTCGCCCGATCGCGGTGAAGCCTTCCTCCTCGGAGGCCCAGATTCCCGATCTCGAGGCTTTGGCTTGCGGCCTGGACGTTCCTTCTTTGGAGGCTCAATGTCAAGTGGCACCCACTTCTGCTTGGAACCTTTAATCAGATAAACAATATTTGTTACTCTCAACTGACAAGTACAGACGATACTAAAACTTTCTTCATATGGCATTCTGGGTGGCAAAGATGATCATCAGAAATAAATGTTTGTACTTCACACAATATCAGAAGTAGCTGGTAGAACATCATATGAGTCATCTGTTTCAGCCCAAAGATTGCACAAAATATCTATCACAATTTAACACACTGGTCATGTTTCCTTTCATTGGTCATGTTTACCTTTACATTTTATGCTTATATCTTCATAGCTTACATTTTCTGAAGCATAACTCCTGAAGACATGTTTACATTTGATACATCAAGTGAATATTTCTATTCCATACATTTTTCCCATGTGCTCGTGGCTTTCTTGCCGAGACACGTGGCTCTAAACTACGCGACACAGAGCATATCAGGGGTAGACCAGTAGCAGCAAATGATAAAAAAGTCTGTCATTATCTTTTCCTTTTTGATTTAACATTACACAAAAAAAATCCTAAGTAGCATCTGGTAAGATAAGGGGAATCTGTGTTACCCCACCCCTCCCCCAAAACAAAATAAAATAAAAAGGATTCATATTTTTAAAGTCAAAAAAGGTTGATCACTTTTGATAGTAGAGCACACAGTGCATTACCACAACTGTTAGGTCCCACACTTGACAACTTCATGTTATCAATCGTTATCTGAGGAAATAATAACTTGTTATATCTTGCCACTCCATTTTCAATTCAAATTGTTCAATAAAACAATAGCAATAACTGCCTTGCTTTTTTGTAAAAATATTTTCAGTAACAATAAATTCATCTAAAAAGAAAATTTTACGTAAATCAAAATAAAATGTTGTGTATTGAATTAGATTACATGTTTAATGATTTATAGTGGGGCTGTGAGATATTTAACACACACCTGAGTTGGTTTGCAGTGTTTATCAGTCGACAGTGAGGGCCTAAATTGATATGGTCACACCTAATTGTGACCAAATGAGGTCACAAGAAAATTCAGGCCATCTTTAAGCATATATAAAGTAATGCTATCATCCGAGAGCAATGCTTGATTGTATGACAAAGTTCCCACAAGTTTCCCAGAAGTCTGGCCATACCTGGGTCATAATAAGGTGAAACCCAAAAATGCTTTGCCCCCAACTAGTTTCAGTGAGGGTTGTCCTTACAATGCTATATATATATATATATATATATATATATATAACCTGTATATATAAGTAACCTGTATATATATATATATATATATATATATATATATATATATATATATATATATATATATATATATATATATATATATATATATATATATATATATATATATATATATATATATATATATATATATATATATATATATATATATATATATATATATATATATATATATATATATAGAAAGAGATTGTATCAGATATGGGGTTTTTACCAATCTCAGACCTGTCTTGTGGGGCATTGACGTACTGTGAGGCATATAAAATACCCCACTCTTCATAGTGCAGCTGCTTAGTCACAGTTACATAAGTAACCTGTATATATAAGTAACCTGTATATATAAGTAACCTGTATATATAAGTAACCTGTATATATAAGTAACCTGTATATATAAGTAACCTGTATATATATATATATATATATATATATATATATATATATATATATATACGTCAATGCCCCACAAGACAAGTCTGAGATTGGTAAAAAACCCATATCTGATACAATCTCTTTCTATATATAGATATATATAGATATATATATATATATATATATATATATATATATATATATATATATATATATATATATATATATATATATATATATATATAGATATATATAGATATATATAGATATATATAGATATAGAAAGAGATTGTATCAGATATGGGGTTTTTACCAATCTCAGACTTGTCTTGTGGGGCATTGACGTACTTTGAGGCATATAAAATACCCCACTCTTCATAGTGCAGCTGCTTAGTCACAGTTACATAAGTAACCTGTACAAGGCCTTTTTGAACAAACATGTCTGAGAAGCATATTTATACAACCAGGCCATAACTATATAAATCACTGCCATCTAGTGTCACAGTTAGTAATAAGTGCCCTAGTGGTGGATAATGGCATTAGCGCCATTGATATGAACGTTAGATTTGTGGGGTATGTAAAATAAATTCATTATTAACACCAGATGGCACTCTCCTGTTACACACATTAAGGTATGAGATGGTATCCCATAATGAGGTCTGACAAAGATACTTCCAGTACCTCATATCTGTACCAGCTTCTAAATATATATATATATATATATATATATATATATATATATATATATATATATATATATATATATATATATATATATATATATATATATATATATATATAAAATGGTTAGGGCAATGTGTATGTGTATATATATGCATATATGTGTGTATATATATATGTATATATGTGTATATATGTGTGTGTATATATATATATATATATATATATATATATATATATATATATATGTATGTTTGTGTGTGTGTATGTGTATATGTATATGTATGTCTCCTGTATAACATTACATAAAGCGACAAGACCTGTATAATCTGAACCCCATGCATTGTTCTTCTCTACACTATGATACAAAGTGCATGTCTCGTGACTTGGTTGAACCTTTCTGCTAATAAAGTAATATCAATTTATCTAATTGATCTTGTGGAATTGTAGTGTGACCCAATCTTATCATTGTTAAAAATGGGCCACAGTACTTGACCAAGCACTACATTTTGACAAGAGTAAAATCAGGCATAGTCTGATGGTAGCCACTGGAAAAGTTTAAGATATATTGCTTGGAAGTTAACAGGGTAATCTGAGCAGTCTGGAAATTACCCTGTAGCTAAAAGTCTTTCATTTTCTTGCATTTGACTCTTTATGTATGGTCAAAAATGCCTGATATATACAAGAAATTTGATATCAAAGGAGAATATTTTTGGTTTTGTTTCTCACAGTGTTAACATGTTCAGCAAATGATGCTGGTACACATTCATAAAAGATGAGGAAACAAAAATCCAAATCATACATATTATGGCAAGAAGCAAACATTGACATTAAGAATTTTGGCAACATCTTCTCACAGCCTCTTAGAAAAATACATGGAAATTATCTTAAATCTGGGATAGTAGAATTTTAAAACATTACAGAGAGCCCTGATGAGGTCACAGGGTTATCGTATAATGTAGATTTATCCATTTTCTTAATTGATTGCCACATTCTGAAAGTGTAGAGTAATTTTTTGTTTGATTACAAGATGTGAACAAATCAGGCCTTGACATACGCACTGGCGCAGTGGCCCTGGGACACCAAATCCTCTGTCTGGGCCAGTGAATGGTCTGTTGTGGCCCAGTTGGGCAACTATATTTTTGGTCTTTAATGGCCCAAACAATCTTGATTTTATTCTAATCCTTGATAGATATTTGTCTTGTACTATGATCAATTGACTTGTAAATTTTGATTGGGACAAGTAACCCCCACTAAGACACTTGTCAGTATACAGCCTTATATACAACGCTGTTTATTGTATCACATATCCCATTATCCTTAGAAACTTTGGGTGACCACTTCCCATGCTCTAGTGACACAACAGGACAACTAGCATTTTTTTCTCAAGGCCTGCAATTTTCAAAAAGAAATCAAAATAGAGTAAAAATCTTTTGAAAACAATAATCATACTTAGTTGCCTTATAAAGTTAAGGACCTGGGATATATATATACATATATTCTGTGCTTGGAGGGGCAACAGCAAATTAATATCACCTGGACATTTTATCTGCACATTATGTTTTCTAAAGTACTCATAAAGTTTTTATAAATAGAGAATAACTATGTATTTTTTAAATCTTTACACTATGATAAAAAGGCTTGGCACAACTCCAAACTTGTCAAATATATTTGTTGTGTTGTCACTTGTGTTTTTATCTAGAACATGATCAATAGTCTGAAAATGTTTAATGTACTGATAAGACTTAAACAGACAAGTTTCCCTCAGAAGCATAAGTGAAAAGCTGAGTTTTCATAGATATAACTGGTAATATCACAATCCAAAATTTAGGGATCCTAAGGTTCAAAACATTTGCATGTTAGGCAAAAGTTAATCTTAATTATTCGTTTTAATTACGTTTAACATCTTCAAGTTAATTCTTGAAAACTGTATCTTGATTTACAAATGCCAAATACAATATTTTTCAGTCCACCATATGATTGAATAATGCAGTCTAGCGGACGAGTATATATGGCTTAGAACTTTAATCCCTTGATCAAAGACACCGCCTGTTTGAACAGGAAAACTGATCCAAGATTATCTTGGGCCATTTTTTCCTCATACAGCAACAAGGTGCCAGTTGTTGACAAACTACTTGCAACTCAACATTTTGCATTTTCTAGTCAAAATTTCACAAAGTATTTGCGAAATGCCATAAATCTTACCAAATTAATGAGAAGTCAACATCACCTTTCAATTCTGCACATCTATATGTAGCATAATACATTTGTCCAGCA
Source organism: Amphiduros pacificus (assembly GCA_949316495.1). NCBI lineage: Eukaryota > Metazoa > Annelida > Polychaeta > Phyllodocida > Hesionidae > Amphiduros > Amphiduros pacificus. The sequence continues at coordinate 17,628,336 of OX439008.1, read as the reverse complement.
AAAATTCTTACTTTCTTACATAACACAGCAATAATGGCCAAACGGGGGCAAATTACCTTTCTTCTTATTCTGCCTTGGCTGGTCGTCTGAAGGAGCTGTCTCCTTGTTCTCTTTGGCAGAATCATCTCCACCTGAGTCTGTTTGCACTTGTTGTTGTTGTTTTTCTTGTTGTTGCTGCTGCTGTTGTTGGTTTTCCTGTTGTTGATGTGCCTCATCTTCTTGGAGAGCCTGTTGTGGCTTGGCAGGGGGTGGGCTAGGGGGAGCCACTGCATTCTGCTGTTTCACAGGTTTCTCTTTCTTTATTGTTTGCGTTGGCTGAAAATTAAACCAAATCAAATTATCTTCATTAAGCTCTTCAACAGGTTTCCTTTTCTTTATTTTCAATGCAATTTAAACCATTCAAATAAATCACTTTCTGATCTGCATAAGGCATATTGAACTTTTTCTATTTTATTATTCAAATTTAAATAGTCAAGATTACAGTAACCAGGTTCAATTGCCATATAAGTCACCGGCCAGGTCAGAGTATACAAGTAATAAGAGTTGTATAGAACTAGGGATTACAGGATTATTCAATATTAGTCCACATTATGGCAACACTGGCACTAACTTGTTTGGGTCGTTGGGTTACTTCGTGTTTGGGGAAATCTTATCTTCAATCAAGCTACTTATGACGTTTTAGTTCTTGAGACTGCACCATATGACTGATATCTAGAAATCATTGTTCAATGTGCGGCGCTTACTTACCTCGACAACTTCACTCAATGCGGGCCAGTTTGCTGCATCGCTGAAGTCACTCGCCTGCAGACACAAAACAAACATACATCAATTCAAAACGTTGCATACCTGTGTGGACTGGGAGGCTGCACCAGGCTGATGCTGCCCATGCATTGCACTGTGTTACCACTAACTATTGACTCACATGCAACAGCTGATCAACCCTCATGTACTGCCCTGCCATAAATCAGCATTGATTAGAACAAAACCTCATACACATTGATATAATAAACGAAACAAAACAAGTACAAAAAAAAGAAGTCTTTTCCAATACAACAGCAATATTTAAACAATCTTATCATTTTTCCGTAAATATTGTCCACACTAGCCTCAATCTTTTTAAAAATTTAAAGTCAGAGGAAATTAGTATTTAACAAAGCCAAACCGCTAATGTGCCAAACATCACACCATTATAGAAACTGTAAATTATGTAAACCCAAAGTGGCAGAGATTAAATCTATAAGAATTTTGAAATGCTGATGTGTTGTATTGTTTTAGTGGAATACCTCAATTGTTTCATAATGTACAGTACTGGAAGTTATACAAAATAAATCTATGTACTGCATAGAATACGTGGAAGGTATAAATAATATTTAATTTTGCATGGAAAGATATGATATGGTTCTCACAAAAAAAATGTTAACATCGTGTCATGTCGTGTTTGTTGATTGAGGGTTGGTAGAAAATAAAGTCTCGCCTTCTGGTGGGACATAACTATTAATATAGCATCACACTGGGTTAAGCTATAATCATCACATTTATATTTCGCATTTTGTCACATCTTACGTAACTCATTAGCAGGTAATCTTATTCATCAGCAGAGCCTCGTGTGTAATATGACAATAATCAAGCAACGTATGATGCTAATATATTACCCTAATAGTCAAGATAAATAGCAAAGGCCTGTTATTCAGTGTTAAAAAATGTCAAATATAAAAGCACAGTGAGTAATGTCAGAGGGAAAAATTGAATCAATCCTGATCTGGTGAAAAGGTCAGCATTTCACAATAGTATCTGGACTGCATGGAAAAATTGAAATAGAGAACTTTGATCGTTATCTAAGTTATCTCGTAACTTTTCCATCAAGATAACAAGTGGTACAATGGAGATCTAATTTTCACACATAGACAAAGAACAGCCCCGACAATGTCACACTTCAAAAATGATGACAGCTGAACCGTGACAATGTTTGACAGACAATGATAATAGAACTGCTTACAAAATCGTCAGCTTCTGCTATTTGTGCCCACGAGAGAGGCGTGGACGTGCCAGCTGGTGGGATAGTTTCCCTCACAACATGTGCCCAGGACAATCCTAGTTTCCTATCATTACATGATGAACTTTGCCCCTGAACAGGCCAGTCAACGTGGTCACCTCTATTGTTGGCGCCTATCATTATATTATCTGTGGTAAAGCCAGCGTGTCCATGCTGGCCATTCACTAATAACTTAATCCTCCTTGGATCTTCCACGTTTCTATCCTTTGAAATTCAACCAAGGCAAATCCACGTTTAAATTGCAATTGGATTTCTGGTGATTGCAGTGGCATGTCGCAATATAGGCAAGGTCAAGGTCACAGCCAGCACAGCAGGCACTGAACCATCGGCACATCCTCAAAATTTATTTTCAAATCTTTTAAAAATAAAACTCTTTTTTTATGTGTCAGCTTTCTTTAAGATACAGTAACATTTTCATATCAAAAGGTACTCAAAACACTTGAGTAAATGAGCAAATGATGTGTCGACACTTGACATATATTTCAAAATCAATCTGCCAGACTACATTTTTTTAAATCTAAATTTAGGGATGTACTTATACATATTACAGCTTGGGTGGCAGGGTTCATGACCTTGGATTGTCCGAGGCATTGTCTACGGCCAGGTGAGTGGATTGCAGATGTCTACTATAAAAGCATTAAGTACATGCCACGACTGTGAGCTGCCGGAGTCAGTGTCTATTTTGTGTGAGCCACGTGTCTGGCTACGGCAGCCTGTATGGCCAGTGTCTACATGATCCCTCTGGGGTTTGCCCGCAGTATTCATCATAACATAACAACATCACTAGACCCCTTATTGAGACCAGAATGTGTTTATACTTAGTAAATTTGAAATGTTTTTTTTCATTGAGACTGAGTGGCAATTCTGATCACATCAGTTCTCATTATTATAATTAAATCTGTTATGACTCCAATTTTGTCAGCTTTGTTTTTCAGAAGTGCATTGACAATATGTATCTTTTTTGTTACCAACTAACCAAAAAGACTTTACCATTTTGTTTTATTCTGAATCATACAGAAAGGATCAGGCAACCAGAAAACCATCCACCACTGGATGATGGCTGCTGTATATCTACATAACTTGTGCAGATCTGTACTTTTTATACATAAATTCATGCATCGCTGTCACTGGGCCTGCGTTGTGCATATATTTTCAGGAGAAAATGATTCACTGTACTAAGGAGTGCAAAGTGACTTCATACCATATGAATGCAAGGTTTTCAATTTTACACTCTTATTACTTGAAGGTAATTAGATTTTGGTTTCTGAAACCAATTGAGGGCCAATTGAGAAACCAACCACAACGTTATTCACCGCAAATTTTATCTTATCAATGGTATTATAAAATTTAAAAAAATAAAATGTCTGTCTTGTATTTCACACTGTCAAGGTGACTATGTCGCAAAAAATGTGTGACATGCTATTAATACCCAGACTATTCAATTTTCTACTGGATTGGTAAATCTTGAGATATAATTGCTGAAATTTGTAACCATGGTAACTTCAAAATGTACTGGGGTCAAACGTATATCCATGTATATTCCTGTATATCATAAATTTGTTTGCATAGATCAAGATGAATATATATTTTGGGCTGAAATCTTTGTCTCTTATTTCGCAGATCAATATAATAATGCAAGTACAGCTGACTTGCAAAATACATGAAAGGTGATTGTTTTAAGAGAGTCTGATACCATACTTGGCTCTCATGAATCATGGATCTTTTAATGCCAATATCATGAGAAGGGGATTGAAGATAAGTTAAAAATTTTATCATTCAAAATCCAAGTTTTGTAAATATCTTCCCATCTTTTAGCTATCCATAATAGCCCGCCTTTGTTTCCTCATTGTATATTACACATAAATCAAAGAAAATTAGCATTTAACAAAGCGCAACAATGCTTTGTTAAATCTGGAAGTGACGATTAGAAATGCAAAGAATAAATGCATAGGAATATTTGAAATGGCAATGTGTTGTGGTATGGATGTTTTTTTGGCAGAATATCCTGATTGTTTAAAAATTTACATTACTGAAAGTTAGAGTAAACTAAGATATAGACTCTACACAATACAGGGAAAGTGAGAGTAATATTTGATATTTGTATGGAAAGATATGACATTGTTAAAATTAAAAGTGTTAACTTCCTCACAGTGTTAACACAGAACTTCTGCTAACTGTACTAAAGAGTGCATTATTTCCTAACAAAATGCAGTAATACTAGCATGTCTCCAACTCCCCTATTTTTTTTTTCATGTGACTGTAAACAAAAATATTTTTAGGTTCAGCCTTATCATTCATCAAACCCCTTCAAGAACAAAACCATTGACCTTTAAGTAGGATAGACAGATCTTTCTAGACCAAGGGCAATGTCCCCTCCAAACTACTTTATTATAGCCAATCTTCCACCTCAAAATTTAAATTACTGAGTCTACGCCCCTTTATTGGATTAAAATCACTGGCACATTAACCACACAAGTCTACAAACAGGTAAATTATCACCAATTTTAACTTTTTAAAAAAATATCTTTGAGCATACGACATACTATCAAGTTCCTCAATATTTACTATTTATGTAATACAAGATGCCACAAATGTGTTCAGAAAGCCGTGTGGAGTACAAAGTGCTAGAGCATGCATATGTAAGCAGGGCCTACCTTGGCATCAATCCTGTTAGTCGTGGAGCTGGCCTTGATCACCTTGGTCTCTGTGGCCTGGGGAGGAGAGGGTACCGGCTGCAGAGGTTGTTGTGGTATCTGTTGTTGCGGCACTACTGGCCGTTCTGCTGGTTTCGGTGCTGCAATCACTACAGGGGCTGCTGAAAATACAAACCCAGAATGTATACTTCAATTTTGAACAATGGTATTTTTTTAAATTGGGATACTTTTATAGTGTCATTTATTAATTAAAACATCTTTCGGCCTCAAGATCTGGGAAGTCATGTCCATATCTTAATAATATAATACCAAGACCGTCAAACAAACATCCAGTTTTCTAACCAATCATACAAGCTGAAAGAATAGTTGGGGTTGAAGAATAATTTTTTTCCAACGAATTAGAGATCGCCTAACAAAATATAAAAAGAAGAATATTTAACTAATATTTATAAAGCAGTATTTTTCCCTGAAGGTTCACTTGTGTGTCACATGCCAAATAAACTTATTTAAGGACAATTCTTAACATGCAAACAGTTCAAATGAATCCAAGTATCATGTTTATCTATTTCACCATGGACTTCCACTGTGCATGACCTCACATCTTCCTTGAGAAATAAAGTGCTTCTATGGGTATTTACCTTTGCATTTTACAGTTATCAATTTTGCAAAAAAAGTACTATTTAAAGCTATTTTTCATTTTGAACAGAAAAAATCCCAGTCAAAGCACGCCAACTCTTTACATTATATGTATATACCATTTTCCATGCTAGTTTTATGAGTAGTTATTCAGAATAATTGAATTGAGCCACATTATGGCCCAGTGATAATAATGCGTGTGGCAGGGCCCATTATTCACTGATGACGGTTAATGACTTCTGCATCACCATACATCAGGTACACGACGTGATGGGGGCAATCGGTGATGACGGTTAGCGAGAGATCGTGATATGTGGCGAGAATGAGAGCTGTGAGTAGTAATACAAACAAACATGTCCGACATGGGACTTGTCATACTACTAACTAGACTGATCAGACTGTTACTTTCCTTCTACTTGGTCACCCCTCAAAAGTTGTCAGATGAGGTCAAGTAGGACCTCCATGTGACCATAGTGTCACAATAAATGCACAACTAAATAGACTAACAGAATGCAATAGCAAAATATGACCCCATCGAGCCATGATGGCCCTCACATCGAGCCACGAGATGATGGCCCTCACACGGAGCCACGAGATGATGGCTCCCAAATCGAGCCACGAGATGATGGCCCTCACATCGAGCCAAGAGATGATGGCCCTCACATCGAGCCACGAGATGATGGCCCTCACATCGAGCCACGAGATGATGGCCCCCACATCGAGCCACGAGATGATGGCCCCCACATCGAGCCACGAGATGATGGCCCTGACATGGAGCCACGAGATGATGGCCCTGACATGGAGCCACGAGATGATGGCCCTGACATGGAGCAACGAGATGATGGCCCTGACATGGAGCCACGAGATGATGGCCCTGACATGGAGCCACGAGATGATGGCCCTCACATCGAGCCACGAGATGATGGCCCCCACATCGAGCCACGAGATGATGGCCCTCACATCGAGCCACGAGATGATGGCCCCCACATCGAGCCACGAGATGATGGCCCCCACATCGAGCCACGAGATGATGGCCCCCACATCGAGCCACGAGATGATGGCCCTCACATCGAGCCACGAGATGATGGCCCCCACATCGAGCCACGAGATGATGGCCCCCACATCGAGCCACGAGATGATGGCCCCCACATCGAGCCACGAGATGATATGCCCCCACATGGGGCCACAAGATGATGGCCCTCACATGGAGCCACGAGATGATGGCCCCCACATCGAGCCACGAGATGATGGCCCCCACATCGAGCCACGAGATGATGGCCCCCACAGGGAGCCACGAGATGATGGCCCACACATGGAGCCACGAGATGATGGCCCCCACATCGAGCCACGAGATGATGGCCCCCACATCGAGCCACGAGATGATGGCCCCCACATCGAGCCACGAGATGATGGCCCCCACATCGAGCCACGAGATGATGGCCCCCACATCGAGCCACGAGATGATGGCCCCCACATCGAGCCACGAGATGATGGCCCCCACAGGGAGCCACGAGATGATGGCCCTCACATCGAGCCACGAGATGATGGCCCACACATGGAGCCACGAGATGATGGCCCCCACATCGAGCCACGAGATGATGGCCCCCACAGGGAGCCACGAGATGATGGCCCCCACATCGAGCCACGAGATGATGGCCCTCACATGGAGCCACGAGATGATGGCCCTCAAAGGGAGCCACGAGATGATGGCCCTCAAAGGGAGCCATGAGATGATGACCCTCACATCGAGCCACGAGATGATGGCCCTCACATGGCGCCACAAGATGATGGCCCTGTGTGAATGAATGTGACCATCTTTCAACACAGCCAGACAGAGGTTGGGGCTGGAATGATGAGCTGACCACTGGCTATTACACTGTCCTCCTGGACATAAAATCAGTCAAAACAGACCGCAGGAAACAGAATGAGTTTACTCCAGTTCAGCTTTAAAAACCATCAATGGAATTTTTTCTCTCAATTCACTGGAGGAGCTTATTATTGCTTCCAGCTCACAGAAAGAAGTGTGCAGTAACATTCAGTGTTGGCCTTAGAGGAGAAAGAAGGTGCTTGTTTATAAACCATCAGTGGAGGTGTGTGGATCATGGTACACGGCAGGCACTCGCAACCCCCCTACAATATATATATATCCAACCAGCAGATGAGCTATAAATGTCCCACGTAGTCCCTTCTAGCTATCTGAACATGTAGGTCATGGCAACTAGTGGGTCAACAATTGTTGACAAGCAGCCATACACATTTATGCATCATAATTGCTGCTAGAAATTCATGGCCATGTAGATGTTTCTGTTTATTACTTTTACATCCTTCACTCGGCTGGGATGCATAATGTAACCTAAAATATCAATTGTTGTACGTGACAAGCTGCAAACATTTCCACACTCTAGCACCAACCCAAAGTTTGATCAAAAACAGATAATTACTCCATCTATGTGCCCTGGTTTTTATTTCACTGATCCAAATAAATTTCATTTTTCTCCAACAAAGAAATTCCAAATATTGTTAAGTGTCACCTGGACATGTATGCAGGGCAAGTGGATTTCTTGGGATTGCAATCCTTGCATGCCAAGGAGGCCAATGCTTAGCAAGTGCTTCATGTCATAGTCTGACTCTTTCTCCACATAAATAGCATTTGAATTCTTTGTGTTTTTGGACGGTAGTGACTCAACCAGTTTGATTATTCAGCCAGATAACAGTCAGCAAGAAGAATTGATATACAAAATGTTTTTTCAAAGGGGATGGAAAAAAAATTCCCTTGTTTTAAAATGGCATCAATTGTAAATGTAACTATGATTAGATTTTAACAGTAGCAATGGCGTTCACATGACCTTATCTTTTCATGTTCATGTTTGATCAAATATGTGTTTGACTAAATAATAAAGTAACATGTATATGTGACAGAATGAGTCAAGTGAAGACAATATGACCCTCAGACTTTGGTGCCTCTCTGCAAGTACACACCTCAGCCAAAGGTACATTATAGTTACAATACAAACAAATGTTATACATCAACATAGCAAACTAAACTTGTACTGGATTGGAGGTTTGAAATAAATTTAATGAGTATCTGAAATGGCTTGGAAATTGTTAAGAGAACAGAGTGGAATATAAACAAAAGACACAGGCCAATGTTTTAGATCCATGTTGATCAGTGGGTCTCAGTGGTGCAAGTACTGAGCTGGATAAAAACTTTAAATAAAAGTGAATATGGGCATATTGCATGTAAGAAACAACCCACCATCACCTATTTGTATTTTGAAAAAGTGGAAAAAAATGGATCTGAAGGAATCAAATGTGATTCATTCCCAGACTAAAGGACCTCCTGCCCCTGAAAAACTAAGATAGAATATGTCAGAAAAAGATATAAAATTTCCTAATAAATTCACCAGAGCTAAAAATGAAGTATATCTATATATCAAGACAAGGTTAAGTAATAAATCATGATAAAAAGTTGATGGGAGTGGCAAACCATCATCATAAACTTGATGGTTTCACACTCTGAACAGTGTCAAACGTGTAATACAAAAGCATGATGACCTTGGCAATCTGTGCTTGCAGTGGGCAACAATAAATCTCTTGAGCATGCATTGTTTAGCTCCCAGCACTCAAACTTAGAATGCCAAGCCAGATAGTGCTCAGAGTACCACATCAAATATTAAAGCTGGTAGTGTCACATAGCAGAAGATTCATCACCAAGATGATAATTGATGAGACTGACTGAGTGATTGATTACAGATGATCACAAAAAAGATATGACATTTAGCCATTCCTTATATCATTCAGATCAGTTTATGAGTTATGTAGATTGATATCATTAATATTATCTACCTGACTTCATGTGAACATCAAGGAAGCATACTTTATTCACTTCCACCTTCAGCTCACTTGCAAGCTTTTTGCTCTAAGTTCATTGCTATATTTAAATATTTCAGAATACTCATTCTTTTGGGGTAAATATTCCAGTTTACTTAAAATAAATTGTCTTGGACGAATACTGTTTCTGAGATGCTTGACCTAAAATCCCCCAAAACATATTTTGGGAGAACCCTGCATTTTTAAATGCACAAGTGAGCTGACCTGATCCAAGATTAATCTTCCAGTAAATTTTCCACCTTCTAATTTGTTGACAGAAGTATATATTTTCTGAATGAAAATATCCTTCTCCAATGCAGCACTGAACATTTTGGGCACACAGTGACAGAAAGATGTTAACTGGACCATGAAGTTGGGGACACCACCATGTGACAAGAATGGAAGCACATGGCATATGACACAAAGTAGTCCTTTTAAAGAATGGTGGCCTCACAGCATATTTATAGTTACCCATAATGAAAACATGCCTCATTAGATCAATGTATCTACAAGACACAAATGTTACAATTGCTTATGACATGTTCTCAAAGAGTTTTTAACTTTCTGTAAACTTTCTTGGAAGTCCATGTGATTTCCTGAAACAAACAATGCACATCACAAAATCATTAAGAAAAACTCACCTGGTTCTGAAACAGGCACTTTCTTATTCCATGGGTTGGTTGTTGGCAGTGGTGCCTCCACATAGTTTTTGTTGTCAAAGATCTTGGGTTTGGTTTTGTTGTTGTTTGTATTATTTTCGTCCCCTGAAGAAGAATCTCCTCGATCTTCCTGTTTCTTGTCACTATTCGTGTCTTTAGCTTCTTGCTTTGGTTTTTCCACAACTGGTTGCTTTTTGACATGTGGCTGGGTTTGGTGTTTAGGCTGTGACTGCTCTTTGACGTTCTGCAATTCTTTCGATGCCTGCAAACTTGGATATTCTTCATCCAACGTGCTGGCCAAGTTTGGTGTTGGCGGTGTGGCTTCAACCGAAGTCGCCATGTTGCGATTTCCTCCACGAGTTCAGTTCACACTTTCAGAAGATAATTTACAAAGTTTCTTTCCTTCAAACAGTGTTCAAAGGCCTCGCCCAACACTGGTGATGATGTTGGGAATGACGTAGTGGCAAAGGGATTAGTGTTTATAAGCTGTCCAAGCGAAACTCTTGCCCAATATGGTACAAGGGACAGCTTTTGATGACATATCAAGCCATTTTCTGCTTGTAACTCACAACTGGAACGGATACATCCATGTGATAGGTCAGGTCAAGGGCAAATATGTGCAAAATCGACTCAATGTCAACAAAAATAGTTCACTGAACACTTCCACTGACCTCTACTTGATGTTCTTGCAACGTTCAGATGTGAAAATAAACCATCAAAGTAAAGAAAAATGTCAAAAACTTGCGATGAATGTCGACAAGATGGGAACACAGAAAATGGTAGACCACGTTGCAATGGCGATGCTTCAATCCGAGGGTGATTTCTCACTGTTTCCAAGCTTTTATCTTCCAGTAATTCCTCCAACGATTGTCTATAATCTTATTAAGTAAATTGCGAAATGATAAATGTTTACAATGCGTGCAAATTTGACAACATGGCAGGGCAAACCGAGGGGTTTTCACAACGAGCACATGTCGCCATTAGCACAGGGAAAGGATCGACTTGCGCATGCTCGTGGGTGAAAATCACGTGACAGAACCCCATGACAGGTACTTGCTCCCAAAACTTGGATGAACTTAAATCGCTGCCCTGGCCCCTGGGTTCGCTCGGATGAACAGATAGCCTCGGACCCTCAGAAATTAATTCTCAATTTTCGTCTAAATATTCCCACTCCTGAAAAAAAAATCTTCCGATTCAGTTAAAGAAAATATACTCTGAAGTTATTGAGCACCCAAATGGAAGGCATTTTGAAATTCTTGCTGAATTGGGTTTGTGGGGATTATTTTCTTATGAAATAAGAATTGGGCATCTCATTCCTGGACTGATTGTTATGTACAATTAATATCATTCTATTTAAAATAAATAATCACTGGGAATGTTTTACCATGATGCCATCTTGGTACAAGAAAATGCAGGCGTAGTAGAGTAATTGTCAGCTCAAATATAAAAAAAAAATGTACTTTTCCATTTTGAAATTTTCTTTGTATCAGGATGTTACATCAGTAACTTTGAATATAAATATAAATGTACAAATTAAGCATTGTCTTTGAGGAAAAAAAATGTCAAAACCTAACAAAAATCACAGGACACCAAATACTAGCTCGTGTGCAGCTGTTTGAAGTAGAGATAGATATTTGACCAAATTTTTAATAACAAGTTTTTTTGGTTTGTTTTTGTTCTTGTTTTTTTCTCATTGGCGAATATATTATTACAGATTCGTGCAATCTTGAGCTAGAGTTGGTATGTTTCTATCTACACGCAAACTTTCAAGACTAGTCATGTTGACTCACCTACCCACCCACCCAATCACTCACTCGCTCACTCACTCTCTGATTCCATTATGGATATATGGAGAATTGCAAGGAATATGAATCTATCATTTTTGTGTATGTGATGTTCAATATGTAATAATTACATTGCTCTTGAAAAAGAATAGCTTTAAAAACTTTCTAAAAACCTGCTATTCTAAATAGAAATATCCCTTCTCAGTTCCATTGGAATGTGTTCTAGAGGTCAAGGTAGACAAACAGTTTAAATGACAGACGTCTTTTATCTTTGGACACAATGGTTACAAAATATATATACAGCACTTGAGACCAACATTACTAACAAAATATAGCTTTATTGTTCAAATTGTAAATTACTCTCACTTAACCTTTGAAATATTGCATGGGAACGAGCTGATTAATGTAGATCAATTTGTTGCTGAATGAGACTGCACCCAAAGTAGGATGGGACTGAGGCAAGGAGTGTGGACTGAGGTAAGGGGTGCGGACTGAGGCAAGGGGTGCGGACTGGGGTAAGGGGTGCGGACTGAGGTAAGGGGGGCTGAGAAAGAGAGAGGGCAGTGGCGTAGCCAGGGGGGGGGGCTGAGGGGCTACAGCCCCCCCCCCCCAACATTAATTGTACTTTGGGGGCTGCAAAGGAGGAAGGGGGCTGATAATGACTAAGAGTAGTCATGGACCCCAACATATCCAGATTTCAGCCCCCCCCCCCCCTTCAGAAAAATCCTGGCTACACCACTGAGAGGGGACTGAGACAATGCTAGAGGCTGAGAAAAGGAGACTGAGATAAGGGGAAATTGATATAAGAGGAGGGGCTGTGAAGATGGGTTGGGATTGAAGTAAGGGGAGGAAACTAAGGTTGGAGTAAGGGGTGAAGATTGAGGTAGGGGAGGGAACTGGGACAAGGCGAGGGAGGTGAGATGCTGAGAAAAGGGGACTGTGGTATGGGGAGGGGACTCAGATAAGGTTATAGGCTGAGATAGTGGGTAGCGGATGGGGCGCTATGCTGAGAGGCAAAAGTTGAGCTGAACGGGGAAAGTAAGACTGTGGTGAAGGGGTTGGGGGTCCAGGTAGGGGTTTGCAATTGGCCATGGTTCATATACCTAGCATGGCAAACTTCAATTTCTCATCCCAAGATAATAATAATAATTATAATAATAATAAATTTCTATAGCGCTATATCAGACAAGGTGGTTAATGATGAGATAATACTGGCTCGCAACTATTAAACGTTTGACCCTCAATGCTTGTTCCTCCCTCCAGTGTTATACTTTTCACAAATACAGGTAAATGTCATGACTGCTATGTTTTTATTTTTTTATATTTTATTTCATCCTCAGTAACAAAAAAACTCACTATCTCAAGTATATTCTGTAATTCAACAAAAAGAAATAGCTCCTACAGGTTGCCAGCGATATATATTAGGAATCTTCAAGTAGCCCAGAGCCAACAACAAATATTTGAAATTATACATTTTGCAATCTGCAACATGTATTTTTTGGTCCAAAAAATACATTTCCAAAAAATACATTTTCTGATAACCTGAGTTCTCTGGGTGAAAACATGAATCCTCCTAGCGGACAATTATTTTAGTGCCGCCTGGAGACGTACTACAACGCTGTGATAGTACAAAATTGTGAGGTGCACACTGTCATTGTAAATTCAGCTCCATTGCAGAGTCTGACTGAGAAACGTCACACCTGTTGCTAGCATAACACATGGCTAAAATATGGGTCATGAAATTGGATTTATTGAATTCACGAATCCTATTCAAAGCACGAACGTGCGATATCTTATTCTGGATAGATGAAATAAAAGACAAATTATATATTTGTTTAAATGTCTGGAAGAACACGACTGACAACAAGCGAATATTTCCTGTGACAGCTACTCTTATGGCAATACTTTGGGGAGGATGTGTGCAGACTGAGACTGAGAGCAATAATAGAGTTATATTGCTCTCAGGTGTAAATAAGAATCTGTCAGGGTTTTGTAATGGTCAAATTAATTGATATATTTAAAAAAATCATTCATGATAAGAACATCAGATTTTTCAAGAACCGTGTATAATACTAGCTAAGCCCCAGAGCAATATTAATGAAGTGATATATTATAATGATATATTATAATGCGTTCTATTGCTAGGATGGCATTACTAAGTCAATGCCATCCTGGATAACTGGATCATCATTAATAAAGATTGGGAGACCACCAACCCAAATAACTGGGGCTAGCGGTCAACCCATATGTGCAAACTAAAAGGGATATCATCATAATATCACTGTACAAATTCGATTTAGAAAAAAAACTCTTTTGCAATTTCAAGCATGTCAAACCATTGCATTGCAAAGAAATGCACATTCTGGGCCGGGATATTTATGTATTTCCCTGTAATCCTCTAGATAAAGCGTAATACCTGACAACATTATAATTGTCATTATTTGGTGGATCCGGATTAAGAACTAATTGAACTTCACTGTCCTCCCCGCAGTCCTGTTTGGACCCTCGTAGATTAAAATGGTTTCATCAGCCTGGACGGCACTTTGAACAGTCAAGCTTATAAACTAATGACCAACAATATAAAGGTATTGAACAATGTCACTGACGTTATAGTATCTGCAGCATTTTGAAGTGATCACTTATTAAACTGTGCTCAAATAGCATAATAACACCACGAATCTCTTTCATAAAATCGCATTCTTACACTATATTCTACGATTATCAGTACAAGAAGACTGATATGGTGACTACCATTCTGTATGCTAGCTGTGAAACGAATACATTGATATTTTGGCAACAAGTACATGTGCACAAAGAAAAAAAACTAATCAGATTTGGAATGTTGGGAAGAATGGAAAAAAAAAAACAATTAAAATAAAATGACAATGTCAATCAACATTTGTTACCACTAAGAGCCAAGTGTGCATGTCGACAATGGGCCCACTCAAAAAGTGAAAATTGTTAACGTTGTGACTTATGAACTTTGCTTCGGTGTCTTTCGTTCTTCGGTCCAGCCAACTGCTGACTGTTACCATCCCTAAGGGACCTTTTTATGCTAAAAGAGTTCCATACATGGTCATTGAGGGAGGGGGTTTAAGCTCAGTCAAATTGTCCTGCATATATATATATAAAGCATATATATATATATATATATATATATATATATATATATATATATATATATATATATATATATATATATATATATATATATATATATATATATATATATATATATATATATATATATATATATATATATATATATATATATATATATATATATATATATATATATATATATATATATATATATATATATATATATATATATATATATGCTGTGGGGTCCATCATCACCATAAATTTAGGACATAGGCGTTAGAACGGGTAGGGGTCCAAATTCATGTGTAGTGGGTGTCAGTGTGATGTTTTGCACCATTTTACATACTTAAATTTAAATTTCTCAAAAAATGTTTGATAACTAGTTAATGAAATATTTATGTATTAAAAAATACCTACAAGAAGTAAAATTATGTCAAATAATAGTACAAATTGACTATATTTCCCATAAAAATGGTGCCTATATATACATTTGAATAGCATTTCCAAGGGGTATTTTTGCTAAAATTCACTGTAGTTTATGGTAATTTTTCAAATAATGAAATTATAATGATGAAAAGTGTCCCATATTATGCTGGAAATATAACTCTGATAGCATGCAAAACAAAAGGAATTTTAAAAGTTGGTTTGGTAGATTTTCTGCCTTTGGATTTGAAAGATATACATAATTTTCCCGATTTTCACATTGATTTCAATGGAAATCCATAAAAATAATATTTTTGTAAAAGGCAGAAAATTTTACAATAGCATTTGTACCAATAATGGCTTAAAAAGTGGGCTATACATCCCCCTAACATATCCACATGGGACACCTTTCAAATTGAAGGCCAATTTTTCACAAAGTGAGAATTTCAATTTTTCTCCATTGAAATCAATGGAAAATCCCCGTGACCTTGGGCTGAAAATTCAACTGCCCATAAAATCTCTTCTATTATAGCTACAGACTTGATCTTGGGCTTGTTAGTTTTGTTTTGGAGAGATCTTTCATAATATGACTTAAACAATGAGAGTTTTAGTGTGCAACAGCATTTTCATATTTCAAGGTCATGTCAAGGTCATCCCAAGGTCACAGGATTTATTATTTTTTAAATCTTATTTTCAATTGTCAAACATCTCTATAATTTCTAGGGGGCTAAATTTTATATTGTTTGTATAAATAGCCTATGTCCTTCATTTATGGCGATGTTGAAGCCCTGCCGCATTCATGAACGCATAAATGTGCCTGTATGCATTGATGATACTTAAATTCAAACTTGATAATCACACGAATTGAGGTCCAGCTTTGTTCCGTAAAGCTTACTAAAATAAGAGTCTGGCATAATTATGTCTCTTTATTTTAAAAGCGCTACCTGCATTATAATTCAAAGGTAAATGATAATTGCAAGTTCTCAGATTGATTTTATCGGTTTGACGCCCTTATATTTTTGACATCGTATTTGAAACAATTTAAAGGGTTACAGCCATGATAAAAGCACGTGCTTGAAGTCGGTGAATAGCACTTAGCTGTGCCAAAATTGGAAGGTATAAAAGCAATTAAGGTCGGCGAGGCGAGTCTTTTTTCTTCAGTGTTCTCCGTGCACGTGTGTGCGTTCAGATCAGCAGTGCAAAGTTTTTGAGCTGATGTGATTCCCCTCACTGGCCTCAGTATGATAACCAAGGACTGGGAAGCAATTGCTAAAGGTATTCACATCTATTAATTATTTTATATTCGACAATTCAGCTCAGTAGTTTCCTCAGATTGCACAATCCGGAAACCGGAGCTCGGACAAGGCTGACTACACATGTATCCGCATTGAATTTCGCGGGAAATATCTAGTGCTAAATTCTGACACTTGAGGGCGCTTTCCGTTCTCATTACTCATGCAAAGCCAAAACGAGGCAAATGACCGTAGAAGATGGCGGGCTGAAAGAACTCACATGTCTTCCTAGTAATATTTTTTGCAGATTTTATACTTTATCGGTGAGTATCACGTTTCCATATCATTTCAGAAGTAACTTGTATTACTTAAGAATAGTTCAGGTTGATTAGAAAAGTTGTAGATGGCTTTAACTCGGAGATTGTCGCCACTTTAAAACAACCAGTTTGTTCGCCACAAAAACACCACCATCGGTGATGTTTTGTTCTGAAAAGCAACAATACACTCCAGCAAACTACGCATGATCATAAAAAATCTATCCAAAATTAACTCACAAGTAGTCACAAACACGGTTCTTCGGATGGATAGAGTTTTTTAAGTGCAAAAATGTGACAAAAGGGAATTTTGAAAGCCGGAACAAGTCGTCGATTTCAGACAGCTGATTTCTTTGTGTTCGAGCACGAGTCTCGTGTTTGTGTTCATTTCAAGTTTGCGTCAAAATACATTTGGCATCCTGGTGAAGTCGATTTTCTCATTTCATATCTCTTCGCAGCCATACCTTAGATGAAATAATCATGAGAGTTTGCTATTTTTGCAAGGGGTGAAATATAGATTTCACGTGTTTTGATCAGAAATGGCGGGAATTCTTTTGTCTGGCACGGCAAGCCAGTTTGACAAGTTACTCATTAATAGTAATGTAGGGTGATGAATCATCCACACTATTGGACCAGTTTTCACGAATAACATGTGGCTAGCAGGTAGTCACTCCATCCCCAGTCTTCTGGGATTGCTTTGCATATTTTTTATATGCGTGCCAAAGCATAGATAGAGAAGCCACGCTGAGCAAGAACTTGGGTGGGGGGGATTGCTTTGTCGGTAGAAGCAGTGGTGAAGGCTCGCTCTGGGTGCACACATGGCATGCATGCAGCATGGACACAAAGCCACACCAAGAGCTGTCACCAGACACTGCCAAGCTTCTTTGTTTGCATCTGGCTGGAAGGGCCACCCCACGTGACAGAGGGATCCAAGAGATCGGAACAAAGAAACCCCTTAGCTGAAATTTGCTGCAGATCTATATGCACACAATTCTTTTGTTTATGTTGAAATATCGTGAATGTTGACACAGGACACTGTTGTTTTGTGTAAAGTGATCTCTATCATTTGTTATAAGATAAACATTAGTGACATTTTGACCTCTTGGCTCCCTGTTATATAAGTTTCTTGGCTGTATAATTACTTCAATTTAATTTAAAATAACACTTATTTAGGACAGGAGGGATCCAAAACTTGAAATTATTATTCCATTTTATTATTGAGACTTCAAGTGAATCATTGATGTTGCAGAATAAAATTTCCTATTTTTGATTAGTAAAAATAAATTATTTTCATTCAGAATTAAACGAAAGGGTTATGTACTTGAAGCTTATAAGACATATCTCAAGCTTCAAAGATACCAAGTTTTGACTATGACACAGATTTAACATTTAAAATTTTATCACCGTCAAGACCATTCTTCTGCATGTCAAAATGATTAATAGGCAAATGGATTGGAAAATATTGATGCCTGGCAAATAGTAGACAACATATCATCTATAGGTTTATTCAGCAAAGACATCAGGCATCCCACCATCAATATAAATGTCAGAGGCAACAATAGCAGATAAACAGTATATCCTCAGATTTTATTTTTGCCAGGATCTCCCATGTAAATAACTGGAGGACATTTCCTTTTTGGTGAAAAATTATCTGATGTATTGTGTTTCAAATGTCATAATTAGTATTAATATTTTCTCTATGAGGCTTATAATCATGAATTAACTCGGTTGGCACTTTATGAAATAAAAGGAGAATTGAAAAACAGGATGTAAACTAGGAAGCTCGCATGTTCCCTGGTATGTGCTAATTGCCCTGCGCAATATTTTTACTCTGCTTTTATGTTTATGCTGAGCTGATGACCATGATTTTATATGCAAATTTCAATGCATTGCCATCTGTTCAAGGTGACAAGGTCACAAGTGCAATATTTTACAGCATTTTGGAGGATTTAGTGGCTTTCTAAGTCCCTTTCAGAAGTGTGATCATAGGTTGACATCTTGAAATTTGGCAAACAATGGATTTCTGATCATGAAAATATATTTGTACTTTGGAAAAACATTGCCAAGATGAATGAATAACTTTTAATTCTGGTCATAATTACACCATAAATGTTCCTTAATGTCACAATAAGTGGGATTTGTATGAGGGTTTTTATGTTGTTTTGTTGAAAACAGTACATTTAAACCATTTATAAACACATGTAAAAGGAGGGGAAAAACATACAATGAATTCTTGCTAGTTGATATTTGCATATAAATTCCAGTCCATAAACCAGAGAAAAATAGACCATTTGAAGGGCTTGGATACAAGAATCAGCTGTGACCCAAATTATAGTGACATTCCTGAACAACATTGTTTCAAGTTGGAGGTGGCAACTTTGTTACATTCTCATGGATGAGTTCATTGATACTTTATAGCTGTTCTAATTTACTCCCCCAATGTGTCACAACAGGAAATGTGATTGGTCAACAGTTTGTTGACAGTATAATTCTGAGGAATGTGATTGGTCAGTTTCCATATTGACTCTGTGAGTTTCTGCCAGCATTGTGCAGATTTCACTCAGGGCAGAGTTGACATCTCATGGCTGGGTCAGACTGGGTCAGTTGAAGTTCAGCTGAATAGTGTTTGCAAATACAGGTGTGGACAGACTGTAAACACTCATCAACCACCTCTGATATCAACTACCACATAAACACAGAGCTGAAATCCAGACTGGAATATAATATTTTCATTTCAAATCTGGAAAAACCCAGACATGAAGACTCTTCTGTTCCACACTGCCGATGAAGGGATAGCTTGTGACTCAGAAAATGGTCAGTTTCATTGCATATTTCATTATAAAGAGTTTTTAAGTGTGACTCAGAAAATGGTCAGTTTCATTAAAGATTTTATTATAAACAGTTTTTCAATGTGATTCAGAAAATGATCAGTTTCATTGCAGATTTAATTTGAAACACAATGTCAATGTCATTTCACTTGACACTAAGTTTTTTGGCATTGTTTTCATCATTTGACTGCTTACAGTTGGAATGTTCAATGTGTATACATTATACTCATTGTTAGATCATATTCACCACAGGTACTGACCACATATCAAAATCTTTGGGCCAAGTTCATAACTATCTTGGGTGTAAAAAAAGTGTTCATTTTATAATGTTAAAATCAAATTTGTGGTCATTGTTTTCAAATGCAACTGAATGGTTAGTGGAGTATAAAAGGCAGAAAAAATGTTATACAAATAATATATGATTTACTCATGTAAACTTTAAGTAGAATTTCAATATTTCATGCAGGTAGCTGAACCTGTTGTCACATGTCAAAACAGAGTTGAGGGATGTTTTATCAAATGTAATAACAAAGATATCAAACGTTCTAAACAGATTAGCACACATTGTTGGCATGATCATAACTTTGGCAGCCTTCCTTAAATAAATTGTGTGGGATGGGTGACTAAAAAAAGCATTGCCAAATGTTGAATCGGCAGGTTTATGAGCCAGGGTAGGGGAACTTTTGTGAGGTAGAGATGGTGATCAAACACCTGGGACAACCAACAACCGTGATGATTGCATTTACATATCACATTCCACGACAATATTATTTTTATTGGATCAGAATGGCTCACAATAAAAACATAAAATGAGAGATCAGTTATCAATCAACATTGTTTGACAGTTGTTTTATTCTGGAATTCTTGATTAAGAAATTAAGAGTTTAGTAGAGATATATTAAATGGGGGTCAAGTGGTCAGACCAGGATGTTATGATTAGTTTGAATTTAGGTGTCTGGTTGCCACTGGGTTAATGCAGGTTGCTGAAGTTAAGTCAGTGTGAGATGTCTAAAGGATGGTTCATACATATGTTTCGAATGGTTCATACACAGATCCTGCGAGGCCTTGCAAAGTATAATTAGTCCAATATCATATTCTTTAAAAAGTTTTTAATAAAAAAATAAAAATCAGACATGATTTCAAGGACTTTATGGGGATGTATTTGCATGTGCCTGTGGCTGCTAAAAGTTTAAGCAATTAGAATAGAGGATTTTATGGAATTGTTTGATCAGGTGGACATGGCGAGCAGGAAGAGCTATTAATGATTTGTCCTTGGAAAGGAAGTGAGTAGGCAAGGTTCATTCTGGGGCAAAGTTCATCTCTGTTATACAGAGAGATCAACACAAGACAGGAACAAGTGCCAAGAGAGCATATTTGGTTCATATGACCTTAGAATAAAATATCACCCCTTAGTACCTTACATTAAAATCTTATCCAGATTATGAAGTGAAGTGCCCGACATAAGAATAACTATTCAGTTAGTGTCCACAACAAAATGGTAAGCATGTTATAAACTTAATCTTAAGTATAAAATGATTGTGCATTTATATGTTATGAATCAAAAAGAGTGAAAATACATTATTTTTTAGGAAAGTTAAAGATAATGCCTAGCAGGCCTTGACCGCATGCAAATAGGCTAATTAATATATATTAGATCACAAGATTTTGGTAAAATCTGCTGGGTCATAGCTTAAAACAATATGGAATGTAAGAAGAACATTCACTCATATCTGGGTCAATACAGTCATAAAACCACTGCTCTGTACTGGCTCAAACTTGAAAGACACATCAAAACCTTCAGGCCCAATAGGCCAGTGCCTAATGTTGAGCCCTGTAAATGTTGCCAACCTGCCTGTCTATATATAGGAATGAAAGGCACTTTCTTTCTTAGTATTTAAACTTATATCATAACTATCCAATGAGATAATTTACACCTTTAACGTTTCATATGATTAACAGATTAAAATCATAAATTCATAATAACATAGCTTGCCAACAAATATAAAATGAAAGGACAAAAACTTTTGTATTTCTCTGTATGTATTTGAGGGTACATGAAACTGCATTGATCTGCACACGAAAAGCATCACCAGATTTCTCTTTTATTCTTTTGTGAAGCGTTTTGGCAAACACTCAAAATACCCTGGCTGGGTGGGGTTTAACATGTTTAATGGCTTGTGTGTTAGATGGCAGTGTCTGTCTGTGGAGGAAGCTGCTTTGCCATTGTGTTCCAAGCAGCAAGTATGTGCACTTAAGCATGATAATGGGTATTTTTCTGTGTTATGTATATGTCTGGGAAATGTTACTCGGTGGTAATTCACATTCAATACAATGAGATTGATTATGCCATCAACACTAGAACCCTGGGAGTTACTTAAAACTCTGATTATCTAAATAAAAAATCCACACTTTTAGTTAGTTGTGTGCCAGACAGACAAAGGTGATCAGTTTTTTTTCTCTCTGATATATGTCAGACCTGCGAGGCAGGTGGGGGTCTGTGCAGGCAGGCTATGGCTACATTCACATGTGCTGCCACTTGCTCTTTGTTTAGTCGCTCACTTCTCAGCGTGTTGTGATGAGGCCCGCTCTCTCTCCCTCCCTCTCTCTCCCTGGATCGGCTCGGGATCAAAGACGGCGAGCACGCGTAGACTGGGAGGATGAGTCAGGGGTGTTTATGTGAGTCACACAGGCTAATGCAGCTTGTTGCAGGCTGCTGGCTTCGCAGACAACAAAACACACAGGCGATGGCTGGGGCTGCCTAGGTTTAATATAAGAGCAAGAGTGTCCCCTGGCAGACAGATGGCACAAGCTTCAGCATGTCAACAAGCCATTATCATTCCAAAGCTACAGATACACCATGCGCTCTGTGATACAACATCCTTGTCATATTAAACAAATAGTGGACGTATATTGTTAAGCCAGACACTGCTTGCGGGGAGTGGAAATAAGAGACATTCTATCATTCTCGACAACCACTGATTTATTCAACAGAAACGGAAGGAAGGAAACATGACTATCTCAGGTATGATTTAATCATTGTTCTCGTTAGTGGATGCGCGACACTTTTTGTTGAATCCGCTCAGATGACTTGTTTACGTCTGTTGATAAGATCACTTCTTTGTCTCTGGGTTATTGTGAGGAGAGCGGTGTGGGAGTTAAGACGCCGGGGTTACTACGGGTGACTCGCTGAGCTCTAATCTCGCCGATATACCTTTGCGGTGACTAACACAATTGATCTGAGCGTGCATCAGCTATATTAAGTCCCGGGTCTTGAGAGAAAAGAATTGCGATGAGTCATGGGGGGAATTGACCAGCATCATACACTTTGTGTATAAAAACATGATTCACCTCCAGATATTTTTTTTACAGACTGTTTTTAAAAAGAAAGTGTTAACAACAAAGCTCAGTAATCAAGATTTAATTAAGCTCGATTAGGATGATGCAGTCTGGACTATTAGATGAAATTGAAAAGGGGAATGTGAGAGACTGCAACACAGACACAAAGAGTGTTCTATTTTATGTATAAGAAAAAGATTGGACACAACTGTCTTTGTCATTTCATGGGTTGAATAAGGTATTATTTAACATTGGTAATTTTTGGCTTGACTGTGAGATTATTTAAGTGGATCTATGCAGGATGACAACATAACTGAGACAAAGCTACATCCTTCTAGTTGTCTGGTTAGTTGGAAGAGAGTTTAGCTATCAACTCTTGAGTCGTAGGCCAGGTTCTGTTGTCAGGGATATAAGTAGTAATTACTTGCTGGAGTCCTATAAATAGTAGATACAATATAATAAAACTTATTTTTGATTGTTTTTTTAAGTAATGTTGATTGTTTTTTGATTGGGAAAAAATGTACCCTCACAATGTTGAGTGCACATAGACTGATTGAATAGATCTGTAGCCCATGACAAAAGCGAGTTAGTCCAATAACAAGAGTAGGCAAATATCAGACTTCTCTGAAATGTTGGCAAGGACTCCAGTAACAAGTAAATTCCACAAAGAAACTTGTCATGGAAAGACAGCACAGGCCAACAATCACATTTTATATTAATTACGGTGAAAATTATATAATGGTATCCACATCACATATTTATACCTGAAAATAAAGTTATTCTTCAATGCTAAGCTTATCAAATTGATGTCAATGTAAGTTAATCAGGAAAGCTTACATGCATCAAAACATGGAAGTATTCGAAGTACAATTTCAAGGATAAAATCATTTTTTTTCCTCCTCGCATTAGAAATCTCATGCCAAGCCAGTCCTAATACATAGTGCTGTCTTATGTAAAAGAGTATTTTTGATAGTTCCATACAGCATGTTGTAACATACGAAAAGATGTTTTATATATTGTAACTTATGTGTGGTGTTCATGTTTTGTATTTTAAGGAGAGCTAAGTGATACACAACGCCAGTACAAGATGTCGTCCCCAACACCTTCAACCACTGACACGATGAGTCTGACATCCAACTCGTCAGAAGGAGAAATAGAACCCACACTCAACACAAAGTGCACACTGTGCAACGAGACCTACACCATCCCCAAGGTCCTGCCCTGCTTTCACACCTTCTGCCAGCCGTGCCTGGAGAAGATCGTAGAGGGCGATAAAGTCACCTGCTCAGAGTGCCGACAGGAGACGTACCTGAGCACCAATGGGGTGGGTGCCCTCTTCCCTGACTTCGCTATCGCCAACGTGCTCGAATCTCAGGTCCTCGACGGTTCGTCTCTGAGCTGCACTGGATGCAAGAGCAAGGATTTGAGTGCCGTGGCCAGGTGCTTCGACTGCGCTAACTTCCTTTGTCCAAACTGCGTGATGGCACACCAGTTCATGCACTGTTTCGAGGGTCACCGCGTGATGACCATCGGCGAGTTGCAGAACACCAAAGATGACGTCAAAGTAGATAAACCCGTAAGCTGCAACAAGCACAAGACGGAGGTGCTGCGGTTCTTCTGCCGCACTTGCGACGCCCCCATATGCAAGGACTGCACCATGATGGAGCACTCCAAGGGCCATGAGTACGACTACATCACAGAGTGCAGTGCCCGCGAGGTGGAGAACCTGCACCAGCTGGCAGAGCAAGCCAAGGTCAAGGCCAACGACCTTAGGGGATCATCCAAGAGCATGGAGCACACCTCAAACAGGCTCCAGATCCACTACCACAAGGCGCAGAACGAAATCCACGAAACTTACAACTTCTACCGCTCCATGCTGGAGGAACGTAAACAGGAAGCCCTGAAGGAACTGGACGGAGCTTACAACGCCAAGCAGGCCAATATCAGCACCATGTCCACCCGCATGCAGGAGTGCGTCGAGAAACTCTACACTGGCTGCGAGTTCATTGAGAAAATTACCAAGTATGCAAGTGCTACGGAGATCTTGCTGTTCAAAAAGATGCTCGACACTCGTATGCAGAACACCATGAGTTACATGCCCGACCTCAACTCCAGCAATTCCTTCGATATCGAGTTTGTCTCAAACTACCAGGCCATCCAGGTGGGCATCCGTAACACGTTCGGGTACGTCCGGCAGAGTCCCGACTCCCAGCAGAACAAGATACAGCCGATCGCACGCCCCAACGGCTACACCCGCACCACCACCACTCCGGCACCCCCTCCGCCGATGAACGGCAACAGTCTGTTCGACAACACTCACAGCCTGCTGTCGTCCAAGTCGCAGTTCCCCTCCACCACCAGTCTATCATTCCCCTCTCCGACAGAGTCCATTCTGTCCAACAGTCTGAACAGCATGAGCAGTCTGGCACCTGGCTACGAGAAGTGGTCCAGCGGCGGCCTGGACTTCCTCCAGAACGGCGATGTCTTCTCGACGAGCACAGACCCCGTGATCGACATCACCTCCAAGCTCATCAGTGCCAACATCTACCCACCAAAATCTCAGATCAAAAGACAGAAGATGATCTACCACTGCAAGTTTGGAGAGTTTGGAGTGGCAGAAGGCCAGGTAAGAATTTTTGCAATTCAGCTCTTGTTAAAACATTTTTTATAACATTATATAATGTAATTTCATTTGCTTTTCAATTTTTACTAGATTTTGTGTTAAAATAAAAACATTTTATTTTGTGCATTTTCAGTTCACTGAGCCCTCTGGTGTGGCCGTGAATGCCCAGAATGACGTGATTGTGGCCGACACAAACAACCACCGCATCCAGATTTTCGACAAGGAGGGGCGCTTCAAGTTCCAGTTTGGTGAGTGTGGTAAGCGTGATAGTCAGCTTTTGTATCCTAACCGTGTTGCGGTGGTCAAGACTTCTGGGGACATCATCGTCACCGAACGCAGCCCGACCCACCAGGTGCAGATCTACAACCAGTACGGACAGTTTGTGCGCAAGTTTGGCGCCAACATCCTTCAGCACCCCCGAGGCGTAACAGTGGACAACCGCGGCAGAATCATCATCGTAGAATGCAAAGTGATGCGAGTCATCATCTTCGACCAGATGGGGAACGTCCTGCACAAGTTTGGCTGTTCCAAGCACCTCGAGTTCCCCAATGGCGTCGTGGTGAATGACAAGGAAGAGATCTTCATCAGCGATAACAGAGCGCACTGCGTCAAGGTGTTCAACTACCAGGGTGTGTTCCTACGCCAGATCGGTGGCGAGGGCATCACCAACTACCCCATCGGTGTCGGCATCAACTCTGCCGGAGAGGTGCTCGTCGCCGACAACCACAACAACTTTAACCTGACCATCTTCACGCAGGAAGGCCAGCTGATCAACGCCCTGGAGAGCAAGGTGAAGCACGCTCAGTGCTTTGATGTGTCGCTGATGGACGAGGGCTCGATTGTCCTCGCCAGCAAAGATTACCGCCTCTACATATATCGCTACATGCAGATTCCACCTAACCTGGTGATGTGAGAAGTATTATGGGAGGAGGACAAGTAGAAGGTCCCAGGACGACTCCATATTCCACGCACAGATATGTTGGCTGTACGGCGCACTGCAGCACTGCGTGGAAATCAAGAATGCCATATTTGGGGGACAGAACAAGTGTTAATGTTAAAAAGTACAGTGTATCTCATGAAAGCTTTTATGCCTGTTCAGTGTTAGCAATGTCGAATATATTATAGAAATGACGACTCAGTTGAAAGTGCCACATATACATATATTGTTATATTCATATATTCACTTGACAAAGTCATATTTTTGATCCCGATTATTGGCTGATATTTACAAAGATGATTATTATGTCAAACAGCTGCTCACCATTACTCTGCATCAGGATTTTTAGTTGTTTTGTTAAATGCTGACAGATAATATTGTAAAATGATGGACCAAAAGGTCTGACAGTGTTTTTGAGTCTCCGCCTGAGAGATGCATAATGTGTACCCAAAAATGATTCATGTTAGAATAGTTAAGTTTTGTGGTCTGTGACCTAGATTTGTAAAATGACCCAGTGGTGACCCAGTTACATAGATTACTTGATTATGCGTGAGATTGTGACAAATTATTATCATTACCTGGGAGTGGCCTTGTGTTATGAAATTCATGTTCACAAACCCGGGGGGCTTATGCATATTCATAAGATGTGAGAATAGAGTATTATATGTTTGTTTTTTTTTTTTAATGGTTCATGATTGATTGCTTAAGAAGCAGATTTGATACATAGATGTAGATTGGGATGCAGTTTTATACAAATATTCATATCTTTGAAGAATATTTTCCTAGCTTGTTATATCCAATGTTAAACGAAAAATACTAAAAAAAATCGTAATCTGCCACATTGAATCACATGCATTTATGAAAAGACCATATCACTATATGGTACACGATGAAGGTGAATTGATCGTTTTATTTCTGAGTAATTATATAGCCATAAAATGGAAATAGTTTTGCAATATATGTTACATGTCGATGTTAAACCAGTTGACACACTATGTCAGGTCGTTCACAAGTCATTGTTCGTGTTACTAATAAGAAGTAGTTTTATTTGTGCTGTTGTGCACTAATACAGGACAAAAGAAGTTTATTTATTATTGATTATATTGCATGCAATTGTATTAAAATCATTTTGTTTGTATGCTGATTAGATGGTTTGCAAAATGACACCTGGAATATATGCTTTTTGAGCACTTAATACTTAGGTTATTGTATACATTAACTGCACTTGATAAGTCTCATGAACAGGAGTGACATCTCACTCGATTTTTGTGAAGAAATACCAAAAGTGAAGCGGGCAAAAATGTTAACAGAGACTGTCATGGGGCCAACAAAGTGCAGTAAATGGCAGTACATGTATTTGCTTGTTGTTGTAAGAGTTGTGATAGTGTTCTCCTTTGTTGTGAGTGCTGTAATCACACAAGAGTTCTGTAACAGGCTACCTCGGACCACTGCAATAGAACGCTGGTTCCTGAATGCTGAATGAAGCCAGGTCTCTGTCCGATGGCTTCAGTGTATATATGTTTCATTTGTCGGTTTGGCAGTGTTTCTCGCAGTGACAGAAGTCTCGCCTAGCCCAAGTTCCAGTTGTTGGCTGAATTTTTGTTCAGCAGACCGTTGTTCAAATGGGGTTTACTTTATATGCTACAGAAACTTATAATGAGCCGTTATTTTTGTATTTTATACATGACATGGGGTGCTTCCACTGGGGTGAGTGACACGGGGGTAAGAATTAGTGTTTTGAGATTAATGGTGTGGTCCAGCTTAGTCAAGATGAGATGCAAGCTAAGAGATAAAACCAGGGGCTTGGGGTTTGGGTTTTTATTACCATAAGTTGTATCTAGATGTGTGTGTGTGGCACAAACAAATCAATGCAAACATTATTAAACTCTGCTTTTTAAACTCTAAATGAGAGGGAGAGAAGAGGACACGAAAAAGACTTCTTGCTTTCCTAGACAAAATATGTTCTACCTCGGCCAAAAACGAAAAAAAACGAAAAAAGAAAAAAAAAATGATATTAGGCAACATCAGAAGACTTCATCTAACTTTGGTAAAGTGGAAGTTTAAACTAATTTTAGGTTTTACCTTAAACAAAATAGGAGATGAGGCCATATAGTTTGAATCTTGACTCAGGAAAATGGTAGAGAAATTAAGCACAGAATTTGGAAATATTCCTCCCAGAGATATTCCTAAAATCATGTCCATCATGATATAATCTAGAGATAGCTGAAACCAAACAATCTGTTGATATAATTAGCGTGCCTATGTGCTATATTGTGTGATCTTCTATATTATATAAACCGCTCACGTAATGATGTAGTATATATTTAATATTTAGCTCTTCAGTGTGTATATGTTATTGGTCATTAAGAGTGATCCACTGTTGAATTGAAATTTGTTTTGTTTCTCTGGTGTATATATTTTGTAATATATTTCAAGAGGTTATTTTATTGATTGCTATATTTACGACAAACTTGCCATATTGATGCGAACACTACTTGTATTCTGTCTCAGTGCATCGTGTGATAACACTGCTCAGTTTTAGAGAGAGAGAGAGGTGAAGAAACTTAACAACACAATCTTTTCAATAATAGATGTAGAATTTCAAACCCACACAAAACAAAACAAAATCTCCCATTTAATCAGGGTAAAATTCCATGCAGATATCGGGTCGATGGTCTTCAGGACAATTTGATAATATATTTGTGTGAAACATTCTATAACATTTTAAAAATCCACTCCAGATTATAACATGGTACTGGCAAAGTGTCGATGACTTTGTGCCTTCAGTATTTTTAGATGAGTTACCAGTAGTTGAGTTCTATTCAAGATGCTTTCGTGTATTCCAGCAATATTTCCTCCACATATACGAGTATTGTGGCAGCACATTCTAAATTGTGTCATGTGACATCCCTTTGTGATATGCTTTACTACTTACAGCCATAGATATTTTGGCAGTTTCATCAAATTTTGTATTTTATACTCTTCTGAATCAAAAACGAAAAAAGCAGTTGATATTAAATCAAAAAAATTATTTGATACAATTTACATGATTAATCCTGTGAGCTTCTGACATTTATAAAAATAATATCTGTCTCAAACTTTGAGATCTACTTTTTGGACATCAGTATATATTAAACATATTAAAACATTTTTTTTTTTTTACTTTGCAGACCTTGAAACATATCAGTTTTGTTAAGAAATATGTGGACAATCATAATCTTATGTGACTTGTAGTATTTGATATTTCCTAGATCTAGGTCTGGTACTTTGTTCCCAACATGACTGCTGCATCGTGCTGTCATGTCTGCGACAGGACAAAGAGTCCCGTTTTGAGATCGACCCTTGTCTTGTCTCAGATATGATTTGCATAAAAAAGATAAATAATTACTTTGTGATGTGGGTGAATGCTTTGTATTTCATGAATCATTGTTATCAATATGGAACAGACCATAACTTGTTCACTAGTCATTCCAGATTTTTGATATATATATCAGTGACTGATGCAGGGTCCCGCGGTGGGTGGCGAGCGAGGTGGGGAGATGGTATATGTATAAATGGTGGATTAGAAGGGCGGGGTTCCACATCATGGGCTGGGCGAGACTTCACATAATGTCACCACTTATCCAGAGACCTGAGGTGAATTTGTTGTGAGCGAGCAGGCTTTTATAGCTGTTGAATGCTATTCCAAAGATTTTTTTTTTAATGTTAATTTATATGCTTTGCGTGATGTACATTCAGTTTGCACACACACACACACACACACACACTTCTCTGCATATGATTAAGTATTATCCAGATATGTACGTTTATAACCTCTTGTCACGTGACAAGTATGAGATTGACTACAAGCTATAAATTCTCTGTATCTTCGAAAATTTCTCCTTTTTAAACATTTCATATTTCACAATAGAATGTAGGATTTGAATACTACTTAGATGTATACATATATGTATAAGCAGTTTTGTAAATTGAAATCTCCAAGTGGTCTCATTCATGTGGGTGTTCAATTTTCTAGTTAAACACTTCACTTGATCCTGTCACCCCTGTTTCTCATAATATGATAGTCTTCAGAGGCCAAATTGTTAACAGATAAGACTCCTGAACTGTGTGGCAGAGGGGTGATAAGGTAGTGTGTTCAGAGTAACCATGCAACTCTGAAGATAAGCTTGAAATGTTGGGATGCAAAAAAGTTATCACATCACCAAAGTGTTTATTTTTTCATACTGAACCTTTTTGTAAGAGTTAATGATGTTTTGTTAGTTTTCAAAGTTAATGCCATGCTCCCTTTTTCTAACTTTACAAAAAAAATGGACTTACCTGTGTAAGAGACTCAGTAATGTTTTATACTGATTGAGTGATGGCGTCTTATTCACCATGTTTGTAAGAGATTCATATTGCTCACGATGACACCAAATGTTGATTATTATCAAGGTTTGTGTTTTATCAAGTAACACATCATAAATATTCTCTCAATTGATGAAATAGACCAAACAGTAGAGCTTAGCTACTTTGTCACTATTTTATAGTCTCACATTTTACCACAAATTTTTCAAATATTACATCCATTTGTCGCCAATAAATATTTTTTCCCCTTCTTAATACATGTAATTCATGGTATAATTGTGTGCTGATGAATATGCTTGAAATGTAGACCGACTGTTAGCCAAACTTGCAAAAATCAGGTCACTGACCTAGAAAGTAGTATTAGATGTGACTTTGTGGAAATGCACGCTGTCATGGGAGCAATATTCTACCTGTCGGTTGTTTGTGTATAAATGGTCAAGTTTTGTCTATCGTCAGTGGTCAGCTTAGAGAAATGTTTCTATACGAGGGCTTTTTGTAAGTGGTGAATTTTTCATGACTATATATATATGTTTATGATGATGTTATTCTGGTAAGCTGTGTTACAAGCTTACCTAACCCATACAGAGGAACCAAATGTCAGATTGAGAACTTTGGTGTACATTTTGCCTTCTCGTTAGTGAGACATTCACAGCTTTGATAGTTTTTATATATGTAGGTATGTAGATATCTGTAGGTATGTAGTTATATGTAGGGCTTTCTATTACTCTTTGCTCAGATCTGATCGTGATTGCGATGTTGGTGTGTCACAAACGGAGGATGTGACATTTTGAGTTTCATATCATTTATATAAGTGTAATATTGTGATTTCATATCAATGCTAACAACTGTACCCGTAAAACGTTCCATACCCTCATATGTGAAAAAAAAGAGAAAAAGACAAAAAAAATGTGAAAGTAAACCAGATATTTTATTATGCATGCCACATAAAATGGTCTGGGTCTTTAAATTGTAATGTTAAGTTTTTGATTGTATCCTTTACAATTTTCAATTTCATATTTTTGTTATTTAGTGTATAGAGTGTGTTTTGTTGTTTTACTTGAACTCTGGTACTTTTTCTTGTATAACAGATTTTTCTATCAAAATGTAGAGTGATTTATTTAGCCATCTAAGAGGCCATAATGTCTCAGTCACGACCTAACTTTAAGATTGATTGGAAAGCATAGATTCATCTGATAAAGCTGAAGTTATTTGGTATTCTCAATAAGATTGCTATATATGATTGAATTTGCTGAGTATGTAGGGAAAAGTGGACACAACACTGCCAGTGTGTTAAAATGTAATTCTCAATACTCCCACCAGGGGGCTGCTTATCACCATTTTTTTTCTTTTTTAAGAATGTGTGTGGTGAATATCTCTGGTTTGAGGCAATGTTCATCACTCAAGCAAGAGTGCAAATTCAACATAAGAGTTCTAAGGTGCTAAACAGACATGCAATATTTTTGTATTAAGGAATATCTCATTATTTTAAGGAGAAAAATAATATTTCATTTGTATTCCAGGATAGATAACATTACCTATGTGATCGTCCATTTTCCACATTTTCAACAGGGCTTCCTGGTGAACAGAAGATGTGGTATTAATTTAATAAGTCATATGTTGAAATTCTGCAAGTGATATTAAAATGTTCACACACAAAAAATTATTTTTGCGGAGAAATTCTTTGTATGATGTAGCAGTAGCTTTTGTATATTTATAAACTTAAAATTGATATTTTGACTTAATGGATATTACAGCTAGATCTCAGCTAACCATCACCTATAAGTGCCAAAAGTTTCTACATCTTTATATCAATTATTCTGCCAAATTTTCCAACATATTAATAAATGGTTTATTTCATTTTTCAACTAAATTATGGAAAACCAAACATTTTTCCAGAAAAAGTCATTTGTAAATTACATTCAGTACACTTGGAAAGAAAAGAGAGAATGAAATCTCACTTCTACATTGGCAAGTTAATTGGTATGAGATGTTTTCCAAATCAGGAACTAAATTATGCAGTTATTTTTTTATAACAATAAACTTTGATAAAGACTATCATTTAAATTGTACCATGTGCTTTGCAACAAACTGCCAAATGAGAATCTTTGCTTTACCATCAATCTCAAAGTTATCAAATCAGTGACTTGATGAATTATTGTGACCGTGGCAACAGGCAAGTCGAACATGTCAGTAATTTCAAATGTCTCTACTTGAATATCAATCTGACCAAACGTTGTACTTCAGGAGTCAGGGTCTGTTTTGATAGAAGTTTTTGGTATAATAGTCCGATGTAATATGATGTTGGAAGTAGCACAGATTTCAGTTCAGTAATTCATCTGAGTTCACAGTTATAAACATAAACAGAAAGGACAAGATACTTTGCAAATCAATATCTGTTAGTCCCATATTATCCCATAATATAAAGCATATCTCTGCTAAAGGCAAAAAAAGTATATTATATGATTTGTTGTATTTCTTGTAGGCGACAAGGTTGTGGTGTCATATTATTGGATGTTGATAGTATTTTGGAATTTGATGTTGTTTCCTTGTGAGAACTGTTGTAATTTTTTTATCGAGTTCATATGTAGATGAAAGTGTTGGCCAGATTTCCTATTCCAGAGTTGATGACATATGTATAGGATTTAAGATAATTATTTTGGATACTTCTGTTGACATAGAACTGACATGACACGAGCACTGACTCATGTTTCTTGCTTGCATCATGAATAAGGAACCAGGAAATAGGTTGACAGAGTCCATTCCTTGCTAAGGCTGGATGGTCCAGACTTTTTGTTACTGGGGGAAAAAAACAACAAAACCATGTTTTTGACACTGTTGATGGCACATATGCCAAACTGTTTTCCATTGGTTAGGTAGTTTATTAATTAACAGAGGTGGCAGATCTTGCATTATGTAATTCACAGGGCATTTGCTTAGCCTTATTATGAACAAGTCTGTTTCTTAGTATTCCTGACCCACACAAGGGGGCACTGCACTTTTATATAACCAGTCTCAGCTGAATATTTGTGTCGAAGCATTTCTTGATATTGTATGTGAACTAGAAAGTTAATTATGATAAAAAAAAGTCCATAATTGTGACAGTATATTCTTTGCATAATACAGTTTTAATATTACACGAAACAAAAACATTTGTATTCTAGCTATGTCCGTTTGTGACAGCATATTTACAGGGTTGAATTGGTGCACTTTGAGTGGTGTTCATCACTTATATAGGATGGACATGTTAGATGTCACGCAGATTTGAAGCAATGTACATTAGAATCTTCAATGACTTTGTATTCCATTCTACAGTAACACCATCAACACAATGTTTTGAAAAACGGGTGTTCCAAAAGTGCAATTCCCAGATCTACGAAAAGTGTTGAATGGTTTCTTTTGGGTTTGTGTACATTTTGGGACACCTGTATTCTTGTTTCAAACTGGTGCATACCATATTTTCCAACTCCAGTTTTCAACCTTTTTTGACATCTTATGGTAATATCACAAAGATTAGACATGATACAACACTTGTTCTTTTTTATGACACAATTTTATGTCAGATTTGAGACATATCTAAGCTCAAGACATATGCAAGAGAGCAATATTTGTTACACTCTGTAGTTAGGAATAGGTCAGGTTGTCTCTTTAACATACACGGTAGTAATAAAAAATATATATATGCATTATGCACTATTTTTATGATAAATAACTACAAAAAGCATTACGAGTTATATGGGACCCGAACTATTGACAAGTACTATGGTGCATTCATCAATGATATAAGTGTGAAAAATAATCAAGTATATATATTATGATATCTGTTGCTGTAATGTCAGTGGTGAAAGTTGTGAATCATTGTAAAGAAAAAGAAACATTTTACAATATAATTAGTTGTAATAGGCCAGAATGAATACATGTTATATAACAAATAGCCACTACTATTTGATGTTGTAAGGTGTTCCTAATTTATATATACATATATTATATCACTTTATTTCGTTTGATGCAATTATGAGTAAATGATTAATATGATATTATTAAAAAGTAGTCTTGATAGCCAAAATAAGTACAGTTCATGAGTGACTGCTGTTCATTGTTGAAATCAGTTTGTATTGTGACAATGCAGTCAATTATCCGGATGTTTGTATTATTATTATTATATTATTATTAACTTCATCATGGGAAGTATATGCGAGTCCATTCAGCCAGAGAGGGGTGAAAGTTTGCACGCTGCGTGTGAAACGAGCTACTTCGGAGTAGCATACAGATGTGGATAAAATGAACTCGTCTCAAGGGTTGAAATGGCAAGCATTTCCCACTGCACAATACACAATGTTCAATTTTATTGAATTTAATAATATTAAAAAAAATACCAAGTGGCAAGGTACAAAGTGGAGAAATAGGCTGATTAATGAGAAAAATGTAAGCCAACATCTCAAGTCTAGTCACAAATGTCTTAGCCAGGGTGAAAATCAAGTCCTGAATTCACTTTTCATGTAAACAATAATAATCTCAAATTTATCTCCACAGTTTTACAAAGTATACAATATAATAAATGTGTAATTTATTTCTCAACAGGACCAAATTTAATTGTGATAACTAATGAGTTTACATAATGGAGTGCCCCTCTGAGGTGTACAGACCGGCATCAAGTGGTGAACAAAAATCAAAGCAAAATATGAATGGATCAAATACAATTACAAAATAAGAAATAATCATGCATAATTATGTGTTGTCAATAATTCACACATAAGGGAATCATGTAACAATCAGTTTTACAAGAACATAATGGCTTATTCCTGCCAGTCACCAATTGTTATTTTTCAAATGGGCAATGTTTGACCGTTATATTGAGCAAGAGAGACCAATGTTTTCTTTCTCTGGACATTTTATATGACAACAGAAAGCTAGTAACATTAGTGATTAAATGTGCTGGCATAAGTAAATTGATTTGAAGGTAAAGATTGGTCTTGGCAATATAATGGTGGAACCACGATTGTTGTTAAACCATACGATTCTGTGCAAACAGTGGGGGTGCCTTCTGTTGGTTGTTGGATCCGATCTGTTCATCACACTGTCTCGGTTGCTGTAGTGATGTACCATTGCTATGGAAACATGGCTCAATGTGAACAGAGTGCTTGTGGCAAAACACAACAAAAAAAAATGTGAACTTGAGCAAATTGATGTATGCTCATTGGCAACAAAAGCTTGAAGTTTTATATTCAAAAAGTTTGTATGGCTTACTTAAGCTATAAGCAATCGCAGACTTGTGAGTGAGTGTGTCAGGTGGGAAAGTGGCTGGTTGTTAAAACACACAAGTGATTAACCCAAAGTAGAATGTGTAGATGTGAATGCTTGTGATACGTGTTGTTTTTCCAGTGATATCTTGAGTCAGTTTTATGTGAACAATAACGCAACCCACAAAACAGAATATTACAGACATAACAGTGTTGATTAATATCATGCAAATATGTGTGGAGATAACAAATGGTCAATTTCTTTGATCTGTCCCAACACAGCTACTATAATAGGGTTTAATTGTAACATCACATTAATTATTGGTTTGTTTTTTTTAAATTGTAAAATGGCACTTTTGACAGCAAGTTTCAGGTCTTGAAATAAAAACTATAAATGTGCCGAAATTTAACCTGGAACTACAAGTATTTGCCTGGAAACAAAATATTAATCAAAAGATTATAATTCTGAGTTACTGGAGTTTTTTTTTCTTTTCATTTTGAACATTGTCAAAATTAAACTTGTTTGATTGTTGTGCATTGGCCACCTTATTCTGTGGCACATGACTGCTGATAACTCTATTGTAACAATGGTCTCCCCAACTTCCACATTTTGTAAGGTTATGGTAAAGATTTAAACCTTGCTATATATATTTTTGCAATATTTTGTGTACTGGGTTTTGCATGTTTAAAGTTTTGCAATTTTTGTATGAAAATGAAAAAAACAAACAATTTCAATTGTTATCAAACTTTTTGTTAAAGCAAGTATAGGGTAGAAAGTGTTTCTCTATTTTTGTCAGTACTAATAGCATTTATAAATATACAAGGATCCAAGATCTTATGCAAATGAATAGGTCACAGTTGAAAGAGGACTATCAATATGTTCATAAACAGCTGTGATCTAGCTATATATGATTGCAAAACTACTGATGTCACAATACATTGCAAGTATGCTGCAGAAATTATGTCTATTAAATATTATGACAGTGAAACAGGCCAAATGGAGAAAGATTGGTTTTGCAAGACAAGTAATAAGATAGGAAATAAGTTTTCCAATTGAATATTTGAAACAGAATTGTGCAATGGTACAGTCAATACTCATTGAAATATGATTGCTTTATTTACATTCATGAACACATTTGCAGCATACTTTCAATGTACGAAAGAAATTTTATTTGGATGCGATTGTCGTGCAGTTGCTGATGTGTTCTCAACTATTTGTACTTGATGTGCCAGTTTCTCAGATTCTTACACTAGTGTTGCTGAAAGGAATATCACCCATATCTGAGTTAAATGTTCAAAAATCAAGTGTCAATATTACAAGGGTTTATAACTCAGAAAAATAAGGGTTTTTTTATATTCCTTTTAAATATTTTGGTTGTCTTTTTTTTTTTTAGCAATTAAAAATATCAAATGAATGTATTTGCACTTCACAAAAAAAATTGTGTGATCAATTTATATACGTACTGTCAAGCCCCATGACACTAACAGGTAAGCAAAGTGAACTTGTAAAGGACAGAATTAAAGATGTCATGGGGCACACTGACCAGCTCAAGGGGACGATGAAATTATTTATTTTTGCCTATCTGGGCAAACTTGACATTATTGTTTGCTTTTTGCTTAAGTAGCATTTTTAAATTGCATGCACAACTGAAGATTTTATTTTTATATTTATGACATTTCTTAATATTAAATGGTTAAAACTTAAATTTAATTGTAATAGGTAAATATTGTGTATATATAAATACTTGTGTTATTATTAAGAACCCACTGCTTGACTGGTCAGATATTATAATACGAATATCTGCATGAGAACAAGTTCAGCTTGCCAAAGACCAAATAATTTAGAAAACTTAATGCAATATTTACAGATTGTGGAGCCTTTCCAGATCTTGTATTCCACCAAAAATAGCCTTAGCATTTTCACATGACTGGCACTAAATTTAATCCATCTTTGTGGCCATATCTCGCCAGATTTTGGAACACAAGATTTTCGTGGTGCAGGTCAATCGTTAAAGTGCACCAAGCTTCCAACTTGATAGAAATTTGCCCAAAATACAACACAGTTCTTTGGGACAAGATCGAGACACTTTATTTTCAAAATTTTGTACGTGTCCTGGTGACAAAGCATTACTCAGATATAAGGTTGTTAGATGTCGTCGTGATGTGCTGCGACACGACCAATACTTGTGTATCGGTGTTGTTGAGTATATAACCATGCAATAGGTATAGCCAAACATGCTTATGTGAACAAGTTGGTGATAATATTGTATCATATCTTCCATCATCAGTGCCACCTGGTGGTTGAATGTAGATTGACTGGATCTCCTCTTTTATTGGTTAATCATTTTAAATTTTCAATGTTAATTTATATAACCCAAAATGTACTGATGAATAACCAATATGGTAAGATCATTTTATCTTTCCCACCACAGTTTTGTTATAAGAGTGTATATGGATGTGTACTATTTCAATAAAGTATTTTTGTTTGCTTCTAATATCTGTCTTTGTTGTTTATTGACAAGAAATGTAGATATACATTCATAAATATTATAAAATTTTGTGCGTTATGATAAAATTAAAAACTTTCTTCAAATGCATCTGACAAAAAATCAATTTTGTTTTATTAATGTTAAAAAAAAGTGTACTGATCAGAAATATATAATTAATAGTCCCTATGATAACTGTTTGTCTTTCATTATTTTGATGAGGTTCATAGCAAATTTATGCACTGGAAATCCCATCACATTGAAGTAATCGCCGTTGATACCCTCAATGAGGGTTCCTCCAATAGACTGGATTCCGTACCCTCCTGCCTTGTCCCTGAAAAAAAAAAATTATATATTCCTTTTCAATCAATCTCAACTTTTAAAATAAACATCAGTAGAGGTAGAGAATATTACTAATAAGTATCAATATTCTGTATGTTAAACCTTTTAAAAATGCAATTACTACATACAAATACCATTTTAGTTCAAACGTTATTCCAGGATGAAGCTTTTTATCACTTGAGGATAGTGATTAATTTCCAGATCTCTATTATATATCTGATGTAATATATGGAAACATAATTCCTTTTTGCAAAAGAAATATCAATCCTTGATAAAATACCTATCAATATATGACCAGATAAAAAATTGAATAGTTTGTATATGCCCTTCTGGCTTTTTTTTAGTAAAAATTAAATGCCATCTAAAAAAAAAATCCTCTAAATTAAGTTTAAAATACTGAATGCATTAGATTGTGTACCATGATGTCATCTGACCCATGTGGTTCTTGTAACAAGACCTAAACATAGGCATCAGAGATGCATCAACCCTCAGCCCTGATAACTTACTGCACAACATTCGCTCCGATCAATATTTGTGAACAAAACGTCACTGCACCAAGGCAAATTGATGCAGGAGTAAAAAAAAACACAATAGTGCACATCTACTTCCTTTGATAGCTTATGTGTGTCAATTATCATTTACTCTAAAATAATTGAGATGATGAGCCTGTGACCTTGAAAAGCAAGTGAAGGTCACCGTCCATCAAACTCATCTGGGGTCTTCACCAGATGCTTATGTGTGTCAATTCTCATGAAGCTGCCATTATTTGTTCTCGAGTTATTGCAATGATGGGGATTTCACATAATTGTCCCTGTGACCTTGAAAAATAGGTCAAGGTCGCTGTCCATCAAACTCGTCCGAGGTTTTCACCAGATGCTTATGTGTGTCAAGTTTCATGAAGCTGCCATCATTTGTTCTCGAGTTATCGCGATGACAAGGATGTTCGCTACAGACATACATACATACATACCCACGCCAGGAGTACTGCAATATCCTCAGCCTGATTACATCAGGGGCTGAGGGTAAAAAGGCCAACCTTTATTTTCAGAATACTCAAATCAAAAAAGATTTGTGTTGATTTTATGAATTTCAAATGGCAAGATGATTTGTGACTGAGTTTGAGTTAAATAATTACATGGGATCTCCTGTTTCAATATAGGCTCGTATGGTCTCTGCATCTACAGTGGTGAAGTTCACTAATGTGGTCTCGTAAAACTTGACAATATCAAATGGGTTGCCATCTTCATTGACTTTGCCATCTTCTAAAAAATAAACAAAGATGAATACCTTCATAAATTTCATTGCATTCAGGATTCCCTTATTTTAACCAAATGTTATTTGTTATGGCCAGATTCTTATTTGCAGATAATTTATCTCAGATTTGACAACATAACACAGGCACAAATGATGTGATGCTAATGATATCTCCTTATTTTTATCCATTGTTTATCCTTTCAATTACATAGGATGTCACATAGAAACTCCCATATCACCATTCATGAAAAAAATGTCTTTTATTCCACTTTTAGATATGCCAATTTATTTTGGTGATGAGGTGTTTTTACTCATCAACATTTTTCTGTTGGCCACACCCCCAACTCAAAACACTACCTCATAAGGAAATAATCCTTGCAAGTGACTCATACATGCACACCATGACTATGCACCAAGTCAGTGCAGAAGGCAGTGCCTGGTGAGACATAATATGGACAGTCAGGTGTCCAGAAGTTGATTCACACACTCAATATGAGACATGTCTGGTGTCTGGACCCAATGACAGTAAAAGCTAATTCTATTGCTCTCCATCTGACCTTGACTGAGTTTTATCCCCCTTCTCCTGTATGGCCCCTAACAACATAATAAGGTTCCTAATGGATGGCAACAGTCAATATCTGACCAGAATATTGAAAGAGGTCAAATACCATCTTGTCTGAGAGTGGATAGAAATATAAAATTTCAATCGCATGTTTCTGAATCAAACAGATTTGAATAAATTTGATGTCAAGGTCACAGAAGATTTTACACTCTGCTGTTTACAAGGTGAATTCATGCAATAAAGGCCAAACATGGCTTAAATATTAATGACATAAAAATATACAGAAAAAGATAAATTCTATGAGAAACAAATGAATTGTAATTTTAGACACTGCAATTAATGAGTTAATTCTTGAAATGGATTCAATGGACCATTTAAAAGTTTTAAATCCAGAAAGTAAGCCAACACCACAGGGACCGATGCATGTTAATATTCCACTTTCATGTCAGGCCATGCCGATCATCAGATTCATGTATTGCATTATGGAAAGGTATTGAACACATTTTTGATCATGCCCTGACTCTCTGACATTTCAATCTGATTAAATTGCTTTTTTGACCAAACTGGCCATTCAACTTGTCTTTGTTTCCTTAAACACTCTTCAAGCTGCCCACCTTGTTGTGAGTCACACACCACTTGACATCGTGCATTTTAGCTCAAATCAGCCAGGGAACTCACGGTTCACATTTGACTTCAACCATGACATCGTCATTTCCTTTCAACCTGAAATGAATGTTTACCTTGGTTCTCATTGCTTGAAATCAATGTGCTGAGCATTTACCTGGATTTTTAACCAATTAACAACTGGTAAACATAAACAGGAAATGACGAGTCAATGGACGCAATCACCACACGTTCAATACCTTTCCATAATGCAATACATGAATCTGATGATCGGCATGGCCTGACGTGAAAGTGGAATATTAACACGCATCGGGCCTGTGCCAACACTAAGGAAGGTTAATTGTTCTGCAATAACTAGCATTTAAGTTTTAAGTTTTGATTGCACCTTTCTTGTGCCCATTAAAAAATAGAATCACATTTTTTGCAAGATTCCAAAATTGATTAATATATTTCTGTGCATGCATTTGAAGTCAAGATATCAAAATATGAATGTATTTCTTTCATGGCATACAGAATGGTAGTCATCATATCTGCCGTCATGCCCACAAACCTATCCCAGTTTGCACTGGACATAATACACAAGGGACACCTGGTGGATCACAAATGTTACTCAAACAGTGAGAATTCCAAAATGATGCATGAGCTCAGTTAGGCGAGAAATCATATCATGTTCACCTCACATGCTCATATTGAAAGGAAATTATTGCAATTTCTCTTATAAAATGCAGTTAAAATTATTTATATCACAAAAAAAGAACATTTATCATATTTATCATCCAAGACAAATCTTACTTTGTAATTTCTATTCAACAAAAGTCAAACAGCAATCAGGGTTGGCATCATTTTAAAGGATTTGAAGTTTAAGTTTCATACATATGCTCTTAACAGAAGGACAAAACCACAACATAGTATTGTGGTTCTGGTTGGGAAGGGGACGACTTAGCCTTGTACAGCTATGAATTTGCCAAGGGTTGGGTATTGAACAAGATGCTGCTTTATTTGGTCTAAAAAAAATCAATGTATTTATCAATGCAGTGCATGTATTGTTAATTCTCACTGCTTATGTGGGTCATGCTGCCACCTGGTGTGATAAATCTGTCAGTTTGTTTGTTTGTTTGGGGTTTTACATCACTTTCAACATTATTTCAGTTATTTCGTGATGAGACCTACTTGTAGCAGATATAGTGCTGCCTCACTGAATTGTCATGTCGCAGGTCCTTGACATGACAACCCACCCGGTCACAGATTTACAAGGACAACGGGTTAACCCTTTGGCACAGGCCTCAGCTCATGTGGGAAATTGTATCATGAGTTCAATCCCGGCACGGCCGGGGTTCGAACCCACGATCTTTGGATCACCACAGAGGAACTGGTGCTAATAAGCTGGCGCCCTAACCAACTGCGCCACGGCCCGTGGCCCTAAATCTGTCAGGCATGGGTTAAGTTGTGGACAAATATGCTCTTATCAGTAAAACATGTTTGCTTCCATGCCACTTTATTTCAATCTGTTTAATTCACCCATTGCTGTCTTTTTATTGTTTTCAAAATTTCAAAAACTGATCATGTTTTCCCCTGTATGTGCAGTTGTTGCTGAAATATTAAGATATTCCCTTCATAGCATACAGAATGGTAGTCATCAAACCTATCCCAGCATGCATTGTTCATGATGCAAGATGGTGCATCACTTATATTGACACTCAAGCGGTGAGAATTTTGAGGCCAAATAAATAATAACCTTGTTGCTGATAACATGCCTTGAGAAAATAGGATGGGGGTAGATTTTGATTTTATTTATTTAATGTTAAAAGTGATAAGGTATTTTGAGAATGGATATTTGAATGTCAATATAACTGATGCTATCCCCTTCCACCTAGAAAGTCCCCCTCCCCCCCCCAAAAAAAAAAAAGAAACAAAAAACAAAAACATTTAGGTAGCTGGTTTGAACTTGGGTAGGAAGGGAAATCGAAAACAAGCTTCTTTTTTTAGGCCTTAGGTTAAAAGAGAACTTACTTGTGGGTGTGAAGAGAACCACCCCTGAACACACAGTGTGGCTTCCCCCACTGAATCTGTAAATAAAAAATAGCAATTAGTAAGATAAGATCACAAGATAACTTGCAATTTGAAGATGGCCCATTCCAGGATTGCAGGAAAATGGTATAAGTGTACACCAAGTATTGCAATAATCTCAATGTTATGATTTTCCTCTGTGTGACATTGACCAAACAAGCAATAAACAGGCCTTGACATACGCACTGGCCCAGTTGGGCAGCCATATTTTTGATCTTTCAGTGGCCCAAACAATCTTGATTTTATTATTCTAATCCTTGATAGATATTTGTCTCGTATCACAATCAATGCACTTTTGATTGGGACAAGTAACCCCCAGTCAGACACTAATCATTATACAGCCTTATGTACAGCCTTATGTACAATGTATCGCACATCCTATTATTCTGAGAAACTTTGGGCCACCACTTTTCATGCTCTGGTGGCCCAACTGAGCAACCAACGCTTTGTTTTGACGCTAAAATCAAGGACGTGGAGAAATTCTCGACCTGAGAAGCGTATGTACGAAAAACATTAATTGAGGGTTTGGGTATGAAACCCTCGTCTTATATATGGGTATTTACTGTACTTGAATACAGGACGAGACATTAGGACCCAAACCTTTAGTCAATGTTTGGGGGGAGGGAGTGTCCTATATTCGAGTAAATATGGTACCGGTAGTTAAAATAACTGTAAAGTATCTTTCTGTTCTTAGTTTTAACACCAATATGCACTTGTTGCATTGCATGTAAAATGGGGGCCACACAAAACTGAGCAACAGGTCAACCCAGACAAAGGTGTGAGGGTGATTGTAAATGTAGTTGAATGGCACAAATATCTTTTATGACAGACCTTAAGATATAATAGGAATGGGATTTTGTGTACTCTTAAATTTTCTTGGATTTTCTTCTCACATTGTCACGGACATGACCTAAAATACATTCTCTAATTACCAAAAACAACCAAATTCAAACCTGACACTGTACTGTAAAAATCAACAGAACATGTTGGCTACTATCATGTAGAAGTTAAAATATATTTTTAAAAATTCTTACCCTGACAGAAGTTCAAAAGCGTGTTCCTTCGTTTTTGGCTTTTCAAATATTTTACCATCCATGAATAAGACTGTATCAGCAGCAATCACTAAATCCGGCCGATTCTGGAATGGAAGATAACAGTGAGAAAAAATCTGACTGATTCATTGAGATAATGTGCCAATTATCAATTTCACACATATTTTTGCATGAATTTACCTGTATTTAATTAAGTGCCTTGTTTTAAGACTGAAGATTAAATATCAGCTATTGATATTTATCAATGATGTTCCATATCGACAAAGGCACAAGTTACTCAAAGGTACTTGTAAAAATATATTCCATTGCTCAATATAAAGTAAATATGGTACCGGTAATTCAAATAACTGTAAAGTATCTTTCTGTTCTTAGTTTTAACACCAATATGCACTTGTTGCATTGCATGTAAAATGGGGGCCACACAAAACTGAGCAACAGGTCAACCCAGACAAAAAGGATGGTGATGCTGGCTTTCACTCTGAT
The DNA here is from genome assembly GCA_949316495.1 of Amphiduros pacificus. NCBI lineage: Eukaryota > Metazoa > Annelida > Polychaeta > Phyllodocida > Hesionidae > Amphiduros > Amphiduros pacificus. The sequence continues at coordinate 17,583,431 of OX439008.1, read as the reverse complement.
CATATTCTCAATGGCACAGACAAATTGTATGTACATTTGACGTTGTTGTTTAATGTGTTAGAGATTTTTGTTTACCTGCTTGCACCGGGTTATATATCTCCCTGGGATGGAGGGCAGTAATGACCTTATACTTTATTTATTCTTTTAGGTGAACAGCACAGACTGTACCAAGGGATGATCAAAAGATGCAGAATTTTCCTTAATTATGCTACTCGGAGTCATGAATACATTTGTTTCAGTGAGGGAGGACCATATTTCTTAACCCCTTTGTTAAATCCTAGTCTCATGAATTAATCAGCTGGATAACTGACAGACACTCATGTTCCCATTTTAGTACATCATTTGGTTTATTTAGAATCAACAATTAAACTGGCGATACAACCCCTCAAGTAAGTCATATACTCCAAAGAGGATGACTAGCGTGGGGAAACTCATATGTTAATGGGAATTCTTTTCCCCTTAGGTGTAAAGATAATAATAGATGTTATCCACTTCTGTTCTTTTAAATGTCAAGATAATAACAGATGTTATCTTTTAATCATATGGTTATTTATAAAATGATAAGTTATATTTATTTAATTCAATGAAATCTTCTTGTATAACTATTTACCCCGGAGGCAGTGGTGTAATCACGATAGATGAATGTAATACGCAGAGATGAGTCGCAGAGATGGGTCGGAGAGTACTGTATTCAGCTGTGGTGCGAGGATCGAAGCAGACGAAAATGCGCCAGGTCAAAAACTGAACCCCCACCAAAAATCGTCAGTATATATATATCCGCGCCAAAAGTAATAAAATCTCGACTCCCGCAGTCGGTATTTTGTCGAAAAATAATTACAAATTCGACCAAAGAACAATGGATCGCTAGAAGAGGTCGAATTCGACTTCACTGCCGAAATCCCGTTCAAAACGCCGAAATCTCGTTTCCCGCGAGACAGGACGAGAACAAAACAAGATGGCGGTCGAGAAAATTAACCAGAAGATGCGCACAACAAAATTGAACCCGAACAGTATGTTTTCCCCGCTCATTTACTCCGAGAACCCGATAAATACCAAGTCCAGTTTGTAGACATTAATAAGAAGAGAGGAGAAGCTTTGCGGAGCCGAGAATCGAAAGTACGTATAAATTTCCTGACGCGCTCCCGAGAGCGGTACGCAATTTCACAACACTGCCCCCTTTGTTAAAACCTAATTTCATCCCTGAAATTTAAACATGCCAACAGTAGAATAATAATCTTATTGGAACAGTTACGGCTGCCTAATGTCCGCAAAAGCGGAGGCCATAACAAAAATGTCCAGAGTTCAATTTTTCTTAGAAGAACAGGCCTGAAAGATAGAGAAGAGTTCTTATATTACCATTTATATTAAAATGTTATTACTCGCGAGTTTACGGTCCAGGATCCATTTAATAAATTCTTATTAGAATATAAAAGTCTTCCAAGATCTTCCTTATGTCTTCGATGAGGGCTTGACCAACGAGAGTTCTTAGGGCGGTGTCCGCCGGAACCAGGGGATGGTCCTCTCGGTCTCCGCCGACCGGAGTGGCTCATGGAAGACAGAACTGGATCTTCTGGGCGAGTCTTCGGTCCGAGGGGATCCTTTGAAGGAACTGGAGTACTGGCTATGGACAGAGCGTTCAATTTGACCAACTCACAGTGGAGTTTCTCCATCCATCGCACGGTCTTGGACTGTAAATTAATTACTTGCTGTAGTTTAATATTTACATCTTGAAGAGCGGCCACAGTCTTTCTCTGAGCTGAAGGATGAGGATCGGCCCTGGAGCCATTCGACTTCATGGAATCAGCGATGGTGTCGATGGCCCCTCGCACTACGGAGCTCAAAGCTGGCAGCAGGACTTTCTCATCAATCTTTACCTGAATGATTGGCGTCGAGTCAGGCAGGGAAACTCCTCGGGGAACTTTGGCTGGCGCTGTTTCGTTGGACACTAAAGCCGGCGAGGGACCTTCTGTGATGGCAACGGTCTCTGTCTGCTCTACGTGCTCGGGCACCGTGGAGGGTTCATCCAAAATATCACCCTCATACTGAGGAGTGAAATTGGCCTCCGCTTCACCACTGATTATTTCACCCAATAATGTGGTAGGGTGGGGTGGTGGAGAAAGAACAGGACGACTCTCCGAATATGGTAGTACGGCAACTGGCTCGTGCTCCTCTTGTGAGAGAGCGACCACAGGCCCCTTGTCTGGCAGAGTGGTGGCAGAAATGAAAACATTCCTCTGCCCTGTGGCGGCGTAAGTCAGACCACTCTCCTGACAGGTTGTACTTGGTACCGGAACGTCTCTCTGATGTGAGGGGGCGGGGGCAGCAGCACCCTCCTGTAAGGTAGGAGTAACCACCGGGCAACTCTGCTGCAGCTCCTCGGCTAAACTGAGGAGTGACTCAAAGGCCGTCTGGTCAGAGGTCTCCAGCAACACCACGAGTCCCACACTTGGCAACTCCAGTGAGGGTTGTGAGATGGGAGCCTGGATCAATGATAGACCCCGGTTTAGCAGACTGCCAGGGACCGCTCCCATGTCGAACTCGGGCATCTCCAGTGTCGGGACCGCTGCTTCTTCCGGAACTGGGGCTGGGTCTACAGTAGGAACGTCAGCAGTCGCCAGTGGGACTTCAGCTCTCCGGTCCTTGACTGGACACTGGACTCCGGTCGGGATTTGGTGAGCCGCTGCTATCGTCTTCCAGTGGACCTGCGAGGACTCACTGTCCCACTCCATCAGATCACCCTCCTGATGAGGATTCGGCAGAACCCTGACGCGGAAGGGATTCTCTGTCTGCTTGATGTAATGGTCAGCTGACTCCGCATCCATTCCACATAGTCCAGTGTTTCTCCTGTGGATGCCACTCCCACGATGGATCTCTGCTTTCTTCTTGGAGGAGAACTTGGCCTTGCATAGCTGGCAGAACCACGGACACATGGCATAATGGACATGTTCCTTTAGAACATGCCATATGGCGCAGCTCTTCTCATCCACAAAAGTACATTTCGTGCACTCATAAGCTTTTCCTCTCATCTGAAAATAGGTTAATGATACCTTATGATTATTTATTGTGGGCTCTTCGTATTCCTACACCTTGGAACCGGAGCACCCCAAAGATAGGTACCTCATTACTTCATGATGTTCTAGAAGAAACACTGAAATTCCTAAAATGAAAGAACAAGTAGAACCTTCCGACTAAAACAACTCCGAAAACAATCATACTTTTAAACACTGCTCTCCTCCGTCAACTTCATGTCCTTGACCTCTTCAGCCAACCCCTCGAGTGCATCCTCAAACTGCCCCTCCACAGGGGCGTCTTCGGGCGGAGGAGGGGGATGACTCTCATTATATGCGATAAGGCGATCTTCCAGATCGATGAGACTTTGTAGATCCCTTAGGAACTCCTCGATACTGGCCCACGGATATGTTGGCTTTCTATCCATGTTTCTACAACATTAAATTCATCAATAGTTCACTTTACACCTTGACTCCTTCCACTGCCCATCAACAATCTCAAATGCGGTAAGATTTGTTAGGTCTAGTTAGTTCTCAACATGTCCTGCGGTATACATTTAGCAATCCATGGATCCCAAGGGATTAGTATTAAGCAATCTTAGATAACCAGGGATCTTTGTTGATTTTATTAATAACATCAGTCATCCTATAATGAACAAGGGTATCCTTTATCCCGGCTGATCAGGGAACATATACATATAACTATTTCACCTAAAAACAAGTTTAACCTAAAGTCAATATTCAAGTAGTCACAACCAACATATCGTTATTAACTCCAAATAACAACAACAGTAACACGTCTGGGAGGTGCGTTCTCCTTCATTTAATTATTAGTGAGTTCATTGCGTATCTTCTTTGCCCAATTAGGCAATCCAGCCCCTTCCCAAGGTTTCAGGAGGTCATGATGCAATACCATGCTCTTTTGTCTTGTAGCCAGCCTGTAAAGGCAATCTCCCAATACCTTGACAACTACAAGTGGACCACTCCAGGGGGTTTCAAATTTCTTGCGGATATGGTGTCTCCGATATACCATGTCCCCAATTTTAAATTGGTTTTCTCTAATCCTTGAGTTGTGATCCTTCTTTTGTCGTTGAGCAGTCTTCTTAAGTTGTCTTCTGGCGATCTCATAACATTCCTCCATTCTCTCTCGCACCTCAGCAACATACTCATGGACTTCTGGGGACTCCTCAGATCTTGGCCTTGGAAAAAGAAGGTCTACTGGAAGATTCACCTCTCTGTGTAACATCAACATATTCGGTGAAAACCCTGTCGAGGGATGTGGGGTACTTCGGTAGGCCGCTGTCAAGAGTGGTAAATGAATATCCCAGGTATTCTTGTTCTTGTCAATGAAACTACGAATCATTTTTGCAAGAGTGCGGTTGAACCGCTCAATCATTCCATTCGAAGAGGGATGGTAAGGACTACTACGAGTCTTTCGCATTTCCAGGAGGCCACATATCTCCTGGAATAAGGAACTTTCGAATTGCCGACCTTGGTCAGAATGAATTTCAAGAGGAACGCCAAGTCTACTGATGTATTCGGAAACAATTCGCCTTGCAACGGTATCTGCCTGTTGGTCTGGTATCGCATAAGCCTCAATCCACCGTGTGAAGTAATCACCAATAACCAATATATATTTGTTTTTGTTTCTCGTTTCAGGCAAAGGTCCCATGATGTCCACCGCACATCGGTCCATTGGAGCACCAACCCTATAGTCACATAGAGCCCCATGGAACTTCTTTGCAGGCATCCGATTGGCACTACATATCGAACATGTGCGGAGGTGATGTTTGACATCTTGGCGCATGTTATACCAGTAGAACCGGCTCTTGATCTTTTGGACTGTCCTTTCGACTCCTAGATGTCCCGAGAACAGATTATTGTGGCATCTAAGCAAAACTTCTCGGCGCAACATTCTTGGAATTAGAAGTTGGTGTTTTATTAAACCCGATTCCTGATCTGGAAGCCATTTCTGATACAAAACACCTGATATACATATCAGGTTCTCCCAATTCAACCAGAGTTTCCTGGTTGCCGGGCTGAAACTTGCTACCTCTTGTCTTTGTGGACGATCACCCCTTCTCTTCCATTCGTGAATTGGTCCAATATCCGGATCCTCATATTGCAATTTTATTAACTCATGAGAGGCGTGTCCACTGGCCCAGTATGTTTGAATATCAAAAGTGGTTTCCCCATCTGGCTCGGATCTTGTTGGTTCCAAGGAGGATGATTCGGGAAGCATACTCCGGGTTGTGATTCGATGACACTGCAGAGTATCATGAGACTTCTTTTTACTCAATGGAACCACATCATCTACTTCCTGGAAATCATCCCATTCTTGAGAATTGTACGGAATCTTGTCTTCCACCACATCTGTGTGTTTAGGATGCCGCGATAAGGCATCAGCATTTTGATGTTTCTTTCCTGGTCGATGTTCAATGGTAAAGTCGTACTGAGAAATGTACTCTAGCAACCGAGCAACCTGACCTTCTGGTTCTTTGAAGTTAAAAAGCCATCTAAGTGAACCATGATCAGTACGCACTACAAACTTCTGCCCTAACAGGTAATGTCTGTATTGTCTCAGGAATGTTACTACTGCCAACAACTCTCTTCTGGTAACATTATATCTCCTTTGTTCTTTGGACAGGGTTTTTGAACCATAGGAGATAACTCTTTCCTTACCATCTTGTATTTGGGACAGAATTCCACCAATTCCCACTCCAGAGGCATCGGTATCTAGGATGTATGGCGTGTTTGGTAAGGGATAGGCCAAAGTTGGAGCATTGCACAAAGCCATTTTCAAGCATTCAAAGGAACGTTGAGCTTGAGCAGTCCATTCAAATTCCTCATCCTTTCGAGTCAGTTTATTCAGAGGGTTCGCAATGTCACTAAATTTGTGGACAAAGGAGCGATAGTAATTGCAAAGTCCCAGGAACTGTTGCACTTCATTAGCATTCCTGGGAGCAGTCCAATCCTGTACCACAGATATCAGTTTGGGGTTTGGGCAAACACCATTCTGTCCAACAATGTGTCCCAGGAAAAGTACTTCAGATTGCAGAAACTGACATTTGGATGGTTTCAACTTTAAGCCAGAGGATCCTAGTCTTGTCATGATTTCATCTAATTGCTCGAAATGTTCTTCAAGATTGTTGGAATAGATGATCAGATCATCCAGATAGATCAACAGATTCTTCCATTGCAGGCCCCTAAATATTAGTTCCATGCATCTCTGAAATGTGGAAGGAGCATTACAAAGTCCAAACGGCATCTTGGTATACTCATATAGACCGTATTTTGTTATGAATGCTGTTTTATGTTGGTCTTCTTCTTCCATCTGAAGCTGCCAATACCCACTCTGGAGATCTAAGGTAGAGAATATCCTTGCCGATGCCAAACAATCTATGCAGGTGTCAATGCGTGGCAAAGGATACGCATCCTTCACTGTGCATTCATTCAATCGCCTGTAATCTATGCACCAGCGAAAGGATCCATCAGTTTTTCTCACCAGACAGATATTGGAGGCCCATGCAGATTTTGATGGCTTAATTACACCTGCTTGTAACTGTTCTTGAAGATACTTCTCCTCTTCTCCCTCAAATCCTTTTGGACTCCTGCGTAAGGGTTGTCTGATGGGTGCTGCAAAACCTGTATCAATCTTGTGCTTGATGGCGCTACAACAACCAAGTTCTAATTTATTTTCAGCAAACACATTCTGATGTTTGAGGAGAAATTCAGCAAACTTTTGTTTGACTTCTTCGCTTTTAATCTTTTCGCAATTTTTTGAATACAACTCTTGAAGATGTCCTTGCAGATTGGATATTTCAATTTTTCTGATAGGACAATCATCTACCCCAGAGAATGGTGAGGTCCAATCCTCAGGAATAACTGGAATCTGTACGTTTTCATTTCTGGTTCCTCTTCTCTTCCTGTTACTTTTATCTTGTCCAAAGATTTTTCTTTGAGAGGTATGTGATCCTCCAAATTCTGTTCTTTGACAAACCCCTTGATAATGTAGAGCAGATTCCTCTTTTGGTAGGACTGAGTCCAACACATCTACTATTTTTTCCACAGGTTGCAACTCTCCAACGAGGTATCCTTTCTTCAATGTGACAGGATCTCTTCCCACATTGACACATCGCACATAGCAGTTATACTGGTGGTAGTCAAGCAATGCTCTGCCTATTATGAAATCCCTACTGTCCTCAATAAGTGGTTCCATTATCAGGCACGGACTTTCTGTGTCGGAAGAGTAGTTTCCAGTAATTGATATCTGGAGAATTGCTTCATGGTTTCCTGGAATGGTGGTGTCTCTTTGCAATGTAGCCCTTGGTAGTCTTGATTTCCGATTAACATCACAGCTGATCCATTCACCATCTAGCTGCAACCCACGTCTTGTATTGATAGTGATATCTTTGTCATCGAGAAAATCACAACCAATAAGCATATCATCGCTAATTGGAGCGATGTACATTGGCCAGGTATACATACTACTTCCAATTTTCATCAGTATGGAAGCAATTCCACTAGTTTCCATACTTTTGTTCTTTTCTGCTACTTTTAGTCCCACCGCAGCTTGATGGGTTTTTGGTCTTTTATGTTCAGGAATAGCCTTATAAACTCTGTCTGACAATACTGTCACTTCTGCTCCAGAGTCTATTATTGCTGATATCTCTGAACCTGCCACTGAAGCTTTAACACTCATTGTGACAGCCTTTGTCATCCTTATGACATGGTAAGGAATTTTATCGCTACTTCCTTCTATCTCTTTATTTTTCTCTTTTTCCGTTTCGCCTTCCCTTCCAGTGAGTACTGGATAAATCCTATTGAGATCTTTCACCTTGGAAGTCTCATCATTTATATCCGTTGTACGTCTGAAATTCTTATGTGGTCTTCCGTCAATCTCTTTGGAATCCCCGACCCCCAGTTGATCATCCACAGCAAGAACACTTTTATTCCCACTGCTCAGTTGTTCGGATGTGGAAATATTGTCACACCTTCTTTGGCCATCTGACCCACTTTTATCAGAATCTCTCACTCCAAGCGGACCAGTCCCAGATCTTGTGCTATCAAACAATATTTCTTGACCATTCCCCGGAAGCTCCTCCAACCTCTTCTTTCCTTCCATTCCAACAACGTCACTGAAACATCTCATTCCAGATGGGCAATTCTTGATGGTCAAAGAAGGTTGGCTCGCTTTCAACGGGGGTGCGTCATAACATCTCTGTTTCATAATCTTGGGTTTTTCTTCCTCATCCATCTCAGATGAAGTCACAGCCGGCCTGCTGATTTTCCCAGAGATTATCTTTTTTACTCTCTTATTGCTTTTCTTTTGGGTAGAAACATAATGAATACAATATTTACAACAATCATCATTGTTTGATTGGGTCAGTACTTGACCGTCAGTTCTGACCCCATCTAGTTTTCCAACTCCTCATACTCCTCTTCCTCCTCACTCTCCTCTTGTATTTCTCTGGTTGCAAATTTTCTCTGTGGACAATTCCTGGCAAAATGGCCCATTTCATGACATTTAAAACAGGTCACCTCTGATTTTTTCATTGTATCTGCGGCAGACATGGAGGGGGTTGACGTCTCCTCTTGATTTTGGATCTTCTTTTGAGAGGAGTTCAATATTTGCTTACTCAGTGGATCCATTTTCCTGTCTACTTGTTTTGAGAAGAAATCAAATCTTTTGTTGGTTTTATCAATAGTTTTTGTCAAGTCTGTCATAGCAGTGGAGAATTTCTCTTCAAAACTTTTCCCGAAATTCTGAAGTCTTTCCTCTGTTATGAACCTACTTGGATTTATCCGCCGAAGGTTGCTTTCTTGGTCCCCCAATTCTTCACGAGATTCTGTCAGAACCTGTCGAATATGTGTTCTCTGTTTCAGAGAGGTCCGACAACTCTCGTGCCACTGAATCAAGTCTAAAGCCTCAGCTACAGTATTTGGCCTTTTGGTTTTTACATCATACACCAAGTTGGGATCTGGCATTCCATTCACCATATGCTCAACCACCAGTTTCTCAAAAATGGCAGTCCCATCAAATCCAGGGTACGATTTGGACGTCATCATTCTGACACGGGCAGCATACTCATGTAGAGACTCTTTGGAGGATTTCTTGACAGCTGATAAATTCATTCTGTGTGTCTCAGGAAGCGTGTGGTCTCTGAAACGTTGCTCCAATGCAGTTAACAGATGCGGAAGACTACTGCGAATAGCAAGTGATTGTTCGGATACAAATTCCAAGGCCTCCTTCTCCATGCAAGTGATAAGTCGGGAAAGTAGAGTATAGTCATCCCAATGACATTGTTGTGACAACAATTGAAATTGCATCCAAAATGCCTTCCATGGTGTTTTTCCATCAAATGTAGGAAGTCGAGGTCTAGGTTCATTCATACCAAGATGAGCGTTTCCACGGCGATAGACTGGATATAGTTGAGGATGAGAGACTCCGGTTGTCTGTCTATCTGGTGTCCTCCTTTCATATTGCCTCATTAAAGATGGGGAGATGTGCATGTTGAGCCCGGTATTCACGTTTTGCGGCACTTGTTCTTCAAAAGAGTAGGTTTGGCATTTTTCCCGGTAACCATCTCCAAAACTTCCACTTTTCTGATTCTGTGAGTTATTCACTGGCATTTCTGGATGCTTCCTATGGTCACCAGTGGCTCCATTTTCTATCACTTGCTCATCCTGAACTTGTATTGTGTGTAATTCTGATGATGTTGGCCTTGCCCTAACATCTCCATTACTCATAGCAAGACTTGTCTCCAGACAGGATATCTTCCTCTCAAGTCTTTGGATTTCTTCAATATCTTTTTGATGATGTCTGGTCAACTCAACTGGATCCCATGTTCTATCTTCAAAGTCAAAAGAATTCACAGGTGCCAAGCTTGGTAAATTAGTGCCAATGGCGATCATGGGTTGCAGAAGACCATTTGCTGATAAGTTGATTTGGTCTAACTCAGGAGATGTCATGGTCACATCAATCTGATTTTCCTGATCTGCTCTGACTTGTACCATCCCAGAGGTGGTGACTGGAGTAATCAATTTTGTGTTTTTTGATGACTTAGATCTGGTTTGATGTCTATCTACATTCTTTTCAGCCATGATTACTAAGTTGCAAGATGTTGCAGGCTTGGGTTGATTCAACTAAGAAGTTTACAATCAGAATCCCACTTCTGACACCAATTGTTAGGGATTTTTGTTTACCTGCTTGCACCGGGTTATATATCTCCCTGGGATGGAGGGCAGTAATGACCTTTTACTTTATTTATTCTTTTAGGTGAACAGCACAGACTGTACCAAGGGATGATCAAAAGATGCAGAATTTTCCTTAATTATGCTACTCGGAGTCATGAATACATTTGTTTCAGTGAGGGAGGACCATATTTCTTAACCCCTTTGTTAAATCCTAGTCTCATGAATTAATCAGCTGGATAACTGACAGACACTCATGTTCCCATTTTAGTACATCATTTGGTTTATTTAGAATCAACAATTAAACTGGCGATACAACCCCTCAAGTAAGTCATATACTCCAAAGAGGATGACTAGCGTGGGGAAACTCATATGTTAATGGGAATTCTTTTCCCCTTAGGTGTAAAGATAATAGTAGATGTTATCCACTTCTGTTCTTTTAAATGTCAAGACAATAACAGATGTTATCTTTTAATCATATGGTTATTTATAAAATGATAAGTTATATTTATTTAATTCAATGAAATCTTCTTGTATAACTATTTACCCCGGAGGCAGTGGTGTAATCACGATAGATGAATGCAATACGCAGAGATGAGTCGCAGAGATGGGTCGGAGAGTACTGTATTCAGCTGTGGTGCGAGGATCGAAGCAGACGAAAATGCGCCAGGTCAAAAACTGAACCCCCACCAAAAATCGTCAGTATATATATATCCGCGCCAAAAGTAATAAAATCTCGACTCCCGCAGTCGGTATTTTGTCGAAAAATAATTACAAATTCGACCAAAGAACAATGGATCGCTAGAAGAGGTCGAATTCGACTTCACTGCCGAAATCCCGTTCAAAACGCCGTAATCTCGTTTCCCGCGAGACAGGACGAGAACAAAACAAGATGGCGGTCGAGAAAATTAACCAGAAGATGCGCACAACAAAATTGAACCCGAACAGTATGTTTTCCCCGCGCATTTACTCCGAGAACCCGATAAATACCAAGTCCAGTTTGTAGACATTAATAAGAAGAGAGGAGAAGCTTTGCGGAGCCGAGAATCGAAAGTACGTATAAATTTCCTGACGCGCTCCCGAGAGCGGTACGCAATTTCACAACAAATGCAATGTTGATTCATGGTCATAGTCCTCATGAGCTGTTACTGGTTACAATGGTCCCTATACCCAAAGAAAAGTGAGGTGGACTCACAAACTCAGAAAAATATAGAGCTATTACCCTGGGCAACTCTATTGCAAAACTATTTGACTTGGTATGTATGCAATCTGAAAATGAGGTTTTTAATACTAATGATACACAATTTGGTTTTAAAGAAGCAAGTTCTACTACACAATGTACATTTGTTGTAAAAGAAGCCATTTCTTACTACAATAGCAATGGTAGTGATGTTTTTATGTTATGCTTTGATGCCAGCAAGGCATTTGACAGGGTTGAATATTGTAAATTATTTGACAAACTTCTTGTGAAAGGCATTTGCCCGTTGAAAGCATGTCTACTGTTATATATGTACACTAAACAAAAGCTCCAATTGAAATGGAATGATGTAGGTGTTATGTCTCCCATACTGTTTGGTGTGTACATAGATGATTTACTCACAAAACTTAGAGAAAGTGGATATGGATGCCATATTGGGCATATGTACATATGTATGTGGGTGTCATAGGCTATGCAGATGACCTAATACTTTTGGTACCTACGATAAAGGGCCTTAAGCAGATGGTGAACATATGTGAAGAATATGCTGATCTTTTTAAAATTAAGTTTAATGGAACAAAGAGTATATTGTCTGTGTTTAGATGCAAGATATGCAATCATTCACAGCCTTGTTTTATTGGTGATAAAGTGACTGAATCTAACCAAGCAAAGCATGTTGGCCACCTTCTTGACATCAATGATGCTGACAGTGTCTTGAAAGGAGCAATGCTGAGTTTTAACAAACAGGTTAATCTGTTTCTGGTTAGATTTGGTCACTTAAACAGTTTGGTTAAAACAGAGCTTTTTAGTAAATATTGCATGAGCTTTTATGGTATGCCACTGTGGAGGCTGCAATCCTCTAAATTCAAAGATGTTTGTATTAGCTTTAGGAAAGCACTGAGGCGTATTTGGAAAGTTCCTAATAATACACACAGGGATATCCTACATTTGATTTCACACACATATCCTTTGGAAGTGATTGCAGAGAGACGCATGCTTAAATTCTTTCAACAGGCTATGGAAAGCCATAATAAGGTTGTCAATCTTGTGGCAAGGAATACTATGCAGTGCAAGAACTCTGTCATGGGCAGCAATATAAAATATTTGCTGGTCAAATATGACATGACATTGTTTGAAGAGTAAAAGCATATGTGAATTGCAATATATGATTAACCAAAAATGGATATGTGAATTGCAATATATGATTAACCAAAAATGGGCCTGTTCCATAAATGATGTATACATTGACTATTCTAGTGTGATACATGAATCAGTCATGATGAGGGATGGCTTAATTCCTTCTGTTTTAAACTGTGATGATTGCCTTTTAACAATTGAATATCTTTGTACTATATGAATTGAATGTTGTTTTAATGGTGTGTATTGTTTTATCATTGTAATTGTATTTATATGTGTATCTTGAGTACGTAATAAAGATAATAATAATAATAATAATAATATGTTTGATAGCTGAAGAAATATCAAATAATAATTTTAAAAATACAGATTTTTCCTGTCAGCCCTTTATATAGTGAAAGTAAATGCAGCTAAAACATGGATTGTGATTGCCAGCAAACTCCCCAGGAAAGTAGCCCTCCTTATTCAGCTAGGCAGATCAGTATAAAACATCTCATATGTTATTATTACCACACATTGATTCACATAGAATTCTCTTGAATCCAAAGATATCAAACATGTTTTTCCTTCTTCCAATGCCACGCCCCTTTCCAATGATGTCATTATATAATACTAGACCATCTGTAGCTGCCCCAAATGATTTGAACATTTTTTTCTCAGTTGTTTAGTGATTTGTCTATTATTTATTTTGAGAAAGCCATCTATGCAATGTTGAAATGTAGACACGTGGTAATTGCTGCTTCCCGCCATTGTTACTATGGACACTTCTTGAAATCATCTAGCGGCTCTCTGATTGGTCAAAATTACTGTCATTGTCTCCCACCATTTTTCCCAACTGCTGTGATTGGTCCATAAACCAGATGTACGTGCGGCGCTCATAGTATTATTATTAAGATATGTATATTAAATAGTAACATCATAAGAAAGGCATTGTTTATTTTGTGAGAGGGAAAAGTGTATTTGATGATGCCAGTGTGTGAATCTTACCTCCTCTTTCATTAATTTCTGTGCTACCTCCATTCCTTTCAGCATGGCTGTTGCCTGTGCATACTGGTACGGATGCTCATAGTCCTCCTTGGGTAAGTTCTCCTCACATGTCGATGGAACTACTTCAAATTTCAGTCCCTGTAGTGGAGGAATTATTTAGAACATGATGTAAAAAATGTGGCAAATTTTTTGTTCATATCAATGTGCAACTTATAAACCTGTGAATTAAAACAGTTTGTGAACTTGTTTATTAATGTAAGATGTAAAGCAAATACATACTATATTTTCAAGAATAACTTTTCTTCTCGGTGATCCACTGGCAAGAACAATTCTTTGAGAAGCAAGAATGTGCATCCATGGCTGCAGCATTATGATAGTCCAAAGAGATTCCTACCTAAACCAGGAAAAACAAATAATTATTCCAGAGAACCACTCTTAGAAATAATAATAATAACAATAACAACAACAACAACAACAACAACAACAACAACAACAACAACAATAATTGCCTCTTGGTAGATTGACCTTCATTATAATTTAGGAAGCTGAGGCACCCCCCCCCCCCCCAAAAAAAAAAATGTGAATTTTTAAAGAGGGCAAACTTTAGCTGCCTACACAATCACAACTGCATCATGATCTTCTTAGTTATATGCATATATAAGGTGTGACATTGACTATTGCGCAAGACCATGTGAGAGTTGGATGGTGCACCATGCTGACACCTAGTGGCAGATCTGCTCTTTTCAATCTCTGTTTAAATATCTCTGATGCACTGTTCTCCTGTTTGACCATGGCATGTTAGACTTTGAGAAAGAATTCTGTCCCCAAGTTTGACCACAGCTAGGAAAGCAGTTCCTACACTGAGTGAGTCCCTGTAATGCATCAAAAATATCTATCATTGTCTGCAAAATATTGGTTTACAAATCCAGGAAGTAGAAAAGACAACAACAAAAATGATTTGTGGGAAATTGCTTCCCCCGAAATTGCTTCCTAACTGAGCTTCTGACGACCAGATATCAGATATTTGTACAAAGTCTTTTTTCCTAGCCTGGTGGTAAAGCTTTTCTGGGGGAGTGCTGCTACTATTGAATATACAATTATAAAATATGGTTAAAGTATGAAAACCTGTACCTGACTTTTTGTTTTGTTAAATGAGTGTCAAATGTCCAACTCCAAAAACAACTCCTTATTACTTCACCCCAAAGTCAGGGTATCATCCTTATTACTTCACCCCAAAGTCAGGGTATCATTTTTGCTTGAGTTTGTTTCGACTTTAGGTCTGAATGTTCGGGGTTTTGACATGATAAGCTGGAAGTCTATAGGCCCCCTGCCAATCTCTCCGACCAATGATTAAATATAGTGGAGTTGCATGTACAGTTCTGGTTCCGGTAAAGTTGTACAGTTCCGGTGTGTACTTTTCAATGGGGGAAAAAAACAACATGGAGATCGGCAATCGGCCTATGGAGCATACCCCGATTTTCGGTCCATGGCGGCCATGTTTTGGCACATTTATTCTGCTTACACCGTCAGATGGCGCTTTTGTTTCAGAAGTGATTTGTGAGTGCGTAGTAGACTAAGAAGATTTTCTCGGATTTTATCAAGGATTTTGGATTTTGCATTGGGATTTTGCAAACTTACGCGAGCTTGATTTTTTTAAAATCAACACTTGTTAACGTTGCATCATCCCTAAATCAGGATATCAAAATTTAAGTCAGTCCTAAATCAGGGTGCCAATGGAGATAAAATATTTACCTAAATCAGGTTCTGGGGTTTTCAATTCCAACCCAGCCTCCGCAGGTTAAAATTATGAAATTCGGATTCAACTTCTTAGTTCTGAAACATGAAAACAACTTACCAAACACGTGTCGTCTGCTAGATGGAAAGGCTTAAATGTTATTGTAAATTGGATATTACACGATATTCTGTAGGTTATTTATAGGATATTATTGCACAACATAATGTCACCGTTAAGTCATATCGAATCATTAAAATAGTACAAATTTCGTCTAAACAACGTGCAGATCACAAATTTTATATTTCGGTTATTTTACGGTACCGGAAGTTTATGCCAGATCACATGACTTTGAGGTTGATGGAAAAAATTATTATATTTCTGGTAAAAAATAATTCTGACAAATAAATTTCATAATCAGAATTACAAGTCACTGTTTTGACAAAATGTAATGTAATGAACTGTATTTTGTGTGAAATAAATTAGGTCAACGAGAGGTCATCCGAGTGTTCAAAAATCAAAGATGGACTCTGGAGTGAAAGTTGTCCTTGTGTGACAGTAGCTCTTTGCTATTTTGCACTCAAGAAAACAAGTGTTGACTGATCAGTAGGTCGAAATTATTTTATCAATTATTCACGAAGAAGAATGTGTGTGATTGAAGGCATTGTCAAATATCTTAGTCCTTCATTTCCGAAGAGAAACTGCCGAACAACATTACACATTCATCATGCATGGACGATCATCTTGACATCTTGCTTGTCAGCTTGATCACGTTCGAAGCTTGATCATCAGGTACTGGGATGGATTTGTAAGAAGGAATTTCAACATGTGCCCAGGAAATATCAAAGAGGCTTCTTGCATACTCTTGTGAACCCTCACTTAGAATTTGCATCAAGTGTGTGGGACCCTAACCTCAAACCAAATAGAATCAGTGCAAAGACAAAATGTTTACGGGCACGGGCTGCCAAGCACTTTGCGCTCCAAATAATAACCTAATGGACAATATATCAACAACAAAGCTAAATAAACATTCAAATTTTTAACCATTTCATCTTGGGTTCGAGCTGCAGAAGTCGGCCTTATCAAGTGTCTGCCATGCCCCGCTGATGAAGAGGGAGCATCACTCATTTGTTAGGCCTTTTTGAGGTCACAAACTTAAGCAGGTGGAGCACTTTGCGCTCGTCTTTTTGCGTCTGAATCCTGCCGAATTAAAAGTATGTAGACGATTTGAAATTGTTATCAAATTACAATGATGTATTTGGGAAGTTACATGGCACGTCTCAGAAAAAAAAAAATATCTGCCTGTAATACTTGAAATATACGTACATTCTTCGTATTATTTGCACAGATTTAATCAATGAAAGAGTCAATAACTTTTGGAGAAAAAAAATAATGATCCCTTGTTCTTGGACGCGCTATGGATCTTGAGATTGTTTTGCAACAATGGATGCCCGGATTTGTAAACAAATCAAAGACTTTTAATCTTGGATACAAAACTTCACTGAGAGGATGTGCAAGGCCCTGAGCGCAAAGTACAAGCGAGCGCAAAGTACTCGGCAACCCGTAGTATTGTCAGATTTGTGTCTGGTCAGATTTATGTCCCTGGGTAAAATTGGCCCCCAGATTTAGGTGGCTAAATTTTCAAGTTATCGGAAGGAAATTAACGGCTACCAAGGATCCCTGGGGTTAGTTAATGCCGTTAGGGTCCAATAGCTTTCTCGAAGGAGATTTCATGAATTATGAGCCATTACAGAGTGACCAGGGTCAGCTTCTCCTTGGGGCCAGAGTTCACCTACCCACAGCGGAGCCGACTTCACTTGGGGGCCTACTTCACTGGCATTTGCGTGATTGCAGGATACCATCTTGTTTATTTTTTTAATGATTTAATTTTACAAAGTTCTTTGTGCACTTCTGATTTTTTTGGGTGTTTTTCTGGTATAGTATGATTATTTGTCAAGCACAATACTGTGATTGTGGGTTACAATTCAGTCTTTTGTGCACTTTTGATTTTGTTTGTGTTGCTACAGTGTGTTGATTTCAATGAGGCGACCTGTAGTTAGCCTGTACATTTTATTTCTTTACAAAGTAAATCTTGACCATGCTACAGGATGTAATTGATGATTATTTGTTTAATGTATAATTTTATTGAGAAAAATATGTGAAAATAAGTTATTTTGTGGCAAAGATACATCACATTTGGTTAACTTTTCATTTCTAGCATCAAAATGAGCCGTCTAGACCAAGTTTATCGCCGTCTGATACTGACTAAATTCTTCACAAAAGGATGGGGTCAACCAGAAAATCTGAGAAGGTATGTTTAGGAAAATTAGATATTATAAGAATTGAAGGGTTAATAGAAATTATTTCTATATAATACAGGTCTTGACCACAGACTTTGGTCACTGGCCCAAAAAAGGCTTTCATTTTCTCAGACCCATTGGATTTTTTGGCACATCTGCTGGCTTAAAACACAAAATAGTGAAAATATGAGAAAGATGCACTTGAATTTTGTCCATAAGAATTTACACTTAAGAATTTGAAAGCAACAGCCTGTTCTAGCCAAAACTACAAATATCCTTCCTGATCACTCCCCAGGGCAATGCTTTATCATGTAAATTATCTTAATGTGAAATAAGTTGTTTTGCATTTGACATCTTTCCTTTGAAGCACACACACACACAAAACATCTATCCAGTATTTTCCATTTCTACTACCAGATCAAAATTCCTAACATGATCTATTTGGTTGTACAGACATATTGTATAATCTGTGGAATCAAAACCTCTTGCTTTTCAATGCTGAATGTTATTTGAATTTCAGATTATTCAACTTTCGCAAGATAATTTCCAACAGAGAAGTATGTCAACATCTGGTACCAGATGACTATCCTATCACTATTGATAAGGTATGTTGAAAGATGTTCGTGTTTTAGTCAAAATTATTCAACATTCATGCATCTTATAATAAATAATAATAATTCCTTTCTTGATGTCATTTTTTATGTGGAGTGTCATCATAGAGTCACTGAAAGGTAAAATGACATCATAAGAGTATGGGAATATGCTTATGACGTCTTGAAATGTATTGTACTTTGAATAGTATCAAAATGGCGTCAATCAGTGCTACCCTACTTTGAGCCTCAATTGAGGTCAAATAAAGTTCACGCTACCCATGTTTACCCGTCACATGCAGCTTATGGCTCAGACAGACCTCTGCTGGGAGTGCAACTGCTATGTCTCATGGCAACATATTTTCTTACTCTATTATAATTTCAATCTGTCATTATATTCACATGTGACTAAGCTTTCAATTTCACCAAATTGTAGAATTGATGCTTAATACCTTTAATATAAAAGAAATCTTCTGCATGTTTAATGATATCAGTTATTTATTTATTTATTTATTTATTTTTCGGTTTCCAGGAAAGAGTGGAAAAAGATATGATCATACAGGAAGGTCATTTTAGATCTCCATTCACTAAAGAACTGCCTGGCATCATGCCAAAGGAAGTTGAAACAGCCAAGTAAGATTTTGTCTTTCTTATTTGTAGTCAATGAGAAATTACCAATGCAGAAGACATTATCAAAATTTAACAGCATTGAGATTTTGTAATAATCATTATAATTCGAGGCTAGGAATAGAATTAAAAGTTGAAATGCTATATTTCAGATTTGAAGTGATCTTACCTCGTCAGTGGAAGACAAAGTTAAAACCTGTTGTAATTCACTTGGCTGGGACAGGCGACCATGTGAGTGCCTCTGTGACCAAAAAACTGACCTTTATTATAGGCTTCTTTTGATTATAGATTTTATAACATCAAATATTAAGGTATTTATTATAAGGATTTATGAATTGATACCTTACAGAATTTTGGTCGCCGAAGGATGTTGCTTGCAAAGCCTTTGTTGAAAGAAGCAGGAATAGCATCAATCATCTTAGAAAATCCCTATTGTATCCTTTAATTACAAATGATATCAATACTGTCATCTTAGAAAATCCCTTTTATTTACTTAATTCAATAAGATGACAGTATTGATATACTGTCTTCTTAGAAAATCCCTTTTATTTACTTAATTCAATAAGATGACAGTATTGATATACTGTCATCTTAGAAAATCCCTTTTATATACTTAATTCAATAAGATGACAGTATTGATATACAGTCATCTTGGAAAATCCCTTTTATATACTTAATTCAATAAGATGAAGTCAATACTGTCATCTTAGAAAATCCCTGTGGTACCTTTTATTGAGGAAAATAATTTAAATATTGGGAAAAAACTACATTGAGATATGATTTGTCCCTTTGATGTTTAGATTCTGAGATGTATAATAAGTAGGAAAATGTCTCTTTTTATTGTATATTTTCAAAGTTTGTAAAAACACATAGATAAATAAGGTTTAACCTTAATTTGATTTTCTCAGATGGATACAGGAAACCAAAACAACAAACGTAAGAATCAGTAATTATTTAAACTCACATAAGTGCAAAAAGCAGGGTCCTTGCAATTTTTTAATAATTAGTTTCAAAGTAATTTTACAAATGTACATCTCTGTTGTCTTCAATCATGCTAATGCACCAACAAGGTGAGGGCATCTTATAATTATATCTTAATAATAATCCTATGTTGTCCGCAACATTCAACAATGGCAATCATTTTGACCAATCAGAGAGCAGCTAACAGACGATGTCCACAACATATCTGCATTTCAGCATTGCATAGATGGCTTTCTCAGAATAAATAATAGAGACATATCATTAAAACAACTTAGAAAAAATGTTTGAATTTACTGGCAACAGGATCATTTGGGGCATACTACAGATTTGTCTTGTATACACTATGATCATGTCTTGTATGACCTTAACAGATTATGTATACAATATAATAAGTGTACGGCACAGCTATTTTGTAGCCTGATAATTTATTGTTCATTGCCTACATTGAATATATTTGTGTGTTACAGATTGTCAGCCCTACTCAATGTGTCAGACCTGTTTGTGATGGGAGGAGCATTGGTCCTAGAGTCCATGGCCCTGCTACACTGGTGCGAAAAGCAAGGCTATGGACCTCTCGGCCTCACGGGAATCTCCATGGGAGGGCACGTAAGTCTCAGTCTCAAGGACATGTATTATGAATACATATATGCCGGAACACACAGAATTGTAGATATCTATGTGTATTATTTATATGGAGAACAATGCACAAGGTTTCAAAGCTTTGTTTTAATCTTTTTAACTGTTCTCCATTTATGTAAGGTTATCACTGATAAATGACTTATGTGGGAAGAGCTGGTCAAAAAATGTTTTTTATACATCAGTATTTGGTAACATAAGTCATGCCAGCAAGTTTTTCAGAATTACAGAATTAAGAATTTTCCAAAGTTTATGAAGTACTCTTTATTCACTTTTATGTATGTAATGTTTTTGTAGAAATCATTTTATTATCCAAAAGAAATGCAAAGAATTGGCAACCCTTATGACAAAGATATATAAATTTAAAATAAATCTGCAAATTTGGTCAATTTTCATTTTGGTTCTGCTCAGGTTTTTATGGCTTCATAAGAGGTAATTTATCACAGGGAGACCCAAGTAATATGTATATTGGCATTTCTTTCTGACAAGACTACAAAAATTCTGTTTTAGATTCAATACATACAGGAATATGTCAAAAAGATGAGATGTAAGATTTAAATCTTTCAAAAATATTATGAATTATGAGGGAGCTTGATCAATTTTACAAGTGTTAGTAATGATGTATGTTGGCTGGCAGATGGCCTCGGCGGCTACCACCAATTGGCCCCGCCCTCTGTCACTGGTTCCCTGCCTCTCATGGACAACAGCCTCCTCCATCTTCACAGAGGTAAGTATATGGAAACGGTGGCTTGCTTGTTAAGCATGCATCAAGGAGGCAAGCAGCCACAGGCAGGATGCGGCTAGGGAGGCAAGGTGACACGGTCTTGCCCACTTTTCATCAGTTGAATGTGAATACTCTTAAATACTGAAAGGAACTCTTCTGGAGATTCAAGTGATTTTGTTATTATCTGCAATTCTGATATAATAGTGCAACAGTTTTTATGTATAATAAAAAATCAGAACAATATTTGATCTGAAAACACTGCCTATGTCACAAATTAGAGATCAATAAAAGTTATTGAGATAAAATCTATATCAGTAGGTCAGATGTGTCAATTGGGTGCTGTGGGCAATTTTTCGACTATAAACATATCCATTGCAATACAGATTATTTTTTTACATGAATCAAGAAAATTTTAGAAAATGAAAAGGTCTTTTCTGACAAGGCATCAAGTTTTACTGATATTCTAGTCGTCGATGATAATTACTAATGACTAACTACTAAGTTTTGTGACACAACTTTTGTCGTTGATGCAGAAATCAGTAATCCCCAGAAGATTTCAAGAAGTATTTCTGGTGAGAAAAAAAAGTGTGTGACTGAGGTTTACTCATTTACTTGGTGGGCTATATTAACATTTTATTTCAGCTGCTCAGCAACATAGAGAAATCCACCCATTTTAAAACCTTTTTTTTTCTTAAAATTTACGGTGAACTTTTACTATACTTGGCATCGTCAGTGACTTAAAACACTAAAAAGTTGCTGTGTGGCCCAATGTCGCCCTCTCATCTGTATAAAAATAATTTACTTCTCCGCTTACTATGAATGAGTGAATGATCCCTGAGATGAAAGTGAGCGTGTCCCAATATTTTGATTGACAGATGGCCTCCCTGGCAGCAACCAATTGGAAGAATCCCATATCGCTGATACCTTGCCTGTCTTGGAGCACTGCCTCCTCCGTCTTCACTCAGGTACGAGCACTAACATCCTCTTATATTTAGATGTTAATATCATTTATGGAAGAGTTTGGTTACTTTATTAAATGTTGGCGAAAAAAGGACTTGGTATTTGTCACGAAAAATGATTCTCAACAATTTTTTTATATTTTAGTTGATTGAAAAAAGAGACATGTTTAAATGAGTTTGCTGTCAAGTTTTTATCTGTGTATCAACAGTTCACTCGCATAGATTTAAATCAAGCTTGAATTTAAAAAAGACAATGCACTTTATAAAGTATTTTTGTTCTCACAGCACTCATGCTTGTACCTTTAAAATTAATCAGTGTATTCAAGTATTGTCTGAGTCAATGATATATTTGAGGCACTGGGAAATATTCCAGTGCCTTATAGTAATCAATCTATCAGTCTGTCTATCACGCTTGTAAATAATACTATGCTTGTCTTATCTCATCACAAATGTGGCTACATATTTTGATAAGATTGCAGAAAACCTTCATATCAGCAAGATTTCTTTCATATGAGTCAAATATAGTAATATAATTACCAAGTGCAACAAAGTTAAATTCCATAATGGCATTTAAATATAAAGATACATTTTCTTTATAACGTTTCATGACTACTAATCACTAGGGTTATTTTATTTATTATTCTCAAACAATTAAGATCCAGTATCCTTATGTGTAATGAAAATAAATGTTGTTTCATTTTTGAGTTTGCAGAGTAAGTAATGTTGTTTGTACTCTTATTAACAGGGGGTGATGAGTGGTGCCATACCATGGAAATTACTTGAGAAGCAATATTTAAGTGACACAGTTTATGAAGACAAGCTTACAAAAATGATTGTATCACCAGAAAATGTGAGTATATGTACTGTAAAGCATTGTAAAAGCAATATTAGAAATATGGGATATCTGCCTGCTTGCCCTCAGTTTGTCTTAATCAGTCAAATAATGTAAGATTGTAGAAAAAAAAAACCTCAAAAGGGCAGCTAAGTGAGCTCACATTTAAAATGCTGCTGTTGGACATAAAATCCGGAATTCTGACAAAACCAATATTAAGTATAGATAGTGTCGGGATGAAAAGCAAATATGAATTTATAGTATAAAAAAGTAAGTATTTGTTTTGTTTAAGGGGAGATCCGTTATTTTGATGGTAGCTAGGCAACTGTTTATAAATAGTAGCAGTCTCACAGATAACATTATACAACATCATGGAACTCTGGGTTTGAGGCTACTGTAAGATATCTTTTGATATTTGCATGAAAACATTTCATTTGTTGCAGACTCGCTTCAACCCATCGTTCGTGCTAGGGCAGCAGTTCTCCAAGCATTACCCAGAGAGCATTAATGACATGATCTCCTACCAGGAAGAAAACTACCAAGGCATTAATGACAACAATCCAAACAATGAGTTTATCTCAGAATATAGGAACGGTAATGACTCCCAAACTTCTGAGAGAAACCCAGATGGTAGCCAGGAGGATAACACGTCTGAATGCACTCAGTTTCAAGGCATGGGTAAGATAAATAGTGGAAATGGTAGAAACGCTGGATATCACACCACGAGTTCCCGAAATGCAGGCAGAGATAACGGTGATAACAAAGAGAAAAGTCAACTCAGCAGATTTAGAAGCTTGAACATTTTTGATTTAAAATGGCCAGAAATTCTCACTCAAAGTTTGCAATTCAGGAAGGCCGAGAGAAAAAGCATGCCATTTCAGATACAAGAAGACGCTCTGGATTTCATGAAAGGAATAATGGACGAGTGCACACATTTAGGCAATTTTTCTCGCCCCGTAGACTGTGGACTCATCATACTTGTTCAAGCAAAGCAGGATGCATACGTGCCGAGGGATAAAGTTCTCAGCCTCCAGGATTTGTGGCCCGGAGCGGAGGTCCGGTACATCGACACAGGACACATAGGAGCCTTCCTTACCAAACAACCAGTATTTAGGTAATAAAACTTTAATTTCTTCAATATCCAGACCTACTGACCTATTTCTTATGGTCTATAAACAAGGTCATCCCAAATTGTTGTAATTATTTTACTTTTTTTATTAATATTTTTTTTTCATTTTCAGGAAAGCAATTACAGATTCACTGGAAAAACAGGCATTAAAGTACTATGGAGTATCCATCTTTGAGAAGCACTAGCTTGGACTAACTCTTAGGTTCACCACATTACAGCAACATCCATCCTATTTATTTAAAGTATTGAGTCTGTGTACTTTTATAGGTAAGGTTTATCAGGGATATTTTGCTTGCTTCAAACCAGACTGCATGTCTATGTTAGGTGACATTGTCATATCATATAATTATAAAAATAACATGTTGATTAATCAACAGTTCTTATGTGAAAATGAAGAGCAAAGCTGGCAAGCCAAGAGTCCCAATTTTATTAATAAATTATCATATAAAAATTAAATGCACCAATTGGAAAAAAAATATACCTTTTAGTTTCCTCCAATGAATTATCATTATAGAGGCACTGAAGATGAAATAACATAATGGAAGTATGGTATTCTCTTTCTTCATCTGCATGGCATTATCTGCTGACCGCTGAGATGATATCAAACTTTGATTGGTGCATTAAACAAATTAAAAGCCTCCTTTGAGCCTCATCTTTGGTGATAAAGATAAACTGGTCACATCCTTCATAGAGAAATATGCAAATATTAGAAGTCATTTAAATATATAGTACCTTCCTATTTTGTCACTATATTTAATAGCATTATGTTTATGAACCCAAATGTAAACAAATAACCAAATTTTAACAGTTGGTGCATAATAACATTTATTAATAATTGCTATCCGTTAGTTGAAAAGTCTGGGTTAGTCAAGTGTCCAGTCATCAACTTGTGATTATGTCCATTCATTTTAGAATGTGACCATATTAAGCTATCACATTAAGATGTGTAATCAAATGCAGTGAGCGTCTCCTCGCACAATGATAATAAGAAAGTAGCTTATAGGACAGTTGTCTGTAAAGCGAGATAATTTAAGCTGTGATACTATTGTATAATCATTATTTGTTGAGTAAAGGGAAGAAAAAAAGCCATATGTTGTGCCTGAGCCAAAATATTTATGTTGTGGCCCATTTTAAAGATATCTGCATAAAAGCCAAATGAATGAAGGTAGGTTTGTTTATACTGGGGTGGGTAGGAAATACCTTATTTGCATACTAGCAAAGTCAGGCATAGAACCTCTGTACATTGGAATCAATAACCTCAGCTTTCATCTGCGAGGCCTAGTGTGTTGTATGAAATGAATATTTATAAATCTATCATAGCCCTATGTTGTAACTATGAAACTGCACATTACAATAAAATGCAAGGTATTAATGTTAGCTGGAACATTGTGTGTGTGATTTGAATGATCCCATGCACAGTATAATACAATATATATCACTTGTATTGTGTATATCAGTCCACTTGTGAAACAAATGCCACATTTTGACTTGACAAATTTTAGGTAATAATGCAATCTTGCTGTTCTCAGGTCATATGCAGTTAATATGAGTGGAAAGTACTTGACAAGCATGGTTAAGAAACATATGTTCATGAAATCAATTGGTTGCTCTTCTGACATATGGAAAAGTGTTTTACAAACAGATGAGGCTAAAAGTTGATAATTACCTTGAAGATGTTCTCTTCTTAATTAATGACATATTCTAACAAGAATTGCGGTACAATATCTGTGCTCATGGTATATAATGTTTATTTTGAAACTTGTGGTCTGAACACTAGTACAGTGATGAAATATATGTGGGTATATCACTGCTCCAAAGATAAAAATTGTGTTTAAACTCATTCAGGTGTAATATTGTAACTAAACTCTTCCAGAAGTTACATTTATAAATTAATGTAATACACAACCATGCTCTCCAGTCTACATATTGCCCCAGCCTGTCCAGATACAACAAGATGTGTATACATGGTCTATGTTTATACCCCTTTTGAAAGCTTCATTTGCTGTTCTAGACCTTCTCAATAATATGAATGCAAATGTCAAGGTAATTCATTTGAAAATAGTTCAAAAGGAAGTATGGGATTTTTAAAATTTTTTATTTAGTATCTTGTACTATCAACAAATACTTCATAAATATTATATAACACCAGGAAAGTAATAATAAGAATACCCTTTTGGAGTATGGCTTACATTACTAGTAGACAACATACATATGTAAACAATAGTTAACAATAAATCCATGTTGCCATTGACTATGGATCCAGTGGGATTTTTTTAATGATGAGATATATGTAGTCATATCTTCAGTAAAAAAATCCCAAAAATGCAATTCAAGGTCCCAGGCTTTTCATCACCAAATAAATCTATGCAGTCAAGAACATAAAGGCAACAGTAAAGAAAATGTTTCTGCTATGATCAGTACAGTTGTGATGTTGTGTCTTACATATATGTGTGCATATCATAGCATTAGGGTGACAATATCATAAACCTTATTAGGATATGTGATTTATTGTATGCCAAAAAGGATATACAAGATATAAGATCTATTGTATCACTTATTAATGAAGTTAGAAGTCTTATTGTGCTTGTTTTAAAGTCATTACTTTTCTTAGGAAATGGTAGTTATTTTATGTTTAATTTGTATATATTTATTTTTTACATTGGTAAGATGTAAAATTTGATTTCAGTATTATCCACATCACCTTCTGTTTGCTATCTGGTTTATATGATCAATTTTAGCTGTGCTGACCATGTCAACACAGCTGGTGCAGTGAGGAAGAAGGGAATTTTCTGTTATTCTGTCTGTCAACATTGATCTTCTCCTTTGAAACTACTATTTGTTGGTAAAATATTGTATTTTCACAGAACACATTCTTTCTATTATCCATGAGGCTAAGATTTTTCCCTATTTTATTTAAGTCAAAAAAAGTTGTTAAGTATGCAATACCTTGGCCCCACCAAGGCACTGAAAATATCAGGCAACTGCCTCATTCTTGTGATCTTGTTATAACATAAGTTTTGAACTTTCAGATGTTGTGATGACTGAGTGGCTGCCATATTCGATTTTGAAAAAAAAAAAAAAAACTCACAAAGATTAAAGTAATTATCTGATCGCTAATCAAATATATCATCACAAATACATCATAAAGTTATTTGTATGGAAGATGTGTCACTGTCAGGAAATGAATACTATCTATTTTCCATGATTCTGAGATATTTTAAAATTTATATATGATTTTCAGTGAAAAAAATACGATATCAAACTGATTTTTTTTCTCACATGCAGATACCTGGAGCATCCATTGCCTCATTTTGCTGATCTAAAGTTAGCCTCAGTTTAAGACTTTAAGAAAAGCACAGTTGTGTAATTGAGTCAATACTACATGTAATACAATACTACATTCTTTTGCTACATTGACTGTTTTCAACCTGCAAAGCTGGGTAAATAAGGCAAGTGGCAGGCTTTTCCAGGAAATGTTCACAAATATCATAGAAAAAGCAAGTGTCAGCACAGTACTTAGTCCTTTGGTCTATGTTTTATAAAATGTTTGAAGAAAATGATTATCAAAATTGAAAATTACTTATCTAAAAGATTAAGGATGACAAGTCAGATAAAAAATAGATTTTCTGCCGATTCATAGTGTGTTTTTGTAAAAGTAAGGAAACATTAAGCAAGATTTTAAACAATATTGATTGACTGATTAATAGTATGGTGTGTGCAACTGGTTTCTCATAGAAACTTTATTTAAATTTGGTGCCATTGTCATGTTATAAGTTGCATACATTATGCATGCAATTCATTTTGATATAAATTATTAAAATAAACTATTATATAACTGAAAATGATTTGTTGTTATTTTCATAAATATTTCCTGTTATTCTAAAAAATAAATTCCATCTAGGTCAATGCAATTATTCACATTACTTCCTATGTATTCCCCACTATTTTACTATGAAATATTTTCACACCGCTTCTAGCAACAAAAACCTTTGTGTCTTTGTCATTGAGCACTTATATTAAGGTAAATTTGGAAATTAAATTTAAATATTGATATTCATAGTTTTCCTTTGACATTGACTTGTGCCATGTCGCACTGGCCATATCTGTCACAAAACTAGGGAAAAACAAAAATCAAATATTCTGCTGAATAATAAATGTGAGTGAATTAGGGCCTCGGTTAACTTCAAAGGCAAAATGAAACAACCATGCACACAAGATTATTTTGACATCAGTCAATTGGATAGTAATATTTCATTCGAAATCTCTACGATTAAATTTTGTAGTGTTAATAAAACTGCTGTACCCGAGAAGCTCCCATCATCTCAGATCAAATCTATGGGAATATGATATGCAATGAGATGACATGTACCAGTATAGGGCTAACGACCACCAATTTCACGTATTTTGGTCTTAATCTGACATAACATGAACAGGTTCCTATGTGTGCTGTAGTGGGGCATACAAATCTTATGATCATAGCCTTCGCGCACTGACCTCTTATCTATGCCAAAAGATGAAAATTAATATATCGATCATAGGATTTACATATTTGAAGAGAAGAGTTCAATAGCTCAATTTTGAGTTTTCAATGATGTAAATCGGCCAAGAACTGACTGAGCAGTGCCAAATTGTGTATATTTGTAACAAACTGGTAGTTCCGCACATGCACATTGTGATGAAATAGGGTCAATGGATACAATTTTCAAAACAGTTTATTTATACCATTCATAGAAACTTTTCTAGGCCAAAAAACTCTATTTGTTTTACGCATACAAGACAATTTCATAATTATCAGCCAATCCTATGGTTGCACTAATCCTATGTTCGTCAGCTCTATATATTTTTTTCATGGATCATGAATAGAGCCAAATACCACAGCACCCACATATTTTGACAGCTAGAGCTAATCAAACAAAATTAAAGTTATTGACTAACACTGAATATCCTTACCCTTAATAAATCAGAACTAAATCCTTAAATTTAAAGTTTTTTTTTTTTACTTTATTTTATACATTTATATTTACAAGTGTAGCAAACATAGATGATCATTTTTTATAATTTGTACCAACTCAACAGATTGGTAATTCATTTTTTCTCAAGCATTAGACTTCATCAGCCATTAAATTTAGTTTGCTATGTACCATTTTATTTTTTGATTAAAAAATCCATTTGTTGATATAGTTATTAATAATAATATCCATATGTTGACACTGGATCACAATAAAGGTGGCACTGTTGATGAAATGTTCTGCCTTCAAGAGGCACCATAGTCAACTTTCTTTCTGGCTTTCTAGATGGTTTCTACTGTGGTTTTGATGCCAATGATTCAATTGTCTGTAATACTTTCTGGCTTTCCAAATTGCTCAATTCTACACTCTTCTCCTTTCCAAAATCTGGAAATAAAAAAAATCACATTATTATTGTGTTAACTCTGAATAATAAATTGATATCTCTCTAAATCTTTTCTCTCAAAGAGATGAGAACTACAATTTTTTTTTGTAACACGGATGGTCCTTTTTTGATATCAAAAAGGGACTATCTGTGTTATTCTGTGATCGGTACGATCGTGGGAAATGGGTAGTCGTTTCCTGTGGGTTGTAATTTGGTTTTTTCTGTGGTCATTATTGTTCAAGCAACTTACGCCACTGTGGAGTGTTCGTCCGTGTGCATGCAAGATTCCAATTTGCGCGTGCGCCCAGGCGTATTAATACTTAAATAAAAGAAGTAAACAAAAGAAAAGTGCGTGATGACAAAAATTTGAAGACGGCAATATCGTCATCACCCATCTACCCATCGATGTGCGAAATTATGAATTCACATTGCTTGGAAATCTTTTCCAATCGATAGAGCATGAAATACTGATCGATAATATGTGTTCCTATAACTTGCAAACAAAGATAACGAAGTGCGTGATGACAAATGCTCATCTACAAGTTTACCGGCTCGGCAAAGCCAATAGGTATCCCGCTGAAATGACAACATCGTCATCGCCCATCGCTGCACAAAAGTATACCTTTAAATCCCTTTAAAATGCTTCCCAATCGATAGAACAAGGAATCTTAAGTAAGTTTAGTTCAAATTTGGTCTAAATCGGACAAATAGAACAGAAATGACTTGCAAAAGTCGGATCGATGATTTGCGGTTAGCGCCTGAGCGATAATAGAGAAACTTACGTAATCGAGCATGAAAAGGCACATCTTTGCAAACAGTTGTGCAAAAAAAAATCGTTCATATACCAAATTAAATGTTTTTAAAAGATGAATAAAAATAATTTCAACTACCCCATCAAATTGCAATGATCGTTTATGTTTAAATGATTTTGTTGTTGTTTATTTAATTTTTTGTTTTGTTTGTTGTAATTTTTGTTTTGTTTGTTGTAATTTTTATTTTGTTTATTGCAATTTTTGTTTGTTAATTTTTTTCCCATCCGTGTTACATGTGGAGCACCACTTTTTCTTGTAGTGAAAATGAGAGATTGTAAAATTACTCAAACTGAAATTTCTTTAAAGGAAAATAATATTCTGAAGATTAATATTTCTGTGTGAGTATGTTAATAAATGTTCATAGTATTCATTGACATGTATCATTTTCTTAAATCTGACCATTCACCTTTTCTTTGTATCTTTGGCATGAAATATTCTAATGTATTAAATGATTTTCATTAAAACAAGAATGACATAATTTCCAAAAGTTAATTATAATTTTTTAAACTATTTTATCTGTTATTAAACACTCACAAATTTATAACAATTTCAATATTGTACATTTAATGGACTTCTATTTCTGCTCCATGAATGTCTTTTCAACCATCTCATCTAGAACACCAGTTTTATACTGTGGTCATATTTATGACCTAAAAGGCATTTGACCATTATGATTGATGTAAGTTAGAGATTACTATGTTGAATGATAACTTACCATATCTAGCATATACTTTAGGTTGTACTCCACTACATTCTCTTATCAAGATGGGAAACTTTGGGTTGTTTTGTTTGATCCCCACATAGTGGTTTTCAACAAAGTCCCTGGAAAGAGAAGAATATGATTATAACTTGCATCAACTTATTGATATATTTTGACAGTATATAGAGTGTTAAAGTTCATTTGAGATGCATTTTTCTTTCTTTATTTTTCTTTATTATTTTTAAATTAGCACGAAGCACTTTTGAAAAAACAAATCCATGTATTTCATCATCAAAACCCTGTCTCAATCTGTCAAACAACAGATAATGCTGTTAACATTAATGATGTTAAAAACAAGTGGAAACTTTGCTGGAAAAAATATCCTTGTTTACAACTGAATTGGGTGAAAATACTATTTTATCGCTCACATGTCTGTAGAAGTTTTAGTTCTATTGCCGAAGCGATAATGGAACGATCACGATGAAATCTTGAAAGTTATGATCTCCAGTGATTATTGGTTATTTTTAAATCAACACCAATGTCAAGGGATTTGTCAACTTTCGTGGTGCACCAACATATTTTCAGATTTTTTTGTCAAGGTCAATTCCTCAACATGTTGGTACAATATTTTGATTGCTAAGAAAATAAGAATTCGATATCATAACTAGATAATGACTCTGATTTTTACATAAAGATTCTATCAACGTACCTGACACCTTGACTTGCTGGCGACTTTTGACATAAATGAATTCTAAGCTCTTTTAAATGCTGTCCAAATCGCAGAGCTTTTGAAGCAGCCATTTTTTGGGGGAATATGACGTCACGAAACATGCACACTCCTGGCAGAGAATATATATTTTCATTATGGAAAGTAGGTCGTCGACGCTGTTTGGAATGTGGTTAGGAAATCCCAGAGATCATTGGAAAGTTATGGCGGCTTTTGAGAAAGCCAAACATTTCAGGTGAGAATAACAAATATGATCTTGTGGCAAAGAAAAATACTCTTATAGATTAGAGTTGTTCATTTAATTCCCAATGGATACAGGAGTGCATCCGAACATTACACAAACTTAATTTACAGATATTTTAGTTCTAGATTAATGCATTCCGTCAGGTGTTGCAACCAAGATCTGACAAGTTGAACTGTCAAACACAAAGCTGGATCTGAAGAATTTTATTGAACTGTCAAAATGGATAAATACGTTAGAGTGAAGAAAATTGGTGAAGGGTCGTTTGGGAAAGCCCTTTTGGTAAAGGCAAAGGAAAATGGACAACAATATGTGGTCAAAGAAATCAACATGTCTAGGGTAAGAACAAAATTGTTCTATTTTCCAGCTGTTTTTTCCACAAACAAATTTGCTGTAAATTGTAACATAAAGCATAAAAAGTAGAAAAGTATTGTTGATAACTGTCAAGATATACTTTCTTAATGACAGACGAACTATGATTTATCTGTCAAAGGAAGACCCCCATCTTGACTTTCCAATACATTATTACTTTAACTGCTGTGATGTTAAGACTACATCGGAAAGTTTAATCATATCTAGACATCATATTGTAACACCATATCTGTACCAATAGTCATCGTCAAAATAGACTTGAAATCCACTGTAGTTTATTGCATGCCTTGTTTGTATAAAATTTAGAATTATTGATTCATTTGTCTGAAATAAACACAGATTACAATGAGAAGCAGGATATTTTATGAGACAGCTTATAATTTAAAGATAACTTGATGGCATGGGACAAAGTGGAATTAACATTTTATTATTGCTTAAACCTACTTCAAAAAGTTCTTTTATTTTGTTCACATTCTTTTCATGCACATACTATTTTCTGACAAATGAATAAGACATGATAAATGATTAAGACATGATCTCTTAATTTTATAAGACAATTATTCTGCATTATGTATGCAATTTATAAGTATCTTACACATTTTGTGTATGAAATTTATAAGTATCTTAAACATTTTGTACTGTGTGATAATTATTTCAAAATTTAAGGAATGGTCTTAGCACAATGGGTAGGGTACATAAATCTTGTACTGAAAATTTCATTCATTCGCAATAAAATAACATTTACAAGAATGAGTAAAATTTCACAAAATCAAAATTTTCTGATATTTCAGCATAAACTCTTTATATCACAATTTCCCCAAACAAAAATATTCACAATCCAATTCAGTATTTTAAAAATATGTAAACCGCATTGAAAGAATAATAAAAAAAAGTGGCAATAAACTGTTACCTTTAATCAGTATTAACAATACCATATGTGTTCAGATGATATTTTCAGACAAAGAATCTTGTCATAAATATCACAGCACAAAGACTTTTGCTTGTGGTAACAAAATTGGCACAGATCCAAGACAGTTCACAAGCTCTATATTAAGCTTACATATGATCCAGTCTGACATGGGAGTTCATGCTCTGGAATAAACTTATCAATCAGATAAAATATATTAACTTAGTCTCGAGTGATAATTTTTCGCTGTATATAGTAATGTTAAATTATCACCTTATTAATTTGGATATTTGACACAGTAATCAATTTACAAATTTAAAATCTTGAATTGAAAAGTGAACAAGATAACATCATTACTGATAATATAAGAAGAATGAAACAGAGTGGCTTTCAACAGGGTCACACAATGTTTTTTTATCATCATTGATTATGATGAGTGCTTCTCAAATGTGTTCAAATCATGTGACATCAACAAAAAATAAATAAAACCAAGAAACTGAACTGTTATTTCTCAGACAAAGGCAAGAGTACCAAAGATCACACTACCATGATTATGAATATCTACAAGGAAGTGAGCTCATGTCAATGGTCTCATATTATTCAAGGATCTCTTATCTGTACATACACAGCTGGACTTAAACAGCAACCCATGTATGTTGTCATGCATAAACATGAATGACAAGTGAGAAATGCATTTCATTAAGCATTTCCATCAGCAAATTACTATCTTTGTTCAGTAAAATATTAAAGATACAAAAAATGAAAACAGAGATATTATGAAATAGCATATGTAAAAATATAATTTTGAATGTCTAAATTGAGAATTAGGCAAAAAAGTGTCACTTATTCTGACCCCCTTGAATGAATATAGCAATAAAAGAGATGATGTTTCTCAATATATTTTGCTGTTATTTAAAAGGTGACAGTGAGAAATTATATTATTTATTGCCAGACAATTATTTTTTGCCTAACATTTATAAAGATTGATTTTATAATCTTTACATTATTTTGTTATTTTTTTATGTGTTTTATGAAGATTTAAAGTAATTATATGATTGACAAGTTCTCCAAAATAATGGTTTATTAATGTAAATATTTTACAGATGTCAAAGAAGGAGAGAGATGAGGCCAGAAAAGAGGTAATAAATTAGTTAATCATAACTGGAATATTTGTTCTTAAAGATCCTGAAATCTCATTCACCTGCAAAGGCTTCTTAACCCTATATTTGATTGAGAAAAAAAAAGTATTGATAATTTTGAATACCTTATATATTGATTAGCTATCTGGGGTAAACATAGAAATACATAATTGATAATTGTTTTCACTTGCAATATTAATGTTACAGACCGCAGTGCTGGCCCAGTTAAGTCATCCCAATATTGTAACATACCGCGAGTCATTTGAAGGTACTCATATTTTATGCTGAAAATACTAAAGTGACACACATAAAAATATAGATTTAAATGAAATGGCACATAATAGATATGATCAAATATTTTCTCTCCTATTTCATTTTAATGTTGATCACAGAGATAACCATTATTTGCATTTAAGATAAAGATATCAACAAAGTGAAATAGAAGCCTAATATAGCTATTCTTATTCTATTGTAGAAATAGGGAATTTATACATAGTAATGGACTACTGTGAAGGAGGTATGATTTCAAACCAACTTTGTTGTATTATTAATCAGTAAAATCCTAACAGCAGGAGAATGCACCAAATGACAGATCTGATACCAAAATGGCAGTGTTTAACTCATTTAAATTTTTATCAATTGTACTTCATGTTTATTTGATGTATCAATAGTTTACATATCTAAAAATATCAAATATTGAAATCAGAAACCTTGCATAAATTGGTCAGAAAGTGACCCTGCCTTACTTTATTAAGCTTAAAGCTTAATGAACTAGATTAGTGGTTGGCACCAACCATATAAAATAGTGAATAAAGGGTTAATGATCAAGCAAGTTCAGAACTGTTTATGCCCTGCCTGGCAATAAGATTTCACTGAAATGATATTTAGAGATTGCAGGATAAATAATGTTTTATCTTAAAGCTCATGAAATCATTTTTTTATTCAATTTTGCTTAATTTGTTGTCTGCAATTAAACATTGCTACTTATTTTTTTATTATTTTCAAAAATCTTTGAAATATTAATTATGCAAATATTTAAATTTATATACAGTGAATATATGATTCATGGGTGTTTCATTTATATCCATTGGTTCTCATTCATTGATAAACAATAAATATACAATTTGGCACAGAAAAATTGTCAATAAAATTAACCACTGTTTATCCACTGTTTGAGGATGTCTTTTGAGAAGAGTTTTTTTGTTGTTTTATCCTCTGAAAATGCATATATTATTCCTACTTTAGTATAACACAGATATCAAAATTATTTTCAGGTGATCTTTATGGAAAAATTAATATGCAGAGGGGAATACTTTTCCAAGAAAATCAGGTAAGATAAAAAAATCACTATGAAGTACTTTTGCAGTCTGGTTATGATTTGAAAGAAGGCATAAACGAGTCCATATGATTAATTATAAAACATACTTATAAAAAACAAGAGAAGCTGCAGAAAGTACTGACTTGGACATTAATATATTTCAGATCCTGGACTGGTTTGTGCAGATATGTTTATCTATCAAACACATTCATGACCGCAAGATTTTACATAGAGATATTAAGTCCCAGGTATGTTGAAGATATATTTGTCAAATTAAATCTAAAAGGAGTTACTGTAAGAAACCAGATCACTTCCTTAAAAAAATCAATTTCATTCATTTACCTTGATAATTTATAAATTTGTATAACAGATTTTTATTTTGGTGTGTTCAGAACATATTCATCACAAGACATGGCATAGTTAAGCTTGGAGATTTTGGTAT
The DNA here is from genome assembly GCA_949316495.1 of Amphiduros pacificus. Classification (NCBI taxonomy): domain Eukaryota; kingdom Metazoa; phylum Annelida; class Polychaeta; order Phyllodocida; family Hesionidae; genus Amphiduros; species Amphiduros pacificus. Next base: position 17,547,348 of record OX439008.1, on the reverse strand, counting down.
TGCAAAGGTACTTAACAGGTAGGTCTCTCTATGTCACTGTCTTTTTATTGGTCTAGAATAAAAGGGTCAGATACCTTGGTAACCTACATGGGAAAAGTATTCAATCATATATATTGAAAGTTCTTCATTTGTGACTGGACATGATTATTTAAACATGCTTGATGTTTTTTTTGTTGTAAATTTCACTGCTTTGGGAATGTGATTGAGTTTTATGGGTCACATAATTTTTGAATATGTTCCAAATTTATTCATCAAATTCATTTGGAATTATTTGGAATTGCCTCTTTTGAATGATAAACAACTGACCCTTTTTGATTGGCATAGGTAATGGAACTCTACTACCTTAACATCATCTTGATATTACGCACAGAAAAATATGCTCACTTGGTATATGATATATTAATATCAGTCGTTTTGTTAAACAAATGATTTGAATTGTGCTGTATCTGGCTGATATTTTTTTCAGCACTGTGGAGTTGGCACGGACATGTATAGGAACGCCATATTATTTATCTCCAGAGATCTGTGAGAACAAACCATACAACAACAAGAGTGACATCTGGTCTCTGGGCTGTGTATTGTATGAACTCACAACCCTCAAACATGCTGTGAGTATTCTGGCATTTACTCAAGGACAACTAGATAATGAATGAGTGCTTCTCCTTCCTTTGTAGAAAATTAATCAGGTCATTTATTACAAAAATCATGTGGCAATTTATGAAGTTATTTTTGCCAATGGCAAATCAATATGTTCTTAGTGTGTTGATTATTGTTTACTTTTTTCATAAACCTCAAGAATTTCCATTGTATTTATATTGTGAAGATTGATATTCCTTGTTAGTGTATAAAAGCCTTTTCACATCACAGAAACAAATTCTTAAGAAATTTTAATAAAAATCTTCACACTTAAACAATTTTAAGTCAATGCATACTTTTTAATGACCAATGTTACCATGTTGTTTTGCAGTTTGAAGCAGGAAACATGAAAAATCTAGTCCTAAAAATCATCAGGTAAATTTGCATTTTAGGCTATTTTTAATTCATCGTGTATATGATTTAAATTTTTCTGAATTGAGAGAATAAGTAACTCTGGTCATGCAATAACAAAGATTTTCTTCACCTGTAACAAAATCTAGACACAGATTTATAAATTTATTTTATATTATTCAGCTACATGTTAATTATATTATGTTTTTATAAAATGTTTACAACATTTAGAATTTGTCAAAATGTCAAATATGCTCAAAATTTAAAGTAATTATGAAATTATAATGTTTACTTTAATATATTGCAGAGGATCATATCCACCAGTGTCACCCAAATATAGCTATGAAATTAGGAATCTAATTGCAGTTTTATTTAAGAGGAATGCCAGGTGAGATAAAGATTTAAACCTAAATATAGTTGCCAACAAAACTAATTCTCAAAATTTGTAAGCTTAAGCTTTGAACATCAAAAGAACGGAAGATTTCCTGTTAACTTTTCCTTGAAAAGATTTTTTATGATAGATATGTAATTATGCATTTAATTTTAATTTTTTTATTTCAGAGACCGTCCATCCATTAACAATGTGCTAAGAAAACCACTTCTACAGAAGCGTATACAAAAGTTCCTCACTGACTCTGTAAGTAATAAAAATTAACCTCAAATAGTTTGGTGGAGGAAAGATATAAACAATTACACAATTCCCTTCATTGTAATAATTAGGTTTTCATCTTAGGACCTTCGTTTTGTATAGAGATGTGTGGGTTGACTCACACCGAGCAGAAACTGCCACAAGCAGACACTTTTCATTTACCGGTATATAATTGGACCGACAAATTTGAAATTGAAACGGGTGGTGATGTGGCTCAAAAAAAGAAAAAAAACTTTTCATATATATATATTTTATTTATAGGAGTTAAACGATGAGTTCAGTCACACAGTATTACATGGTCAGAAGATCCGGAAGGCTTTGCTTCCAGGGCAGAATAAACCAGCTGCGATCAAGCCCAGTGGTCAGTAATAACAAGCAGGATTTCTATGCAGTAGAATTGCTGTATTCAGTGTATTATGTGCACACAACATTAACTTAAAAAATACCTGTCTTAAGGTCTAAAAGCATCAAATCTCCCCTCTGGACCATTGAGTCATTGAAGATCTTTGAGAGGTTCTCGTGATGTTCTTTGATGAAGATGAAAAACATTAAATATTACTTAATGTAAATAATGCATATAAATCTGATAAGTTTAGACATCTGCTTTACAGTAGGAAATCTGAATTTTATCACGCTTCATGTTGATTGCACTCATGCCATATTTTCCCATCAGTTTAATCTTTTTGTGCATTTTGTACAATGAACACAGCATTTCTTTTCACTTGTTATTTAGATATTTGAATTTTGGCTCATAAGCCTTGTAATTATGTACTAATATAACATTACAATATACATATAATTGTAAACTTTGTTATGAATGATGACATTATTAGAATAACATATATTATTTGATTTTCAAAAATTAAAAAAATAATTCTTTAAGATTCTCTGTTCAACAGCTTTAATATGAGGACAGTACACCATCATATTTGCATAAGAGTTTGTATTTTCTTGATTAACATATAGTGATATTTAACTAACAGTATTCCAATCTGAGCTTGATTGGTCACAGACCACATGATTATTTAGCTTTAGTGAGGATTTGGTATGTGGTTTTCTCCATTACAGTCACCAGGGGTCACTGGACATTCTCTACAAAAACTGTGCAGACATATTTGAATATTGTTTTTGAAAAAAAAAAAAATGAAAATGGAGAGCATATGCTGTAATCACAAGTTATTTACTAAACCATTTTTTCCAGTTTAGTTATTAAATCTTTCTTTCACTAACTCCACTTACAGGCCAAATCCGTCCAAGTCCTGCAAAAGTCAATGTTGTAGCCGGTCAGTAACAATACAGATTTTAATACATATGATACACATATAAAGAATTATCAAGCATATATACATAATATATGTAAACACAGGATTTAATTTCTGTTGCGTAACATTTTTAATATTACAAAGCAAATATCAAACATACATTTACAATAATATCAATACTACACATTATTGAAACCATCCTGAAACAGTTTATTAAAATTTCAATTAAAACAAAAATATAGGTTTTTTTTTAATGAGGTGTGATTTTGACCTTGCAGCGAAAAAACCTCCCTCCACTCCAAGGTATGACCCTGCCTCTGTGTACGGCCCCTCAGTGGCTAGAAAATCTAAAGACAAAGAAAATAGGTGAGCACAGCTTGATTATTAACTTGATATCACATAAAAAAAATGAAAAGGCTTGGATATTAAACTTTTGAAAAAGAGACATGAATTTACTTTTTTTTAAATCTTCTGTTTCATTATCCTTTAATTTAATATTTGATTTTACCTTATTTTAAAGTGAACAGATATGAGATTTTTTTTTCAAATATCTAAATAACTGAAATATGATTTTAACATTAGGGTACGAAGGTCAGGTGATTCACGGAAATCAGCAGATGCTAATAGGAGATCAGCAGATGGGAAAAGGCCCCCATCAAGGGGAGAAATGGTAAGAGGATTCCAAAGCTTCCCATTCCTAGCTGGTTTTTTACCAATGTTATACCAAAATAATTGACGTACTACAGCCATTTGTTTTCACAAAAATCGAAATTCTGACTTTATTTTCAGAAAAAAACTATGTTGGATTTTGTTTGTTACATTCTGTTTTGTCTGTGTAATGGCAAAATGTCATTTTTTAGGATCTTGCCAGGAAGAAGCAAGAACTAGTTGAGAAAGAGAAAGCTCGACGAGATGCTGCCAAACTCAGGGTAATGCACCAGACTTGAACACCCAATCAACTAAGAAATTATTATTAAATCATTAAATTTATACACTGAACTACATGAATTTAAGCATTAAAATGAAAGTGAATTTGCAGTATAGAAAAAAAATGTTTATGTAAATTATAAAGTTTATGTAAATTATAAAGTTTTATATCTCATTTGGAAGAATACTGTTACATTATTGGTAGAGGATGCATCCTTTGATCTTTGCAGGAGATGCAGTATCAAAAACAACATAAAGATCTTATAGATAAACAAAAGGTAAGGTAGTTTCCTTTTCACTACATGCAGATCACCAATTTATCTGTTTCAAAGCTATAGTTCTATGTTTCCTTTGAAATATACTTAAGAGGATAAATTTGACTGAAGCAAGTTGAAATGACATTAAAATCATTATCAACATTCATAACACCCTAAGATCATAGAAACTGGCTTTAAACCTTAACTATCATCATGATTTGTTTTTTTTTTAAATATGGAATTCAATAAATTATTACACATTCCCATAAGCAAGTGGCAAAGCTTCATCAGTAATGATTTTATTTTTAACTGCATGTTGGTACTAATGTTATATGTTCCTGGGTGCAGGCAGTGAGGATCCAGAAAGCCAGAGAAGAGGGCTGGAAAAACCTGATGGATTCAATAGGATCTGAGGAGGAAGAGGTTTGTATCACTTCTCCACTGAAATTCTCTGTCAAATACCCTTCATATTTGGTCAGTGTATCTTCTATCCATACTATCCATATCTATATATCTATGAGAAAAATGCCCTTTTGTATACTGCACAATAATACACAAAATTCAAGCAACCGCTTTTTTGACATAATCTGTATTACTTCATGAAAAGGATTTTTTCACATACCGGGCATCAAGGATTTTGACATCTTCATGTTTTCATTGATATTGATAGGTGCATACAATCATGTTTTGCACAGAAATAATAAATAATAAATCACATCACTGACCAAAAATAAATAAGATTTCTTCCCACAACATTGTCATATTGTTGTCATATTGTTGTCAGATGTGGAATGGGAATATAGTGATACCAACATGAATCCCATGTTATTGATTTTAAAATGTTATGCAGTGAGTCCTTTAATGTTTAGACTATCAATTTAGATGATTTTATCCAAAGTATATGTTAAGATTTTCTTCTTTTTTTTCTTTTTTTTTTTTTTGGGGGGGGGGGGGCTGTCTTTCATGCCACCCATAAACAGTTTGACAAATATCAGCAGTAACTATATAACTTAAGGTATTTATCTACCATCTGTGTTGGTCCTTTACTTTACAGAAGCCAATATACAGAGCACCATCACCAAAACGTAATGATGTCCAGAAAAGATTGCCTCCAGGTTTCAAGGTACATTTCACTTTGTATACTATCATTAAAAAAAAATCATGAATCAGTGTTAAACAAATCTAACTGGTAAAATGTCAGATGTTTATTTATTTCTAGATATAATTTGATAAACAGACTAGCAACTCTTTTCTATTTTTATGAAAGTCTCGAGGGCCCTTACTTTGTTGAAAATGTGCGAAAATTTTATTGATATATGAAATAGTAAAATTTTACTGAATGTCAAAATTTTAGTGAATGTCATTTTACCAACCATCATTCGTTTTGAATTAACCAATGTTATCATTTTACCTGCCAGCCTGCGGTACCAGCAGCGACACCTATCCAGGACCGAGGTAACTATGCACAATATCATGCCTTTCTGGATAAATTGGACCAAGATCGTAAAGCCGCCCCCGTGCCCGCAGCCAATCCCTACGAAGGTGACTCGCAACAAGCTCAAAACATTCCTCCTCACATCTACTTTATATTGCAATCAATTTTTTTTGTATTTCACGTTTTTCTTCTTTATGAAGTTTTTATTATTGTAATCATTTTATTAGTTATTCAGTAAAAATCTCCTTTTATGAGCATATCCAGTTTCACTTATCAAATTCAATTGTCTTTTTAGTTAAGTTTAATCATAATTTGCCGATGTCATACTGGGACATCTTGTGACCTAGTTCTGTCTTCCCTGTGTTTTAATGACCTTATGAGGTCATAAGATAACATTCGGTTAAAAACTTAGGAAGTAATCCTTAATCATTCTCCCTTGAATTATGTCAAATACAGTTAATAACTGGTTATGTAGATTAATAATATGTGATTATGCTTTTTTATTCTCTCAGCAATCAAAAAGAAAATTTAGTAATATGCTTACTGCCAACAAATCTTGTTATCTTGCTAAATTACTGGAAATCGACTTTTACATTAAAAACTTTGACAGGGGATAATTTTAAAGTTGTTCCAAATAAGTTCAATATTTAAAGATATATTTGTTTGGTTGATTTGTAGCATTTCTTGGAGGTTAGTGTAAAGAATATCAGTGAATAGAAAAATACCAAATAAACATATTTGCAATGTGGTTTGATTGCAGAGTGTGATATCAATACTTTCTATTACAAAAGCTTACCGATGCACATACATGGATTTTTTTCATTCTGCAAAGGCTTATTGTGACTTTCCTTTCATTTATGCACTTCCCTTGTTAATTTCTTAATATAATGACTGAAAATTAACTCATAGATCTATATTACCTAAACTCATCAGTGCAGTGCTCTTATATTATTTGTATTTCTTTAGTAAAGAAACAGGATCTGATGTGAAAAAACTTTCTGAGCAATATTAATAAGATATTAATACTCATATTTTTCTTTTATGTTTGATACAAATATTATTATCACAGAATGATGTGAATTAAGTAAAAAAATTAAATGTGCATATTCAGTTTGAAGTCATTCAAAAGTACAAATTTATATGAGTAAATGAGACATCATACCCTCAAATTAATGAATAACATATATACCATAGCCATCTATTATGCTTCATTCTGCTTTGCTCAAGAGATGTCCACACATCCCATTCAGAACCTTAGGAAAAGTTTATGATGACATTCCGAAATCAAAGTATAAAATCGGTGAAATCAGCATTATCGAATATTGCCACAAACCATTGTTATATTGACGGATGGCTTGAGTGACCCACAATACTGGAGCAAAAGGGTAAAGCAATGGTGTCTAATAAATAATGAATGCTTGTATTACGTTGCAGCACGAGGGGCTCCGGCTCTGGCAGGGTTTGACCCGGTATCTGCAGCAAGGCAAGGGAGAATAGCTGGGTGAGATACTATTTATAAAAGCTCTCAGTCCACGTGACTTATACTCTAGGTGATGCATGATGCATGACCCAATCTGTGGTCAGATCTGACTGTCGGGCAGTAGTATATTGTGGGTGTTATTTTCAAAAATGGAAAAAAATGGAAAAGTATGTTTGGTTTTCTCTTAGGCCTTTGTTGACATGTTGGGATGTTTAGGGATTTTTACTGGAAATTATTTAAGATTTATCTTTCAGTGCCTCTATAAGAACACTCCAGCCATCTTTTGATCCTTGGTCGCTGGTTGTAACATCAGGGGTGGCATGATTCTTTTATCTTTTGGATTGGGGGGTGGGGGGATAATTCTTCTAGCTTGCTGTCAACTGTTACTAGGTAGGGCAATCAGATCCTTATCACTTACAAAGCACTCTATAGTCTCTATTGTTGCTATTAACTTATGTTTGAACCAATGCTACAACTAACCTCTGACTTTGCTGGTATTGAGTGAAGCTCACACAGTGTGTCCCCCTCCATGGAAACTCAATGTACAATGGAGCCAATAACAATCCGGGAAGAAATAACAATATGCACTCACTCACACATGAAATATTGATTGATCAGAAACCAATGAAATGAAATGTAACACAAGGCTGATTCTATCAAATCATAGCCATACCTGACCCTAATCAAGATTTGGGTCTGTTACGAGACTGCTATCTCTATTGCTACTAGGAGGATTGTGACTGAACCCTTTCTATATATAATGTGGTGCCATTTCAGAGCTGTGGGAGAAGACTGCTATCTCTATTGCTACTATGAGGATTGTGACAGAAACCTTTCTATATATAATGTGGTGCCATTCATTTCAGAGACTGCTATCTCTATTGCTACTAGGAGGATTGTGACAGAAACCTTTCTATATATAATGTGGTGCCATTCATTTCAGAGCTGTGGGAGAAGACTGCTATCTCTATTGCTACTAGGAGGATTGTGACTGAACCCTTTCTATATATAATGTGGTGCCATTTCAGAGCTGTGGGAGGAGACCGCTATCTCTATTGCTACTAGGAGGATTGTGACTGAACCCTTTCTATATATAATGTGGTGCCATTTCAGAGCTGTGGGAGGAGACCGCTATCTCTATTGCTACTAGGAGGATTGTGACTGAACCCTTTCTATATATAATGTGGTGCCATTTCAGAGCTGTGGGAGGAGACTGCTATCTCTATTGCTACTATGAGGATTGTGACAGAAACCTTTCTATATATAATGTGGTGCCATTCATTTCAGAGCCTGCTATCTCTATTGCTACTAGGAGGATTGTGACTGAACCCTTTCTATATATAATGTGGTGCCATTTCAGAGCTGTGGGAGGAGACTGCTATCTCTATTGCTACTAGGAGGATTGTGACTGAACCCTTTCTATATATAATGTGGTGCCATTTCAGAGCTGTGGGAGGAGACCGCTATCTCTATTGCTACTAGGAGGATTGTGACTGAACCCTTTCTATATATAATGTGGTGCCATTTCAGAGCTGTGGGAGGAGACCGCTATCTCTATTGCTACTAGGAGGATTGTGACTGAACCCTTTCTATATATAATGTGGTGCCATTTCAGAGCTGTGGGAGGAGACCGCTATCTCTATTGCTACTAGGAGGATTGTGACTGAACCCTTTCTATATATAATGTGGTGCCATTTCAGAGCTGTGGGAGGAGACCGCTATCTCTATTGCTACTAGGAGGATTGTGACTGAACCCTTTCTATATATAATGTGGTGCCATTTCAGAGCTGTGGGAGGAGACTGCTATCTCTATTCGTATTAGGAGGATTGTGACTGAACCCTTTCTATATATAATGTGGTGTCACTTATTTCAGAGCTGCGGGAGGAGCTGCTGCAGAACGCGCCCGACTGGTGGAGGAGTTCAGACAGAGGAAAGTGGCAGCCGCCATGAACAAAAACCGTGACGTCTATGGTGTAAGTGCATAATGCCACCATATCAGGGTATCAGGGTCTCAATGTATCAGGGGATCAGGGTCTCAATGTATCAGGGTATCAGGGTCTCAAAGTATCAGGGTATCAGGGTCTCAATGTATCAGGGGATCAGGGTATTAGGGTCTCGATGTATCAGAAAATTGCTGGTTATAAAGACAGAATAAATTTTTTTGCTCAGTAAAAATGGTCGGGATTGTCATCAATCAGGAAAAAAATCAATATAAATTCTAGACAGATAAAATATCATTGAAAAATTTGTAAAATTTCAGAACATGTAATGTAAATTTTTATCTAGATGGATTGTTGTCCTTCACAGATTACATTTGTACCCAAAGTTCCAAACTTAATTGTCATGACTCTATCATTATGAGTTACCTTCTTGTCCAGAAAGTTTTAAAGGGAAAATTATTGTTTTAGATTTTTATCTAAAAATGTCAGTGACAAATCAGGGATTTTCATTTCTCCATATGATTGTGATCTCTGTATTGCATCTTTTGCATATTGTTTTTTTTTTGGTCATGTAGTAACCATTAAAATATGTAAATTTCTTGTCAAAGATGAAATTCACTGGATGATGAGATTTATCTTCTCTTTGACAAAATTTATGGAATGTGCCTTTCAATCACTCCCTTTGATTGTCATCTTCTCTCAAATTTCAAAGGGTGTGGGTGCTGCAATATCTGCAAGGCCTTCCCCTTACGGTGCGCCAGTGGTGAACAAACCGCCACCTGGTGCCCAAGAGCCAACATCAGCACGCGAGGCACATCGCAGAAACCAGGAGGATGATTATCTGAGTAGACTGAGGCAGATCAGACTGCAGAACTTCAATGAGAGACGCAATCTCCAGGAGAATAACAAAGCCAAAGCAGATGACAAGTATAAGGTATCAGATTGAAAATGCCACCAGAGGGCACTCATTTGTAATTTATGGTATTATTTTAGTTGAACTCTTTTTGTTTTAATGTTATATTTTGTTGTGATAGATTCTCTTTACATCATGGAAGACAGTGCTTTACTAAACATCTTAGAAAAATTTTAATAGTATTTCTGAATACAGTAAAAAATTCTTGGTCAGCAAGAGACTAGGTTCTTTTTTAAATGAAAATATGATGATAATAAAGAATAAAGATAACTTATTTATATACCCAGCAAGTTTTTTAAGAAATGGATGTAAATGACTTGTTAAAAGAACCTTATTATTTCTTATATTGCAGCCATCGGGTCATAATGATGCAGATTTACGGAGGAAAAAGATTGAAGCTCTCAGGGTAAGCTCAAATGAAATAACCATTAACATATCTGATATCAAATAAAATATTTCCTTTTATTCAGAATAGCCTAATATCACAGTCACTCTGAGACTTACAAAGTTTAAGATTCAAACTTAGACTGTCAAAATATATTAACATTTAAGCATCAGCATTAAATTGTCAAATATATATGATCAAATCATTAGAATTAAACATTGCCTCTCAGACCTTGGTTGTTAAAATTTATGGAAATGCTACATTTGCAGTTTATTTAAATCCAGAATTATACCCAAAGTTGAAGTATACCCAAAAATTTCAAATGTATTTACAGATTGTCAGATTCAATCAGAATGTAGCATTATTTCATGAAATTATTCCTTTGAGTCAAGATTTGTGAATTCAGAGAATATATGAATACATATCTTTTCAAACCAGATTGTTGAACTCAGTCAAATCATAAGTTTATTTCCGGAGGCCCACATTGTTGAATTAATCAAACATTTGTTGGTTTCTCAGGCCCAGGCAGATGAGCGAGCACAGAGACTGAAGGCAGAGCTGGAGAAGAAACGGCAGGAGGCACACGACCTCGATAGACTGCGCCACGAACAGAGAAACAGAATCCCTGAGCACAGGTAACAGCAACTCTCATCAAATATAATACCATTACCTGCAATCACATATTATCTTGCTTTGAAACTTTACTAGTATCATTGACCAGATTTATTTTTTAAAAAGAATGCGATGATGGTTGACAAAGATTGTTATCATAATCCTTGCTTATATTGGGTTGCCGTAAGTGAAGGTGCTGGTGCTGGATGTATTAAAAGTTTGAGACAGTACAGAATATAACAAGGGCAGTCCCTAAAGGATATTAAGTGTGAGGATGCTAAGCAGGCGTGTTGCCATGGTTACAATATTTCTGATATGGACGCATTATCTTGCAGGAGGATACCTGAGGCGAAGCCGGTGCCAGCGGTGCCCATGACAGAAGCCATGAAAGCCATCGGCATTGTCAAGGGACCACAAACTCCGTAAGTCTACAGTCACTATAACTACTATAGACATTTGTGAAATTCAAAAGTCAAAAGTTAAATTATTTAATGGAGCTCAATTAACCCATTTTTTTTACTTGTCCTGAATTATTGAACATTATCCTAATGTGACATATACTTATCCATATAAAGTGAGTGAATATGAACTGATAGCGGTATATTTTACCCCTCGTCTCCTTTACCCTGGCAGGCCGACACCAGAGCAGGCTCCGGTGGGCATGACAGCAGCTCTCAATGCTATAGGTGCAGGTCCATCTGTCTCAGCATCACAGGAAGACAACTCCAAGTAGGTCATTTTCTCCTCAGGGTGGTCATAAGATTTTATCCACAATATCTCCTTCTGGCTGTCAGATTAGGTGAAGATGAATTTTTTTTTTTAATAAGGATTTATTCACAGTTTCCACTTCTGTCGGTCAGATTCAGTGAAAATGAGTGTTGTCATAAGATTTTATTCACAATTTCTACTTCTGGTTTTCAGAATCATTGGAAATCATTGCTATCTTTAGATTTATCCAAAAGCTTTTTTACAAGCTATTGGGACCTCCTAGCAACCATGACATAGTAATTAGTTTCCACAAGAAAAAGGTGACTATAATATGGTGCCGACTCCAGACAGTGTCTGCTCATAGTACTTGATAGTAACTAGTCGGGATTCGAATCAGGAATCCCCGAGTCTCGATGTGAATACTCAACCAGTAGAGCTATTTCGGTCATAGAATAAGAATGTTAAGAGTTTATCAGCAAATTTGGCTTCTGGCTGCCATTATCTAATAATATATCATCTGAGAGTGAATGCACTTGTGGCCATCCAGAAAATGAGCAAAATTTAAAGCAAAATCTGGTTGTAGACAGCTTAAGTAAAAATAAAAGACCTCACATTAATATCATTTCTTAATAGAGGACAAGGCTCTTAAACAAGTACCGAGGGACGTATTATTCAATTGTTTGGTACGTTTGCTATATATCAAATTTTGCAATGTGAATAATGTGCTCAGAGATATCTTTATTCTATTGCCAATGATGTAATATTGAGATTGAAGTGGGAACAACATTATTTAGTGTTTCATAATCACATGTTTGAAAAAATAGAAAAGACAGAGAACATATTTTGCACTAGGTACCGGTATGTTTTTATTAGCTGTGCTAACTTTATCAGCACAGGTTATGCAGTGGGGGTTGATTTTCTGTCATTCTGTCCGTCCATCAAACTCAATCTTCTCTGAGACTACTGTTTAGATTTCATAATGATGTAGTATTATCTTGAGATGAATTCTGTCTATTTTACCCAAAGGCTTATATTTGGTTTTCATTTTTTTTCAAATGATTTACAAAGAATATAATCGCAAAGAGTGATTTTTTTCTCACATGGGTTGATAGCAGGAATCCAGTGCTAATCTGCTTATCTAAATATAGCTTTCATTTGAAAGAAACTTCTATAGAAAAAAAAACAATCAACTTGCCATTGCCTTAACTATACATGATAATACCAATTATTTTTCAGCAGTAATAGTTCTGCAAAACGTAGTAAATAACAGTTAATGTTCACAATCCAGGAAATTTTCACAAACTTAACAAAAAAAGCCTTTGGCCTTTGTCTGAGTGCTATTTTAACGATATTCATCCCCAATGTACTCAACATTAACTAATTTCTACATGTGTCTTTCAATAAATTGTGAGTCCTGGCTTTTTGTTTTCTTTATGTTAAATTCACATGGACATTTCTTGAACAATTTATTGTTTGAATAACATTGATCTCACACAAATTTGGTAATTGATAATTTAAGCACAGTTTGGCAGTACATAGTTTTATGCCGGCAGGTCGGATAGATGGTTTCTGTATATGGCAGCTGCATTCCAATGGCCCAAGATGAAATGGCCCAAGATGACAGTTCAGAACACAACTGCATTACAATTTACCCCAATTTCCTCAGCATTTACAACTTTTCTGTATACAGAGACCACACAAATACAGAATCTTTTTCCATGTCCCATACCTTGAACTCATCAAGTTCAAATTCTGCATAATCTTGTTCAAAGTGTGAATCTCTCCCGATGAAGAAGTCATTGTATAAATTGCCAACCTCGCTGAATTGCATGTTATTAGTTTTTTTGAGAAGGCAGCCATTGCCATATAGTTTAATGCCATTTTCCTTTGACCAGATGATAGTTATGTGCATCCATATATTTGTTGCAAGCATTCTGTGTACTAATAGCCACGCCTCTCCCGTGGACAATTTCAGTTTGATTCTTAACTTATTCTGTTCCGATTGCCAGAATGTATATCCAAAAGACTTCTTGTGAATACCGCCATTGGAGAAATACTGCAGTGTATGATTTACTGGGTTGGTTCCAAATTTCATCCACATTGCCATGGTTATGCCCTTGGTACATAGGTCAAGGTTGCCAAAACATTTGTCTCTATGGTTACCAAGGTTAATCCATTGATCATGTCCATTAAAAGAACATGCCATGGATTTGACACCTGGTACCAAGTTGGGGTTGGTATTAGCTGCAGGCATGTCAAGGAGACCATCCAGGGGGTAGTACCATTGGGGATCTGGTATCAATAAATAGAAACTTAAATGATTAGGACTGTCACGTTATATACAAGAAGACCAGTGCTTTGTTTTATTTTTTGCATGCAACTCTTAGAGCAATAATAAATATATGTAATACTATAGAGTATAGTGTAACAAACTGCATATATAGTGATCAGAGACAACAAGGGCTGGTGCATATACGTCATGTACATGTCATTCTGTGATGCATTCGAATTGTACTCTCGCGTGCATTTACATAAATAAAGCCGTATACTCTCACGTAGCAAGTTTGGGATGGTGGTACTCCGAACTGTGCACATTTCCTTCTTTTAGCAGTTCACAAATCCGCTCAGCAGACAACATTTGGCGAGATTTATGGCCAGATCATTTGACATTTGGGGGATTGAGAAATGTAAATATCATTTTCAAAAAGGAAATTATAACAATTCATTTTTTTAAAAAGAGGAATTTCTTGTTCTACTCTCTATATTTCCTTTTGTTCATGCTTTATTTAAAAGGGTTGTCAAACATATAATTTAGACTATGTTCAGAGGAAGTTTAAATTTAACAATTGCTCATTTGATCCATATTTTGTTAATTTACAGATCATTATTTGTCACTATTTGTTGCCGTATTTATTTGGCATACATATAAAGTGAACTCCAATACTTATTATGCTCCAGTCCTTTTGCTAAGTTTGTGAAATTGAAAAATATAATGACTGGAGTATAAAATGGGAACAACCTTTTCCTTAATATGATATTGTATTTAGAAAAATGTAGCCAAGCAAATATATTACAGGTTGTGTCAAGCAAATATATTACAGGTTGTGTAATGCAAATATATTACAGGTTGTGTCAAGCAAATATATTACAGGTTGTGTGTCAAAATCCATAAGAAAAATACACTGAATGACATGGTAGAGTCAAACATTTACATCAGCAATTTTCAACCAGATTTGACACTCTAAAAATTAGATACATTGCTAAACAGAGGGAGATGCTTCTCTACCTACCTCTGCCTCCAAACCCTGTCACTGTTCACGAGGAATAGGAAAAACACCACCGGTTATTAATAAATATGAAGATAGGCTCCTCCCCATCATCAGACAAACAGGTCTTTAAATTTCTTTTAAATTCGGGCTTTGGAGGCAGAGGTTGGTTGAGGATCATAAAAATGAGGAGCATATATTTTTATACTTTAAGGTAAATTGATTTTAAAACAACATAATTACACAAGAATGAGATGTTACCCTGTAAATCCCTCTGAACAACATAGAAATGGTCTGGTACAGATAGTGTTCCGCATTGGTCACTGCATATGATGCAGGAGTCTGTCTTTATGTCGTAAACGAATCCCACACAGAAGGAACCATCATATTGCTGGCATCGTGCTGCACATCCTAGAATTGCTCGACTCTCAGGATATCTTAGTAGGTCACTGCTCACTTGTAGTTTTCCGCAACAAATGTGTTTTTGCTCCCGGAATAACTGTGTGCTTTGGAAATAGAATGCATGATTTTTGGTGGTACACGTTCCTTGGATTGGTGAGTGTACAATTAGCAGAGCTGTAGATATTCTTAGAATAATGCTCATTGTCTTGGGAGAACTGCTAGGGAACATATCATGACAAAGAATCCCTTTCCATGGATTAGTTTGCCAGTTAATTAACAAGACCTCTCTCTCAAATCTGGTTTAATGTTTGTCATCATCTATCAAATTCTGCTTTCAGGCTTGGCAAAACTCATGAATAATCATAGAATTCATCCGTGTGCTAAAATATTAAGTGACAAATGGCAAAAAGACAAATAATGTTTATCTCTATATTGATCTTGGGGAGTTTCATGTCTTGAATGCCACTTAGTGTAGTAGTTGTTTTTGTATCCATGTTTGATAAAGCTTCATGATGATGAAGACTTATATTTCTGAACCATTGATGCATGACAGGCCTATATTTCTAAACCATTGATGCATGACGGGCCTATATTTCTAAACCATTGATGCATGACAGCCCTATATTTCTAAACCATTGATGCATAACAGCCCTATATTTCTAAACCATTGATACATAACAGGCCTATATTTCTAAACCATTGATGCATAACAGCCCTATATTTCTGGACCATTGATGCATAACAGGCCTATATTTCTGAACCATTGATGCATGACAGGCCTATATTTCTAAACCATTGATGCATGACAGCCCTATATTTCTAAACCATTGATGCATCACAGCCCTATATTTCTAAACCATTGATGCATCACAGCCCTATATTTCTAAACCATTGATGCATCACAGCCCTATATTTCTAAACCATTGATGCATAACAGCCCTATATTTCTGAACCATTGATGCATGACAGGCCTATATTTCTGAACCATTGATGCAAAACAGCCCTATATTTCTAAACCATTGATGCATCGCAGCCCAATATTTCTAAACCATTGATACATGACAGGCCTATATTTCTAAACCATTGATGCATAACAGCCCTATATTTCTGGACCATTGATGCGTAACAGCCCTATATTTCTGAACCATTGATGCATAACAGCCCTATATTTCTAAACCATTGATGCATGACAGGCCTATATTTCTAAACCATTGATGCATGACAGCCCTATATTTCTAAACCATTGATGCATGACAGCCCTATATTTCTAAACCATTGATGCATGACAACCCTATATTTCTAAACCATTGATGCATGACAGCCCTATATTTCTGAACCATTGATACATGACAGGCCTATATTTCTACATCTTGTGATGTTGCTATAAGCAGAGGGTTCTGTGGCCTATGAGTGATATTTATGCATTTACTGAATAGCTGTTCAGCAACATTTTGTTTGACAAATAACAATGTAATTCTTATTTTCATTGCCATATGTTTACCTGGAAAGATCTTTGTAGATTGCTTTGCATTGTCTGTATTTACCCAGTTTAAATGGGATTTGCATTATTTATGTAGGATGAAATTCAAAATGGCTGTTAGATAGTCAGATATTCACATATATCTATTTGATTTATTTCTTCCCATTTGATTAAAATAAATATCATTATAAAAATGATATTTATTGAAAGAAATTGCATATGATAATTTGATTTGTTATCAAACAACGGTTGTTAGTGACAGATTTTTGTGCATCACTCTGTTCATCTGTCAACATTTGGATAAAATAAATCATACTTGAGTGAACAATCATACTTGAGTGAACAGCTTTTCTGGTTGATTATCCTGTGCCTTGACTGAGTTTCGGCTTCTCCATCAAGGAACGGGGCTGATATAGTAAGCAATTATGTCTAAGCAGTTTGTGCTCGCTATTGATATTCGTACATGCATGATAAGTATTGATAAGAGCCACACAAAGTGTCACTTGGGCTCCTTTTTTTGATCTATACTGACTAGGATAGTCGGTGGGTGGGATTTATATAAATAACTTGGGAAATTTTAGGATTGAGAAGTGGGCAAAAATGGTACAGTGCTGAGTGCTTTTCCAATCCCTCTTTGGGCACTCGCAGCATAAAAAAAGGTTCATAAAGGATGGTAACAAACAATACCAGGGCCAGACAAGGCTTTTCTTATGCTGGATGATAATATCCTTGGCACAAAGAAAAGGGTCAATATAAACATATCTCTGTCAGCCATTGTTTCTTCCCAAATCCAAATAATCTTTCTGGTCTGTTGTTGGCTATTGAGAGCATGGCTGTGAGTGGTTAGAATCTGTCTTTGCTAGCTGTCTCACCATTGGTTACCATTCCTGGTGGTTTGATTGGACAAAGTTTATATTTTGCTTCTGTGAGTGCAGGAGGATGGCATGAGTGTTAATCATTCAACCAGCCAGGACCATGGCCATAATTATTTGATTTAATGAGACCATGGACATAACTATTTGATTTAATTAAAGATTTGATGTGTATTTAGGTTGTTTTTTTGCCTAAAGTTAAACTTATCCACCAATACACCAAATTGTTTCCTTTTCAGACTGAATCGTCAAAAACAGAAGGAAGCTATATTGAAGCGACTCAACTCCAAACCCCCAGTGCCCTCTGGTGGCGGGGAACAGAAGCGCCCCAAGTGGGGAGAACCTGTCCAGCCAACTGCTGTATCATACGAGCGACCTAAATGGGGCGAAGCTCGGGAAGGAGCTGGCCTCGGCAAACTCTCCCTGGAAGAAACAGCCTCTCATATGGAAGGTCAGTCTCTTATACTCGAAAAATATATTGGAGATGGGTTTGGAGCTAGGCATGTATTAAATGCAATACCTTTATCTCAAGTTAACATCTATATTCACATAAATGCCAACATTGACAACATGAATGCTGCGAATGACAACAGAGCTGTGGTTCCATTTACATAGTCTTGGAATCTGCACTTTCAAAATATTTGGTCAGTTTGTTGCTTGACATGTGCATAACATTGATCAGTTGATAAACTGAAAGGTAGCTCTGTTGTTGCCTGCAGTTTTTGTGTAGTAGGCTGTACAATGGATCATATTCAAATATTAATTCAATTAAATATTAAAGACGATAATCATTGTAAATACATATGCCTTTTTCTAGAGAACGTCAATTATAATACAAGTGGATATATTGTTAAATGAAACTTGCAGTGACATCCAAAGATGATGTGGTGATAACTCACCGTGACCCAGCCGAGCCTGAGTGCGCACGCAGGCAGTGGGGTACACCAGGTGACGAAGAGGGGCCCAAGGAGAGTGCACGCAGACAGTGGGGTGGACCAGCAGGCACCGTCCTCAATGTTCTACAGGGCAAGACATTGTCAGATGTCGGCGACCAATCACTGACCGAGTCAGAGAAGTCTCTTCCAGCAGAGGGCAGCACAGAACAGAACAAAGGTTGGTTTGTTCGGTATCATATTTTTCAGATTCACAAGTCAAAAAGTGCAAAAATTATATTAACCAAAGAAGATTGATAGAAAATATTATTTCAGTTATTATTTTAAACATTTATGTATACATTATTTTAAAATTATTATTTGTAGAAGCAGGGGAACCAGAATCTGGAGGTAGGGCACCAGTCATTGGTTCTACAATCACCATTGTTAGGACACCAGGCAAAGGCACAGTGGTGATAAAGAAGGGAGTCACACAAGGTAAAACCCCTGTCACTGCCATATGCTGTTGTTATAATCTGTCTCAGATTCCTACCATCTCTCAGATTACTACCATCTCACAGATTCACACCATCACACAGATTCCTATCATTTCACAGATTCCTACCATCTCACAGATTCCTACCATCTCACAGATTTCTACAATCTCACTGATTCCTACCATCTCACAGATTCACACCATCACACAGATTCCTACCATCTCACAGATTCCTACTAACTCACAGATTCCTCCCATCTCACAGATTCCTTCCATCTCACTGATTCCTACTTTCTCACAGATTCCGACCATCTCAGATTCTTACCATCTCGCAGATTTCTACAATCTCACATAATCTTACCATCTCACAGATTCCTACCATCTCACAGATTCACACCATCTCACATATTCTTACCATCACACAGATTACTACCATCTCACAGATTCACACCATCACACAGATTCCTACCATCTCAGATTCACACCATCACACAGATTCACACCATCACACAGATTCACACCATCTCACATATTCTTACCATCACACAGATTACTACCATCTCACAGATTCACACCATCTCACAGATTCCTACCATCTCAGATTCACACCATCACACAGATTCACACCATCTCACAGATTCCTACCATCTCACAGATTCCTACCATCACACAGATTACTACCATCTCACAGATTCCTACCATCACACAGATTCCTACCATCTCACAGATTCCTACCATCACACAGATTCCTACTATCTCACAGATTCCTACCACCTCACAAATTCATACTATTTCACAAATTCATACCATTTCCCATATTCTTACCACCTCACAGATTCATACTATTTTACATATTCATAAAATCTCACAGATTCTTATCACAGATTCAAACACAGATTCATACACAGACATCACTCATATCAGAAGGTGAAAGGTCAACTAGCCCTAAAAAAAGAAAGAAGCTTGTTTCTGATTTCCCAACCTACCCAAATTCAAACCAGCTTATCTAGGTGAAAAGACATCATTTCAATTATTCAAATATATCCATTCTCAATATATTTAATCATTTTTAACAAAAAAATAACAAAATAAAATAGAAATACAATTTTACCCCTATCCTCTTTTAGGACACATTATCAGAAACAAGGCTCTTATATTTTTTTTACTATAAGCAGAGTAGTATTATTGTGTATCTCTTCTTTTAAGTTTGACTATCATGTGAATGTTTGTACAGTGTATAAAACTTGGCACTTGAGTCGAGACAGGACCACCCAGTACATTCCAAATAAAGTCACTATTTCTAAAACAATAAAATATCACTATTAGAAGATGATAAGTGGAGTGTATTATATTTAGCGTACCATGTGTTTAATAGAAGATAGCCCAGATAATCAACCCAAAGAGGGCGACACCTGCCAGGAAACTTCAGAAGCTTCAGAAACTTCCGAGGCCAAAAACAAAGGTATTATTTCTCAACGCAGTTCTCAGTGATTAAGGATATTTTTCTTAAAATTGTACATATTTATATCAGATATTTTGTCCTCATTATTATTTTTTAAAAATTGATGGAATAATTTAATGATTGAATAATTTGATAATTTAATTGTAGTTCTTTGTGAACAAGGATATTTTTCTTAAAATCATATTTGTATTTGATATTTTGTTATTGTTATTTTGAAAGAATATGGTAAAATGATTCAATGATCCTTTCAAATGACCAGTGAATTGTTATTTTTGCATTGGTAGAAGGGACAAAATCAGTTTTATTTGATAAAGTTGAGCTTGACGATGATGAGGAAGAAGAAAACAAAGAGACAGACAAACTTGAGGTGGAGGACCTGGAAGAGGATAAACCAGCTAAAGAGGATGAAAAGGATGAGAGTAAAAACATTAAGGATAAACCAGAAGAGGATACGAAAGTAGAGGATGAGGAAGGAGAAATTTCTCCTTTGAGAAAGTAAATACACCTTTAATGGACAAGATAAGAAAGCAAATTATATGTTAAAAAATATGTGCGAATCCAGTGTTTAATTTATTAATCATCTAAAATTATATATTTGTGAACCTAATATCGCAGTTTCTAATTAGAATATAATGTTATTTTTTTTTTCAATGAAACCTTCAAAACCCCATTAAAGCTGTGAACGGCAAAATAATAGTTATTCAATGACTTCATTTTCAGGATAAATATGAAGGATTCTGGGAATGTTCTTTTGGGTCTGACGTCAGGGCAGTTTGACATGAGGGACGTTGGCGTGAGTGCAGTTTATTTTCGCGATTGTGATATTGTAAAATTATCTAAATAACAATTCTTATGTATAAAATCATTTAGCCAAAAGGCTGTAGTTTATATAAAGGTGTTTCTAATTCCTTTATGATATTTATTTGCCAATATTTAAAGTTAATCACAAGTAGATAGGACCATCAGATGAAAATATTATCTTCTCAAGTAAAAAAACTTAGTTTAGATTTTTTTATATCCCTCATAGTAATAAAGCCTGTCATCCCTTAAATATTTTTTGTTAGAAAAGGAACAATGATGAGAAACTTTTGATAAATTTGAAACTGCAAAAAAAATAAAATAAAATAAATTAAAAATTAATAAATTTGAAACTGCAAAAAAAAAGGAATGTTTGTTAATGGGTTTGTGTATGGTGCAGATGTTGAGGACGTGTTCAGAGCCTGACCTCAGTAAGCTGTTTCGGGCAGTGCAGGAGGACGATGCTGCACCCCAGTCTGCCCGGTCCCACTCCCGTGCCTCCATGGATATCGCAGCCCTCATGGTGATCAGCTCCGTGGAGGACGACCTCAGTGTGGAGGAGGGAGAAATCGTTAAGGTTATTATCACATCTGGCAGATTTTCATGATTTATCGGCACAATGATGGTTGCATAGAGATCTTTATTTAAGTTCTCATTCTTTTAACAAAATGAGTGGTGCATTATGATTATTTAAAAAATTAACATTACAATATTTATGCTGATGTATTGAGAAATATATGATTTTTATTAAGATTTATTACCATCACCTTTTTATTTTCAGAAGGAGGATGAAGAAATTGAAGTAGAAGAGAAGGTCAAGGATGAAGAGGAAGATGAAAAGGATGAAAATTTAGAAGAACAAAAAGGATCAGAAGATGAAAAAGAGGAAGAGGATGCTGAGTCCGAAGAAGGAAGTAAGAGTGACGAGAACACGAGCAAGTCTGAGAGCACGGAGGCTCAGGAGGAGGAGGAGGAAGAGGAGGCAGACCTCGCAGAGTGAGTGCATCAGATTTGAGGGAACCTCCTCCACAATGCACAATGTGGATTATATTTTACATTTATTATGAGATATTTACCTAGAAAAAGCTCAGCGACTGAAACCAACCAATAGTTTGTAAAACATAAAATTTTACATAAGATAAAAGGTTAAATCTGGGACTCAGTGCCCTGCCCTTGACAAAGAATGGCTGGCATCTTTTGCATTATCATGTGGACACCCAGTTTTCAAGGTCACAGGAGCAGTTTTGGGTCTCTGTAGTACTTGCTGGTTTCTGAATGATACACTGAGAATTAATTGGTATTTGACTTTGATATCAGACATGAGTATGTGGTGGGTAGGAGGAGAAATGGTAAAATCCCATGTTCCATAAAGTGAGCTTAAACTGCAATATATATATTAAAGCAACATAGTTTTAAGTTCCCACCCTGATAAACTTCAGTTCGTATTGATATAATTTGCTATTTTAAAAACATTCAAGTAATTGAATATGATGCAAAAAAGCTAAACTTTAAGGCCAAAAGCTTACATTATGATATATGAATTGTATAATTGTGATGTTCAAGTTGGTCTTATGTAAATGGGCAGTGGAAAGGTAGCTCATCACCTGCTTGTATTTATAGTGATGATGAGGATGAAGAGGATGATGATGAGGATCTAGAAACTCTGAGGGAGAGCATGATGAGCCTACTCCAGAATAACCACCCCTCTGATGGTAAGTAACACCCCTCTGATGGTAAGTAACACCCCTCTGATGGTAAGTAACACCCCCTCTGATGGTAAGTAACACCCCTCTGATGGTAAGTAACACCCCTCTGATAGTAAGTAACACCCTCTGATGGTAAGTAACACCCCCTCTGATGGTAACACCCCTCTGATGATAAGTAACACCCCCTGATGGTAAGTAACACCCTTCTGATGGTAAGAAACACCCATCTGATGGTAACACCCCTCTGATGGTAAGTAACACCCCTCTGATGGTAACACCGTTCTGATGGTAAGTAACACCCCTCTTATGATAAGTAACACCCCTCTGATGATAAGTAACACCCCCTGATTGTAAGTAACACCCCTCTGATGGTACGTAACATCCCTCTGATGGTAACACCCCTCTGATGGTAACACCCCTCTGATGGTAACACCCCTCTGATGGTAACACCCCTCTGATGGTAACACCCCTCTAATGATAAGTAACACCCCCTGATGGTAAGTAACACCCTCCATGATGGTAAGTAACACCCCTCTGATAGTAAGTAACACCCCTCTGATGGTAAGTAACACCCCTCTGATGGTAAGTAACATCCCTCTGATGGTACGTAACACCCCTCTGATGGTAAGTAACACCCCTCTGATGGTACGTAACACCCCTCTGATGGTAAGTAACACCCCTCTACTGGTAAATATCACCCCTCTAATGGTAAGTAACACCCTTCTGATGATAAAAAAAATTCAGAAACTTTCCAGGCATTTTTTCATGCATGTATTCAAATTCACAATGTATTTGATTCAATTTAGCAAACATTTTTTTTAACGCTTGAAATATTTCCAATTTTGGGGGGGATAAAAATAAACATTACCAATTCTTTTCATTAAAGTTTTACAACTTTGTATTGTCAGAAGAAGCAAATACAGTGGTAAAGAAGAAAACCAAGAAAACTACCAAGAAGGTGAAAAAGAAGAAAAGCAAACCAAAGAAAGCGACATCGGAGGAGAGTGGTGAAGGCGATGCCCCCAGGTATGTGGCACCAATACAGTCCCTTCCAAACTCTCCTTAATATTCTGTTTGTGGTCAACAATAAATAGACCAGCCCCACTAGCACAGTTGGTAGTGCATAGGATCTGTGCCTTTGTTGGTTATATAAGTGGAGGACGGGAGGTTGTGGGTTCGACTCTCAATGCCAGCAGCGTTATTTTCACACTGGTTAAAATGCTCAAAAGTCGGCATGATATGGCCATAGTTGCTGTAAAGGTCGCAAAAATTTCATTTTCAACAATAATTAGAACAGTCCCTTCCAAAGTATTCCTCCCAATGTTTGGTATGTGGTCAACAGTCCCTTCCAAAGTATGGGCATCTGTTCTTTGGACGGTCACTTACTTAGGAATTCTTCCCAATTTTCGGAACTTGAGCATCAATATGTCAAGAGTCCTGTCCCAAGTTTCCTTCATTTTTTTGTGTCAAGCTGTTTATGATTTCATCAGCAAGGGACCATATAGTGTTGATCTGAAACCATTTCCTTTTTGTAATCTTTTTAAATTGTGAATGTGTATATAGGACTACTGGATCCAGTTATTCCTGGCAGCTCTATGATGTTGGGGCATTGCTTTTCACAAATTTAAAATGTTATTTGCATTTGTTTCTGAAAAAGAGGATTTGATTACCGTTTGTATTGTAGTGTATTTGAGCGAGAGATGAGTAACAGTGCAGACGAGGCAGATCTGATGACAATGAGGGATGCCATGAAGAGTATCCTGGAGGAGGGTAAAACAGGTGAGCAAATCTTGGCAGTATCCTGGGGGGAGGGTAACGAAATCTGAGTAAAAAAGTTAGACAAAATAGTGGATCTGAAGGACAATGATATTTCTTTGGAAGAAAAAGATTATTTATTTTTCAAATACAGTTAAATGAAAATAGGCAGAATTGTTGATTTGATTCAGGTAAGAGTCCAAAGAAAGTAAAAACGCCAAAGAAGGAGAGTGGAGCTGGAGATGCCACGGACAGCTTGCAGGTGGGAGATGAAGAGATAGAGGGCGCCACTGCTTCCATTGTTCCTGGCAAGGAGTCTTGGCAGTCAGGTGAGCTGTGCTATACTGGCAGTAGTTTTATAACATTCTATACAGTCCTTAAATAATTTTTCACAAAATCTCATTGAAGTCCTGAATGAATCAACTTCACATATTTTTTTCCATAATAGCCAGTATATTTTTTCCATAATAGCCAGTATATTTTTCCATAATAGTCAGTATATTTTTTTCAATAATAGCCAGTATTTTTTGGTGTATAGGCCTTAACCAAGGCTCAAAGATCTTGTTTATAGATCAGGACTGAGTCTCATAGAATGTTGCAAATTTCAGATTCAGAAGAAGAGGATGATTTCTTTCAAGAGGAGGATGATATGTTTTCTCGTTTGGAGGAGTCGCGGGCCATACTGGAGACGGAGCTGGGTTGTGATACCTTCCTGGAGGCCTACAAAACTGTGCAGGTGAGAAACAACACAGCAAATGCTTATGTCATATCTTGTAAGAAGTTAGTAGTGGCATTATTCCATAGCTCTATGTAACTGTTTGCCCATGTTTGGTTACTTCCCCCAAGATTTCACCAAGAAAGTGATTGAGCAGTTAATTTCTACCTTAAAGTAGTTTATGATACATGAAACCTTTTTTCTATGGGATAACTTGCTGTTCCACACTCGCAGTTTCAAACTGTCAGTATTTATTTATTTTTTGTCCTCAAGAATGTTTAATGTAGCATAATTAACACACAAATTGTAAAGTCATATTCTGTTTAAATGAACAGTGTATTCTTTGCTCTGAATAGACATAAAGGACACACTTTTCTCAGAGTTTTTTTGGACAATATCTGGGCTTTTTCCTGTATAATTTGATGCAGCAAGAGCACAATGGTACAAAAGGTTTATGATATCACTAAACTATATTTTTACATATCTTTTTGAAATAGTGAGAGAAAGTTTGTGAAATAACTAATAAAAACTTACTAACACTCTTTTTTTTTACTAACAAAATTCTTTTACACAACCAGGAGTCAATAAGGGTAATTTTACAATTGTCTTGCAATATTTCACACCTCGGTTTCCACACTTCCCTTTCTTTAAGATACACTTTAGATTCTTATAGATACAAATAGACCTTTCCACATCTTCTTTCCAAGATTCCTGATGCTGGTCAAGCTATGTCTCATTTTCTAGTGTTAACCAAAGAAGGATTTAAACTATTTTTGGAGGCATGGTCAAACATTTAATGCAAAGTAAAGTTTGGTATTATTGGCACACTTTTGGCATATCGGTGTAGAATGAGCAAATCTGTTGGATGGAAGAGAAACAATATTGTCATTCAGATTATTGGACAGGCACACCAAGAAACGTTAAGGTTAACAACATATATCATTTTATATGTCTGGTTTGTTGGTATGTTTGACCTATTTCATGCCAGTCATAGAGTAGTATCAGTTCTCTTCTTCAAGTACAATATGTAAAAGAATGATATAAACTAAAGATAAATAGAGGATTTCTGATGAATAAGAATGGTGCTCAAGATAAAATTAGATCAATTTTGTTTTTCCTTTGATTAAAGGACTGTTTATCCCGCTAAAAGTGTTAATTTCACAATTTTATTTCTCAAGTCCCTACCATGGTATGCACTTCCTGAAACTTGCATGCCCAAGGAAAATTTCAAATTTGATTCATGCAAAATACACATGAATGCAGTTTTTCTACATTCATGAGTAATGTTCAGTTGTTGATACCACTACAGTATATTTTTGTGTCCAAAGAGATGATTTTTTAAGCATCTCACATCAACTATTTGTTTTTGAAATCACAAAATTATATTTATCAAAGTTCAAGTACACTATTTCTGCTGTGTGTGGTATGTAGGTGGCATGTATTAAGGTATGTATGTCTGTAGTCATGTTTAGTGATTGCTAAAACACTCTCCAAACAGTGGACAATATCTGGGCTTTTTCCTGTATAATTTAATGTGACACCAGTTATTTTTCAACCACACATTTAACACTATTGGAGGAGGCACAAATGAAAGGCTTTAAATGGATTTTTTTTGGCCAGAATTAGTATTGTTTGTCATTGTCTCAATTCTCACTGCTCAGGTGGGCCATGCTGCCACCTGGTGTGTTGAAATCTGTCAGGCATGGGGGAACTTTGTAGACATGTCAGCTCAGCTCATGGCAGAACCAAATTTTGATGTCCACGTCATTTTATTTGAATCAATTTATTACACTCATAACTGTCTTTTTATTCTTCTCAAGATTCCAAATCTTTTATTCCTTATTTTTGTACATGCATTCGTTTCCATAATATTAATGCATTCCCCAAACAGCACACAAAGAGGTAGTCATCGTATCAGCTGTCCTGTCTACAAACCTATCCCAGCATGCATTGTACATGACACAAGTGACACCTGGTGGACCAAAATTGAAACTCAAGCAGTGAGAATTATGTGTGATAATTTGCTTCATTCTGAAAAAACTGGCTTACTGGCTTCATTCTTAAATATAAAAAAACAGGCATATTTCACAGTATTTCAACAGTTGCATGCAAGCCATGTGGTTTGATATTTATAAATTCAGGACTCGTTTTGCCTCTTTGATATAATCATCCTTCTCTGGTTGGCATTATATTAATGGACACAGATTCATAACCTTTGCTGTATATACCCTGTGTTCCACAAAGCTTCCTTTGATTAAACTATACGTGTAAGGCTGAGCAAAATATATATCTGCAACAAATACATCTTGTCAGCGTCTTTTTCCTTTTATTCTATTCTGACCTGTTTCAAATTTATATTGCAGTTCATGCAATTCCTGTGATGGGATTAATTTTGCTAAAAAAAAAACAAATATTTTTTGTTAGGCCATATACGCACTGGGAAGTTTGTTGTTGCTATCTCACTGATTACGCTTTTCCTATTTCACTGCAGAAAAATGTCACAGAGCAGTCCTCGTTTAAAAATATAGACATTCCAGCAGAAGGAAAAACAAGGCCTCACTTCATATCAGTACCACTAATAAATCCAATCCTTGTTTCTATGCAATATTGTTTGCAGTGTGCACTTTCCTGAAAGATTAAGCTGTGTTTTTGTATCTGTGATCCATTGTACTGTAATAAACAACAACATGATCGGTTATCTGAGAATAACATTACACAGGGATATGTGACTTGAAGTTATTCAAGCTAAAAACCATCACCATTGAAGGCTTCTTGTCAACAAATTGACAACTTTGTTGACCCATTAAAAGATACCATGCATAAAAATAAACACAAATTTGACACATTTATGACAACTATGGCTTTCTTATTAACCAAAATAAAAGTTAAAACCTTTTTAAGAAAAAAAAAATATGCCAGGAACATTTCCCGAAATATATTATGTCCTTATTTCTGTGACGTGGTTGACAGCAACAACATTTATATCATCAAGATGACTTTGTTTTTTGTTTGTTTTTTGTTGATATTCTAAAGGTGTGTTGGTTGTGTTTGCTTTAAGGCCCTGCATGAGGATGAGGATGAGGACATGGAGGAAGGGATGAGGATGGTGAGTCAGATCCTGGGTCAGGAGAAGTCTCATCTCTACCCCAACATTCTGCAGCTGGTCATGGCCGATGGTGCTTTCACCGAAGGTCAGTCTTTTTTTGGAATAGTCATTTTTTTCTTCAAATTTCGAGCAAATCTTGTGATTTTTTAAAAAGCAAGTTCCACCAGAGACATTTAAAACATAGATTGGAAACAAGCTGAAGTTCTGCATTAATGCTCAGATGAACCGATCTCATGGCGGCACCACCATCGCCACTTCCTGTTGCCATTTGGCCAGCTTGTCAAGAGAATTTTCACTGTTTTTTGTACAAATGGATATGTTATCGTCTTTGGATCATCATGTTGACATTCAGTGGATGCAGTACATTATAAAAGTACTGTTTTATAGCATTTAGATGGAGAACTGTATTGTAATTTGTGCACAAATGATTGCGCGAGACCATGTGAGAGTTGTATGGTGCACCACGCTGACACCTAGTGGCAGACCTGATCTTTCCAATCTCTGTTAAAATATCTCTGGTTCCACATTCAATTTTAAGAAGTACAGATATTACAGCTGTCAAATAAAAGTATAGTGACAGTATAATGATTTTTTTCTAACAAATAGTGTATTTTTTGTACATTCCAGGTAATGATTAGCCCCAAACCGATGATCAGAGTTTGAAATAATCAGTAAAATATCAACAGTTATATAGTGATTATATGCCGTCCAGTTGTCTTCAGGCCTAAAAAAAAAGAAGCCTTGTTTCCGATTTCCCTGCCTACCCTAGTTCAAACCAGCTATCCTAAACTTGTTTTTTGGGAGCTTTTGAGGTGAAAAGACATAATTTCAGTTATAATGTATTTTAGATGTATTCATTCTCGATATATTTCATCAATTTTTAAAAATGAAAAATAAACAAAAAAATAAAAATAAAAATCTACAAATATCCAATTTTTTCAGGGCATGTTATCGGAAACAAGGTTATTATTTTTTTTGGCCTTACCATAGCACATCAAACTGTGATTCAAGGTGATATTGTGTCAAGTCCAGACACATATAAAATGATAATATCTGCTTCATATCTCATTATTTGATTGTAGTGCCACTGGTATATTATAATATATCCCATTGTACCAAATGTGCTCTTCTAATTATAGAAAGAATTTTATGATAAGGTATGCAACCCATTAAGGTTAGACTTTTAAGTATTTGATATAAAGAAAAACAATGCCATTCAGTTTAATTTTTTTTAAATTGACTGAATTTCAGAATATCCTTATCAAAATATAAGGTTTTCAGTAACTGTTTGATTTGAGTTTTACTGCTTTGGATGCCCCAAAGTGCCATTAGGGATTTTTTTGAGTTGTAGAAAAACATTAAAGTATGAGAATGAAAATTCCTGCAAATTAGGTCAGGCGATACCTAAATATTTCCTGAGTATAAATCAAAGGTAATATCTATATTATACCAGAAATGCAAAGTTTTTTGAACAGAATATTTATACATTAGGATTGTTCCTATTAATAACATTTATGAAAATACCATTTTTATAAAGATATCTGTTTAACACTGGTTATGACGAATCATTTGATTCTGCTTTTTGCTTGCAACAAAACAGTGTAGTAAATTCAGTCATAAAGTCCTTTATATCTGTGTAAGATTTGCAAACTTTTCATGTAATTTTATATCAGATGACAATATAAAACAGAAACTAATTTTATTCTGTTGTACTGAGTGTATCCAAACAAAGCAAAACAATTGAATTCCTCAGAAAGAATCAGGCCATATTGAAAAATAATGCTTTCAATCTCTGCATGTTTAAATTATTTTAGAACAAAACATTGTTGTGAAAAGTTTTGGCCATTGAAATTCATATACCTTTTTAACAATATGTATTTTTTGACATAATCATTGTCTCATCACACAGTTATTGTCTATTTCATTAATGTACTATCATATTTACCCCTTCTCCTTGCCCAAATTTTCATGTTTGCACACTGGAAAAGGACTTTTTCACAGACACATATGAAGGAATTTATGTTACTTTTATGGAAACATTAATCAGTACTGAATAAATTCAGATCTAAAAGTATCTCAGAACCCAACACAAAAAAGGAAATATAATTAAAGTAGTTATTTATTATTAAAAGAGTGAACCATTAATCACAAAATGCCAGTCTCAGATATTTTACAAATTGGTTTTACGGTTACTGAAATGCAACAAATATGTGATTATGTTATTATAACTTTCTGTCCAAAGCAAGCCTATACAGATGTTTCCAGTATGATTCCTGTGATTTTAATATTATGTTGTAATATTCAAGACTGAGGGGCCAGATGAAAAAGCATATTATATTATTAAATTGATAACTGGGGCCAGATAATAAATTGTATTATATTATTATATTTTGCCTCTGGGGACCAGACTTTTTTGCTGAGATATTGGGAAATGAAAATAACATCCTGAGCACTCAACAAGGCAAGCATTCCTTATTTGCTTTCACTGAAGATAATTTATTACAATGCTTGTCCAATGACAAGGAATAATTCTGTCCAGATATTACAATGTTGATTTTGGAAAAGTGTATTCAACATTTGAAGCTTTCTCGCGATATATGTGATTTCCAATGTAAGTTGAATATTAATGAAATTGTAAAAAATGTGTGCAGAGTAAATAAGAATGAAAGAAAAACCAAATTGCAGAGTTTTTTATTTGTTAAAATGTTTGTTATCTTTTTAATTTGATGTTTGTAAAAAATATATGGGACTGACTTTATTGGATGGAGATCTCTTATAATAATTCCTTGACCAGCCAAACATGGTATTTTCGCATTCACTTCAGCTTCATATAACTGTCCAACATCCAGTTTTATTGTATGCATTCCCTAAAATAGATGTATACAATGTAGAAAGAGTCCAAACATTTGCATTTGAATAATAAAATCTACACTTCAGCTTTAGTCTAGCTTTAGGGGTCTATCCAGAGTAATACAAAAGTGAAATAACCCAGTACAAGCATATGATGTACATTGGGTTTTTACCCTCAGCCCTGATGTAATCAGGCTGAGGGTATTGTAGTACTCCTGACATATGTATGTTATGTATGTATGTGTGTGTATATGTATGTATGTAAGTATGTATGTGTGTATATGTATGTAAGTATGTATGGATGGATGTAGCGAACATCCTTGTCATCACAATAACTAGAGAACAAATGATGGAAGCTTCATGAAACTTGAAATACATAAGCATTTGGTGAAAACCTCAGATGGATGGTGACCATCACTTATTTTTCAAGGTCACAGAGACAATTATGTGAAATCCACAGACCAGAGGAGTGTAGTTCCCTTTTTAGGTATCAATAGCTGTGACAGGTACTCAGGTGCGTTTCCATTTTGTACCTTCCCATTCAGTAATAATAATTATAATAATAAGTTGTATAGTGCTATTTCAGACTAGGCCTGCTCATGGCACTTAAGTAGGTAATGTTTTTTGTAAAGATGGGTTTTTAGTTGAATTTTGAAGGTATAAATTGTTTTACAATTTTTCACTTCAGGGGGCAGGGCATTCCAATTTTTTGGCGCATATACCATTCACAGCCTGAAATATTCCCTGGAAAAGAATATTGGGCTACAGGAAGCATATATAAAGGTTATATAACGTATATAATATATAAAATACATATTTCTTAGCAATTTAGGACAATCTGAATATTATATAATACATTTATCAATGGTCTGGCATTCTCTCCAGTTAATACTGAAACATATGCTATTTGACATTGACCGTCAAATTCTGCCACAATACTTCCAAATTTTAGTACTAGTTCGCTCAATGACCTCACCCGAGACCTAGTTCAGCTTCAGTACTATACTCTGCATGGCGAGGTAGAGTCACATACTACCTCTGCCACAATTGGCCTCAAATGCGGAATATTTTTTATACAATTACCATACAGCTCTGCAATTTGTTGGCTCTTAGACATGGTCCTGTACAATGACAGACCTGTACACGTATACATGTCAATTTGCAATGTTCAACAACGATTTACAATGGATCATTTATAGTTCAGAGGGGGGTATATTGGAAAAATCTGGTTGGAAAAGTACATCATTGATATATCAGTTTGGTTGTTTGGGATTTTTACATCACTTTAAAAATTATCTAAGTTATCAGCATTCGCCATAAGAAGAAAATCAAGGTTTTCTTTTTGCCCCCCCCCCCTCTTGGAAATTGATGCTCCATCCCCTGATTGGTTTTGTCTGACTATTTTGGTTTGTGTGTCACTAACGATACATATTTTAACTAGTTAATTATTGGGACCTGCGACATGACAAGTCAGTGAGGCAGCATCTGCTACAAGTAGGTCTCATCACAAAATGACTGAAATAATGTTGAAAGTGATGTAAAATCCCAAACAAACAATAAATTTTGATAATACCATTATGGCACTCAATGGCCTTATTGCAGTGATGTGCCCTTAATTCATTCAAACAATAAGCAAATGTCTCATAAAGAATCAATTGCCTGTGTAAGCAGTGAATGTGGGTTTTAACACTTCAATGTTATATGGAATTAACTCAATAAATGATAAATAGTACATAACCTTTTGTGCATTGTTCACAAACCTGCTTGGTCTCACCTGCACTGTGAATAAACATTTAGGCATACTATATCTGTATTCATTTGTTCAAATCAAATGGTCATAATTGATTATTCATAGCTCTGTGAGGTCAATTAAAATTATAAGGCACATTCTAAACACTTCAGAAAAGAAACAGGCGCCACATGAATTCATTCTGTGATTTTGATCATACTTCACTTGCTGTTTTACTCAGATATCTGGAGTAATATATAACATATAATCATGCATATAATATATAATCATGCATTTAATATATAATCATGCATATAATATATAATCATGCATTTAATATATAATCATGCATTTAATATATAATCATGCATCCTCGCCTGGGTTATCCTCAGACCATATTGCCACCATCACATTACAGATGTCATTAGGGACTCTATGTCTGTGTCAGCATGATTATACTGTCCCATGGCAGATGGTGTAACCTTGAGTAGTCAGTCTCTTGATTCTTTCAAGGGCATTTATGACCAAGTAGTTTAGGCCAGCACACGCACTGAATGACCTTGATGAGGAGGACCTCAGATATAACATATTAGCGTGGACATTCTGACTGATCTTAGCGAGGAGAGTCTTTAGTTTGATGGGCAGGGCAGGCCTGGCTTCGTAGGATGGAATGGTACCAGGGCTGATTGACCTCAGTGAGGGACCTCTAGTATAGTGTAGGGCAGGCCTGGCTTAGTAGGAGGGAATGGTACCAGTGCTGATTGACCTCAGTGAGGGACCTCTAGTATAGTGTAGGGCAGGCCTGGCTTAGTAGGAGGGAATGGTACCAGGGCTGATTGACCTCAGTGAGGGACCTCTAGTATAGTGTAGGGCAGGCCTGGCTTAGTAGGAGGGAATGGTACCAGTGCTGATTGACCTCAGTGAGGGACCTCTAGTATAGTGTAGGGCAGGCCTGGCTTAGTAGGAGGGAATGGTACCAGTGCTGATTGACCTCAGTGAGGGACCTCTAGTATAGTGTAGGGCAGGCCTGGCTTAGTAGGAGGGAATGGTACCAGTGCTGATTGACCTCAGTGAGGGACCTCTAATATAGTGTAGGGCAGGCCTTGCTTAGTAGGAGGGAATGGTACCAGGGCTGATTGACCTCAGTGTGGGACCTCTAATATAGTGTAGGGCAGGCCTTGCTTAGTAGGAGGGAATGGTACCAGTGCTGATTGACCTCAGTGAGGGACCTCTAGTATAGTGCAGGGCAGGCCTTGCTTAGTAGGAGGGAATGGTACCAGTGCTGATTGACCTCAGTGAGGGACCTCTAGTATAGCGCAGGGCAGGCCTGGCCTAGAAGGAGGGAATGGTACCAGGGCTGATTGACCTCAGTTAGGGACCTCTAATATAGTGTAGGGCAGACCTGACTTAGTAGGATGTAATGGTACCAGGGCTAATTGACCTCAGTGAGGGACCTCTAATATAGTGCAGGGCAGGCCTGGCTTAGTAGGAGGGAATGGTACCAGGGCTGATTGACCTCAGTGTGGGACCTCTAATATAGTGCAGGGCAGGCCTTGCTTAGTAGGAGGGACGGGTACCAGGGCTGATTGACCTCAGTGAGGGACCTCTAATGTAGTGCAGGGCAGGCCTGGCTTA
This sequence comes from Amphiduros pacificus, assembly GCA_949316495.1. NCBI lineage: Eukaryota > Metazoa > Annelida > Polychaeta > Phyllodocida > Hesionidae > Amphiduros > Amphiduros pacificus. The sequence continues at coordinate 17,512,648 of OX439008.1, read as the reverse complement.
GTAGGAGGGACGGGTACCAGGGCTGATTGACCTCAGTGTGGGACCTCTAATATAGTGTAGGGCAGGCCTTGCTTAGTAGGAGGGACGGGTACCAGGGCTGATTGACCTCAGTGAGGGACCTCTAATATAGTGCAGGGCAGTTCCAGCTGAGTTGTTTTTACCGGCACCAGTAGCCTTAGAGTTAATGCAGGTAGTTCTGGCTGAGCACTATGGATTAACACTTTTACTGACATATCTTATAGAAGGAAGTCTTGCTTTGATGTATGAAGTAGTTCTGGATGAGTGGGAAGGAATGGCACCAGTGATATTTAACACAGACACACATTTCAAGTGATGATAATGTTTATTTGATACATATATTTAATTATAACACATTAATTAAAGCCTTACATAAGGTATGGCTTGCTATATGAATACAAAACTAATAGAGTGAGTTATATGTGTATATCTATTCACAATTATGTAAAAATGTTTATTACCGAATGGTTTATCCAAATTACATGTGATGTTTCTTGAAAAAATAGGTTTATGATGGTAATTTAACATTTAAATTATAAATTCTCCCTTTCTTATTATTATATCAAGTTGAAGCATACATAAATCATTCATGTATTTCACAAATTTGTGAAAATGGATATTACCGAATGGTTTATCCGAATTAAATGTGATATTACCTGTGGAAATATGTTTATGATGTTAATTTTTTTAACCATGTTAAAATACTCTTGAGCCCTGATAACCAATGCAAATTACTCAAATTGTTTAATTAATATATGTCAGGTTTGACAATGTAAAATGATATAGCACACATCCAGGCAAGGTTTGTTCACGATGCTCATATCTATAAAAATGTTGATATTAAATGTATTGATTCAACAATTATCCAACCGATCAATCTATTTCAATTATTATGCATTCAAACATTGTGTTCTCAAAGTTCAAATGCCTTATTGAAGTAATCACATAACTGTTCATTTAGCAATTATCATTCATGAGAAAGCTATATTATATTGACCACAATGAACACAAACATACCATCTTATTAAATCTATGGATTTGCCGAGGTGTTAGTATTTATGAGGTTTCCAAAACAGACGGCAATAAAAGATTATATAAATTAATTATTGAATTTTGTTTATCACTAGGATAAGTTATTGAAATGAGGATTGGATATATTACATAAAAACAGAAAATAAACTAAAATAATTAATGATGTATATTTTAGATTGAAGAAAATAAACTAAAATCATTAATGATGTATATTTTAGATTGATGATCATATGCCCAAGTGTTGAAAATCAAGTTCATTAATAGGATTGTGTGAATGTTTTTCTCAAAGGTGTGTAAGGTCGATTTCGTTCATTAGATGCACTGATGTACATGACAAGTATGTGTAAACATTACATAGGGCAAAGGATTTTTTATTAAGACACCTCTGATATGCTCAAACACACACACACACACACACACACACACACACACACACACACACACACACACACACACACACACACACACACACACACACACACACACACACACACACACACACACACACACACACACACACACACACACACACACACACACACACACACACCAGAGTGACAGGGTACACAGCTGCAGCAGTCACCAGGCCCAGTGCATAAGTACGGAGTACACAGCTTTGATAGCCAGGAAGACAGCCTGTATAGTGACGAGGAGGAGTACCTTCTTATCAGCATCTCTCTATACCAAAGAAGGATCAATGCTTGTCTGGGGTACTTAAATGGCAATGCCAGGTGCAGCTTTAAGCTATGGCCAATATATTGCATCACCACACCATGTAAAGATAAAGGGAAGTGGCTAAAACTGGCATATCGATGGACATTCATAACATAATGAATTAGGAAGGATATACTTGGAATATATTTTCAATATTTTATATATCAATTTAACATCAACAAGTCATGTTGGTTTGCATATGGATATGGTTTCTAATGGCAGTAACTCCGGCAAGGTAAGAAATTGTTGCAGTTGTTTTGTGTTGGTACCAATAATTTCTTACATGTGGCATATCCCAAGATACTGTAGGTCTTTGAAAACCTCCAATAATACTGCTATTAGGGAAACCTTGCATAAATAATAGGTCTATTGAATCTCTATAATGGCAAACAAATATTGAGTTGGCTACAGTATACATATATGTAACTTCATGATTTTAGGTCTTGAGTATTGGTCCATACATCTTGTAATTCACAAGAAACATTTATCTAAAAATTGGAATGACGCGCTTTCAACCTGTTTGATAAACAACACTGAAATGCCCTTCCTCTGGGTATGATCTGAGCACAGTAGTTCAGTTATCCATGGAGTGATTGCCCTTCGTTAGTTGTACTGATTCCTGGAAGAAAAAAGATCATTGATTTATCTCCTGACAATATATGCACTTATATTCCTAGAAAAGTAAAGACTTGACATAACTTCATTTTCTTTTTATGTTATTCATATTGTATGCAAAGTAACAGTGATTTTGAAACTAAGGCATCTGTTAAAGTATTATTCGTCAATTGCTTTCCACATCTGGTCATACAAGAATAGAAACAAGTCGCAATATACTGAAGATCCTTGCTACCAATCGTAGCATGTCTAAACCAACTTCAATACCAAATTTCATCAATTTGTGTTGTATCAATATCAGATTCCCTTTGGACTTCCTTGGGTATCTATTCAGCATTACTCAAAGTTCGTATGACCTGCTTCAATACTTTATCCACCAGAAATATTGCCAGAATAGGTCATTGCAGGTTTATCTCTATGTCTGGAACAAAGACCATTCAAATATATTTCTGAATCGTACCAAACATAAGAGAAGTTTATCCAAATACGTAGATTGCTGGAAGCTATTGTCATTTTGAAAAAAAACATCATTTGAATGAAGGAACCTAATTTCTTGGGCTGATATTTGGTTGAAAGCTAATGTTTTATTCCACATTAAATATGTCAGAAGGAAAATAATTAGATTTGTGATGGGTTCATTCCGTTTGGGGATTTACTGCTTTATTGCAGTCAAGCAGGACATTTGTTTATTCTAATATTTTAATGTAAAAGCAAGATTTAATTTAAATACCTTGTATTTAGTTAACATATTGTGTGTCTGGTCAATATTAACTTTTTATTTGTGCTGTATTTTGGCACTGAATGACCTCAATGTGTCGATGTGCCTTAAAGCAATCATTCATTCATTGTCATATACCCAGGAATTTAAATATGCTTATATTTACATATGATATATTTAAAAATATAAAGGAATAGGTAAGGGCAACAACAAACTTCTAAAAACAAATAACAACAACACAAAACAGCGGCAACAGTAGCAGTCAATAGGCTATAGGTATTCTGGATTCTTGATTTATTTCTGCTATCTAAAATGTCTAATAGATTTGCTTGGAGATGTCTCCTGCCCTACGAACAGCACCTTGAATTTACCTTTAAAAAGATGGTTGCCTTTAAAAGATAGTTGCCTTTAAAAGATAGTTGCCCATGCGCAGTGGTGAGATGACCGCCATCTTCCCACAATCTTTGATATTTCCCACTTTTCCACAACAGAGTCATGCTTCCAAAATTTATAGGTTATATCAGGTCCGACCGTGTCACCCATCAGAATATTTGTTTAAAACATCTGGCAGTTGTTTGTGTCCAAATCTTTAAATTTCTTCTTAGTTGGTCCCCATTTCTTTCTTTAAGATGTTTTGATGATTCCATATTTGTCACTTGTAAAAAATGTCTATCTTCACACCTGTGGCAAGCATATCACACTGAGTGAAAAGCATTGCAATATTTGATAGGTATATTCTTATGCTTTATTCATTAAAGCTTCAATTTATTATTATTATACCTTTTTCAGGGCAAATTGAAAACAAGTTTCAATGTCAAAGGTGGATTATATAAATGTTCAGAAAGCAGCCAAGGGTCGGCATTTCTCTGGCAATACGTATTCATCTGTTATGATAAAATCCCATTAATAAATCTAAAGAGCATATTATATTAATGCATTGCTATTCTCTTTAATGATGCAAGTAGAGCGACTATTTCTCCCTTCTATTCTTAGTCAATGCATCAAAGGATAGGCTTAAGATGAATTATGGTCCTTATCGCAACCTTCTGCCAAAATCTAACTTGAGCATTTATCTCAGAATTTAAATGTGTACACTAATTTTATAGAAACCTTCAACTCTTTGAGCAGACCTAGTCTGGTATAGCGCTATATAAATCGTTATTATTATATTATTATTACTCACTATAAAATAAACCCTCTACTCACCTGAAATTGAACCCCTGCTCTCTATACATTATACCCATAGCCTACTGTAGATTATATATTATACTACTTGTACACACTTTACACTATACCCACACCTTAAAATACATTATACCTTCTACTCACTATAGATTATACTCACCTTAAAATACATTATACCTTCTACTCACTATAGGTTGTACTCACCTTAAAATACATTATACTTTCTACTCACTCTACATTATACCCTCACCTCAAAATACGTTATACCTTCTACTCACTATACAGTATACTCACCACAAAATACGTTATACCTTCTACTCACTATAGATTATACTCACCTTAAAATACATTATACCTTCTACTCACTATAGGTTGTACTCACCTTAAAATACATTATACTTTCTACTCACTCTACATTATACCCTCACCTCAAAATACATTATACCTTCTACTCACTCTACATTATACCCACACCTTGAAATACATTATACCTTCTACTCACTATATATTATACTCATAACTCAAAATACCTTTATTTTACTCATACCTCAAAATACCTTCTGCTTTATACCTTCTACATTATATTCAATATACGTTTCAGTATACCCTCTGTTCATTTCACATAGATATGCCCTCTATTGATTAGACAGCACGATGTGCCACCCTTTCCATTCAATCACATCGTTGTACATCAATTATCTTAGAATCTTACATATAGCTTTTTGCTGATGCATCTCTTTTTGAATCTCATAAGACAAGTCGGGTGCTCCTTTGACTTGTTTCATGTGGGCGACTGTCAATGCAACCTTTCAATGCAATGTGATTGTTTAGATTGAATTCCTTAAAGAAGACAACGATTTAGATTGAATTCCTCAAAGAAGACATGATTTGATACAGCACCAGAGTGCCATTGCTGCATATCAAAGGCAGTATGTCAATACACAAAATGTGTTTTTATGGTGACCACTTGGACAGGTAGACAGGAAACTTGTGTCATTTGATAAAAATACAATGTTGATAGCTTTATGCAATCTGTCAACTGCAAAGACAAAGGAAACAGCTAGATTTGACACAGAGATATGTTAATCAGACATATTTAAATCAATGTTGTTCATAAAAGCATCCCTACCTCAAAGTAAAGAATAGCCTTGCATGTAATAGGTATCCACAACAGACATAGACCTGTCCTAGTCTTATATATGGAGAATCTTGCATTCAATGACAGTGTAAATAGTCTGGAGTATATACATTATCAGTGACAGAGTGACATTACCAACATTGACATAGTCTGAGTGCACAGTAATATGTTGTATAGGAATTTTCAGAAATTTTCTATTTTTTTATATACAGTAAACAAAAATAAGTCAAATGAGTTGGGAAAAGAAAACAGGTAGGTTTACTATATGACGTTGACTCACATCTCTTCTATCATGAATATTTGATGGAGGCCAGAATCACCTGTATATACAGCAAGTAATGGCCAAAGAGCAGAGATTGGCTGAAGCTGCACCTGAGTCCTGAATGGAGTAGGTCACAGTCTGCTTCCTCACGTTCCTTAACTGCACGGTTCATGTTATATAAGACGCCTTGAGAATGTACTAAGTGAATGTTCAAATAAGCAAGATACTGACTTTAAATATGCTGAATACGCATTCTATATATAGGCCCCCTGTCAATCTCTCCAACCAATGATTAAATATAGACGAGTTGTACAGTTCCGGTTCCGGTAAAGTTATACAGTTCCGGTGTGTACTTTTCAATAGGGGAAAAACAACATGGAGGTCGGCAATCGGCCGATAGGAAAGTCACCAGTAATTCCCTATGGACTCCACCACACAGAGGTTTATTCTATTGTATCTGACTTATTATACATGTGGATGAGAGGTGGATAATGGTTGATGGGGTAACCTATTGAACTGAGTATTTTATGATTTATATCTTAAGGTAGAGAATAAACCATCTGCTCTTCAGGCGGGCAACTCTTGTTTTTTGGCTATTTTTTTCTTCTTTTTTTAACAAAATCTTTACATCATAATTGACTGAATATTTTATATAAGTTTGAGAGGACCCGAAAAACTAACATGGTCTTTTTAAGCATCAACATTAGGATATTAATTTAATAGGAAATTGATTAATTAGACTGATTTTTAGCAATCAAAAGTTTATTAAGGTGTGACATTCATTACAGTTCAGACAACATATTTACCCCAGTATTGCAAACAAATGAAAAAAATTTAAAGACCTTTTGAGGAAATACACAAACACATGAACATATAAGGACAGTAACCTTGGGCTTAACCTTGAGGGATAACAATTTATAATCCATTTAGATGCACACTCAGACGACAGTTTGTGCAAAGAATTAAAAGTATTTTGAACTGTAATTGGGCACATTTCTTTTCACAAAAACGATGGAATTATACATGCTATTAAAATAAACTGCACCATATATTAGGCATAAACATCAACATTTCAAAAACATGTTTATTTTATTCATATTATTTATTATTTATTTATTATTTATATTATTTATATTACCTTGCTCATATAGAGTTCATATGATCTCTGCCGTGAAAAGGTTATCGGAACCTGCCGGAGAAAGGTTTGTCACGCAAAGTTGCCAGTGTATCTTTAAAGATATCAAACACCATGCTGTGTGTACTCAAGAAATCCTCATACAGAGGTTAATGTGCATGTTTCTGGGAAGAAGAAAGCATTAACAGACGAGTCATTTATCATTCGGGGGGGGGGGGGGGGGGGGTTAGTGGTGGTCATCGAAAATGAGACATTTGTCGCAGTATATCTTTATATATATTTTTCCAAGCGATGTATATTGCCCATTAACTTTAATTTGAAATAATGAAATGTTATCGTACATTCACTTTTTCTTTTTCAATGAGGTTTTCTCAGCAATATTTTTATACTAATTTTCTTGACTTCCCCAGAAGATTATTGGTCCTTCCCTGATGCTTCATGCTATTTATTTAGCCTTAGATCATGTGGAAGCCTCCAGCAATCAAACTTTTTCATGTTTTTCTGATTCAAAATCAACTATACAATATATTACGAGCAGAGATTGGAAGAATCCAATGAAACAAAACTGACTGGAAAGACTTTGCAAATATAAAACTGAATTAGACAGTCACCTAACACATGGTTATTTGTTAAAAGGTGGAGATCAGCCTGGATGTGTTTCCTGTCAAACCCCTTTGACAGTGACACACATCATGCTTGACTGTGTGGAATTTGATGATATTAGACATTAATATTTTGAGGTTGAAAGTTTAAAAAAATTATTGAACACAGTTGAAACCACATTGGTTTTATCATTTTAAAAATAAATTGGCCTGTTTGATCATTTTCTAGAATGGAGTAGTGTTGGCTGGCATTAATTGCTAGCTGAGCATCAACCTTTAAAGGCAACACTTTCACCGTGATTTAGGGTCTTTTAAATGTAATGTTTACATGTAACATGTAAGTCATTGTTTTATCATTTTCTATTACAACTTCATTGTTTACTGTATGTTTGAACAATTTCCATTCATCCACATTTTCACGTTTTTAATCCATATCTTAATGGCACTGAATGACCTTAATATGTCAACGTGTCATTAAGAATCCATTCATTCATTCCCTGATACAAATATTTCCGATATACATATTTTATGCAGGTTTCATTGCAGAATGTCAATCAAGTATAATATCACACATGCACTCATGCACCCAAAAATGTACTTATTACAAGTTGCCTGTTATCTGCTATGTGAACGCGTTATCGAAGACCTTAAATCTTGTTCAGTTTAAATCTATGCTTTTTCATCAAAATAAATTAAGAGGTCGATAGCAGGAAAAATGCAATAAACAGATTATTATGAATATGGGGAACAGAACCAGCGTTGGGGGTTAAAAAGTTGAATTGGGGCATAGCAGAGAAATCATTCACACCTATTGTGTTACGTTCAAAATCAAAACCAACATGGCTGAAAGTTGGCTGAATATTGCATCAAAATCTCTTAAGGGCCGAACAAATTCTGAACTTAACGTTGACTTTAATTAAGACAAATATTACAAACACAGATAAAATAAACGTTTTGCATATTCCACTGAAGGTCTAAAAGCTCGGTGATAAATCAGTCTTGCATCTAATGGACCTGGCCATTAAATCGCATTTTAGCCCTGAGAGATTGAAGCCCTTATTTTCATTACAATAATTTGTTTCTAAAATGACATCGCTAATTTATTTATGACCCCTTTAAAACAGGATCCGATTGGAACAAAATGTATCTAACACATGTATCTTACAAATTGTCTATAAATGTCAAGCTATTGTATACATTTATACTGTGATTCTGGTATGAAATATTAATACACAAGAGCTTGTGTGGTCTGGTGGACAGCATGCATGTTTTACAATCCAGAGGCATGAATTCAAATCTCGTATCAAGAAGTAATCTTTTCTCACTTTTTTCTATCACAAGTATCACAAGTAATGTGAATACATCTAAGCTATTACCCTCCATCACAGGACTATTCTCTCATATCAGTCCCTGCCTCCAAAAGTACACATTTCCTGACCTCGTTCAAAATCTAAACTGCCACGTTAGTTAACCACAACTTTTATAAAGACCATTGTCTGTTGCTTTTATACTGCCTCTCAGACACCGATTTATCTTTGATAAACATCATTTGCTATTAAAATTCTCTTTTATCAATCGAATATCAAATTGGATGACCTAGTTTTTACTTTGACATTTCTATTTCAAAGGTTGTGCTCAGCTATGAGTTGCTGTACATTTGATGAGAGTGGCCATGAAAAAGGTGTGGTTCACTTGATAACTATGAATAATAATGATGCGATAATTATGTATTATCAGCATATGTGTGACATATAAAACACACAATATAGCTCTATTCTAAGAATTGGCCAATGACCAGCTAGCTTAAATGGAGATAATCTCTCTTAATCTGATCAAAACAGCGAGACAGAACAGAGCTTTGTCAAACCTTGGAGTAATTATTACTCCAAGGTCAAACCTACTTTTATGGCAGTCAAAGGAAAGCCATACATAATTCAAGTAATTGGTTTATGTGCTGATGATTGAAAGATAAAATGTAAAGCGTAATATTTTGAATGCATTTTTCCTGAATATTGTCAACTAAATATTGTTAACTTAATATTGTCAATGAAATATTGTCTATGAAATATTGTCAACTAAATATTGTCAACTAAATATTGTCAACTGAATATTGTCAACTGAATATTGCTTTCTAATTAACAAGTCTTGAATGCATAATTGTCATAGCCATAATCGATAAAGTGCAGTGATGATTTGAACAGGGATATTTATAAGAATATGAGATTCCACATGGAGACTGATTAATCCACAATTATGTTGGATACTAAGGCTATCGTGCCGCACGGAACTGTGTGTACACGTCAACAGGTAATCAACTAAATATTGCAAAGAGGTGCATGTCTTAAATTACCTGTCAACATTAAAAGTTCTTTGTCAATTTGTAAGGGAGTAAGCAAGTATTGTCCTTCAAGCTAATCTAGAGGCTAACAGAGTGCCAACTGACAGCTAATCTTGAGGCTAACATAGTGCCAACTGACAGCTAATCTAGAGGCTAGCATAGTGCCAACTGACAGCTAATCTAGAGGCTAACATAGTGCCAACTGACAGCTAATCTCGAGGCTAACATAGTGCCAAGTGACAGCTAATCTAGAGGCTAACATAGTGCCAACTGACAGCTAATCTTGAGGCTAACATAGTGCCAACTGACAGCTAATCTAGAGGCTAACATAGTGCCAACGGACAGCTAATCTAGAGGCTAACATAGTGCCAACTGACAGCTAATCTAGAAGCTAACATAGTGCCAACTGACAGCTAATCTGGAGGCCAACATAGTGACAACTGACAGCTAATCTAGAGGCTAACAGAGTGCCAACTGACAGCTAATCTAGAGGCTAACAGAGTGCCAACTGACAGCTAATCTAGAAGCTAACATAGTGCCAACTGACAGCTAATCTGGAGGCCAACATAGTGACAACTGACAGCTAATCTAGAGGCTAACAGAGTGCCAACTGACAGCTAATCTTGAGGCTAACATAGTGCCAACTGACAGCATATATAGAGGCCAACATAGTGCCAACTGACAGCTATTATAGAGGCTAACTGACAGCTAATCAGTTAGCCATGTTACTCATAGTGAACTTCAGATAGCCATAGTGGGGTATATAATGGCGATGGTTGACCCTCATGTGTTGATGTGCCATTAAAGTAAAGTAAAAAAAGTAAAGCTGACATTTATATACCGCTGATACCAGACAATGTCTGCTCATAGCGGTTGAGAGTAACTGGCTAGGATTCGAACCTGAAATCCCTGGATCTGAATATTCTACCAATTGAGCTATTTCGTCTAGACAGAGATACATTAATTCAAAGGACACAGTAATGTAGTCCCAGTTCTTCCAAATGTATCAATATGAAGTGGACATGCAAAGAGGCGGGTGAATATTTCCAATTGTCTCAAAAATTCAAACCAATGATTTTGTGCAAATTGTAAGCAGCAATGTTAAATTTTAGCAATCTTCAAAACACGTTTTACACTGTTTGAATGTGTGTCATATATGCCTTTCTAGACATTCTGGAAGACCAGATTACATCAAATTCATATCAATACTCATCTTTACTTTCATAACATGATGTGTTGTATTTTTGCTTAATTATGGACACAGTTATGGCCTTTTTGAAATAAGAAGTATATATTTATATAAAAATGTATTATTTATTATCAGGTGCAGCAATATGACAGTGGGGGAGTTCCTTGAGCAAGCCCTAGATCCAGCTGTCTACAACAAGAGGCTAAGACCTGGAGCAAATCAAGGTATGGAACGATCCGCACCACCTCAACTAAACACAAACAATTTATATTCAATACAAAGGTAAAATATCGAAGAAAATGTGTTTGTCATTCCATTTCATGGCGTGTTATTGCCATGAGAGAGATCAGTCATATAAATATGTGTGTGTGTGTGTGTATGTGTGTGTTATATACTTGTCTGACCCCTAACCCTTACAGCGCAAGTACCTGCCCTACAGATCTTTTCTGGCTTTCTACATCTTATGACTCCATGTGGTTCTTTGGTGTATTCACCTTTGTAACAAATAACCAGTATAGGAATAAAGCAAACCAAAATTATGGAGTTCCTGGTCTTAATATGAGACATTGATCTATGTTATAACATTTTAAATTTATAGTTTAAAGATTTGACTGCCTCACCGTCTAAATGAATACCTCATTGCCATTGGTCCAATCAAATCAATATTACAGTGGCTGGCATGAATGGCAAATAAAAATCTCATTAGCAATGATTTTGAATCATCTCTTCAATTTCCAGTGTCATGGATTTCAGATGAACATCTCAGTAGCCTGCATAATGGGGTACATAAATGTGCAAAACCAATATCAGCTGGAATTGAATTTAGATTACAATGTTGTTTGATTTGAAAGGGTGGCCAGTGTGCTAGTGACAATGTGTTTGCCTTGGTACGTTTGTGACCAGATAATAATATTCAAAGCTTATAGTATTTAAAAAGTTGAAAGCAATATAGACCAGTCACCATGCCATGACCAGTAAGGTAAAGACAAGCATCAAGTAATGGAAATGTGATGCCGAAGAATACCAGAAACATTACACTTTTTTTATTAATATACTGTCACTAATCACAGTCAAATAGAATGAGATGAACAATCAAAAGGAACAGACACATTAAAATTGTTTCTGTTTCTTTGAACTTAGATGCCACAATTATGTGCATTCCAAATACCTTGAAATGTAGCTTTCACATTTCTATACGTTATATAGGAAGCAACGTGAAAAATGCGACAAAGTTGTGACCAGTTTATAAAGATTGAAGATCATTGCATTTTGAGTTGCACGTACATTATATCCCCACGATTATTTAAGTACCTATGATGCTTTAAACATGTAATTCATAGAGTTTATTTTACCAGAAAGTATCTCTTTAACCTCTCAATGTGACTCAACTCCCTTGAGCAGTTTCCTCTAAATATTTACAATATTTCAAATTTTGTAAAATGAAACAAAACATTTTTTCATGTGATACAAAACTTTATTTACATTTGTGCATAAAGACATTAAGATAAATATCAATTTAAAGAACGTGATGAGAATTTTTTTTATCAACGGTGAAAGCAGATATCGTTATCACATAATATAAGTGTCTGCTCACTTCATCAGTGTATAGTTTCATCGTAGCCACTATCTAAAAAATAATATTGCATAATTATTTTATTTAGTAATCCACGTTTTATCAAATGCTGAAGTAGATTACTGAACGTGAAGGATTATATTTGGAAACATTTAATTTTACTTTGCTGTACGTGTTACATTGTAATTATATTAGAATTAATATAAAATAGCTATGTTTCTTCACTTATCACTCTAAAAAATGTACACACCTTTTTAAAAAAATTAATATATCCTAAGGCCACGCCCTAAACCACGTCCAAGACCACCAAATCCACCAAATCCCCTGAAGGCACCGAACCCTTTGAGGAGGTCATCGTGACCATGACTGTTATATTTACCATAACTACCGCCCTGACCATATTTATCATTGCCATATTTATCATTGCCATATTTATCATTGCCATATTTATCATTGCCGTAGCTGGCATAACTATCGTGGGGGTGTCCCTTTCCGTAGCTATCATGGTGTCCCTTTCCGTAGCTATCATAGTGTCCTTTTCCATAGCTGTCATGGTGTCCTTTTCCATAGCTGTCATGGTGTCCTTTTCCATAGCTGTCATGGTTTCCTTTTCCATAGCTGTCATGATGATTATTTCCATAGCCATCATAATGATGTCCTTTTCCATAGCCATCATAATGATGTCCTTTTCCAAAGCCATCGTGGTGATGTCCTTTTCCATAGCCATCATAATGATGTCCCTTTCCATAGCCATCGTGATGATGTCCCAGTCCATAATGACTTCCATGATTTGCTTTGTTTCCATAAGTGTTGTAATCTGCCAATGCTACTGCCACTGAGGCAGCAAGCAAAACAACACATACCTTCATCTTTGCAACTGTAATGCAATCTAACAAAAAGGTAATCTTCTATTATTGTGCCTCTTATTTACTTTTGCAGTTCACAGTGGTCTAAAGTTGTTTTCAACTGTAGAATGACTAGCAGAGCGAGAATTCATCCTTTTATATGGAATGATTAACTCTTTGTATTCATGGAATTATATCTTAAATACACATCAATGTGCCATTCTGTCAGGATGAATTAGACTCAGCACGCTTCTATTGCCTTGAGCAACTAGACACACTCCCGTCTGGCTGCTAAACACACATAAACCTATATAATCCATCATTGTGATACACATTCAATGAGTCTTTATGAGATAACATTGTGTTATTTGTAGAATGTTGTGTGAAATTAATAGTATGGGATGGATGATTAGAAATACCTAGAATATTACTGCTATTGCATAATTCACACTTAATACATGGTGAATGATGGTGTGCGTCATTTTTGGGGAATTTCAAATGCCTATCTTGCAATATAGGGAACAGATCCTTGGCTTAAATAGCATGAAATTTGTCATTTACAGATTACATTACAGATAGGTCATTTACAGATTAAATTTAATCAATTAAGTGTTGGATTATAGATACCTAATATTATTTAATTGAGGATCTCCAGTGTTGGTGATAATTTTTAGGATGATATATGTTTGTTCTACAATAACATGGTAACTTGTAGCAGAACATCAGTGCTTGGTGATTATGATATTTGAGATATGAATTCATTATATTTCTGTGTAGTCTGAGAACAGAGAATGGTATATGAATATGTTACCCTCATTCTCAACCTAGGAATCCCTTTTGTTAGACATTTTATATTTTGGGGGATTTTTTTCTCATGTGAGCGCATACTATGTGTATGAGTATGCATATATTTTGGTATTTTAAAGGTTTCATTATATTAATACACATGATTATTATGAGCACGTGTTTGGAGCACATGAACTGATGACGTTTTTCACATCAGGTGGGCATCTTTAAGATTTCAATTTCAATATACAATGTGCTGTATATACATTGGTCTTACATAACGTATTTGAGATAGCACATGATAAAAACAAATCATGTGATGAATATGGCTGCAGGACAGTGACATTAGAGAAACAAATATATTGATTTTGTTTCTTAAACAAATTGCTGCAAGTATTCTCCCGTGTTCAACATATTAATCCCCACGACCTGATGGGCATAGCCATTCTCCGGTGTTTCACCTCCGAAGTCAAGTACATTCGCTTATGGAAAACTGTTAGCTGACTGGGTAGCACACTATTATATTATTTTATATTAAACTGTCTAAAGCTCAATAACTCTTGCAATCTCATCATGTTTTTGTTAAATATTCATTAATAATTGATTCGCATACAATAACAAAAGTAAGGTCAAAATCAATTGTGGGATTCATTATGTATCGATTACAATACTATATTTCATATTTTATTCATAAATGACATAATCATTAAGTTTTCCATCAATTTTTAATTAGAGCAGAAATGTTCTGCTATTTCTCTATTTCCTTGGTTCTAACAGAAAATATGCATTGGTTCTTTTCGTGTCCAATTCGCTGTTGCCTTTTGTCGAGAGGCAGGTTGTTCCCTGTGAAGTTTGCTTCACAAATGATAGTGAATAATTACATATAACCCCCCGCATCACGATCTACGTGTATAAAGTACATTTCCTGTGAAGATGAATATAATCGATCTTCTAATTGGGAAATGTATCATATGCCATAAAAATAAGTACATATCGAATAAAAAGATACGGGTGATAAAAAGTTACTGGTAAAACATTTAGCCATAGCTTAGTTTCATCTGCCTTTCTATTCGCAGTAAGTCGTTGCTGATAAAAGCGATACTTTGATGGATTATCTGTCACTTATGCAGTCGCCTTTGCAACAGGGAAAGAAGTCTTGTCAGATAAATATCGTGTTCAACAGAACTGAACGAACTCCTTGTCCTAATTGGCAACTTCAGTCAGCACAACTTCATGTCCATTGGCTTGACAAGGCCTTGATAAATGAAAAGTAAATAGGAACCAGTTAATAGATGAAAAAATATCGCATCAACCTAAGATAATATTATCCATCTCAGACATGTTTATGATTTTTCAAATCTTGCATCATAAATATATTGAAATCCCTATTCTGAATTTAAGATAACTGAAAGATATGAAAAGGCAAAAAGGAAACTTAGATTTCCCCTTGTGATTTTCGGGAAACCATAAAGTATTGTGGGAGTTTAACAGTTATAATATCAAGATTGCAAAATACTTTAACAGGAAGCAACAACCATACATTATAGTGTTTTGTATATTGCTGAAATAATAGAACATACCCCATGATATAAATCAGCAATAAAAAAAATATTCAATACAAAAACCCTATCTTAGACATATTCAGTGTCCAGTATCAAAATGATATAAATCGATAATAAACCCAGGGCAGTCTAACCAAATAAATATATAAAAGGTTAAAATATTGTCTAAGGTTCAGTACAAATTATGTTATATGTTACAGGTATACCAACTGAGGTGGACATTGATATGCAGCTCAACAGCATAAGCTCAATAGACCAAGGAAATATGGTAAATATATCAATATAGAATGTTATGTCATATTCCTAGTATCATGGTATTCATTTTATTATTTTATTCATCAGTTACCATGAGAAGATATATTATATAAGTCAACAGATTTGTATAATCGACTTGAGAGATTTAAGACATGTCATATTTATAATATTGGCAAAGCTCATACATCAAAGGGATAAGCTTAATTAAACAAAGCCAAATATGTTTCAGAAGCAGAACTGAATCTGATTCTGTACTATCGCCACATTGTAGTATAAATAGAATGATGGACAATTTTGCCAAGTTAAATGCATTAATGTGTGTTTATATATAGGAAGCCCCACACAATAAATACAGGGCATCTCTCGGACATTAATGCTTATTGCCTGAGGCATGGTCTAACATCGCTGGCTGGTCCTGGTGCCTGATAAAATAAAGCTTTACACATATTCAGAGGTAGGCACTAGGCTATGGGATTTCACACAAATATTTCCAAGATATTGTTCATGTCATAAACGCTTCATGATATTTTTTTACACACACAAATGTTTGCAAAAATGTTGTTTTTTTGTCTGCCATATCACATGGCTGTAAATTAATAAAGGGTGTCATATTCTTTTATGTATGATTTTTAACAAAGCCTTAGACCAACATTGTGTATTATGCACGTAGGGGTGGTTTTCCAAAATTAAATGCCTTGCCCTCCTGTGTAAAGCTAATGGATGTCCATTGGTAGTGACATATTTGCCATTTGCTCTGCTCTTTCTGAATGAGACTTCCCATATATGCTCTCAATGGGTATTGTTGTGTACATTCGTGTCGTGCATATCCTACCAAGACCCATGGAGGTGGTCTTATTTGCATGTTTCTGCAACCTGCAACCTGCTCAGATTGATGGCCTACCAAACTGGTCAAATCTGTATTTATTTCTACAACTTCCTGCTCAGAACGATATGTGACTTTTTTATATCAATTAATATATCATCTGTGCTTTTCAGACAATTTGGAATATAACCAATTTCTTAAAAAACAATAGGGCATAGGTTGGTTCGCTCAAAATTGCCAATGAAATGAAAACCTTATATTGATCCTGCCTGCAGTGTTACAGAATATTTTAATATTAATCAATGTTTCACATCGAACTCATATTTAATATCTGCCATACTCGCTTGGATGCAATCTGCCATTGATGAAGTACACAGTCCACAATGGGATAAGCAAAAGTGAACTGACTGATAATGCCGATTTGGGGGGCTTTGTGCCAAAAACCCTGGACAAGAAATCGACAGTAGTTTGCTGTGAGGTGCACGAGCGTGAAGTTCTTTTGATATTTGATATTTGATATTTGACGTTTTTTTCAAAAGGTGTAAACAAGTATGTATCAGTGTACCCTTTTGGGACATGGTGAAAAAAGTTATGTAAAAGGATATATATCCTGTCAAAAACGGATATATCCCTTTTCCTGTGACAAATGAGTTTTTCATTATGATTAATGGCCTTATCAACCTTGTAGCACAGTCTTAATCATTTATTATCAATATATTAATGGAGAATAACTGTATACACCTTCATACCCTTTTGGTATTTGGGTAGAAACGTTATGTAAAAGGATATATATCCTTTAAAACACTAAAATGTACCTTTAGCTATCACAAACACATTTTTTAGCATGATAATGATTCCCAAGCACTGTGTCACAGCCTTCCCAAACATGTATATACTAATAAAGGGTTAGACACACTTGCTAGATATGTCTAGAACATATCTAGTGACATTACAAGGCGAGGAAAAATATATGAGTAGGAGATATGGCCCTTTTCCCTTGGCAAAATGTGCATATCCAATACGGCACATTCTAAGAGCTGCCGCACTGTCTTCGCAGATTTTGAGGGACTAATGAGGGGTCAGACATACTTGCTAGACATGTCTAGAACATATCTAGTGACATTAGAAGGCGAGGAAAAATATATGAGTAGGAGATATGGCCCTTTTACTCTGCTAAAATTCACATATTTCAACATTTTTTGATTTTTCAAATGCGAACATTCTAAGAGTTGCCGCACTGTCTTCGCAGATTTTGAGGGACTAATGAGGGGTCAGACATACTTGCTAGACATGTCTAGAACATATCTAGTGACATTAGAAGGCGAGGAAAAATATATGAATTGGAGATATGGCCCTTTTACTCTGCTAAAATCCACATATTTCAACATTTTTTGATTTTTCAAATGCGAACATTCTAAGAGTTGCCGCACTGTCTTCGCAGATTTTGAGGGACTAATGAGGGGTCAGACATACTTGCTAGGCATGTCGAGAACATATCTAGTGACATTAGAAGGCGAGGAAAAATATATGAGTAGGAGATATGGCCCTTTTCCCGTGGCAAAATGTGCATATCCAATACGGCACATTCTAAGAGTTGTCGCAATGTCTTCGCAGATTTTGAGGGAATAATCAGGGGTCAGACATACTTGCTAGACATGTCTAGAACATATCTAGTGACATTAGAAGACGAGGAAAAATATATGAGTAGGAGATATGGCCCTTTTCCCTTGGCAAAATGTGCATATGCAATACAGCACATTCTAAGAGTTGTCGCAATGTCTTCGCAGATTTTGAGGGACTAATGAGGGGTCAGACATACTTGCTAGACATGTCTACAACATATCTAGTGACATTAGAAGGCGAGGAAAAATATATGAGTAGGAGATATGGCCCTTTTACTCTGCTAAAATTCACATATTTCAACATTTTTTCATTTTTCAAATGCAAACCTTCTAAGAGTTGTTGCACTATCTTCGCAGATTTTGAGGGACTAATGAGGGGTCAGACATACTTGCTAGGCATGTCTAGAACATATCTAGTGATATAAGAAGGCGAGGAAAAATATATGAGTAGGAGATATGGCCCTTTTCCCTTGGCAAAATGTGCATATCCAATACGGCACATTCTAAGAGTTGTCGCAATGTCTTCGCAGATTTTGAGGGACTAATCAGGGGTCAGACATACTTGCTAGACATGTCTAGAACATGTCTAGTGACATTAGAAGGCGAGGAAAAATATATGAGTAGGAGATATGGCCCTTTTCCCGTGGCAAAATATGCATATCCAATACAGGACATTCTAAGAGTTGCCGCACTATCTTCGCAGATTTTGAGGGACTAATGAGGGGTCAGACATACTTGCTAGACATGTCTACAACATATCTAGTGACATTAGAAGGCGAGGAGAAATATATGAGTAGGAGATATGGCCCTTTTACTCTAATAAATTCACATATTTCAACATTTTTTGATTTTTCAAATGTGAACATTCTAAGAGTTGCCGCACTGTCTTCGCAGATTTTGAGGGACTAATGAGGGGTCAGACATACTTGCTAGACATGTCTAGAACATATCTAGTGACATTAGAAGGCGAGGAAAAATATATGAGTAGGAAATATGGCCCTTTTCCCGTGGCAAAATGTGCATATCCAATACAGCACATTCTAAGAGTTGCCGCACTGTCTTCGCAGATTTTGAGGGACTAATGAGGGGTCAGATATACTTGCTAGGCATGTCTAGAACATATCTAGTGACATAAGAAGGCGAGGAAAATTATATGAGTAGGAGATATGGCCCTTTTACTCTGCTAAAATTCACATATTTCAACATTTTTTTATTTTTCAAATGCGAACATTCTAAGAGTTGCCACACTGTCTTCGCAGATTTTGAGGGACTAATGAGGGGTCAGACATACTTGCTAGGCATGTCTAGAACATATCTAGTGACATTAGAAGGCGAGGAAAAATATATGAGTAGGAGATATGGCCCTTTTCCCTTGGCAAAATGTGCATATCCAATACGGCACATTCTAAGAGTTGTCGCAATGTCTTCGCAGATTTTGACGGACTAATCAGGGGTCAGACATACTTGCTAGACATGTCTAGAACATATCTAGTGACATTAGAAGGCGAGGAAAAATATATGAGTAGGAGATATGGCCCTTTTCCCGTGGCAAAATGTGCATATCCAATACAGGACATTCTAAGAGTTGCCGCACTATCTTCGCAGATTTTGAGGGACTAATGAGGGGTCAGACATACTTGCTAGACATGTCTAGAACATATCTAGTGACATTAGAAGGCGAGGAAAAATATATGAGTAGGAGATATGGCCCTTTTACTCTGCTAAAATTCACATATTTCAACATTTTTTCATTTTTCAAATGCAAACCTTCTAGGAGTTGTCGCACTGTCTTCGCAGATTTTGAGGGACTAATGAGGGGTCAGACATACTTGCTAGGCATGTCTAGAACATATCTAGTGACATTAGAAGGCGAGGAAAAATATATGAGTAGGAGATATGGCCCTTTTCCCTTGGCAAAATGTGCATATCCAATACGGCACATTCTAAGAGTTGTCGCACTGTCTTCGCAGATTTTGAGGGACTAATGAGGGGTCAGACATACTTGCTAGACATGTCTAGAACATATCTAATAACATTAGAAGGCGAGGTAAAATATATGAGTAGGAGATATGGCCCTTTTCCCGTGGCAAAATGTGCATATCCAATACAGCACATTCTAAGAGTTGCCGCACTGTCTTCGCAGATTTTGAGGGACTAATCAGGGGTCAGACATACTTGCTAGGCATGTCTAGAACATATCTAGTGACATTAGAAGACGAGGAAAAATATATGAGTAGGATATATGGCCCTTTTCCCATGGCAAAATGTGTATATCCAATACAGCACATTCTAATAGTTGCCGTACTGTCTTCGCAGATTTTGAGGGACTAATGAGGGGTCAGACATACTTGCTAGACATGTCTAGAACATATCTAGTGACATTAGAAGGCGAGGAAAAATATATGAGTAGGAGATATGGCCCTTTTCCCTTGGCAAAATGTGCATATCCAATACGGCACATTCTAAGAGTTGTCGCAATGTCTTCGCAGATTTTGAGGGACTAATGAGGAGTTAGACATACTTGCTAGGCATGTCTAGAACATATCTAGTGACATTAGAAGGCGAGGAAAAATATATGAGTAGGAGATATGGCCCTTTTACTCTGCTAAAATTCACATATTTCAACATTTATTCATTTTTCAAATGCAAACCTTCTAAGAGTTGTTGCACTGTCTTCGCAGATTTTGAGGGACTAATGAGGGGTCAGACATACTTGCTAGGCATGTCTAGAACATATCTAGTGATATTAGAAGGCGAGGAAAAATATATGAGTAGGAGATATGGCCCTTTTCCCTTGGCAAAATGTGCATATCCAATACGGCACATTCTAAGAGTTGTCGCAATGTCTTTGCAGATTTTGACGGACTAATCAGGGGTCAGACATACTTGCTAGACATGTCTAGAACATATCTAGTGACATTAGAAGGCGAGGTAAAATATATGAGTAGGAGATATGGCCCTTTTCCCGTGGCAAAATATGAATATCCAATACAGGACATTCTAAGAGTTGCCGCACTATCTTCGCAGATTTTGAGGGACAAATGAGGGGTCAGACATACTTGCTAGACATGTCTAGAACATATCTAGTGACATTAGAAGGCGAGGAGAAATATATGAGTAGGAGATATGGCCCTTTTACTCTAATAAATTCACATATTTCAACATTTTTTGATTTTTCAAATGTGAACATTCTAAGAGTTGTCGCACTGTCTTGGCAGATTTTGAGGGACTAATGAGGGGTCAGACATACTTGCTAGGCATGTCTAGAACATATCTAGTGATATTAGAAGGCGAGGAAAAATATATGAGTAGGAGATATGGCCCTTTTCCCGTGGCAAAATATGCATATCCAATACAGGACATTCTAAGAGTTGCCGCACTATCTTCGCAGATTTTGAGGGACTAATGAAGGGTCAGACATACTTGCTAGACATGTCTACAACATATCTAGTGACATTAGAAGGCGAGGAAAAATATATGAGTAGGAGATATGGCCCTTTTACTCTAATAAATTCACATATTTCAACATTTTTTGATTTTTCAAATGTGAACATTCTAAGAGTTGCCGCACTGTCTTCGCAGATTTTGAGGGACTAATGAGGGGTCAGACATACTTGCTAGACATGTCTAGAACATATCTAGTGACATTAGAAGGCGAGGAAAAATATATGAGTAGTAAATATGGCCCTTTTCCCGTGGCAAAATATGCATATCCAATACAGCACATTCTAAGAGTTGCTGCACTGTCTTCGCAGATTTTGAGGGACTAATGAGGGGTCAGACATACTTGCTAGGCATGTCTAGAACATATCTAGTGACATAAGAAGGCGAGGAAAAATATATGAGTAGGAGATATGGCCCTTTTACTCTGCTAAAATTCACATATTTCAACATTTTTTTATTTTTCAAATGCGAACATTCTAAGAGTTGCCACACTGTCTTCGCAGATTTTGAGGGACTAATGAGGGGTCAGACATACTTGCTAGGCATGTCTAGAACATATCTAGTGACATTAGAAGGCGAGGACAAATATATGAGTAGGAGATATGGCCCTTTTCCCTTGGCAAAATGTGCATATCCAATACGGCACATTCTAAGAGTTGTGGCAATGTCTTCCTAGATTTTGAGGGACTAATCAGGGGTCAGACATACTTGCTAGACATGTCTAGAACATATCTAGTGACATTAGAAGGCGAGGAAAAATATATGAGTAGGATATATGGCCCTTTTCCCATGGCAAAATATGCATATCTATACAGCACATTCTAAGAGTTGCCGCACTGTCTTCGCAGATTTTGAGGGACTAATGAGGGGTCAGACATACTTGCTAGACATGTCTAGAACATATCTAGTGACACTAGAAGGCGAGGAAAAATATATGAGTAGGAGATATGGCCCTTTTACTCTGCTAAAATTCACATATTTCAACATTTTCTCAATTTTCAAATGCAAACCTTCTAGGAGTTGTCGCACTGTCTTCGCAGATTTTGAGGGACTAATGAGGGGTCAGACATACTTGCTAGACATGTCTAGAACATATCTAGTGACATTAGAAGGCGAGGAAAAATATATGAGTAGGAGATATGGCCCTTTTCCCTTGGCAAAATGTGCATATCCAATACGGCACATTCTAAGAGTTGTGGCAATGTCTTCCTAGATTTTGAGGGACTAATCAGGGGTCAGACATACTTGCTAGACATGTCTAGAACATATCTAGTGACATTAGAAGGCGAGGAAAAATATATGAGTAGGAGATATGGCCCTTTTCCCTTGGCAAAATGTGCATATCCAATACGGCACATTCTAAGAGTTGCCGCAATGTCTTCCTAGATTTTGAGGGACTAATCAGGGGTCAGACATACTTGCTAGACATGTCTAGAACATATCTAGTGACATTAGAAGGCGAGAAAAAATATATGAGTTGGAGATATGGCCCTTTTCCCGTGGCAAAATGTGCATATCCAATACAGCACATTCTAAGAGTTGCCGCACTGTCTTCGCAGATTTTGAGGGACTAATGAGGGGTCAGACATACTTGCTAGATATGTCTAGAACATATCTAGTGACATTAGAAGGCGAGGAAAATTATATGAGTAGGATATATGGCCCTTTTCCCATGGCAAAATGTGCATATCCAATACAGCACATTCTAATAGTTGCCGTAAAATCTTCGCAGATTTTGAGGGACTAATGAGGGGTCAGACATACTTGCTAGACATGTCTAGAACATATCTAGTGACATTAGAAGGCGAGGAAAAATATATGAGTAGGAGATATGGCCCTTTTACTCTGCTAAAATTCACATATTTCAACATTTTTTCATTTTTCAAATGCAAACCTTCTAGGAGTTGTCGCACTGTCTTCGCAGATTTTGAGGGACTAATGAGGGGTCAGACATACTTGCTAGGCATGTCTAGAATATATCTAGTGACATTAGAAGGCGAGGACAAATATATGAGTAGGAGATATGGCCCTTTTCCCTTGGCAAAATGTGCATATCCAATACGGCACATTCTAAGAGTTGTCGCACTGTCTTCGCAGATTTTGAGGGACTAATCAGGGGTCAGACATACTTGCTAGACATGTCTAAAACATATCTAATGACATTAGAAGGCGAGGAAAAATATATGAGTAGGAGATATGGCCCTTTTCCCGTGGCAAAATGTGCATATCCAATACAGGACATTCTAAGAGTTGCCGCACTATCTTCGCAGATTTTGAGGGACTAATGAGGGGTCAGACATACTTGCTAGACATGTCTAGAACATATCTAGTGACATTAGAAGGCGAGGAAAAATATATGAGTAGGAGATATGGCCCTTTTCCCTTGGCAAAATGTGCATATCCAATACGGCACATTCTAAGAGTTGTCGCAATGTCTTCGCAGATTTTGAGGGACTAATCAGGGGTCAGACATACTTGCTAGACATGTCTAGAACATATCTAGTGACATTAGAAGGCGAGAAAAAATATATGAGTTGGAGATATGGCCCTTTTCCCGTGGCAAAATGTGCATATCCAATACAGCACATTCTAAGAGTTGCCGCACTGTCTTCGCAGATTTTGAGGGACTAATGAGGGGTCAGACATACTTGCTAGATATGTCTAGAACATATCTAGTGACATTAGAAGGCGAGGAAAATTATATGAGTAGGAGTTATGGCCCTTTTCCCATGGCAAAATGTGCATATCCAATACAGCACATTCTAAGAGTTGCCACATTGTCTTCGCAGATTTTGAGGGACTATTGAGGGGTCAGACATACTTGCTAGACATGTCTAGAACATATCTAGTGACATTAGAAGGCGAGGAAAAATATATGAGTAGGAGATATAGCCCTTTTCCCGTGGTAAAATGTGCATATCCAATACAGAACATTCTAAGAGTTGCCGCACTGTCTTCGCAGATTTTGAGGGACTAATGAAGGATCAGACATACTTGCTAGACATGTCTAGAACATATCTAGTGACATTAGAAGGCGAGGAAAAATATATGAGTAGGAAATATATGAGTAGGAAATACAGAAACCCTTTGAAAGTCTGAAAAACAATTTGTCTAAAAATCTCATTACATGTACCATTTTGGATCTTCTAATTTTGCTAGTGGAAAAGGGCCATATTTCCTACTCATATATTTTTCCTCGCCTTCTAATGTCACTAGATATGTTCTAGACATATCTAGCAAGTATGTCTGACCCCTCATTAGTCCCTCAAAATCTGCGAAGACAGTGCGACAACTCCTAGAAGGTTTGCATTTGAAAAATGAAAAAATGTTGAAATATGTGAATTTTAGCAGAGTAAAAGGGCCATATCTCCTACTCATATATTTTTCCTCGCCTTTTAATGTCACTAGATATGTTCTAGACATGTCTAGCAAGTATGTCTGACCCCTCATTAGTCCCTCAAAATCTGCGAAGACAGTCCGGCAACTCTTAGAATGTGCTGTATTGATATGCACATTTTGCCATGTGAAAAGGGCCATATATCCTACTCATATATTTTTCCTCGTCTTCTAATGTCACTAGATATGTTCTAGACATGTCTAGCAAGTATGTCTGACCCCTCATTAGTCCCTCAAAATCTGCGAAGACAGTGCGGCAACTCTTAGAATTTTCACATTTGAAAAATTAGAAAATGTTGAAATATGTGAATTTTAGCAGAGTAAAAGGGCCATATCTCCTACTCATATATTTTTCCTCGCCTTCTAATGTCACTAGATATGTTCTAGACATGTCTAGCAAGTATGTCTGACCCCTCATTAGTCCCTCAAAATCTGCGAAGACTGCGAAGACTCTTAGAATGTTCTGTATTGGATATGCACATTTTGCCACGGGAAAAGGGCCATATTTCCTACTCATATATTTTTCATCGCCTTCTAGTGTCTCTAGATGTGTTCTAGACATGCCTAGCAAGTATGTCTAACCCTTCATTAGTATATCCATGTTTGGGAAGGCTCTGCAACAATGCTTGTGAATCATTATCATGCTAAAAAAATGTGTTTGTGATAGCTAAAGGTATATTTTAGTGTTTTAAAGGATATATATCCTTTTACATAACGTTTCTAACCAAATATCAAAAGGGTATGAAGGTGTATACAGTTATTCTCCATTAATATATTGATAATAAATGATTAAGACTATGTTACAAGGTTGAGAAGGCCATTAATCATACTGAAAAACTCATTTGTCACAGGAAAAGGGATATATCCATTTTTGACAGGATATATATCCTTTTACACAACTTTTTTCACCATGTCCCAAAAGGGTACACTGATAAATACTTTTTGACACCTTTTGAAAAAAACGTCAAATATCAAATATCAAATATCAAAAGAACTTCACGCTCGTGTGAGGTGCCAGGTCACGTGGTAGTATTAGTATTTAATTATATACCCATCAAAACACTTTTAAACCTCCATTCTGAAGTAACATTAAAGACCAACATCCTTTTGTATTTGCAGTCATTGCAGAAATTAAAAAAAAAATCTGACTGTATGATGTGAGGTGATTTATGGATAATGCCCTACTCTTATTGAAGAAGTGATTGACGCATATTCTTTTGTACAATCGTATTGTCACAACACCAAAAAAGATTGTGTTCAAAATCTACCTGAAACAACTCAATAATAAATTGTCTCATTTCTCAAACATGAGGTATGACCAAAGTCCTGGAATCGATCCCAAGACATCTTAATGTGGGTGAAAAATATCACCACTTAGCAAAGCCCCTTCTCCGGTTTGTTTTACTTAGAGCAGTGTCTACCACGCTTCCGTGATTACTAAATGGAAATGGACATCTGCACAAACATTTGCTGAATGCCATTTGTCACATGTGAATGCGAGCTAATTGCTTACAAATGTTAGGCAAGTATGTATGGCGATTTAAGGGAAACATTGAAGTTGTCTGATAATATTCATAATTTTACAATGTCTACAGGAACAAGTTCACCCGCGATGATTTGTATGGTTTCTTTCCGAACGTGTTATATCTGACTTTTTAGTTTTGATGACTAAGTCATTCAAGCTGTTTGTTGTGAAAAGTCCATCAGTTTGACTTGCCATGATATATATTAATGAAGGGATATGAAAATACCTGTAAAGAAATCCAATAGCTCTTACTATTTGAATAATGTTATATTGCAAGGAGAGGAATTGAGGTGTCATGTCTGATGTTACAGGCACCACTTTGAGTGATCTGCATATGATTCGCCTCTTTTCATCGCTGTGGCCCTAATTGGCATTTTGAATTATGTTTGAACTCAGGGACAAATTTGATCAGTTGCAAATGGTCAAGAAAGGTTACTTTCAAAAACAAATGATAAAATGTCAATTTATTCCGCTAGTCCTGAATGTCGCTGTTGTATTATATAATTATCGTGTATTATATAATGAATATGGACTAGCTTCATTATTTCTAATGTATCACCCCAGCTGCACTTAGCATTCTATTACAGTTTTATTTATCAAGCAGATATATATACTCATGAACCTGTTTATTTCCAGAAAATATTTATCTAAAAAATTGGAAATTGGCAAGATTTATTTTTTGTGAGGCCTATCATAACAACGTCTAAATGTTTGTGTTCTCACTGCAATTTTTCAATGAATGGTCTCAATAGTTTGATTTTGTCAATAACCTCTTCTACCCACTCCACCCCCGTGAATGACCAATGACCCTTCTCTAAACATTCATATTCTCAGGTATGACTCAAACCAGAAGAGAATACACAGACATAATCTTTGTATCTAGTATCGAATGAAAACCCTCTCAGCCTTAGATAACAAGATTATTCAATAGTATTATAAGATACAGAAGAAACTCCATTGGAACTTAATATCCCATATTGATATACCCTACATCCCCCACATGTGTCAGTAATATATCATGATTATTAGGCTCTAGCATCCAAATATAGTCATACTAAGGTTGTAAACAAACACCCCGTGATATCCAGAGTAGACATTATCCAAGAATATCATTGCTTGACTGCAGGACCACCTGTGTTTTGTTATCAGGAAGCATAGCAATAAATGTATTAAAGCTGAATAGCAGTAAAAGTGATAAATGCCAAGATGAAGTATCGCGAGATTATATGATAGTTAAGTATCGCGCTAAAAGGTCACAGTTGAATGTCACAAGAGGCTAAGAATATAAAAAAAATTAGATAAAAAACATTTAAAAACTTGAGATATCATTTAACTTTCAGCCAAATCTACATAGGCATTTAGGATTTTATTTTAATTCAAGTAAACTTTGATCCTTTTGGATAAACACAAATTCGTTGTTGGCTTTTATATGCTAAAGTAATCATTTACATTTGTGGGTTTATTAAACTACAAGAGTGTGATCAGTGACAAAAAGCTTTTAAAAGATAAAGAAACAATATTTCTTATACAAAGGTCCTAATACAAAGGCCACGTTCTTAAGCTAGTATCCGTGAGATTTATAATATTGTAGATATCAAAATCACAATCTTGTGCATTATATTTCATATGATATTAATTGGTGAGCAGCTATTTACTTTTAAAAGTAAACTTGGCAAGAGAAGTGTTTTAATAAGTTTGTGTTACCATCACCTGAGCCTCTAGTAATTACGATTAAATGTGATGTGTAAAGTGGGGAGAGTGACATGTTGATGTCTCAGGTAACATCAAATATGCCATGTCAAACATAGCTTACATGAAGACTGTCATGTTGTCACGCCTTCTGCAATGTCTGGTTGTTATGTAAAATGAGGAATTTGTTTGACAGGAGACCACTGGTATATTGCCAATCAGAAGAGCAGGAACTGCCAATCAGAAGAGCAGGAACTGCCAATCTATAAAATAACAATCTATTAAAATATAAAAAAACATCTGTAATATCAGTTTGGCCTTGCATCATGATGTGATAACCTGACTTGACTTCAGCGCATGCAGGAAGAAGTTATATTCACGAAAAAGTAACCAACATTCAGACAATAGTTATTGATGTGCATGAGAATGAAATACAATAATGCTACCAGTTTTCTTCTCATAATACATACGGCGTCGTCTTCTTATTGTCCTTTGGAGAGGCAGAAAAGCATGATGCAAAAAAGGTCTAAGAGAAAAGCATAAGAAAAAATATCGATTTCTTTTTCATTAAACCTTTTGTAAAATGTTGGTTGCTGAATATTTGAAAAAATTTCAAACTAATTTGTAATGCCAATATTAACTTGACTAAGTAAGAAAATGTTCAAATTCAATTCTTTCTCATTAAATTCTAAAGGACCAGAGTCTTGATTTATAAGGATTTATAAGGTAATATGATTAACAAAACCTGACTATATATCTGTGAAAAAGTGCCATTTAATACAAAATGCAAAGGTATTATTTAATATTCACGTGCAATGCAGTATTACGGAGACAAGGTGAAATCAACCCTGACTTTCTACACCAATTTGTTATTTATTGGATCATTATAGATATACAGTGTGTACAATTAATCGGTTTATGTTGACATAATTGATCTTTCAGATTAATGTCTAATATATTGATGTAAATTCACACTGAGTGTACACTCCAACTGAATACTATTTTGGTTTGCTATTCATCTCTATGTTAATGTGCATTTGGTCTTTTTTAAAAGCCTCCAGTCGTCTGATTTAGAATTAAATTCTTGAAACATTTTTCATCATATCTGATATATAAGGACACATAGCTCTTTATGTGGTGAACTATTTTATGTGTGAAATAAATAATCCCTCTTCCTTTCATTTGCCTGAATGAGTAAAAGATTTCGGATGTAGGGTCTATTTCAAGTAGTCTTTTCAGATTGAGGAGGGATTTAATGATGTTAGATAGAAGATGTATTTCAATTGTTTGTCAGATTGAGGAGGGATTATAGGGTATGATGTCAGATGGGGGATGTGAGAAGTCCTGTCATGGAGGGTAGGCAAGGACTGATATGATACATTTCCGCATCTATGACTAAGATTCTCAGCAAATCCTTGCAATAGCATATCCACAGTAATTGTGTATTATCGTTTTACATATCTAGACGGGATCAAATATTGTTATTGAGTAAATAATGATTAGACGTTTCAAGGTAGAATCTATGCATTAATGGACACATCTTTTCGGTTAAATGTAGATTTTCACCTTCATGTAAATATGAACAAATTCATGTGTAAAGATGTTTCTATAAGATAGACTCTTTGTATTATTGATCATATATTCTCAAAATGTAGTAAATATCCCCACATCTCATGAATATTATACCTAACCTTCCTGTTTATGATAAGGAAGTTTGTGTAATAGTGTATTACATATTATTGAATATGGAAGGCTGCACTAATTGGAATGAGGCTTTGTGGTTTGATATGAGTTACTCTGCTGTGTGAATAGATGAACCTGATGCCTCAACCAGATTGAAATCTCATCAACACTAGGGCATATCTGGTGACCAATTAAACCTTTATATTCTATGCAGTATGCTTTTATGACTTTATCTGTGAAACACGAGAAATTCGAACTTTATCTCTGAGACACAGGCACTTGGAATTGATGTTCATTCAAATGTGAAATTCAAAGCAGTGGCGACAAAATGAATCCTAAACGACCTCGGATATAGTCAAAAGCGAGTACCATAGATATATACTGATTAAATGAAATGGTAAATATAATCTGATTAAATGAAATGGTAAATATGGTAAATATATGATACACCGGGGGGGGGGGGGGGGGGGTACTTTCATGATTTTAATAAGCAGAGGCTGGGTTGGAAGTGAAATCCCCAGAACCTGATTTAGGGAAATATTCTTCATTGGTTCCCTGATTGACAAGCTTAAATTTTGATACCCTCATTTAGGGATGATACAGAGTTAAAATGATACCCTGACTTAAAAATAAAATGATGGAATTGTGCATTCAATACCCAGATCACATAACAAAACCTTATGTACATGTTTTCATACTTCAATCATATTTTCTAATTGTATATCTAATTATAGCAGCACTCCCCCTGGTAATGAAAAGCATGCTTTACCAAATACATCCAGGTTTAAATACATCCATGTTGGTAGTCAGAGGCTAAGTGAAGATGATCTGGGGGGAAGCAATTTCCCACAAATCAAGTTTTGTCTTTTTTACTACTTCCTGCCTTTGTAATCCAATTAAGAAATCTGTTATTATAATTGTATGAACAGATGCTGTGCCTTTGATACGCACTGTGTCAAGTGTCTTTTGTAAGCGTGGTCATTGTTACTGTTATAACATGTCACCTGGAATATGGGAGACCATGTTTATATAAACACTTTTTTTCACACTGCATAGGAGCCTATGAAGACATAGGCAGTCAATGGACCTGCATTGGGATTAAGGTGATTAAACATGCTTTGAATTAAGAGATATGAAAAGGGGATTTTGGTCCTTGTTTTAGGCAGAAATTTGAAAAGCTATATCTTGTTTTAGGGGAAATAATAAAATATCTTTAATTAGGGAAAATATCAGCTGAAAGGGCCCAATTTAGCCTAGCTTCCCCGGTAATGCTGACTGTGAAAGTAACCCCCGGGCATTTTTGTTGAATGATTATTACTGCTAAGAAAGTTGATATCATATTTAAATTTAAAGATAACGTCATTTTAATTCGACCATGATTCATGTCTTGAACATTTTCATTGAACTCACTGCACTCAACGATCGTGATGATAACAAATATACCATTATCATCTGTATAAACAGTAGACTATTGTGAATACGTGAATACCATTAAGATTCTCCTACCTCTGATTATACAACCATTATCTGCTTAAATATGTAATGGTAATAAACTAACAAAGCATTATCTTCCTTGTTCATGAACTTTCATTGGGTTTGTATAGATATTTGAGATATTTTCTCATTTTAAATTTGGGGTACCTTTGTGATATTTTAAATACTGCTCATATCTTCAAATTAGAGATACTGACGTGTCATTTTAAATACATCTTATACAGATGAATGTATAAGAAGTATGGTGTGTACTTCCCTTAAGAGAAATCAAGCATATTCTCAACCAGCATTTGGCCATCTTGATTTCTGTTATGAGTGAACTCATTGAGTACATATCAACATATTAACTCTCCATGAAACTAACATCCTACTGGACTACTATCTATATGACTTCTCCAGAAAAATATGCACCACTCCAGTAACTGACTTTTTACAATTTATTGATTTGTTTTATGAGTTCAAGTTAAATACATAGAATGTGTCTGGACATTATATGAGACACCTCATATTCAACATAGATAATTACATGCTAACCTTATATAAATAAGAATATAATCATTATTTATTTTTTTGGCAAACATGAGAAAATATGAATAATAATGACTTTATACAGTAAATAAATATAAAATCTTCATATTGGGGTAATATTTGAGCAATATGCATGTCAGAACATTTAGAATTGAATGTTTTTTGAGAACATAGAAAATTAATAAAATAGTAACTTGATTCAGAAAACAAATATGAAATCTCCATATTACAATTATATTTGAGTTCAGACAAAACAAATTATAACATGAATCCAATTTCAAGATTTTATCATAGACTTTAAACTTTGAGTCAGCTGATAATTAGGCAAACTTTGAGCATCTATAGATATATCCAGTGCAATACAATAGTTTAAATGTTTCAGCACTAGCATGTGTCTCACAGGTCTGATATTATGCTTTGACCTTTTCTCCTGGCAAGATTGTTTGCTCAACATTTTGCCTGGATCCACATTTCAAAATAAACATGGACTGTACCTATCCAATGTGTTATAACAATTCACCAACCCTTAAAACATATCTACAAGCAATGCTCATTCTTAAATACATTCAATCAGATTGGTATATTTTTTATTCCAAAACAATTTTCAAGATCTTCAAAATGTGGAGTTGTCATTATTTGACAATATCAGTCAGGATGTCACCTGTATATGCATTTCTCTGTTTTCCAATGAGATCAGCCAACGTGCAAAGATCACCTCTTGGAAATGGTGTCAATGCCCCCAAAATAGTTCTCAATTTTCACAGTTGTTTAAACATTATTAACAATAAAGAATTAGACTTTCTACATCTAAAGAAATTATCAAATATAGCAATCATTACTTTATTTGTCAAATAAAACCACAATTTCAATAAAGAAATATGTGTAATAATAACGCTCAGATGTGTGTAGTGATTTGCCCACTACTCTAAACCCACTACTTTAAACATGTGAAAGTGACCACACATCCCACTAATCTGAGTACTAAGCTCAGTAAGCAAGCATTCTCAGCACGAATCTCAATCTCTACCACTGGTACCCTGACCTGAGACTTTCCTCTTTTTGCCAGGTATTTTGGTTTGAGAGAAAAACATATAATGAGTGTAACTACTCAACTCCTATATATGATATCAGCTCGATATAAAATGCTTTATCATAATGATAGAGGCCACATGCCAAGATACAAACAATCTGATTGCCGGAATGTAATTGTGTCAAACAATGAATATATCAAGCGAAACGATCTGTGCTTTGCATTTGTCCAATGCTGAATAATGTAGAAAGGAATTAGCAAAGGCTGACTTAATATTGTTATCATGAATTATCGATGAGCTTTACTGTGTCCAGATATATATTATATAAAGCATAGGTGGTCTCCATTAGTTCATTTGGACATAAGCACCCATATAGTATGTGAAGATTTCATTGGCTGCTTTGTCTATGGAAATGATTAGTTTGGTTATTAGCACCCATATAGTATGTGTTATTGATTGAAGATTTCATTGGCTGTTTATGGAAATGATTAGTTTAATAGGTACCCATATAGTATATGTTATAGATTGAAGATTTCATTGGCTGCTTTGTCTATGGAAATGATTAGTTTGGTTAAAGGCACCCATATCGTATTTGTTATTGATTGAAGATTTCTGGCTGTCTGGAATCTGATGTAAGAATGGTTCTTCTTTTACACAATTCACACAAAATAGAGAATAATAACATAGTGACAATAGCAGCATAATCTTCAAATATAATAAGGTAATATCCTAAAAGTTACCAATTAACCAAGCCATATCCATGACACCTTTATTTACTGTGAATAATTCAAAGTATCATACATTCTCAGTCATATCATCTATATAAACTATGTATGGATTGTACTATGTTCTAGCCATGTTCAACCATATCATCTATATTAACTATGTATGGATTGTGATATATTCTAGCCATTTTCAACCATATCATCTATATTTAATTTAACTCTTTATGGATTGTGTTATGTTCTAGCCATGTTCAACCATATCATCTATATAAACTATGTATGGATTGTGTTATGTTCTAGCCATGTTTTCAGTCATACACTATCATCTATATAAACTATGTATGGATTGTGTTATGTTCTAGCCATGTTTTCAGTCATACACTATCATCTATATAAACTATGTATGGATTGTGTTATGTTCTACCCATTTTCGACAATATCATTTGTAATATTAACTAAGCATGAATTGTCTTATGTTCTAGCCATGTTAAATCTTACCATCTATAATAACTAAGTATGAATTGTATTATGTTCTAGTCATGTTAAATCATATCATCTATATAAACTATGTATGGATTGTGTTATGTTCTACCCATTTTCGACAATATCATTTGTAATATTAACTAAGCATGAATTGTCTTATGTTCTAGCCATGTTAAATCTTACCATCTATATTAACTATGTATGAATTGTATTATGTTCTAGTCATGTTAAATCATACCATCTATAATAACTAAGTATGAATTGTATTATGTTCCAGGACTTCACTGTGGATGTATTCCTACGCTTGAGATGGAGAGAGCCACGCCTTGCCTATACCATGTTCAACCATACCATTACCATGGACTACAGCCATGCTGACAGAATCTGGCTTCCAGACCTTTTCTTCTACAATGAGAAGATGGCCATGTTCCATGACGTCATGACCCCAAACCTATACTATAGACTGTGGCCGGACGGCAGAATTATGTATAGTGTCAGGTAAATAATCTGAATCTTACATCAATGACATAGTGGTGTTAATATGGGTCAGGTAAATAATCTGAATCTTACATCAATGACATAGTGGTGTTAATATGGGTGAGGTAAATTATCTGAATCTTATATCAATGACATAGTGGTGTTAATATTGGTCAGGTAAATAATCTGAATCTTACATCAATGACATAGTGGTGTTAATATGGGTCAGGTAAATAATCTGAATCTTACATCAATGACATAATGGTGTTAATATTGGTCAGGTAAATAATCTGAATCTTACATCAATGACATAGTGGTGTTAATATGGGTCAGGTAAATAATCTGAATCTTACATCAATGACATAGTTGTGTTAATATGGGTCAGGTAAATAATCTGAATCTTACATCAATGACATAGTGGTGTTAATATGGGTCAGGTAAATAATCTGAATCTTACATCAATGACATAGTAGTGTTAATATGGGTCAGGTAAATAATCTGAATCTTACATCAATGACATAGTAGTGTTAATATGGGTCAGGTAAATAATCTGAATCTTACATCAATGACATAGTGGTGTTAATATGGGTGAGGTAAATTATCTGAATCTTACATCAATGACATAGTGGTGTTAATATGGGTCAGGTAAATAATCTGAATCTTACATCAATGACATAGTTGTGTTAATATGGGTCAGGTAAATAATCTGAATCTTACATCAATGACATAGTGGTGTTAATATGGGTCAGGTAAATAATCTGAATCTTACATCAATGACATAGTAGTGTTAATATGGGTCAGGTAAATAATCTGAATCTTACATCAATGACATAGTGGTGTTAATATGGGTCAGGTAAATAATCTGAATCTTACATCAATGACATAGTGGTGTTAATATGGGTCAGGTAAATAATCTGAATCTTACATCAATGACATAGTGGTGTTAATATGGGTCAGGTAAATAATCTGAATCTTACATCAAGGACATAGTGGTGTTAATATGGGTCAGGTAAATAATCTGAATCTTACATCAATGACATAGTGGTGTTAATATGGGTCAGGTAAATAATCTGAATCTTACATCAATGATATAGTGGTGCTAATATGGGTCAGGTAAATTATCTGAATCTTACATCAATGACATAGTGGTGTTAATATGGGTCAGGTAAATTATCTGAATCTTACATCAATGACATAGTGGTGTTAATATGGGTCAGGTAAATTATCCGAATCTTACATCAATGACATAGTGGTGCTAATATGGGTCAGGTAAATTATCTGAATCTTACATCAATGACATAGTGGTGTTAATATGGGTCGGGTAAATTATCTGAATCTTACATCAACATAGTGGTGTTAATATGGGTCAGGTAAATAATCTGAATCTTACATCAATGACATAGTGGTGTTAATATGGGTCAGGTAAATTATCTGAATCTTACATCAATGACATAGTAGTGTTAATATGGGTCAGGTAAATAATCTGAAT
This sequence comes from Amphiduros pacificus, assembly GCA_949316495.1. Lineage (NCBI taxonomy): Eukaryota > Metazoa > Annelida > Polychaeta > Phyllodocida > Hesionidae > Amphiduros > Amphiduros pacificus. The sequence continues at coordinate 17,476,272 of OX439008.1, read as the reverse complement.
CTTACATCAATGACATAGTGGTGTTAATATGGGTCAGGTAAATTATCTGAATCTTACATCAACATAGTGGTGTTAATATGGGTCAGGTAAATTATCCGAATCTTACATCAATGACATAGTGGTGTTAATATGGGTCAGGTAAATTATCTGAATCTTACATAAATAACATAGTAATGTTAATATGGGTCAGGTAAATTATCCGAATCTTACATCAATGACATAGTGGTGTTAATATGGGTGAGGTAAATTATCTGAATCTTACATCAATGACATAGTGGTGTTAATATGGGTCAGGTAAATTATCTGAATCTTACATCAACATAGTGGTGTTAATATGGGTCAGGTAAATAATCTGAATCTTACATCAATGACATAGTGGTGTTAATATGGGTCAGGTAAATAATCTGAATCTTACATCAATGACATAGTAGTGTTAATATGGGTCAGGTAAATAATCTGAATCTTATATCAATGACATAGTGGTGTTAATATGGGTCAGGTAAATAATCTGAATCTTACATCTATAACATAGTGGTGTTAGTATGGGTCAGGTAAATAATCTGAGTCTTATATCAATGACATAGTAGTGTTAATATGGGTCAGGTAAATTATCTGAATCTTACATCATTTACATAATAGTGTTAATATGGGTCAGGTAAATTATCTGAATCTTACATCAATGACATAGTGGTGTTAATATGGGTCAGGTAAATTATCTGAATCTTACATCAATGACATAGTGGTGTTAATATGGGTCAGGTAAATAATCTGAATCTTACATCATTTACATAATAGTGTTAATATGGGTCAGGTAAATAATCTGAATCTTACATCATTTACATAATAGTGTTAATATGGGTCAGGTAAATTATCTGAATCTTACATCATTTACATAATAGTGTTAATATGGGTCAGGTAAATTATCTGAATCTTACATAAATAACATAGTAGTGTTAATATGGGCCTGGCAAATTATCTGAAAATGACATCTATAACATAGTAGTGTTAATAGGAGTCTCCCTGGACGTTTGTCGTCTATTGTGTTAGTATGTGATTTATAAATGTATATATCTGACGCCAAATAAATAGAAATTGAGTCCTAAGACAAGATAACGCCCTAAATCTATTTATTCACCATTAAGTGTCATCTATTTTTAGATATTATCCTGATCATTCTCTCTGTCATCAAATTTTAAGCGACTGTGTTACTGACGAGAATCAGTGTATTCTTTCATAGGGCAATAAACATAGATATGCATTTTTTAAATGATTGATCCACTCAATTGATATTATTTTCAGAATATCTTCAAAGTTCGCGTGTTTTATGAATATTGAAAGGTATCCAATGGATGATCAGAACTGTACTATTCGCATGGAAAGCTGTAAGTGTGACAGTATTATTTTGTTCAGTAGTATGGTCACTTGTGATTGTCTCAGTAGGTTCTTGAGATCAATAGGTCTCGTCATGATATGACTGATACAATATTGAATGTGACGCTAAACTCCATCAACAAACACATTAGAGAACTGAAATTATAAATGAAACTATACGCCCATGCATGACTTTACTGAAAATTGATTTTAAAGCAATTGCTGCCGATTGGGATGTTTGTAATATAATTGTGACCATATTTGAAGAAACAAAAACCTGGTCACAGCAAGCCTACCCACAAGTGTGGTGCAAAGTTTGAGGTATTTGTATTTCATTACCTTTGAGTGAAGTAGATCTCGCTAGTATTCTGATGGAATTTGTTTTTCTTTTGAGAACTTGCTGACACCCTCCACTGAAGTCATACTTTCTAAAGCTTCCTTAGGTGTAGGTGTCTTTTCTGGCATGTATAATAGACTTATATAGACTTATATTGAATAGGTAACATAATATCATATCCACACCAATGTGGTATCTTGGCAGGATGCGATGACTTATCTTTGATATCTGGTGCATTGTGCATAAAGGGGGCCGAGTTTGTAAAGTGCTTTGAATGTGATGTATTCATGCAAGACAACTGCCACCACTGAGCCTGAAGATACATATAAATCTAACACTGATGCATGCTACTCGATTTTATATTGAAAAGAAACAATCAGGATTAAGTAACATGATGCCCAGAGTTTTTCAAATTTAAGAAGTTAGTGAAGAACTTATCGATTCCTTTTTTGTTGTCATGGTAACTAAAATCAAAAAGGTTGAGACAAGTACGTTACACTTGTTGTCATTTGATTTTGGACTTAACCCGCAGCATCATTATCAAAGAATCAATACTTGCTTTGCTTTCAAAAGTTTGATATTCCTCAGATTTGCCCAGATGTAATATATATATATGGGTATCAAAATCAAATCCAATTTGTTTATTAAATTTGCAGATTAGTTTAAAATCCTTGACTTAATTGATGTTTGTTGGACCCAAAAGACCACTATGATTTATTTTCTGATCAAACATATCTTCCAAGTTTATTTTTATTTTGATAGACCCTTTTAGGCCTTAACCACAATTATCGTACATGCAGAAAATTTCATAAGGTAGATTTCACACTTTAATAATGATCAAAGCTTCAAGTTGGATGATTTTTCCCCTACATTACTGTTTGATGTTTGCAATAATATGAAATGAATATATGTTATAACGTTTACATGTATAAATACTCAAATTGAAGTAACAGATTGAAATATGTTTTATCATTTATGATATCTTTTCACCCACACCATTTCAGACGGGTACACAACCAGTGAGATAAAGTTCAGGTGGCGAGATATTCCAGATCCTATTCAAGTCGATCCGGAAATCCAGATTCCAGAGTTCCTGGTGGATAAAGTCAGCCACTCGGACTGCACTCAAAAATATGTCACTGGTATGCCACAAAACAGCAAAATGTGTGACATATTGTCGTAAATCCTGTGTCCACATCATTATGTCCTAAACCAGGAATCATTATAGTTTCCTATAAGGTCCTACAACTCAATTAAAATTTGATTTCTTTTTCAAGAATCCAATAACAAATCTAAATAATGTTACTAATATAGAAAAAATATCATACCCAAATGTGTGTATGATTAAAGTACTTCCTTTTTTGACAAAAAAAAAACAACAAAGCTTTGTAGTGAATCACTAATCATGATACAATTAAGTCTCAAAGTTGGAAGATGAAAAGCTATCGATGGTGTAGCCTTATGTGTTCATCGCATGATAACTGCACTATCTTCTTTGACAGGTGAGTTTACCTGTCTGTCAGGAATAATCTATTTCAAGAGGCGCGTCAGTATCTACCTACTCAACACTTATATTCCCAGTGTGCTGTCTGTGGTAATGTCCTGGGTATCCTTCTGGATAGACTCCCGGGCCGTCCCTGCCAGAACCACCATAGGCCTACTCACTGTGCTAACAGTCACTACCCAGACTACCTATATACTCACACAACTACCTAAGTAAGTACTACAGTCACTACCCAAACTACCTATATACTCACACAACTACCCAAGTAAATACTACAGTCACTACCCAAACTACCTATATACTCACACAACTACCCAAGTGAGTGCTAAAGTCACTACCCAAACTACCTATATACTCACACAACTACCCAAGTAAGTGCTACAGTCACTACCCCAACTACCTATATACTCACACAACTACCCAAGTAAGTACTACAGTCACTACCCCAACTACCTATATACTCACACAACTACCTAAGTAAGTACTACAGTCACTACCCAAACTACCTATATACTCACACAACTACCTAAGTAAGTACTACAGTCACTACCCAAACTACCTATATACTCACACAACTACCTAAGTAAGTAGTAGTCACTACTCAAACTACCTATATACTCACACAACTACCCAAGTAAGTGCTACAATCACTACCCCAACTACCTATATACTCACACAACTACCTAAGTAAGTACTACAGTCACTACCCAAACTACCTATATACTCACACAACTACCTAAGTAAGTACTACAGTGACTACACCAACTACCTATATACTCACACAACTACCTAAGTAAGTACTACAGTCACTACCCAAACTTCCTATATACTCACACAACTACCCAAGTAAGTAGTACAGTCACTACCCAAACTCCCTATATACTCACACAACTACCCAAGTAAGTACTACATTGACTACCCAAGCTACCGATATACTCATTCAACTACCCAAGTAAGTAGTACAGTGACTACCCAAACTACCTATATACTCACACAACTACCCAAGTACGTACTACAGTGACTACCAAAACTATCTATATACTCACAAAACTACCCAAGTAAATAGTCACAGTAACCACCCAAACTACCTATACACTCACACAACTACCCAAGTAAGTAGTACAGTGACTACCCAAACTCCCTATATACTCACACAACTACCCAAGTAAGTACTACATTGACTACCCAAGCTACCGATATACTCATTCAACTACCCAAGTAAGTAGTACAGTGACTACCCAAACTACCTATATACTCACACAACTACCCAAGTAGGTACTACAGTCACTACCAAAACTATCTATATACTCACAAAACTACCCAAGTAAATAGTCACAGTAACCACCCAAACTACCTATACACTCACACAACTACCCAAGTAAGTAGTACAGTGACTACACCAACTACCTATATACTCACACAACCAACCAAGTAAATACTTCATTGACGACTTAAACTGCTAAATTAATACATGTAGGTTATCATGTGTCCAACAACCTACATACATAAGTACTCACTGTGATTACACAACTATACTCGTGCTCACATAATCATTCACATTGATGAACCACATTCCCCATCTAACCATGCAAACACCTATCCAAGCACTCTCAGACGTATACACCGTCAAAGACAATAAATCCATCTCCTAAAGCAAACACCACCAAGCTATAGCTCATGCTCTCAAACGACAGTTCAATAGTTTGACATGAAAGCTTTTTTCGGGTTAAAAAAGCAACAAAGCCTTCCTGTCGTTTTTCACAATTTGATATTCTTCGCATGAAAGATATCAATCTAAATGTAAATCTAATATATTCCTATAGACATAGGTTTGTGACCATTGATTATGTATGATGTTTCAGGGTGAACTATGTGAAGGCTATAGATGTTTGGATGGTGTGCTGTCTGGTCTTCGTGTTTGTCGCCTTCCTGGAGTTTGCAGCCGTCAATGTTCTGGACCAAAAACTCTTTCTTAAACAAATGAAAATAACAAAAAGTAAACAGCCAAAGGCCAGATCAAAGGAAACAGAAATTGTAAGTAGCCCTGTTAAATAAGAGGTGAGTAGAATATTAAAGTAGCATTTAAACTCAATCACGATATGTACTTTTAATGAATATTTCCTCTTCTAAACACCAATCATGCAATGTTATTGTTCATCCTCAGCTGTATGTTCCATATCAACATTTGTTCCGGCTCTGTAAGTGTTTTATATAGCAAAGAACACTCATGCCCATTTATGAGCTGGCATGTCTGGTGTTTCTCTTTGAAAAATACATAGGGGTTATCTTTGAGGCATAACATAGTATCCTTTCAGTGATTGTTATTTCTACAGAACATTCTGGGGGAAAATACCAAGCCTGATTGCAATGGTTTGTGGAAGTACAAAACTATGAATATTGCGTTGGATGTCAGTGTGTCATTTACAGCAGACGACAACAGAGCTGCGGAAGACAATAATGGTGTGGTTCCAAAGTCTTTGAAGTGTATCTGTACTCTCGAAAATATTCACATCAGGTTTTTGTCTGACACTTGCATGTGCTAACAAGGTCAAATGGTCGGATATATATCAGTAATTAATTGATAAACTGAAACGCAGCTCTGTTGTCTTCCGCAGCTCTGTTGTGTCGTCGGCTGTAACTGGTTTAAGGCAGTTCTGCAAAGAATGAATATAATTTTGGTGTCCACATCCACCAATAAAGAGAATATACAAATGTATATGATTTCTCTACTCTCTAATGATGAGAGTATTGCCTCAAAGTAAAATTACTTTTATAATTTAAAGGATAGTGAACGAGAATATGACATGATATATTGATATATAATGTTAATGGACCGACCGAGGCTCTCCTCAAGATGTCCGGTTCATTCAAATAATCAAACTATTTCATGTTGTCTTGATGGATACATTGAATAAGATATTAGTCAAACCTGCACATTGGACATGAATTTTTAATAATGATAATTTGAGACATCATATTTATACCGCCCACACATACAAATCAAACAATGTTTTGATAAGGTTTTAGCATGGCATTGGCTCTTATTGTGAGGTATGATGCATTGGCCTCTTTCAAAAAGGATATATGCCTTTTCCAGTTGCAAACAACATTTTAAATGATTTATGGCCATGGTATGTGAAACACCGGATTTATGGCCATGGTATGTGAAATACCGGATTTATGGCCATGGTATGTGAAATACCGGATTTATGGCCATGGTATGTGAAACATCGGATTTATGGCCATGGTATGTGAAACACCAGATTTATGACAATGGTATTTGAAACACCGGATGTATGGCAATTATATGTGAAACACCGGATTTATGGCAATGGTATGTGAAACACCAGATTTATGGCATTGGTATGTGAAACACCGGATTTATGGCAATGGTATGTGAAACACCAGATTTATGGCAATGGTATGTGAAACACCGGATTTGTGGCAATGGTATTTGAAACACCGGATTTATGGCAATTATATGTGAAACACCGGATTTATGGCAATGATATTTGAAGTGGTTTCATTGCCTAATGATTTTAGAAGCACTGACGTCATGTCTAAAACAGGTCTTGTGTCATCAATACGGGGGGAGGGAGGCGGTGTAAGATATTGTCCCTTTTCTCTGATACAGTCTCAAGTATGGATGTCATAGATTCAGAGATGCGGCATTATCTGACAACTACTATTTTTAATTTTGAGTTTCACAAGTTATATTTTGAGTTTCACAATCATCATCTATGAGTTTTATTTCTTTAGGTTTTGCCAATATCCTTGGGGCGTGAATATCTGTATACTTCTCAGTATCGTTTGAACAATAAACATCAAATATTAAATATCAAATGAACTTCCAAGGTTTCAAAACGTTTTGGATTCTGTCTGGGAATGACGTTTATAAGGCAGCATCTGTAATCATGAAAGCCTTCATTACCCTTATGGCAACTTTCTGTGAAGTTATTGACAATAAAGTCAGAATGTCATTTGAAGGTTAGAACTATGAAATTATAAACTACAAACTTGTGATTTGAAGTATCAGATTTTGGCGAAATGCAATGACATACCAAAGCATAAAGTGCATTTTATGGACTATAAAGTTGTAAATGTTTGGCCGACAACACTTCTTAGAGATTTTGTTTGATAGAAAGCCACATTTCCTATCAGATAAAACAAAGAAGTTCACATTTCTTTTACATCAAATAAAACTATGGTAAGCAATATCTATAGGAGCTATTACCCCTATGATTTAGGTCTTGAAAATGTGCAGAACGAAAATGTAATTTTAGAAATACCAACAAGAGATTCTTGAATCATCATTTTTTATCAACAGCTAATACTAAAAAATCGAGCGGAAAAGATGGCAGTAGAATCATTCCATGACCATGATAATAAAATATATGACATTTGTTACTGGTGCATATACATAACTCTTAACCACGTTCATGCCTTTGGGAGCTGGATGTCTCTTTGTTCTCTCAGAGCTTAAGGGTTGAAAGAGGAGCTCTTCTCTCACAAAGTTCATAAATCGTGCATTTCTATGTATTACAGTGATGCATCAACCACACTTAAAAGAAAGCATACCTTGATTGATATACACCAAGCATTTTGAATATTGTTGTATATATAATTGTAGTATATATATATATAATTTGATCATACAACTACTAATTAGTACGGCATTTGTTTAATTACATTAATTAGGCTATGTTATCGCGACATATTTATTAGAGATCTCAAATATCACACTTCAAGTATGTGAAGCAATAGGCCTTTAATATTTACTACTGGACCTCTATCAATCGCTAGTGAACCAAACCGCCTCCCACTCCCAGAAAAAAAAACACTGGACTCTCCAATGATGGGTTATACAGCAGGTATTGATTACATATCCCGTGTATCATATGAAGCGACATGGACAATCTGTGTTTAGGAGAAGCTGTCTTCTTGTCAATTCCTCACAGGGGGAAAGTGTTTACACAGACTTATAATGTTCCACAAACCAGAATCAATAAGACTGTGTTTGTCTGGACGCGTTGTTTGAGAGAAGAGTGTTACTTTTCCATATTTTATTTATAACTGTATAAGGCAATTTAAAAAGGATGCTTGTTTTTAAAAGATGAAAATGTTAGCAAAATAAAATCGAAGTGAAAACTTTGAATAATGATAAGATTCTGTATTCAATTTCATTTTGGAATCAAATTCGAATTTGAATTTCTTTATCCTATTTTTTATCCTATTATTCATGATTAAACCTGGTCCTAAATTATTTTGTATATTTTCGTTTTCAAAGTGTGTGGGAACTCAACATAGCCACAAATATCATAAGTACTTATTGTAAATAAAATTATGCTCTAAATAAAATATATAATTTTAAAGTGTAAATACAATTATGGTCTAAATAAAATATATGATTTTTAAGATTAACACAATTAAATGTATGTATATTTTATCATTTTAGGTAGACCAGTTCAATGATATATCAGAGAGGGGTTACATATCAGAGATGAGTCATTATGAAGATAGAACCCATCATCTTAATGCTAAGATGACAAACAGTCACCAAGAGGAACAAAACAACACATCTGCTCAAATACACCAGAGAAATGGCCAAAAATCAGCAACAAAGACTTCTACCAAATTTGATATAAGCGATTCCCCAAATTTGACTTTCCCCAATATGCCAACTGTTGAGACTGTGTTTTCTAATATGGGCGAGGAGTCGAATGGCTGGAGAAACTTTCGTGGTATTCATATAGACAATGCCTCCAAGTTATTATTTCCAGTGAGTTTTGGATTGTTTTCTCTGGTTTATTGGCTTGCGTACAGATCTACATAATAAAACTGTACATGATATTTTGTTCACCATTTTTACAATTGAACTTAAGAGGTGAAAAATTCTTTATTTATTTTAATTAGATCATGGATAATAATGATTGTTTAGAGATATTATTTAACAGGGCAGGAGATCTCTATTGAAACTGATGAAAATCCAAATCCTCAATGGATTATTCATATTTAAATGATTATATGTATTTATATTATTAAGGTTATAATTATTTTTAAAGGTACAACTCATGTTCTGGTAGCTTGATTGAGTCATTTAATGGAAGGGAAGAATATGTGGATGGCTTGTAAAAATTGCCCCCTTTCTTGCCAAATTAAAATTACTTTAATTATTTAATTGTTCAAACACCTTCACAATAACACATTTTGTGAGAAATAACATAAATTTTCCCAGACAATGGCAAACACTGACTTCTGCTGGACAATAGACACAAATGATTACTGGAAAGTATATAGAGTGTAAACGCTTGTCTCTGATTGGTCAGATAAAAAACAATGCCTCTATTGTCAGTCCAACCAGATTCAAACTTACTTAACGCTTTGAAATAGGGTGGATTCTATGAGTGAGGATTTGGCATGAAGTATGACTGTAAAACACCTACATTTTACCTGCCTTTTTACCTACATTTCTACCTGCATTTCATCTGCAATAAATGTAAAACGTGCTGATAATTTTCACTGCGTGAGTGTGATCATTTATGATCCACCATGTGTCTCTGATGCCATGTACAAAGCATGCTGGGAAAGATTTGTCGACGTGACAGTTGATAGGATGACTACCATTCTGTATGCTGTGAATGAAATATATTAATAATTTGCCAACAAGGTCACATACTTAAAGTAACTAATCAGTTTGAGAATCTTGAAAAAAATAAAATAACTGCTATGAGTGTTACAAACTGACTAATATTAAATTATATTAATCAACATTTACAATATCATGAGCCAAGCTAACACACCAGGTGGCAGCACGGCCCGCTCAAGCAGTGATAATTAATATTTAATCAGAGAAGGGAAAAATGTCTTGTTCTATGATTGGATTCAAAGCAGGTGACAGACCCCATCTTTGTCTCAATCATGACTCAAGCCTCGGTCTGATCTTATTGTACAAGTAATTAGACTCACAATTTCTAATGTTATGCCAAAATGGTGACATCACTAAGATTTGAAGGAATCTGAATCTTAACCTATATATCTACCTCTATATAAAATGTGAAAGATATAGTACTGCTAGTTTTGGGGGAGAAGGTTTTTAAACATAGTGTTAGTATATAACAAATATGAAGTGTTTTTTATTCACTTCTGATGGTTGTGATATGACATGTTCACAAATTTTGAATTCAAGGTCAGTATGTCAAGGTCAAAGGTCACATGACTAAAATTGTATGACAAGGCACAGCTTTAACATAAGACATTTCTGCAAATTTTAATTTCCTCTAATAAGTGGTTGCTGAGATATGCTCAGTACAACATTTGTGACCTCAAGGTCACTGCACTAAGGTCAATGGTGACATCACTAAGATTTGAAGGAATCTGAATCTTCACCTATATATCTACCTCTATATAAAATGTGAAAGATATAGTACTGGTAGTTTTGGAGAAGATTTTTAAACATAGTGTTAGTATATAACAAATATGAAGTGTTTTTTATTCACTTCTGATGGTTGTGATATGACATGTTCACAAATTTTGAATTCAAGGTCAGTATGTCAAGGTCAAAGGTCACATGACTAAAATTGTATGACAAGGCACAGCTTTAACATAAGACATTTCTGCATACCAAGTTTTAATTTCCTCTAATAAGTGGTTGCTGAGATATGCTCAGTACAAAATTTGTGACCTCAAGGTCACTGCAATAAGGTCAATGGTGAAATCACTAAGATTTGAAGGAATCTGAATCTTCACCTATATATCTACCTCTATATAAAATATGTAAGATATAGTACTGGTAGTTTTGGAGAAGATTTTTAAAGAAATGTTGACAGACGGACGGACAGACATTTTCCCCCCTCCTAAAGCTCTGCGAGCTAAAGTCTCAGCAGAGCTAAAAATTGCAGTTAAGGTTATACGTTTTAGACAAATCTTCATGGCTGAGAAAGTTTCCCTTTTCATCAATTATATCACTGATTGTTACTATACCCTGCTTATACCAATGAGGTCAAAATAATGTTTTACTATTGGAAGTAATTTTAGTGCTTTTCCAAATAATCTGATTTCTAATATATGTATTAACATGTTCAAAGCTACCATTGTAAACTTGAATCCAATGCTTATGAATTTGTGCATAAAATTTAATAGGAGATTGCACTGGAGCTTTATTACATTCAAAATGAATGTTTTTGTTGTTATATTACTTTCATTTGAGAATAATTTTATACATTTTCAAGAATTTTATGTTAAAAAAATAAAGCTAATAAAAAACACAAAAACTGTTATATATTGTAAAATCTTTTTATTTGTCCATAAAAACTGCTACTTACATGTCATGTTTTAAATTCACCATGGTGAACAAGCATAATTATTTGACAATTTTCCATTGTTGAAAACTGATTGGAAAGGCTAGCATATTGTACATCATATTTCATTTACACCTTAACTAGCAGTGATTGCTGTTATTGATCTTAGCCCACTAAAAGGAGAAGATCTCTTCTGTATACTTGAATTATGGGATTAAATACAATTAAACTCAAATCTAATTAACCTCAGCCTGGATTTTAGGCAAAGGCTTGATGTGAGTTTGTTTGTTTGTTTGTTTGTTCATTTGTTTGGGGTTTTACATCACTTTCAACATTATTTCAGTCATTTCGTGATGAGACCTACATGTGGCAGATATAGTGCTCAAAGGCCTGACGTGGGAAGAATTATTTACTTGTTGCTGTAATACTATACTTTGTTGAAATAATACTATATTATACAATGATTTACTTATATGAAGGACCATTTGGGAGTGACCATTGGGAGGTGACCATTGACCTTTACATGTTAGGCCCTTTAGACATTTTGAGACATTTCTCGAATAGCTTACAGCCACAATGTTTTCAGTGCTATCACAACTTTTTAATTTCCCACAAAAAAACTAAAATAAGATAGAAAGTATTTTTTATGTGGGATATACTGAATGGCTGTAGTAAATTTGAATATATTATAGATATGATTCATTTAAAAGTAGTTATTCATTTTTAAAATCACAAATAACTAAATTTAATCCTAAGTTTCAGAGCTGCTATCAGTGTTCGAACCTTAAGAAAAAAAACACAGGAACATTCCTGGAAGAGACTTCCGTCATAATTTCCCATCTATTTCTAACCTCCATTAACTGGTCTCTGTCGACTTCAAGTTAACAACATTGAATTTAAGACTATGCTACAAATATTAAAGCATATATAACTGCACATATTTGACTGTGCCTATTTCAATTCACTTGTTGACTGCACCTATTTGACTGCACTGATTTAATAATAATAATAATAATAAAATTTGTATAGCGCTGATACCAGACAAGTCTGTTCATAGCGCTGAAATTTGACTGCACTTATTTAACTGCGTCTATTTGACTGCACCTATTTGACTGCACTTATCTGACTGCGCCTATTTGACTGCACTTATTTGACTGCACTTATTTGACTGCGCTTTTAACAAAACAAATCACCTCATCCTAAAAAGTCTCCAATTTCACCGTCGGCCAAAGCTATATGGAATATCGACAGACGAGAGTCCATTGAGCCTGTGATGTCTTATGTGGGGCTTCCACTCCGGGTGGATGGAGAAATCGCCTCTCTTTGTCGGGTTAACATACCTGGGCTGGGCTGACATCATGCGATCTATATCATTGGCTCTCATGGTTCCTATAGCAACTGCAGTCTTGGGTCGGCGGTGGGCATGGGATGACCCAAACCTCTCCTGTATTTTGGCTTTTTCTGTAATGAATAAAGTGAAAATATACTAAAAGTCTGAGAATGTGAGTTTCAGATTTATTTGAATATATTGCTTAGTTTTGAGTAAGGCATGAGGAGTTCAGAGTGAGAAGGCACTGATCATGCCCCTGAGGGTTTGATGTGAGTGTGAGGGTACTGACTGTATGACCCTGAGGGTTTGATGCGAGTGTGAGGGTACTAACCATATGCCCCTGAGGGTTTGATGCGAGTGTGAGGGTACTAACCATATGCCCCTGAGGGTTTGATGTGAGTGTGAGGGTACTGACTGTATGCCCCTGAGGGTTTGATGTGAGTGTGAGGGTGCTAAACGTATGCCCCTGAGGGTTTGATGTGAGTGTGAGGGTGCTAACCGTATGCCCCTGAGGGCTTGATGCGAGTGTGAGGGTGCTAACCGTATGCCCCTGAGGGTTTGATGTGAGTGTGAGGGTGCTAACTGTATGCCCCTGAGGGTTTGATGTGAATGTTAAGGTACTGACTGTATGCCCCTGAGGGTTTGATGTGAGTGTGAGGGTGCTAACCGTATGCTCTGAGGGCTTGCTATGAGTGTAAGGGTACTGACTGTATGCCCCTGAGGGTTTGATGTGAGTGTTAAGGTACTGACTGTAGGCCCCTGAGGGTTTGATGCGAGTGTGAGGGTACTGACTGTATGCCCCTGAGGGTTTGATGCGAGTGTGAGGGTACTGACTGTATGCCCCTGAGGGTTTGATGCAAGTGTGAGGGTACTGACTGTATGCCCCTGAGGGTTTGATGCAAGTGTGAGGGTACTGACTGTATGCCCCTGAGGGTTTGATGCGAGTGTGAGGGTACTAACCATATGCCCCTGAGGGTTTCATGTGAGTGTGAGGATACTAACCGTGTGCCCCTGAGGGTTTGATGTGATTGTGAGGGTGCTAACCGTATGCCCCTGAGGGTTTGATGTGAGTGTGAGGGTGCTAACCGTATGCCCCTGAGGGTTTGATGCAAGTGTGAGGGTACTGACTGTATGCCCCTGAGGGTTTGATGCGAGTGTGAGGGTACTAACCATATGCCCCTGAGGGTTTCATGTGAGTGTGAGGGTACTGACTGTATGCCCCTGAGGGTTTGATGTGAGTTTGAGGGTACTAACCATATGCCCCTGAGGGCTTGATGTGATTGTGAGGGTGCTAACCGTATGCCCCTGAGGGTTTGATGTGAGTGTTAAGGTACTGACTGTAGGCCCCTGAGGGTTTGATGCGAGTGTGAGGGTACTGACTGTATGCCCCTGAGGGTTTGATGCGAGTGTGAGGGTACTGACTGTATGCCCCTGAGGGTTTGATGTGAGTGTTAAGGTACTGACCGTATGCCCCTGAGGGCTTGATGCAAGTGTGAGGGTGCTAACTGTATGCCCCTGAGGGTTTGCTATGAGTGTGAGGGTACTGACCGTATGCCCCTGAGGGCTTGATGCGAGTGTGAGGGTGCTAACTGTATGCCCCTGAGGGCTTGATGCGAGTGTGAGGGTGCTAACTGTATGCCCCTGAGGGCTTGATGCGAGTGTGAGGGTACTGACCGTATGCCCCTGAGGGTTTAATGTGAGTGTGAGGGTGCTAACTGTATGCCCCTGAGGGTTTGGTGTGAGTGTTAAGGTACTGACTGTATGCCCCTGAGGGCTTGATGCGAGTGTGAGGGTGCTAACTGTATGCCCCTGAGGGTTTGATGCGAGTGTGAGGGTGCTAACTGTATGCCCCTGAGGGCTTGATGCGAGTGTGAAATGTACTAACCATATGCCCCTGAGGGTTTGAGGTATCTATGAAGGGAGGGCACCATGTCCACCTCTGGATCATACAGTAATCTGCCATTGTGTTCACTCTGTCCACTGTCAGGTCGGTACTGCAATATCAAGATAAAGTTCTAAATTAACACCTCTTGAATTTACATTTAAGTTGAAAGAACAAATTGTTCAAAGCCAAAAATCTGTGCACATTTGCCAAAAAATCCCAAGATATCAATCTTTCTGATGTATAATTTAATATATAAGTTAGGTGTCAGAAACATCATAAGGAGACATCCAAGTTCATGCCAACTTACAAATCATGAAAATATATACAAGTACAACAATTTTTTTGCATTTTGAACCATGTCACAATTCAGATATATATATATATATATATATATATATATATTTATTCATACATATAAACTTACCACATCGTCAAAGTCAATATTCATGACCTCCCTAGATACAGAATCTCGGCCTGTAAAATAAGATTTTTTCCTTATTCATCTTTTTCCTTGAGTAAGTTAGCATATCAATCTTTCTGTTAAACCCATTAATTTGGTTCTCCAGTGGAGCAAGATAGATAATCTGCACTGGGAGGTTACATGAGTATGCTATCTATGGTAACATTAATCTAAAAAAATCTCTCTTTCAGATTTACAGCAAATTTTGGCAAAATAAGGTTTTATACCATACCACTAAAAGGTTAGGTATTGTTCTACCTTTATGAATAAGTTACTCTCTTACACTGCAGAAACAGAAGCAGAAGATTACAATTTTCAAAATTTTGATTTGAAATTTGATTACTGCTGACTATATAAGGTACATACCACCATTAAGTTTCCTCACGGCTTGCCTGCCAAACTTCTCCCGAGAATCTATATAGTGATCCCCTTCCTTAGAAAAGATATACAAAGATATTAGAATGAATACTAGGACAGCAAAGCATTCCTACTAAGGAGATCATATGTTGTATATGATATACCTTTGAAGTCATCATTAAGATTCTGTTGAACTTATGTCAGGCATTGACTCATATTGGACACCAATGCATCATTTGAAGAATAATGTATTAATAACTGTGCAAAGAAGAAGCATAACACGATAAAAGGATGTCTTGAAAGGCATTTGTCCATTGAAGAGTGATTAAAATACATTATAGACATGGTGATAAACATGGACATAGTGCGATTGCGGGTTTCCATCTTGCTTTTTTTAATGATTAGAGTTTTTGTGCACTTCCAATTTTAATTGTGCAGTTCCGGTATGTTGTTTTCAATGGGGCAGTATGGTGACCCGCCCACAATTGGCCTATAGTTACAGACCTCTTCTGAACCACATTTGGGGTGACATCGCATTCATGCTTTAAAATTGGCCTTATAGGCTGTTATGGCTCATATCAGAACTTCCAAAGAAAGACAACTGTTATGTGTCATATACACTCTTTTCTAATTAATTTCTACGTGATTTATTGCCAATACTTGCAAAATCACTAATATTTAATTGATTTCTGACGTTGAGCATGTAAACATGTTTTAAAAGTGAAACAGTTGATTTGTTTTCTGGTAGCTTTTAAGGTGGTGAGATGTCACAAATGTCACATATTTATGACATCATACGTGCTGGCAGAAATGTGTATAAAGCAGATAAGTGACATCACAGAATGCATTACATTGAATACCAACTGGTCATAGAACAACAATATATTCTCTATGTTCACCATGTGAATATGAAATAATGGATTCCCTTTAGGCTAAATTAATTTTAAAGCTAATATTTTGATTACTCAAATACATTTTCCATGATATTACATTCATGTACATATTTCTATTTGGTTGGTGATTTTATACAATCTATTGTGGGATGAAATATGCTTCTTTTTATGAACAAAATATAGATATAAAAAATGCAGAGTCACATTTGCAAAAAAAACATGCCACATTAAGAAAACATACATATTTATGAGAGCTCCCTCAATTTTGTATGCATCAAATATCAATAAAGTAGAATTGTGTGTTTTTGTTCAAGGTATGTTCACAAATATTGGTAGATCAGTGAAGTGCATGCAAAAAAGCATTAGGTAATCAAGTATACACTTCGGATCTGCTACCTGACACCTACCAGAATATCCATCTGAGATACTGTATACAGAATATAATACATATTATGAGAACTTGAGGTCAATACACATCAAGCTTTAATCATTTGTCATGAACTCAACTGGAAGTTTGTCCCTATACCTATTTAAACCTCAAGCAAATGTGATAACTGCTAGATTAAACAAAAAATACTAATACACATTAGACTCCATGTTTTTGGCTTTCAATCATTTTCTGTAATGTTTGATGATTTATTTTCCTTCACGGTGCATTGTAATTAAATATAACAAGAAGACATCAATTGAGGTAATCTGTCACATCTTGGGGATGGTACGTGACCTAGTTTTAACTCTAATCAACTGATATCACCAAGTACATTTACAAATTGATTCAACTTCCACTGTGCATGATCTCAATTTGTTCCTTTGGTCATGATTTCACATTGATCTGCACTCAAGGTTCACAAAGATAGAGATTAGTTTCTGGACTGGTTGTCATGACAACAGCATCAACAATATGCCTGTGCCTGCACCAACCTACTTAGAAACCTACTCAGATCTTTCTGATACTTTATTTCATTGGACCTCTTGTTTTTCATCCATATTTTGTATTTGATCAGGAACTATACAAATGTATTTCAAAAGAAAAACGTTGCCCCTTTTCTCAACTTTCCTTTAACAGTATGACTGTTTTCAATTTTGTTTTCAACCATTTTCACTTCCAGTGGGTTTGATTGAAGTTAAGGTTTTTAGCTTGAACAAGAAATATCTCTTTAAAAAGAAATTTCACTGCACCTTTTTTTAAAAATTAAAAATGGAATATTCTTGTTGGCACACAGGGTAAGATTATTTAAATATTTGTTGTCAAATCTACCCAAATTGTAAGTATTGAAACCTATCACACACAAGAAGATGTTTTTCCCTCAACTTTGAGATATGTATGACATGTTGTGTCGTGGCTCATGTCAAGTCATATTTTATACTTTCCTACCTTGTTTCACATTTCAGCTTCAGGAAATCAATTCATTTTTCACCTACATATCTTTGTCCCAAAAAGAAAATTACCGGTAGGGTTGCAGATCTCTTCACCAAAATCTAAATAGGCCCTAGTCCCAATGTTTGGGTCTATAAAGCCCCTATGTAAAACCCCATCGATCTCAATTTCATCACAGAAATGTGTGAGGTTTGTCAAATTGTCTGTGACAGGATGAGATTATTTAATGCACCTGTGTGTGACCTTGTAAGCTGGACACACTAGCTTTGCTTTGACAGACACCCACCACAGCATGCATTCACCTTTGTTATTATATCATGAAGCTATTAAGGCAAGCATTACAGGTCTGTCTGCTCATTATCTCGCCAGCTTTATTACTTAGTCCATCTGATTAATATAATGTAGTTCAAAAGGTCATATGTGGCATGAAGAGAAAAAGATGTAGGTTTAAAGCTATTGTTATGTATCACAGATTGTGAGATTTTGTCAAGTATACGAATGTGAAACAGTCAAATGCTGGAATAATGGAAGTCTCACCAACAGTGTAAACTGTAACCCACTCAGCCCATACTGTACACATAAGAATAGCAATATATAAGATACATCTTGGTAACAGCAAAAGGCAAATGGTACCTTTTGAATGAAAATGTTTCTAGTTAAAATAGGAAACACATCTTCAGTCAGAATTGGAAGGATTGGAGCAATGATTTTGTCTTCAGCTGAATATTTCCTAGTTCCCTCCCCAACCTAAATCATGATAAGGGTATGATATGGGCCAATGAGAGCACAGCTTTGATTATTCTCCAAGTTTGATGTTTCCTCATTGGTTTTATCAGAGATAGATTGTTTTAAATGTCTCTGATTTTAAGTTCTGACCAACCATTGTGTGCAAAGATGGATTATGTCAGTGTAGATGATTGAACCAATCAATCTAAGGGTTTAAGCTTTGAACGGGCCTGACCAACTAGGAAAATGTGCCTAGATGTGGGCCATGTGCAGTGGCTCATAATGGTCTCAATTCCTGCTTGGAAGATTTAGATGGAAATTTGAGGAAAATACCTTCAACATTTGAGGAAACAAAAAATATCAAAGCACATCCAACTTATTCTTGCCTCTTTCTTTATATATAGAACATAAATATTAATAGGGATAATGGTTTTGAGATCATTTTACATGATGATGGTTGAACGGCTGCCTACCTCTGATAAATCAGAATATTGGTTAAGTGCGGCTGATGATGGTCCCGCAGCAAATTTGGCTCTCAGTTGAAATCTTCTGTTCTGCTCCTGCCCACCAGTCATCTCATCCACTGGAATATTTAATATATCTTATTAATCTCCTCATAAACTTAAATATATTTTATATAATGATTTATTATTTCATCTTGTCCATTTTGATGAATTTAATATAAAACTTGATTAATTCGTCTCATCACATTTAATAGATTTGATATAATACCTAATTATGTCATATCATCAATTTAAAGGGGGAGTTCCTAATAATCTAACCTTATTTTCCTTTAACATGTAATGAAATATATGGTAAGAAGATATCATATCACACACATCCTACATTAATCAGGCCAACTGTTTATTTACAAAGTGGATCTTTGTTGTGGCAGCAGGCTGTCCTGGAAAGAAAGGTCGGGTTCGGGAGGGTAATAAAACTTCGGAGATTATACGTCACGGGTGTAACTCCTTATCCCGGGAAACTGGGTCTCACAATGGTGAGTGAAGCTGGGCCCTCAACATGTACTCAAAATAAGCTGCTCTCATTGTCAGGGCAATTGTATGTTATAAATATTTGCAACAAAAGTAATTGACAAGGGATCAATGTTTTCAATTCCCCAAAAACTGTGGCAACAAAAGTTTGAAATACACAAAATATGCAGGTTTGAAACACAGCCAGGGTTATCTATGAAGAGAACATTTTGTTCTTGAGTCAGAATATGGTAACAGTTGGGCCTGAAACAATGACTACCAGAGGTTCCCTAGGCTAAAATGAACTGTAATTCTTATTAGAACACATCCCAAACCTAATGATGATTAGATTAGCTGAACAGAGGTCATTTCACAATCCACAAAACAGAGGAAAGAAGTTCTTGACAAGTCTCCACTACTGATACCATAATCAAGTGGCCGCTGAGTGTCAGAAACACTAGCATACTAGGTCAGGATGCTGAAATGAAAGGTGAATGTAGATACCTCAATGATTCAATGTGTTGTCCCCAGGAAAACATTTACCAAAATATTGTCGAATTTAAAGAAAATGGTCCTTAATTTTAAAACATCTTTTAACTATTGTTTTATATGTACATGTTTGTGATATGCAAGTCTTTTCAAGATTTTAAACTTTGAGTATATACTTTGTGGTCCATACAAATGACTGGAAAATAAGATAAGTTAAATCGCTTGGCCAAGGTTCGTGTTTTGTTTTCATAATTGTTAATTGGCACAGTGTGGTATGTTGTGTCATAACATACTATCTGCTATCATAACATATACTATTTAGATTTGTTGAAGATCATCCCCACTGGGCCACGGGCCGTGGCTCAGTTGCCTAGGGCGCCAGCTTATTAGCACCAGTTCCTCTGTGGTGATCCAAAGGTCGTGGGTTCGAATCCCGACCGTGCCGGGATTGAACTCATGATACAATTTCCAACATGAGCTGAGGCCTGTGCCAAAGGGTTAACCCGTTGTCCTTGTAAATCTGTGACCGGGTGGGTTGTCATGTCAAGGACCTGCGACATGACAATTCAGTGAGGCAGCACTATATCCGCTACAAGTAGGTCTCATCACGAAATAACTGAAATAATGTTGAAAGTGATGTAAAACCCCAAACAAACAAACAAACAAATCATCCCCACTGTCAGACTCTTCTCAATCACGTTTGCAGGCTACGAGTCTTGTTTGTCGTGGGGGGTCAAATTGCCATCCCTGAACTTTACCCTGCTCAATAAAGCAGCCTGAAGGTGGCTCAGACCCACTTCTTTCATCCTCAGATGATCCACATAAAATTTGGACCTCTATTATGCCAGAAACACTAGGTCAGGATGCTGAAATGAAAGGTGAATGTAGATACCTCAATGATTCAATGTGTTGTCCCCAGGAAAACATTTACCAAAATATTGTCAAATTTAAAGAAAATGGTCCTTAATTTTAAAACATCTTTTAACTATTGTTTTATATGTACATGTTTGTGATATGCAAGTCTTTTCAAGATTTTAAACTTTGAGTATATACTTTGTGGTCCATACAAATGACTGGAAAATAAGATAAGTTAAATCGCATGGCCAAGGTTCGTGTTTTGTTTTCATAATTGTTAATTGGCACAGTGTGGTATGTTGTGTCATAACATACTATCTGCTATCATAACATATACTATTTAGATTTGTTGAAGATCATCCCCACTGTCAGACTCTTCTCAATCACGTTTGCAGGCTACGAGTCTTGTTTGTCGTGGGGGGTCAAATTGCCATCCCTGAACTTTACCCTGCTTAATAAAGCAGCCTGAAGGTGGCTCAGACCCACTTCTTTCATCCTCAGATGATCCACATAAACTTTGGACCTCTATTATGTCAGAAACACTTGTTGAACAATCACTATCTGTAAAATCTCCCTCCAACTCCATGATGCTGGGCTAGGGGTTTTCCCAAAATGTTACACTCTCTACGTCACCACCCCACGTGACAGGGGGTAATAAAATTCCGGACTGACTTCGGAGATATGTCATGATCAAAACTTTGAAGTGAAATTTGATCATCACAATGTTTACAAGATACACTTGAAATTTGTGAGATGACTACTGGCAACCAAATGAATGATTTTATGACAAAAAAACACATGGTTTGGGGTACAACCCAATTATTAGGAACTCCCCCTTTAATATATCATCTAATCAAGTACATCATTTTTCATTGAAAATATACATTGTGTCACTATTCATTTTCAAGAAGATTTTGTTTGTGTAAAACTTCATCATAATGTCATTAATAAGTTGCATTCAAATGTCTTGTATGGAGGCATTTATTAACTGCACCACAATAATATATGTATTGTTCCCAACCCCAATTGTATGGTACAATGTTTGCAGTCTAATTATGTTGGTTGTCATTTAATTCTCAGTGTGTCATGAAATTTATTTCAAACATTTCTCACAAATTAATTTGAGATATCCATTATTCGATGCCCTTAAGAGATTTTGAAACATCTTTGAAGCCACCATGTTTTAGTGTGCTTACACAGCTTGGTTACCCCTTTCAGAAATGATTTTGCCACAAACACAGTAAATGTTTGAATGTCTGGAAAACCCATTTAAACAAGAACCTAATTAAAGTGAAAATACATGTCTTTTTGGTGTCATTTTTAGGTGGAGTGTTATCATTGAGTCACTGAGAGGTGTCATGAGTATGGCAATATGCTCATGACATCATAAAAGGTGCTACCCTACTTTGAGCCTATAGAAAGACCACACTATCCGTGTTCACATAAGCTTTTAATACACTAATTTATAGGATATACGCTTGATAACTTTAAGTGAATAACACATCTTGCTTGGTTTATGCTGTGTGATATTGACCCTTTTATGACACATTAATAAATCTGAGTTATCCTTTGATAATGGTGTGGGATATTTTCCTTGGTAACACAAAATCATCAGCTTGGTTTATAGTATAACATGGATCTTTTTAACACAAAGTTATCAATTTGAGATATCCTTGGTTTACTGTGTGACATAAACTTTTGTAAGACAGTCAAGACAGTGTAAGACAGATGTCTTTGGTTTATGGTGTGACATGAACCTTTTTGTCACAAAGTAAAGTTTGAGATATGGTTGGTTTAATGGGAGAAACATTTACCTCTGTATGTGTCTTTACCCAGGGTGGCATCAGGGTTGTAGAACCCAGGGACTGTGTGCAGACGGCAGTTCAGGAACACTCTATACAAATACACAAACAAAACAAAACTACATCATGGCATTCTGTATATACTTTCAACTTACACAAACTTAGTTTGTGAATGACATTTATTGCTGGTTTATGTAAACGAAATGAATCCTAGTTAGTTGTATATCATTTTTTGTTCCAGTTGAAATTTTTCTCAAATCTTCTAGGTACAAAGTCATTTTATTTTGATCAAGAATTCTCATTTACTGCATATAGATTGGTTTGACCAAGAGGGTCCCATGGCTTGATATCAGAAATAAAATATGTACTAACCAGTGCCAAGTCTTTATCAATTAAAACCAAGGCTTGAGTAAAATGTCATTTAAATTTTACATTTTAATCACAGAAAGTTTTCTGCATAACACACACACATCCCAAGATAGGCATATATATATATATATATATATATATATATATATATATATATATATATATA
This sequence comes from Amphiduros pacificus, assembly GCA_949316495.1. Lineage (NCBI taxonomy): Eukaryota > Metazoa > Annelida > Polychaeta > Phyllodocida > Hesionidae > Amphiduros > Amphiduros pacificus. The sequence goes on along the minus strand of OX439008.1, from coordinate 17,453,079 downwards.
TATATATATATATATATATATATATATATATATATATATATATATATATATATATATATATATATATTATCTTGGGATCAGCAGGTACTTGTGCCTTTGTCACAGCTTACTTAGGCCATGGAGTGTGACAAGGATCTTATTACAGTTTGGAGTGTGCTTAAAGGGAGATTGAATTCAAAGATTATATCAAGATGCTTGGCAGAAAAATTCAATTTATTGTGGATGTACTGCAGATTATTTTCAAGAACTAAGAATTATTTTTTTTGTAACTTTATGTGGATTCTTGTATAAATGTTCAAGGTTTTAAAATTTTGGTCCTGATTCAGAATTCTTTAATCCTGTCTTTCATTTTTACTATTCCCAGTAAAATAACTCAGCATATATAGGTTGTTAAGGTAGCATTTAAACTCAAAAAGTAATAAACTTCTGTGTGCAGTACTGAGGAGAATCACATTCAATTTACCCCATGTGGTGTGTTAAACATGTTAAATTGCAGTTCCAAGTAATCTTGTGGTATAATATTTGCCCTTTGTGCTTTGGCTGCCAGATCTAATGTTAGGGCAATCCTATGTATGCAAGGCTACTGAATAGTAAACATTTGACATGGAATCAATACAAGGGTTAACATTGAATCAAAACATACGCCATGTTCATGATCCATGTTTCGAGTAGAAGTACCAGAACCACTTTGAAATAATAACACTGAAAGATAAGTATCATTAAAAAAACCCTCTTGATCTGTATTTTTTATGGTTTTAGGATGGATCTATATAGTAGATCAGATGGACAAGAATATCAAGTAGCATTATCGAGTCAAAATATCACACTAATAAGATTATATCAATAATATCTATCATGTCTTAATTGCAAATGGATTCATTTGGGTTCATAACTGTGACCAAATAAATCTCAATTTAAGCTGTGCAAAATAAGGATAAAAAACAGGATGTAATAACATAATCAGCAAGTATGAATACTAAGTATTTCCCGAAAATCAATTTTGCAGTTACATTTTGGATCTTTTGAAGTCTCATACACTTCTGATATGCCTTAATTTGATAGCACTGGAATATTAATTTATTATCTTTCAATATTGCAATGAACCTATTTTAACTTATATTTCAAGGATTATATGTGATTAAATGATTTACTTATCCAATTTATTTATATGAACTACAATATGAATGAAGATATTTTATAATATGCATAAAGGCACTTTACGTTTGAGGAATGTTGAGAATTAAGTTTCTAGAGTACGTTGAAAGCATCATCAGGTCAGCTACTTTATGCAATACTGAAGGTTATATAAGACTCACATAAGTACTGGAATAAGATAAACTCTTTTGAACTCTTATCAATCATAACCATTAAAATCACAGGGAAGTGATGTAGATATTTAGAAATTATCCTATAAAAAAGAAATGCAATGCATTAACATTGCCAAAACACCTCACAGAAATTTTTAAAAGAAAAATATGATGTTTTAGAAAAATATTTGCAGATAGTTAACGTACTGTGGTGGGTGTGGCTTATTTCTGCGTGTTGCTGACGTGGGTCGTGGCTGTGTGTATTCCAAGATTTCATGTTGGTCATACTGGTAGTGGTCTTGGTAGCTTGTTTCACTTGTTTGTGGCCGGGACCAGGCTTCCCTGGCGTGGCTTCTGATGGCTTCCAGGTTCTCCCTGGGTCTAGATCGATTAAGGTAATCTCTAAGCATCTGTCCGGAGGGCAGTGTACCAGGGTAACTTGCTGGAAATGACACATATCATTGCATTAATATTCTATACATAAAACCAATAATGATATGTATTCTTTTACCAAGAACCAGAGAAGTTGTCAACTTCACTCCGGAAATCTATTCATGTTAAAGTCAACCAAAGCAACAGAAATGCTTATTTTGATAATAACCAAGTCTGCTTGATGACCAATATCAACCCCCACAGAAAAGTTAAATAAGAAATAAAGAAATTAAAAAATGTTAAAATTTGTGCCAAATTATAATTCATACAGTGCTCTATACAGCTAATTAATGCACTTTCTATATATTCCTAATAAGGGATTCCATGGAGTAGTGTACATAAGAGAAACCACCTCACTTAGATATGTTTTACCATAAGATAATATACCTAGTCAACCTTGAAGGTGAAACACTGGTGTCAGGAATAGTTTTGGGGGATTAATAGTTGAATAGCAGAGAGTAGAGAATGCATTTGCATGTATTGTGCTTTGGTCAAAATCATTTGTGACAGCTATAGCCAAGCTGTCAATGCACTAGAAACATGATGGCTCTGAGGTGGTTGAATATTGCATCAAAACCTCTAAAAGGTATTTAGCATTAATCCTATAAATTGATGTATCAAAAGCATATCTACATATGAACATTATGACATATTGAATCTTAACATAGAGTAATAAGATCAGTTGCAATAAGACATAGAAATTGCACTTTAAGTAGAGATCCTTTTCAGCCATCAAATGCATATGGTGAACATGGGTAGCATTAATATTTTTGACCTGAGTACTGTTTGACATTATTTTAGGACTATTTAAAGGACAATACCTTTCATGACATCACATAAATACTGCCATACTCTCATGATGTCATTATACCTTGTGCCACCCCGATGATAACATTCCAAATAAAAATGATGCCAAAAAGGAAGTGTGGCCTCAAAACAGGGCATTAAATAAGTTTCTTGTTTAAATAGGTTTACTGACAATTATTTATTGTACCCAGAAAGGTTATAAACAGCAAAGGCAAACACATTTATGGTTATTTTTTCAAAATCATTGCATAGTCCCTCACAGAGAATTGGCTGTTGACTAGAACATTAATTATTGTATATTTAAGAATTGTAAATAGAACTAAAAAATGATCTTTATTTTTTAGCTTGCTGTATCACTTTTAAATGTTTGATATCTTGTTCCTTGGCCTTCACACACAAGTTCAATTTATGTTTCTATCAGTTGATTTTTTTATATATTCTATAAAAAAGATAATAATTATGAAAACCATTGCAATATGAAAAGGTCATTTTGCAGACAATCTTTTACAAATATACATGCATTGCTCATTTTCTTGTATAGAGAACAGCATCGGTTGTGAGCTAGATTTGAGCTAACTTCCTTATTATAAATCAAGCTCATTTGTGGTAGGATATTCATCAATCTCTGTAATAGGTGCATGCCATGCCTATTTTTTTAAATTACAAAAAGATCATCTTTGAGCAAATCCGTAGGTATACAGGTAGATACCAAAGCCATCTCTTGTCTCTTGTTCTTGATTCTGCTTTGCTCAAGTGACCCACAATACTTGAGTGAAAGGGTAAAGCAATGATGTCTAGTATACAGGCACATGGACTTGCCAGTGCTCAACTGTGAGAGCATGCGGTAAACATAATGCCTTATTAATCTTTGCCCTGCCAAGCAGCAGGACACGTAAAATTTCTCACCTGGTTTCGTGCGCCTGAAATCAGACACGATATTTCCATATCCGGGATTCAAATGTCCCGTGGCCATTATAAACACCTTCTATGATATTTTATTCCATAAGATTTGCGACTGTGCAGATCAGAAGACCTCAAAATTATCCCAAATCCAATCTCCTTCAAGCACCTGTCCAAGTGTTTACATTCGCCTGGCAACACTGATTCTCAGACATCCAGTATGTAAAAGCATCGGTTGACAGGGCGAAAAGCGTGGGGTGAAAAAGGCGAGTCAACACGGAAATAAGTTCGAGTTTGCGCACATCGCACCATTATCTATTTTCGCTCATGAAAGATTTGTTTTGAAATGTTAAAGATGGATATTTTTGGATTTATTGGATAAACAGGTACTGGAATTTAAACATTACTAAGTAGTTATCAAAATACTAAATTTAGAAGTATGACTTACCTATGTTACTTCAGATTTTCCATCGGTTAATTTGTAAAGGATTGAAGAAAAACTCATCTCTCTGTCAGTGTTCTGACAGACCTCACTCAATGACATGACAATGATTCACAGCTGAGTCAGGAATCACACCCCCTTTACATTCTCGATAAGTATTTATATTTTTGTGAATAACTGAATCATAACAAACTACGGTAAGTTTGGCAGGCGGGCAGTCCACCTCAGTGTTAACGCCCCACTCAGGTTCTGAGTGGGAGTGTCAAAGAACTGGAGAAACTGGCATCTTACAGTGAAGTCAGTCACACTTTTGTGCGCGGACAAGTTTGAGCTTGGAAATATACTGACATTTTAACTACTTTATACAACTGTACTTATATTGAATGTCAGTAAAGTCAGCCTTTAATAACCGTACAGACCATTTGTAGCTGCTAACATGGCATAATTAAGGGGCCCGACTTATCTCACGGGGGCTCGGTTCACTTGGGAGCAGAGTTCACCCTTATAAGGCACTATATTATATTTTCGCACGATTCATGTATCATTTTCTATGTAGATTGATCATATTTTTACCCATTGCCTTGGCCAGATGTTTACCCATTGTCTTGGCCAGATGTTTACCCATTGTCTTGGCCAGATGTTTACCCATTGTCTTGGCCAGATGTTTACCCATTTTCTTGGTCAGATGTTTACCCATTGTCTTGGCCAGATGATTATCCATTGTCTTGGCCAGATGATTACCCATTGTCTTGGCCAGATGTTTACCCATTGTCTTGGTTAGATGATTATTCATTGTCTTGGCCAAATGATTACCCATTGAAAATGCATTGGAGCCTTGTTTTGAAACTGGGACTTGTTGTAATCAACCTCTGTTTTTACCAAATCATCAGAACTTTAGATAATGCCTTGTGCTTAACACTTTTGCAGACCTACATCTTTCACATCATTCATCATCAGTAATGATCAAGGTCCCAACACCTTAAAATCTTGTAAAAATCAGCTGTTTTTTTTCTCTAAAAATTCCCAATTCTCTTATGCTAAAATGTTAACAATATAGGGAAGGGTTACATTGCCTCTCCCCAGACAATTTGAACGAGTTTCAAGAATATTTTCCGTTCCTTGCAGATTGATAATGGCGGCCATTAAGCACACCCTCCAGCGACAGGTTTTCCTTCCCAGTGAGGAGCGACTCATCGCTGTCGTTCACGTCACCAAAGTTGGAAAGAAGAAAAAAGCCAGCTTTCTCTGCGCTGCAGGTAAGGCCTCAAATCTATTTTAAAACAATCAAATGAAAATATCATTTGTCATTGAATTATGTCATTGAAGCATGTAATTGAAGCATGTTATATCACTGAAGAGATTTGATTTTAGTACATTTTTTTCAGTATTTTGAAGTAAATCAACTTAACAATGCAGATGGATTATTGAAAAAAGATAATAAGTCATGCAAAAGAAGAATAATTATATTTTTTATAGTAACCCAAGAAAAGCCAATCGAAGCTCTGATTTACCAAGTGAAAAAATCAGAAAAAGGAGATAATAATTTCAAGAAGAAGCTAGCTTGGGCCCTTCGTGAGCTGAAGATCTTAGATGCCAAAGATGACACTAAAGTGAGTTAGTTTCATGTAAAGATGCCTTCTGGTAATTGATTATTATCTAAAATTGTTATATATTGCTCTGTAAATAAAATAAAAGTCATGATATTCTGTCAACCCAATATTTTTATATTTTAAAAAAATGAAATAGGATATTAATATTTAAAAATATCTTTTAAGAGAACTTCACCCACCTATATTGATGTTGATATTTAAGGATAGGAAAGGCATTAAGAACTTTTTTGTATCAAAATCATATAAGTTCATTGTTTGAGATAAAACAGTATGAATATTATGTATGAATATGTGAACACTGTTCCTAGGTTCCTATTTCAAAATGATGACTTTTTTTTTTTTTTGGCACCAATATTTCTATCATTAATTATTTATCAACCTTTAATACATAAAAATCAAGTGAAATCTGGAGAAAGATAAATGTCACTTAAGCTTTAATAAAGTCATTCAAGAATTGGGGAAATGATGTCATACCACTTTTGACTCCTGGTTACAAACTTTTCTGCAGAAATTATCCAAATATAGCACACAAATGTTTTTCAGTTTCTTTCCTTTTATTTATTCTTTTTTTAGGGGATAACAAACACTTCCTTTAAATAAACAAATATTTCTTGGTAAATGGTGTCACTTTCATGTCTGATATTGCTCCTTTTTGCTAATATGATGTTATAATATGGAGTGTGTATGTGACAGGACACAGCTGAGTTTGACATGCAGTTTGACAAGACCTACAAGTGGATTGCCAGCAGCATAGCAGAGAAGAACTCCTTCATTCAGTGTCTGTGGAAGCTCAGTCAACGATATGTAGTGCAGAAACCAGAATATATCAATGTCCCTCCAGGAGTACTCGAAGGTGAGAATTACATTGCATCGCTTCACTTATATAAATACTTAACTCCATCAATATTAAATATCATTATATAACAATATGTAATAGAGCAATAGGATTTGAAATCATTCCTGGTTTGAATCCTGGCATGTCACTATGAAGTGCTATGAGCAGACATTGTCTGAAATCAGTGCTTCATCAATGTCACCTTTTATAGATACAGGTTGATTTCTATGTATATTATTTTATAAAAGGGGTAATCAGATCACAAGCCAGCTTTCGTAACTGAATTATTTTTGGTTTGTGTCATGTCTCAAAATTTTTGTTTCATAAGGAATGATTTCATCTACTCACATTTGTAAACAACTGAAATGATAGGACCAATCATTTAAAAATCAAAATCTTTTAGTTAAAATCAATGAAAGTTTATAATGACGTCATCAGGAACAATTTAATATTATTTGGCAAATATATATGGTAAATTCCAAACTCATCTAATTTCCAGGCAACTTAAATCTAAGTTTTTTCTGTCATATACTTTCAGATTTGAATCAGTCGAGCGAGGCAGACCAGTCGGTACAGCAAGCGGAGGAGTTAGCGATGGCAGTCGACTCAGATTACCAGGCCCTGACCCAGCGCGAGGAGACCGACCTCGAGACGCTCATGAACCAGTGTGACTATGCCGTCAGTAACGCCGAGGCCTTCGCCGAGCAGCTCACCAAGGAACTGTCTGTCCTGGATGGGGTGAGTGATACTGAGCAGGGACCCTCACATGACAATTTTGGGCTGTGTCGGGGGTATTCATTTCAGCAACTAGATTAACCCCTTATCCTTCTTGGATTTAGATCATTGTCAGAACTGACCTAAATTAGTTGACCTACAGACTAAATTGCTTTAGCCATGGGTATACCCTATGAGGTTCTGGGGCCAAAGTCATTACTTTGTAATGAATCATATCACCAAAGAATGTCATAATAAAATCATTTAGTCAAGAACTAAAAGGGAATGGACAATAAATTTAACTGAATCAACACAAATAGAAAATAACTTAGATCATTAATGATAACAAATGGAGTAAATGCAGGAAGAGAGACAGGTGAATTATTTTGATTATTTCTTATTTCAGGCCAATATTCACTCTATCATGGGATCTGAGGATCAGGTTCTGGAGCTGATGGGTCTGATAGATGAAGCCCTGGCAGAGGCCACCGTCGTCGAAGATAAACTGGAGGAATATGATCACAGGCTGCAGGTAGCAAACTGCTGGCATCATAATAGGGGACATTTATATACCGCTGATTCCACACAATGTCTGCTCATAACGGTTGATAGTAGCTGACCAGGATTCAAACCTGGAATCCCTTGATCACAAGACAAATACTCTACCAATTGTGTTATTTCGGCCAGTTAATTATAAGTCATCATGTAATACCAATATTCCATTTTACCCTATGGAGATTTCAGCATTATATATTTATATATAATTTACATAACATTGAAGTGGACTTCATAAAACATATTTTTTCCTCTCTTTTGAACCAGGCCGTGAAGGATCTGATGGAGATTATGAAGAACAAAGATTCACAGATGCAGATTCGTAACAACAACCACCAGCACCTCCTGGAGACTCTGGATGGAATCGTTAGTAACCTTGACCTTGAGCATAAGCATGTGAAGGCGCTGCTGGACGGTGACCTCATGACCCCTCACGGCATCAATGAATGCAGCACCGCCGCCCATGCCCTGCAAAAATGCATGCAGGCCCAGATTCATCATTGTAAGTCAAGCTTCAATATACTACTATCTAGACTTTTGTTTATAATTGACTTGTAGGAAAACACTGCTTGACCACATTTAGTCATTTTTGTGCCTGATCAGATTTATGCTTAGATATTTTCCGCAAGCTTATCAAAGTAAAAATAGATTCAAGCTTTATTTGACTTTTAAAATTACTGAAAACATTATGCATTGGATTCCACTATTACTGTTTAAATAATCATCAAGTCATATGGGAATAAAATGTCCAATTGAAAAACAAATCTTAAGGATGAGATTTGGTGATATTCTATAAGTTGTAATGTTTTTTTTTTCAGCACTGGAGAAGATGGCGGCTGTTCAAGAACAGCGGAAGAGATTCAACAGACTCAAGACAACATTCACAAAGCGGCTGTCACATCAGCTTAATAATTTATTTATACATCAGGTAAGAAAGGCATCTCTATCATTAAAGGTATTAAGCACCAATCCTGTTTTCTTGGTTATGCAACAGTATATATACATATGAACACCATGACGTATTAAAGTCTGACAGCGAGCAACAAGAAAAGTTGCTACAAGACATCGAAGTTGCACACTCTGAATAAGATTTTCTCAGCCCATGGCTGCACGTGACAGATAAACACGGGTAGCATGAACTTTATTTGACCTCAGTTGAGGCTCAAAGTAGGGTAGCACTGTTTGACGTCATTTTGGTACTATTCAAAAGACAATACATTTCATGATGTCATAAGCATATTGCCATGCTCTTATGATGTCATTTTACCTTTCAGTGCCTCTATGTGACACTCCACATAAAAATGACGCCAAGAAAGGAATGTGCTCTCACTAGGTGCCTATATATTAGGTTCATGTTCAAATAGGTTTTACAGACAATGATGGAGATGCATTTTTCAAAAAGTTTATAGACATGAAAGACAAATACATTTATCACCAATAGGTGAATTTTAAACGTGTTTTTCAAAATCGGTGCTTAATCCCTTTAAATCAACCATATTTTATTTTTATGGGTTTATCATCAAATTGAATTCATTACTAGTTTACTTTTTTGATTCTTGATACAGGATTAAAAAACAACCTTTTTATACACTATTGGAAAAAATAGAAAAACTACAAAATATTGCTCTCAGAATAAAGCAAGATACAGAAATAGGTTTTTAAAAATATATTCTAACTTTACCTTTTAACGTGTGCACTCTGCGGCTGCCAACAGCTTGTTTCGAGGTTTTGCTGACCTCTCTTCAGGGCTATGCCGTTTTTGGTCATTTTGGAACAACGAGCAAAAAAATACCATAGAGATAATTATAGTGATGAGATATATGACATGAGGCATTATCTCATGAGATATCTTAATTTTAGGATCAGAATGTTGGTTCTGATTGGTGGTGCCAGATGGCACCACAATCCAATGTGAGGTGGTACATTTAAAAAAATAAGCATTTGAAAAAATACATTAAGCAAAATATATGTAAAAATATACCTTTTGATATTGAAGTAGTATGTGTTGTTGGTTGCAGGGTAATGACCCCGGTGAGACCCTGGGCAGATATTCCCAGGAGTTGAAGCTGCCCCAGCATCTGTCTAGTCACCAGGATCTCCTGCCCTATGCTGACCTTATGCTCTGGCTTAAACAGGCAGACCCCGAAATATTCACCAAACTCAGCAAGGTAGGAGGACATGTAGATGTATCACGGCACGTAGGTGATGAACAGCTCAGGAAAATCACAGATTTTTATTTATATTCAAAGGCTAATTTTTTTTTTCTTATGATTGGATTTTAGAGAGTTGTAAAATTCCAATTCTGATTTTTTTTAAAACAAGATGATAGCCATCTGATTTTTTTTTAAATGAGATGACAACTGGCTATCAGTTTATGATGATTACCTATTTCCTGTTTCAGACCTCCTTAAATTTAATTTAAATTTACGAGAAAAAATGTTTTCACAGCTTTATCAAATAACAATATCACCATCACCATTGTGTCTTTCTCAAATACACAGAAACATTTATTTTTTGGGTTAAGCCCGAAGAACTATTTTACACTCCGTTGCACATTTTTCAGGTTTACACGTCAAGCTTGAGTAAGCTGTATGACAGAGAAGTGAAGGAATTCATGGAGGCTTCCAAGCAGAAAGTGGCACCGAGACTGGAGAGAAAAGGTGAGCCCCAAATATATGGAATACTCCGAGGCTTCACACTAAAACACTCACTTCTGTTTTAACATTAATAATGAATAATTATTGTGGTTAGTCTCACCTTTTAAAAATTAATTCACATCATAGAATGTCGTCTGTTAATAGATGTAGAATCAGTAAAATGATTTCAAATGATGAAATAATTGAGATACTGATCGTTTTATCTCGTCACAGGACTAACAGGCAAGTTATTAATGTAGAGCAGTATATTATGTTTCTTAGGCTTAAACTTCTGTTAGTCAACAAAGGAATCAGTTAGTACTTGTCAAAATAAATAAAAAAGTTATTTTATTTATTGACATAGAATTTTCCGATAAGCAATATAATTTCTTGGAACCTGACAATTTTGGCAGATTTAAAAAAAATATTGATGCACTCTTCTGTTTCAGTGTTTAGATTGTTTCTCTGAGTTCACATGAAGAACATATAATGATTTAGATACTAACTGATTCCTTAATTAGGATACGTGATATCTTATTTGTACTTCTGCATATATCTGTAATTTCTTGGTAGGAAATCCCATTCGTCGCCTGGTTCATTTAATAGATGCTTCTGACACCAGGGGTCAGTCAAACTGTCTGGCATGGAATTTCAAATAGAATTTGCTTGTCAAAATCTTTTATTGGAAGGCTTACTCCAACTTTGACCCCAAAAAGAGCCTTAATGTTCAATATTAATAGCCAAAAAATATTTCCAGCAAATTGAATTTTCTGTTTTATTTATCTCTCTCAGATTTATCCTTTAAAAATCTGAGAGAGAAACTTCTATTTGAATGTTAATTATGTGTTTGTCATATGGCATTGCTTCTTTGCTTTGTTATTTGGGAGATCCCCTATTCTTGCATTGTATGAATGAGATCCCTTATTCTCACATTGTATGTATGAGATCCCCTATTCTCACATTGTACATGTGAGATCCCCTATTCTCACATTGTACATGTGAGATCCCCTATTCACACATTGTATGTGTGAGATCCTCCTATTCTCACATTGTATGTGTGAGACCCCCTTTTTCTCACATTGTGTGAGATCCCCCTTTCCTCACATTGTTTGTGAGATCCACCTATTCTCAATTTGTACATGTGAGATCCCCCTATTCTCAATTTGTACATGTGAGATCCCCCTGTTCTCACATTGTATGTGTGAGATCCCCCTATTCTCAATTTGTACATGTGAGATCCCCCTATTCTCACATTGAACATGTGAGAATGTGAGATTCCTATTCTCACATTGTTTGTGTGAGATCCCCCTGTTCTCACTTTGTACGTGTAAGATCCCCCTATTCTCACATTGTACATATGAGATACCCCTATTCTCACATTGTATTTGTGAGATACCCCTATTCTCACATTGTATTTGTGAGAACCCTCTATTCTCACATTGTATGTGTAAGATCCTCTCTTCTGACATTGTACATGTGAGATCCGTCTATTCTCACATTGCATTGTGAGATCCCCATATTCTCACATTATACGTGTGAGATCCTTGTATACTTGGATTGTATGTTATGCAATTGACCCTGCTTATGTTTGTGCATGCAGTGCTATCTTATTATCGTGAGTAGATGAGAAAATGTTACATGAAAATATGTTGTAATAAGAAGGATTTAGAGAGATATTTCATTATTGAGTTTATGAATGATTTCAGAGTCAACCTCTTCCTTTAGGTCCTATGTAATAGGGCAGGGTAGGTATACAACAATGTTCCTGGTTGTCACTGGCACAGTCAACAACAAAGTATGATCACTTTGAATTTTGCTTGAGCTGACTATACATTTGTGATACCATTTTATTTCTTTTAAACAAACAAATATTTATATACTGTATTTTATTCTTGTTGATTATCAAATATACATAAAAAATCCTTCGTTTTTTTAATGTTTTTGATCATGGTGGATTTGCATCCAGTTCATCTCAAGAATGTTTGAAAATAACAAAGATACAAACCCTGAATGGTGGTCGGGCTTTTTTTTACTTAATAATAGAGAATTAATGAACTGTGTGTTTTGTTTATTAGAGATGTTATGGTATTCACAATACAAGAGTGGATGTGAAGGGTTGTGAAGTAGCTTATTTTATGGTATAGATTAATAAAAGTAGTTCTGTAATACACGTTTTAAAAAGGATTATGTAAAATCGATCTGCAGCTTGTGTGTGTGATCACTTATTAATGAACAGGGGCCCATTAATGTTACTTTAAGGAAAATAACACTTTCATTTAAAATTTATTATGGGATTATTGTTATTTATTATTATTCAGAGGTGATCAGTGTTATAAAACATATCGCATAAAATAGCCCAGTTTCAAACTCTACCCATGTTCCTTAGGTGTTATGACAAAAATGGGTTAGATCTTTATAACTGAATATCAGATTGTGGATCAGCCAGGGTTGTCATGGAGACAGAGTTGCATATAAAAGCAAATTGTTATGGAATGTGTCAATTTTTAAAAAGAAACTTCGTTCATATAGATTATTGTGGTCAACCCTTCTCTTTCACACCACTTGAGAATGGAATCTGTAATCTCACATAAAGTTTGTGTTTTTTTACCCCAAATATTTGTCATGATCACTTTTTCACCTTAATTATTATTATTCAGAGGAAGTGATATTGGTCTTGTCAGGATATATCGACCAATATAAATTCACATAGTTTGCAGCACCACAAAAATTTATACTCAAAAATCTTGGACAAGATAAAATGGAACAAAAATCAGTCCAAGGCTACTGACATAATTTCAAAAATGTTTTGAAAAGCAATCACAGCTGAATTTGTTTCCATGGCTCAAAGATATTAAAAAAATATTAACCATTTGTCACATCACAGCAGTTTCTTGCATCCTTACAATGTATTATCAAAAGATGATTACCGGTAAATATTCTGAAGCATACTATACAGTGCTTTATAGTGTTGATGATTACAGTTTGTTTTAATAGTTAAGAAAATGTGCAAAGAAGGAGCTTTTAATGAGATATTATCCCATTTTTAGTATAAAATGGAATTGAATGTTTTCAAAACAAAAAACATGAACTTATCTTGATATTTCCACATACAGGGGTAAACATAGAAATTACAAAGAGTAAACTGTGAATGCAGTTAGAAAGGTCTGGATAAGGTTTAGGATTTAGAACAGAAAAAGTGAAGGAAGCATGCCTTATATAAATAGATGTTTTTTATAGTTAGAGAGAGGTATATTGGTGTACTTATACTGCAGTGGAAATGCTCGCTGAGGGAAAAATGAATTTAATTTGAAAATGAGGTTTATTTGTATATATCGCTATTAAGAAGCTACAGTGGTGAAAGAATTCATAAGAAAGTAAAGCATTAAGTGCACACAGAAATGGGAAAGAGGATTCAAATATGTGATCAATTTCAGTCCCAGAGACGGACTCTCCACCCGCAAGAAACTCATCCTCAGCGTTTAAATCCTATCTGACGACCCCATCGCCAGGACAAGGTATGTGACAGCCAGGATGAGAAGTCACGATTAATGAGTGCTCTAGATGTACAGAAAATGAGAATCACTCTTGACACTATGAAGAACGAGTGCAATAATATTGTGATTTGATTTGATTTGATTTGATTTGATTTGATTAGTCTCTTGCATATTAAAATAGTTGTTTGAGAATTAATAAACACAGAAGATTTCTGATATTAATGAATTTCTTGAGACAGAATTTCCCCTATATTTGTTTATAAGATCCAGCTCTCATCGGAGACATGGTACCAGTTGTGTATTATCAAATTTCTTGCCTTTGAACTCGAAAATCATATAGCACTGTATCCTGACTGGCATCATTTATGGCACCATATCCTGAATGGTATAATTTATGGCACCATATCCTGAATGGTATAATTTTTGGCACTATATCCTGAATGGTATCATTTTTGGCACCATATCCTTTAATGGTATCATTTTTGGCACCATATCCTTTTTGGTATCATACCCCTAAGGATACCACACTCCTTGTGGTACCACACACCTCTAGTACCATACCATTCCTGGTAAAACATAATTGCTGCCATATCCTTTATTAACCTGATCACAGGTACCATAGCCCTATTTGTGCCAAAGCTGAAGTAACTGGTATTGTGTCTCTGCTTTCCTGATATTTAAGATCAGACCTTTTGAGCTGTCATTGTGAAAAAGTGAATAGAAGAGTGACATAAGATGATATTATTTGTCAACTTTAGAAGGATAGATCTTCAGTAATGACAGCTCATCAGCTTAATATCTCAGTTTTAAAATATCTATCATTTTCTTTATATAAATCACCCCCCTTAATTGAATTTGATTTAATGAATTTGATTTTTTAATCCAAATGCCAAAAAAAATAACAGTTTCTTGTTAATGTAACTATGTAAATTGATTTACAGAGTCACCGAAGGGATCATTTAGATCTTACATAGACAATAGAAAGTATGGTATGTAACCATAGTAACTGGGGTAACCATGGGAACAATTTGAAAAATGTGTTTGCTGTGAATGGTGATTGGATTGAATGTGAATTTTTTATGTGTTTTACAAAAGTTGCCATGGGAGGATGGGTTCCCAGTTCCTACACAATCAACTTGTATGCCAGTTAATCTAATAATTTAATTTTTAATTCTCAGAAATAAATACCAAATATCCAAGTTTTGATGAAAGCCTGATCTGCTCCCAGAAGTCATTGTGGTGTACATGGACATGAGTTTTGGTGGCATAATTTTCAAGTAATTATTTAGAGAAATGTGAGTTTGGAACTGTTGTTGCCTAAAAGATTTGTTTCTTGAAATAATAGTACACAATAATCATCTTATTGTGTCAGAATTGAGGAGATCATACAATTTGAATAAACATTCTCATAAAAAAATATTCCATTCAAATAATTATTGCACATGGCACATGGAACGACAAGTTGTTTTGAGACCATAAAGCATTTTGGGGGTTGGTAGGTATTGTCTTGGTTGTGTGGAACGGGTAAAGCATGTGAGATTCTTGGTTGCAAATGTGGCATTGCAAGTGATCGGCACAGATTATCCCAGTGGGAAGCAGTTAAGGAAGTACTCGTGAAGATAGCAGGTGAAGCATATAATATAAGTGAAGGTTGAGGTGTGTGATTGAACCAATGTAGAAAATTTACCTGGCAAAGTATACAATATACATGAAGACTGTTGTGTATGATTGAAGCAGGATCGGTTGGAATCAAACATCTGTTTGGCCTTGCGTAGACATGACTAAATAAGGTCACACATGGCTATCACGTGACATAATATGGTCACGCTTGGCTATCACGTGACATAATATGGTCACGCTTGGCTATCATGTGACATAATATGGTCACGCTTGGCTATCATGTGACATAATATGGTCATGCCTAGCTATTGCCTGGCATTATTTGGTCATGTACATGTATATGTCATGCCCGCAACAATATGGTCACGCAATCACCCTATTAGTTTGGCTCCAACTGAAAATAGATTAGCCCTTTACAGGCTTAAAAGGTGCCATTTACAGGCTTAAAAGGTGCCGTTTACAGGCTTAAAAGGTGCTGTTATTGGTTTATGAAGTGATGTTACAGGTTTAAGAATTGATGTTACAGGTTTAAGAATTGATGTTACAGGTTTAAGAAATGTAGTTACAGGCTTGAGGCTGGTTGGGTGAAAGAATACAACAGTACAAAATTTACAATTGTTGGATGTTGAAATCAGAATAGAATTATTGCATGGAATCAAGATTAAAGATATATTATGATTATCCAGATTTGTCCATAATTGTTTAGATATGTTCCTTAGTTTAAGGCACTGTCAACATGATGCTTTCTTTTTCAGAATAAATGTGTGATAAGCATGATATGGTTTGAGGGAAGAACAATTTTGAACAATCATTTTCAAAGAAAATGCATTATTTATATATCATTAAAAAATTATATTTGTTGATGCTTTGATAATCATATACATTATTTTCAGGCTATTTTAAAATGCATTAATATTTAATTCATCAATTTAAATAGTTCTCTTCCTTTTAATTTGTCAAAGGAAAACCTGCTTCTGTTATTGAGCAACCATATTTTATTAAAAAAAACATCTTTAGGTTATTAATTATATACTGCTATGTAATAAATATTATAATCTTCTAAATTATACAGTATTTCAGATAAACAAAAACGATCATTTATGAAAATGAATAAAATAATTTTACAGAGACAAAAAGAAAAAAGAGTGGGTTATAATGGGAGGTTGTTATTATATTTGTAGGCACGCTGCCAACAGCCCAGCGCCATATACAGCAAGGCAGCACATCTAGTCTCAACAAGATGTTTGACGCTCGCAAGTCCTCCTCGCAGACCACGCTGGATTCGGACTCCCAGCACGGATCTGACCCGGACATCATCGGAAGAACTAAAATGGACCAGGTGAGCTTGTATAATCTTTATTCATACCCTTTGGATTTGTTCTGTCATTTGGGAACCAAATTAATGGCAAAGTTCAACTTTAAAAATGGCAAAGTTCAACAAAGTTCAACTATAAAAATGGCAAAGTTCAACCATAAAAATGACAAAGTTCAAAATCAAATGTGCTAGCTTCTGTGATTGGTCATTTTAAGTCCAAGAATCTTTTAGAATAATTTATTTTTTTAATATCATGATTTTTGTGTTCATTACTTAACTTTTTTAAAAAGTGATTTTTTTTACACCTCAGTTTGTATTTATTTCATAACTTTTAGTGTGAATAATATGCCATTTGAAAATGTGAATTTTTGAGGCTCCACATTTGCTGCTTTTCTATGCTTTATGCACAGTTTGTGATACATTTCAGATGTTTGAACACGTTCTATCTGAGCTTGGGCCATGGTGTCTAGCTGAGCAAGACTTCTGTGTCAAGTTCTTCCACCTGACGTCTGACCAAGAGAAGGAACAAGATGACAAGGTCAGTAAAGTCATCTGAAAATAAGGTCCCAACCACATGCAATAAGGTGCTTAATCTCCAGAGATATTCAACCATTTCTTGATTAAATTTTTTTAGGGGCCTACAGAGATATTCAACCATTTCTTGATTAAAGTTTTTTTTTAGAATTAAATTAAATTTTTTAATTTCATTAATTTGTGTTAATGTTTCACAAAGAAGATTGACCATCACGCAGGTGTTATTATGTCAAAGGCAAAACTGTGGATAATATTGTCATTAATCGATGCTCCCTTTTAAATCGTGATTCAGACTGATGGACAGGAGCAGTCAGAAGAAGGACCCTGGGTACCCAGAAAACCATCAAATGTTAAAGAGTAAGTCACAAATAATAAGATACATTTGATTCATTCCATTATCATATACAAGATAAATGTTTCATTTCTTATTTATAAATTTTTGCAATCTTAGAATAATAAATCAGAATGATTGAAATAATCACTATGTTACCAGAGAGGGCTCTGTTGTTTTTTTATGAACTCTCTTCATCCTTTTTATATTAGTTATTTTTTATGCATGGAAGGTGATTGTTGCAGGACAGGTCTGCATTAAAAATAAACATATTGACATACTTAGTTCCCAACAATAAACAGTTTTTGTCAACATCCTTATGACAGAGTAACACATAATTACACATATTAAACATAACACAAAAGTATTAACTCAACATATAAGATTTAATGTTAAGATTGCTTGCATATTGATCCACTAACAATGCCACTAAATATGCAGCATATTAACCCAAAATATGAATGAAGCTTCTGATCGCTGCTTCTCAGAGATTTCAACCTCTGTTGTCTAATTATAACGTTTATATGCCCCCTGTCAATGTTTGATTTCCTGAATGTTGAATGTTTAAATGCTGTGTTCTTTTTTTTCTTCATTTATTTAACCCTGTTGATGTGGGTTTTTATTTCTTTTTAACCCATTAACCCTCCAAATGTGATGCCTCTTTCAACAGGCCAGTATTAGAAAATCTAGGGTCTGGTCTCATTCGCAAACAGTCTTCTGTCATACAGTAAGTTGTGTCCTAAACTCTGATTGGCTGCTTGGAGTGATCTGTGAAAAGTTTGTCTTTTTTTTAGTATCGGTGTTGGTGATTGGCTGTGATTCATGTTGCCTTGTCCGCTATGCTTTGTGTCACAATGGCTTTCCGTTTCTGTATAAAATTTAGGTTTGAATGGTGGTGTTATATTTATTGTGAAGCAAATTCCTGCTTGTACAAGTCCAAAGAGAAGGTATATAAAAGTATAATACAATGGATTCTGACATCTTAAGGGGGATTATACGGTTAATGTGTTTTTATAATGTTTATCACACATATGTATTCCTGAGTGGAAATTATTTGAACTCAACTTTTATTTTTCTCTGACTCAGAAGTAATGTAATTTACAAAAAAATATAAAATGATTTTTTTTTCAGTCTGATATTATTATACAGGAGAATAAAGATGATTTTTTACATTTTATCTACAAATGAACTTGTCAGAATCTATAGGCTGCTCGAGGTCATCCCTGCATCTGGCTGTTTAAATGACAAGGTCCTGTTATTGCTTCAGCTTTCAACAGTAGATGGCACCACTGTCAGTGTTCAGCGTCATTCCCTTAAACCCTAAAATACACCACATACCAAATCCATCAGCTTATTTCATTATTTGCAGCTACTGAGATTTTTTAAATTGCTGATTTTTTTTCAGCTGCTAAAATTGTGAAATAATTAATATGTTTTAAACAATCATTTATATCTACATAAAGGAATAGCACAACTGTATTTCAAATATCTCTATAGTCTTTCAAGTCTAATCTATGATATAAACACCTGTCAACTTTCCTGAACAAAAATCTTGAGATGCCTGATGTCACAGTCCAGAAACTTCTCCAGCTTGATGAAAAATGAGCAAATTGAGTATGCCAAAGTGGCATTTACCTCACAAGCATTTTGATATTAATGATGTGAAGAGTGGCAGCCAGAACAGGAATTTGTGAACTGGCGGGTCTCAAGGTTTTTGCTTGGCATTTATTACTGCATATTATATATATACTCGGGGAACATTATCGAAAGGAAACACTATCTGAAGGGATTGATGTCTAAGGGAACATTATATACAGGGAGCAATATCTAACTGGAACAATATCTAACTGGAACAATATCTAAAGGTGCAATATCTAAAGGGAACACTATCTAAAGGGATTGATGTCTAATGGGAACAATATCTAATGGGAACAAAATCTAACAGGAAAAATATCTTGAGGGAACAATATCTTAGAGGCTCATAAAAAGAACCCTGAAATAATCACAAAATTAACATTTCTATTTGTGGTTGAACTCAGAATAAAACACTGTTATGGATTACATGCAGTCATTCAAAAATCATTGAAGTAGTTGATCTTAAAAAAGCACATATTAATTAAACTTATGTATGCTGCAAAAAATGTGACATTAAGGTGCATTTAGGTGCATGTTGCTAACTTGTCTGGCACAAACACACAAAAAACTCCTTATATAGGATTTTGACAACACCTGGTTGTTAGGGAGAGAAAGTTTTGGTAGTCAGTCATTTATATGAGCCTGGCCTACATTAGATCTCCTATACATTCCTTATTGTTAATGCTAACAGCACATTATATAAACCATCAAAACCTTTAGGAGTCCTGCTGGGGTCTATCACTGTCCA
The DNA here is from genome assembly GCA_949316495.1 of Amphiduros pacificus. Classification (NCBI taxonomy): domain Eukaryota; kingdom Metazoa; phylum Annelida; class Polychaeta; order Phyllodocida; family Hesionidae; genus Amphiduros; species Amphiduros pacificus. Next base: position 17,433,164 of record OX439008.1, on the reverse strand, counting down.
ATGAGGTCATTATCTGCAGTACACTTGAGATTTTATATTTTGACTAGATTTCTCTCATTTTCAATTTTCTGTTATTTTCAATTATTATTTTTTTTTAATCTCTTTTGAAACAGAACTGTTTTCTATTATGCATGTGTATGGACACAACCTTTCTTGCATGGATTGAATTTATTTTCGCACAAAATAAAACTTGTTGGACTGAATTAGAATTATATTTGAGAGTATTGAATGTTTTTTGACAATATGTATCAGTGAGCGACCAGTTTTTAGTCATACATGTATAACCATGGATTACAGCAGCCAAGCTGAGAAGCCTCCTGTTCCACCCTGGCAATCGCAGTCTACTTTATCAACAGAAACTGGTCACTAACAAGTAGAATTGGAGGGTCATGAAAATGGTTTATGAAAATCATCATGATGTTGATGACAAAAATTTGCCTGTTTATTTTTGTTTTTGTTTTAAAGGATGGTTGTGATGAATGCACCATTGCGTTGATTGTGTGCACTGGTTTGCATGTTAATTGTGATTTGTCGGTTGGACAGTTTTGAGAAATTGCTCTTCCTTGGACTATTCCACAGCATTGTGACAACATGGATTTAAAATATTTTACTTCATAGGGTCCATTTACTTAAATGCAGTGACAAATGTTAAACTTATTAGATTAGATATGGTATCTGATAAGAAATAGTGATATTTTATTGCTACCTCAGTGAAATTGACCAATCTTTAGACTTGGCCTTTTCATACATAAATAAGTTAAATTTGTAAACTCAAAATTCTCAATCTACCTATTGTTTGGTATATAACTACAATAATTATCTCATAATATGGCATATTCACAACAAAATCCACTAACAAAAACGCAAATAAAATATTTTTTCTTCAAAGAGTCCTATTTTGAATTGTAAAGAGTATTACCATATTTAAACACAGAATACAAAGGATCTCTCATTGGAATATGTTTATTGCTAAGTTACTGAGACAATAAATCATATTTATACTTTTTTTTCAGGAGACAAATAAATGAAGAAGTTAGGTGTGTATTTTAAATTAAATTTTTATGTTTGTTATTTAATCTAAGGAATATAAAGCTTAATATAAACTGCTTGGTATGAACTATAAACTACTTTACATTGAAAATTCTTGATGCACATTAAAAATGAGACATTCACACGCTTAGTGTGCACTATGACACCAGGTGGAGCTTGGGAGGAGAAAACGTTTACTGTATTAGCTCCTATGCTTTCTCTAATGGATTCCATTTAGCTCCTATCTGAGGTTCTTAGTTGTAATGTTTTTCTGACACTACCATGTCTCTTTTTGTTATATCAGGGTAAATCAGTTATAATATTTTTTTAATATCAATTTAGAACTAGGCTTTAGCAGAGATTGATAATGTAAAAAAAGATATGATAAATTTTAATTTTCTTGAATTTTATTAATAATGTTGAATATATTTATCAGGCGTATGATGATAGAGTTGTTCCCATCTCTGGAGACTGAACTGACGACTTTTATACAATTTGGAGATAGACTTGATAATTTGTAAGTTTTATCTGCAATCAAGCTATTGATGTTTATTGACAATTGTCTTTTTAACTTCATCAACATTATACATATTTAAGGGAATCTTTTTTTAAGATTTCTAAATAAGGTACAAATACCCTACAATTAAAATGGTTAATGCACAGATGTTTATAAATGATCAAACACACTTGCATTTTTATCCTACAAGATATGATTTTTTTTTCAAGATAAATCTCCCAATTTAACCTTTAATCGTCATTAAAGTAATCTTCATATTAGCACACATGATACCAACTTCTTTGCTCATTGATCTAATCTTGTGTTTGCTGTTTCAGCAATTCTCTGTACATGTTGGTGCATATGCGCTCATAGATCTAATCTTGTGTTTGCCGTTCCAGCAATTCTCTGTACATGTTGGTGCGTATGAGCGAGCATGTCATCAATGCAGAGGACACTGGGTCTTACCTCAGCAAAACATTTGCATCCTGCCTGGTGCACGTCAAGAGAAACTTTGACAGGTTCATTGTGAGTCTCAGATTAACCTTATAGTTTTTAATTCTCAATCCACTCTGATATTGAAAAATAAAACTCAGTTATTCAATACATCAAAATTTTTCATGGCATATTTTTCACCTAAATTTTAGATATTGATGTGAATATTATTGTGTGGTTTAAGATTGTATATTATCACCCTGGTAGTCAGGCCAACAAATTGCCGGAACTGGCTTGAATTAATAAATGATATTAATACACAAATAGTGTGTCCAATAATACCTACTTTTAGATAGCAAGTTATGTTGGTGGATTAACATTTGTAGAATGAGAGAAGAGAAACATGAGATATGGATAATGGAGCTTTTTCACACTCCCACATCAAACATTTACTAATAGGCTATGATATGCAAACACAACAAAGATATCAATGCTTTATGGAAAGAGTTGAGAAGTGACACCTGGTGGCAAATATCCCTGAATTCATGCATAGGCCGATTGCGGGTCGCCATACTGCCCCATTGAAAACAACATACCGGAACTGCACAATTAAAATCGGAAGTGCATAAAAAAACTCTCTAAAATCTAATCATTAAAAAAAACAAGATGGAAACCCGCAATCGCAATATGTAGATATATGTGGGGCTAATTGTTATATATGTTATTATCTTGTGTATGTCAGATTGCGCAGATTGAGGCCATCGGGGAGAGTAAGCTTCACAAGCGGAGCAGGGTTGGCATCATCCCCTTCGTGCACAGCTTCGAGGTTAGCGCCATCTATGTGTGATTCATTTTACACTTTGAGATTATTAATGTGACCCTTTAATATTTGTTTCAATTTTTGATTTTATTATGATGTTTGTCAATGTTTAAGAAAATCTAATTGCCTTAAAGGTAAAGTGAAAGGAAAAAAAAGTATTTGTTGAAATTGAATGTGAGTTAGATATTTGAGGCAGATATGATTTATTTTTATTCTTTGATTTAGGAGTTTGCTCAGCAGGCAGAAACCATCTTCAAGGGTTCTGACCGTCGCACAGATCTGGACAAAGCCTATCAGCGGGTAGTCACAAAGATATTTGATCAGATCCAGAGGGTGGCCTCGGAAAGCCAGAAAACTCCCTCAGATGTTGTCAAAATGGGTAGGCTTTATAGGGTATAAATTGAATATGTTTTGCAATCAAGAATCAAATCATAAATCTAACATATTAGGACAATTTTTGGGGCGTTCCAAGGTTGAAATGCAGACACAACTTGTTTGTCATCTCCTGACATTGATACTATGAACAATTCTTGTGACAATTTGTTAGCTGATCTCTGAAAAAAAGTGCTCTTCAATCCTACCATTCTTTTGGCCCCTATGATTGGTCAGTTAACAGGATGTGTGTATGATATTATTTTTTAAATATGAATATGATCACTCAGTAAAGAGTTAAAACTAAAATGTTTCAAATCTCAGAGGGAATGACAAGTTCACATGTACATGCTTACTGAATGTAACTTTATCAAATACAAATATAAATTATTTTATTTTATTTTTTTTTCAATGCAGATATAAGAGGATTAAACAAAAATACATATCTATATATATAATATGCAAACAATTAATTTTGTGTTTTTCCTGTCTGTTTTGCAGAGAATTATCATCATATGTATGGTAAGTAATTATATATAATGTCACACTCAAAGACTTACTCAAAATTAAAACTTCCTATATATATTTACATTATTGAAAATATCTTATTGGCCTATGAAAGCTAAATGGGTGAACATCTTTAACCTGACTTGATGTTTAGAAAATATTGTGTGATAGAAGTTTTGAAATGAACTGAATTATTTCTTATAAGTTTTGGATATTTTTCTCAGCTGCGTTATCACATCTACGGATTCCATCCCTGGATGCCCAGAGGAAGGAGGCAAAGTCCAGATACCAGGATTACCTGCATGCCTACGTCAGCACCAGCCTCGGCCGCCCCATGGAAAAACTCAGCGTGAGTGAAAAAAACAACTCACAGCTTTCCCTATTGTGTTATAATTACTTTAATTATCAGCTCAGATTTTGTATAAGTTCCCATTTACTGTAATTATAAGCTCAGATTTTTTTATAATCTCAGATTTGAATAATAGCTTCTACAAATGACAGATTAAATTGATTTGAAATTAAAATCTAGATATTTATCGTATCTTTTTTTCTTTAAAAAATATTCCAAATCCTAGTGTTCATCATCAATTCCTCACACAGGATGAATGAAATGGTAAATCAGGAATGTCCACTCTCTATGTCCACAATGATTATGGGCACGAGTACATTTTTAGATCAGAAATTGTCATAGAAACTTGCTGCTTTACAATCATATTATTGAAAATAAGAATTTTATGACAAACAACAAGTTATGCCAATATTTAATATAAGTTTGACCTTCGTTTCATAAAATTTGAGATATTGTTTATTTTCAGGTGTTCTTTGAGGGTGTTGAGGCCAAGGTCGCGCAGGGTGTCAAACAGGAGGAGGTAGGGTACCAGTTGGCCTTCAGCAAACAGGAGCTACGTAAACATATCAGAGAGTACCCAGGCAAAGAGGTGAGATGCTGCTTACTGCCGTATCATAAAACAACACAAAACAACTGCTACTTTGTGTTTTAAATTGACAAATATGTCAAAGATTTGTCTCTAGTAGATAAAAAAGATATGAGACAAATTGACAAATATGTTAAAGATACAAGACAAATTGTCAAATATGTCAAAGATTTGTCTCCAGTAGATAAAAAATACATGAGACAAATTGACAAATATGTTAAAGATACGAGACAAATTGTCAAAGATTTGTTTCCAGGAGATTTATAAGAGGGTACACTGTCCTCTGTTGATGACTAATGTAAAATGTTTGAGTCACCTTCCTGACATTATACAGAATATGTATTTTTGTTGTTGACCTTCAGGTGAAGAAGAACTTAGAGCATCTGTATAAGAAGGTAGAAAAGCATCTCTGCGAAGAGGAAAACCTTCTCCAGGTTCTGTGGCACTATATGCAGGATGAGTTCTTGAAGCAGTACAAGCATTTTGATCAACTCATCACTAAATGCTACCCAGAGTCTGGCATCTCCCTGGAGTTCACCATCAGTGACCTCTTGACCTACTTCTCAGACATTGCCCAGTCACATTAGACCAGCAACTTTATCAAATAAAATAACCAAATTAAAACTAATTAAAAAAATTAGATGGCTTATGTATTATATAAAGTGTTTCTGCGATTATTGTCTGTATTCATTGAAGAAAATTTACATCTACAATAGATTTATCATTGATTTAGTTAAACTATTAAAATTACAATTGGTGCTATTAAAAGGTAAATTTTGTGTAATTTAATGGTATATTTGCAATATAATGTTGACTGAAATACTCTGTTATTTATAACAAGGTAGATTACACTCTAATCTAGAGCTATGTGACTTTGATGTTGAACATGTAATTTCATCTGTATATATAGAAATATATTGAAGTTGTTATTCTCATATTAACTATATCAACTGTCAACTATGTCAAAAATATTTTGCTGATTTCTTGTATTAAAGTCTTCATTTGAAAGCACTGAATTGGCAGTGATAATAACCATTAGGCTGAGATATTATGACTTCTGATAACAAGAACAATATGTATACCAGCTTATTGACATTGTAAATCATATTTGAAAAGATACTAAATTTATGTATTTCTAAAATCATTTACAATTTGAGCTGAATGTGTGTAAGTTTGGTACAACTTAATTCAGAGTATGTATATATATATATATCTTCCGTTATGGAGTTCAGTATGTCAAAGTTATGTGTAAAATTTTATGATATAGAAATAAAAATCATCAATATTATGAGCAATTTTTATTTGGGGGTAGAATTTGAATAATTGTGTTTCACACCTTAGACTTTACCAAGAGATAAATGTGTTTATTGATCACTATTATATTTTAAATTGTATTTCACACCATGTATGTAATCAAAGAAGTTTATAACACATCTGTTTTTGCATTGCAGGTTTTAATGAACATCTGATGTGTAATAAACTTAATTCTCATACATGGTGTGAAATACAATTTCAAATATAATTTAATTAATGGAGCATACTTAACGCACTTGGACAAGGAAAAAAATAACAAACAAGATTTTTTCTCCATGGTAAAAATCAGACAAGAATTAATAGGCCTTGGATGATTTAGGACAAATTCAAAATAATTGATAAACTGTAGCATAAATTGTATATATGAAAGACAAAAGACATCACATAAATTTCTTAAGTTTATTCAATTAATAAATTTCTACAGATACATATATACAAACAAAATCCCATGCAAAATACATAGAAAATTACATACAAAATTAACACATTAAAATTGGATATCTCTAGTGCATTCTAAGATGTGTGTTTACGTCTGTGGATATGTCATGTTCATGAAATGTTCAATCAGACAAAATCTCCCTTGAAGCTGACAAGCTCAGATTCCACCTCTCCCTGGTCGTTTATGAACACCCGTGACCCAGTGGGGCTGGGAGGAGTGACCATGATATCCGGGACATCCACAAGAGGGCACTGCTGACTGTCCTCTGCAGAATAGTGAAGCTTCTCCATGGAAACGCCTTCTGGAAAGGCTGCTGTAGGGAGCATCCGCACAGACCTGGACAGAGGTTGGATTCCGGGGAGATTAGACCGGTGGAGATCACCGAGGGAGGCACTGTGGTGATTTGCTGGAGTGTTCACCAGGGGTGGCAAATCAGGCAAGGAAGGAAGGCAGATCTGTTGAGATAGGCGCCCCACTGGCAGCTGCTGCATGGAGGCCCAGGGACGGACACTAGGGGGAGACACCAGGTGGTTGAGATGAGGCAAGGAGCCACTAGTTGTCATCTGAGGCAGGTTGCGGAGGTTTGGCATGGACATCAATGGGTGAAGGGAACTCAGGTCTGCCTCTGAAAATATGCAAAACACAAAATATTACAATCAACTGCAAAACATTACAAACTGCAAAATATTACAATCAAATTCATCACTGGAACAAGAGAATTTGAATTTAATTTGAAATATATCAGTAATATCTATTTAGCTTCCATACCTAAGAGAGTGTCTTTGTGAAGTCGATTGCGGAAGTAGAGAAGGGCAAACGTCATGGCAACCAAGATGACCACTCCGCAAACAGCAAGGACACAGTAGAGGATGAGCTGGTTCTGGTTGAGATCTGCAGACATCGGCTCAGCTTCTGAAAGCACATAGAACAAGATTACAAATGAGTTTCTGGTTTAACCAATACCAAAGATTGATGAATTTCTGTGGATACAGATAAAAATGAAAAAAAATATTGGTAATCACCTGAGATTTCAGGATGGACTTCTACTTGGATTGCAGCTTGGTGAGGTGAAGCAGTTGAGGTCCAGGCCATGGTAGATGCAGCTTCAGGAGCGGCTCGACTGCTTGCAGGGACAACATGAGACATCCTGTTGCCTTGGACTGTTCTGGGAGAATCTACAAAACACACACAAAAATTAAAACTTGAAAATAAGCAAAAACTTATGTCTGAGAGCAATATTATGATTGCTCCAAATGGATAAATGGATAAAATGCATTATTTTGGAAGTGGTATACCTTGAGTGGGGTACTGGGGATCTGCCCGTGCAAGGATCCCGTCTGGACTGACCGCCAGGAGGCGCAGGGCGAGGCCAGAGTAGTCTTCGTGGTGACCATCAATGGAGGTCTGGTAGTCAGCTGTCATGGTCACTTTACGCCACTCCGGGTGCTCATCACTGGACCACACCAGCAGATAGACAAGGAATGGCTGGGGTGGTGCCCTCTGTTGGTCGGCTGTGGTACTCGCCCGAGGGAGAGGTGTCTGCCATGTGACTGTGAGCTTTACAGAACTTTCCACTTTTACTTCTGGTACCATTTGGAACTGCAGTGACTCAACTGGTATGACGTCTGAAAATAAATAAACATTGATTTTAATAGTGTTAAAGAGGGGGGTCCAGTACCCCTGAAAAGCCGTACGGTCAGTTAACCCCACCCCAGATTTTGCCCCAGCTGCTGATTGGTGCTGCTCCACACAACACAGCTACCTCACAAGTTGACCGTTGGTCAAACTGTCCACTCACAGCCCACTGGATGCTGCTGGTGGCTGGGCAGGTTGTTTGTAAACATAGGCAAGAAAAGGGTTGTATCACACCACCCTGCATTAACCCCGCTGACTATGTCAGTGACAGTCCTCCTCCTTGGTCTCATAAAGAGAGGGGGAAGAGAATAAAAACAGAAAAGGTGAACCTTATAATTTAAAGTGTGCATATGTCATTATTTACATGTTTATCAATCAAAAACTTTCGGACCATTCAGAAAACATAAATTAAGCACTGAAAAGTTTATCTGAGGAGGACCAGGAAATCAGATTCTTATCTTTACACAAGTTATATAACGAGTCTCTGAAGTTGACCGCTCCCCACCCAGCTGCAGCAACATCTAGCCCATGGGAGGTATGGGGTAAAACCGCAAATATGTTGTAACATGCTGGACACATGCACTCAGCCATGTGCTTGGTATTTATAAACAAACCTAAACCCACATCTCACACACAGTGTCAACTGTCAATCAAATTCAAAATAATTTAAATCTCAGAACACTTTTATTGTTTAAAAGAGCTTTGATATCAAACATTTAGATTTCAGATTAAAATATGTTGTAGCCCTTGTGTTCATGCAGCATTGTACCAAGTATCACACATTTCTATTAGAAAGTAACAAATATATTAGAATGTATTCAATTTATACTGGCTGAGCTCTGGGTGTTTTGATGGTCAAGACCTGTTTAATAGGCTCCACCCCCTTCCTTTTATACTTTAACCCCCTCCTTTAAAAACAAAACGCTGTTAAATATGACATAAACATAAATATGAACTATGAACATATATATTTGAAAAAAAAACGCTTGATGGACCTACCCGAGGCTGTGTTAATTTTGTTGAGGAAAACACAGGCTGTCTGGGATCCCTTGTCGCCAGGGGCAGTGGTAGAGAGGGAACACTTCCGGTCATTGGAGTGGAAGTGCCTGAATGTGGATTCACAGCTCTTCCAGCATTTGTAGCATTCACCACTCTCCAGGCACTTCTTGTTGCTGGTCGGATGGTTCACATACTGAAAAAAAGAGTAATAAATTATTCAATCAATCTTTCTCTAATGTGTCTTTACTAGATAATTGACAATACTTTATATCATTATCTCCTTTTTTTTGTTTTGTTTAATGACCTTCATACCTGTGCAAAGCAGTTGGCTCTACACTGAGCCACTGTGATCCAGTCATCTGCTGTTAGTACTGTCTCTGCTGAGGTCCTCGTGGCCAGGAGAAACAAAGTCAGCACTGACAAGCACAGGAAGGCCCTCTGGTGGACAAACATCATCACGGAAGGTCAATGGTATCGATATCGAGATTGCAAAACTTGGGAAATGTTTCTGTCTGAAGCTCAGAAGTAACTGACATGGAGACCTTGTGAGGCCATTTTATACCAAACATCTCAGTATGATCTGAAGAAGACATGACCACATTTGCAGGTGAAGAATCGGCCCTCAAAAGGTCATCGTTCTCACTTGCAGATCACGCCCTTGATGTCTTCCTTTCCCACCTAGCGGGGGACCGCATGCTGTTGACTGAGGTGCGGCTGAGGAATCGGCCCTCAAAGTCTGGCTTTCACGCCTGCACGGTGGTACGCAGGCATTGGGCTTTGATGTCCATCCCGTCTCCTGTGTTCTGGTAGCTTGAGGATCTTCAGCAGTGAATTAGCCTTTTGTTTATTTTGAGCCCGGCGGCCATTTCTCAATGCTATTCCATAAGTGATCAGTTTTGTGATCACTGAGACTTTTGAAATGCAGATTGAAAATAATTGAAGATATATAAAATATTTTTTATATTGTTTACTATAATTTTCATGGCCAAAAACAATAATTCATGTTTCCACATTATAATGGCCATTCGAGGCTACTCTCAAATTAACTTAATCAAATGCATGTTTGCGCCATGTTTATACTTTTTGTTTTGTAACATAAACATTCACTAAAAATAAGAAATAAGAAAAAAAAACACACACACACACACACACACAAAACATACAAAAAAAACCACACCAAACAAACACGCTGTGCAAATATTCAGAGACTATCATTACATCACGATTTTTTTTAAAATAACTAACACATACGGAAAGAGCACGTTCTTGGTATGTGTAGTTTGCATTTATGGAATTTATGACCAGCAGAAATAAAGATGCATCACTGCTTATAGTTTTGAAATATCATGAGGCTCAAATAATTTTTGCCAACTTGTATTTTGTTTAAATACTACAATATTTTCAACGCTGTTCCTATCATATAACCTATTCCATTTTAGAATCACAATTGATTAAATCGATTGTTTTAAAATTAATTATCTTATCGAATCTTTGTTTATTTTCCTTCATTTGCATATGGCATTAATCACAATTTACAATGTATATGTATGTAAAAGCTGAGAGAAATAAGTAATAATAAATCATATTGCTCTCAGATGAAAGCTTCCATTGAAAAAACACGCAATATATTTTGTATCAATTGTGTTGGGTTTTCCTTGCGCATGGCCAGATATAATATGTAGCATTCAATGTGCTTCATAATTACTCCAAGGTTTTTTCTAATGATACAATGATATTTTCATTTTGGCTTGTGAAATTTGTTTTACATTGCTTTGAAAATAGGTAAAGGGGGTAATTATTTTCCTCGCCATGCACCTGTATTATCTCTAAAATGACTGAATCTTCTATTTTTTTTCACAAAACATTTTGCTCCACACACTTTATAATAATGTAGTCTATATAACTCTGAGCACACACTTGTCATAAATAAATAATAATAATAATAAATAAAATGGCAATTAGTCACCGTAATCTCATAAGCACACAAATATAGTCTTTCTTTGCCGATCAATAGTTTAAAATGCTTTGTGAAATAAATAAATGATTTGAATAGGAACAACCCTTTCTGCTGTCCCCAGAGTCTCAAGACTCAAGACTCAAGACTCAAGAATATTTATTCAACCCATAAACATATATACATAAACAATTTATGTTTGTTTGTGGGTTTTTTTTAACATGGGTCCAGGAGACCAAACATTAAGACCATAAAGTGGTCGCTTTATATGTGAATATAATTTGTATTATATTCAAATACGAGTATGATGATTTCACATAATAAGCAAATAGAAGGATGAGATCAGATCATTGACAAGAAACAATTCTTATTGAAAATAAATACTATAATATGTACAAAATATGTTTGAGCTTCATTCTATGGTGGTTTCATTGGTGAATAGTTTCACATTAAAAAAAACTATCCATCTCTCTTACATATTAATAATAATGATTTATTATTACTATTACTGAGCAAGATTCTATATATCTATTTATGATTTTTTTAACATATGTGGAGAAACCTGGAAAAGGAGATATAAAGTATTGTCAATTATCTAGTAAAGACAACAACTTGTCCAGTTCACTTGTCCAGTCTCATACACAACAGGCGCAAACGAAAAAATGCCTGCTCCCCCAAGTGCCGAGTTGTGTCGGAAGTAGCCGACGCGTCGTGACGTCACGACCGAACATGGCAGCTGATGGAAGTATCTTCCAAAAGTGGGAAGGTAAAGTTTACTTCAAGTTTATTGCGAATTTGTAATATTGGATAGTATAATTTCGTTATAGGCGGTTGCATCTATACGTAGTCTGTTAATAGCAAACTTTTGAGAGACCTGTATTGAACAAGTTTGGAAAAATCGTCACTTGTTTATGCGACCTAGAAATCAGACACCGAAATGTGAAAATGGTGTGCTTCGTCTCAAATCTTGTTCTCTGAGCTGCTATGTTTATATTTATTTGGCTAAATCGTCTCAACTCTCCGTGGCCAGGCGTATGAAGGAGGTTGATTCAGTGTAGCACATCGTTACAGAATGAGAACAACTTCACCAACAACATCACAGAGAAACTGGATTGGAAGGTTTTGTCTTCGCTTGTGAGATATGACAATACAATGACCATTGATGACAAGTCTGAATTTGTCTTCAAGAAGACACAACAAGCCTCTGACAGTGACAATGCATGTTTGATGAGAGTTTTAACTTGTCTGAGCTGGACTCGGAATGTATGAAAGGCAATTCACATTCGCTTCACTCATTTGAAGTCTTGAACAGACATGGACTGTTCCAGGTCACGTCACAATTTATTTTCATCTATGGATATAGAATTTGGACAAAGTTTGCTGTTTCAATGTAAGTGTCTGCTGCAGAATAGAACTTTTATCTTCTCCTGCAGAATGACCTGTCATATTTGCCTGGATACCTGTTGTGAATTCCCATGGCTACACCTTTTATCAAGTCCTCAACTCATGTAATTGTACCTTGATAATTGAGTGGGACTCTATGGTAGCCAGTGAATTTGGCCAACAAGTAAATTCAGCCCTTCTTAGAATTCGGACCTAAGATTTTGGATCTGAATTAAAACATACAGAGATTGAAATTGCCATGACGATATGAGAAACTCGTGTTGGTCCATATACCTAGTAACATCATTTATGGTCAAATAGCCTGCTTGGATGAGATTTTTTAGTTTATGTAAATGCAGGTACATAGTTACGAGGGCTTTACATCCTCTTGGAGCTGACTAGTAAGTTTGCCATGCCATTCCTCGATTAGGTTTACTGGATCCAGGGACCAATTTCAACACCTGAACTCTTTGCATAGTGGAGCATATGCATTCACCTTTAAAAAGACCTCAATGAAAAGTTACTGGCCCTGATGGTGTCCAACAGGCTAGGGCTTCTAAAAACCAGCACTTAAACACTGATGCCAGTATTAAACATGACCAGCTAAGATTAGATTACACAGCAATTGTATGCTTTGAATCTTGTGATTTCAGATAGTCATGCTGAATGATAGCACTGCCTGATATGGCCAACAAGAGAATAAATGTGAATACGGCCACCCTAGAAGACTTTGAATCATTAATAGGGATCGGCCATGCAAAGGCTGAAGCAATCATAGAAGCCAGAAAGGTATGTACTGTGAACATTAAAAAAATTGTCACAAAATTCTCACTGTGAAGTGAAATATTTCCAAGTAATAGTATTAAATCACAAATGAATAATTATCAATATTTTGTGGACATTGTTATTTATAAATCAAATTATGATAATTTTTTCCAGATTTTTGTCTTTATTCTAAAAATTAGAAATTCTTCAAGCTAATTAATACTCTTATTTAAGATTTTTAATGTCAGTGAGCCATTTTTCTGTTGAGTGAGGGTATGCCCCAATCTTTTTCTAATTTTCACCTATTTCTGACATAAAATAAAAAAAGGTTGTTTTGAAATTTATGTTTTATTTTTGCTAAAGTTACCATATTTGCTGCATCAGACTTAAGAGTGGTATTAATAAAGTAAAATTGCACCCCAATCTTACAGAGAAAATACAATGGAAGAGGTTGACGTAAAATCAAATGCTTAATTTGTAAATATTGTCTTATCTTTAGGAACAGGGAGAGTTTGGGACTACCAGTGACTTGATCAAAGTTCCTGGAATAGGACCTGGTGTCCTGGAACAGAACCTGGGGGTGTTGACTTGTACCCCAACTGCAGTGTCAAGTTCACGTAAAAAGAGTCCAAGAACAACTCGAAGATCATGTGAAACCAGGTCAGTTTTCTTATACAGTTTATGGTATCAATGAAATTTTAGATTGATATATAAGTAGCGTATTTAGTCTCGTGTATAAGACGACTCGTGTATAAGACGACTCGTGTATAAGACGACTCGTGTATAAGACGACTAGTGTATAAGACGACTCGTGTATAAGACGACTCGTGTATAAGACAATTCGTGTGTAAGACGACCCCCCAAAATTGAGGTTATTTTGCTTGAAAAGACCAATTTCTGAATATAAGACGAGTTGGTTTTTCTCGAGATATCGGCTCTGCTACCATTCAAGTTTGGCGGCCATTTTAACAGTGAAACGTAAATATTCTTATATAACAAGATCTTACTCTTGAAATACTCGTTGTGAACAGAACAAAACCATCCATCCATTTAACATGCATTACGCAATACGAGGTCGTCATTTTAAAAAGAGGGAGTGACAGGCACAAGCTCTTATTTTTGGCGCGAAAAGAATTGTAGTCTATCAACTCGCATTGAAATATTAATATATTGCGCAATGATGGATCCCTGGCTTCTCTTCATGTTCCGCACATCAAAATTATGCTTTACTTTTAAACAATGAAATAACAGACATTGGGCATAGCTGATTGATTTTAAATGCATTTTAAATGATAAATAAAGGTATTGACTTAATATTATCATAATTACGCTTCTCAGGTCGAGAATTTCTCCGCGTCCTTGATCTTAGCATCAAAACAAAGCGTTTTCATTAATTATCATTTAAAACGCAATTATAATCCATCCACGTGTGAAAGCATTTCTGTCAACGGGGAAGACACGACTCAAAGCAGTGGAAACAATGACGAAACGCAAAACTGTGAACGCTGATAATTGGAATCAGTGAGAACAAAGTCACAACAAAGCGTTTCGAAATAATAGACCTCGGACGTAGCGGATCGATTTAATTGCGTTTTAAATGATAAATAAAGGTATTTAACCAATATCATCACAAATTATGCTTCGCAGGTCGAGAATTTCTCAAGATCGCCATTTTGAAAGGCAGGAGAGGCTCTTGTTTTTGGCGCGAAAACGATTGTTAACTGGCATTGAAATATTAATATATTGCGCAATAATGGATGGTTTTGTTCTGTTATCGACCTGCAAAGCTTAATTTATGATAATATTAAGTATATATCTTTATTTATCATTTGAAATGCAATTAAAATCGATCTGCTGTGGCGGATATTCGTTATTTCGAAAATATGAAAGTTTGTAATGAAAATGCTTTGTTTTGATGAGGACGTGGAGATAATCTCGACCTGCGAAGCGTAAGCTGTGATAATATTGGGTAAATACCTTTATATATCATTTAAAACACAATTAAAATCGATCCACTATATCCGATATTCGTTATTTCGAAAATATGAATGTTTGTAATGAAAATTTGTAGTGCCGTAATTTTTTGGCGTAAATCCTCGTCCACAGGTTGCTTTCGTGTATAAGACGACCCCCCAAACATTAACTACGGATTTGTGTACAAAAACCTTGTCTTATACACGAGTAAATACGGTATGTATGTGGTTGCCCTAGAAAGTATCTTTGTTTGGGCAATTTTCAAAAATTTCCAAAGGATGCTCTCCATACAGTTTGTGGTTATGAATGTGCTCTATTTCTTCATCAGTTCATAACCATTGGATAACCTGTTATTATGGTATGGTGGTCCAACAAAGCAACTAAAAATGTTTGTGAATGTCAATGCAACATTGCCATTGTAAAAGATATATTTTGAGTTCATAAAGAAGGAATATGATGCTTTGTAGATTTCAAATATTCTTGACCTTACTGAGTTATGAATATGAGCAACATTTAATTAATATTTTTTTTTTATAAATTACACATTTTATATGATCATAGTTATGTAAATACAGCGAAATTGATAAACAAAACAAAATAGCAACCATGGAAACAATAGCAAAATTTTTAAAACCCTCAGATAACCCCTAAAAAGTATGATCATTAATTGCAGTCAGTGTAAATGACATTGTGGAGTATTTGATTTGCATGCAACTTAAGCTGCAATAATTTTTAACTGTCCTGAAACATGCCATAACCTTACTAATACATGTCCGATTGTCATGCTTTTTACAATGAAATGTCACAATTTTCATGTACTTCTCTATATTAGTAATATACAGTACAGTCAGTCTATATTTCAAATTGTAACTTCCATATTTATCTCAGTTTTTGTTTGTTTAAAATTAAGAATGCCACATTTCTGAGAAAAAAATCATATTTGCCTTGTGCAGTCATACTAACAGAGCCCAGAGATCAATGTAGGTTGCAATTCTTCTAAATACTACAAGAAAATACATAAGAGAAGTGAAAGTTCTCCTTTATACTAAGATAAGATAAGATACTGATCTTTGTAAATTCTGCTGCATTTTGTTGCCATGGCTACAAGGTCAATTGGTGCAAAGATTTAAAGGCCACATTGGCTAATAATTTGAATGTTTAGACATGACATAAAACCACTTACAGATCAGCAGATTTGTGGTGAGGTTTAATATGTTTAAAAATACATTTGAATTAGATGAGTAACGTTCATGTGATTTTAGATTTATAAACATTTTGTTAGATGAATTGGTGTTCATGAGACTGAGACCATATGTGTGTAATTGAGAATTTTGGAGTCAGACTAATTAAATAACGTTGAATAGCTTGACTGATTGAAGTAACTCTAGACACTCTGCTCAACGTGTCATTGCTCATGTCAAACAAGGTCAAATGGCTTGTTCTTGTTAGATTCCTTGTGTCAAAGGCTTGAAAGGTAGGACAGCCCACTAAATTGGATTAACAAAGGTGAACTGTATTTCTCTTTCAAACCTGTTCAATCAACTCTTCTTAGGCAAACAACTTAATATATCAACAATCAAAACTTATTGATATATGTTGTAATGTGGTGGTATTATTTTGGTCTTAAAACAGTGTCATATCTGTAAACTGATTGGTGCTTTTGGAAAATTCAGCATACGGTTAAACTGCCTGCTCATTTAATGTCATTTTTAGTGTAAACTTATTTTCAGTGTGACCTTAGAAGCCTGAGAGATGTGTTAATAGAAGGTATAAAAGTTGTTGAGATTGAACTTATTGCTGGATGAGGCTTAGCACTTGGCTGTCATCCAGATATAGTTCTGTGTGTGACAGTGGAAGGCTGTAGGGTCACGGGCAGTCGGGACGGGCAGTGCCAGGCACAGTGAGCGCACTCTGCCCAGAACAGGACATAATTTGCTTACTCTATCCTTCCAAGGCCACAATCAATACTAAACAATGTTACATGAAAATTTACTTTATATATATGTATCTATTTTCAACAATGTTACATTGAAATTTACTACTCCACTTTTAAATTTATGATTACAAATTAAGGCAGATGTGGTCAATAAAATAGGTAAATTATGGTTAAATATCTATTGATTTATTTTAGTTCCCCATTTTTTCTTGAGATACAATCTTGAAAGTATTGCTTCTGATATAAATTTCAATCTTATAAAACAAAATTGCTAATAAGTGATCTGATAAAATCAGAATGAACTTGTGTAAAAATGCTGAGAAGTAGTGGTCAGGCAAAACTGAATTCGTTTGTTTTGCTTCTCCTTTGTCATTTTATTATTTTATTGGTGATGATTGTAGCATGCCAATGTGTTGTGTTCTGATGTATGCCAAGATATCAGATGATCTTATCATACCAGGGGCTTATCACAGTATTGTCTGCCAAATCCTAAATTATTGTCTCAGATTTTTAGTTAGTGACATGGTGTCTGTCACAACTGTCAACAAATTCATCCCAAATAGTTGTCAACATTTGTGCATCATCTGAAATACAAACATGGTTATTTAAAAAAAAGAGTTGAGTTCAAATTGTAAGCATCAATAAGGTTATTCTGCTGATCAATACAAAGACTGAGTAATGAGTATGTTATTGAATTTCACGAATGAATTAACTCTCAAATGGTTTATGCGTTTACCCATCACTGGTTACAAAATACATACAACTTAAAACAAAAATACGCCGAGTTTGAAATCTGACAGACACATCATCAGAGTTAATGAAGAGTTGTGGATGAATGCCTTAAGTCATTTTCAATTTTATAGAAAACGTTAAATCTTGCATCAACAAAATGTCCCAATATTATAGTAAATGGATGTGGTTTACGCTACAGTATGAAACTCAAGACACATGCAAGATATTTCCTCTGTGAATAATTGTCATCATTTTTATTTCAAAGATTTATTCAGTTCTATCATTGTTGTAAAGTTATGCAATACCAGGTTAAAGTTCTTTTATTTCACATATACTTGTTAAGGAAATCTCTGCATTGCATGGAGTTCAGCCTATGATTTACAATGTCAACATACAGAAACTATAGATTAAAGACTGATATGTATATAGGAAACACATTTCTGAGGAATATCTTTCTGAGCACTCTTTTGTGTTGTTTCTGGCTGTGGATTTATTGTTTATGCACACACTGTATGAATACAGTGTCTCTGTAACAAACATCACCATAACACTGTGCTGTGGGAAGTGCAATTATCAACACAACTCAGTCAAACATATAGCTTGCCTCCTAACTGGTTTGACAGGTATGCTGTATTCATTGAATATTCTTTATGTTGATGTGAAATCTTGCTTTATATTGTATTATTTACATACATCTCAAACTCTCATCAAGTCTATTGGTCACGAGTGTTACCTGCCATCAACTACATGTGTGTGTGTGTGTATGTGGGTGTGGGTGTGGGGGGGGGGGGGCAGATGAGCCTTGGTGTCTCTGAATAGCAGGGCTAATTGGCTGAGATTGTGAGGGGGTTGGTAGGTAAGGAAGTGTTACCTCTGAATGAGCATTAAACAGCTTTGTTAATTGTCATCTGGCAGGAAATGTTACCATGGCAACGTTAAACATGGCTGTGATGTCAGTGAATCCATATTAGATGGAGAAAACTGCTTCAGATATAGGCAGCAACAAAGATTTATGAATCAATATGCATATTTATAAATATGGGTGTACATATATGTGTATAGAGAGAGCATGGAGATGCAAACTGTGCTGTTTATTTGCAGGGAGACCCGCAGGACAACCAGAGCGTCAAGTTCTGGTTTGAGAGACGAGTTTCCATCGACATCATATGCGTCAAAGGTGAAGGGTGAAAGTTCATCCACGCCCAGGACGTCTATGAGTAGCCGCAGTCATGTGACCTCTGATATTTGGCACTCGCCAGGCGATGATGTGGAGGATGAAGATGACAAGTCCTCTTCTGAGAAGGAGGAGAGAATGCAGTGTGATGAAGAAGAGGACGGTTACCATGGAGACGAGGATGAAGGCAATATGGAGGATACCGAAGCAACAACAGAAGATAGCGAGGAGGAGGAGGATTATGAGGAGGAAGAAGAGGAGAATAAACCAGAACAAAAAGGACCATCCATACGATCGCGGATCCCAGTACCCATGTCTGCTGTTGATAAACACTGGGTAAGTCGCTTCTTATGAATTATTTTTAACAGGAAAAGATATATCTTGATTCATGTTGGTATCTGTCCTTGACAAGGTATTAGTGCAGATATAATGAGTGTTATTACTCTGTGGCAATGGTAGAATTCTGATTGCATCTAGGCATCGGTCCTGAGCACAATCTTTAAATGTTATCACTTCAAAATGAGATTTCTAGGAATTGATATCTTACGATAAATAGGACCACCAGATTCTTAGTTTGATCCTGGTTATCAATTTCAGAAGAATTTTGCTGGTCTAAGTTATGGTAAATTTATTATAAGCTTCAATCTGAAAGGAAAAGGTGAACAGACAGATTTATGTAACAGTTTAACTGACTATGTGATATACGGATGCTGCCCATGTTATCTCAGGAAAATTGATGTAATAAGCTTTTATGTGCCCTACATAAGCTAAGGTCACTGAGTGTCTCAACAGTCTGCAATAGGTAGCTGTCTGTAGTGTTAGACCAAACAGCAATCAGCAAATTATCTCTACAGTTTTTCTATAGGTTCAAGGTTATTCAGATGTGATAACTGATTTTTTTATGAGAAAAGATGGCAACTTAATTGTTACCTAAATCTGTTTGTTGTAATGTATTTTTTGTTATTTTACAAATAAAAGAAAGAGAATAAAGGAACCTTAGATCAGATTTAAATCTCAATATTTATGCCCATAAACACAAATTACAGTCACTACATTTTAATGAAGAATAAATGTTGTTATATAGGAGATCATAAGTTGGAAAGCACATTCATTAATCCTTTGTTTGCTATCTTTGCTGTCAAGACATCTGTGTGCTATTTTTGCCATATGAAGTCAGGCAGGAGGGAATTGTCATAAATAGCTTTTAATTATACACAATAGGGAGTACATACACATATGCCAACCATTGTGGCATTGTCACATTCAGCCATCTGCCATTGTTTGCTGCCTCAGCATAATGAACAGACACAACCTTACATCAGGGTAACAATCAACACCTCCATCATGTATGCATGCATAGTCACCTGCTAATTGCAAGTCAGGACTGGCCATGTATTGTTCTTATGAATCTTTAGAGTGGAAATGGTCATATATTGATCATATGAATATTTTGAGTGGAATTGTCCTCAGAGATCATATTTTGACTGAGTTTGACTGCGTGTGACACTGAATAGTCAACAAAATGTAAGAACGTAGGTGACAAGATTTGAGTGATTTTTGTTTTGTCATGATGGTGTCTGAACTGGACTGATAGCGTTAGAATAACATCCTTTGTGGAAGTCAGCTGCATTGACTTGATGGATCCAGATAGAAAGATAATTATTTTGCAGTCATCAGGTAGTAGGCACTGATGACTGAGAAATGTCATTCATGGAATTAACATGGGAAAATTACACATTGGTTTTCTCAGAAAAAGACACATTGAAACAGACATGTCAGGTGGTCCATATTCAGTAGTTAATAATAAAAATATACCGTATCCGCTCGGGTTAGCGCCCATGGGCGGCTAATTGGGGACAAAGTAAAAGAGGGGGGTGGGCGTTTACCCAAGCATGGGCGTTTATAAAGATGGGTCGGCTCTTACACAATCATAAATCTTTGTAAAATGTACACAAACTTGCCTCTTTCATCGATAACATGGGGTGCCGTTGTGAGCGATAATATAGTGACACCTGTGACGTCATCAGTTTCAGTGCAGAAATTTGAATAAGAGCGCATAAAGCGATGACGAGTACACAACACAATGCTGGAGAAGATGCAAACTTTGCAGCTTTGCAAGCACATTTCTGTCAATTTTCACGAAACTCTACACAACTTTCACAAATAAATACACGTGAACACTGTGATAGGACATGATTTAACAGAATATTGGGGTAAGCTTCAAAGATTTCACTTGTTCATACTGTAGGAAGATGTTAAAAGTCAGATCTGTAGAGACCAATATGACATGATGGCGGACATCCAGGGAAGGTGGGCGTTTAATGATTTCTTCCTAAAAAGGGGGGTGGGCGTTAAGCCAAGCATGGGCGCTAACCCGAGCGGATACGGTATATATGATTTTGATTTGAGTTGGTTTATTGATAGTTGATTTTTTTTTTCAAATATCAATTTACTGCTTTGATAATTGTTCCTAAGATATTTTTCTAAAAGGAGACTTCTGCACATGTAAAGTGAGAGCTAAGATCAGATTTACTGCAGTGACCACACCTTTTATTTCAATATATCCAGATTCAATAAGGGATTGGTAAAGCTCAAATTTTCATGATAATTTGCAGTGTTGACATAGAACTTGATAAACTTACTGAACATTGTCTTGAGCTGACGATAATCAGTTTATGGCATGGTAATAGAGCTCTGTCTGTCAGCTCAGTATTAAAGAGGTCAATCTCATCCCTGTAAAGCCATAATCATCTGATGGACCAAGTGCAGATTCTGGGGAGATATTACTGAGAAATCAATACATGAGGACACATAAGGACACAATAGAATTGATTGGCCAGTGGGCCTCACATATTAAATCATAATGCAAATCTATATGAAAGGGAGGGGAGATCTAAAGAACTGATACACTGAGTTATATAATATATATATATATAAACAGCTGGTGGCTACAGATGACCTGGTTAGATCATGGTTATATGTGTGTGAGCTTATAGTGTCACATGCAAACTGGTTAAAGGCAGGATGATTCACAGGAGTCTGCTGCATCTCCAAGCATTGCTCAGCGCTCTGTGCTCCAGACTGTGTGGATGATTCATGCGGTTTGCACTGGGCTGTGCTGCCCAGTCACTCAGCTGCCTCCCTTGCTGTCACTGCCATGTGTTGGGATGTTGTGGTTCATGCATGTCTGAAGAGACATGCACTAGCTGGGATAAATGTCACACATAATGGGCTGAAGTCACTTACAGATTAAAATGAAACATGGGAACTGAATTCAGTCAGGGAAATAAGTGCTTTGGAGACGGTCAGACACCATGATAACAGACTCCCAAGCAAACATACTCTGCCTCACAGCCCAGAAGGCAATAATCAATATTCCTATGTAAGAGGCATAAATGCTGAGTGGGCGAGTCTCTCAGAGGCTGAGACCATTGTGTGATACATACAGTATGACTTACACAGCCAGCAGGTGAATCATACCAAATATTTCCCGGTTCTTGCATTAAAATGACAGCATGACTGAGTTGTGGGTTTGTCTACTAGGGACCATAGAAGGGACCACATCTGTTTTAGCAAGGAGAGATATTTCTCCTTGTGTTTTCGGCCCGCGGTTGCGGGAAATCACCTGAACCAACGCACAATGCAGCCGTGAATCGTGGCTGATCGTCTCTTACATTCCCCTCACTACTTATGGAGGTGCGTTCACCAGGACAATGGGCGTGGAAGACAATAGGAGTCGGCTGGAGCGACTGAAGATTAGCCGCGTGGAGGAGATTGGTGTGCCGGCCATTCAAAAACACCCAGGGAAGGAAACCAAGCATGTGACAAGCGGTAGGCTTGACAAAACCCGCACACCCATCAGAGAGTCTGCATGTTACGCAGCCAGTCATGGATACCCCACCCCTGATTGGTTGCCATGGAAACTACCCTGCCTTTATATGGATGAATCTGTGGTAAATGTTAAAGCTGAGCTTCATATATCTTGTTGATAAGCTTTCCAAATGTCACTTGTGATATTTGCAAAATTATGTACAGAGAAATAGCCAAGCTGTTTCTTGCACATTAATGCTCCAATGATTTATTAGCTTTGAAATATATCAGATCATTAAAAAATTACAATTGTTATGTCTGTGATGTAGAGAGGGATATCCTTTTTGTCACATTTTCAAAGGTTAATTTGAGTTATTATGCTCATATCTCTATCCCATATTGTGCCACACTTTAGATATTGGGGCTTCACATCAGAACTGGCCTGGTGGTCCTGAATGGTTTCTTGAGCCTCTTATTGGCCAGTATAGGCCAGTGATTTTCACTGTTTTATGTTATAGGTCAGTAGTTGACGACAAAGTGGCTCAGACCATTAATGTCAAGGCCTGTGATGTAATTGAGTCCTACAACAGGCAGACCTGGTAGTCACACAGCCACTTAATTTAGTCATGTTTATACATTACCAACCATCATGGCAAGGACATGTTTGGCATGTTCTGTGATCAATTGTTATTGAATTTGAAATTGTACGCGTGGGTTGATCTGAATAATAATTAATTAACTTGATGAATATTGCTCCATGGTAAATATGATTATAACACTGATTAAACAAAAGACACAGAAGTGATCAGTGTTTGCGTCTGAAAATGTAAATAGGAGGGCTGAGACAGTGTCATATTGAACAGTTGACTGTAGAGGTGGTGTGACATTGTAAGCCAGACTGCTGAGGTGGTGTTACATAGTAAGGCAGACTACTGAGGTGGTGTTACATATTGGGATAGACTGCTGAGGTGGTGTTACATAGTAAGGCAGTCTGCTGAGGTGGTGTTACATAGTAAGGCAGACTGCTGAGGTGGTGTTACATATTGAGGTAGACTACTGAGGTGGTGTTACATAGTGAGGTAGACTACTGAGGTGGTGTTACATAGTGAGGTAGACTACTGAGGTAGTGTTACATATTGAGGTAGACTACTGAGGTGGTGTTACATATTAAGGCAGACTGCATAGGCAGACTTACATAGACTTACATAGTGAGGTAGACTACTGAGGTGGTGTTACATAGTGAGGTAGACTGCTGAGGTAGTGTTACATATTAAGGCAGACTGCTGAGGTTGTGTTACATATAGAGGTATATATATATATATATACTGTGAAAGATTATTGGTCAAGATTACTGGATCAAGCTCAGCACTAATCCCACCAGTCCAGATTATGTAACCAAGATAATCACAGTAATCTTATTTCAATCGGACGTAAATACATCAAACACTATATGCATGATATATATGACAGGGATCATTTTGGAGGAAGACATGAAACAATGGCACATTAAAGTCACAAATGTTTCATTTTGATCTGTATCTCAGGGGACATTGAACCCATTTAAATTTTTAATGTAATTATTTGTGTACTTTGATGTACTTTATAGTGACTTGGTGCTCACAATTTTGAAATGACATCAGTACAGCAATGTGCAGAGATTCCTTGTTATGAATAGTTATATGAATAAAAATCTGTTATTTATTAGCTGAATAACTTTATTAGCTCATTTAACTTTGAATTGACTCATCATTTTAAGTTTATGAGGAGACAAAAGTCACAAAAGCATTTCTCTGATATGTCAAATAGTCAAATATACTTTATGGAATGGATCGTAGACTGAACCTGTTTAACTTTGAGAATGGTTCAGGTATCAGTATGTGATCAGCATATATGATCATACAGCTCAAATCATGGGAGGTATATGATTCTAAAATAGTCCACCATACAACTCCACATGATCTGATGCCAGGATCTGTTGCATTTTCACACTGTTAAAATTGTTTATATATATTGACATTGTCAATCCAGGTATACCCTCATATGAAAGTATACAAACGGGGGAAAACAAACATTAATTGGCAACCTATTTATTTTACAATTAACTTTATCATTATGTCAACTCTGAGCAAGATTTTAACAACTACACATGAAAAGAGTAGAAAAAACATCATTATTCACTACAAGTATTTACCACTGGTGTCAAGATGACAAAATTAGCAAAACTGTTCTATTTACAGTACCCGGGGGTTTACAAACCAGGTCAGTGTTATCGAGATATGCATTAGGCAAAGATCATGAAAAATTCCCATGGCTGTTGGAACAAATCCTTACATTTAGTTAAGATAGCTACTTTGACCATGATGGATAGACCATGATGGATGGATAGACCATGATGGATGGATAGACCATGATGGATGGATAGACCATGATGGATGGATAGACCATGATGGATGGATAGACCATGATGGATGGATAGACCATGATGGATGGATAGACCAACATTGATGTTCCAAAATCTCATTTACATTCTATTTCATGCATTCTCTAAAGATATAGTTTATATGTCATTGATATTGAGATCAAGATTCCAATAACTTACAAATCAAGGTGTGGCATGTAATTCATTAGATCAGATTTATTTTATTTTAATAACTACAAATATGTTTATACCAACTATTTTGCCAAAAGATTTAGGTAATTAATTTGTTCTATTTGATGTATTTGTAGATGAAGAGGAAGTCGTCAGACAACAGCGATACCAAGACAGTGTCTCCGGGCAAGAAACAATGTCGAGGCTCAGACACGGACAGCTGCTACGGCGGGGAGGAAACCAGCTGCACATGTGGCCTCAGTGGCGCCCCCATCCAAGGAACATCTGGGGCAGCAGCACTGACGAGGAGGAAGATTCCATCACGCAGCAATCCCCCACCACAACTGGCAGAATGGCTGAAAACGTTTCAGGTAGAAAAATTAATTGCTTTTATTAGGTATTAATTTCAGGTTGATAGAAAAAACTACTTACTTTTATTAGGTATTAATTTCAAGGTGGTTTTAATTGTCTCCAATTTGTTCTGGTAAATTAATTATTCAGCTAAGGATGATTTTATCAAAATAGAAAAGTGGGAGAAAATTAATTGAAAAGTGATGATCATATTTGGCAGAGTGTAAAGGGGTCACAGATTTATGGATCGAGTCATGAAAATATTATTGCTGATATCATTTTATTTTCTATTTACTTATAATAAATATTAAGCATGTATTTTAATAAAAAATCACCCAATAATTATGTTATCACTAAGTTTGAGGTGACTTTTCTCATTTTCATGTGCAGTCCTGGAGTCACGCAGAGAGAATGATGGGTTTGGACGAGCTGATTGAGGTGTGTGAGCCAACCCAGGTCCGACACATGATGGCCGTCATAGAACCACAGTTCCAAAGAGACTTCATATCACTCCTGCCAAAAGAGGTCAGTACTTGATTGCTGCCAGTGTACAGTTAATGTATTATGTCTCAGATATACCAGATGAGGTCGGAGGGGACCATTGCTTCTAATCCATTGGTCATCTTTGTATGTTGATGAGACATCATTTAATGTACATTCATCATCTAATAGACATATGGCCCTGGTGTAGGAGGGGCGTTTTGTTTCTTTACAGTTTCTTGACAGTTTCTCACACTATTGTCTTGTGGTAAATGAAATAAATAAATAAACCCTGTACAAAAAGTTTAAGTGAAAATTACATTTATTGTTGTAGCAGTTTCTATTGCTTTGATATATTGTTACATGTTGACAAAATCTGGTAATTTGAGAAAGTACTGATGTTGACTGATGAGATTTCCCCAGAGATTCAGTGCGAGATGATGTTATGATATTTATAATTGTCTGGTTTCAGCTTGCGTTGTATGTGCTCTCCTTCCTGGAGCCAAAGGACCTATGCAAAGCTGCTCAGACCTGTCGATACTGGCGCATCCTAGCCGAGGACAATCTCCTGTGGCGAGAAAAATGTCGCGAGGAGAGCATCAACGAGGGAGAACATCGCAGAAATAAGCCACAGCGCAGACCAGGATTAATCAAAAGTCCCTGGAAAACATTGTTTATCAAGCAACACACAATAGAACAGAACTGGAGGTCAGGGGCCATTAGAGCACCAAAGTTATTGAAAGGACATGATGATCATGTGATTACGTGTTTGGAGTTCTCCGGAAACCGGATAGTTAGCGGATCAGATGACAATACCCTCAAAGTATGGTCAGCCATCACAGGAAAGGTAGGTATCTTATCTCTGTTGGTTAATTCAAAGGGTCCATGAATATTTCAGATTAGAGTTATGACTTGGATCGTGAGTTAGGGGGAGACATCTATTTGGTGGCAAAAGTAGATGGCCTATTTAGATTAATCAAAATTATTTATAAATGCAGGCCAAATGTGCGGTGTATATAAAAATAAAAACTAAAAGGGGAATTCTACAGCAGTTATTTACATTCTTATGGTGAAATTTGTCAGTGTTCTGGGTTTTTTTTGTAAACGATGTTTTATATGTTGGTTGATGCAAAACCAACATATAAAAGTACAATTAAAGATTATGTTGTGGAAATGAAAACACTAAACTGAAGTTGAAAAGAAATTTTTCTAAGAAAAGGAAAATAAAGTATTTACAGATGTATAAATATTTATACACAGAAGATGTGTTTTTCAAAGCTATAGATTGGTTGATGACAATGTTGATATGTTTCAGTGTTTACGGACACTAGTGGGGCACACGGGAGGAGTTTGGTCATCTCAGATGGCCGACAACATCATCATCTCAGGGTCGACAGACCGCACTCTCAAGGTGTGGAACGCGGACACGGGGCAGTGCATTCACACTCTGTATGGCCACACCTCCACTGTCAGGTGCATGCACCTCCATGAAAACAAGTCAGTCGGATTATTATTGTATCATTTATAGTTTAAAAAAGTTACAGAACAGTCATGTTATTCAACCTCATTTGATCTCAAATAATGTTACCTGCTAGATATTTAGACTTGACTGGTCAAATAGAAAAAGTTACCCAATGTTGCTTGGTTTGAGTAAATACAAGGGGAATTAAAAGAAAGAAATTGATTGAAATGGTAATATAATTGGCCGAAATAGCTCAAATGGTAGTACATTCTCTTTGAGACCCCAGTTCAAATCCCAGACAGTAACTATCAAAACCTATGAGCATACTTTGGCTAAAATCAGTACAGTATTAATGTTTTAAAAAAATATAGTTTCATATAGTTGTACTGTCAATAATGAATGTTTAGTTATAATGTGATGTGGCTGCATTACAGAGTGGTGAGTGGGTCCCGTGACGCGACCCTGCGGGTATGGGACCGCGAGTCGGGCCAGTGTCTGCACGTGTTGATGGGCCACGTGGCGGCGGTGCGGTGTGTCCAGTACGACGGCCGGAGGGTGGTCAGCGGCGCATATGACTACATGGTGAAGGTGTGGGACCCAGACACGGAGACCTGTCTCTATACACTACAGGGCCATACCAACAGGGTCTACTCACTACAGGTGGGTAGCATAAGCCAATCTCTATTACCAATGAGAAAACACAGAGATCAGCAATCAGCCTATGCAAACTTGATGTTATACTTATGTCATATGAAAAGAACAAAATTATCATGTGCTAAAAACAAAGCTGCAGATATATAAATTTTTCAAATTTTTCATTTTTTACCCTCAGCCCCTGATGTAATCAGGCTGAGGGTATTGCAGTACTCCTGGCGTGGGTATGTATGTATGTATGTCTGTATGTATGTATGTATGTATGTATGTATGTCTGTAGCGAACATCCTTGTCATCGCGATAACTCAAGAACAAATGATGGCAGCTTCATGAAACTTGACACACATATGCATCTGGTAAAAACCTCGGACGAGTTCGATGGACGGCGACCTTGACCTATTTTTCAAGGTCACAGGGACAATTATGTGAAATCCCAAGAATCACAATAACTCAAGAACGAATAATGGTAGCTTTATTAGATTTGACACACATAAGTATCTGGTGAAGACCTCAGAATTTTTTCTATGAAACATGACCTTCACCTACTTTTCAAGGTCACAGGGACAATTATGTGAAATCATCTTGTCATCGCGATAACTCGAGAACAAATGATGGCAGCTTCATGAAACTTGACACACATATGCATCTGGTGAAAACCTCAGACGAGTTCGATGGACGGCGACCTTGACCTATTTTTCAAGGTCACAGGGACAATTATGTGAAATCCCAAGAATCACAATAACTCAAGAACGAATAATGGTAGCTTTATTAGATTTGACACACATAAGTATCTGGTGAAGACCTCAGAATTTTTTCTATGAAACATGACCTTCACCTACTTTTCAAGGTCACAGGGACAATTATGTGAAATCATCTTGTCATCGCGATAACTCGAGAACAAATGATGGCAGCTTCATGAAACTTGACACACATATGCATCTGGTGAAAACCTCAGACGAGTTCGATGGACGGCGACCTTGACCTATTTTTCAAGGTCACAGGGACAATTATGTGAAATCCCAAGAATCACAATAACTCAAGAACGAATAATGGTAGCTTTATTAGATTTGACACACATCAGTATCTGGTGAAGACCTCATAATTTTTTCTATGAAACATGACCTTCACCTACTTTTCAAGGTCACAGGGACAATTATGTGAAATCATCTTGTCATCGCGATAACTCGAGAACAAATGATGGCAGCTTCATGAAACTTGACACACAAAAGCATGTGGTGAAAACCTTGAATGAGTTCGATGGATGGCGACCTTGACCTATTTTTCAAGGTCACGGACAATTATGTGAAATCCCAAGAATCGCAATAACTGAAGAACGAATGATGGCAGCTTTATGAGATTTGACACACACAAGCATCTGGTGAAGACCTCAGAATTTTGTCTTTGAAACATGACCTTTACCTACTTTTCAAGGTCACAGGGATAATTATGTGAAATCATCCTTGTCATCGTGATAACTCAAGAACAAATGATGGCAGCTTCATGAAACTTTACACGTATAAGCATCTGGTGAAAACCTAGGACTAGTTCGGTGGACGGCGACCTTGACCTATTTTTCAAGGTCACAGGGACAATTATGTGAAATCCCAAGAATCGCAATAACTCAAGAACGAATGATGGCAGCTTTATGAGATTTGACACACACAAGCATCTGGTGAAGACCTCAGACTTCTCTTGATGGAACATGACCTTCACCTGATTTCAAGGTCACAGGGACAATTATGTGAAATCATCCTTGTCATCGTGATAACTTAAGAACAAATGATGGCAGCTTCATGAAACTTTACACACATAAGCATCTGGTGAAAACCTCAGACTAGTTCGGTGGACAGCGACCTTGACCTATTTTTCAAGGTCACAGGGACAATTACGTGAAATCCCAAGAATCGCAATAACTCAAGAACGAATGATGGCAGCTTTATGAGATTTGACACACACAAGCATCTGGTGAAGACCTCAGAATTTTTTCTTTGAAACATGACCTTCAGCTACTTTTCAAGGTCACAGGGATAATTATGTGAAATCATCCTTGTCATCGTGATAACTCAAGAACAAATGATGGCAGCTTCATGAAACTTTACACGCATAAGCATCTGGTGAAAACCTCGGACTAGTTCGGTGGACGGCGACCTTGACCTATTTTTCAAGGTCACAGGAACAATTATGTGAAATCCCAAGAATCGCAATAACTCAAGAACGAATGATGGTAGCTTTATGAGATTTGACACACACAAGCATCTGGTGAAGACCTCAGACTTCTCTTGATGGAACATGACCTTCACCTGATTTCAAGGTCACAGGGACAATTATCTGAAATCCTTGTCATCGTGATAACTTAAGAACAAATGATGGCAGCTTCATGAAAATTGACACACATAAGAATCTGGGAAGACTCCACATGAGTTTGATGGACGGTGACCTTAACCTGCTTTTCAAGGTCACAGGCCCATATCAATAATTCTAGAGTAAATGATGACAGTTTCATGATACTTGACACACCTAAGCTATCAAAGGAAGTAGATTTTATGGGTTTTTTACCCCTGCATCAATTTGCCTTGGTGCAGTGACGTTTTGTTCACAAATATTGTGTGGAGCGAATGTTGTGCAATGAGTTACCAGGGCTGAGGGTTGATGCATCTCTGATGCCTATGTTTTCTTTCTGTGTGCATAGATTATGGCCATGTTAAGCATGATCACACGATATCATTTATGACCTGAATTAATCAAGTACATGCTATAAAAAGATATTAAAGGATGAATGACAGGATTAATCAAATAGACATTAAAAGGAGAATGATCAATTGATTGAAAAGACAGAGATTGATTGTTATGCTTTGTGATGGTTTTCAGTTTGATGGCAAGCATATAGTGAGTGGTTCACTGGACACATCAATCCGTGTGTGGGATGTGGATACGGGTAACTGTCTACACACGCTGATAGGGCACCAGTCACTGACGTCCGGCATGGAGCTCAAGGACAACATCCTGGTCTCCGGCAATGCTGACTCCACAGTCAAAGTGTGGGACATCACCACAGGACAATGTCTGCAAACTCTCCAGGGTAAGTTGCCTACTTATTATATCCCCACGGTAGGTGGAACACGCAGTAATCTTACACTAAGGGCAGCTTGAAAATTTTATGTACATTTGCCTATGTTATCATTTTTTCACTTTATTGAATCAAGTGTGTACACAACTTATCATACCCTTCCAAATAAAATAAAGACTCTTTCACACTTTTGATGTGTTCTATACAGCCTGGAGATATAACCTTTAGTAATGTACAATACTTAACAACAAATATATTCCGCCTGAAAGTGAATTGCTACCACAGGACTTAACCTCCTAATTTACCCAGAATGAAGTTCCTTTCTAATCAAAATGTAAGCCAAGATTTAGATGTGTGCTGATTCTGTATTGTATTTTATTTGTTATTAATTTACAGGGACTAATAAGCACCAGAGTGCTGTCACATGTCTGCAGTTTAACAAGAAATTTGTCATCACGTCTTCTGATGACGGGACTGTAAAGATCTGGGATTTACGGACTGGAGACTTCCTGCGTAATTTGGTGGCATTAGACAGCGGCGGCAGTGGCGGGGTGGTGTGGCGCATCAAGTGTAGCAACACAAAACTTGTGTGTGCTGTCGGCAGTCGGAACGGGACGGAGGAGACGAAACTATTGGTGCTAGACTTTGACGCTGAGGACTCTGGTGGCAGTTGACGTCGTTGAGCTTAGCATAGGACCATTTCTTTGCCATGGCAACAATTGTCTGTAGTTGCTATGCAACTGTTTCAAATGACAAAACAAAAACAGTAAGTTGCCGTGGCTGTACTCGTTCACGAGCACAGTACAAATAAGCAAGCCACATGACCAAACTGCTATGAAACCAGACCAGGAAACAAGCAAGGACAACTGGCAAGTCCACCAGAATAACAGTGATGTGATGTGATGTGATGTGTGCCGAAATGCATAGCGGAAAATGTAGGTGGTTGCCATAGGGTAATATTGATAGTCTTCCACAACGAAGTAGATATCTATGATACTCCTATCGGACACAGACACAATTACGAGGGTCATTGGTGATGAATCATATAAATGTACAGGGCTCACGGTGTTAACCATGCACGTGCGACCCATGAATCTTGACTGTGATATTGGCAGCCATGTCTTTAAAAAATTGTAATGTTTTTTTTTTCAAACCACATTAAAGACTGAGATATGGCTACATTTTCCATGTCTGTGAGACTATAAATGGGATGGGGTTAGCTGTGTGCATACATGGCCTGCAGTATTGTATATAGAAAGGACAATCATCAACACAACTCACCCAGAATACACTGAACAAGCTCATGCCTAACCTAACTCAATTCATCCTGAATATTGCACCAAGGTATGAAATGTCTTATAGGGTCAGATATTAGGAATTAAAAATCTTTGGCAGAGTTTAAACAACTTTAATATGAAAGTTAATTTAATTAAAATTGTGGTCAGTTTTGAGGTTCAATTAAGGTCTATAATCCACAATCAGTTTGAAGCATCGGGAGAGAACTTCGTGTGGTCTCGTATATTTACGTAACTGCCTTCGGCTCTGCATGCTCTGGGGGATTCCAGGATGAGAGTGAGGCTATGACGTCAGTGGGGGGTATTTCTCATACAGCACACATGGTGTCCAGCTGCAATAACTGAGTCGAACCCGTTTTAACGGTAGTTAAAACAGGTTCAATTTAAATAATAAAAGTTTAAGACTAGCTGGTTAAGTTTACTTTTTCTGTGCTAAATTAACAAATAACATGATTTTGAACACATTTAAGCCAAAAAAACATAAGTCTGTCCCAGTGTTTCATTGTGGATTATAGACCTTAAAGTGAGTTCTGGTTTCAATGATTTTTCAAAAAACAAAAAAAAAAGAAGGAAACAGTTCAGCTCTGATATAAAAAATCTGAATTAAGATTTATACATTTTTGGCACTGAAGGATGGGCAATATTTTGATGTGTAAGTTATAAGGATTTATTGTAATGGGTAAGGGATAATTGAAAATCAAAGAAAATATTGAGCTGGAATTTCTGAAAATTCTTGGAAATTGTATTAGAACATACTGATCATGTTGGATGAGGAAATCGATATAAATGTGTACCATATATATTTCTCAGTATTGTTTGGTCATTGAAATATTGATAATTAAGCAAATATTTTACTTGAATGTTTAGTTGGTATCTTAAGGGTGGGTAAAAGGATTAATGTACACTGCAAGATCAGAGATATTCTTCCAGTTGTTGCCAACATTGTTGTAAGGCCAGGAAAACTATTTTTGATTTCTCTCAAAAAAAAGATTTCAAATATGAAATATGTGAAACATTGTCATTTTCAAGCAGCAAGCAATATTAGTTAGGCTTTATCAAATGTTAAAAAAAGTTTGTTCAATTTCAACTTTTTACAAGTTCCAGTCATTAACTGTCCCTCGCTACACCTTTAGGCTGGACAAACTTAAAGCCCTGGTTATTTTGGCTTTGTTTCTTTTGGAAAAAAAGGGGAGATGAGCATACATTTTTTTTCCTGGCCTTAGTATCAGGGAATTATCCATTAATATATATTTATTGTAAAAAATGATATAAACGTTTATCCCACCTAACAAAATATAAATTAATCACATTATTGATAACATGATAAACATTTTAAATGTTCACAACCATTAAATTGTGTCCACAGAAGTACAGATTCGGGCAATAATTTAATGGCCAAAAGTTTTTTGCCCATATCATGGTGACAATCATTTGTATTTCTTTCTGTGTTCTGGGTTTTTTTCCATCCAGATATTTTCACCGTGTCTGTTTTTTTGTTTTTTTTGTTGTTTTTTTTTTCATTTTTTTTCATTTTTCTGAGGGATTTTCCTTTTATTGATGGTCCAAATATTACCTAAATTTTACACCCTGTTCAAGATTATTTTTTTATTCTATCAGTTTTGGATCACATTGAATGAGAAACTATCCTATCATTGTTGTTCTGTTCTGTGATTTTCACATCTCTGCCAATCAGGAAATATGTTCTATATAAGCACTGACACCAACCTTGCAGGGCACCTTTTTTCAGTCAAAATATTCAGTTGTGTTAATATTTGAACAAAGGGAATATGTATTCAAATACGACTGTAAATTATACTCATCAGAATTACTTAATTACAAAGCTGTTAGAAATGTATCTTTCTTAGACTCTGAATATCATAGCGAATCCAACAACTACTTTTGGAAAGAATAAAGACCTGTTCCAAATTAATATCGTGGATGTTTGTGAAAAAATCTTGTTTATAAAATACTGTACCACAGGCTACCACTCCATATTAATTATTTGACGGATGAGAAAGATTGTTCTCTCAGATTTCAATTAAGGAGAACAGAAAATTAGTAAGGTTTTACAAGGTTTATATTAAAAATTATATTTGATTGAGATTTTACGTTGCTAAACTATATATAGGTGGGGCTAACTAAATGGTTATCATCACTGAGAAATAATTGCTCAGGGGATAAAACAATAGTCCCTCCAATAGGTGTCAGCACTGCATTGCATAGGAATGGGGTGATTTTAAGTGCAACAAGTAAATTATGAGTTGATATGTACATATAAGAGGTGGATTTATCCCATATCAAAAGGGTCAATGTTTAAAGCTGACCGCTGCAACTTGGCTGATACAAAGCTTGGATGAGAACGTAAAGGGAAGCAGGCTAGAATACGGATAGGACTTGCAGCTCGACTGTTAATCCACATTCAACTGATGACTGTATAAAATGTAATATAGGACTCAGCTGTGAATATTGCTTCAAGGTGAGAAAGGAGATGAGGGTCATTAAACAAGACTTACAGTTGATCTGCATGCTAGATGAGACTTGTATCAATATTTATATATTAGAGTTTGAGTGACTTGTGTGAATAGAAAGAAATGTACAAGTCTATAATTAGTGGGGGGGTTTTTAGGTTGAATATATAAAAAATGTTAGAATTGGTGCAAGTTGATATGTAATATCTTGATGGAAAATTTAATCAAATTGCACAATATTTGTAAACTAGGAAATTTATTAAAAGAATAAGTAGAATCATATTAAAGTATGATCTGATAAGAAATATTGATCATGCTAAACATGGCTAAAAGTATGGATATTAAGTTTCTGTGAATTTGCATGAATCACATCATTTTGTGACATAAATGTTATTCTTGAAATCAGCCAAAGTTTGTGAAAACCTAACTGAACAGTATAGTTGATGGATGAGAGCAACTTGTACCAAACAAGAAGATAAGATGTATGGTATGCATGAACCGGTATTATTTCCATATTGATTATACATGATTTTGAGAAAGTCTGGAGTTAAGTGCTTAAGTTCTCCTATTCATACAATCATCCACCTTTAATATTTTTATGTGTAATTTACCTTATCTTATTGACGCACAACATGGCAAGTGTGAAGGCACAGTATATGCTGGATATGAAGCTAAAGAGAATACAAAGACTATTAGTTCTCAGTGTGTCTGAGCAGTGGGGTGGAGAAGTCGCGAATATGTTCTATTTGCATTGTAAAGTTGAAATGTGAAAACAGAAATAATCTTAGAGATGATGTATAATAGTCCCATACCAATCTAAGTATTATTTTTTAAGAATAATGTACATATATCCAGTTAGATAGGGAAAGTAACTTGATTATTGTCCTAATCTTGTGGTGTTAAAACATGTTATCTTATTCTTATAATCTATTTATATTTCACCATTGTTTGTATTGAAAATTTGTCAGTTACTTCTCATTCTTAATGTTATGTTATTTTTGTATTAGACTATTTATATTGTACTTTTTCTTGGAACACTTCTGTTCTCTTAGCATTGGTTTTTCTAATTCATAATTTTTTCAAGATAATTAATTGAATATTATCTGCTCCATATTGATGAAATGAATTGTGAAATATAACTCCACAAATAATTAAACTGAGATAGAATAAACACAAAAAAAGTCATGAAAGAACAAAGAAACGACAAGACACAAAAGATTGGAATATTGTGTAAATAGTATTCATAGTATTTGGTAAGGGTGCTTACTTGGTTTAAATAATCTTATGTGCATTACTCAATGTGAATAGGACTGTGAATGGAGTTCTATCAAGCAGTATATGGTGGCAGTTCCAGTATGGTCTATAAGACTATGTAACCAATCAGGAAAGCAAGTTTGAGATCTCAGATTACAGGTTTTGTACCTCTCTCAGCTGAGGCAGGTCAAAAGCAGTAAAAATATGAGACAAGTTTCCAAGTCTATTCCTATTTCCATTTTGAGTGAAGCAATTAAATATACTAGTCTAGCTATTTTAGCTTTGGTAATGGTACTAGAAGAATATCATCGCTGGGATAGACTGTAAATCATGACATCATATGTTGTTCGCTTGAAAGATTGGATTTCAAGATACCATAAAAGAAATCCCTAATTAAAATGCATATATATTTTGTTCCAAAGTATGATTGTGTTGAAAGAATCAAGTTTGTAGTTTGTACATGATCTTAGAATGTTAGCATGTGTTCTCAAATTGTTGTCCATATTATACCTTGGGTGATACTAGAAATTCTATAATTCAATAATATAATTGTACAGTTATCAATAGAGTCCAATGAGTGGCTGTTTGGCTGAGTAACAGAGTTTCACAGAGTAAATTGGATGCTGCAAGCAGCATGAGTGTGAAGAGGTACAATTATTCCACCGGGCAATCATTCTAATTATAAAAAAATTGTATTTCTCAATTAGCTTTCTCATGGTTTGTATTTCTAAAGTTGTGCTTTTGGTTTTTCTTTTATGAAAGTGTTCTTTTACCTTAAAAAATATATTAAGGGCTGTATTTGAAGCCAAAGTATAATTGTGTGAGCATACAAGAATAGTGTGATTGAAGATTGAATATATGGAGCTGTATTGTGTGATGTGATCATGTTGACTTTGGCATGAATGTATGCACATTTGGTGTAAAATGACCCAGATTTTTGTTTGGTGTTTGGGACAATTGGTGTATATTGAACCTTTAACTTTCATTATGTGCAATAAATGCATCAGTCCATTTTGTAGAACATAA
This sequence comes from Amphiduros pacificus, assembly GCA_949316495.1. Lineage (NCBI taxonomy): Eukaryota > Metazoa > Annelida > Polychaeta > Phyllodocida > Hesionidae > Amphiduros > Amphiduros pacificus. The sequence continues at coordinate 17,395,808 of OX439008.1, read as the reverse complement.
GAATTGCCTTATTTGTTATTATCACTGCCTGAAAAGGTCTGAATCTTATGTGCAAATCAAACAATGAACATGTGACCAATTAAGATCAAATATTTTGCCCTTGGATTTCATTAATTTCATTTATGTAACAAATAGGTGACCAACAATTGGACAAAGAATTGATCATTCCATTTAAATTCCATTTTAAGATATCTGTATTGCCCTGAAGAATTTGATTTTATGAAACAAATTCATGAAAAATAACATAATTAGTGCATGAAAACAATTGGACAAAGAATTGATCATTCCATTTAAATTCCATTTTAAGATATCTGTATTGCCCTGAAAAATTAGATTTTATGAAACAAATTCATGAAAAATAACATAATCAGTGCATGAAAAATAAAATGGAAAACTCGATTTAAATGAAATAGAAAAGTTATAATTTATTTCATACTTCTTAAAACACAATCACTCCAAATTGAAACATAAAACTTACATGGTCATGTCTGAGGCAGTTTTATAATAAAAGCTATAATGTTTGGGATAACTCCTTTTTAAATAATTCTCATTCATTTTCTCAGCATTTTTGTTGCATTTTTCATCAATACAATTCTCTTAGCACCAATATGTTAAATTTAAAAGGTTTAAATTTAGATGAATTATTTTGTCGGTTTTGTTGCACCAACTTTCATCATGCTATCCTGCATCTGAAATTGAATTGAGAAGATATAAAAATTGCCATCATTATTAAATAACATTTAATTTAATCTCATTTATAAATTTAGTATATTTTTCTCTGCTTTTTCAACAAAATCATATAACATGGAGTATTTGAGATGGGCTGAAGTTTTCAAGAGACAAGTATCCTCGTGTAACCTAGGTACCTTTTGACTGTTGTGGATGAAGTTGACAATGACGTCATTCTGCTTGAGCAACTGACCATGAATCTGACCCAATCGTTCTGCTTCCTTCTGAAGTCTTCCTGAGGTTAAAACACGTGCAACAAAATCAATTATCATGCAGTTTTTTTATCATAAACTATCTCATACGTCTCATGGGAAATGATTTTTACATACATATATAAAAAAAAGCATGAACGTGATCAGAGAGGAAGGGTGACGAGATTTAAAAAAAAAAAAAAAGTTGCTATATGAGGTATTGGCCGCAACAAAATTCGCCACTGATAAGAGTGTGTGATCTCGCTGTTCCGTCACCACGTTGCCTGCCCTCTGGTGGAAATGACACTAAACTAATCTCCACTTCACTTTTGTTTTGCAAGTTAATGTGAAGGGTTGCGCTTTTAGCATATTATGAATGGCACAATTATCACTTATTTGTTGTCATAATTACATTAGAAATGAGAATTACCTCCAATATGCCTATATTTCTGTATTAGAGCTTTGTTTTCAACCATCGGTAAATTGACCTATTTATTGACCTACTTATTGAGGCCCTGCTAGGTTTTGTACAAAGGGGTCTATATGGGTGAAATGCAGATATTTGTATAAGCGATAGCTGCATAACTGAGAGATAGCTGCATAACTGAGAGATAGCTGCACAAATAAGAGATAGCTGCATAAATCAGAGATAGCTGCATAAATAAGAGATAGCTGCATAAATAAGAGATATCTGCATAAATAAGAGATAGCTGCATAAATAAGATATAGCTGTATAAATAAGAGATAGCTGCATGAATAAGAGATAGCTGCATAATTGAGAGATAGCAAGTGATAGACTGCTACAATAGCAAGAGATAGCTGCATAAATAAGAGATAGCTGCATAAATAAGAGATAGCTGCATAAATAAGAGATAGCTGCATAACTGAGAGATAGCTGTATTGAGACATGAAAAATAGCTGCATAAATAAGAGATAGCTGCATAAATAAGAGATAGCTGCATAAATAAGAGATAACTGCATAAATAAGAGATAGCTGCATAAATAAGAGATAGCTGTATAAACGAGAGATAGCTGCACATGGTGAGAGACAGCTGCACATGGTGAGACAGCTGCATATGGTGAGAGATAGCTGCACATGGGGAGAGATAGCTGCACATGGGGATAGATAGCTGCACATGGTGAGAGATAGCTGCACATGGTGAGAGATAGCTGCACATGGTGAGAGATAGCTGCACATGGTGAGAGACAGCTGCACATGGTGAGAGATAGCTGCATATGGGGAGAGACAGCTGCATATGGGGAGAGATAGCTGCACTGGGGAGAGATAGCTGCACATGGGGAGAGATAGCTGTACATGGTAAGAGATAGCTGCACATGGGGAGACAGCTGCACATGGTGAGAGATAGCTGCACATGGGGAGAGACAGCTGCACATGGGGAGAGATAGCTGCACATGGTGTGAGATAGCTGCACATGGTGAGAGATAGCTGCACATGGGAGAGATAGCTGCACATGGGAAGAGATAGCTGCACATGGTTAGAGATAGTTACAACATTGAGAGACAACTGCACAACTGAATGACAGCTGCACACGTGGTAGTTGCACAAGTGAGAGACAGCTGCACATGTGAGAGATAGCTGTATCGGTGAGGGATGGCTGCAGAGGTGAGAGATAGCTGCACAATTGAGAGACAGCTGCACAGGTAAGGGTTAGCTACAACAGTGAGGGACAGCATCACTTCCAAGCCGAAGGCACTTGTTTCATTAAAATTAAATGCATCATTTTTAAGAAATGAACAAGAATTGCAAAAGAAATCCTCAAAAAGTAAAAACTTGTTAACTTTGTTTTTTAATCATTAATGTTTACAATTAATGTTTTAAAATGAAATATTGTTTCTAAACATTGCTGTTTGTGAACAAAATTTACTGTCGAGTTGGTGGAAACGTTTTTGAAAAAAAAAGAAAGAAAAAAAAGTGAAAACACATTAACATGGCAATATCATTTATTTCACGTTATATTTTATCTCTCCTCAGAGTTTATCACTGAGCTGCGTGGCGAGGTAGAGTCACATTCTACCTGTGCCACAATTTGCGTGAAATGCGGAAAACTTATTCCTCACATTAGCATACAAGTACAAATTACGCTACCCAAATTACAGCTCTGGTTACATATAACTATATACTTTTACTTTTGAACTTACTGCAGCTGACTGTGAGAAGTCCGTAGGCCTCATTAACGCTATCCGTCTGCTGCTGCTGTTCTGTCCCTTGGTCTTGTTCGTCCACGTCCATTTTACGATACAAAATCCGGACTTAAATAATGTCACAAAGCAATATGAAACTTTCTGCTTTCTCAATGGATTTTTGAGCCTTGATTCCTGGCTTCAAACTTGGCGGGTGTTTTCCCAACTTTTGCTGATGACGTCATACAAAGGATTTCCCCCCCATATCACGCCCCCTTGCTGTTTTTATGCGCCACCTAGTGTATAAACACGCGCATTACTATACCCAAACTACACCTTAACTGCAGAAAAATTATTTCTTGTACACATCCTTCCCCAAAATATTTTTATCTATATTTTCTCCTGATCATAGCTAAATTCCAGCTTTAAAATCAGTATAATGATGTTTATGGTTTCTTCAAATACAATTCTCACACCAGAGTTCAACAGTTACCATCAAAAGATCACAAGAGGTCAGTGACCTGGGATTTATATTGTGCTCAGACTGTGACAAAATGGAGAAATTTGCATTAATAATGTTTTAATGCTTTATCACTAAACGGTAAAAGGGAAAACAACATACCAGTAATCTAATCAAATAGCATCAAAAATACTGATGATCTAATTTTTTATATTGTAGAAGGGTCTTGCTGGTAACCAGCTTTGCAATTACTCAGAAAGGCTTGGGAATTGTGAAAAATAGATGACCAACACTTTAATTTAATCTATTCCAAGATTTCTTTATTTTCAAGATCAATAAAAAAAATGCAAAACAATCAGTTTGCTTCATAAAATAGAAAAAAAAATATATATTCATTCAAACATATATTCAAAAGAAGAAGATGATCTTGTGTGCTATTATCCTGCATAAATGACAAATACAATTCCTCAGTTATGTTTAATACTTTATTGTTATTAATCTAGTTTTGTATCTTTTTCTCAATCACCTCATTCATATTTATTTGATAGCTGAATCTTTCATACTGGGCACTTTACATAATCCAGGATTATCAGCCACTTTCCATGGCACTCCCTTGTATGTAGCCACACCATCTGTGTTGATTCTCAGGTCAGGCTGTACCTGCTCAAATATCTTTTTCTTGGGGTTCAATTGTGTATCTGGTTCACCTGTACAACATGAACAATAACAGGTTAATATTTGCTTTAGGCTTTGTCTCCAAAATAAAGGTGATTATGTCATAGAATGACAATATGTATAAATATATATTAGCATATACTAAGTATTTAGACATATTTACTATTATATACAGTGGAATTATTTATTTATAATAATTTTTTTCAAAAGACAACCTAAACAAAATCTTTAAATGATTAATGGAAGATTAATCACATTGGACTTAAAATATAAAAAATAAATATATAGACATTTTATAGAAATGGATTGAATTTTAAGAATAATGTTTTCTCTCAAGAATGTCCAAACATTGCCTTATATTGATTTATTTACCTGGATATCCATCGACTGTGACCCGGTCTCCCTTGACTACGCCCTCTGGTGGCACAATTATCTCTACTTTGTCAGGAGAACTGCCACACATAATCATACCCTCGGACAGAATACCCCTCATCTTGGCAGGTTTGAGGTTGGTCATAAAGATGGCAAGACGGTCTTGCATCTGGATGCAGCACAAAATATAAAATGTTAACTATGGGATATTTCCACAGATAAGAAAGGCAAATGAGAATTAAGATAATATGAATAATTGTTTCATAGTTAATGTTGACTGCAGAGTAATTATAAAAAAATAAAAAATACAATGTGACTTATAGGTCAATATATCATTTTCAAGACGTCTCAAATTCATATAAATTTGGGACATATTTGGCAGATGCACTAAAAAGACAAGTAGTGAAAAATAGAGATTTTTGCAACTTATCTATTTAGTACAGAAGGCTTTCAAAAATCCTGTTGCATTGTCAGACGCAAACAAAATAAGGTCACCCACCTGTTCAAGTGGAACATGTTTAACAAGGCCACTGACAATTGTCCTATTTCGACCCTCGTCCAGGTCCACCTCCTCCACATAAAGTCCATCAGCATCCGGATGCTTCTTGGCACTAACTATGTGCCCAATACGCATGCTCAACCTTGACACATCAAGGGGCTTATCATCACTTGCTCCCTTCTGCTGGGCCTGATTTTTTGGTTTACCCTCTTGCAATATAAACAATTTTATGAAAAATAAAGTCATTCAGCTTAAAAGAATTACAATTTAATTTTAAACAAATCCTTTCTTTACATGTCAAAAACATGTCAACCAGGAAAGAATTTTTTACACAAAATAACACATTTAAATAGAGAAAATATGATGAGTCTCACAAAAAACATGTACAGTTTAAATGGATTTTAATTCAATAAGATATAAAAATGTTTACCTTTCTTTTCTTTTTTCTTCTTCTCTTGTTGTGGTTTGGGTTGATCTTCTTTGGAAGGCTGTTCTGCTGCTATTGGCTGAGCAACAGATGCTGCTACTGGGGTTGCTATTGTTCCATTTGGCAAAGAAAACTGTTTGACTGCAAAATAATACAAGTAAAAACACATTATCTTGGATATAAATCATTTTATATCAAAATATAATATTTACTTTAAATCAAAATAAATCAAGGACATCTTTCAACAAATAAATGGATAGGATCTACCCACGTCCATTGTTGCGCTCTGCCTGAGTGAGCCTGGTTTTCAGCTGTTCCACCTCTTGCCTGAGTTTAGAATTCTCATTTTGCAGATGCTGTTCTTCTGCTTGACAGGCATCCACAGCTGCAAATGTGAAATATATATATGACATATATTAGAAGTGATTTGGCCCAATCTATAATGGTGACATATTAGTGATTCTCATTCATGGATTTGCAACTTTCATTTTCTGGGAAGATCACTGTGTATGGTAAAATTTGTGATCTTTTTGGTTAAGATTTCAACTTATTCATAATCATCCATATAATTTAGCATTTATCAATTATTAATTTGTGTTAAAACTGACCTTTAAGATATTAACTCAATCTTTTTACGTCAAATTTACACAAAGTTTATGACACTGCCTCCCAATACTTTATGAGCAATGACCTCTGTGCAGTTTATATGAACCTTACCAGCATTTTGTTTGAGCGTGCTAAGTTGAGCTCTAAGTTGTGCTATGAGGTGATCTGCCTGTGCTGCACGCTGCTGTAGTCGTTCCAGTACTGCTCCAGATGCCATCACTCCTACCAACAAGCATGGAAATTATGATGAATTTTGCCTTGATGTGAACATTTCTTTTTCAAAGGGAAATGATTTGTTTGCTGATGCAATGTTGATATATAATGTGTAACATCTTAAGTCCAAAATAACCCATACCAGTACAGACCTGTTACAATTTTCGTCTTTAGACAAAATCGTGTAATAGAATAAAGTTTTGTTTGAAAAAGACCCTTATTTCATTGCATATGGCTGTTGTCGATGTGACATATGGGAAATGTACATTCAACTTCAAGGATGCGGTTGCAGGTTGGGCGACCAAGCGTGACGAATTCTCACAACATTCATCGCGATAACTGTTGAAAATTGGTTAAGTTGTGATGGGTTTTACATATTATTGATAGAGACAAATCTTTACATATATATCACATTAAAACTAACTGTATAAATGCTGCATTTTTGACAGATTTACCAACTTTTCTTGCACCGGCAAGTCACTTTCGCATGCTCCGGAAGTAAAGGAATATTCAGCGATGAAACGTTCATGAAAATCTAAAAATACAAATATGATATTGAAATACATTAATTTCAATACATTGTGAGGTAGTTTTAAATTTATAAGATATTCCATACCAAGAATGTTATTTAATGCTTTATTTATTCTTCGTCATTAGTTTTATATAAAATTTATATTACATGTACGGCAGCATTAATGGGCGATATTTTTTGTGATTTTACCACAAAAGAGGGACTACAAGGAGGTGGGTCAGAAGTGATTTCATTCATCTCATATAATTTTTCAAATATTTACAATTTTAAATAGGTCATTCGAAACATACATGAAGCTCGTATTTATAGTTATTAAACATTTGGTGAATCTATCAAAACTTAAGCAAAATACAAAAGCAATGTCCATGATTTGTATGTGAAGATACAACAACATGACAGGACTTAACTGTCATCAGTTTGAGAAGAATCAAAACAAAAACACATATCATAATATAGCCTTGAGAGACTAGTTGTGCAGAAAACAAGGAGGTCTTGAACACCTCAGTGTATTGTGTAACCTCAAGTTTACAGCCTGGCATAGCCAGGTGGTCCAAAAACATTTTTCATTGTATTGGCAGACTGGACTTTTCTTTGCACTCACAGAAGTTTGATGTGTTTTTAACAAGACTTAAATTGGATTTGTATTCAGAAAAAAGGTGAAGTTTTGACTTTACCTACTTTGTAACTGGTACAGATCTCTGTAAATGAAATTATCCTTTTCTGAACATGATAATTTCTTGGTGGGATGCCAATTGGTTTTTCGGAGTAAACTTATGGAAAGATAATTGTAAAGGCTCATATTCACGGATTTCAGCAGAAGGAAGTGATGTTGTATGTATTCTAAAAATTATCATTTTTCAAGGAAAGAATCAGCATGCTATTTTTAAAAGTAGATAAAGCTCGATATTTTACCATGTGGTGCCAAGGAATTACTCATTTTCTTGGAAAAAACAGAGATACAAAAGATATATACAATATTAAACCTGTCGATTGACATAATGCACAGAAGTATTTAAGACCTCCTTTGCACAACTTGTCTTTCAAGGAAATGCATTGTGCCAATCAAAGATATGCTTTTATTTAAAGTAGGCCCAGTTAGGGATGGGCCCCGTTAATAATTTAGCGGTACGATACGATACCGATACTTTCTAAACGATACCGATACTTTCTAAACGATACCAATACTTGCACGATACCGATACCGATCCCTAGGACAATAGGGCTGCTATACTGCCCCATTGAAACCAACACAAAATTTGAAAGTACACAAAAAACTCCTTAAAATCTGATCATTAAAAAAAAGATGGAAAAGTTGGGGGGGGGGGGGCAGAAACATTGCCTCTGAGGGGACCACTAATATGTGACTGGCTGTGACATGTCAAGACCAGGGTTCAAAATTGACTGTTTTTCAGATTCACAATAGATGTTTAGTAACTAAATGGCCACATATGGTTGCGCTTAAAGAATACTTTGACGGTAAGAATAGTTGTACAGTTCAGTATTATTCAAAATATTTTAGAGGAACTAATAAAAATGAATATGTGAGTCCAGACACAAAACAACTAAGCATGTTAAGTATTGAAAATGACTATCTTTTATCATCAGTCAGTGTTGAACCCTGTAGTTCCCCACTTGACCACATAGGCCTATAGAGGAATTAACCAATTAACTAGGCACCATAGTGTGATCCACATGTGACCCTCACTCAGCATTCAGGTGTCAGATCTTACACATTGATGCAACATGAGGAGTTAATTACAGTGTAACATCATATGAAATTGAGAAATATTAAACAGGTGTTTCTGGCAAACATTAAAAGGTGTGTGTGTTCTCTTTGATATGTTTGCATGAGTATTGCAAGTGAAGCTGGGAGTACTGTTTACATATTAATTACTGAGAGAGGTTAGTACAGTACCAGTTCCAAGCATCGGTTCAAGTAGAAAGAACCGGGATGGTACCAAAACATTAGAAACCAGCAGGTTCCTGGGACTCGTCAGTACCGGGGCCCATCCCTAGGCCCAGTCTCAATCCTCCAAGTAGAATAGAGACCAGTACTGTCCACTGCACACTGTCAGAAATATGTGACCTTTTCTAATTGGTCAGTTATGATCACACCTTGATCACTCAGCCTGATTGATTCAATCATCAACACTTTCACTGTCCATCAATGCACACAAGTAAGGTTGATTGGTCAGAAATTGTCATCATTGAGCTACTTTTGAGAGATTCTGATAAATATGCTTAGAATGGTTATTACCAGATTCAAATCATGATTTGTGTCGGGGACTAGACCAATATTTATTTCACTGCTGGATTTATATTTAGAATTGTTTGACCATGTAGAGTTTGGGATTTCTTTTTGCTCTACAACTTAATGTTGTAATGTTAAACAATGAAAAGACACTGGGATCAGGGACTATTTTTGCTGACGCTTGTTCTACCATTAAGGCGGAATGTTCGAAGGAGTTATTTCTGAAAAAAATAAAAACTTGTTGCAAATTCAAATGGAAAGAGGAGCTTTGTCCCATATGTGAGTTAATTAAAATAACAACTACCGTTAATTAAAACCAATCAAGTATGCACAAATCAATCCAGAAATGTTAGAGAAAATGTATGATTTATTTTGAATATGCAGGTGTTAGCAACATGCCAGCACTGGGACAAGCAGAACTTGGTGCCCTGACCTTCTGTGCTTCAAGCTACCCTAATGACAAGTGTGGAGCAAATGGACTTCCTCTCACACCCAACTCAATAAAGATCCTTGGGCGATTCCAGCGACTTAAAACAATAGAACATCCACGACTATGCAAATATGTGGATCTTGTCAGAGGAAAACATGGTGAGCAAAATACCCAAGGCTAAATTCTTTTTTGCTCCAATATACTTTTGATATACCAACATTTTCCAAGTGACCATATCATCAAATACAAGAAAAATATCAAGAAATTAATTTACTGCTAATAAACTCTAAATTCTATTTTAATGAAATATTTTTGTTTTTAGAAAGGGTCATAGTTGTAGCAGAGCATCACCAGCGAACATTACAGGATGAAATGGAAACAGGAAGATTCAATGAGTAAGTTCATAAACATAACAGATGTAAATGCTTAGTCGAATAGGGAGAAAATAGATATTATATGTTTTCATATCTTGGAGATAATGAATACGGTATGCTTTTTCTTCCTGTATTTTTCAAATGTTGTTAAATCCATATCACTATTTAGTTTCTGCATTTGAGCTTCCAGCTGATATTGCATAAAAGGAATTTAGCACCAATTTTGCAAAAAAAAACGTTTAAAATTCATATTGATGATAAATGTATTTGTCTTTCATGTGTTTTAACTTTTTGATTGATGCATCCCCATCAGTGTCTGTGAAATATATTTGAACAACACCCTATCAGTGCTATCCTACTTTGAGCCTCAATTGAGGTAAAAAAAAAAAGTTGATGCTATCCGTGTTCACCTGTCACATACAGCTGATGGCTGAGGCAGACCTTTACTAGGAGTGCAACTTCTGTGTCTTATAGCAACTTATCTTATTACCGGTACTCCCTGTAAAACTTCAATTGGTCATGAGGTTCATGTGGATAAGTTTTCAATATACCAAATTAAAGGATTAATGCTTAATTAATGCCTTATAGCATACGGTAATTTTGGGGTCAAGCACCAATTTTACAAAAAAAAACCAAAAAAAACATGTTTAATGCATAATGCATAACACATTTAAGGCATAATGAAAATTAACCTTACAGGACAGAGTTCGGGTGTCAAGCAAAGTGCTTAAACATTGGTCAGAATAATTTTTTTTAAATCTACAAACTTGGCCAAATTTTACCACAAACAGAAAAAAAGGCATTTTAACTTATGTAAGAAATTAATGTGATGCGAGAGATTACATGGTTGTGGATATGCAGGAAAACATACCGGTAGGTGTTGGTAAATAACTCAAGTATCATGTAGGAGATGTTTAATTTTCCAATGCATATATCAGATTTTTTTTCCGGAAAAGTGCATTTGATTTATAAATAAAATGTGTGCTCTTTTTATTATTATCAGGCCAAATGAATTGGTACGAGTGGCTTATGAAATATTAGAAGGACTTGTACATCTGAATAATGAAGGACTCGTTCATAGAAATTTGGATACAGACAATATTCTATTTGATCCTGAAGTAAGTAGATTTTTGCCTCATAATTTTGCTCATTTTAGAAAGTGAAAGCCATGGAAAGATTCTTTATCTGATCTTCTATGTTTAAATAGTTTTCAAAACAGATTGTGGCTTATCATAAAGATTTAATTTAATTATTTGCCACGAACAACAATCTAGAAAATTTATACATTCCCTCTGTTTTATATTGAACCATGTGTAAATGACTTCATTTTGGCAAATTTTGTTTTGGTACATTGAAATAAATTGGTGTTTTAATTCTGTATATTTTTTTACAGAATGGCAAACACACACACAAACACACACATGTATATACAATTTCTATGCATGTTTTTCTCACAATGTAAATGTCTTTAATAATGTCAGTTGAGAAAGATATGGAAGGAAAGCAATGTTTTTCTTGTTGATAGGGAGATGTGAAGCTGGCCAAGTTTGGCATGTATTATATGACAGATTATGGGACTGATGTGGCATATCCCATCGGGTAAGTAGCTTTCTTCTTATATCAAACAAATAATGGATTTTAAGTAACTCCAAATTTGTTGCAATTTTGAAGTTTTGGATCTATGATGTAATTGCCTAAATTAAACATTTTAACAATTTTTTTCATGTGATTTTTGAATGCAGAGGAGTGTGATTACCAGATAAATTTGAAATTTATACTAAAAAATAGTGTCTTATAGATATGTGTAATTTGAAAGCAATATGGAACCTATCTAATGTCTTGATCACATTTTCCTTTGTTTTTTTGGTGTTTATTTGATGAGTATAGTGGAAATTTCAGGAATGACAAATAGGATTTAATATTTAAAATAATCATGGCATCTCTTTCATGATCTTCAGGAAGATGAAGTTCCTGGCTCCAGAGGTGATGGCTTTGGGACCGGCAACAATCTGTGACGGGAGTGTTCTCACCTCAGACCTACCTCCGTCGGGGCCCAAGGTCGACGTGTGGTCTCTCGGAATGATACTCTTACAAATCCTGGTGGTAAGCTGCAATATATTTCTTTTTCCTCTTTTTGGCAACAAATTATTGATGTGGATACAAAAAATGATTTCAACCTGATAGGATTGAAAAATTGGATGCGAAAAATAATTTATACCTGAGAGGATTGAAAAATGGGATATGAAAAATGTTTTCAACTTGAGAGGATTGGAAGATGGGACAGTCATGTTCAGGTTGGGAGTATTATTGAATAATTTCAAATTATGCAAGTGGTAGGGTTCTCAATGTCTTGTTCTATTTTATTATTTTCAGGATTCACAATTATGGCCAACTCTGACTACACAACAAGTATTTTACAAAGTTATAGGATTCCTAAGAACAGGTAAAAAGCAAGATATAAAAGATTCTACCAATAACAAACCTAACAGATCTTTTCTTAGAGGTTGTCTATTAATCTACCTATTTATGTAATTGATATTAATTGTATGCTAAAAGATATTCTATACATTTCAGATGTTCATCCTCTTGAAATGATAGCTAAGGATCATGGGATAGAAACAGTGATTAGAGTAAGTTAAACATATTTTATTTCATATAATGAAAGGATTCGCTTCTACAGAAAAAAGTGCAACTTTGGGAAATACACTCTTGAGCTTATTATGATATTTTAGAGGAAACTGCACATAAAACACATTCCTCATCACATTTTTTTTTAATAGAAATGTAAAAAGATATTTTTTTTCAAATATGAAAATGGACAATTCATTTTCTTACAGGAGCTACCAGAAGATGTTCAGTTACTGCTAAGAACGTGTCTGACTGTATCAGTAAAGAAAAGGTAAATATTAGCTTGTTGTTATCCCCATACAAGTTTAACAGCTGTAGAGAAATTGTTTAATTGAGAAGATTTTTGAAATAAAATATGTTGTCTGGACAAGTGACACCATGATTGGCAGGCATACTTTCTACAAATCATCAAAATATGAACCTTGGTTTCAGGCCAAGTCCAGCAGAGTTAATACATCATGGAGTGTTCAATGAGTGGAGAGAAAAAGCAGTGCCATACATTAACGGATTAAACATGTTCTCCATCACACTCCGATGCCGCAACTTAGAGCTACCCAATTACGAAGAATTTTCAAAAGGTTCTAGTTTCACTTTTTTACAAATGAATAAACTGGAAAAGATCATAAGAATTGTAGTTCATAAGAATTGTAGACAATGTCACCCAAACAAGCTTATACTTAATTTTAACTCATACATGCTTATTGTTAACTTTCCAAAATCTCTGATTCAAATATGTAATTTTTACTTAGATATGTAAATGATAATACAAAACCTAATGAGGCCAATAATGACTTGAAAAAAATATCTTAAAGGTATAAAACATTAACTTTTTCTTGTGAAGAGAATAAACAAATTTCCCTGCATGATCTTAGTACTATAACATTACACACATCATGGGTGCTTGGTCAACTCAACATTTTGACAAACTTATCAAATGTTTCCTTTAAAATCATGAAAACTATATGTTCCTTCACAGCTTAGCAAACTCTCAGATGAGGTTACAGCCTAAACTTAAAAAATTGTTGGACAGCAGCCAGGCTGACAATCCAGCCACTTTTCATATAGATAATGAATCATGGAGTGTTTGAATATTTCAGAGCTTGATGAGGAGGATCACCTTGCCGAGAGGAGTATAGAAGAAGTGTACTATCTGTGGAGACTGGCTGGGGGAGACCTAGAAGCTTCCCTCAAGAAAGCTGTGCTCGTCAAAAGTAAACCCCCAGTAACAGCCACACCAAGGTGAGTACTATCTGTGGAGACTGGCCGGGGGAGACCGAGAAGCTTCCCTCAAGAAAGCTGTGCTCATCAAAAGTAAACCCCCGGTAGGAGCCACCCCAAGGTGAGTACTATCTGTGGAGACTGGCCGGGGGAGACCTAGAAGCTTCCCTCAAGAAAGCTGTGCTTGTCAAAAGTAAACCCCCAGTAACAGCCACTCCAAGGTGAGTACTATCTGTGGAGACTGGCCGGGGGAGACCTAGAAGCTTCCCTCAAGAAAGCTGTGCTCATCAAAAGTAAACCCCCGGTAACAGCCACCCCAAGGTGAGTACTATCTGTGAAGACTGGCCGGGGGAGACCTAGAAGCTTCCCTCAAGAAAGCTGTGCTTGTCACAAGTAAACCCCCAGTAACAGCCACACCAAGGTGAGTACTATCTGTGGGGACTGGCTGGGGGAGACCTTGAAGGTTCCCTCAAGAAAGCTGTGCTCGTCAAAAGTAAACCCCCGGGAACAGCCACCCCAAGGTGAGTACTATCTGTGGAGACTGGCCAGGGGAGACCTCGAAGCTTCCCTCAAGAAAGCTGTGCTCGTCACAAGTAAACCCCCAGTAACAGCCACACCAAGGTGAGTACTATCTGTGGGGACTGGCTGGGGGAGACCTTGAAGGTTCCCTCAAGAAAGCTGTGCTCGTCAAAAGTAAACCCCCGGGAACAGCCACCCCAAGGTGAGTACTATCTGTGGAGACTGGCCAGGGGAGACCTCGAAGCTTCCCTCAAGAAAGCTGTGCTCGTCACAAGTAAACCCCCAGTAACAGCCACCCCAAGGTGAGTACTATCTGTGGAGACTGGCCGGGGGAGACCTAGAAGCTTCCCTCAAGAAAGCTGTGCTCGTCAAAAGTAAACCTCCTGTAACAGCCACACCAAGGTGAGTACTATCTGTGGAGACTGGCCGGGGGAGACCGAGAAGCTTCCCTCAAGAAAGCTGTGCTCGTCAAAGTAAACCCCCAGTAACAGCCTCACCAAGGTGAGTACTATCTCTGGAGACTGGCCGGGGGAGACCTTGAAGGTTCCCTCAAGAAAGCTGTGCTCATCAAAAGTAAACCCCCGGTAACAGCCACACCAAGGTGAGTACTATCTGTGGAGACTGGCCGGGGGAGACCTCGAAGCTTCCCTCAAGAAAGCTGTGCTCGTCAAAAGTAAACCCCCGGTAACAGCCACCCCAAGGTGAGTACTATCTGTGGAGACTGGCCGGGGGAGACCTCGAAGCTTCCCTCAAGAAAGCTGTGCTCGTCACAAGTAAACCCCCAGTAACAGCCACCCCAAGACGAATGATAAAAGCTTAAAAATCATCTTGATCATTTATGATACCATCTGTCATGTTCCTCTTTCTGAAACAAAACAAAGTAATGTTTGTTTTTAGTATTGATCTATTTCAATCATTGCAGTTTTGTGGTGGATGATGGAGAGATGTTTGGACAAGTTCGGGACAGATCAGTTCTCTTGGATGACACTATAGTACCTCTGTCTCTGGACCAACTAAGACAAGTAAGGCCAAGACACAAAGTGTTCAGCTTCTAGTTATAAAAAGACCTTTTGACAAACAGGTGAACCTTTTACAACAAAGTTTGACTCATAGTTGACTGTTACCTTCCCCTATGACCCTTTTTATGCTGTCAGGGCCCATTTCTTGAAGGAAGGGGCTGTAATTCAGTCAAGATGCATAGCCATTCCTCAATTATTTATTATTATATCTATGACTGTAGCTGTTGATATTCTGCACATTTTTTTAGACATATTGTATATATGCTAAAAAATTGGGTCCATTTCATCAATCGGAAATGATTGCCCTCATAGAAATCTACAGATCTCTCCAACATGAGGTCTTTTTCATCATCACACATTTAATCTTACTACTAACAGATACATATTTTTTTATTATTAGCATTCATCTTATCCCATGTTTCATTATATCTTTAAACAAAAAGTAGGTTAACAATTAATTGTGAAAGCATTCCCTTAAACTATGAATATTAAGTGTGGACAGAATTCAATAAATGATAAAGATTTAAGTGGTAATAATTGAATATTTCAGAGATTGGAGCACATAGATGCCACAGCGTATTATCCACTCCTAGAAGATGAGTAAGTCATTTTATTGAAACTATACTGGATATAATGGTGGTTCCAGCAACCTTTCACAGTAAGAGAAAGAAACATTTAATATATTGAGCTGCATCACATAGTGAAGATACAAAATGGCCACACAAGATAGGTTGAATACAATAGGGACACACAAGATAGGTTGAATACAATAGAGACACACATTTTAGTTTGAATACAATAGAGACACACATGTTAGTTTGAATACAATAGAGACACACATGTTAGTTTGAATACAATAGAACCATACAAGATCACTTAAATACAATCAGTAGAAGGCCACCTGATGGTGTAAACACGGTTACCGTAGATATCATTGAGTTGCCACCTGATGATGTAAGCATCACAGACATTTCTTGTTAATTTTCTTCCTGAAATGAACAGTGATTTAGTAAATTATACCCATAATGATACAGTATTATTCAGGTCATACCCATAATGATATAATATTATTCAGGTCATACCCATTATAATATAGTATTATTCAGGTCATACCCATAATTATATAATATTATTCAGGTCTTGCACATCTCATGAGAGCAATAACAAAGGTGGACTTCCCACCTCCCCCAGCAATGTGGACCTCTCAGAGACGGCCAGTCTACCACTGGTCATCAAGGAGAAGGACATAGAGTACCAGGTAGGTGTGAATCACCCACTGGTCATCAAGGAGAAGGACATAGAGTACCAGGTAGGTGTGAATCTCCCACTGGTCATCAAGGAGAAGGACATAGAGTACCAGGTAGGTGTGAATCTCCCACTGGTCATCAAGGAGAAGGACATAGAGTACCAGGTGGGTGTGAATCTCCCACTGGTCATCCAGGAGAAGGACGTAGAGTACCAGGTAGGTGTGAATCTCCCACTGGTCATCAAGGAGAAGGACATAGAGTACCAGGTAGGTGTGAATCTCCCACTGGTCATCAAGGAGAAGGACATAGAGTACCAGGTGGGTGTGAATCTCCCACTGGTCATCCAGGAGAAGGACATAGAGTACCAGGTAGGTGTGAATCTCCCACTGGTCATCAAGGAGAAGGACATAGAGTACCAGGTAGGTGTGAATCTACCACTGGTCATCAAGGAGAAGGACATAGGGTACCAGGTAGGTGTGAATCTCCCACTGGTCACCAAGGAGAAGGACATAGAGTACCAGGTAGGTGTGAATCTACCACTGGTCATCAAGGAGAAGGACATAGAGTACCAGGTAGGTGTGAATCTCCCACTGGTCATCCAGGAGAAGGACATAGAGTACCAGGTAGGTGTGAATCTCCCACTGGTCATCCAGGAGAAGGACGTAGAGTACCAGGTGGGTGTGAATCTCCCACTGGTCATCAAGGAGAAGGACATAGAGTACCAGGTGGGTGTGAATCTCCCACTGGTCATCAAGGAGAAGGACATAGAGTACCAGGTAGGTGTGAATCTACCACTGGTCATCAAAGAGAAGGACATAGAGTACCAGGTAGGTGTGAATCTCCCACTGGTCATCAAGGAGAAGGACAGAGAGTACCAGGTAGGTGTGAATCTACCACTGGTCATCAAGGAGAAGGACATAGAGTACCAGGTCGGTGTGACTCTCCCACTGGTCATCCAGGAGAAGGACATAGAGTACCAGGTAGGTGTGAATCTCCCACTGGTCATCCAGGAGAAGGACGTAGAGTACCAGGTGGGTGTGAATCTACCACTGGTCATCAAGGAGAAGGACGTAGAGTACCAGGTAGGTGTGAATCTACCACTGGTCATCAAGGAGAAGGACATAGAGTACCAGGTCGGTGTGACTCTCCCACTGGTCATCCAGGAGAAGGACATAGAGTACCAGGTGGGTGTGAATCTCCCACTGGTCATCAAGGAGAAGGACATAGAGTACCAGGTAGGTGTGAATCTACCACTGGTCATCAAGGAGAAGGACGTAGAGTACCAGGTAGGTGTGAATCTACCACTGGTCATCAAGGAGAAGGACATAGAGTACCAGGTGGGTGTGAATCTCCCACTGGTCATCAAGGAGAAGGACATATAGTACCAGGGAGGTGTGAATCTACCACTGGTCATCAAGGAGAAGGACATAGAGTACCAGGTAGGTGTGAATCTCCCACTGGTCACCAAGGAGAAGGACATAGAGTACCAGGTAGGTGTGAATCTCCCACTGGTCATCAAGGAGAACGACATAGAGTACCAGGTGGGTGTGAATCTCCCATTGGTCATCAAGGAGAAGGACGTAGAGTACCAGGTAGGTGTGAATCTCCCACGGCTCATCCAGGAGAAGGACATAGAGTACCAGGTAGGTGTAAATCTACCACTGGTCATCAAGGAGAAGGACATAGCATACCAGGTAGGTGTGAATCTCCCACTGGTCATCAAGGAGAAGGACATAGAGTACCAGGTGGGTGTGAATCTCCCATTGGTCATCAAGGAGAAGGACGTAGAGTACCAGGTAGGTGTGACTCTCACGGGTCATCCAGGAGAAGGACATAGAGTACCAGGTAGGTGTAAATCTACCACTGGTCATCAAGGAGAAGGACATAGCATACCAGGTAGGTGTGAATCTCCCACTGGTCATCAAGGAGAAGGACGTAGAGTACCAGGTAGGTGTGAATCTCCCACTGGTCATCAAGGAGAAGGACATAGAGTACTAGGTAGGTGTGAATCTCCCACTGGTCATCAAGGAGAAGGACATAGAGTACCAGGTAGGTGTGAATCTACCACTGGTCATCAAGGAGAAGGACATAGAGTACCAGGTGGGTGTGAATCTCCCACTGGTCATCAAAGAGAAGGACATAGAGTACCAGGTAGGTGTGAATCTACCACTGGTCATCAAGGAGAAGGACATATAGTACCAGGTAGGTGTGAATCTCCCACTGGTCATCAAAGAGAAGGACATAGAGTACCAGGTAGGTGTGAATCTCCCACTGGTCATCCAGGAGAAGGACATAGAGTACCAGGTAGGTGTGAATCTCCCACTGGTCATCAAGGAGAAGGACATAGAGTACCAGGTAGGTGTGAATCTCCCACTGGTCATCAAGGAGGAGTAAGTAAAATACCAGTTATAAAATACCACTTAAATGTCTATTTTCTATTACTTAAACAAAGAAAGCATTTGGTCTGCAAACCTGTTTATTGGAACAAAAAGAACATGCAGTACAGGTATGTGTGTGTCACATCTCATACCATATAGGTGTGAAACTCCCATGACTATATCTAGAAAAGATCATTTTCTTAGTTTTTATTCTAGAAAGCATTGATATGAGTTGTTTGTATTTTGTTAGTTTCATAGGATCATATTGTATGAGAGGCTTTTGAAAGCATATCCATACAAACGTCCGTACATCTGGAAGGAGGCTCGTGTGGATATTCCACCTCTGGTGCGACCTTACGTGTGGGCAGCCCTGCTTGAGATAGAAGGGGATGTGTATGGGAGGTACGATGCAATCGACAAGGAAACACCCACCGCCACTGACAGACAGGTATATATGAATACTGATATCACTGATTAGTATCTCCATATTTATGGCAAATATGTAATATGGTCTGAAAGAAATTTAACCCTTTAAATAAAAAGCTGTTCTCAGCCGATGGCAAAAGAACTGCGGATGACAACAGAGCTGTGTTTCAATTTATCAATTGATAACCGATTTTGATCACAACATTTGATGTTGGCACTTTTACCAAACTGACTACAAACTGATGTGAATATTTTCAAAAGAGCAGATGCACTTAAAAGACTTTGAAAATGGAACCTCAGCTCTGTTTTCGTCCGTAGCTCTGTTGTTGTTTTTGGCTATATTGGACAGTGATAAAGATTTAGATTGCGCCAGCATCTAAGTTGATTATTCCTGTTGTAGATTGAGGTAGATATTCCACGATGCCATCAGTATAATGAGCTCCTATCATCGCCATCTGGTCACGGCAAGTTCAAGCGGCTGCTGAAGGCGTGGGTTGTCAGTCATCCGGAGTATGTGTACTGGCAGGGACTGGATTCCCTCTGCGCTCCCTTCCTCTACCTTAACTTTAATGATGAAGGTCAGAAAAATATCACTTACAACATTTATTATTCACTTATTCAGATTAACTGTCTTAACTGCACAGTACAATGTGCATCATATCCTTTATGTCCCTTACAACATTAATTATTCACTTATTCAGATTAACTGTCTTAACTGCACAGTACAATGTACATTATATTCTTTATTTTATTTTATTTTTAATATATTAAGAAAAAAATGTGACAAATTATAGATTTATTTTTCAACTTTGTTGCTGCGATATTAAAACTCAAAAATCAAAATTATTTTTTATTTAGGCTGAGAGTAATAGAATAATTTTGTTCTCAAATTTAGTGTACCTATGTGTTTAGTGAGTTTTCCTGTATTTCAGCCTTGGCTTATAGCTGTTTATCAGCATTCATTCCAAAATACTTAAACAAGTTCTTTTTGAAGGATAATTCGCCAGTAATTCAAGGTATGTGTTAATTTAGCAGAGCATCTCCACTTTAATGTTTTTTAATTTATGAATTATTCCATGTATATTCAGTGCATAAGTTGCTAACTCAGAGAAAAATATGGCATAATATCTTAAATTCATTTTTGTGATGTTTTCAGAATATCTGGCTGTATTTTCTCACCTAATTGCTTTCCATGATCCAGAACTAAGTAATCATCTGGATGGTATAGGATTCATCCCAGATGTAAGTATAAAAGATAGCAGGGGGTGACCTTACAAAGAAATATCCACCAGGGGGCATTGTGGCAGACGGTAACCCCCGATAATTTTGGTTTTGGTATAGGGAGAATTGTTGGCATTCATTTTGTTATTGGGCCTTTGCATGCACATCCAATATTGTCCCACTGGGTGAGCAGACTGGGGGGCAGACCTTCATACAGTGCTCTCTTGGGTGTACAGTGTCAGCTTAATAAAAAAGTAATTCTTGCCTTTTTTCAATATACAGATCTTAACATTACAAAATGTTCTTGCACAGTGTTTATCTTCACAATGTGATTCTTTTGAAGTTACATTTAATGGGAAATTCTATATATTTACTGAAAAAGGTAACAGGTTGAGAGTTTTTTAGTAGTACAATACAAAAATATAGAATTTGTATCATTCAGAACCATCTCATCCTTCACAAATGATCAGTCTGTATCAAATAAACTTGCTTGATTAACTACATTATGAATATATTTTATTTCAGCTGTATGCAATTCCATGGTTTTTGACAATGTATGCACGTAAGTATCAAAAACAAGAAAGTTGAGAAAATGTGAACACCAGTTTTTTTATAGATCACTTTTAGTTAACATACATTTAATTAGTTATTATTGGATAAGAGTGGGATTTTGATACAGTTATTGAATGTTTGATGGTTACAGATGTGTTTCCACTGCATAAGATCTTCCATCTTTGGGACACGCTGTTGCTAGGCAACTCCTCCTTCCCACTGTGCATTGGGGTATCTATTCTGCAGCAACTGAGGGATCAGCTCTTATCCTATGGTTTTAATGAGTGCATTCTTCTATTCTCAGATATGCCAGGTGAATATTTACAAATTATGCCTATTTTAAGTTCCCTGAATATGTTATTAATCAGCTTTGTGATTGATTTATTCTGATTGAAATATTTTTAAATAATAAGTTTTGAAAAACAAGTTTTTTTTTCTCTAAATGAGAAACAGTGTGATAACCAAAATAAATATATTGAGTGATTCACTTTCAGAAATTGATATTCAACGATGTGTGCAAGATTCCATCAAGATTTTCTGCGGTTCACCAAAAAGTGCCACCTACCGGCAGCATGCAAAGGTTCCAAAGAGAGCACAGGATAAAGACAAGCCCCTGATGTCATACTACACACAGGACTACCATGAAATGCCCAACACAGATCTGGTCAGTCTCGTATACTGTGGCTTTATTTTTGAGTGCCATTATAAACAAGTTTAAGGCTTCAATTTATTACTTTATTTTTTAAGTTCTAAAAATAATCAGCAATATCTTTCTTCATTATTTATCATAACTACATAATATTTCCCCTTAATAATATTAAGATAGATAAAAAAATCTTGTAACATTAATGTAGAGAATTTGACTTAAAATCTTTTATTCTTTTTATGTCTTACACAACATGTATGTTGGTATAACTTTATAAGAAATTATAAGATTAACATGTACATTTATTTATTCCTGATCAAATCTAATATTTCAATAGTCTATGGAACCCATTCCTCTGGAGGAACTAAAAATGGAAAAATGTCCTCGGATCTCAGCCGAAGATTTGATCGATTTATGTGAGCTGAGGGGCTCCTCTCCGACGAGAAGTCCCGCCAAGAAAAACAAGGCCAGCAAACCCAAAATATTGGTGATTGATGTCAGAAGCCAAGAAGAGTATCCTTTGTTTTGGGGGCAATATGTCTCAATTCTCACTGCTTGAGTAGGCCCTGCTGCCACCTGATGTGTTAAAATCTGCCATGCAAATGTAAACTTTTGAGACATGCAAGCTTGGCTCATATTAGTAACAGATTCTCATTAAAATGTCATTATTTTTGCTCAGTTTATTACATTCATATTCTTTTCAAGATTCCCAAACTGATTATTTTTTTCTGTACCTGTATTTGGTGCAAAATATTAATCTATTCCCTTCACAGCAAACATAGTCATCATATGAACTGTTATGTCCACAAACTTATCCCACTATTCACTGCACTTGACACAAGAGACATCTGGTGGATCACAATATTGAAACTCAAGCAGTCAGAATTGTAGTTAAAGTGAATGCAGGTTGTAGTTATTCCTCTTAATTTTAAGATAAATAAAAGAATGACTATTTTGTTGCTCCTTATTCAAAGGATTTTATAGAGATCATTTAAAACATCAAAATATGAAACATAATTATATTATTTTTATTTTTTGTTGAAATAAAATAATTGAGCATTCCTTAAATCAGAGTTAGATTTTCACGAGGGACCATCCCAGGCAGTATAAACATTCCATTCCAGACAGCCTTTGGACCAGAGGGTGACCTTGTCATGACCCCTGCTGTGGCGACCTTGAACTCACACAGACTTCAGGTGAAAGTTGTGGTTGGAAGCAGGGGTAAAAACGCAGTGCATGTAAGTTAATCAAAATCAAGGCTTCATTAAAAATCATTGAAATAAAGTACTTTTGTTAATTATGAAAGATGGAAAAAATAAATTATGAACTTTACATAATTTTATTAACTTTGTACAGAAATAGATAATATTTATGTGTTTTATCTGCTCCATTTTTAGTTTGCGGATGCCATATTGAAACTTGATTACTGTAAAGTATGTGTCCTTCACAAGGGCATAGATGTGATGAGATCCACAGGACTCTTAGTGGTACCCCCTCCAGAATTATGAAATCAATAAGAAGATGAGCGGTTCTCCCTAAAAGTTATGAAATCTAGGGGACCGTTGGTGAAAAACTCTGGATAAATTACATTAAAATATATGGGACCACAAGTGATACCCCCACCAGAATTATGAGATCTATGAGACTGTATATATATTTTGTTGGTGGTACTCCCACCGGAATTTTGAAATCCTTCGGAAAATGGATGGGACAATCCCTCGAGAATTTTTAGATGAACCCAGCCCAACCCATAAATAAACTTAAGTATGAACATTAGGATTTATATGGTTTGTATAATGGACTTACATGGTGATTTCTGATTCAAAGTATTATGCATCAATCCTCTAATTTAATAATCCAAATAAGTATCTACATCTTGAGCACACAAAGCTAGCAGTAAGGTAAATAACTTATTAGAGGTTTTTTATCAGCCCAGCTCTGTGACTGGTAGACTCGAGTAGGATGAACACTTTTTGTTCCCAGATGAGGCTCAACGCAGGGTGGCACTGTTTTACATAATTCAAGGAAATTAAAAGGAAAAGGCCTTTGATTACATCTTAAGCATATTGTCATATTCTCACGATTCTCAATTACATTTTAGTGCCTCTATGATGACACTTCACCAGAAGATAGTGACAAACATGGGGAGTCATTTTAAAAAGGGGGTAATTAATATGATTCTAAGAGAAACTTAAATGGTCAAACAAAAATAAAAAGACATCAAATGCAAATATATTTTTCATCCATTTATGATCTTTAAACTTTTTATTTGTCAAAATTGATGCATAACATCTTTGATGTAAATCACTATTAATTACGTAATGCCATATTAAAGAAGAGAGCAGAGATTGTATCATGGACATTTGAAATAGAATGAAAAGTAAATAGTACTCAGGTCTGTTGAATTATCTTGAAAAATACAGTGTATGTGTATATATATCTAAATTTATGAATAGATAATGTGATGTCAATCACTGGCAGCATATTAAAACTTTAAAAGGGTATATTGAATGTTGAAAGAGTATAAAGCAAATAAGTGAAACAAAGATGTCATACATTTTGCCGTGCATATTTAATAAGGAGACAATCAAATTTTGTGGTGAGAATTCTAGACATAAATGGAATGAGTAATTTTTAATGCTGCTTTAAGACGGTGCTTATTATATAGATATGTAGGGTCCAGTAGAGTTGAGTAATAGTACTTAGTCTACATTGAACTAGTCTTGTATTCAGCTACAGCCACAGTTCCTACAACACTTGTAAGTCAATCTGAAAATACGATTTAACTCATTTCCTGTTGATTCAGTAATTCATCATTTATCGCAGATTTGTTTTTGGTAAAATAGAGGAATGCATTTTGAAAGTAATGATGCTTTTCTTCTGAGCACTTTACAAAGTACACTTATATATCACATATAATTTATTTATCACATATAATTGGATACTCTGTAATGGTTTTATTTCGTGACAGTGTGTACATAATGTTTAAATGATGTCAATTTATTGTGGCAAAATGTGATAATGTACAAATATATTCAGAAATAAATATATGAAAATAATATTTGGCATTGTTCCACTCCTTTAAGCTAAGGCAAACAAAATATTCATTACTTGACATTGTGATTATTTTTTAATCATAACAAAATGGAGACAAAAATGTTTGCCTCACAGAAAATAGATTGAACTCATAAATCACAAAAATATATCTTGCACATTAATACCCAAGAAGCTGACCCAGTAAACAGAGAAGATGACAGAAATCTCCACCCCATCATGCATAAGCTATGCTGACAAAGTAT
This sequence comes from Amphiduros pacificus, assembly GCA_949316495.1. Classification (NCBI taxonomy): domain Eukaryota; kingdom Metazoa; phylum Annelida; class Polychaeta; order Phyllodocida; family Hesionidae; genus Amphiduros; species Amphiduros pacificus. Next base: position 17,370,754 of record OX439008.1, on the reverse strand, counting down.
AAGCTATGCTGACAAAGTATAAGCTATGCTGACAAAGTATAAGCTATGCTGACAAAGTATAAGCTATGCTGACAAAGTATAAGCTATGCTGACAATAGATAAATTTATAAACTGAAAAAAATTGACTGTTTTCCAAAAATGAAATTATATTTTTCCCAGCCTTGTACAATTGAGATCTCTTGGAGAAAACAAAAACCTTCCATTTGCATTTGTTGATCAAAATCAGGCCAAGAAAGAAGTATCCAAGTTCTCAATAATTTTCTTACAATTAGATAGGACGGGGCGTTTAGGTTTTTAAATCATATGCGTAAAGATTTTAAGCTTTTTTTTATTGTGTGGACTCCATATTACTTTTTCTTTGGTTATAATTATACTTATTCAGAGGTCTTGGCTCCTTGCATAACAAGACATTACACTGTAATATTCAAACTATTTTCCTGGGGCAATCTATGAGTCCTTGTGATAATTAAAGGCACAAAAGTCAAAAATAGTGAGAGGAGTAAATTTTATTATAAAAATATGTACAGCATCAAATGTTTGTGAGTTGGTATTTACATAATATATCATAGAATATATCAGACACAACTATATGAATCAAATAATGGCTTATAGAACAGAAGACTTACATCTCAAGTTGTCTTTGTTATTTAGCTTTAACAGACATTGACTAGAAAGAGAACATGAGAGTTATGTGGACTAATAGGGTGAGAGTATAGCATAGAGAAAATACCACATTTGCAGAACTATTCATACTCTATTAAATATAACTGAAATGTCAATTTTGAAAAGTTTAGGCAATATCAGATGATTGTTTGGCCCAGGGGATTTATACATTTATATTGTCTCAAAAAAAAAATCTTTAAAATTATTTGTTCTGCATATGATGTCATTCTTAGATTTCTATTTATCAAAAAGCTATTCTTCATTATTGCTTGGAGAATACACAATCTGATTATATAAAAATAGCCAACAGAACAATCAGACATCAAAGGTATTATAATAATAAAACTTGAGCACCCTGTTAGAACTTCTTCACAGATTCGCAGAAAATAAAAACTTTAAAAAAGTGTGAACAGTTATACAAAATCTGACCTGACAAATTACCGGTATGTTTTGAGCATTTGTTTAATAATATTTTTGTTTTATAAAATATAGCAGGTCACGTTTTGCGACATCGATATGAATTATGAGTATTGATCTATAAATCTACAGTGTTCGGTAGTCAAGTACAAAATGGTTGCATCATATGAATGATCTGCTTGATATCATTGAACAACTTCTTTTTTCTGATGGTTACAATCCATAAAATGACAAACTTTTATGAAATATGAAGACAAAATAAATCTGCACTTATAAAATTTCCTTTAAAAAATATTTTCAAGTAAAATTTCTATAAATCTGAGAAAATTTGGCTGTTTTTATACTTGGCAAACTAGGACTTTTGACATTTTATTTCCTGTTATCTAACGGTAATAATAATACTACGACTGTTGTCCGTACATCAGGTTCACTGACCAATCACAGGAGCTGAAACAATGGTATGGTTGAAGAGTGATTACAAGATTACGATGGTTACAATGGACGGCAAATGTGTCTTCATTTCAACCTTGCAAAACTCAATATCCTTGAATTATAATTTGATTCTTGATTGCAAAACATATTGATCAAATATTTGATCATTTTGACATTTGATCTCAAAAGTTGAGATATTATATCACTCTTGGATAGTGGTCCCTGTTTATAATCACTAACTCAAAGGGGAATCCCTGAAGACTGAGGCAAACCAACAACTCTGAGGATTTACATGTTCTGGAGGCGACGACAAAGCTATATTTCACGGCAAAACTTGATAAGCTTATTTTCAGTACATTTTTTTCAATTCAGTGTTTTTCTTTTCAATTCTCTTGAAAACTGTGTTGACAGGTGGTGTTTGAAGCTGTGTGCATTGTGTTATTGCCCTTTATATTTGATTCTGGTCCCTCCCAGCATCTCCTGTTAATGTTGTGTGTGGTCCTATGGCATTTTCCTCCTGCAGGAATGTATTTTGTAAACATATAGGTACACACATATCATGTCACAAAAATACCCAACTTCTGCTGCATTGTAGTCTTTGTCAGTTTATTCCATTTGCACTCAATGTCGAATCTGTCCTTGTTGTACTTTCTTATACCAGTGTGGTTTATTTACGCTCGTCTGGAAAAGAAATATTGTTTAATTTTATAGCACCAGTATTCATTTGAATGTGTTGTCTTTTCACCACAAAATATACTCAAACATAAAAGAAAAATTGGCTTCAATATTTAACCTAATTCTACTTAGTCAAGGCACTGTCTTTACAATATTAAAAAAGGTTTTAAATTATTCTGAATGACTAAATGCAGTATAACTCACAAACTGTGTTGGTTCAGGTTTGTGGATGTTTTCATGCATTTCCTCTGGTTCAGACATGTTGGGTGCTAGCTGAGTTCCCCTCTTTGGTTTAGAGGGTGCTGATTTACTTCTGGGCGTCCTTGGCGTCCGCGCTGTGCTCTTTGCTGAGCGTGCACTTTCCTGTCCATAGCGACGCTGAGACAGGTTTAAAACTACCTGTTTCATCACAGACATTTCCTGCAACACAATCATTATAGATCACTTCATTATTTATCTTGCAATAAGAATATTGTTAAGAATGTGATAATGTTATGCTAAGAATGTGATAATTGATGACTGATTTTTTTTCTCTGAAGGTGTACTTAATGCATATGAGAAGAATCTACTAAAACTACTGAGTTTTAAAAATATATTTAACATTGTAAATGGAAATACTATTATTGATACTCCACACAACAATTATCTCCATATCTGTCTTCATATCTTCATAACAAATATTTTGCTTGCATTTATATTTTCATTTTATCATATATATACACTTGCAAATTACAAAATATTAAATTAATGAACCATGTTACACACCTCTTTCTGATTTAGTAATCTTTCCAGATCAGCTGCCATCTGATTCTTATTTTTGGTGAGTTTACTCCTATCCTTTTCTAAAAAGCTGAGAAATTAAGGCAATCAGAATTACCGGTAGTCTAAATTGTACAAAAACAAAACATACAAAGATTATTTAAGATACAGATAAAATATTAAAAACAACACCACAGATAATAATAATACAGGTTAAAGGTACCTTAGATCTTTTTCCAGGGTTGCTATATGGGCCTTCATTTTGTTGATTTGTTCATCTCGGATGCGAATACTTTCCACCAGATAATGATAAGGCTGCTGTGACTGATCGAGTAATGTATTGGCTGACTTCAACTGCAAAAATACATACCAAAAATATTAACGGTTAATTTTTCCATTCACAGCAGGAAGATATCCCTGCAGGTGAAAAAGTACCGAAAAAAATGCTTATCAACGCTAAACCTCATAGTTTTGAAAACAAAATCTGCCTATTCATTTGCTTAATGTTGTTAATTATGTACCGTAGGTAGGTGAAACATAGGCATCAGAGATGCATCAACCCTCAGCCCTGGTAACTCATTGCACAACATTCGCTCCACACAATATTTGTGAACAAAACGTCACTGCACCAAGGCAAATTGATGCAGGGGTAAAAAACCCATAAAATCTACTTCCTTTGATAGCTTAGGTGTGTCAAGTATCATGAAACTGTCATCATTTACTCTAGAATTATTGATATGGGCCTGTGACCTTGAAAAGCAGGTTAAGGTCACCGTCCATCAAACTCATCTGGAGTCTTCCCAGATTCTTATGTGTGTCAATTTTCATGAAGCTGCCATCATTTGTTCTTAAGTTATCACGATGACAAGGATGATTTCACATAATTGTCCCTGTGACCTTGAAATCAGGTAAAGGTCATGTTCCATCAAGAGAAGTCTGAGGTCTTCACCAGATGCTTGTGTGTGTCAAATCTCATAAAGCTGCCATCATTCGTTCTTGAGTTATTGCGATTCTTGGGATTTCACATAATTGTCCCTGTGACCTTGAAAAATAGGTCAAGGTCGCCGTCCACTGAACTAGTCCGAGGTTTTCACCAGATGCTTATGCGTGTAAAGTTTCATGAAGCTGCCATCATTTGTTCTTGAGTTATCACGATGACAAGGATGATTTCACATAATTATCCCTGTGACCTTGAAAAGTAGGTGAAGGTCATGTTTCAAAGAAAAAATTCTGAGGTCTTCACCAGATGCTTGTGTGTGTCAAATCTCATAAAGCTGCCATCATTCGTTCTTGAGTTATTGCGATTCTTTGGATTTCACATAATTGTCCCTGTGACCTTGAAAAATAGGTCAAGGTCGCCGTCCACCGACGTGTCAGAGGTTTTCACCAGATGCTTATGCGTGTAAAGTTTCATGAAGCTGCCATCATTTGTTCTTGAGTTATCACGATGACAAGGATGATTTCACATAATTATCCCTGTGACCTTGAAAAGTAGGTAAAGGTCATGTTTCAAAGAAAAAATTCTGAGGTCTTCACCAGATGCTTGTGTGTGTCAAATCTCATGAAGCTGCCATCATTCGTTCTTGAGTTATTGCGATTCTTGGGATTTCACATAATTGTCCGTGACCTTGAAAAATAGGTCAAGGTCGCCATCCATCAAACTCATTCGAGGTTTTCACCAGATGCTTTTGTGTGTCAAGTTTCATGAAGCTGCCATCATTTGTTCTCGAGTTATCGCGATGACAAGATGATTTCACATAATTGTCCCTGTGACCTTGAAAAGTAGGTGAAGGTCATTTTCATAGAAAAAATTCTGAGGTCTTCACCAGATACTTATGTGTGTCAAATCTCATAAAGCTACCATTATTCGTTCTTGAGTTATTGTGATTCTTGGGATTTCACATAATTGTCCCTGTGACCTTGAGAAATAGGTCAAGGTCGCCGTCCATCGAACTCGTCCGAGGTTTTCACCAGATGCATATGTGTGTCAATTTTCATGAAGCTGCCATCATTTGTTCTCGAGTTATCGCGATGACAAGATGATTTCACATAATTGTCCCTGTGACCTTGAAAAGTAGGTGAAGGTCATGTTTCATAGAAAAAATTCTGAGGTCTTCACCAGATACTTATGTGTGTCAAATCTCATAAAGCTACCATTATTCGTTCTTGAGTTATTGTGATTCTTGGGATTTCACATAATTGTTCCTGTGACCTTGAAAAATAGGTCAAGGTCGCCGTCCATCGAACTCGTCCGAGGTTTTCACCAGATGCATATGTGTGTCAAGTTTCATGAAGCTGCCATCATTTGTTCTTGAGTTATCGCGATGACAAGGATGTTCGCTACAGACATACATACATACATACATACATACATACATACAGACATACATACATACATACCCACGCCAGGAGTACTGCAATACCCTCAGCCTGATTACATCAGGGGCTGAGGGTAAAAATTACCGACTTGTACCAATGTAATTCCCACCTTAGAAGGTACAATTATAAAAATAAGACTTGTACCAATGTAATTCCCACCTTAGAAGGTACAATTATAAAAATAAGACTTGTACCAATGTAATTCCCACCTTAGAAGGTACAATTATAAAAATAAGACTTGTACCAATGTAATTCCCACCTTAGGAGGTACAATTATAAAAATATGACTTGTACCAATGTAATTCCCACCTTAGAAGGTACAATTATAAAAATAAGACTTGTACCAATGTAATTCCTACCTTAGAAGGTTTAATTATAAAATTAAGACTTCCCATACCTGTTCTGCAAGATCTCTATTTTTCTCCTTTTCCTTGTCAATGTCTTTCTTGAATGTTGTATTGGTTCTTTCCAATTCTAATACTCTCCTCGCTAAATTGACACTGAAATTCAAACCATTCAGCTATAAATTTTCTGGTTTTGTTTTTGTTTTTGATTGTTCACATTTTTAACAGTATTCTTACCGATGATAATGATGTTTTAAAAATAATAATTGGAAACTTGGCAGCATCATGAATTTTAGCCAATGACATGGAAGCTGGGGATGACAACAGAGCTGTGGCTCCATTATCAAAGTCTTTTAAGTGCATAACATGTGCATATGCCAACAAGGTGAACCAGTGGGATACACATTGGCAATAATTTGATAAACTGAACTCCAACTGTGTTGTTGTTCACAGCCCTCATGCTATTGGCAGTATACCCTAGATTTACCACTGACCTCTGTTTGAGCCTGCGTTTGGCTGTAGTTGGGACGTTAGCTCCGTAACCGTAGGAGAATAAAACCTTCTCTGCCTCCTCCTCATTCTCAACTGAAATGCCAAAGCATCCTGTTTATCACATCCTGTTTATCACATCCTGTTTATCACATCCTGTTTATCACATCATGTTTATCACATTATGTTTATCACATAATGTTTATCACATAATGTTTATCACATAATGTTTAAGCAAGTCATATCAATTCAGGTTGAAGATCAATTGTAAAACAAATCATTCTCTTCACATACTTTTCTTATGCAATCAAAAACTATCATTTCCACACACTTCAGCATGAACTCATCATTTCTCATCTAACAATTATGAAAAATAAAAAGAGGCATTTCTCATTAAGAGTGTCTCACCATCAGCAGCCTGCATCACCACGGTATCCAGCTCCTGCTCCAGCTTCTCATACGTCTCCAGCTTTATGTTCTTCTCACTTAACACAGCCTCAAGCTCACCAACCCGCCTCTCCAGAATGGATTGTAACGAGTAATATTCCTTTGTCAAAACCTGCACAGAAAAATATCCTTTAAATTTATTTCTTGAATTCAGAAGCTGATTTTAAAAATCAATTCATAATATTATGAACTAATGATGTGTGTGTGTATATATATATATATAATATTATAAACCCTAAATTATAGATTACATGGATGAAATATAGATGAAATTAGAGCTGGTTCAGAGAGGGTGATAGATTATGCCTTTTAGCTCACCTCAAGTTTTTTCTGCTGCTTATCGTTTTCCAGCTGACAGTCCTTGAGCGTTCTGACAGTCTCCTCGTGGACCATCTGTGTTCTCTCGCACTCAAACGATTTCAACCTCACCTCATTCTGCATGTCTGTCATACGGTTATCTGTGTTCATCTGCAGCGATCTCATGCTGCAAAATCAGAAAATTAACACATCAAGACTAATTATTAAAATGGTCAATGCATGCAAAAATAAATATGTATTCATATTCAAGCATGAGTTTTTGAATGTGACTGTTTTTGAATGTCCATGTTGCATGGTTAGGCCTAAAATAGAAGCTTGTTTCCAATTTACCAACCTACCTCAGATGAAACTAGCTACCAGTTTGGACTTTCTAGGTGGAGACAATTTCCTTGATATATACCCATGCTCAATATATTTGATCACTTTTATAAAAAAAATATTAAAAAAAACAAAACAATTAAAACCCCCATCCTATTTTTTCAGGGCACGTTATCGAAAGCAAAGCTATTATTTTGGTTGGCCTCTGGTATTTTTGGCACTACTTACTCTTGTATTAACTGCTCATGTTTATTATTGGACTCTTTCTCTGCTGACAGGGCACGATCTCTCTCAGATAAAGCCATGTCCCTTGCCTCCCTCAGTGTCCTGCAACATACACAGATATATATGATATTTACTTGAATATAAGACAAGATACACAGCAACTTACAACATATCAAAAGGAAACATTATGATAATAACTTAACATAAGAGTCCAACTCATGTCTCAATGAAAATAATATAATTAGATAAACATAACAATCAACCAACTGGGAAAAATAAAAAGAAACTACCCTTTTAGCAAAAACATAGCTTTATTCCTTTTTCATTTATGGTTTTAACAAACTAAGTGCATGAACAGGACCAGTGTAATTATTTCAGCCTACCTATTTTCCCGTTCATACATCTCCCTGGTGGTAGTTTTGAGGCGATCAATCTCGGTGTTCGTTCTCACTCTGATTTGCTCCATCTCATCACGCAGTTTAGACTCATATTCCCCCTTGTATATATCCCTGCAAACATTTTTTTTTTATCTTTAACAACTTATCATTAATAAAGCATCAATAAAATGCTCAAAAGAATATAAATATTAAAAGATGGGATAAATAATATCATGAGAATAAAAGGGGCATTAAAATTGTTGCTAGGCTTGGAATCATATATGTAAGGAAGTGTTGGTAGGCTTGAAATCATATATATAACGTAGTGATGGCAGGCTTGAAATCATATATATATATATAAGGAAGTTTACCTGGAAGCTACATATTTTTCATAAAGTTCCTCTCGCGACTGCTTTGCTCTGTCAACCTGGTCATTGAGTTGGATGACTTTTTCCTCTGTATAGAGCAGCTTATTCCCCAGGTCACTGACCTGCTTGGCAAAAAAGTCTTTGTCCTGCTTGAGCAAGGCAATCTGCTGTTTTGCTGAGGATATCTACAACATATCACTCATTTTATACTGTGTGCATTATAAGCATAAATGTGAACATGGTTAAACGAATGAATCTGTATTCACTCAAAGGTGTGTGCTATTAAAATATGCTACTATTGACAACCATCCATGCTCAGATATTATGGATTTGATAGGTCCCACTTTACCATCCCTTATGAACCTATTATGCTGTAAGGGTCCGTAGAGGACGTGAGGAGGGGGTCTGAAATTCCGTCAAGGCACCACTAGAAATACCCACAAAAAAAACTTTTTCTTGTCAAGGAAGAGAAAAAAATGTATTTTTGTTTTCAATGCAAAGTTGGTAGTCAATTGAGATTCTGATGTAATAAATATAAAAAGATAATCAGAAAGTAAACAATTACCACAATTTTTCTCTTAATCTGCTTAAGAGAATTATTTCAGAAAGCTACAAATCACAGCATGTCAGGGCAAACTTTGACAAGCTAAAGATTATGAAACCCAGATTATGATATCCAATGGAAAAAGGCAGTCAATGAAAAAAGGCAGTTCTTTATTTACTTTTTTTTCAAATTTTCAATATTTTACCCTTTGGATACTTAAATGGCTAGTTTCATCTTTGTGCGTATTAATTTGGCCATAACTGCCTTTTGGCATAGGAGGGCAGCATGCTACTGAGTTATTCTCACCTCTGCTGTGAGTTCATCTCTCTCCCGTACTGCAGACTGGTGGGCAGCCTCTGTGTATGCAAACTGCTTCTTCATATCAGTCAATTCCAAATCAAAGTCATCCCGCTCTCTGTAATTTATATATATCTAAACATTAATTATTTTCAGGAACAAAACATTTATAAATTTATGACAAACTTATTGTGATCATTAACATTAAAAAATTAAATTTACATTCAAATCACATTTTTGAACATTAATAAATATGTTTCACCCTTTTTGTGTATATTGATGTGTTACCTTTTGACTCGATCATAGTTTTCAATCTTGAAATCTCCATGTTGTACTTGAGATTTAGTGTCTGCTAAACCAAGTGATAATTTCTGGTTTTGAGTCAATAGATCTTCATTCTTCCTCTTTTCTTCTTGTAATAACTAGAGAATGCAAAATATTTAATCCCATAAGAATAGATGGTAATGTAATTCCAGTAAAAAATCTGAATTTTATTCAGGCTAAAATATTGATTAATCTTAAATTTTTCTTGCTCATCTCTCTACCACTAAGTAATTTTTATTATTATCATCATTAATATCACCTTGAAAATAGCAGATAGGTGGCCAATGGAAAATATTTAATAAACTTTTTATACATCTATAAAAAAATTGCACTTAACACTCAGTGTCTATGTTATAATTTGTTTTATGGATGTTATCCTGATTTCAAACTGTTGCGAACTTACATCCTGATATCTGTCGAGTTCTGTTTTAAGCTTATAGGCATCTTCATTACAAACTCGAGATCTAGATTTGAGGTCTTCATTCTCTATTCTCAATGGGCGTAGGGCTTCATATTGCTTTATCTGCAAATAACATTAAACTTTTAATTTTTTTCTCATAAGATTTAAATTGCATCAAACTTGAGACTTTGTTTATCTAACTTTTACAAATTTGATATTATATCAAGATGAAATCTTTATGTTTGATGATACACTGAAATCATATTATGAAAGTTTATTCATGAAGCGAATAAAATTGATTCTAAAAAATTAGTACTAATGTTCAATAATAGATAAATATCAATTGCTGAATTTTCATGTCCGATGTTACTCATGAACTTGACAATTATTCAATAAATTCTGATTAAACATGGATTAAAATATATGGTAATAAGTTAAATATGTTTAAACTCCAAACTAATATCACTCACTGCCACAAAATCTCTCAGAGTTATATCATCTTCTGATTGGCTTTTTAATTCAATATACTGATTTTCTGTCAAATCCAAGTCTAACAAAGACCTCTTGATGTTGCCTGCTTTTTCCTGCAGTCTTTCATTGGTTGTTTCAAGCTGGTGCTGCCTTTTTAGAATTGTGTCTAATTCTCTCTGAATTTGATCTTGCCTTCTTCTTGAATCGTCTGCCTGGATTTTCAGCTGAGATTCTAGTCTCGCTTGTAATATTTGTTTCTGGTGTTTAGTGTCACTCAGATTTTCTTCAAGTTCTTCTACTCTTGTCATATAATCTGCCTTCAGGTTATCAACCATAAGACCTTTCTGTGACAGCTCAATTTTCAATACTTGGATATCATGTATCAGTTGTTTTCTTTCCAAAAGTTGTTTGCTGACAGATCTTTTGGTTGTTTTTCTCTCCTCAACAAGTTCACTTGTCTCATCTCCAGACAGGTCAAAATCGGTTGGTACCGTTGTTTCGAGGCTTATTTCATCCGACTCCATTTCGAGAAATGTTCCCGATAAATCAGGTTTTGCCATTTCACCCACCTGGCTCGATCTACTTATTGAAATCCATCAAATACTTCTACAAGAGGAGCCAAAATGTGCCTCGACTTGCACCAAATGTTTTCAAAATACTCAAATTTGCGTTTGCGCATTTGTGTATTTCCGGTGAAGGATCCAATTGGTCACGTGACAAATGTCAAATGCGATATTTCGCGCCAAATATATTCTGCTTTGATTTAATCATTTTCTTACAATCTCATGCATGCAATTATGCAGTTATTCGTGCTATAAAGCTATAAAGGGGAAAACGACAGAGAGGAGAAGTAAAGATTGCTCTGTTCATTTTGAAAGAAACAAGTTTCAAATCATGAAATCTGGCCCAGATAAGCTCATTATTTAAGTCACATATGACATATATAAAGGGTTTCCATGAAAAGTTATACATGTACATCGAGGGACAATTAAATTCCTCTCCATGTGTCAGTTCCAACTTTTATTGACCGCTTCAAGAAAATGAAATAGTCCCCCGATTATTCATAAATATCTGCAGCAGATTTCAATTTCTGAATTCTTATAAGGGGCGATCCATTTGATTTTTGTGGGGTGGGGTGGGACAGCAGTACTGGATGAATAATTTTTTTTTCTTTGGTAGGGTGGATGAATAATTTTTTTTTCTGGTGTGGGGTGGGTGAATAAATTTTTTTTCTTGTTAACAATCCGTCATTAATTACTGGGCGGGGCAGGACAAAACTACAATTTTTTTTTCTTTGGTAGGGTGGATGAATAATTTTTTTTTCTTTGGTAGGGTGGATGAATAAATTTTTTTTCTTTGGTAGGGTGGATGAATAAAAAAAATTTCTGGGATGGGGTGGGTGAATAAATTTTTTTTCCAAAATCTCCCACCCCACCCCACAAAAATCAAATGGATCGCCCCTAAGCTTCTTCTTGATCCATATTTACATATGACCCAGTTTTGAAAGATTACATGGTGTACACGAATACAAACACTACTTAAGGAACTTATGAAATACATTCAATAACATAAATATACACATGTCGATAGTTGACAGAAAAAATATCGAGATGGAGAGAAAAATAAATTGTTTTTTTGACAGTGTAACATCTGGGAATGACAGAACAGTTTCTGAGTTACTAAGGGAAGGAATAAATCCAAACTGTCTTCTTGGGAGAGATAAAGCATCTGCACTATACCTGGCTGCTGGGCAAGGTGGGAAATCCAGGCTCATGTTGCTGTTTGTTTTGTTTTTTGTTTTATTGTTGTTGTTATTGTTTTGGTTTTGTTGTGGTTTTGTTGTTGTTGTTGTTATTGTTTTTTGGTTTTTTGGTGGTTTTGTTGTGTGTTTTTAAATTTTATCTTATCTTATTTTGTTTTTTGTTTTGTTATTTTCTTTTCTTGGAAAATTTATTTATGTTTAATCATACAGAGCACTATAATATGTTTATGATGTTAGTGCATTTTATGATCAATGTTGCCCACTTATGTAATGTTTTCTGGCATAGAACTGAACATTTTGGTAAGAGGTTGCCCTCGTGATCATATCTACTTAGCAATTAATAACTTTTGCCTGCCTGGTCAGAACCCACAGTACGTGATTGGGAAACTGTGTAAATAAATGAAACCTGTGTATAATAAGAGGGCTTTCTTGTGTCCCAGTGAAAACAGTAGCTGTTTGAAGCAATATTTCCAGGTGTGTGATTTGCTCCATCCATACTTAGCTCTGGTTCGAGTCAGACGTGTACCTTGAGATCGCATAAGACCCTGTGCTCACTGTACCTTTTCACACCTTTCCATGTCTAGTACTTTGCTTTTTTGTTGAGAGCTGATTGAGAAATACAAGATTATTGATGCCCTATTGTGTAGGGCTTCCATCAAGATTTTGTATAAATAACATGAAGATAATTATGTTATCTTATATCTCAACAATGGATGACCAAGAGGACCAATTTTAAAGAGAGCTGAGATCAATCTAACTTTTCTATAGAAGTTTTAATGAATACATCCAAATGATTTAAATATAAAACATATTTATTCATTAAAAATTGATAATTATTTTGTAGCTGATGATTGTAAAATAAAATTTAGGATTTTTCAGCACAGCCACTGTCAACCTTCCAAATCTTGAACTTATTTTTATTTTGTTATTTTTTAAATTACATTTTCATATTTTGCAGGTGACTTGGTGATAGTTGACAGTTTGTTAGATTCTGGATGTGACATTGACCTTGGACAACCAAGCACCAAAACAACACCCTTCCTGATAGCTTGTAAACATGGCTGTTTTTGTGAGCAAAGATTACCAATAAATATTAAAATACCAACAAAATAATTTCAATGAAGGACGTTACCTGCAGATATAATAAGATCAGTGCTTTTTAAATACTGGTATTTTTTACACACCAGATGGCACTCTGTGTAGTACATGATGCTTTTATCATCAATGAAGCTTCTTATGCTTTAAGTCTTGTTTGTGGGATTCAGTTTCACATCAAAGTGATAATTAACCTGTATGAATAAAGGAAGACAAATAATTGTAAGTGGCATCATTGGCAAGGGCTGGGTCATCATTTGAAACCAAGTATGAAAAATATATAGAGCTCAGCAGAAATTTGAAAATTGCATCATCTCGGAATACAAATGTCACCCAAGTTGTTGTTGGTGTTTGTTATGAGGTTCTGTAACTTGTAACATATAATAAGTCTATGTATGATTTGTAGATGTGGCCCAGACCTTGCAGGAGAGAGGTTGTGGTGTTAGCAGGAGAGATAATGAAGGAAGAACAGCACTACATCTGGCAGCAATTGGTGGTCACTTTGACATTGTCAAATGGCTTTTGAAGGTCAACAAAATATGTTAATCACTTTTTAATATGTTTACCATATCGAAATATATGTTAGTATTCGTGCCAAAATATAGACTGTTATGTTCTAAAATTAAAATGTGAAAAAGTTGATTCACAGGCTGCAAAATTCTTGACATTTGGTTATATATCAAATGGAAAAAGTTATTAAAAATATACAGAAATGCCAATTCTGTGTATATCATCAATGATTTAAGCTAAGCTATTTAATGTAATTTGAGTGATAAAGCTTGGGACAGTATCAATGAGATATTTAAATTCACCTTTTAAAAAGATTAAAATATTTCATTAAACATTCCTTATATATGATCAGGAAAGGCACACTGACATCAATATCCAGGACAGATATGGAAACACCTCCTTTTCTCTGGCTGTGGAAAACAATAAAATCAGAGTTATTGGCATTCTTATCAAATGTAAGTAGCATATAACATTTCTTTTGTTGTATGATCTATAGAAAAACTATGGATTTGCCAAAGTGAACAGATGAATTTTTTTCCAAATTTTGGTTCATATAAACACAATTGCTCAAAATGTGCTTATGAGTGACATGCATACAAATATTGCATATACTTCATCTTTCAGAATGCCCAATTCCAATTAATTTTATTAAGTTATGCAATTGCAAAATTATTTTCAATGGTTTATACTATTAATTAATAAAGAGGTTTAATTTCGTGTACATTTTCAGTTAATGCTGACCTAGTTCAATGGAACAAGGAGGGGCAGACTCCACTTTGGAAAGCATGCCAAAAGGGCTTTGTGGATGTTGGCAAAATCCTCATACATGAGGTTAATTGCTATTTTTAAGCCTGAGTAACTATAAAAGCAAAATTTAGTGAAATTGTCTTAAAGTTGCATAATAACTTGTTAGGTTTCAAATTTTATGCCAAATAAATAATCAAACTCCTGAATTTAACTTTTGCAATAGAGTATTATTATTTCATTAATTACGGTAAATTGGATCATTAATTTGTAATCAAATATCAAAGGGATAAAAATATAAAAATTCTAGATTTTTCTAAAAGAATGAATTGTCTGGATTTGAAGGAGAGATAATGGTAGATATTTTTTTTGTACCAGTGTGAACTTTGTGTTCCTATAATTAATACAGATCCTGATAAACGGTGAGAAAATTCATTTAGATGATGCAGATCATCTCCACCAGAGGACACCACTGTATGTGGCAGTCCAGGCATGCAACCAGGAGTTGGTCCAACTTCTTGTGAATGCAGGTAGAAAGATTGATATATACATGAAGTTTTTAAATGGGCAAATTTTCATTGTAATTTTTAATAAAGTAATTAATGTCTGACCCAGTCATAGAAATTAAATTTGTCCTGATGGGGAGTGATATCTTAATAAATATTTTTGACCAAAATGTTTGTGCATAAAAAATCTCCAGATAATTTATCTGTAAATGCTAAGATAAACATATTGTAATTCATCAATATAGGTGCAGATGTTAACTATTCAACTAAATGCCCTGTTCCAGGAAAAAAATACAAAGGTACATTTTGCTCATTAGACTTGAAAGAAGCCAATTTATCCTGATCTAAATTCTTCATGAGAACCAATCAAAAAGTGAACAAAAAAAATTCCAATTCCATAGATTTACAATTTGTAATTTGAATAAGTAACAGGTACAACAAATATTCAGTGCTGTCAAAATATGGGAGAAGAATTAAGATCTGTTGTATGTATATATATATATATGACAGGTGACACTCCCCTATTGAAAGCCATCACACTGGGACATCTGGGCATCGTGGACACCCTACTAAGTGCTAAACGTGAGTATTATCGGTGAAATACGCTCGGCTTCCAGCTGACCAGCTATGTATACAACCACAGCTGTTGTGATCTTTTCAAACAGTTTATTTTTTAGATTTATTGTGATATTTTATGTTGTAATTGTTTGATCTTATGCCTTCTATATTTGTGCTTAATGGATGTGATCTGATCAGCTGTTTGATGTCATTCTACATCTGTCATTCATATTATCAATACCTGATGCTATTCTATGTTTTTATGTTCAGGATGTAAAATTATGTTATTCTATGCGTTTATTTTCAGGATATGATCTGATGTTATTCTATCTTTTTATTTCCAGGATGTGATCTTATCAGCTATTCTATGAAATTCCCTAAATTTGTGTCAGAGAATGTATCTGATGTTGTTATATGTTTTTATTTTTAGGATTCAATCTGATGTTATTCAGTCTTTTTGATTTTAAGATGTGACCTGATCAACTATTTTATGACACTCTTGATTCTGTTTCAGGATGTGATCTGCATCTACCTTTTCCGGGAAGCAGCACCAACCCAATACACTGGGCAGTCTATTGCGACTCTAAAACTGCAAATGAATGGTAAAGTATACATTCATCAATTTGCCACACTAAATATCTTAATCATTTGGCATCTATATCTGTGTTTACCAAATGACCCTATCAGAAATGTTTTATCATCTTTGTGTATATATATTAGTGGGAGTTTCATAGGGTTCTCCCCCACACACACAACTTCATATCAAGATGTTGATTATCATCAAAAATATTTTTTTTTTGCATTTTCATATATGGGCACTGCTACTTAAAGTATAAATTATATAGTGGCACCAATATAATAAAATGAATAAAGAACCAAATGTTACTTAAGATAAAGATTGTTTTCACAAAAAGTTATATCACAGAAAACCATGGAAGTAAATGAACTTATCAATGTTATCTGTACTGTACACTTGGCTTTGTTCTGACCTGCGTAGGCTTGTCACAAATAAACATGTATATAACAGCTTATCTTAGCTGTAGGTCACAGAGATTTGAAAACAATGGATCTGCACCTACTTTAATCTCTCAGGAGAGCAAGAACCTGTATAAAATTGGTCATAGAACATGCATGATTTAAGTTAATTTGTTTTGTAAACAGGGTCACAAATAAAGACAGCCATATACCTGTCAATTTCATGCCTACGTGTATCATAGACATTCACAGTTTATAATCAGATTACAATCTTTTTATTTTGTTTGCTTCTTCATCCTGTTAATATTCGTGGGATAAAAGTAAATCATTTGTTTGAGATATTTTGAACTATATTTTGTGCCACAAAATTTATTTTTGTTCAATGCATGACTATTACATTTCTTTCTTTTTGAATACAGTTGTTTAAACAGTATAATTTGCTTGATAAACTGTACAGATTTAAGTGTCTAGACTCAGATCCTTTCACTATTTATATCTAAGCATATTGCAAAAACGCCCTTGTTTATGAAAGGTGCAACTGATATTTGCGGATAACAAGCATTGTGCAATGTGTGGACTTTCTATGATTCATGTAATTTGATGTACTACATCTGGCTCTGAAATACTATTACTGTACAATGCAGGACAAATTACCACCACCCTGGGCTGATCCAACTAATAATTTGGACAAAAGATTGGATGAATTGTCATAAATCTTCAAAGCTAGAATTTGTGTTTATTACTAAATAATAGCCATATATAATGGGTTAGCTATTGATCTTGCCCTCTGCATGGAGTGCATACTGTAGCAGTGATCAGATCTTGGCTAGGCCCCAGTTTTACCTGTGAACACTCAACATACAGACACATTTTGCAAAGTCATTCCAGCTTAGTATTATATATATATATATATATATATATATATATATATATATATATATATATATATATATATATATATATATATATATATATATATATATATATATATATATATATATATATATATATATATATATATATATATATATATATATATATATATATATATATAGAATCTGTACCTATATAAATAAATAAATATATACAATTTTGAGCATTTTTAGTATAATATTGAGCTGTAACTTTAACTAATGATGATATTTTCAAACAAATGATGTGCTATATTTGGAACATTCAGAACAAGATGTGGGGACTGTGTAAGTTTGTTTGATATTAAGAAATCTTTCAATAAATTGTGAAATACACAAGCAAATTTAAATTATTTAGGTTCAGCGACTGTAAAAATATGTTTAACACATCTCAAATCATTAATATCTGATTAAAACCAGTCTCGCCAGTTGATTTTATCTCGCTTGACTGATTAAAGCAATTAACTGCACATTTTAAATGCATTAAAGCCAACACTTTTTTCACATCAAACAGGTTTTAAATTTCAAATTGGTATTTATAAAGCAAAATATATGTATAGATATCTTTCAAAAATTCTCCTGAGCATAATGTGTCATTTTAGGAAACAACTTTTCTGGTGTGTTAGTTCTGGCACCAACCCAGTTTTATAAGAGTTTGCTACATAATTTGTGACTACATAATTCATCATACCAGTACAGACATTTCGACTATGATAATGACATCCGTTGTAATCACACAAAATGTATTATGCTGTTCAATAATACATAGACCAACCAATTTTTTATTTACTTTATATCTATCACACCAGTATATGTGTGTGTGTATATACATATACACACCGGTATACACAACATATAAAAAAGACCTTATGTGACACTTGATATTATGTTTTAGGTTTTGAATTGACAGTTATTGTAATAGGAACCAATATCCAAAGCACAAAGAATCAAGTGTCACATGAGGTCTTTTTTATACCAAATTTACTCATTATAAAACCAAAATAACTGTATATTACGATTTAAAATCATGTGCCTGATGGTGAAGGGGTTCTTTAATTTGTAAATGTGTGTTTTTTATAAACATATTACCAGAGTCCCCCAATTAATCAAATGATATTCTACCATGTATTACCAAGGACACAGAAGACCTCATATGTTGTGTGAACGACCATATGACTTTAAGCTCCCCACTTTTTGAGTGAGAGTTACCCTATGACCTGAATATATCCTCTATATTACTCTGGGTACATCACATGATGCACTGTTCCCAATATGTTGTGTGGGTTCATCACAGGATGCACTGTTCCCCATATGTTGTGTAGATACATCACAGGATGCACTGTTCCCATATGTTGTGTGGGTACATCACAGGATGCACTGTTCCCAATATGTTGTGTAGATACATCACAGGATGCACTGTTCCCAATATGTTGTGTAGATACATCACAGGATGCACTGTTCCCATATGTTGTGTGGGTACATCACAGGATGCACTGTTCCCAATATGTTGTGTGGGTACATCACAGGATGCACTGTTCCCAATATGTTGTGAGGGTACATCACATGATGCACTGTTCCCCATATGTTGTGTGGGTACATCACATGATGCACTGTTCCCCATAAGTTGTGTGGGTACATCACATGATGCACTGTTCCCCATAAGTTGTGTGGGTTCACCACATGACTGTCCCAATATGTCTTGCAGTTCACTATACAACCTTGTGACTGTCATCTGAATGTTAGGTTGGATGCAAAATGTGTATTTTCGTAAATAATACACAAAAATCAATGTATGATTAAATTTGGATTTAATTTAAAAACAAAAACAAAAAAAACAAAAAAAAATGTTAAACGAGTTAGAAAGGGTTTTTGGTGATCTCAGGAGAAAACTATATTCAATTCAATTATTTTCTTGCAGGCACTTTGTGAGCGAGGAAACATTACCAGTGATGCACCTGAGCATTGTTCAGAGACTAATAGACAAGGGAGTTGATATTAACGCCTACTCAAATGATCTCTGTACACCATTACACATTGCCTGTTTCCATGACAACCTTGCTGTTGTTAAGATTCTGACTGCCAAGCAGTGCAGCATCAACCAAGCAAGCAGACAAAGCATACCTCGGTCAAATGGGTGGAACTTCTACATGAAACCAATAGATGTTGCTCTAGTAAATGGACATGAGGAAGTGGTGAAGTTCCTTGTCAGTCTTGGTGCCAAATATTCTCTCAAAGACTGGCTGGATGTTCCACAAGTTAATGCTATATTGCAAGAGAAGCCAGGAATAATGAGCTTACTTCAGACACTGAGGCCAGGAAATATTTAATTGTTAATAAATGACATAAAATTAAATTGTTGTTCTTGATATATTCATACATCTGCCATTCCACCAAATGAAGTGAAATAATTCCTTTTATGGTAAAAAAAATGTTTCTTTTTTTTTACTCAAAAGTAAAGTTAGCAAAGCTTCCCAATGGAATTTTTGTGTGTTTTAAAAAAGTAAAATGAAAATTTTGACCAACAAAGTTTAAACTTTATAGGGGGTTTTGGATTGAAAATGGCAAGAAATGTTTGCACTCAATATTTCACGTATTTTTTGTCAACTGGCAGATCCAAACCCTAGCAACAAACTTAATGGCTGAGAATAAGCTCTAACAATTTTTAAGCAGTTTCAGCTAATCATGTTTTCCTCCAAGCATATGGATCAGACTACAGCTATGCTTAAAAAATCCAATTTTATTGGGGACATTATCAGTTTTTAGAACAAGTCAAATTGTTGATCATCTTCAAAAGTACTAAGCTGGTCTAAATCACCTCATTGCATGTACTCAAAAAACTACCCTAAACATGGATGGATTATAAATTCAGGAGATTGAAATGGTTCCCCAAATGCAGACATTGCTTGAATCAATGACCTTCAAAATTGTATCACTTTATGGGAATTATATAAAAAAAAATACAAGAATGACCATCTAGACAACTCTACAGCCATGGTTGCATTGTAAAGTTTGGGATCAAAAGCCAAATGAATCTTCCACAAATCATATTCTCAAATTATGAATGGCCACTTCAACAAAATAAGTATAGAATCTATGAATTAGAAGATATTACTTATCTATAATAGAAAATAGAGTTATTATTTCACCAATGCAGGGTCAACTCCCTCAATTTTATGAGCATTCTAAACAAGCGACATCTTCATTAATTTTATACTTATTTTGTTGACTAGAAAATTCTCGTCAATTTTATCTCTGGAACTGCACCTTCAAGCTCATGCTTGATAAAATCAAAATGAATATTTTATTTTTAAAACACTTTTAATGTACTTTCTTTGTAAAGATACAAATGTCTGACAACACTTTAGACATGGAATGTATTGATCAGTTTACCTCCTGTTGTTAAATGTCCCATTCTTTTCTATTCAATATTTCATTTGGTTGACCTTGCTCCTAAAAATATTTTGATAAAAAGTCTTTCAGTTTTAAAATTTCATGAAATATACCAGTTAGCATGTTTTCTTTAAACGCTCACATACGATCTTCAGCTGCAAGACGTTATTATACAAGTTCATTCTTAGCATCAAAGGTGTTCTAAAATTTTATCTTGTTCCAAGGACAAGCTGCCGAGAGCTTTTTGAAGTTGGCCTACTGTCCACCACGCAGACGGAGCACCAAGTGAAGGGTGGACTCCTTCTGGATGTTGTAATCACTCAGGGTGCGTCCATCCTCCAACTGCTTTCCAGCAAAGATCAATCTCTGCTGATCTGGGGGGATGCCCTCTTTGTCCTGGATCTTGGCCTTGACATTCTCGATGGTGTCTGATGGTTCTACCTCAAGGGTGATGGTCTTCCCTGTGAGGGTTTTGACGAAAATCTGCATACCTCCACGGAGACGGAGCACCAAGTGAAGGGTAGACTCTTTCTGGATGTTGTAGTCACTCAACGTGCGTCCGTCTTCCAGCTGCTTTCCGGCAAAGATCAATCTCTGCTGATCTGGGGGGATGCCCTCTTTGTCCTGGATCTTGGCCTTGACATTCTCGATGGTGTCTGATGGTTCTACCTCAAGGGTGATGGTCTTCCCTGTAAGGGTTTTGACGAAAATCTGCATACCTCCACGGAGACGGAGCACCAAGTGAAGGGTAGACTCTTTCTGGATGTTGTAGTCACTCAACGTGCGTCCGTCTTCCAGCTGCTTTCCGGCAAAGATCAATCTCTGCTGATCTGGGGGGATGCCCTCTTTGTCCTGGATCTTGGCCTTGACATTCTCGATGGTGTCTGATGGTTCTACCTCAAGGGTGATGGTCTTCCCTGTGAGGGTTTTGACGAAAATCTGCATACCTCCACGGAGACGGAGCACCAAGTGAAGGGTAGACTCTTTCTGGATGTTGTAGTCACTCAAAGTGCGTCCATCTTCCAGCTGCTTTCCAGCAAAGATCAATCTCTGCTGATCTGGGGGGATGCCCTCTTTGTCCTGGATCTTGGCCTTGACATTCTCGATGGTGTCTGATGGTTCTACCTCAAGGGTGATGGTCTTCCCTGTGAGGGTTTTGACGAAAATCTGCATACCTCCACGGAGACGGAGCACCAAGTGAAGGGTAGACTCCTTCTGGATGTTGTAGTCGCTCAATGTGCGTCCGTCCTCCAGCTGCTTTCCAGCAAAGATCAGACGCTGCTGATCTGGGGGGATGCCCTCCTTATCTTGGATTTTAGCCTTCACATTTTCGATTGTATCAGAAGGCTCTACTTCAAGGGTGATGGTTTTCCCAGTTAGTGTCTTTACAAAAATCTGCATTCCACCTCTAAGTCTTAGCACAAGGTGAAGGGTGGACTCCTTCTGGATGTTGTAGTCGCTCAAAGTGCGCCCATCTTCCAGCTGCTTTCCAGCAAAGATCAATCTCTGCTGATCTGGGGGGATGCCCTCTTTGTCCTGGATCTTGGCCTTGACATTCTCAATAGTGTCTGATGGTTCGACCTCAAGGGTGATGGTCTTTCCTGTCAAGGTTTTGACAAAGATCTGCATACCTCCACGGAGACGGAGCACCAAGTGAAGGGTGGACTCCTTCTGGATGTTGTAGTCGCTCAATGTGCGTCCGTCCTCCAACTGCTTTCCAGCAAAGATCAATCTCTGCTGATCTGGGGGGATGCCCTCTTTGTCCTGGATCTTGGCTTTGACATTTTCGATAGTGTCAGATGGCTCAACCTCAAGGGTGATGGTCTTGCCAGTCAGAGTTTTCACAAAGATCTGCATGGTTCTGAAAGTACAGAAACATGAACATAAATTAGCAAAATATGAATAATATCATGGGAGTTTACTGGCCAGACTATTGGCTGGCCATGGATAAAAGTTAATTAACATTCATCAGTTGTAACTATATTACATAATTAAGGGATAGGTTCCGTTTATTTACAATCAGTGGGACAAGATGCCAGCCTGCAATCTGCCTGCACCACATGACTACTTCACTAGCTATACTTCACTCAACAAAAATTTCTCCTATATCATCTCTCATCATGTATTTTAAATGATTATAGTTGAGCAGCTTGAAACTTGTAAGATGTCATCGCCATTCTTCAAGGCAACAAGAACATTTTAAGAAAATATACTGAACGAGCAAAAAGTAATAAATCTCATTGAAATAATTATAAATCAGATTGTCTCTGCTCCAAATGTTTACCTCTATGGTGCTTTATATTGATAAGAAAAGTGGCGATAAGGTTGCATAAATAGATCATTAGATGACAATAATTTGAATAAACAGGATACAAGGAAATATGCGGGTCACATGACCAGTTGTGATGTCATCATTTTTCTGAACCCGACTGCGTTTCTCCGTATCTTTGTCTCGATTTCAATAAAATTTATAGAGAACCTTATAAAACCGAAGATTAAGTACGCAAAAGAGTGAGTTCCCAAAAGAGTCATATTAATGTTCTATTATGTCTGGCTTGTGCGTGTGCAGCATTTCAAACTCGATTTACCATGTCCGATCAGGCGACAATTTTCTTCGTCGATCCGTGTGAAAATAACAAGTTCTATTCTTTATGAGAACGAATCGATGATTATGATCGATAAAAATAGTCAAATAATATATCAGCAGTCTCCACAAAGAAGAGAATACTTACGCTTTGTTCAACAAAGGAATGCAAATTCGAAGATTTGAAGTACTGTTTCTGTTCGATGTTGTTGTTCTGTGTTCTGACGCAGTCCGCAATCCAACTGCTTATATAGAGTCTGGCCTTATCACTTGAATATTCATCATCAAAAAAAGTAGTTTTTGATGATTAGGATTGAATATTTCATTTCCTGTCAATATTTGTATTTAATCTTTATTTATGAGTACAACTTGGTGTAGGTTCAACGAAATGGCATCCAAATTAATGATAATTTGGAACTAAAATAAAATGAGTAGGGATATTTATTATGGAACTATTTTGTTATATGGCATCCAAGATGGCGGCGTCGTGTTTCCAGAAACCTCGACGATTATGAAAGAAGCCACGTCATTGGTCATTGCGTCATTACCGGATTAAGATCGATCTCTGTTTATTTTTGTTACTTAATACCAATCCCTACGTAGTATCTCATATTTATCAAACACATTTTCCAGAAAATATATTTAAGTTGAAAATCAGTAACATAAAATGTCAAAACTAAGTCTCTAAATTAATGTAACACTGACAAAATCCTAATCTTGTCAGATAATATTTCAACCAATGAGAGCTCTTCTTGCATCTCCAAATCAACGTGCACTTGCCGGCGAATAAGCGTCGTCCACGTTCTCGGGTGAAGCCTCCTCAGGTAATTTTTTCAAAGATATCAAATAATTTTCTCTATTTTTGCAATGATTGTTGGTGTTGTCGGTTAAAAAACAACATAGGTGAGTTAATTCCAAATTTATAGGGATGCAGGTCCAGAAACATAGTCGAGATTTAGAAAAACCTTATTTTATGGTTGATTCCAAAATTGTGAAAACAAATTTTGACCCTTGCATGGCTTGGGACTTGCAAATATTTTGGGAAATGTTGAATTTTCATTAAAATTACGAAATCCTGATAATTAATATTGCAACAAGGTAAACTTTTTTCCTTGAATGTTTTTCGAGTATGGTGAAATTTTAAAGGAAAACAGGACAAAGTGGGAAGATCACAATGTCCTTTTCAGTCACACCCACTTCTAGGCCAAATTGGGGTTTAAAATTTAGGTTATAATTTAGACCAATCGTTTGTAAAGGGGAGCAGGTTTTCTATTTTGCACTCAACAAATATAAATTGAGAACAGATGCATTTAAAATATAAAACCATCCACAGGACCAAAAATTAGTTAAATGTTGCACATTTTTTTATTTATGTATCTTTTTGGAGGGGTGGGGTTTTGGGAGTTTCAATTTGGGAATGTAACTGGAGATGTACAATATATCCCATCTAAAAAAAAATCCATTGCTGCTATTTCATTGAAAAGTACATTGCATCAAGGTTCAATAATTTGTTATATGTGGGAAAAAAATCATCTTTTCTTAATCCTCATGATCAATAGAGAGTACATGTAGTCAAATATATTGTACACCATATTTTTGATTGGAAGCATTAGGAACAGTAAAACCACTGAATACAATTTAACTAATGGGTTTATCTCAGGAAATAAATCTTTGCACGAATGCAATGGTATTTCTTGCTATTGCAATCCTTGTTTTAATGTGTTGCCCATGTAATGCAAACATGTTTGCATATAATATAAATTACCACTGAAGTTGGATGGGTGGACTTTTGATGTGAATTAGGGTCAGTTGTTGTGCACTGATAGTCACTATGCATATATATTGGTATTTGCAACTGGGTCTGGATAAGATTAATGGGCTTTAGGGAAATGTGCGCATATTCATGACCTGGTCATGTTCAGTCATGACTCCTGAGCATATTAGCACGTGAATTAGGCCTGTTTGTCCAAATTTTTAAAAGGTTTCACTTATCACATAAAAACAATCTTTTCTAAAACGTTTATTTGTTAACTACATTTTGTTTTTTTAATTTTCAAATATATACATGAAATTTATTTGATAGCTTAAAGAATAATTGTTAGGATATATCTTTTTCTGTAAAATTGGTTGTTTATTGCCAGAAATGTTCCCATTTTAGTTATTTTTCCTGGCTTCCATTAAGTATTTTAAAGAATTAAAATCAATCACAATTAAAATTGCAGGATTTTAATTCCCATCGAGTAAAGAATGTACAATGTTGTCATGAGATTTTCATGATGCAAACTCAAAGAGGCAAATTATAGTAAATATCATAAACAGGGAACCTAACCAATGACCCATCTAAATGTCACTTTCATGTTTTGTTGTTCACAGAAACAAACATCAAGATGAGGTTATCGTCATGGCTGTGGGGTTTTATGGTGCTTGGGTTACTAGGCGTTATCACAGTAACCAAGGCCCAGGATGATGTTGAAGATGTGGATGTTGATGATATGGAGGAAGAAGTACTAGATACTGAGGCTGAAGAAGATGTAGAGGAAGAAGTTAAACCTCCAGCAATAGAAAGGGTGAGTTGAACTTTTCAATATTTTAGTTAATTTTTAAATGGACAGTAAGTCTATTGGAACACAGACAATAAGTTGTACCATCTAGTGACCCCAAAGAATGCAACCAATCAATGAGAATGAACTGCTGTTTCTCAGAACACAAATGTGTCTGTTAAATTAAACAATGTCAATTTTCTATTCATTCTACACATTAACAGGTGGCACATGCCATTATATTTTCACATAAAGTATTATATGAAGCAATTCAATGTAATATTCATTTGATTAAACATGTTTTCTTTAGTATATTTTATCAAAAACGTGTGCATTTATTCAACATTTTATCTTTTCAGGCTGCATATATTAAACCGGTTCCCAGAGGAAATACATATTTTACTGAGACATTTGATTCAGATGATGAATTTTATGACCAGTAAGTATCTTTTCATCACAAGACAAACAATGCTAGTCCTTATGCTGATCAGTGTTAAAGTAATAATGTACTCAAAGACTTCTCAGAAGAAATAGAATTGAAAACCAAAATATCGCTTAGTATTTTATATTTTAATCAGAAACTAATAGTAGGTGGAAGCCAGATACAAAGACTCTTACCAACTGTTTTGTCTACCCCAAAAAAACACACAACATATCTTAATAACCCTCAACAAAACTAACACATTTTAAACACATCCTTTTACTGATCCTGACATATTTTTTTTTTTGGTCTATGTACGATTTGACTACTATAAATCAAGAATCTGATTTGACATGTTTCAAAATTAAATAGTGGATTAAAAAAAAAAAAAATTCTGTAAGCAAATGGTCATGACATTTTGTGCATTTGTAGGTGGGTATTGTCTGAAGCTAAGAAAGAGGATGCAGAAGAAGACATTGCCAAATATGACGGGAGGTGGTCCATAGAGGAACCCAAAGAAAACCCACTCATCGGAGACCTCGGACTTGTGCTCAAGGTTAGTAGCCAGTTTCTGATGTTCCTTTTGTCCATCATTAAAAGGGATTACAGTTCTTTTTATGTTCCTTTTGTCCATTGTTAGAAGGGATTACAGTTTAAAAATACTTGGAAGAGAAGAGTCTGTCAAGTTTGAGTTATATGGTTGACCCTGAAAAAGCATCCCAGGAAAAAAATTATAATCTACAACCAAGATGAGGGCAATTTATGCAATGTCAAATAAGCTTAGAGGAACAAATCTGTTGTTATTTGTCGCTATAAAAAATGTCCCACATTTTATTATAGTTGACAATTAAACTTCTCTTCATAATGTACCAGTTCCTTGTTTATTTCAATTACTTTAACCAGTGAGTGACTGATTATTTATTTATTTTTATTTTTTTCAGTCTAAAGCCAAACATCATGCTGTTTCTTCCCGACTTAAGAGACCATTTGAGTTCAAAGGAAAGCCTTTTGTTGTTCAGTAAGTATCTTTAAATTAAGAGCAGACAAATTATTATCAATGTATCTAAGAAAATACAGTGATTACTTGAATTTAGGCAAACATAAAACTTTTTCATGTTCATTTATCAAAGTTATCAAATTCCATCGTAGAAAAACATAAGTTTGTATGTACTATTTAGATATCAATATAATCATTAAATTACTATATTCTTCAGGTATGAAGTGAAATTCCAGAACGGACAAGAATGTGGTGGAGCTTATATGAAACTTCTCACCAAGGACTCCAAACTCTCACTTGTAAGTAATATCTACATTTTACATAATTGCTATATACAAACTATTTTTGTAGTAGGAAAAAATATGAAAACGCACAAATATTGCCTGACATGTTAACATTATTGAGGTTGATTTATTTCAGACCCAGTTCGTTGATAAGACACCATACACCATTATGTTTGGACCTGACAAATGTGGAAATGACAACAAGGTAAGTTCCATGGTTTGAATGCCCAAATGAATTCAAACCTCAAAAACATCATTTATTCAGCCAAATGTACATCAAGTTCTAAGATCTAATTAATACATATATTTTTCATAGATGGTTATATTATCTTTTAGTGTAAAGTTATTGCAGTTTCATGTAAAATTGATAAAACCTAGCCTAGAAGACCCCAGTTAAGACATTTACATGCCGCTACCATGTAATTTGCAACATTAGCTCACTAGTTTTTTGGTGGTTCCAAGCCATGAAAGACGTGCACTAAGATATAGGTCCAACATTATTTTGAGTTTGTAAATAGGTAAACATAGCACAGAATGGAATTTTTCAATACTAGTGTAGACCAATATATTGTATCACTTATTGTGATTCTATTTTCTTCCAGTTGCACTTCATCTTCAGACACAAAAATCCCAAAACTGGAGAATCTGAAGAAAAGCATGCAAAGAAACCAACCGCTGCCATTGATGGTTTCTTTACTGATAAGAAGACACATCTGTACACACTAAGTATGAATTTCAATTGCCATTTCGAGAGATTATATTAAATCTAAAAATACAAAGAAATAACAAAACAAAAACAAAAACACATCAAGTACCCCTTCAAATATGAGATTGCTGATGATTAACCATTGAGGATAGTTCTAATGTATGTGTGTCTCTTTGTTATTGCAGTTGTGAACCCAGATAATTCATTTGAGATATTCGTAGATCTGAATCTTGTGAACTCAGGAAGTTTACTGGAAGATTTTGAGTAAGTTGAAGTGAATCATTAGTAATAGTAATATTGTAAGTGAATTACCAAAGCAGAGTGTTCATAAGTAAATAATTTGGAAATGTAAAAGCTCAAAGTTGCAGCAAACATAATCTCCATAAATGTAGATTGTAACATTATTATAAACATTCTCTCAGGTTTCACCTGAAAGATTTTCTTAATATTGGATAGCAAATAAACGATATGTTTGCTGAAACATAGTTCGTCATGATAATGTTATTTATTTTCATTAAGGCCTCCAGTGAATCCACCAAAAGAGATTGTTGACCCTGATGATAAGAAGCCAAAAGATTGGGACGAGCGTGAGAAGTAAGTGCTTTCTTCATTATCTGTAACTGTAGATCTGCCGTTTTATGGAAATTATTGCTCACTTTTATTAAATTTTAGATAACTATCAAGATAATATAGTTTTTATTATCCCTGCAATGTAATTTGTTAAAATATTAAAAATTGTCACAAATGATGTCAGATTTGCTTTGTCTAACTACAACAGGTTGGTAAGGTGTATAGCTAATCAGAGATTTGGTTTAATTTTTTATGTTGATCTTTTTTTCAGGATTGCTGACCCAGAAGCAAAGAAGCCTGAGGATTGGGATGAGGATGAGCCCGAAATGATCACAGACGCTGATGCTGAGAAGCCCACAGGCTGGCTGGATGACGAGACGGAACTCATTCCAGACCCAGATGCCGAGAAACCTTCAGATTGGGACGAGGATATGGACGGAGAATGGGAGGCACCAATGATAAGTAAGAAACTTTAAACTTTATGTCAAAAATCATGTTTTAAAGATATACCCTAATAGTCCTTTAAATATTGAATCAAGATAAATAAAATGTAAGATGTATGAAAGAGTCTCAGAACATAACTTTATTAGTAATAATAGTGAATAATCTAAAACAAAAAATGGATGTGATACCATTATATTGAATCAGTGTCTGATACAGTGATGAAAGTCTTCAGGAAATAACCTGAATTCAGGTTTTTTTCTTCAAATGTGAAATTCAAAATGGTCTGAACTCAGTCTGAAACATCCAAAAATGACCTTTCTGAAGAGATATGGTGAATAAGAATAGTTATAAAGATGTGTCGGTTGTTACATAGGTAACCCAGCTTGCGAGTCTGTACCTGGCTGTGGAGAGTGGGTTCCACCACAGATCAAGAACCCAGCATACAAGGGCAAGTGGAAGGCTCCCATGATTGATAATCCTGATTACAGGGTAGGGAAACTTGGATTTATCCTTTAAAAAAATGCCATCATTTAAGACTGAAGTTTTGAACTCTGCAGATTTTGTTGTTTTCTCCATTTTCCCCTTTTAATATAATTTCAAATATTATAATGATATATTCAGTTAATTAAATAATGGAAAAGTTAGTATTTTTTATGGCAGTAAGCGAAAATATTTCAGTTTAAATAGCATGACAGATTTAGATATCTTAAGTGGAATGAGTGTGTATTTCTTGATCGCAGGGTAAATGGAAACCAAGGAAGATTGACAACCCTGACTACTTTGAAGACCTTGAGCCATACAAGATGCTTGCTATTGTAAGTATAGAAAAGGAAAAGTGCATATTATTGTAAACATAGGGGAGTGGAACTGAAAAAGTGCTATAAAAAGATGTTTTATGGCATAAAAGCTCGCTCCCAAAGACTAATGGAAGAAATCTGGGAATTTGACAAAGCAATTGTCTTGTTCTTCGTTCCCCTTCCGACAATTCTTCTCTTAAATAATATTGTGAATCATAATTCAGAAAATGATTTTATTATGAGTAATATTGATAAAAACACAAACATGATTCATTTTAACTATAAAAGTGAAAAGTGTTTTTATCTTAAAATTTATCATATTACGATACTTTCATATATGCAAATCGACAACCGTTATTTTTGTTATTAATACTATTATTTTTTAAAATTCATATAACTCACATGAAATTGTTTCTTTGGACTACAGGAAGCAGTAGGTTTGGAGTTGTGGTCCATGTCGGATGATATTTACTTTGATAACTTCATCATCACAGACAGCAAGGATGTGGCAGACCGGTGGGCTGCAGACACCTGGGAACTCAAACATATGTCAGAAGAAGCTGGCTCTTCTGCGGTAAGATTTATAAGTAGTAAATATTATTGGAAGACCGACTCCTAGGCGAATTCTCTTGCAATGTACTTGCTGAATGAAATTTTTATAAATTTATTGTCATGGAGATTATTTTTTACTTTGTTTTTATTTATATACAAGAGTGTGTATGATAAAAAAGTTAACCTGAATCTTTAATGTTTTCTAAATTGTAAATCATGAATTAAAAGTTTTGAAATCCAGTTTAAAATTAAAAGACAGAAAGTTGTTAAAGTTGAATATAACAGATAAAATCTAATCTATATACAAAAGTGTATGTGACAGATTTATTCTGTTTTTCTCTCGTAATTAAGGACCCCCATGTTTAATGTGAATTTCACACCTGTGATGAAAGTTCTTGCACTGAACTGCTGTAAAGTTTCATGATTGTGACCAGCACATAAATGTCTTGGTATTTTAGGTGAGTGTAGTGCGAGCGATAATGGATGCAACACAGGAGAAGCCCTGGCTGTGGGCAGTGTTCATCGTGGTGGTCGTCCTGCCTGTAGTTTTATTCATTGTATACTGCTGCATGAGCAGTCCAGCTTCGGTGAGTCATATCAAATGCAGCTATTGACTTTATTTATATTGTATTTTTTGCATGTGCAGCCGGGTATTATAGCAGGCCTCTTGCAAGCCGCTGACGAGCGTAAATGGCTGTATGCTGTGTACGCTGTAGTTGTCCTTCTACCTGTTGTGTTCTGTGTATCCATGTTCCGAAAATCAGGGTCTCAACCTGATGAGGTAACATTTGTTTTAGTTTTGCTTTGGTTAATCAACTTTGAGTTAAGTTGCTTTACTTAAGTTAATTTACTCTTTCATTCCTTCAGCAGTGTTCGCCAAAACTTTTTGACCCACATCAGACAATATGTCTGATGTTCAGCCAGCCAACATGAGACATTTGTCCTCAACATTAGACATTTCAACGCATACTTTTTCTTTTTAATTTCGCGGTTTTTTTTGCGCTTGTGACAGATAATAATAATAATGATTTGTATAGCGCTATATCAGACTAGGTCTGCTCATGGCGTGATATTCAGCTTATAAAACCTACATACCAACCTACATACCTACATATCTACCTACATACCAACCTATATATCTACCTACATATCTATCTACATACTAAACTACATACATACCTAACTACATATCTACCTACATACTAAACTACATACATACCTACCTACATATCTACCTATATACCTACCTACATGTCTACCTAAATATCTACATACATACCTACATATATATTTCTGAGCATTTCACAATCGAAAATTAATCAAATATTCATTTA
Organism: Amphiduros pacificus; assembly: GCA_949316495.1. Taxonomy (NCBI): domain Eukaryota; kingdom Metazoa; phylum Annelida; class Polychaeta; order Phyllodocida; family Hesionidae; genus Amphiduros; species Amphiduros pacificus. The sequence continues at coordinate 17,338,827 of OX439008.1, read as the reverse complement.
AAGAAAGCTAAGAATACCCAAAATTGTAAAATTGTCGTCTGCTCTTCTCAGGCTTTTTGACTGGTACGTGACGTTTTTTAATATGAATTTGAACTAGAAATAATGACAGGGGACCAGATTACGGACCACATTTGATTTATGTGTAAATCGTGCACGTTTTTTTAATTGTTAAATGAGTGCACGTTTTTTTAATTGTTAAATGAGTACGAATCCCGAAAACGTGCTCGACTTTTGAACAGGAGTGAACATGGCGGAAATAATCAGGCGGGAACAAACATAATGACCCGGATATAGCTCAAACTTGGCGGCAACCGAAAATCTCCGAAAAACGAACCAATAAAACGTATTTGTGACGACTACAATGAGAAACTACTCAGGTAAAGAATGGCGGACAATTTGGCCGCCGTTTTCAGTCATTATCGGCAGACAATGTGAAATAACGGCCGGCTTTGTCCGACGGGCCGACGACTTTTGGCGAACACTGCTTCAGTCATTTCAGACTCTTTCATTTATTTAGTTTAGTAGAATATTGTATGGATCTCCCAATATGCTCCCCCTAGGGATAAGTTTTTGTCCCTCGCCTCAAAGAAGTCGAACAGGGGGACTTAATTTTGGGTGCGGTCGATCCGTTAGTTAGTTTGTCTGCATATAGTGTTAGTGTGATAAAGTCCTAGGGAGTGCTCGGATTGTTTTCATATTGCACAGGCACATTGTATATATCAATATCTCAAACAAGTTTGATAATAGCTGTGATTGACGACTTTTATTTCCATGGTATCCACTTAACCGAAAATCCTACCACATTCTATGGCAGGGGACTTTTTTCTTTTTTGAAAACATGCATACTTTCTGAGTGTTTTGCATTGTAAATAACCTTGAGGTGGGCGGGCAACAATCCATGTGTGTGATATCTCTATCTAAATTCTACAGACCACATTTTTAATTCTTCTGATACGATAGATATTAAAGTGAAAACACCCAAAAATTAATGTAAGCTTTGCTCATGGTTAATTCTTCATTAACTCATTTTTCATTTAAACAAAGAGCAAATTGAACAAATGCTGAAAGCTCTTAGTCATGCAATTTAGCAGAAAACTCATTTCAAAGTAAAGAGATAATTCTTTTATGTTTACAATGATTAAGTGTGACAAAACTTTCCATATTGTTAACCCCTAACAGATGGGAAGGATGTCACCATCCACCAATGCCAATAGACTGGAAGGACATTAACAATGTTCTCTCTAAACGATGTCATTTGTTTATATTTGGTTTGGTCCTGCCTAACAAGAACATTTCAATAAGCTAGTCCTTTAGTTGTTAAGGGCAAATTCCTCGAAGTTGAAATAAACTGAAATGTTTTGCTGTTCAGGACCCTGCTGCGAGGAGGAAGAAAACCGATGAACCAGATGAGGATAACGCCACAGACGACGCCAAGCAGGCCGCAGATGGCAGCGGAGACGCCATCCAAGAACCAGCAGATTCCAAGAAGAAACCCAGCAAAAGTGATTTAGAAGCAGAAGATGTAAGTCTTATTTGATTGATCCATCACCATATAAACTTGAAAATAATCTTGATTCATGGTTTAATGATCATCCTACTTATAAATATGGTGGAGTTTTGTTGTTTTTTTTCTTTGGTAAAGAAGTTTTATATCAATATGTGTTTAGGCTATTGGTGATCAAGACTTGGGCCCTGCTCAGCAAGTATGTATTGATTACTGACAAACTTTTCTTGGTGATTGATTTTTTGCCCCCAAATAACAGCATGACTTAGAGTTATAAAAGTATATCAGTGTTTGCTTTCTGTTATTTTCTAATTTGGGATTTGAGAAATTGCCTTGAAACTGTTTTTGAAATGCACATTCCATATTTGACTTCTAAAGTTTGAGGTAGATACCTTTGAGGAAACCAGTTCAAGCGAAATGGACATATGTTTAGATGAACTAGGAGAATATATTTCCTCGTCAGACTCCAGTGATTCCAATGCATTCCTGTAGATTAAGACAGGTCTTCAACTTGTTGGACAGTAGATTCTTCTGTTCATGTTTGAGTTAAAGAAACCAACATTTAAGTAATGCTAACTCTTTTTAAAGATCTTTTAGATATCTTAACATTTTATAAACATCTTTGTTTTCTGTTTTGCAAAGAATCGCTTATAGATTATTTATATGGACCAACAAGACCCCACAAGTTTTAATCCCCATATTTGAAGACAAACTTGAAGAAAACATCCTTCATTGTGTTGCCACTTCTATGCAATCTAAACTTTTCTGGTTCTTAATCCTTTTTTTCAATTTTGAGTGTAAGTCATCTTAGAACAGTGACAAAAAGATTTATTTTACCAATTGAATTTTGATAGGTCCCATCATTGCACAGCCTCCTGGAAAAAGCCTTTATCTTGAAGGTGTTTTACTAAGGGCAAAACAATAATAACCTTGTTTCCGGTAACTTGACCTACAAAAATAATAGGATATGGGGTAGATTTTGATTTTTACTTTTTGATCAAGTATGTTGACAATGGATATTTATAAATCAAATTATAACTGAAGTTATATCTTTTTACTCAGAAAGTATAAAAAGAACATTAGGGTATCTAGTTTGAACTGGGGAAGGAAGAGAAATTGGAAACAAGCTTTTTTTTAAAGCCTATTGAATGACATTAACTTTTTGTTTGTGGGTTGAACATTTAGATTTGGATTAATGGATTTAGTTGTGAATTTTAAAAAACCATCACATAAAAAAGTTGTTATGGTTGTGTTTGAGTAACAAGGCTTTTGCTTTGGCAAAATTACTGTGGTATGTTACAGTGTTGGAAAAAAAATGTATTAATTAGGCAATGTTATATTAAATCCAGGGGTTGGGAAGGCACTGTGCCATGCCCCATAGTCACATTTAAATTTAAATGTGACTATGGGCCAATACTTACCAAAATATATGCACCAATTGTCACATTCAGCAAAGTGCCTATAAAGCTTGGTAAATGCACAAATTTTGTCAGATTGATGCCCAAACATTGTGTGGGCGCCATATTGGTTTGAAAAACATGACGACAGCATTGACTTTAACCACCAGATATCACTGCGTACTGTCCACCAGGTGTCACATTGACTAAATTAAAGTTGATTGTCCTGAGGACAGCCACGCCCCCTGGAGAAATTTTATTTCATGCTAAAAATCTGAAGAAAAAAATATACAACTCACAAATAATATGTGCTTCTGATATCTCGAAAAAGATTATGGGTCACACAATACCAGAAAAGAAGAAAAAAAGTTTAATGTATTTTTGTGGGATAAATTGTCCCATTACTTTTTGGCACAATGGGGACAATTTTCCTTCCCAATCACTGTAAATGCTATTAACATTTTTGATCAGATAAAATGGTTAAAAAAATAATACTGATATCCAATGACCTAACATCTTTACTGTAGTTAGCTAATTGCATGAATGAAAATAGATTAGGTATAATAAGTGCAAAACATTTATATTCAATAAAAATATTTTTCATAATCATTTTCACTTTTTATGGAAAAAAACTATTTGAAAGTCTGAAAAATTATTTATTATTTTCATACTTTCTTTGGTTAAAAAGAGTTAGGTGATAGTAATTGTTTGGTGATATTGGGCTTAATACTAGATGGACCTGTGTGTATTTTATTTAATTTAAATCATCTTTTCAGGCTAATGAAGCAGATGGAGAAGACGAGGGAGAAACAAGTGAAAGAAGGTCAGTTATTAAACTGTTTTTAAAGTATTTATTGACCTAAAATATAGATTATTTTCAAATAATATCTCAAAATATCCCATTTATCAAATCTAAACTGATTGTTATTTAAACAACTGTTTCAAATTAGCATGTAAGCAATGCTTTTTTTCCTTTGAATAATGATTTCCTGATCTCTTTATGTGTGGGGAAAGAAATTGAACATGTGCTGTAAAGAGGTGTTTTATGGCACATATGCTCACTCCCCTAGATTAAAGAAAGAAATCTGGGAGCTTGACAGAGATATTGTCTTGCTCTTCGTTCCCCTTTCAACATACCATAATCCATTACAGATATAAATTTTTAAAATTTTTATTTAATTTTTTTTTTTTTTTTTTTTGCTTTGAATTCATGTTAAAGATTTTTTTCTACTTCCAGGACATCACCTAGGAAAAGGAAAACTAAACCTCAGAAGGAGCAGTAGGGCATAATTTACTTTATAGACCTTATATATTCAAGTCATGAATACAAGTCACATACTTCCCCACGACTGTCTACATCGAACAAGAAATACAGCTGTTACATTTGTCCATGGGTCCTCCCAAGATAGTCCTGACCAGTTTTTCATCTCATAAAGTCTCAAGCAGATATCAGTGCCTGACATGAGTCAAGTGGAAGGTCATATTTAAAGCAAAAATTAGGATTGATTCTGAGAGTGTGGTTCAGAAATGGATCAAGTCCAACTTGGATTTAAATCAAGGTGCAAAACCAGAATTTTTATTTTGAGCTAGAGGTATTTTCAAAGTTAAAAGATGTGCAAAAGGTTTTAACCGTATACGTTGTGTCATTGATTCACAGCTCAAAACCAATACAGTTTAATGTTAACATTCATGATAAACAACATAGCCATAGTAATAACGCGGATCATGATAATTATGTTTGACTATTTTCGTGTTGCAAAAATCAGTATAAATGTATGGAGACTGTGGTCCCTCACTGCTTGAACAGCTTTTATGTTGATGAAATAACAGATGCCAAATAATGAAGAAGAGATATATTAAATGTGAGTGAAGAAGTGTGTGGATTGTCATATTCGCCATGGATATGAATCTGTAAATTTGCTGCTTTTTTCCTGTGTATATATTGCTTCATTCATCCCAACACATCATTTTGGAAATGTATTGTGGCATGTTTGGGGATTGGGGGGCTTTCAGAAAGGAATGGAAACCTTCATGCCTTAAGATGCACAACAGAATGGAAGCATTCTTTTATGGAGTTTAGTGTATATTATTATGAGTGTAAGGGAGAGTGTTGTTGAATTATAAGGATCCACTTGAACTGGTGTGGCAGTTTATGATGTTGCCATTATATGTATAGAAAGAATGATAGCGACTCGTCACCTACAACATTAAAATCACTGATCATCACATCTCTTTAGAAAGCACACATATCTGGTATCAAGTCCTCAAGATTAAGTAAGGGTAAGAGAAAGTAACAGCCTTATCTGGCCAATTTGTGTTTTGATGCTATGCCGCCAGGTTTCTATGTATGTTTATTTTATATTCCTCGGAGAATGCAAACATTCCAACCGGACCAATGATGTCAGATCACTTGCCTCACAGAAGGTGTTGAATTGCCCTTTACAGACTTAATGTTAAAGTTTTAAACCATCTCATGCATTATGATTTCTATCTCATTTAGAGCAAAAAATACAAAAAAAAATTGATGTGAAGGCCAATGATGGTGTACATTTGCTATATATAAATATATATATTCTAGTGACCAGGAAGAATTATTTGGTAAACTTACACTCCAGATTCAATTTGATAATGTTATTTGTGATGTTATAGCTGCATTGGTTGGATTTTAACCAATACAACGAACAAATTTTATTGTTGTAAGTTATTTAAGCAGTACTCTTATCAGTAGAATATGAATTTATTAACGAAGAAATTAACCAAATTGGTTTTCTTTAACAGACAAAAAAAATTGCTTCTCAAGGTGATTTTGTTTGTGATTCTGTTGAAAAAGATAGTGTTTTGTCTTTAGGATACTGTTACCTTTAACAAGTAGACAATACGAAATGAGAACATCAAATTCTTTGTTGGATCTTTCAAGAGCAGGGAACGATTGGGATAGGTAGGAATGTAAATGATAGTGTCTTTGGACATGGAAATGAAATGCCTTAAATGATAACAGAATTGTATTAAGTGATTCCGTCAATCAGTTTTGTTTATATCATTTCTAGATACAATCACAATTTTCTTTGGAATTTTCAGTTTATACTCTATAAACCACATTATTTGTATCAACAGCTCACACTAACTTGGTGATTAAACACAATTCTTTTTAATTTGGTAATTCATCAGTATTGTGATATATGATTTGATCAGTGAAGCACAAAGCGCAGAATTGACGAAATGCGCAAAAATCATTCAAATTTTTAATATAGGAGAATTGAGTGCAAATATGATACTCAGATATTATAAGTGTTAGTATGATTGTGAAAAATATAGATTGAATTGTTAAAGAAAATTGTGAATTTAGTAAAATTATGATGTTTAGGCATGTCAGATGGATAAGAAATATAAATAATGTAAAAACTGGCTATCATAGGCTGTAGAATAATTAAAACTCAATTATTCAGTTCACTCAAAACTCTTGGAAAAGAACTATTGCTGTTTTGTATGTAAAGCATTTTTTAAAGGAAAAAAATTCTGTATTTGAGATAGGTGTGAAATTTTTAATGGTAGTCTGTATGAATGGGAAAGAGTTCTGTTATTTTATATCATTTTAATTGCAATTTATCTTGATTACAAATATGCAAATCGACCAGTTTAGAATCTGTAAATTTGTGTGATATATGTACATACATACATGTACAAAAATTATGTTTTAGTGTTCACTTTATTCAGATTTAAGTTTGTCAACGTTTTTGAAGATATTAATTGAGATATAAAGAAGAGCTTATTCTGCTGGACCTCTGAATAAAGATGGACCCCTCAAGCTCACTGGTAACCACATTGAAAATTAATTCAATGTGAACAAAACCATTGCAAAACAAAGTGGTTGCATAGTCATCAGGTCAAGTTTGCCTCAAAGTTCATGGTATGCAAGTTGAGTATTTCAAGCCCAAACCAATGCCATAGGTTTTGTTTGTATTATTATTATTTTTTTGTAATTATGTAATTTTTTTGTGTTACAAAGTTTGTTTGAAAGAAACATCAGAGTCAAAGTTGCCAGAATAAAAGAATTTGTAAATCTCCATGTTGTTTTATTCTTGTGTTCAGCTTCAGTCACCACTGCATTGTGGGAGCAATATTACTGGTGGTATATTTTGTCAGGAGAGTTTTTTCTCCATGATATATGACTTTAAATTATCAAATTTGCATTGGTTCAACCCTCAAAGTGGCCAGATTTTCAAATCTATTTCTGTCGAACTATCTTCCTAAGTTATGTTTGTTAATGTAAGAATCCTTACTTGCTATCCAGATTGCTAAACGGGAATATTCTTCACATCAATATCTTGATGAGTCTTCTGCTGTTTCCTTGAACTCATCAGTTCATCATTTTTACCTAAATTAAGTATATTTACATTGGAGAACCTACATTTTCCTTATTGAACTATTCATTACTCTGCTTATTAAAATTCTTGAAATTCTGATTTCAAACCGGGTATGCATATTGTAGATATTTCTGACTTTTTATGATGTCAATTTCCGATCTCAATAAATGCCTTGCTTTTTACCAAGATGTGACATCTTCAAATCTGAAATTCCTTAACTTTGCAATGGCCATGATTTTGTCTTTCCCCCACAGTATAATGCAACAAAGTATTTTTTTAGTCTGTTTTTAACATGGCGATTAAATTGGAACATGTAATTGAAAGTGAAAAGATAAAAACTATTCCATGTCAATTTTGTTCATGTGGCTACTTTCCTCCTACTATCTATTAACTTATTGCCTGATTTTCAGCCAGCAACTTTCTTCAGTCATAACTTATATCTACCAATAGGCTGCTATATTTAGAATGTAGCTGGAAACAAGTTGGTCAAATTGAACCCCATTCCCAAGACAAATACCATCCGTACTGATATTTTCTTCAAATTACAGAGATCACAGGCAATTTAACAGAGGTTTGGGGAATGCTTAAATGATATGTGGCCATAGAACTGTGATACAAAAAACCTATCTCACTAAAATCAAACAAAATAGGCCAACCATGGTTATTGTGTTTTGCTGAAAGTGCCAAGTACTGGCTGTACTATTTTGACCACCAGGTGGTCAAATGTATACAAGCCAAATCACTCCATTTTCCCAATCTGAAGGTGCCCCACTGTTAGCAAAACTTAACTAAGCAGGTGCATGCAAATCACTGGTCAGCTAAAAAAAATTGTTGACAAAGTGTCCAATAGATGATTTTGATTTCAGCAGAAGACTCATCCAATTTCAAATGGTACAGAAATTTAGGTAGAGGAAATATGATGGGTAATGACATTTGATTGCAAAGTTTGGGATATAAACATTTATATTATGCAAGGAAAAAGTGTTTGAAAACCTCATTTCATGAATGCAATCAATTTGATTTGATTTGATTTGATTTGATTTGATATGTTGGCCGCTCCACTTTTGTCTCGTGGGCACTCAGAGCCTACGCAGCGTGGCTACCCAGCTAGAGGGGAGATCCAATACGCACTATCTCCAATCTGTGAGTAGCACTCGTGCTGACCGCCCGGTGCAGGCCCCTACACTGATGAAAAGCTACCCTATCTAATTATCACCTTCTGCACTGACAACTTTCACCTCAACACTCACTCCTTCCCTTGGGGCCTACAATCCCCAGCGCGCTAAAGGGCGTCCAATATCCCTATACAGCCTGAGGCGTCCAATATCCTCGTAAGCCCTACCAATCACAACTAGAGGCTAAAAATGTCCTCCACGTGAGTACCTAGTGATCTTCAGCACCTTCATATCTACCAGCTGCCTCCTTACCAACTTTTCTAATCCCACCGAGACTACATCCTAAGTAACCGACATCCCCCACTAAACTATGACTACCACTCCTTTTCTTTCTCCGCCTGAAAAGGACCTACAAGAAATAAAATCATTAGTACCATAATCTCACCTAGACTACATCCTAGATAACAAACATCCCCCACTAACTATGACTAACATTTTTCTCACCATCCTGATCCAGACCTGCAAACCCTACAAATCACAATAACAATTAGTGGCTGCAAATAACTGGAACAAAAAATAAATATCTTCATCTCCTGAAACACCAAGGAAAAATTAAGATTTTAACACCGAGACTACATCCTAGATAACCAATATCCCCCACTAACTATGACTAACATTTTTCTCATCACCCTGTTCCAGACCTGCAAACCCTACAAATCACAATAACAATTAGTGCCTGCTAATAACTGGAACAAAATATAACTATCTTCTTCTCCTGAAAAAATAAAAAATTTAACACTCCACTTACCTTAATTTTCTTCTTTATGCCCAAATCATAAGAACAATACAGTACTACCTTATTTCTATTCATGATATATCCAAATATCAGTCAAACCATGGTGTCCAATGTCGTCTGCTATTTCCCGCATTTTTGTCTCCTTGACCTTGTCTCATCCTCATCCATTTCTTCTCAAAAAATCCTACTTATCTGTTTGTATACATATATAACAAGCATCATCCGTATCTATATATGTTCCCAAAGATGTTGATGCAAAAATTCCGAATTGAAAACGTTTTTTTATCATAACAATTGAAGAATTTAAGTTTTCAATTAATCGTCTGCTTCTTTCCCGCTCGTCGCCATCTTGATGTCCTAACATTTTTCTCACCATCCTGATCCAGACCTGCAAACCCTACAAATCACAATAACAATTAGTGGCTGCAAATAACTGGAACAAAAAATAAATATCTTCATCTCCTGAAACACCAAGGAAAATCAATCATAATAAAGAGCATGAATTAACTCATGGAATAACTTTTAAAAAAAATGGTATCTTTCATGATATTTTATAATACTTTGTGAATCTACAGTGTATGGTAAGCTACAAAATTAAGGGCCCAGATCGAAGTTTTTGTTCTTATTGAACTGGCACTAACTTGCTTTAGACACTCACAAAATAGCAGCAGCAAGGGCTAGCAGATGACGTGATGCATCATGGGATTACTATGTCAGCGCATGCGCCCAGGCCAGCCAGTGAGATCTATATTTAGACCAGGAGGCCACCGTCTTTGTGACCTATTTACACGCTCTCACCGGTCGGTGTGCTCTCACACTTATGCTCCTCATCTTTGTAAAGGAGATGCTGACAAGTTTGCTTTCTCAAAGATGTAAGTATATTTATCTCTCAAGGCTAAATATATTAGTTTATACTGCACACTGTTAGCTCAATTGGTGTTTTAAGAACTTGGTCAAGTAAAAAAATAAAGTATTATTTAAACAGCAGATGGTCAATACTTTATAGCTTTCGTAGATGTTGGCTTAATGAATTAAAAGATGTCGCCATTACTCTGTTCACTGGGTTGACTTAATTGCAATCGTGGTTGCAAATAGACTGCAGAGATTGTGGTTGAAATATTGATGCATATAATGGGCAGCCATACTGGCCTGAAGACCAGTTCAGCATGTCTATGAATAGAGTTGCACATAATGACTGAATGGATATTTATACCTATCCCCTTGGGAGCGTTGCTACTGGGATGCAGTCAATGTTACTATGGCAACGATGCATATGGTAAATATTCGGTAAAACAATACAATTGGAGATTTGTCCACCAATTCTGCTGTTGGTATTGACAATCTTGTCTGAGCCATTATTGATTTTATAATCATAAAAATGACAGATGTGCATAGTTTAATTGTCCCTAAATCTTATTCTTGGGTTTGAAAAATGATCATTAAACATGATGGTAGTGGTCAATTGCATCATATTTAACTATTGACTCATTCATGTATTTTAACAATTTAATGGAAAATAATGCCACTTGGGATCCTGTAATAGCAGTTTAGATTACATGAATATTTTAAGCAATTTAAAAAATATTATCCTTAAAAATCCTCCAGATATTTGCTGGTAAGACTGATTTACATGGAGTTCACCTTGTTTGAAGGTCCAGTGCTTGCCTTGAAATTAAGGATTTTAACCACTTCTTACAGTGCATTTGATAATTTCTATAACAAGAATTGCATGTTATGGTGATTCAATTTGACAGTAAACTATTAACTCAATTTACATTTTGACACAGAGGACCTTTTTATTTATGTATATTGTCAATATATTTATTGTTTTTTTTTCATAATTGGTAATATGTATAAATATATTTATATATCTCTCTTTGCAGATATGTGCAGTTAAGATGGTCGGCCTAATTATCCTGACCCTCATTGTTGGAGGAATCATACTTCTCATAGCTTTAGCTGCAGCCAAATATAACACTCACTCCAGAGAGGATATCAGTTATGATGTGGTTGGTAAACGCAGACCGTTGGGCAATTTTGAACGTACTTTGTGTGAACAACATGATGAGGACGTTGGAAATGGACTCCTTTCCAACATGATCTTTATCAGATCGAAAAAGACACTCAGGGAGGAAATAATACACAAAGCTCTTGAGTTCATAGCTAAAAGCCATCCATTATTAAGGAGCACACTTGTTAAAGAAGATGGTGTATATAAGTATCTCGAAGTAACAGAAGAGGTCAAGATTTCTCTAATCAAGAGTGATCGGACCTTTTGGAGGAACGTGATGGAGGAACAACTTCTGGAGAAGTATGACGTCACTGGCGGGCCTCTGTGGAGGGTGTGCTTCATGCCTAATGCAAGCTATATAAGCGGTGATAACGAGGACATCGCATACGAGGACCACCCCCACGAGTGTGCTTGCGTGTTTAGTTTTCACCCTGTCATTGCTGATGGCTCATCCTGTGCTCAGCTGCTGGGAGAGTTCCTAGATGTGGTACATAAGATAGAGCTTGGTGTAGAACCTGAGATACAGCCGTCGCCTCTCCGCCCAGCAATGGAACACTACACCAAAGACAAGACGACGCTGACATTTTCAGATGCTATCGTCTCAGTGATGCTATCACTGTTATTGCGCACACCGGTTATCAATTTAGTTGCCAGAAAAGTAATGTTTAAACGGAACGCATTCACAGCCAAGTTTAAGAGTGAAATAAGAAAGGACCCAGGTGTTGCTAAAAGAACATGTGTAATTCCAATCGAGTTCTCAAAGGGAGAAACTTCTGAATTATTAAAGGCCTGCAAAGATCGTGGTTGCATATTACAGGGTGTAGCGCAAACAGCTTCTCTTTTGTCTATATCTTCCTCTCTGCAGTATACAAACCCAGCTAAGAAGAAACGCATGAACGTTTGGCAGAGGCTTTGGAAAATATATAAACAGTCCCACCCGGTTCAAAAGGACCTCAATATTTCTTGCACCACCGATGTCAGGCCTTTCATTAAGGATAATGCCCTACCCGCAAATTATATGGGATGTTATTTCTCTTTGGTTAAGGCCGTGCAGAGTATCACCACCCCTTCCCTGTATGAGCGGGACAAGAAGAACATAACCACCGTGTGCCTCCAAGAACCTTTCTGGCAAATGGCAACTGAGGCTACTGCACTGATAAATAACACTATCAACAATGGAGCACTCTTTGCGAGGTCTAATGTATCGAGATTTCTGGATGAAAACAAAGACCTGAAGGATATAATAGAGAAAAGCATTGATCCCAGTGGGAGAACAAATGATATGGTTGTCTTCAGCAATCTTGGTGACTGTGCTTTTCTGGATAGAAGCTCAGACAGTGAGGTTTTACTCCGAGCTCACTATGCCTGCAGGGCTGAGCATCAATCCGGGGCCATCTTTGCCAATAATATAATCATGTTCCGAGGGAAACTGTTCTGGACAGTGGCTTACTACCAGAATGTGACAGGCGAGAAGAAGGCGGTAGAGTATGCTCGCCTTGTCAGGGAAATATTACGCATGGCCATCAGTCAATCTCAGCCTGATGGGGAGAAAATTAAGCAAATCAACTCTCACTAGAAAATATGCTCATGTGCAATGCTAATTTTCTAACATATTTATGATCTCTGTAATGACACCATTAATCTTTTTACTTATCAGGTGGTTGTAATTTGGTATATGCATTAAAAATTGCACAAGATTAAATTTGCACTAGTCAGTTACTTAGTTTCTTGATAACATTTTTTGTATGCTGAGTAAACATGATATTAGATGTATTTAAGGGACCACCAGAGTTTAAGCATGACTGCCACCATTTCTACATGCTAATCTACCAGTATTAATCATGCAAGACATTTCCACTGAAAGATGATACTGGATATTCTTTACTCGATAAACATCACGTTCACCACTTAAGTTACGAAATTTCTTAAAAAATAGACTTAAAAGTCTTGGGGGATTAATAGTTTCCAGTCATGCCAAAATGAAACATTTACCTGGTTGGGTTCAGAAAAATATTTGCAGAGTATCACAAATTTTATATAAACCATGAAAGATTGTTCATGATAAGTCAGTTTTTAAATGCTCAGCAATATATATGAGTGATACTGAGATATTTCAATTCACATTTGTCTGTATTGTGCGTGAATACTTGATTAGTTTTTATCAATACTGTTTAACAAAGCAAATAACTTATACATATATATTTATTTAGAACGGGAAACATTAAAATGTCAGTATAAATGTTAATTTTTCTATTTATTGTTTTTAAACTTGTTTGAATGCTTTATAGCATGAGAGTGACTATGGGTGTTAGTGCCCTATCTGAGGTTTTTTATTGTGTAATTTATGATTGGCTGGGTTATGTTTATTCTCAATGTTCTTTTCTAAGTTCTATACAATTTTACAGTGTGCCTTAATATTTTTTTGTTACGCAGTTTTATGTTGTTCTCCATTGTGTGCTGTGAAAGAAAGTGAAAACACTTAAATATAAACAATAATGTAAATCTAAACAAGTTTCCTCTTTTTGTAATACTTTGAAATTTATCCCAATTGTAAGTGTTGTGAAGTCATCTTCCTCTTCAAAACTATCTTCATGTAGATATGTTGTAATTGGATTTTTTAACATGCTTTTTAGAACAAACTTGAATTCTTTAAAGGACCATTTTAGTGGTAATTTCAGTAAGTGTTTATTCCTTGGTATTGCCGAAGGGCATATATACTAGGGCCTGCAGTAAATGTTACAGTGTGCCTTGATACATTTTTTGTTTTGCGGTTTTATGTTGTTCTCCATTGTGTGCTGTGAAAAAAAGTGAAAACACTTAAATCCAAACAAAAAATAAATCTAAACAAGTTTCCTCTTTTTGTAATACTTGGAACATTTATCCTGTGGGAAGGTGTGGAGCTGTGTAGTCATATTCTTCTGCAAAACTATGGAGATAAGTTGAATTTAGAGGTACTTTACATAGTTTCCATTTGACTCTTGGCTCGTAATAGTTTACTGCTTACATGATTTCAAATACACATATATTTAGAAAAAAATGGATCCCAAAAAGTGATAGAATAAAATGGTTTCTTATCAAAAATATATGCCAATCAAAATGCTGTTTTGGTCTAGTTGGATCTAGTTGGTAAGAAATTAAATTGAATGACTGAAAATACCAAAATGGATAATTTTGTCTCAAGACACCCACTGAGATCTGAAGCACTTGCGAAAATCAGGCTGTGCTCTGATTGGTAAAAGAGTAAATGACAATACAAACATATTATGCTCATTACCAATTAGTTAGCATTTTAATCAGCCATGACCTGAGGCTGGTTGATTCTGATTGGATGATATTTTGATAGGGGAGACAAGTATTTATGTATGACTCCCGAGGAATTCCAAATTTCAAATGATAGCAAATATTAGGCAATGACGGCAGAGGAAGTGAAAAGATTGAATGTCGTACATGACTACTGATGCAATGCAGAGTAGACGGACCAACCAGAGATAATTAAATAAGGGATTGACCTCTTCAATATATGAACCATGCTTGGTATTGAATCAGTGATGCAATTTTACTTGATTCTTCCCCAAATGGCAGTGATGACCAAACACAAAATTATTTTAATTGACTATATTCAATATTGTATACATGAAGAATGTAATCTTCTTCAAATAATATGAGTTTGTCTATTGCCTGATTATTAAGGCATGCATGACTATCTCATTAACGCAAGATTAAATGGTCTACTGGTAATTGATTTGGGCACCAATGTCTGAGTTCCCAAAATCTTCTGTTAGAAGGAATAATAAAGTTGGTACTTGATTTTTTTTTGTTATTTTTATCCAATTTGTTAAACATCAAATTTCAATTATATACAAGAAACACAAATATATTGCTATTTGCATAGCAAAAAAATCTTTGCCTTATAATTCTTATTTTTAACTTCTTCACTTTGTGCTTCAAGCCATAGAATCTTATGTCAATTTTTGATAATCAGTAATTCTAAATTTGCTGTTTCATTAAATATAGATTAAAATGTTAGATAAAAAAGACTATATATTTAAAAAAAATGAATATTTCAGAACCTCCATGCAAGTATAGTGCAGTAATAACTGTAAAATATCTAGCACAATGCAATATTATGCTCTGTAATTGGTTATGCTCACTGCCAGAAACCTAGAATATTATCATGACAAAACTCTTGTTGGAGCTATGCAACCTGCAATATTGTCATCTTATGAAGAGGACTAACAGATCTCAGAAATCTCACATTTTTTTTTAAATTGTGACAAACAAACATGTTGTTAATTAGTATTTTGTACTCTTTGAACTATATCAGTATTATATTTTTTTTCCTCCTGTTACTCGACAAATGATTTGATTTCATATGTGAATTTTGAGTCTGAAAAAATAAAATAATAATAATCAGGTTGGCCACAATCAAGGTCACTGGAGGCAGTCACCTAACATGAAAAAATAAAACCTGTGACCTGCATTTCCAACTTGTTTTAAGATCTCCTTGACCTAAATCCAATTTTTTTTTTGCACATTGAAATTGTATGGCTGATTACCATACTCGAGTTGCAGGGGGTATGTACTCTACAAACTCTATACACTGATTTTGGATAATTCAGAAATCTTATCCAAATTATTTATATTAATGAACCAAATATAAAGCAAATAAATTAATATAGTGTATATAACACAGTTAAAACTAAATTTGGACAACCCAAATTTTAAATATTTTCACAACAGAAATGAAATTAAAATGTTTAGAAAACAGATTCTTAACAGAGTCAATTGGAAATTAATTTGTAATAGACATTCAATCAGTTTTTAATACTACGATATCTTCTTGACCACCAAATAGTTCAGGGTTGGCCTCAATCAAGGTCAAAATGTACGCTTGACAGTGTTACAATGTAATGAGATATTTTGTTTTATGTCACCAAACATTCAAGATGTCACTTATGATAACAAGGTGAATGATACCTTTTCGATAAAAAAAAAAAAATTAACTATGAATCAGTGTACCATTTCCAAAACATTAACTATTTTAATGTCCAATACATATTAAAAATCAACTGTTTGGAATGCGCATTGGATGCTGTACCTTTTTGTCAAGTTAAAGTTAACAACTAATATAAAGGGTACATTGCAAGTTATATTTTGAATAATTATTATTTATCTGATTTTATTACATTATAACACTGTTAAGTGTACATTCAGACCTTGATTGTGGCCAGCCCGAATACATATACCGGTAGTCTATGCATAGAATATTGGATGTAAAATTGTTTGATTTTATTATTTCACTTTTTAATGCTACCCCCCCCCCCCCCCCCCCCCCCCTTCAGCCAGAAAATATTGCAAATGGTTTTCAAACACAGAAATAAATGGCAACCCTTTACAATATTGTGGACACGTGTATCAAAAACCCTTATTTTTTCTTATTTTTGTTTGACAAAGATCTGTTTTCATGACATCTCAAACACAAACACCTTTTGACAATATTTTAGATACACAGTCTGGGTATGTGATTAATGGAACCTAGCTGAGAGGCACCCTAGCTGTGGGAGACTCGACCTGACAATGGGTCGGGGAGATAGGGGAATCCCTTTGGTCCAGACCAGGTGTTGAGTCTCTCAGGTTGAGGATTGGGGTGAAGCGTGGACTGGAATCTGCCCTTAATTCCAGGATTGGGGTAGAGGCTGCGGAGTTGGACCTCAGTCCTAATATGGGTGTCCCGGGCATATTGGCCTGAAGCAGGTTGTGTATGATTGGATAAGAACTTGGTGGTGTGAGCAGAGATGTGTTCTGAAGACTGGCATTGACGTTGTTATGTAGATCAGCTATAACCGATACTCCGGCTGCGGGCGAGGATATGGGGCTACAGGCTGGCTGGAAAATATCCAACGGAAGACCCGTCTGTAAGCATGGCAACCGGGGAGAAGATCGGGGGGTAACACGTCCTGGCACTACAGGGTGGAATGCAGAGCTTGCCTTGGGCGTAGAGAAACACAGGATGGGGAATGCATTCTGGGAGATTACATCAGCCTCTGCCAAAGACGTTCTTCCTATATCTGGCTGATTCTGAGACATTCTAGCCATGCTGTCAGCCACAGAAATTGACAGTTTATTTGGTGTCGACACAGAAACAGATCCTCCAGCCCCATGTGCATCAGGGAACTCCTTTGGGTTATTATCTATTTTATTCTTTCTGCTCTCAGGCACCCTCTGATCAAACGGTTCACATCTGATAACCTTTCTGGGAACTTCTTCATCGCTCTCAGTCTCACTGCTTTCACAATCCTGTCTAATCACAAGAGGTGAATCTTCTTGGTGTCTTGGTGCCCTCGCAACTGTGGAAGGCAACTCCTGCTTGGATGGTACATTCTCGGTTCCAAGAACGTGATGGCTAGCATGGAAAGGAGATGCTGAAAAAAGATGGGTGTTCTTAAAACAGTTGCAGAGAGGAAGAGGTGCTGCACTCTCCGCAGGCAGCAAGTGATAGACTGGGCTGCAGTACTGGAATGCTTGGGAGCGCTCCGGTTGCATTCTGTAAGCATTTAAACCATCAAATGATGCAACCATATTCTGTAATCCCTGCACTGGAGACACACAGCCTGCTCTCGGAGGCACTCTGGAAGCTGGCTTTGGACATAACAGTGGAGCCGGTATGCCGGCAATCTGAGACTTGAACCAACATGATGGGTACGTGGCAATTGGACTAACCGGAAGAATATTCTGGTAACTTGCCAATGTAGCTACAGGCTTTATAGGCGATGGAAGTCTCTTATCGTCAACAAAGCTAACGTTTTCTTGAACCTCTTGTTTCTTTAGGGCTGGTCTTTTTCGTATTGGACGAAGAGTTACGTTCTGTGAAGTACTTTCTGTATTTCCAAAGAAGGGCTTTCTTACTCTCAATGCTTCTGTCATTAACATGTTGCACTTGCGTCGGGTGTGAACTTCACACAAGAGATCTTTCCGAAACTTCAAGAATTTTGGATGACTAAACTTATACAATCCATTAACCTCTGAACTGATGGCCCAATCAAAGGAATATTCCCGAAGCTGTCGCCGGAAATTGGAGAAGGATGCAATTTGTACCAATCCTGGATATATTGTTAAAACTTTGTTTTTGAAATCTTCGGCTTGAACAAGGATAAAATTTCCATCCTCACTCCATCTGAAATACACAAAAGATTTTTAAATAATTGATAGAGTGAAGTTTTTTTTTTATAACCATACAATTTTCACCGCCTGAATTTCAAAATTTTGATCCACCAGGTGTTTCTTGTGTCAATGCATGCTGGGATAGGTTTGTCGTCATGACAGCTGATATTTTGACCACCATTCGGTATGCTGTGTGGGGAATAAATTAATAGTTTGCCAGAAAAATAAATGTGCCAACAATGACAAATGGTGTACCGGTAATAAACATCAACAATGAATTGATAAAATTAAACGTAGCTCTGTTGTCATGCTCAGCTTTGGTGTCGTTGGCTTTACACACACAAACAAATTTTGGCTATGTTTCAATAGAGACAATGAACAGTATGATTTCTGATGAAACAACTCAGCTGTTACCATCCGTTACAAACCTTTTTTGCTGTGAGGGTCCAAACAAAAGTTAGGAGGGGGCCTGAAACTCAGTCAAACCACAGCAAAGAATAATTGTGAAAGAGACCTTCCTTGTTCCTGATCTTACATGACAAAAAGAGGTTCCAAAGGGATAGAATTATATTTTGTTCTAACATCACTTGTTCCAAGAAACAAATAAACTTTGAAAGTGTTGAAATGCATTCAGATGAGGTGTGAAATACAAGTCGAGGCATGAAATACAATATTTAACTTAATTGAAATTAGCAAGGTCTGCTTGTCAACTTGATATTTGACCTGAGTTATAACTGCAGGTTTTTCAAACCTGCCAGTCAATGTATAATCATGGATTGTATTTAATACAGACTCCACAAATCAACAGGAAAAAATTATACCCATATTCATTGTCAAAATAGGCTTGAAATCCTCTAATTTTAGAAATACCATGCACTGCCATCCAATTTAACTCACAACTCCAGTAGAACTCGACTTTTGGCAACTAACGATCAAACAATTATGTACCCTTTTAGTCAATACAAGATGCAAGTCCTGTCTGAAAAAAATGTCTTTCTTAATTCATGACCTCAGCATCATTTTGCTATTGTTCACAAGTTTGCACAATCAGGTGAAAGTGGGCCAGTCTAATTATAGGAGTGACAACAATGATCGTAAGCTCCACAATGTTGTGGTTGCCATAAATGCCTAATATATAGTATATCCAGTTTATCGTTCACAAGATATGGCCTGCACAATAATACAAAGGTCAAGGTCACAGCATCAAGGTCAAAGGTCAAATTTGTAAAAAAATGTATATGGTGTTCGACACTGACACTGTGTTGTTATATAACAGATATGAACTTTTTATTCACTTTTAATTGTTGAGATGTTGCATGTACAAAAATTTTGAATTCAAGGTTAATCTGTCAAGGTCAAAGGTTACATGACTGTAAAAGTATGACAAAGCACAGCTATGGCATAAGACATTTCTGTATACCAACTTTTAATTTCCTCTTATAAGTGGTTGCTGAGATATGCTCTGCACAAAGTTTGTGACCTCAAGGTCACTGCACTATACCCAAAGACATCGGCAAAATAGACTTGAAATCCACTGTTTCTTGAAACACAACGCACTGCCCATCATATTGAAGTTTTCCTAGTAAATGAACTCGACCTCTCGCGATTGACCCTTACAGTTATGACCCATGTCACTATCGTTCCCAGTCATAATGTATAAAAATACAAATCCGTGTGAATTTTGTAGTGTTTTTTCTTCAGTTTTTTACCCGACATCACACATGACAACGTGAAATGGCATTTGGAAGAGTCCAAGTGATGACGTCATGGAAACACAAAGGGAGAATCATCATATGACGTCACAAGCACCACAACATTGTGGAGTTTCCAAATTATTGCTGTCACTCCCGTGAATAAACTGACCCACTTTCACGTTGTTGCGCAAAATCGTAAACAATGGCGAAATGATGCTGAGATCAAGAAAAGACAAAGAAATATTTTCAAACAGGACTGACATCTTATGTTTACTTAAAGGGAACATAATTGTTTGATTTTTAGTTGCCGGAAGTCGAGTTCTACTGGAGTGGTAAGTTAAATTGGACGGACAGTCCGTGATTTTTCTGGAAACGGTGGATTTCAAGTCTATTTTGACGATGTCTTTGGATATAAGGTCAATGGTGACATCACTGTATAAGATTTGAAGGAATCTGAATCTTCAACTCTCTCTCATGTACAGTGACCGGCAACTGTCCGAAACCGGCAGATGAAACTCGGACATTTTTAGCACTGTCAAACATCTAGCAAACCTTGCTGTCCTGATTGTAATTGAACTGAATGTTTTCTCTTACATGTTGTCTTGTATTCCCACTGACTTTCAAAATGTTAAAAGTGTTTATTTGTTTTCACGGCACGAATGATTGAGTCACTGTCAAATGACGTCAGAAGTGGTGACGTAACCAACATCACTGTATAACTCAATGGAAACTCGGACAATCTGCAGGTTTGCGGAATGCGTGAATTTCCCGATAATTCTGTACATATTGAACATGTCTCAATTTTATTATACACGCATATGTAGTTAACGATCTACTATCGATACGAGTAGTTTTTACTCAATTTTGAAAGATTTTGTGAAAATCAGGAGTGAAAAACATGAAAGTGTCCAGATTTGGCTGCTGGTCACTGTAGGTCTACTAACTCTTCACAAAAGATGAAACATATATTACTGGTAGTTTTGGAGAAGACAAGTGCCTTCGGCTGGGAAGTGATGCTGTCCCTCACTGTTGTAGCTATCCCTCACCTGTGCAGCTGTCTCTCACTTGTGCAGCTAACTCTCTCCTATGCAGCCATCCCTCACCTATACAGCTATCTCTCACATGTGCAGCTGTCTCTCACTTGTGCAACTACCATGTGTGCAGCTGTCATTCATTGTGCAGTTGTCTCTCACTGTTGTAACTATCTCTCCTCATGTGCAGTTATCTCTCACCATGTGCAGCTATCTCTCAGCATGTGCAGCTATCTCTCACCATGTGCAGCTATCTCTTATTTATACAGCTATCTCTTATTTATGCAGCTATCTCTTATTTATGCAGTTATCTCTTATTTATGCAGCTATCTCTTATTTATGCAGCTATCTCTTATTTGTGCAGCTATTTTTCATGTCTCAATACAGCTATCTCTCAGTTATAATGCAGCTATCTCTTATTTATACAGCTATATCTTATTTATGCAGCTATCTCTTATTTCTGCAGTTATCTCTTATTTATGCAGTTATCTCTTATTTATGTAGCTATCTCTTATTTATGCAGCTATCTCTTATTTATGCAGCTATCTCTTGCTGTTGTAGCAGTCTATCACTTGCTATCTCTCACTTGTGCAGCTATCTCCCAATTGCATGATTGTGGTGGCTAAAAATATCTGCATTTCACCCATATAGGCCCCTTTGTACAAAACCTAGCAGGGCCTCAATAACTAGGTCAATAAATAGGTCAATTTACCGATGGTTGAAAACAAAGCTCTAATACAGAAATTTAGGCATATTGGAGGTAATATCTCATTTCTAATGTAATTATGACAAAAAATAAGTGATAATTGTGCCATTCATAATATGCTAAAAGTGCAACCCTTTACATAAACTTGCAAAACAAAAGTGAAGTGGAGATTAGTTCAGCGTCACTTCCACCAGAGGGCAGGCTTACGTGGTGACGCAACAGCGAGATGACACGCTCTTATCAGTGGCGAATTTTATTGCAGCCCATACCTCACACAGCAACTTTTTTTTTTTTTTTCAAATCTCGTCACCCTTCCTCTCTGATCACGTTCATGCTTTTTTTATATATGTATGTAAATATGTATGTAAAGATCTTTAAAGAAAAGTTGACAGACATTTTCCCCGCTCCTAAAGCTCTGCGACTTCAAAGAAGTCAGCAGAGCTAAAACGTAGTTAAAACGTGATATCACCAAAACGGTTGCAATGGAAACCCTTGTTACATATTTATGTTATAAGTTTATACAGCAACTCCCGTGAGACCTCCTCGTCAAAATGGACTTGAAATCCATTGTTTCTACAAATACCAAGAAATCTCTATCATATTTCACCGAAGAAATACACTCAGCGGTAGTCCGGGCATATAATTTTAAGGCTACTAGCCCTATTAGTAATATTTTTAATTCATGTTGATGGCACTAGCCAACTGTCAGTGTCAGTCACTGTCCTCTTGCTTGACTTTACTCACCTGACAAGATCGTTACTTTCGTCACTGGCAGCTTCCCACAACTTTTCTGGAAATTTTCTCTGTTTGTCAAGTACGATCTTTGATTCTTTTGCACAGTCTCCTTCCATTTTTCTGGGATCGATGAACCTACATGTGCTCTGACCAAAATATTGGAATTAATATTTAATGCATAAAATAATAAACGTTTTCCAAGAGACGATGCACAGACGGCGCGCCAAATACGTGTTTTGAGCATGCGTATTACGCGTCACATTTACCCTGCCCACGTGATCCGATAAGATCATTTGTACATGGGTGAAGGTTGGATTTTCTGATAAAGAAGTGTCTTGACGAGATATAACAAACTATTTTGACAATAGTGTTCTCCAATCACCCATCGGCAAAGCCCAGATAGGTGATCTGGAGAGGTCTGAGATTTTTGCTTTTTGGTTTTAATCTCGTTTAGATGTGATTTTTTAAATACATCTACATCTACATCTACATCTATAAGTTTACTCGGCAAAACCAATTGGCATCCCGCCGAGAGTGCAAGATTGCACTAAGGGGAGCAGCTGGCACACACCATCTGCTTGTTGCCAACCTTTATACTCTGGCAAGGGAGTTTCTGAAGGATGCCGAGCTACCTGTTTCCAGTGTAGTTAAATGAGGGGGAAGGTTGTTCCAGTCAGTCACTGTCCTTGGAAAATAGCTGTATTTATAAGGGTCACAGCTTGTCGCCATCTCGATATAGCGATTTCCATGGTTTTTCCTTGTGGGAGCTGATTTCATTTTGACATGTTCTGGAAGTTTCAAAGCTATTTCACCATTTATAGCTTTGTACAATAAGACCAGCCTCTGGGTCCTTCTTCTCCCTGCTAGTGAATCCCATTTTAGGTCTTCCAGGATTTTTGTTACAGTGCCTGTTTCTCTCTTCCAGTTTCCAGCCACAAATCTAGCAGCTCGTCTTTGAACTGATTCTATGCGGTCGGTATCTTTCTTGAGGTAAGGGTCCCACACACTTGATGCATATTCTAAGTGGGGGCGCACAAGTGTATTGTAGGCAGCCTCCTTGATATTTCCTGGGCACATGTTGAAATTCCTTCTTACAAATCCCAGTACTTGATTTGCTTTGCAAACAATGTTGTTAATATGTTCATCCCATTTCATATCTGTTTGGAGCTCGACTCCCAGGTAGGGATGATGTTCAACATGTTGCAAGATGTGACCATTTAGTGTATATTTTCTTGACTCAGGAGCTTGGCTTTTTTTCTTGCTGCTCAGGGTGTAGCATTTCTGAGCATTGAAGTCCATTTGCCACTCATTTGACCATTCCTCCAGCATATTTAGATCCTCTTGCAGTTTTACTGCATCCTCATCATTTTCAACTATCCTATATAGAAGGCTGTCATCTGCGAAGAGCCTTATGTTTGAATATTTTAGTTTCTCTCCAATATCATTTATATAGAGTAGAAATAGGATTGGCCCAAGTACTGTACCCTGAGGCACTCCAGATTTAACATGGACAGGGTCAGATTCATCACCGTCAATAACTACCCTCTGTTCACGGTTTGTAAGCCAGTTTTTTATCCATGAACCGATCTGCCCTGAGATTCCGTAATACTCAAGCTTGTGATTCAGCCGCTCATGGCAGACTGTGTCAAAGGCTTTACTAAAATCAAGAATGAGCATGTCAACATTTTGCCCATCATTTCTAGCCTTGAGTATGTCCTGTAAGGTTGTGATTAACTGAGTTTCACACGAGTGGCCTGTCCTGAATCCATGCTGAAAATTTACCAGGATATTGTAAAGTTCGCAGTGATTCATCATATGTCTGACAATTATATGCTCCAAAATCTTACAGGGGACAGATGTCAAGGAGACTGGCCTGTAGTTAGCAGCACAACTTTTATCTCCTTTTTTAAAGACTGCAACTATATTTGCTGTGCGCCATGCTTTTGGAACTTCTCCTTTATCGAGTGAGTCTTGGAATATTTTTTGGAGGATTGGAGCTATTTCATGTGAACATTCTTTCAAGACTCTTGTAGGTATTTGATCTGGGCCATTGGCTTTTTTGCAGTTTATGTTAGAGAGCAATTTTTCCACACCAGCAACTGTGATGGTAATTGGCTCTATTTGCGGAGAAGTTGGATCACCTTTGTCAGGAATGTTTTCCATGTTTTCAGTAGAAAAAACAGATTTATACTGACTTGAGAGAACTTCTGCCTTGCCTTTACTGTCTTTTACTTCAATGCCATTTTCTGTTAGTGTTGGTACACCAACAGTATCTTTGCGCCTGGCTCTAATATAGTTCCAGAACCTTTTTCCCATTGATGGTCTACTGAATTCAATGTCAGGTAAATCGAGTAGCCCAAGGACATATTCATTGTGGGATTCTCTCAACTTATGTTTTATGTGTTTCCTCAGGTTTCTGAATTTACTACGGTCAGAATCCTTTTTGGTTTTTTCAGCCTTGTTATATAGTCTTTGTTTTCTTCTAATTTGTCTCTTAATTTCCTTTGTCATCCATGGCACATCCCATCTACCAGTTATTTTCTTAATAGGAATGTGTTTATTGATGGACTCCATAAGCTTGGCTGTGAACTTATTGTTCAGAGTTTCAACTGAGAGACTTGAATCCTTAATTTCATCTTCAAAAAAGACATGCATATCTTGTTTTATTGCATTCATGTCTCCTTTTTTGTACAGCAATACGTTTCTTGGCTTTTTCTTAGCCAGTGTGGCTTTTGCATTGATTTCTGTTATCACCACATCATGGTCACTCATGCCTGGATGGACAGATACTTTATTTACTAGGTTAGGGTTTGTTGTACCGACCAAATCTAGCCTATTGCCTCCCCTGGTTGGGTGTGGATTTACTTGTGTTAGACAATGTTCATTAAAAGTTTCAACCATTGCTGTATTTAGGTCAACCCCATATGCAGGGCTTGGCTTATAGGACATATTTTCCCATGTGATATCTGGTACATTGAAATCCCCTGTTAGTAATATATTTGGGGTATTTGTGTCAGACTGGGGAATCTTTCCAAGAGATGCATTTAGTTCATGGACATTAGATATATTTCTGTCTGTCGGCCTATAGTAACATCCTATGAACAGTGGTTTTGTTCCAGATATGTTAAGTTTTCTCCATACAATTTCACAGTCAGTTTTTAGACTCTCCTCCTTAGGGTCTGACAGCCACCTTTTATGGATACCAATCAGTACCCCACCACCACCCTTGCATCTGTCTTCTCTCCCTATATCATAATCAGGGTGGATGACACTGTCTGCAATAGTGTGGTCAATGTGTGATTCTGTTATGCATAATATATCAGGGTAATTATGCTCAGTTATTAGTTCCTGTAGCTCTAATTGTTTTTTGGTTGAGATTAGGCCTCTACAGTTCACTGTCATAACCTTAAGCTTTTGAATTTTTTGCTTTTTTCTACCTTGCATTGGTCTTGTGGTTTTTCCTGCAGATTGATCTTCTGCTCTTTCACTTGTGATACATTCATCACTAAGTGTTTCAAAGAGATTACTTGTTTCAAGTTCATTTACAAAGAAGGCATCGGAAATATTAGGGAGGCGACATTTCCAGCACTCCCATGACAGCCATCTTTGTTTATTGAATAACTCATAATCTTTATTTGTGAGCCCATCACATTTAATGTGTACGTATGTGTCACATTCATCACACTGCATGGCTCTGTGATTTTTGGCAACTGGTCTTTCACACACTCCACAAGGAAATTGAACTGGCCCTGGATGTGGGTGAACATCGCCACATAATAGTAGCAGGGATAACAGGAAAAGTAACACAAGATTATTGCATCTTTCCTTCATATTTGCTTTATCCCAGTAGCAGAAATTCTGTTTCTTGTATATCATGCTGGCTTTGTGAAAGGCAATGCCCAGTATTGGGTTTCTTTGAATCATACATTGCTTGTGTATTAGGTCATTAATCATTATCAATGCAGTACTTCTGGATTTGTTGGAAGTATTGCCAAAATTTCCTTCATGAGTTATGCTTGCCACCAAGATGCAGACAAGACAGTTTAGAATCAGTTTTGGGAGGAAACATTTCATCTTGTAGTATTTTTTGTTGTTGTTATTTTTTTTAATATATTTTTTGTTGTTGTTTTTGTTGTTTTTTTTCCGTTTGTTTTTGTTTGTTTTTTGTGTTTTTTTTCGTTTGTTTTTGTTTTTTGCTTTGTTCAATATCAAAAAATTACGTTGATATTGTAGTAATTGTAATAGTTTCAGTTGTTGTTGTCGTTGTTGATGTTCTTTTGGTTCTTTTTGTTTTCTTTAAATTCAATTTCTGTGTTTGTTCAATATCAAAAAAATTACTTGATATTGTAGTAATTGTAGTAGTTTCAGTTCAATTACTATTTGAATTCAATATCAAAAGATTGCGTTGATATTGTAGTAATTGATATTTTGTTCAGTATTTTTTGTATTTCTGTTTCAGCTGCCTTTTTGACTCAATATCAAAAGATTTCGTTGATATTGGAGCAGTTGAAGTTTTTGTGTTACTTATCAATCAAAAGATTTCGTTGATTGATAATGTTTCTCCAATTTTGTTGTTGTTCTTTGTTCTTTTTGTTTTCTTTAAATTCAATTACTATGTTTGTTCAATATCAAAAAATTTCGTTGATATTGTAGTAATTGTATTAGTTTCAGTTCAATTACTATTTGAATTCAATATCAAAAGATTGCGTTGATATTGTAGTAATTGATATTTTGTTCAGTTTTTTTTTGTATTTCTGTTTCAGCTGCCTTTTTGACTCAATATCAAAAGATTTCGTTGATATTGGAGCAGTTGAAGTTTTTGTGTTTCTTATCAATCAAAAGATTTCGTTGATTGATAATGTTGAATTTCCAATCAAAAAATTGCGTTGATTGAAAATCTGCACTTTCTTTTCAGAGAGTTGAGTGATATTTTCTTGTTTTCTTTGTTGATTTTCTGGGGACGGCCGGCAGGTAAACTAACCGGTACCTACCAACCCTCACTTATCAAAGTTTATACTGAATATGTTCAGTGAAAGTGTTGCTAAAAGTATGAACTTAAAGCCAGGAGTGCTTTGGTTGAGGTAGGTAGTCACTGCAGTGATATTTGATTCGTCAGAGCCCAGTAAATTGCCGAAATACACGACAAAATACGGAGCTAATTCAAAACACTGCCATCTTGTTCCTTACGCATGCGCACTCCCCAACTGTTTAAGTGATAATTCATATTTTATGTATGATTATGTCTAAAATCTCACAAAAAAGCTTGATTATTTTTTGGATAACATTAAATAAAGAAAATATAAATACTTGATAATAATCGCCAGCTGCAAAAATTGAATCAAACCCGTTTTAACGGCAGTTGAAACGGGTTCAATTTTGACGTTTAAACGGGTTTACCACAGTTTTTATAGCTGGCGATTTTTTACTTCACTAGAGCTCAATCAACTCCACCAAACTTTTCTTTGGTTGGAGTTGGTAGAGATCATGGACGTTCGACAAACCCCTCCAGATCACCTATCTGGGCTTTGCCGATGGGTGATTGGAGAACACTAATTTTGACAAAGACTAAATATGTTTTATGTCGTGAAATTGTGGGTTTTGACTAGCGAGACAACACATAATGGTTAAAAGGATGCTCTTATCCGCATATGCTGCCAAATGTATCAAATGGTTAGACTTGGATGGAAATCCCAATGCTTTCCCCAAGGGATAAATATCCTAGACAGGGGCCCACCACTACCAACTTCGTTAAACATCAGCGAGAATTAGTGACATAGTGCATGTAACGGGTCTATAGCAGTGGGAGGAGCGGACGTCAAGAAAGCACCCTGCAGAGCACTTTCAGTGACATGTAATATTGGCTGATTTCTACTTCCATTCACCAAATCAACCACACAGAATGCCATTTTTTTTTTAAATTATCAAATGATTTAACCCAATTGACTCTACATTCAATATATTTTTTATTATATTTTTTTAATCATTTCTCTTCATTTCTATAATTTTCTCATATTTTTCTGTGAATATTTCTTCTTTTTTAGGTATTTTTATGATAAGAGCAACTTATTGCTGATTATTTTCTGAAATTAAATTAATATTTGATTTATCTAATATCTCAAAAATAAATGTGAGGTCAAATTAAAGTCAGTCAATTTGTCACTTTTGTAACCCTACCGATTTAAGCTATTTCTAATCATTTTAGCTTCATAATAAATCTTGAAATTGACGGACTTTTTTTTCAATTTCTTTTTAGTATTAATGTGTTTTTCTGTGCAGTATTCTATATATTTTCATAAACTAACCCCCCATAAGCTTATAGTTTATACTATTTAAAAAAAACTTAGTATTATAGTATATTCCTATGTTTTCACTATAGATTGACCACAAAACTATAAATTGCTATCAAATTATTAATTATGAACAGATTTTGATGAATAAGGACTCTACGAGCTCGTATTTGAAAGATGTAGATGATAGGATAATAAAACATGTAGATAATTTCGTGGAAATAGGCTTTCTATTTTCAAGGTCATTGAAAGGTCACTTCAAGGTCACTGGCAATATTTGATCAAAATTGCCTAAGAAGGTTGACATTCGATCACATATCATTTGTAGATGTATTCTGAGTAGTAAAAAAGTTATATCCCTATGTCTGCCATTTCTAGTGATGAATTGAGATAGAGATGTGAAACTTGGGCAGAGTATGTTATAGAATGTTGTGAACAACATATCACTCAGCTAAAAAATTGTTTTCCAATATGCATTTTTAGTATTTTCTAGAAGGAAATATTAAAAAAATTACCAGCCAGCTGCACTCTGGGATTTCGGCTGTCAGCTGTTATTTTTTACCAGCTGGGAAAGTTACCAGCTCAGAATTTGTATCGATTTAACAGCTGTTAACTTTGTTCGTGGATGTTTGTCAATGCCCAATTTTTTTAAACATCTGGTAATGAGCCAGTTTGTTTAACAAATAATATTAAACCAGTCATTATTGTTATATATTATAAACACATAAACATTAAACATAGATATATATATTTGTAAGGTATATCCTCATATTAATTATCTCTAAATTCTCAGGTCATTTTTAATGCATTTATGGAACTTAGACATGCTCAATCCTTATATATGTCATGTATTGTTAAAATTTAAGTGGTGTTTTCCATTGTTTTATCATCTAGTCATATAATATATAGTCATATAATATATAGTCATATAATATATATATATATATATATATATATATATATATATATATATATATATATATATATATATATATATATATATTTTATTTATATATATTATACCTTGCTAACTTGCACACTATACAGATTCATAATAGGGTTTGATTGGATTCACTTTTTTTTTTACAAAATTAGGCTCTCCACTTCACTTTGCAGAATATAATTTACTTTTATGGTTTCCAAAGGTGAAATTGTGAGTTGCCGTTAAAATGTACCTAATCTTAACACTATTTATATACCAGCCAGCCAATTAAATTATTCCATCTGTCAGCTAGGCCATTTTGAAATGTCAATCGTATTTTGAGCCAGCTGACTCATTCAAAAAAAAGTTCCCAGCTGGTAAACATACCAGCTGGAAATAGATTGCGTCATTTACAAGCTGCCAGCCAGAAAAGTGTGCATATTGGCTCTTTTTGCATATCATATAGTGGTGGGCCCCTGCCTAGACTTAGTGGAGAGGACATGAATAGTAAAAATTCTGTTATTTCTATCAAACATTGTTGATGTCAGTTGTAATGAGATTTTGATTTTGAGATAGCGGTTCCAACATTTCTATGTAGCTTTTCTTGTACATTGCCAGCACAGGTGTAGTTGCATTGAGACACTCTGGTAGACCTAGAAGTTGAATCTGTTATGAGCTAGGTTCATAAACCAAGAAGATCAGTATATATAAATTCTAGAACAGTTACACATCAGTACCTTATAATTTTCATAAATGATACTCTTATCTTGAAATATATAGTGTGGCAGACTGGAAGGTTGGCCAATACCGAGATCGGTATGCATACATGTCTGGTAATTTAGGAGATACAGGAAGGAGTCAAAGAGATTTGTTTCATTCGGACTGTCACCTTATTGATTATTACATTATTGGTTACTAGAGTTTGTTTGGTAAGTAAATCACATATGTTATGTGGCGCTTTATCATTTAGGGCCTTTCGTAAGCTGGCAGCAAATGCAACTCCATTAATTTGTATGTGATTAATTTTTCTGAAATCCTTCTTTCCATCATTGAGTTTCAATGAGGCCTTATTTGTGATATTGAAGGTTCTGACTCCATCAATACAATTTTCCAGCACTAGTATAGACGTGTCTACTTCCTGTATATTCATGTGATCCACATCAATGTATATCTGAGTGTCATCTGCATATATATCGTGAGAGTTTCACACCAACATCCACTGATAATGCTCAGCACAGTCCATACTTTAAAATATTGTTAGGAAGAGGAGACATTTGGTATGAATTGATTTGATTTGGGGCAAGGCCAGTTAATTTGTACATGGTCTCAAGTCTAGAAATCAGTATCTTATGATCAATAGCAGTAGTATTACCCAAGTAGCAGTAGTATTACAGTAACTGAATTTCTGTTGTCCAGGTGATGAATGATTTCCGGCCTTTGAACCTCGAGCAGTTTTGTCTCAATGCAATGATATTCCGACCTTGTATGCAGATTGAAATACGTCAGTGAGGTCATTTAGTTTTTTTATGATTGACTACCTGGTTGGCTACTGCCTTTCAGTTATGAAATATAGGTCACGTTGGAAACAGCTTTTAAAATATTTTTCTCAATTAACCCGAGGCTTAACTTCTTTAATAGTGGGGCTTTCAGAGCAATCTTCATTTTTGATGAGGCATCTACTTATGATTTATTCATTTATTAAAACATTCATTGAAAACCCATCAGTGGATGATGGTGTGGAACTAAAAGACTGGAGATATCAGCATTTATCTCATACTGCCAAACTATTTTCCTCTAAACTCTTGAGATCCTTCCACCAGAACCAACTTGAGAGATCTGTAAGCCTGAACACTGCACTTACATGTTCTTGCCTTATGGCAATGACATGACAATGTATTGTTCACAACACCATCTGGTGCACATGTGGAACAATAACTTGTGTTACTGAGCCAATATCCATTTAAAGACGAATTTTGTTTCTATGGAACAGTCATTCAACCTGCCTGCAAAGCAAGAGGTATCCTCGGATGTATACACAGGGGTGCCCCTTATTCTGGTGTTGGCACAGGGGTGCCCCTTATTCTGAGGTTTGACACAGGGGCGCCCCTTCTTCTGGTGTTGACACAGGGGTGCCCCTTATTCAGGGTTTGGCACAGGGGTACCCCTTATTCTGGGTTTGGCACAGGGGTGCCCCTTATTCTGGGTTTGGCACAGGGGTGCCCCTTATTCTGGGTTTGACACAGGGGTGCCCCTTATTCTGGGTTTGACACAGGGGTGCCCCTTATTCTGAGGCATACACAGGGGTGCCCCTTATTCTGAGGCTGGCACAGGGGTGCCCCTTATTCTGGGTTTGACACAGGGGTGCCCCTTATTCTGAGGCATACACAGGGGTGCCCCTTATTCTGAGGCTGGCACAGGGGTGCCCCTTATTCTGGGTTTGACACAGGGGTGCCCCTTATTCTGTTTAATAGCATTCCAATTACCCTAAATAGGTTTAAGGACCACCTCTTTATTCATTAGATTGGAAAAACAATTTGAGAAGCCTTCAATAGTGATTTAAATTTATTCCTTTAAACATTGTAAACTCTTAAAAACAGTGTACTTACTTAGTACTGAAACTTGAACATTTGTTTCAACATTTTCAAGATATTACAAGTATTATAATCTTATATTATGTTTTGTTCAATTGAGCGATATATATATATATATATATATATATATATATATATATATATATATATATATATATATATATATATATATATATATATATATATATATATATATATATATATATATATATATATATATATATATATATATATATTTATTAACCTGAGATGAGGTTTAATGCACTTCTGCACTGTTTGACACTGCTGCTGTATTTTGAACATTTGTTTAAACATTTTTACCCTCTATAAATGCTATGTGCGCACAGAATCCAGCGCAAGTCATTAGTATTCAGAAAAATCTGACTGTCAACTCATTGGTGAAAGAATATAAATATTTATTTTGTACTGGCAGTTGTACTGATTGATCGGTTTATGTGCCAGACACCTGGACACAATATATGACCTGATGTTGCCCAATTTAGATTTGAGGATATTTTTGTGAGCAAGGCAAGTATTTATGACTCAGGAATTTCCAAACTTTGAATGAGATAAAAAACATGGCAATGACTGCAGAGGTAATAATTGAATACTACCTGTGTAATACAGAGTAAAACATTTTCTGTACCCAGGACTATTAATTCAGTAACACAACACGCAAAGATGAATATGCAAAGTATTAAGATATCATAAGTAAATGCACCAATCATAATTCTTTTGTAACCCAAGATGAAGTTCAATATAGGTGAGCACTGTTTGACGTGATTTTAACCCTTTGTTCCAGTGTCTTTTCAATCTTATATATCAATGAAGAAGAGAACTTTATACAGGAGGCTATTGATAAGGGTCTTGTTCCAATATGCTTTCCAGTCAATTATTGGAATGCACCAAGAATTGGACGACCCATCTATAAGTTTAATTTTTAATTTTTAAAGTATTCCTTCAATACTTCTCATCTAATTAATTAAAAACTCGATTATTAGACATAATCTTATATTTCGAATACGTTTCTCTTTCTTTGAGAAAGAGTTAATAACTTTGCAAAACATGGATTTAAATATGTTTTTTTATCTTTGATACAGCGTTAATCTATGCCAGTCCTGCCAATGAAAAGAAATATTTATAATTTGGCAGCAAGCCAAAGAAAATGTTCAAATCAAATAATGGGGGCTCAGTCGGAGTAGTCAAACCTTTGATCACCTCTTCATCATATAATATACCTGAAAACAGAATAGCGATCTGGTCAAAATATAAGCAATGAAAGTTTTGTTTCTTTTATACACAAATGTCTTTTATACACAAATTATACACAAATTTTACTTGATGAGGTAATTATGATGGTTCAAGAAACATCAGTAAAGGCTTCAAATTGTACACCTCTGAAGGTTATATCTTGCTCTGAATGAATTGCAATTAATTCAAGAATGCAATTAATTCAAGAATGCAATTCATTCAAGACTGCAATTCATTCAAGGATGCAATTCATTCAAGAATGCAATTCATTCAAGAATGCAATTCATTCAAGAGCAAAATATTAGATAACACATATGAGAATATAGAAATGAAAAAAGATCATATTCATACTCAAAACTAAATCTTAATTGTGTCACGTCCATTAATGTTGTAAAAAGTTAAAAAGTGGAGTTTTATGCACCTGCTATAGAGGCAGTAAGGAAGCAGGCGAGATTGGAGTTCATGTAAATCCTGGGGAGAAGGTTCCCCACCAGGTGGACACGGGACGAGTCCACAGTGCTCCACACCCCCACAAACATAATGAGCGTTCCCATGCTGGAGAATCCACAAATGGCATAGGTAATAAGAGCTGCTGCCTTTTCCTGCAAAATCCAAGGGTGATGTTATCGTTTATGTCTTGCGAGAAATTAAAAAGATTTGTAACAAATTGTAAGCTTACTGTTATTTCCCCAGCTCGTCTTAATGCCCCTAACTCTACGAAGCTGAGGATCTCGTTTGCTGTTAGCTTGAGCCCCAGAATGGACCCCATCTTTTCTGCCTCGTGCCATTCAATCCCTAATAACCAGGCAAGAGGCATAAACGTATATGAGAAAATAATCTGCGGGAAAAAAAAACAACATATCATAAGATATCATGTTAAAAGAACATAAAAAGCCAATATCTAAGGAATTTTACGTTTGATCTTTGTGATATAAGAAGAATTATTTTATATACCTGAAAACTTAATTCTATTCCAACCCTGGAGCCAAGCCATGCTATAGTTGCATCCATGAATCTCCAGATGGAGATTAAGGCTATGATCTGAACCATGAAATTGCACACAGTTTTAGCGGCTTGCCACGCACCATTCCCCATAGCTTCCACCACATTGCGCTCTCCTCTGAAACATCATGACAGTTTATTATAAAAACAAATACATTAATACAATACTAATCAATATGGCCTATTTTTCTACCCATTATTTTCATATTTTCAAGGTAGGGAAGCAATATACATGGATGTTGCCATTGTATATTTTGTCAGAAAACTTCATGAAATATATGATGCAGATATCACCACTGAACGTTACTGAAAAGAGTTGAGGAAGTAAAATTTGTGCATTACTTAGATGTTGTGATTTTTTATGCATGTGGAATGATTGGATCGGCAAGATACGCGAAGTGCGTTCCAAATTTATCACCCTGTCCTGCCACTTTCAATCACATGTAAAAACGCTAATTATTTTCAATGTTGTTCTAAGTCTGTGTAAAATGCATGCGTGAGGCGGATATCATGTGTCCATGGACAGTTTTAATTGATCAATAGCACAGCAGACATAGCTTCATGTTCATGAGATGCGGTCGGATTCATTACAAAATGAACGCATCAACGAAAGGCATGGCCCTTACTTAATACCTTGCTGAAGGCAATTCGCATCTGCATTTAATGATTAAAAAGATAATATACCAATCTTCTAGTACAAAATTAATGTAATGGACAATATTGGAATAATGAATAAAGTTCGGAAAGCAGCCAAACGCCGGCAAGGATGTACCAACTCCTGTTCCATGTGGAAAACATATATAGATTACTAAAATAGAAATATCTACTATTTTGTCCAAAATTATTGATTATATGGTGGATTATAATGTCACAACATGAAGAAAAAAAACAGTCTGCTTTCTGTAATGATTAAATAAATGGTTGAAAAATGTTGCATAATTGAAATGTGATGGGCAAGAAATTTGTATTCGGGCATTAAACTTCATAGCTTGTTATTTACCTTAATATCAACCTCCATTCAGACAAAGGCATACCCCCCCCTGTGGGTGCGGGGATTAAAGAATAGCCCCACTGCCCCCCAGCATGTCGTAAAAGGTGACTAAAGGGGCGTCCTGTTTGCCGTGGGATGCGACCTGTGTCGGGGAGGATATGGAATCCTGACGGGCTGAGCACTGGGCTGGTTTGGCAGTAATACCGGTCCAGTTGCAACACGCCTGTCTTGGATCCAAATGTTCACCAGACAGGCAGATCAGATTAGGCCTGGATCTGATTTAACCGGCTTGTGGTATATTTCCTTTAATATATTCTGGCTATTTGATTTTTATTTATGACAATTTCAATGTTTAAAATTTAAGAATAATTGATAAATTTTTGATTTATATTTCCTGAAAGGAGATTACTGCTGATTGGGTCAATCGAGGGATATAAATAAAATCCGAAAGGGTGGAGTTTTTATTCTTAGAGTATGTCATGTTGGGTATCCTCATGGCGTCAGGGCCTGGAGTTACCGGCCCAGAAAGGCGTCCCCTTGTTGGGCTCCGTGGTGGGTAGGGGACCTAACTGATGAAATTTAAAATAACACACATGGCGCAAAACAAACAAAAACGACCTAGGAATGACATAGATAGTGATGACGACTCAAATAAAACAGAAAAATGGCCTAGATTTTTAATCGCGGAAAGTTCCGATGCTGAACATACCCTGGCAAAAATGTCCCCCTTTGCAATTGCAAAGGGGATTCAAGGCATTGCCGGGGTGCCGAAAACAGTTAAAAAAATGGGAACGCGTTTATTAATTGAAGTTGAGCGGAAGAGCCATGCGGACAATCTTTTAAGATGCCGAATGTTGGCCACAGTTCCAGTTTTGATAACGGCTCATAAGACCCTCAATAGTAAAAAAGGAGTGATAAGATGCCCAGATCTGGCGGGAGTTTCTGAAGAGGAAATAGTGGATGAACTAAAAGATCAAGATGTTGTCCAATGCAAACAAATTTTTATTAAGAAGGATGGAGCCAAAATTCCAATTAACACATTCATTCTGACATTTGAAGCAGCGCAGCTTCCAACATCTATTAAAGTTGGATATTTAAACGTCCGAGTTGATGTTTTCATTCCAAACCCTCTGCGCTGCTTCAAGTGTCAGAGGTATGGACATGGATCTGATCGATGCAAAGGAAACATAACTTGCCCGAAATGTACAGCCCAGCATAGTGGAGAAGAGTGTTCTTCGGAAACCATGAAATGTGTGAATTGTCAAGGCAATCACCCATCGTATTCGCGGAATTGTCCTTCATTTTTAAAAGAGAAGGAAATTCAGCGAATACGCCACACCGAAAACATTTTTTTTCCTGAGGCACGTAAACGTGTAGAAAGTTTTAATAATTCCAAAACATCCTATGCTACCGCCTTAAAAACCAAAGAGACAAAAACAATAGCAATACAGACAGAAATAACCTGGCCAATCGATGAAAAGAATTATTCTTATTTTTCAAATACCTCCAAATCTTCAGGAACATCCACTCAAACCCAAACACCCACTACCCCAGCAATAAATGTACCAACAGTTCAATCCACTAAAACCTCTTCACAAACTCCCTCCACATCATCCAGTAAAAATGTCAATAGCAACAGACCAGTTAAGAAATCAGACAAAAAAGAAATCAAAGATCAAAGCAAAACTAAAATAAATAGAACTAAATCCTTAGAAAGGATGGACACAGGTGATCCTTCCGATATACATTTTACACCTGTTCACTCAAAACATAATCATAAACTTAAATGATTATGTTAAATCCTATATTTATCCTCATTATTTTTAATATGGCTATCAGCAGTATCATACAATGGAACTGTAGAGGATTCGAGGCAAACAGGCCAGAACTGGAGTTATTAGCCCAAAAATATAACGCATCTGTAATTTGTTTACAAGAAACTAAATTCAAAGATAATTCCACAACATTTAAGGGGTATGTACCTTATAATAAAATTGGTTCAATAGATGCAATGGACCGAGCACATGGCGGAGTTTCTGTTTTTGTTAAATCCTGTATACCACAAAGTAACGTAACATTAAATACTAATTTACAAGCTTCTGCAGTCAGGGTTACCCTGCATAATACATTAACTATATGTTCAATATATTTACCGCCTAGTGAGCCAGTTAATATTACAGATTTAAATAATTTGATAACCCAGCTGCCACAGCCATATATGTTAGTTGGTGACTTTAATGCACACAACTATCTTTGGGGTGGCAGAAATAATACTGATGCCAAAGGACGTATAATAGAAGATTTTTTAAATAATAATAGTTTGTGCCTTTGGAATGACGATTCCCCGACATATTTACATCCTGCTACAGGCTCTTTAACATCAATAGATCTCTCCATGTGCACTCCAAATTTATTTTTAGACTATTCCTGGGAAGTAGAGGAAGATCAATGGGGTAGTGATCATTATCCCATTATTTTAAATAACCATTTTCCTCCACCAGACGAACGAATCCCCAAGTGGAAATTTCATAAAGCCGATTGGGCAAAATTTCAAACATCCTGTTTTAATAAAATAACTCCAGAACTTTTTAACAATGTAGATGATCCTCTTCAAGTTTTTACAGATACATTGTATGATATTGCTGATGGGTGTATTCCCAAATCAAAGCCAAATTCTAAAATTAAAGAAAAACCCTGGTTTAATGATGAGTGCAAAAAAGCTGTCAAGGAGCGCAAAAAAGCTCTGAAAAAATTTAATCGACAGCCAACTCAATATAATTTGCACCAATTTCGAGTAAACAGAGCTAAAGCCCGTTATATTATTAAAATAAGCAAGAGAAAAAGTTGGAAGGATTATGTTTCCAAATTAAATATGCGTACACCGATTAAAAAATGCTGGGATATGGTGCGTAAAATTTCGGGGAAGGGAGGTGGAGCAAGGATCAAACATTTAACTCATAATGGCCAATTAATTACAAATCCCACTGAAATAGGTAACACAATAGGTCAAACAATTTCTAAGAATTCCTCATCCAATAATTATTCTGCAAAATTTCAACAAATAAAAAATAGAAAAGAAAGAAACCAACTAAATTTTATATCTCATAACTTGGAATAATATCATAAATCATTTACAATAGAAGATTTGAAACTTGCTTTGGATAAATCTCATGATACCGCTCCTGGGCCTGATCAAATTCACTACCAAATCCTTAAACACCTCCCTGATCAATCACTTGGGCATCTTTTAAATATTTTTAATAACATTTGGGAAAGTGGTGATTTTCCTCCTTCATGGAGTGAAGCCACTATTATTCCCATTCCTAAGCCTGGCAAAGACTCCTCAGATTCAAATAATTATCGCCCCATTGCTTTAACCAGTTGTATCTGTAAAACAATGGAGCGAATGATTAATGAGCGTTTAGTTTGGTTTTTAGAAACTGCAGCTTATATTTCTGTTGCACAGAGTGGCTTTAGAAAAACTCGAAGTACCATTGACCACCTGGTACGTTTAGAGACATTTATAAGAGAGGGTTTTTTAAAAGGTGAGCACGTGGTTAGCATTTTCTTTGATTTAGAGAAAGCGTACGATACTACATGGAAATTTGGAATAATGAGCGATTTATATGATATGGGATTAAGGGGTCGTTTACCCCTTTTTATTCAAATTTTTTTGTCAAATAGACATTTCAGGGTCCGAGTTGGTTCATCACTTTCTGATGCTTTTGATCAGGAAATGGGTGTTCCACAGGGAAGTATATTATCAGTCACCCTTTTTATTATTAAAATTAACAGCATTGTTGATTGTATGAGGCCTGGAGCAGATTGCTCACTTTTTGTTGATGATTTCAACTTAAGCTACAGGTCCACAAGCATGCATACAATAGAACGACAGCTCCAACAACACTTAAATAGATTACAAGAATGGGCTGATCATAACGGATTTAAGTTTTCTTTAAAGAAAACTGTGTGTATGCACTTTTGTAAAAAATGGAAGGTTCACCCAGATCCTGATCTTTATTTAGGCCAAACTCGGATACCTGTTGTCGAAGAAACCAAGTTTCTTGGACTTATTTTTGACAGGAAATTATCTTTTATTCCTCACATTAAATACGTTAAAAAGAAATGCCAGAAGGCATTGGATTTATTACGGGTTCTTGCCCATACCGATTGGGGAGGGGACCGTAATATTTTATTGCAATTTTACAGAGCTTGGACGTTCTAAGCTTGATTATGGATGTATGATATATGGATCAGCACGTCCATCTTATATTAAAACGCTTGATCCTATACAAAATCAAGGTTTACGACTTTGCCTTGGTGCGTTTCGTACATCGCCTGCAGATAGCTTGGCAGTTGAGGCAGATGAGCTGCCTCTTGATTTAAGAAGAGAAAAGCTTGCCCTTCAGTATGCTGCAAAAATTGCAGCTTGTCCAGACAATCCTGCCCATGATACTGTATTTAATCCAAACTATGTTGACCTTTTTGAAAGTAAATCTAATACAATACCAACTTTTGGCATTCGCATCAAAGAATCTTTACAATCTTTAAATTTAAATCCAAATCAAATAGCTAAATTTCAATATCCAGAAACACCTCCATGGACCTACGAAACTTTAAATATTAATGTAGCCATGTCAGAATTAAAGAAATACTCAACCGATCCATCCCTGTATATAAATAGATATAATGAAATAAAATCTGTTTTCACTGGATATCAGTGTATTTACACTGATGGATCATTTGATGATGACAAGGCTGCTGCAGCTGCTGTTAAGGGCAATCATATTTATTCAGAACGTCTGCCAAATAAATCGTCTATTTATTCTGCAGAACTTCATGCTTTATACCTTGCTTTAGATCATGTGGAGACTTCTCCACATCGAAAATTTTTAATATTTTGTGATTCATTGTCTTCTTTACAAGCAATGAAAGCAAAGGATTGGAAAAATCCTTTTATTTACAATATCCTTGAACGGCATCACAAACTCTGTACTGAGGAAAATAAAGAAATTCGTTTTTATTGGATACCAAGTCATATTGGAATCCTTGGAAATGAGGCTGCTGACCAAGCTGCCAAAGCAGCATTGGATAAGCGCCCAATAAATATGCTTATACCTTATACAGAGTTTAAGAAATATATTACTGTTTTTTTACGTTCTGAATGGCAATTGCGCTGGAATGAAGCGGTTTTTAATAAACTACACGAAATTAAACCTGTTCTGGGTAAAACTAAAGGTGTTTGTAGAATTAACCGAAGAGAAGAGTCTGTTTTAAGTCGAATAAGAATAGGACATAGTCATTTAACACATTGCTATCTTCTTAAAGGTGAAGATCAACCTCAGTGTGTTGGATGTCAAAGGGCTATGACTATTAAACATATTTTAATTGAATGTATTGATTTTGATATAATTAGGACTCAATATTTTAATGTGCAAGATTTACATTCGTTATTTGATACTGTAGATACTTCTGTGATAGTATCGTTTTTAAACCAAATCGGACTTTATAATCAATTTTAAGTGTGGAGCTCTTGTTTACTTAGGTCATTGGCCTATTTATCAAGAACCACGAAACATCAGATGGTATTTAAAGTCTTTTAAATTGAATTCATTTATACAATTTTGTTGTCTATAACTGATATATTGAAAGGATTTTGTTGATGTTTTATGTTAAGATTATTTACATATATTGATTTTATAAACGTTTGTTTTTACCACTTTTAGGCACTGAATAACCTTAGTGGTTGATGTGCCTCTAAGCAACCATTCACTCACAAAGGCATACATTCATACAAATACAGGAATATAGTTTGTTTGTTTGGGGCTTTACATCACTTTCAACATTATTTCAGTCATTTCGTGATGAGACCTACTTGTAGCAGATATAGTGCTGCCTCACTGAACTGTCATGTCGCAGGTCCTTGACATGACAACCCACCCGGTCACAGATTTACAAGGACAACGGGTTAACCCTTTTGGCACAGGCCTCAGCTCATGTGGGAAATTGTATCATGAGTTCAATCTCAGCATGGCCGGGATTCGAACCCACGACCTTTAGATCACCACAGAGGAACTGGTGCTAATAAGCTGGCGCTCTAACCAACTGCGCCACGGCCCGTGGCCTCAGGAATATAGTTCAAAGTACACTTGTATCATTAAGTTAAAAGATTAAACATCACAGTCAGAGTGGTAATCTATGAATGCACTCTGAGTGGGTATTATTCTGTTATAAATGTGAAAAAAATGCCATTGTACAATTGAACTGGAGTCTATGTTATCATATCCGTCTGTTTGTAGATAGTTAAATGAGATATGAATGGTTACTTGAACTTGTTCACCCTCGTTAGTAGCATGTCCATAGATGCTTTATGATAAAAGGGTCCCATCTGCCTAGTATATATTAGATATCTATTAATAAGATTAAACTATTGATGGTTCACCCATGAGAAACAAGCTAGGTGTTACTCTTACGCGATCCCATTTTCACCCTTTCTATATATTAAAACCCAAATGAGCGCAGGATTGAAATAATAATCTGCGGGACACTATATGTTTCATAATTTCCTTATCAAGATCACAGCCTTTTCTGATTTTCATTCAAGTGCTCTTAGATTTGCAATGTAAAGGTAGAGTTGGTTTTGAAATGTTGAATTTAATGGAGTAGATAAGAAATATATGCGCTCTTTTAAGCCATAAAAGTAAAATTAAAACTTTGTACATGGATCAAAATTGTTTTCATCCAAGGTTGTGAATTCAGCTTTATCCCTTTAGTTGTATACGACAGAAGAGAATCTAATTGACATTGCATTGGCCAAACAATTCAGCACTACCTTATCGTTTCACTGAGAATTCATGTGCTCATATACTGGCAGGAAAAAAACAGCATTTAAAGCAGAAGAATATTGCTTGCACTGAAACTACCAATCATCATAGCAGTTGCACTGAAACAATTTATCCCCGCATCTGACTGAAATTGTAAGTAAAAGGCAGATAAGAAGGCACAAATCTACCCGTTATCATAGCATATCATCACAAAGCATGTACCCCCATGGACACACACTACACTGATAAGAACTACGTGCCTTGTGTTCCTTGTGTTAGCATATTCGCTGTCTCGCTGAAGAGTCAATCCTAACAAACATGCACGCTAGGGTGTTCCATAATAACACTTTGTTGGAGTTCAAACTATCAAAGTGTACCATAGTTGATCCTTGGCCCAAATAGCTCACAATGTATCTGACCCACAACCACAGAGGGGATATGTTACACAAACATGAAATGCCCAGTTTGTTGTTCACGTCATGCCCTCCATTGCAGGACTTCCCTGCCACCAAAGCTATAAATGTGCGCACAGAATCCAGCGCAATGACTGCAGAGGTAGTAATTGAATACTACCTGTGTAATGCATACTCTCCATAGCAGAGTCAGGATTTATACCTAGCTCTGCAATAATTGACCATAATCAGTGAGCACTGAGAGGTCACGCCCATAACAAGCTTCTTTTAGAAGCCAATCGACACCAAGTAAAAAATGTTGTCACATGTAATAACACAGCCAATCAGTATCAGGCCACGGGCCGTGGCGCAGTTGGTTAGAGCGCCAGCTTATTAGCACCAGTTCCTCTGTGGTGATCTAAAGGTCGTGGGTTCGAATCCCGGCCATGCTGAGATTGAACTCATGATACAATTTCCCACATGAGCTGAGGCCCGTGC
Organism: Amphiduros pacificus; assembly: GCA_949316495.1. Taxonomy (NCBI): domain Eukaryota; kingdom Metazoa; phylum Annelida; class Polychaeta; order Phyllodocida; family Hesionidae; genus Amphiduros; species Amphiduros pacificus. The sequence goes on along the minus strand of OX439008.1, from coordinate 17,295,555 downwards.
CAAAAGGGTTAACCCGTTGTCCTTGTAAATCTGTGACCGGGTGGGTTGTCATGTCAAGGACCTGCGACATGACAATTCAGTGAGGCAGCACTATATCTGCTACAAGTAGGTCTCATCACGAAATGACTGAAATAATGTTGAAAGTGATGTAAAGCCCCATACAAACAAACAAACAAACCAATCAGTATCCTTGTTTTGGTAAGAAACAACAAATACATGTGCAGGTATAACTCAGTCAACCGGTGTCAGTGTTTTGGATGTGTGTAAAGTTTGTTACTTATTCACTTTTCACAGTTCCTTATTCAGATTTTTTTCAAAGTCAATAGATGAGGTTGTCAACATGTTATATTTGCAATATTGTTTTCAAAATGTCACTGGGATGTATTTTGTGGCACTGTGAAAAGTGAACTATGAAAAGTGAATAAGTAACAAACTTCACAAATGTTTGTTTGGGCAGAAAGTGAGTGCACCTGATGTGTGTGCGAGTATAAGCCAATTGGGCGGGCATTGTGAGTGCACATGTGCAAAGACCACCAATTGCCCACCTGTCTGTGGATTATGCAATCGACCTTGCGGAATAGATTGAAACAGTGTCATGCCTATTACGGCAGAGGTAGTATATGACTCTACCTCGCCATGCAGAGTATGTAATGCAGAGTATTCACGTCATTTGAGCATTCAATTAGATATATGGCAGTTATCTATTTCTTAAAGAATTTCTTAAACAAAAATTAAGTATGTTTAAACACTTACAATGCTTCCATTTCCAAATCATCCTCATTTTGAAAAATGCTCTTCTCTGTTTCTGGATAGTTGAGTTTACTGATAGCTACTGCTGCAGGTGCCGACATTACTGCTGCTGTGAGTATATGCTGACCATCCACCTGAATAGTCAGTAAGTAGTGCTGAACATTACTGCTGCTGTGAGTATATGCTGACCATCCACCTGAATAGTCAGTAACTAGTGCTGAACATTACTGCTGCTGTGAGTATATGCTGACCATCCACCTGAATAGTCAGTAACTAGTGCTGAACATTACTGCTGCTGTGAGTATATGCTGACCATCTACCTGAATAGTCAGTAACTAGTGCTGAACATTACTGCTGCTGTGAGTATATGCTGACCATCTACCTGAATAGTCAGTAACTAGTGCTGAACATTACTGCTGCTGTGAGTATATGCTGACAATCTACCTGAATAGTCAGTAACTAGTGCTGAACATTACTGCTGCTGTGAGTATATGCTGACAATCTACCTGAATAGTCAGTAAGTAGTGCTGAACATTACTGCTGCTGTGAGTATATGCTGACAATCTACCTGAATAGTCAGTAAGTAGTGCTGAACATTACTGCTGCTGTGAGTATATGCTGACCATCCACCTGAATAGTCAGTAAGTAGTGCTGAACATTACTGCTGCTGTGAGTATATGCTGACCATCCACCTGAATAGTCAGTAACTAGTGCTGAACATTACTGCTGCTGTGAGTATATGCTGACAATCTACCTGAATAGTCAGTAACTAGTGCTGAACATTACTGCTGCTGTGAGTATATGCTGACCATCTACCTGAATAGTCAGTAACTAGTGCTGAACATTACTGCTGCTGTGAGTATATGCTGACCGTCCACCTGAATAGTCAGTAACTAGTGCTGAATATTACCGCTGCTGTGAGTATATGCTGACCATCTACCTGAATAGTCAGTAACTAGTGCTGAACATTACTGCTGCTGTGAGTATATGCTGACCATCCACCTGAATTGTCAGTAACTAGTGCTGAACATTACTGCTGCTGTGAGTATATGCTGACCATCTACCTGAATAGTCAGTAACTAGTGCTGAACATTACTGCTGCTGTGAGTATATGCTGACCGTCCACCTGAATTGTCAGTAACTAGTGCTGAACATTACTGCTGCTGTGAGTATATGCTGACCATCCACCTGAATTGTCAGTAACTAGTGCTGAACATTACTGCTGCTGTGAGTATATGCTGACAATCTACCTGAATAGTCAGTAACTAGTGCTGAACATTACTGCTGCTGTGAGTATATGCTGACCATCTACCTGAATAGTCAGTAACTAGTGCTGAACATTACTGCTGCTGTGAGTATATGCTGACCGTCCACCTGAATTGTCAGTAACTAGTGCTGAACATTACTGCTGCTGTGAGTATATGCTGACCATCCACCTGAATTGTCAGTAACTAGTGCTGAACATTACTGCTGCTGTGAGTATATGCTGACAATCTACCTGAATAGTCAGTAACTAGTGATGAACATTACTGCTGCTGTGAGTATATGCTGACAATCTACCTGAATAGTCAGTAACTAGTGATGAACATTACTGCTGCTGTGAGTATATGCTGACCATCTACCTGAATAGTCAGTAACTAGTGATGAACATTACTGCTGCTGTGAGTATATGCTGACCATCTACCTAAATAGTCAGGAACTAGTGCTGAATATTACTGCTGCTGTATAAATATCTAACAACAGAACGTAGGACATTGGCAGACAGAAAGGGTCACCCTTTTCATTCTAAATAATCAGAGATCAACAATACACAGGGCAGTGTTGTAGATCATGTCCCCAATAGTATTTTCATTGGGCGTCCTCAGGACTATTTTTCAAAATATGTCAAATCTCTTTGTGTTACTAAAATCATAAGACTGACTTTTTGAGTAGGTGAAAGTATTTCCGGTCCATCATCTGTGCCATTACCATACCATGTCACAGGAACATGATTATCAAACCTGGGTGCTGAGCTTTTATCCTCAGTTTTGATCCCTAGCTTGGATCCTATATTTAGATCTTATAATTGGATTCTAAACTTAAATTCTCAGTTTGGATCCTAAACCTGGATCTCAAGTTTGAATCCTACGATTTGGAGCATCAGGTTGGATCCTAGGCTTGGATCATAAGCTTTGATCATACGTTTGGATCCTAAGATTGGATCCTTAATTTAAATCCAAAGATTGGATACCTAATTTTGATCCAAAGTTTGTTGTATTCTCCCTCGATCTTTCCCTTTTAAGTTAACCATCACTGTTACTCACCCCCACCATGACAAAGAGGCCGTATGCCCAGCCTGCAATAGTCGTGTGTGAACCAACCAGAAGACAGTGAAACTCCGATGTCGTCAGCTTGGGAATGTACGGCTTCACAATAAGGATAGTCTCAGCCTGAAAAAAAAATCACAAATTCCTATCAAGTGCTCTTCACAAGAATATTTGAAATTTAGCATTGTACTTATTGCATGCATGTTGACTGGATTTGTGTTCACCAAACAAATCATTGAAGTAGAAATGAAAGAAAATAGATAATTTTAAATCATTCAGTTGTCCCTCTCTTTTTAAAACCTTGTCCAATCAGTTAAATTTATTTCCTTTCTAAAGGTTAAGATATGAGAGATTTACTTACAACGCTTAAGAATACATTCAGAGCCAAACTGATTGACTCTATGCCTGTTGTGGTCAATGTTATTCTCATAAGGAAGCCCATCTTCTTCACAAAGATTTGCATAATTCCTAGATAGTATAGGACAGCTGACACAGCACCGACATAGATCAAAAGTGGTACAACCTGTAATATATAATGTATATATATAATGTGGCTATGATAACAAGTGGTAACATAGTGGTAAGAATTGGTACAGCCTCAACATAGTAATAGTTGGTACATCAACATAGCAAGAATTGGTACAGCCTCAACATAGTAATAGTTGGTACATCAACATAGCAAAAATTGGTGCAGCCTCAACATAGTAATAGTTGGTACATCAACATAGCAAGAATTGTTACAAACTTCAATGTACAATGTTTTGTGGCACAACCTGTAATGTACATGTACAATACATATTGGCATAATAGTAAGAATTGGCACAAACTTCAATGTACAATGTTTAGTGTCCATAACAACAAGATCAGAAGTGGAACAACCTGTAATGAACAGTATATAATGGCTATAAAAACAACATCAACATAGTAGTAAGAATTGGTACCAATTGCACAATGTACAATGGATAGTGAATATAAGAACACCGCCACAGATCAGAAGTGGCGCAACCTGTAATGTACATGTACAACACATAGTGGCATAATAATAAGAACTGGCACAAACTTCAATGTACAATAGATAGTGTCTGTCACTTTAAACATTATTCTCAGTCATTTCATGACGAGACCTACTTGTAGCAGATATAATGCTGCTTCCACGAATTGTCATGTCACAGGTTCTTGACATGGCAACCAACTCAGTCGCACATTTACAAAGACAATAGGTTAAGCCTACAGACACGTGTCTGAGATCATATGAGAGTTTGTAACATGAATGAGATCTCAGTACGGCCTGGAATCAAACCCACGACCTTAGAATCATCACAGAGGAACTGGTGCACTTGTGCACACAATGCTGCCACTATCACAGTACCATCAGTTGTGCTTGACACTCGGTGCTGTGAGGAGTGTGGAGCATTCGAATTCAGTCCCCATCTTTCCCTATAATACCCACCCCCTTTTAAGTAATACCGCATAATAGTAGCAAATCCCAAGTCTTGATATTGTGGTAATCTTATTAAAATTATAATTCTGGCGCTTTGTCCATACATAATTTTGTTGATAAAACCAAGATTATCAGCTCAGATATTAAACTAAAAAAAGCCCGCGTTTAGTAAAAATTGTCATATGCCCCTTTCTAATGATGTAAGGCCACGGGCCGTGGCGCAGTTGGTTAGAGTGCTAGCTTACTAGCACCAGTTCCTCTGCGGTGATCCAAAGGTCGTGGGTTCGAATCCCGGCCATGTCGAGATTGAACTCATGATTCAATTTCCCATATGAGCTGAGGCCCGTGCCAAAAGGGTTAACCCGTTGTCCTTGTAAATCTGTGACCGGGTGGGTTGTCATGTCAAGGACCTGCGACATGACAATTCAGTGAGGCAGCACTATATCTGCTACAAGTAGGTCCCATCACGAAATGACTGAAATAATGTTGAAAGTGATGTAAAACCCCAAACAAACAAACAAACAAAATCTAATGATGTAATTTCATTAAAAGTGTGCGTGACGCCATTTTCACTGTGAAATACGCATCTGAGGCCAATGTCACAGCTTGTGGCTGACATGGATCATGCGTGGTACGTCCTTTATAATGTACAATGTACAACCTTTAATATATAGTATTGTATTGGCATCATGACGTGTATATAGTATTGTAACATTGGCATCATGACGTGTATTTTCCATGAACAAATAAATCTGACTTCGAAGGTGAAACATTATAGTAAAGAACAGTCGTGGGGGATTGAAGAGAGAACGACAAAAGCATTTACACCTTCAAAAAACAATCAACTATAACATACTATTCAGACCATTAACTATAACATAGAATACAAAAAAATCAACTGAAACAAACCATCATGAAGAACGGATGGAAAATAAAGGTGGGGTTGCCAAAAGCTACTGCAGCACCTTCCAAAGAATACATGAGGAATTTGGTGATCTCTGCTGACAGAAATCTGATGGCTTTATATCCTGGTTTAGTCCTCAGCACCATCACACCCAGGCAGAACTGTAATCCCATACCCCATATCACGGGGCGCCATTTTATCTGGAAATAAGAAGTCAAAAAAAAAAAAAAATAGGCTTTTTGAATTGAACTCATAAAATCAACATTTACATTTAAAATCAACATTTACACAATAGCTTTCAATATATATATATATATATATATATATATATATATATATATATATATATATATATATATATATATATATATATATATATATATATATATATATATATATATATATATATATATATATATATATATATATATATATATATATTTATATATATATATATATATATATATATATATATATATATTGAAAGCTATTGTGTAAATGTTGATATATATATATATATATATATATATATATATATATATATATATATATATATATATATATATATATAGATCGCAGAACCTATAAATCGCAGAACCTATATATTGCAAAACCTATATATATAAATTGAATGGTATTTATGTATTAGAATATTCCCAAAAGGAATTAACAACAAATCAACAAATTAGTAATGCTTTTATATCAGATTCACATTTTTTAAAAACTGGTTATACAATGAATGCTAATATTGCAATTTATACATCATTTCAGCTTGACGATTGAAACCGATTGTTTGATATCACCAATGTATTGTCCCCTTCTAACATATCTGAACGTTCTAAATACTGACCTTCCTGGGATGTTTGCATGTCATCAATGGAATCGTCATGAAGACAACCATGCCAGCTAAGGATTGCAGCTGTCTGTATGTGTTAATGATGAAAACCACGTACACCACCACCGTGATAGCCAATACTGGGTATACAAGCCTGTTCACATCAATCATTTATCAAATTCAAATTATATTATTGCACTTAAATGTATATATAAATAACATCTTATGGCAATCCCTTCAGTCCCCATCTATCGCTTTAATATCCACCCCTTTTAAAGAATTTAAGAAATCACAGAGGTCACAGGCATTTTTACAGAGGTTTGGGGTATTCTATTTGATATTTTTCAGGATACATCACAAATGACTTTTTATAAAGCAGAATTAGAAAACGTTCAACTTACCAGCATAATGTTGGCCAATATCTCCCTGCAACCTTACCAATAGGATGGATGACATTGTAATATATAAGTTCACCATACGTATCTCTTGTAAACACATATATAACTATGGCAGAAACTATAGCTGTCCATACAATGAGTGGAATGGCATTGTCATAGTTAAAGTGAATCGCAAAACCTAAATAAATGAAGTATCCACACACGGTGAATATAACACAAATCCATTTTAGTTTAGCTTTGGAAGAGGTAAAAGCCCTGGAACAAAATTGCTGAAATGTTTCTAACCAGTTTGGATCCAAGTGACCATCTCCTTCGTGTCCATACAGATATCCATCATTTAATTGATTGACTTTTGGTTGTTGTAGATCTCCTTCACGATTCATATTTGTTGAAGCTTTGTATATATCAGTGTCATCCTCAGCAATCTTGGTGTTTGACTATCTGCAGGTCAGCCAGTCCGGCCAGGTAGTATCTGGAGAAATATTCTAGTCTTACTCAAGCATCCTTTGCTCAGTGACTTGTTATCAGTCATAATTGATAAGGCAGGAAGAATACTTTGCCCGAGAGACAAATTTACATGGCCCGCATGGTATAATGTTTTGAACACTGCTGATAAAGTTTGGTTATGCAAAATATAATATAGGACGTGCTCATGTCGATTTTGATTATAAATAATAAGGAATTATTATACAACTAAACTGCCACACCTGTGAAATGATCTTGATCCTTGTATTTATGACCTTGATCCAGCATTCCTCTTGATAAAGACAGCCTTGTCATTAAAATGGTTGATAAATGATGCAAACTGTCACCTTCTGATCTTTCAGTGTGAACTTAGATTAGATTGAATATATATTGAAGTATGTTTCTCACCAATTCAAAATGTCCATCTTTACATCCAATTTCATTGTTATAAAACAAAACAATTTTTTTTAAAAGAATGATAGTTTTCATTCTATGTCTCTGGTATCCAATGTTTTTGTGAACAACCAGATTGCTGATACAATTACCTATGTCCAATGAATGGCTGTTAGAACGCAAGCTTATCAGCAAAGCATATTCGGGATGATCCAAAGGTCGTGGGTTCATTTTCCAGCCATGGCAAGGGTGCATTCCTATCACAATCTCTCATATGAGCTGAGACCACATGATGAGCCCTTCCTTTGATAGAGCTTACCAACCTCCAATCAGCCCCACTGGATCGCAAAGATTTATCTGCCGCTAGATGGAGTTGGCTGGTAGACCGGCTACTCCTTTAGTAAGTAAAGTAAAGCTGACATTTATATACCGCTGATACCAGACAATGTCTGCTCATAGCGGTTGATAGTAACTGGCCAGGATTCGAACCTAGAACCACTGGATCTCAAGGCGAATACTCTACCAAAAAGAGCTATTTCGGCCAGTTAACTGTTAACATTTTCAATCTTTATTCGCCATCTTAATTTCTATTATGAGTGAACTCATTGAGTTGCCAGCAACAAATGCTACCAGTGAACAATCATTCAGTTTTCAAAGTGAAAACATACTTTTGGGCCAGCATGACACAGAAGAGGCTAAATGGTCTAATGAAAATTCACATTCATAAAGATCACACAGATGATGTTATCCTAATTAATGTTGCCAATGATTTTATATCTGTTCATGAATAACTGAACATATCATATTCTATATCTGGCACTTTTATGGAATCTGACATGTAATCTGTGATTCGATCCTTGATAATTCACTGCACAAAGTGAATTGGAACTTTGTGTTATTTGTATCCACAGCCATAGCATTATTTTACCTGAATGCTAAAGTTATTAAAGGTAGTGAAGGAAGGTGGTGCCACACACCTCGTTTTACATTAAATTTGGAATTTGTGAGGAATTGATTTGCCTGTGTAGACATTGGTGCTGCATGCCTGATGTTTGACAGCATTGGCAGCATGTAGGTTATTAACAAATTATATTCTAGTTTTGACAGTTTTGGCCAAGTCTCATAATGCTGTTCACAAATAGTGGCAACACTTCTGACAGTCCTTTTTTCTAACTGGTATTAATGCATACTCTTTTTTCTTTCCACCATAAAAATGTTAAGAATATACAATGTATTTCATAGCAGAATGATGCTGGCATTGTATGAAATACATTACAAGAAATGCTATATAAGCTATTTATTTCCTTATCATGGCCTAAAAATAACTGCTTAACACCAACAGCAAGAGCATGACATTATTTCAGTATGCAAGGAACCTTTAATCATACAAAAAACCTGAATATAAGCATGAAATAGGATGAACCGTCAATGAGAGGCGGCCATTTTGAATTTATGCAAATTAGGTGATGTTCCACTAAGTTGATTTTGATAGACTTTTTTACGTTCTTCTGGGTAACATTCTGAGACAAATAACACCAACATGGTTTCTGTTCTAATTTGTTCTGGGTCATTTCATATTTTGACTGGACTATTAGCTGTCTCTTACTGATCCATCAGTGTATATGCATTGGTATCCAGTTAATAATATTTGATTTCTTTATATCTATTTATATAATGGGATGGATCTGCTTAGTATTTATCAAATTCTCAAATTTCTCACATTGCTTCATTGATACTTGAAGTTATATAGGTCCCTGGAGATGTTTCTTGATATTGGAATTTTGCCATTTGATTTGGATTTGGTATCTTTTTTTAAGTTTGCAAAGATCTTTGGTGCGAATGCCAGAAGTTGGTATTGCACCATTTTCAAATAGGGTCAACATAATTTGGATTGAATATGGTATTTTATACCAGACTTTCTGGATTGCCAGCAATTTTAACTGCATACTGAAGGGCAGGTGTTTTTTTTTTAAAAAACCAGGTTGCATCTTCTTCAACTGCCTAACTATCTGCAGGTGATGTATGAAATGCTCCAAGGCATAATCTCAACTTTGATTTGATACAGGATCGAGACTTTTGATATACATTGGACGTGCTGATCCATATACCATACACCCATAATCAAGTTTGGAATGCACCAGCATTCTTTGTAATCCATGCATTCTCTCATCAAAATAGGCCCATATTTGTGTCATTCGGCATTCCCAAACATGCATTCTTTCATTCTAAATGATCTAAGCCTAAACAGCTAACATTTATATAGGCCGTATCTGCTGGGAAAACTTGTTGTAAGGTGTGTGGATCAGTTCTTCCAACATATATTGAAATGCTCAATTCTATCCAAAATCTGAAATCTGAAAGTTTGAGACCTTGGTGAATTTCAAACACCACCAGCCTTGGTGCATGTAGTATCACATACAGATAGCTTAGCAGGTGAGGCAAATGAGCTACAATATCGAATTGTGGCATTTGCACTGATACCCCAATGTACCCATACACCTTTAAATAATAATATACGCTAATGAATCATTCAGTAGAAACAAATCATGGATATATCCTCAGCTGGTCATGGTCTCTTAAACAAAGTTAATTGCAATATTAAGTTTGAATTCATATACTGTATTGGTGCGGTGCCAATATAAGGTTCACTGTCATCCACTTGCCATTTCACTTCATATTGTGGTTGAAGTATTCCAATTGTAATATGCCATTTTGTGAAGGAAAAGATCATGCTGATCTGTATGCCAAGAGCAGACCTGACTATCCAGAAGAATTATATGAGATATTGGATAATTACTGCAAGGAGGGAGGCACACAAAACACTCTGGCAGTTGATGTAGGATGTGGTACTGGATATGGTACTGTAAAACTCAGTGGCTACTATGATCACATAATTGGGCTTGACCTAAGTCAGTTTCTCTTGGATAATGCTCTGAAAACTCAGAAAAAGGTCACATACAGATTGGGGCCTGCCGAAGACTTGAGTTTCCTATCTGACTCCAGTGTTGATCTCATAACAGCAGCTACATGTTTTCACTATTTTGATCACCCAATATTCTTTGAGGAAGTCCGCAGAGTTTTGAAGCCGAAAGGGGTGCTTTCAATTTATGCATATGGTGATCCATCTATCAAGGATTGTCCAGAGGCTTTTGATTTCTACTTAAAGGTAATTTTGAATTGATTTGAAAGTAAACTCAGAGGTAGATTGTGCTCAGGCAAAATATAGCCACACCAGACAGAAGGGCTGCATCAGCACTGGACAGGCATTTGTGCAAATTGCAAGGTGTGGATACAAGTGTGCTGACAGCATGAATATAGTTTACAACTCTCTGTAAAATGAGCATTTTACAGTGTGCAAATGCCAAGCAGGGGGATGGCTTATATAATTTATATCAAATACGTTTGAACATGCTCAATATTGAGTTTTATAAATTTTGTGTCATATTTATTGCTGTTCTTTTCATGTAATAGTTAATACTTTCTCACTTCTGATGTTTACATTTTTGTATGTATTTAATATTTATATTATAGATGTACAAAAACGAGCTGAAGGAATATTACACACAGTTCTACAGCCTGGTGGATAACAAGTACAAAGACATTCTCATACCATTCAATGATGTCACAAGGTTAAGATTAATATTTTAATAAAACACAGTAAAATATCTATATCTAAAATGTGTGTTCTCATAAAAAATAGTATTAATAATACTGCGAATACCTCAGAAATCATGAGCACTTCTAATAAACATTAAATGTAGTTTAAATTATTTTAATCATTCTTGGTGAAAACCATTTTAAAAGTGTGTTTACCAGTCACTACTAATTGAACCATATGATTGGCTTTTCTTTATTTTTTACAATCCTGCGAACTAAATGTGACGAGAAGGAAATCCCTAACTCATGATTTATATACCCAATCTATTTCAGGGTAGAAGATGTTGCCTGCTGTCATGAGAAAGAAGTTACTTTTACTGATATTTTCAATCTTATAAAATCGTTTACTCCAATCCAAAGGTACCTGAAAGCAAACCCAGTTCATCACCCTATTCTACAAAAAATAGAAAAGGGGTTAGTATTGTTGAAAACATATTAAATGAATTAATTGATTTTAGATCTCAGATAAATGCAGACTCATGTACCATTGTAATGTATTTCTTCATTTGATTTAATTCCAGACTCAAGGACATTCTCAATGCTCGCTTTCCTGATAAAACAGGATCTCAATCTAAGTACACATTGTGTCATTCTTACTTCATGATAATGGCAAGAAAAACTTCATCACTGCATGGCAAGAACCATTAAAGCAATGACATGAATATTATATCAGTTGTCAATGTTCATATTAAAAATGCATATACTATAATAAATTATGAAAAGATCATTGCAATATGGTTTTGGACAAAGTTTGATTTGAATTTTTAATATTTAATCTCGGACATTTTTAATTAAACAGCATTATTTAGTAGATGTATCAATTCAATTTCTAACATATTTGATGGTTTATAACTTTCCAATTTGTGACAAGGAAAATGCTAAAAAAGTACATATTTTTAAGAATTATACAATTACATTCTTGAAGAAACTGTTATTGAGTTATTTGTTATTAAATCACATAATATTTAAAATACAAGCCAAAGTTACACATAACAAATTCTAACAAATAGAAAGAAAGCACTGTATTAACATATTCATTTGAAAACCGATACATGATTTCTAACCTCATATTGACTCTGCTTGTCAAATACTGTGAGGCGGACTCTATTTCAACTCCTGAATGACTATGGTGTGAACCTCTAGTCTTGAAATCATTTTTTATTTGATACTGAGATAATGTTTTTTAAAAATTTGATACTAATGGACATAATAGAGGATGATTGGTGTATTACGTAGTTGTTGTTTGATTAGGATGTTGTGCATCAATATAAACAAAAATATGGTTTGTTGGCTAACTTTTCACTTGTATGAATATAATGCTATGCAATAAAATATAAACAACCTGAACAAAATATGGTTTGTTTGTTACTCTTTCTTTTATTGTTGATCTATGAATATACAGATAATATGCAAAAGAATATACGTATAATATGCAATAGAATATAAACGACCCGAACAAAATATGGTTTGTTACTACTCTTTCACTTGATCTATGAAAATAATATTATGCAATCAAATATAGACAAATCAAAAAAAAAAATATGGTTTGTTGGGTAGTTTGCATACCATTGATCTATAGATATAATGTAATGCAATAGAATAAAGACAATTTCAATAAAATATGGTTTGTTTGTTACTATTTTATTCATTATATCTTTTTTCAGTCCAATGTCTGTCCAGTTTGGACATGAACTTGTACCACATGGGAAACATGTGACAAAAGACAATATTTTGTCTGCTATTTTCAGCAATCATGCTTTTTAGGGTTTTGTTTTTAATCCTTTCAATTTGCCTCTCCTGTTTCATCCAAGTAATTACACAGAGAAGTCCACAGACATGAGCTACATCTAAGTTGAGTGTTCTCCCATGAGATTCAATGAACTCATGTTGGGCATGGTGTATTCTCTCAAGACAAAACCTCATGGTCTTCAAGTTTTCATCCAGAAGCGGTGTTGCCTTATCAGGGGAACAGATCAGGCGGTGACGGAAGGAATAACTTCGGACGTCCTCCCTGGTATGACCAGCGTCGTCCTGTACCCCGAATGGACAATAGGTCACCGTACCGGCAGGAAAACTATTAACTCCTGTCCCGACCCGTGATTCACGTGATAGGAGTAGTGATTCGTTTAATATAGAAATAAACCAGAGCAAACCAGACATATTGAAAAAAAAAAACCCCGCAAAATGGAGTAAAATCATGGAGGACCTCCTGAATATTCCAAATGAATAAACTGTTTCTATGAACTGCAAAACCTAATATGTCTTAAAAACAAAATATTGTAACTTGACAACAACAAGGAAACACCGAAGAAAAGATGACACGGAATAAATAAATATTTCCAAAAAAATCTTTCTTCTTGACAGAGTCTTATATCCCCCAAGGGGGCAAAAATCAGAGGCAAATACACACCTATGCCCACAAAAAATTGGTTAAAAAAATGGCCAATAACCCAACAAAAATAATGGTATAATAATTTCCTAAAAATATTGAAAAATCCTCATAGAAAACAATAGAAAACATGGGGTTCAATATATCCAGCTTAGAAATGGACATTCCGACTCCGCACCGGAGTCGTAGGCAGCGTGAAAAAAACGAAATAGTCTGGTGGCTTCAAGGGAGAGGGTCCGTAATTTAAAAACATTAAATCAATCAATCAAACTCACTGTAAAAGCAAAATTTGCTTCGAAAAAAGTCCCAAATGCCTCGGAAAACGTTAAAAACATAACGTTTCATACGTTACAAGTATTTTGGTCGCAAAAAACGCACTCCAAACCACGATAAAACGGTTTTTTCATACAGCACCTCCACCAGGAGCTAGAAAAAAACAATAGCACCTCCAGACTGGAGGCGCCCTAGAGGAGGTGCCAGGCACCTCCAGAGGTGCTAGCACCTCCACGCTTTCCTATATAAGCAAGAATTAGGATAACGCAGTCAGTCCCCATCCAACTGACGAGATCCAAAGAGATTGAAACCAGTGTTGGTATTGGTTGGGACTGCGATCGTTGTTCAAGATCGTCTTATGCAGCATCGCCTACTTACATTTGAACGAGGTTCACTGTTATTTCGGGGAGATGTCCTCTAGTTCCCCTGGCCCACAGGACGATTCACAAGTGCCTGTTTGCCTTATATTGATATCAGAGGAATTCCCTGCTGTTTCAGACAACGATATTAATTTTCTCCCTCTTTCCCAGGATGGTCGAATCACGACTAGAACGAAATTTAGCTCTATTGATGCCTTATTAAACACTGGTGCACAACGTAGTATTATTACTCTTGCCTCCATACGTGAACTATGCCCTGACAATTCCTTCTCACAACAAGTATCAGATAGCAGAAAAGTGGTTGTCGCGGAAGGTAGTTCTGTTCCCATCCATTTTCAGACTTGATTGATTTATTTATTGGAGATCAGCTATGTAACGTTTGCTTTCAAGTAGTTCCTGACTTGCAATATCCCGTAATATTGGGACGAGATTTTTTTACCACTTATGGCGTAGTCCTTGATTTCGCGCAAAGTGGTATTGCTTTCAAGCTAACGCCTGAGTTGCGTCTGTCTGAAACCATCAGGATCCCAGCTAAATCTGAATATATCACACACGCTCGAGTTAAACTGAGTAACATGTCTGGCATTCTGGGAGTCTGCACTATGGAGAGCGAATTGCCCTCCTATCCTGAAATTGCCATGGCGAGGGTTTTCGCTACCATTAACGATGATCAGAGGGTTCCTGTAAGATTGATTAATATGGGGGAAAATGCTGTTACGTTACCAAAAGGTGTCTCGGTCGGATATTTTGACCCGATTCCTCTGGGTTCTGAGCCACAAGAGCTTCCCACCTTAGATCTTACCTGGGGTGCCGTTCCAACTGCGGGTACAGACGATATAGAAGTAGCTCCTATTACCACCACCCCCACTGACCTCGACTCTCATCAGAAGATAGATCTCACTAATTCAGACTTGACTTCCAGTCAGAAAGATTCTTTGAAACGTCTCATTTCTTCGTTCAGTGACATATTTACAACTAGAGATGGCGAGTTCGGAGACACGAATGTTGTGCAGCATACTATTTATCTCAAGGGTTCTGTTAGTCCTATCAAATTAAGACCTTATCGTGCGGGGTACAAGCAATGAGGTATTATAGACAAAGAGGTACAAAGCCTTTTAGACAAAGATATTATTCGACCTTCCAACAGTCCGTGGGCTTTCCCCGCGGTTTTGGTAGAAAAACCGGCTCAAGACGGTACTGTCTCCTATCGCATGTGCATAGACTTTAGGAAGTTAAACGAGGTCACCGTCCCTGATTCCTCCCGCTACCACATATCCAGGACACTTGAGACAGCTTGGGAGCTCGTAAATTAACTCACATTAGTACACTCGACCTCATGGGCGGTTTTCATCAAGTGAGTGTCCACCCTGACTCCCGACCGCTTACTGCTTTTATTACTCACCGTGGGCTTTACGAATACAAACGTCTCCCGTTTGGTGTCATCAATGGACCCCCAACGTTTCAACGGCTCATGGAAACTGTGTTGCAAGGCCTCTCCGATCTCTGTCTCATATATTTGGACGATGTCCTCAATCACAGCCCTTCTTTCGAACGCCATCTAGCCGACCTCACTCAAGTCTTGACGTGCTTCCGTAAAGCTAAACTGAAGCTCCGTACTGATAAGTGTTTCTTTGCCAGGAAACAGGTTAAGTACCTGGGGCAATTCATTTCTAAAAATGGAATAGAGGTTGACCCCTCTTAAACGAAAGCTGTTGATGATTACCCCGTTCCCACTTCTTGCAAGGATGTTAGAGCATTTTTGGGTTTGTCCGGTTATTATTGTCGATTTGTAGAGGGATACGCAAAGATTTCACAACCACTCAATATTCTCACTAGCAAAAAGAGTACTTTCGAGTGGGATGATGCGAAGCAGGCAGCTTTCGAATCCCTCAAAGCTAAGTTAGTCTCTGCCCCGATTTTGGCCTTCCCTCGAATTGAGGCTGACAACCCTTTCATTATCACAACAGATGCCAGCCTTTTTGCAATCGGGAATGTTTTGAGCCAGATGCAGGATGGCGTTGAGCGGGTCATAGCGTATGGAGGTCGTGCCCTAAATCCGGCTGAACAAAACTATACATGCACTGAACGTGAGTGCCTCAGCATCATAGCTGCTTGTAAATTACACGAACCCTACCTCAAATATGATAAGTTCACTATAGTGACTGACCATTCCGCTTTGCAATGGTTATTTCGTTCAGAACCAAAAGGACGTTTAGGTAGATGGATGTTGACCTTGCAGCAGTTTCGTTATGAAATCGTTCACAAACAAGGAAATTCGATCCCACATGCTGACAGTCTTAGCCGTCGCACGTATCCATTAGAATCTGACCCCACCCCTGAGTTAGAGCTTAAATTGGCAGCTGTCTCTGATATGCCTGATAGTGCTGAAACGCTCCCTGATGCACCGGCTGAAGGTGACCTTTGTTTGACGGATCTTAATCAGTCAACTGGCACCACGTACACCTTCGATGATATTAGCGTAAAACAGACAGCAGATCCCTCCCTTCAACCCCTCATCAATTATTTCAAAAATGCACATCTCCCTTCTACTCAGCGTGAAGCACGCAAACTCCTTGCACAGGTTGATGATTACTACTTGAGAGAGAATGTTTTGTTCCATTTGTATGTTACCCCGGGCAAAGGTCCAGCGAAAGACCGATGCAAAACACAGTTAGTTATCCCACCCACTTTACGCCATGCCTTGCTTGAGGCTTTCCACGATAGTTCTATGGGTGCTCACTTGGGAACTGACAAACTTTATTCTACGATACGACAAAAATATTATTGGCCGGGCATGCATAGTGACATCATGAATTGGGTTCAATCTTGTCATGTTTGTAGCAAGACTAGCAAACTCCCGAAAAATAGACAGGGTTCCTTACACCCTATCCCTGTTTCGCGCCCCTTCCAACGTGTTCACACTGATCTGATAGGCCCTTTACCAAAAACGGAACGAGGGAATAAATACATTTTGGTTTTTCAAGATGCTCTCACACGTTTTCCTGAGGCTTTCCCCCTCCCTGATCAATCAGCTGTCTCAGTAGCTGAACGTCTCTTTGAGGACATTCGGTGTCGATGGGGAAATGTTGAATCTATTGTCAGTGACCGTGGCGGTTGTTAGGCAAGTGTCATCGCTGAAGAACTTTGTAAATTTATGCAGGCTAGGAAAGTTATGACTACGCCTTACTGCTTAGTGGTCCATATTACTTGATTGAACAAACCTCGCCACTCAATTTCAAAGTATGTGCGTGTGACACTCACGTAGAGCCGAATTCTTCCATACATGTTAACAGGTTCCGCCCTTGTGTTACGCGTTTCGATCGCCCTGTTTCCCCGCTTCAGTTTGAGGACGGTACTCCCCCAGGAGATGATCTCCCTGGCGATGCGATTCCGCCTTCCGACCTACTGCCAGGCGATAACCTGGCGGGCCCTCGAAATTATGACGGGGAGGCCCAGGCCCTCGACTCGCAGGGGTCTGATGCTGGGGATGCTGATGACGAGTCTGATTCGCAGTATGAGATCGAATGTATTCTGAAGCAGCGGCAAGGTTCTCAAGAGATGGAATATTTAATTAAATGGAAGGATTACAGTGCTAAGCACAACACGTGGGAGCCATTTTCCTTTCTGGGCAAACAAGCTTAGGCAGATGTACTTTCCAATCCCCCTCGAAGTGTTAGGGAGCGGAAAAAATAGTTGTTTTATTGTAGTCTTCGTTCAATGTTCACTTATTCCACATTTATTATTCATGACATTTCCCGCTATCTGAGACGCTATGCTCTGTTACTTCATGACACACATGTGTTCCCAGTTCTATGGTGACCCACATTCTACATTTGTGAATAGGCCTGGTATAATTATGTTTCGCTGGGATATTGATCCATGAACAAAAGTCGTTCTAGTGAGCCTGCATATATTTATGATACTGGTCGACCTTTTAATGCTGTTACCCCGTTGTGCCTGGAGTAGTCTTACTAAGTGATGTTTTGAGAGAGATTATTTGTAGCTATTACTGTTACTAATTGTGTGTTACTGACATCTGCCCTTTGCATTTTACGCGAACCTTTGTCCTTTGTCGACAATATTTTATTTTCTGTGACCGGCAGACCTCAGCTAATTCGGTATCATAAAATCGGTACCGCTGCTCGTTTGTGTGTCGCTTACCATTTTCCCTATGACTCATGACAAGTAGATCGCCATTTTGAGAATTATGTGCGCAGGGTACTGGCTGTGCGTGCGTGTGCTACTGGATGATATAGCGGTACTCGCTGTCCTTCCCCACACTTTCTGCTTGCGCACCTTTGTGTTGCCTCCTACTACGTCCTGTGTACTTCGTTCCTCTAGTCGCGATCTTCATACTTCGTATCTCAGGTTGACTTGTGTGTTACTGACTAGCCAGTTCTTTGAGTTGAATCCTCATACTGATTAATCGTGAGTATTCTCGTTTCTTATATTGGTTCCTCATTGATATAGTGATACTAGTGTCTCTGTCCATACGTTGACTTTTTAGACTTCGACTTTCATGACTTTTAGTTAGGAGTATCATACAGTCTTGGTTGTATCCTTACGTAGGTAAATTTTTACGGTCCTCTTGCGAAAAATATGGGTTAGCCAAAAAAAAAAAATGTATCAGATGGGCTATTATCATATCAGGAACCTGGCAGCCATTAGACATTGTCTAGACGAGAAGACTGCTGTAACACTTACCCATGCTTTTGTTACTTCTACTCTGGACTATGGTAATGGCCTATTGGCTGGTCTTCCTAAAACTGACATTAGGAAGCTGCATTACCTCCAAAACTCTGCAGCACGCGTTGTAGGAAAAATTAGGAAATTCGATCACATCTCAGGAAAACTACAGGAACTGCATTGGCTCCCTGTACATGCGAGAATAGACTTTAAAATCCTTCTCCTAACTTGGAAGGCCCTAAATGGTAAGGCTCCGCCTTACTTACGGGATCTACTCCAAATCAAAGATGGGGAACGCTGCCTAAGATCCAACGATGGCACCCATCTAAAACTAGGCTAAGGACAGTGGGTGACAGGGCCTTTTCATCTGTTGGCCCCAGACTCTGGAACTCCTTGCCTACTGAAATTAGGACAAGCACTTCAGTCTCCTCCTTCAAGAATAGACTGAAGACTCACCTCTTCAGGGCACATGTCCTGAACACAGCGCTATGAACAAACCTTGTCTGGTATCAGCGCTATACAAATTTTATTATTATTATTATTATTATTATTATTATTATTATTATTATTATTATTATTATTATTATTATTATTATTATTCTCCACAATATCAACCCTTTTTACTAACTTATTGCGTTGTTTATCAGTGACCAACCCAAAGGCAGAACCAAGAAAGGAGCCCACAAATGGCAAAAGTGAACGTTTCTGCCGTCCGCCTTTACGGACAGGAGTTGGCGTAACCGGCCAAAGTTTCTTAATTGATCGCCAATAGCAATGAATATGGCCTGTAAGGGAATCGTTCAGATTCCGAAATGCAGCTGTAAGTGAACGGAAAGTGTTGCAGAAACCCTGGGCAGTGGATATATCTTGCCTACGCCTTGGGGACACAACCAAGGGGACTACGTCATCACACATACTAAATGGGGGTGTGGAGGTCGGTAACTCAAGATGAGGGACAGCAAAAGTAACCTGCCAAGTTGCCGCACTATTCGCCACATAACCTTGCTTCGTGAGTAGGGCACCGACATTTGGGCGGCCTAAAACAGTAACAGCAGTTACCGGTGGGGTACTAAGAAGGAGAAACCACAATGTATACATGTCAGCAGCGAGGGCCTTTGCCCAGCCGTTTTACAGCACGGACAGGGATTAAAGTGAATTATTGTACTCTCACACACTCTTTACAGTTGGGGCAAACCTGGACCACTGAAGTCACAGAAGGGGAGTTGCGTGATATAAAAGCAACAGGACACCCAGCATGGGTAGGGGTGCGCGGGAGAGCGGGTGGAGGGGTTGGCCGGTAATATGAACCTTGGGGGAGGAGGTGGGGTCTTCCGTTTACAGAGGCAAATTGAGGGAGTGGCGAGGGAGAAATGACAGGGGATGACGGTATCTGCTGAGAGATTTCAGGAATAGGAAAGGAATCTTCCTCAGAGTCAAAAATGTTAGCCCACAAACTCTTGTCACCTGGGAGTGAGTCTAAAATGGCATTAACTTCCTCGTCCAAAAGAAATGCAAACGAAGATTCGTCAGGAAGGGTGTGAGAAGAGTCTTCAGGATTCATGACAGGAACATAGTCGTCTCAGCTGAAGGGTGAACGATTAAATATTAGTCACGAGAGATTTGAAGGATTAAGAAGTGTGAATCAAGTGGTAAGATGAGGCATCAAGGTCAATCGTTGGACCCACTAGTAATCATATAAAAAAAGCGTAATCTAAGATATTACACTACACAAACAAGTACCTGAACATAGAGCACGAACTACAGCATTACTGTTCGTGAAAATCAAAATAGGATGACAGGAAATATTACAATCATCATATAAAAATCTATCCATCTGTCAAGTATAACTCAGTTAAAGTCAGTAGTCATAACCTCTAAACGGTACCTAATGACAAATCGAGAGAGTGTATATGGCCAATATGAGAGGACAAATAACCTATGTCAACATGACACCCGGTACAAACATTTCTTAATCAATCATATCATAAGATTTCAAAGCTAAATAACCCGGATTTGCATAACAGTAGCGTAAGATGCTTGATAGAGAGTCATAGTGTTACCCACCAATGGAGAGCATTCGTCGTTGGGGGACGTGGACGGGGGATCGATACTCTACCAATGATAGCTACTCTACTCCACTCTACCGTACTGTACTGTACGATAATATACTGAACTCGCTGGCTGTGAGTCGGGGCACGGATCCTAGCTACCCTATCTACCCATGTGAAGGTGTCAGGTAATAAGGACTGCAGACACAGGATATACACTGCACAATAGTTACCTTTTATTCGGTACTGTGAATCTTCCTTGTCTGGCTAGGCCGGCATGGCAATGAGCGAGGCATATGAACTACCCAAATGCATGATACTTATAGAGTCCTAACAATACACAAAACACCCAAGTCTATGCAGTTACGATACTGAGAGTCGTGGATCTTCCGTGGCAAGCAAATGGTCGCGGTCGGTCAGCATCTTCGAGGTTCTCCGTAGTCTAGTCCGAGGATCCAATGGTTGTGGGCCGTTATAAAGGATCACTCTGCGTTGTGTGTGGAGCTTGCCTGCGTGGCTTCCTTACGCGACACCGAATGGACTCGTCTTGCCTGCGTATCTGACATGGGCTTGTCTGCCTCCACGTGATCTCACAGTGTGGTGGTTATGGCAATGCATCATCCATCAATCTGCACGCAACACACAATCTCTGTACATGACGCGCTGCCAGAGACCGTGATTGGCCATGAATGTCTATATATTCTCAAGAGTCTCTGGGTGTGTAATCTATATCCTACAGGAATGTGTCAGTGTCAGTCTAGCTGTTGATGCAATAAAGTATGTATCAATAGGCTATCCAAGGGACATGGCTTGCCCAAACGAAACAGCAAGGAAGATTCGGCGAATGTGCAGAGTTTTATCTGAGAGACATCATTCAAATTGGAAGAGTACTATCCAACAGCTACCAAAGTCAAACTTGAGCGAGACGATTATGCAAATCATGGCTGGAATGTTTGATGACAATATATGCAGTTGGAGCCGGATTTCTACTCTTTACTCTTTCTGTGGGATTTTTGGTGAGGTATGTGTGAAAGAGCATCAAATGCCAATAAACACACCGGACATGATAGGAGAAATTGCAGGAAGGCAAGTGCACTATAGATTTGCTGATTGGATTCGGGGACATGGTGGGTGGGAGGCTTTTGGAGAAAATTCTCAAAACAGAAGACAGTGCTCTTTGATATGATTTTGATCAAATAAAATTCACAACGAAAAACAATATACTATTTTTGTCAATCATTTTTATTATCATAATGCAAACACAAGTAGGAATACCATGACTGATAAGGACGATAAATGTCTTGCAGTAGATCCTCTCATAGCATGATGCGTGTAATTCTTTTGCGTTTCAATATGCTGTTTGTTTTGACCCGTGTGTCTGATCTCTCTCCCTCCATACCAATATCATTCATCATTACATGATACATAACCTCTCTCACGAAACATAGCAGAACACGACTGCTTGCATTTGTGGCACTTTTGTCCCAAAGAAGCACCATTGCAACTGGTAATTGGCCTTTTCATTGTATGTTTAACTGTAGAAAAGTACATCTTGTGCATGTTAGTTATGTCCAGTTCCATGTCAAACTTATTCCCAGACACTGTTACTATTGTGTATCTCAAGAATCCATAAAAGCGGAAAGAATCATTGTCTGACAAACGTCTATTGGGGTACTTAATTGGTACAGATGTACAAAACATTATGGGCTGCATCAATTCCACCTCTGAAGGTCTCATCCAAGGTGACTGGCTGCCAAGGCATATATTGTTTACACTCAATGTCAATCTGACGTTGTGTTTGAATTTGTGTCCTGAGAAAATGTTAACATAGATTTCACTGGTCTCATTAAGTTTGATAAATTTTATGTCTTGAGAAAGTTCCACAAACAATTGGATGCACACAACATTGTTGCTTTCTACAGTAAGCATTCGTGTGTCGTATACTTGTGGCGAGCTACTCCAAAATCTCTATTGTTTACAACATTTGTTAAATTAGCACAGCCATATTCCATCCCATCACCTATTGACATGGAAGCACACCATGGCTTACAGTGAAATGCAGACCCTTCTTTTGCCCTGTCTGGCAAAGTCTCCATGACTTGATTTGTAAGAATCATATATCCTCTCTCATAGTAGTCAAGATGACAGACCCCTCTCTGCTCTTTTTGTCCACTATTACTAAAAAGCACTGGTGTTTTTGTCTCAGCCAATGTCCTAAATATGACTCCATCCATCTCCTGCAATCCTGCTGGTAGGGAACCACAAAGGTGCACTGACATCTTTGAATCCATTTGACTGCGTTTATTTCCTATGTTGAACTTTCCAAACTCATAACAAACTTGGTTCGAAAGCAACACATTGAAACTATTTTCAGGATTCAATGATCTGGATGAGGCCTCAACTGTGAAAGTGATGTTGTCCATAATCACACTCTGTGTGAACATTGGTGTGGTAATGACAAATTCCCCACACAAGAGTTTGTCCCTAGGCACCACCTTGATATTCTGAAGACGCATTCGACATGGAGAAACCCCCTTGACAAGAACTATACAGGACACGATCCATAAGAGAAAGAACAGCCAAATTGCCATGTTACATTATTCCTTTTCAATAGCTTATCAACATAAATAATCCTTATAAACAAATCCGTTCCATGTGATGTAACATGATTCATATAGAAATACACAAGACACGCAATATATATGTTTTTTATCTCTTTATTTTGAAATAAAAAACTACAAAGCTAACAGGCAAGCAGGTTTTCTTTGTCACAAAAACAATCCCACAGTTCATCCACCAATTCAGAGTCCATGAACATTAGATCTCGCTCATCTGTTGTCTCATCACATACTTTGACCTCTTGTTTCTCCTTCCTTTCATCCATCAGCATTGTTAGCTGTTGCTGCATGACACTCAACTGGCCCTTGTGTTCAGAATATTCCTTTTTCATCGATTTGAGGTCTGACATAAGGTTGTCTTGGGCTCGTTGTAATGCCCTCACATCCCTCTTCAGACATTTATTCTCCTCTCTGAGAATGGCTCTTTCTTGAGTGACAACCTCTAACAGAGCAGTCAACTCCTCTATTCTTGCTTCTAATTGTGAATTGTTTTTTTTAGTTTTTTTCGTTTCCTTCAATTTCAATGCATCTATCTCTCTCCTCATGGTCTCGATCTCCTTCTCTTTGGCCTTCAAAGCTTCCTTGACTTGTTTTGAATTCAGTACAGCCCTGTTCAGCAAATCTTTTGATACCTGTGTCTGCACCATACCATTGACCTCATCAAGAGAATTCCACAAGTGATCTCCCCTTTTTAACAAGTGGATCTTTTTACCTTTCATGGTCTTTGTTCCCTTTGCTAGCAAGTTGCTTACAATGCCTGCCACAACAGACAGACCATACCGTCTAAAATTCTCCTTCTCTTCCCAGTTTGGGTGGCACCACATGTTTCCGGCAGTGTACATGCCACCCCCTTCAGTAAGACGCATTGGTTCTTGTCTCTTCCCATCCAATCTTGTGGATGGTGAAACCAAAACCTGTGACTTGT
Source organism: Amphiduros pacificus (assembly GCA_949316495.1). Classification (NCBI taxonomy): domain Eukaryota; kingdom Metazoa; phylum Annelida; class Polychaeta; order Phyllodocida; family Hesionidae; genus Amphiduros; species Amphiduros pacificus. The sequence continues at coordinate 17,271,087 of OX439008.1, read as the reverse complement.
GGATAAGCACTTGTCTGAACACCAAACTTTCTTGTGTTATGAGATGATGGCAGGTCTATGGTCACCTTTGTCAATCCTCCTTCACTCTTTGTCACGCTAAAGGTGTCCTCCAGTCCTCTTAAATTTCTTTTCATATTCTTCGCTTGGACTTCAGTGGTGATGAAGTTCAACTTCTTGTTCAGGGATAGTGACATCTTAACTCTGGTAGCAACAGCTTTTATCCTGTGCTCTTGCCCATTGTTGTACACAAAGAGTTCTGTCAGATGTGCATTGTCAGGCTCAATACCATCCTCCACATCGATACCAAGTCCTGCCACACTATCTCTGATGCTATCAAGCGTCTTTGTCTTGTCAAATGTGGTGGGAATGAACAATGTCACTGCAATACATTTTGTGTGTTGGTTCTTGCGCTGTGACACTACCTCCAAGTCCAACTTCAATTGCTTTGCACCAGACGAGGGCTAGACTCGCTCATATTTCGGTAGGTCGCCCACAGAAGTCACACCTATTGGGAGAAAGGTCTCCTTTTTTGATTTTGGGACTTCATAATGGACAGTTCTTGAGCAACCCAAGTCCATCGTCTGTCGATTATTAGCCTCCCTTAGGACAAAGCTTGAAAGATTTTGTAACGTATTGTTACCACAGTTCGAGCAGAGAGTATTCATGACTGCTTCCCTCGTTTGATCTTCATCATTTGGCTTCCAGAGGTGGTTGTGCTCCCAGTGACAAATACTGCAGGCAACATATACTTGATACAAGATGGTGTCTGACCTGCCAAGTGCCATAATGCGTGTGGCTTGGTCTTCGTCACTTACTTTATAGAAAACCCCTGTGCTGTCAGCAGGTTTTTCATTGAGTTGAAGAGCACCACACTGATACAGCTCTTCAAGATAGAAGGCCTGGATCCTAAGAGAAATCTCAGTTGAGCTTGTCAGCAGCATTGGTTTGAGAGCACAGCCCATCATTCTTGTCTTCTCTGTGAAGTCAATCAAATGATGGGTGTCTTCGTACAGTACAGTTCTGCTACTCTCTAGTGCACACATCACTGGAAAATCATTGCTCCGCTTCAAAGCCTTGCCAATCGACTTGATGTCCACTTCTGGTTTCAAACTAAACACCTTTCTGTATGTTCGGTCGCAGGCATCAGAGTATGACAATGACCCATCAAATGTGCTCGCTATCCAGTTAGGGTCACCAACCACCACACAGCTGACATCTTTTTGAATGTCGGGACAACTAGTATCTTGATCCACAACTCTCGTATTTCCTGCAGCTAATTTCTGACCTGCAAACATCAAATCAGCCATATCCTCGCCACTGGGCTCGTCTGTAGTGGTTTCAGCCCATTCTTCATCTTTACATGTGTCTAGCCACATGTGTGGTTGCTCCAAGAAGGACAAAAACCAAAGTGTCTTGCAGTCCATCTTGGCAAGTTCATGCCACTCTATGTCCATCAACTTCATTCTCAGGTTAAGGTTGTCACTGGTTTGGTGCCACGCAAGCTCCTCTAGGTTACTCCATCGATATATTGGTGTCATGGGACTCAAGTGCTCATCATTCCTGTCATTGAAGATGATCGTGTCACAATTGTACTTTGGTATGGTAGCCAAGAGCTTACCCCTTTCAAGTGCCTGCATGGCCCTCTTAGATATCTTCAATTTTCCTTTGTGGGCTTGAGCAATGATGTTATCAGATGTTGTTTGGGGAATGATGCAGGAGTGTTCAATATTCATAGGTTCTGTGTTTTGCTCTGTGCCATTCACTGCAGTACTAGATGATGGAGTTGTCACACAAAATTCAGGAGCGTCGGTTGTTGGTTGCAGGCAAGCAATGTTTGAATCCAAAGAAGCGCTCAATCCATTGAATTCATCAGTGACAGAACTGGCATTGCATGACAGTTACCCTCGGGTATCTGCCTGCTGTTCCCTACAAATCCTTATGGTGGGCAACTTGGTTTCATCAGGTGTCTCCTCTAGTGCTCTCTCAAAATGCTTTGAAGTATTTTCTTTAGTTTTGCGAGCCTTTCTCTTCTTTGCCCTCTTGATCTTAGAAGAACTGTCTGCTTTCATGTTTTGATTCATTATCACAAATTGTTTGTGGTGGTAATGATAATACTTTTTTTCTTGGAATGATGAGTTTGAAGTTGTCTGGAGGCTTAATACTTTTCACACGAGTGACATTGTAGTGAATCAACCAATCAAATTCCAGGAAGACTAATTATGTATTCATTTCTTGATCACTAGCCTAATTCTTGGATGACTAATTATGTATTCATTTCTTGATCACTAACCAATCAAATTCTAGGATGACTAATTATGTATTCATTTCTTGATCACTAACCAATCAAATTGTAGGAAGACTAATTATATATTCATTTCTTGATCACTAGCCTAATTCTTGGATGACTAATTATGTATTCATTTCTTGATCACTTACCAATCAAATTGTAGGAAGACTAATTATGTATTCATTTCTTGATCACTAACCAATCAAAGTGAGTACGATTAATTTTCTATGTACAACCTTTAGAATTTAAATTCAAGAAAAGTATTCGGTTTATCAGTCAGGATGATGTCTTACTTGGGAGAAGGTGTATTCATTATAAGTGATCAATGGGGTATAACTTTAGTTGAACAAAAGGGACAAAGTGAAATAAGCCTCAATCATCTCTTGTGGCACGACTTGTGTTTGATTGTGTTTGGTGTAAATCGAAAGCTCACCAGATTATCAAAAGAAGGAATGGTGACCACAAAAGTGAAAAACTCTTCTCTGACACTGACAAAAGTGAAAAACTCTTCTCTGACACGTGCAGTGAAAAGTAAGAGTAACACTTTTGCTTCGATAGGTTCTTCTGCCTCCATTTATTTGGGTCCACAGGCATGGAAAAATGTAGTAGCCGTTTCACGTCGACACCTCATTCAACAGAGAAAAAAAGACACAGTGTATAAAAAAATGGATGTTCTAACTTCCTTTGCTAACATGACTATTAAATGATTCTGCTATCTTATGAAGATTATCATTTGTGTACACCTGGGACCATCCTAATAAAAAATGACCTCCTCGATCAACATTGGAAATGAAAAACACATACTGGTCTTGTCCAAGCAGGAGGCATGGACATTTCTGTCCGCCATCAGGAGCTCTGAGCTAGGTCATTTTTCATGGTTATCCCTCATCCCAATTGGTGAACCAATGCTAGGGGTTCAATGTTCCCAATTTGAGTGGAGCCACTTCTCTAGCAACAGTCTACTAAAAGCTGTTACAATACTACAGACATGGTCAAGAAAACCATTGTGGTAAGCTGTCTGGCAGGACTGCACAGAGCTCCAGTAGTAGTGGCATGTTTTTTGGCCATGCAAAACAAGTCACTTACATTTGACCAAGCATTTGTAAGAGTAAAAGAATCACGGCCAGGGGCTGTCTTGTTGGCACCATATGAAAGAGTGGCAAGGAAGGCAACATTTACAAAGTAGGAGTAACCAATTCAGACTGAACACAAGAGGGGTGTTACATTCTGTTTCAAATAGATTAATTATAACATAATTGCCAATACATAGTGTGCATAGTGACAGCTAAACAAGCCATGGATGAATGGATGAAAATTGGTTTTTACATCCCAACATAAATTTTCATATAATTTGCGTTATTTGGAAGAATGAAGTTAAAAATATCAACCTCAACATCATGAAGTATATTGTGATATCATATCTACTCTTTATTTTCATGGCACAATGTATGGCAGCGACTATACGGCCGCCATGTCAAATATCAATCAAGGCTATCAAAAAGTTGAAGGATATGGAAATGATATGTGCATCTTTCCATCTAGAAGAGGTTGCTGCCTCAATGACATTTGCCAAGAGAAGTTTCTCATTCAAGTATGAACTGGACAGTGATTACTCACACCACACACTCGAACTATCAGAGCAAGTTTGCATTGCTGAAGATGTGGCCAATGGATCCTTCTCTCTCTGCAATACAGTGTTAGACGAGTCTTACATGAAACAGAGACTCAACATCCTTCCAGATGAAATCAACTTTACAGTCAGAAAGAAAGACAACACCACTGTGAAATGTGACATTGTTTCCTCCATTGAGGGGAGAATTCCGTCAGTAGAGGAGAAAGTTGTTTGCAAGGACAGACGTGTAAGCAGATGTCATGAGCCTCACTGTCGACTAACCTGTGAATCTCTCATGTTAGACAAAAGAAATGATGAGATGTGCTCGCACACAATCACTGACAGAGAAGCTTGGACAAGTGGCATTGACTTTCATGTTAGAAGAATCTTTGTCATACCAAAGTGGAGCAGCGTGTGTATAGAGGTAGTATTGTTACCCATGGATTGTGAGTATCCGTCGTTGGGGGACATGGACGGGTGATCAATACTCAACTCTGAACCTACTTTACTCACTGGCTGTGAGGCGGGGCATGGAACCTAGCAACCCTATCTACCCATGTGAAGGTGTGAGGTAGTAAGGACTGCAGACACAGGATCTACACTGCACAATAGTTACCTTTTATTCGGTGCTGTAAGTCTTCCTTGTCTGGCTAGGCCGGCATGGCAATGAGCGAGGCATATGAACTACCCAAATGCATGATACTTATAGAGTCCTAACAATACATAAAACACCCAAGTCTATGCGGCAACGATACTGAGAGTCGTTAGATCTTTCGTAGCAAGTGGTCTTCTTCTCCGGTCTCCAAGTTCTGCTCTCCGAGGATCCAACAGTTGCCGGCCTTTTTGAAGGATCACTCTGCGTCATGTGTGGGGCCTGCCTGCGTGGCTTCCTTACGTGCCACCGAATGGACTCGTCTTGCCGGCGTAGCTTGTATGGACTCGTCCGTCTGCACGTGGTCTCTCAGTGTGGTGTGTTCAGGGCGATGCATCAACCTGCACGCAACACACAATCTCTGTACATGATGTTCTGTCAGAGACCGCAATTGTCCATGATTGTCTATATATTCTCAAGAGTCTCTGGGTGTGTAATCCATATCCTACACTCGGTCCCCCTTCGACTAAACACGTCCTCGTGTTTCAGATGAGAGTATATAACTATATTTTTTTTTCTATGTAAAGGGTTAGTCCAAATCGGAGATTCCAAATTCCAGTTCAAAATTACCTCAAAATTTTAAGAAATTATACTTCGAAAATGGGGTCACATGTTTATAAAGTTTTTTGGAACTTTGGTGTCACGTATTTTTGGTTCTCGTCATACAATTCTACGTAAGGGACGGCTGATTGTTTAAAAGGTACCCAACCTTTCAAAACAATACAGTATAAAACAAATGAGATAGAGTAGATAGACATGGGTGAGTGGGAAGGGCCTCCTTGAAGACCAGCGCGCACTGTCCACCAGTGCATAGCACCAGCCGGCAATCCAAGGCCGAGAGACTATAACCATCCTGCGTGGCGACAGGAGGAGAACTGCTGCAGGCAGCAGTGGGTTGTGAACAGTCGGTCTTGCAATGAAGTCTACAAAGTTGTAAAAAAAAGTCAGGCGACATTCAGCCGTATTGTTCAAATTGGCTTAGCAGAACTGTAGACGGTGTGAACCGTAAAGCCAAATAACAACTCAGATGTGGTCATAAACACTGCAAGTATGATGAAAGGACGTGTGAGTAGATGCCGTGAAGTGATAAGGACGCGGGACGATGCGAACAAGGCATCGTCTCAGATGAGTGACCGCAGTCAAGGACTCCTGTATAACAGAACAACCCGAATGCAATTAGCAGGGACAGCCAGTGTGATAAAAACTGATATAATATTCAAGAACTGTGAATGGAGCATATGTGATATTTGTGACAATACTGTGCCATAAAAACCAAACAAAGACTGGTGCCAAAGCAACTCTGTGATATTATCAAAACTGTAATATAGTATGTGATCTTAAAGTACAAAGTGATAAGGTGGACACTTAGGACGTGGACACATGGCGAACACGTGTTACCTTAAAGGGTTATTAATCGATTATGGACTGTGAGGAACCATATGGAACACTGCAAAAAGACTGATAAACAAAAGAGGGTAAATTTACAAAAGGGACAAAGGGGTAATTGGGTAACTTTACTGGCCTAATGCCAAAAAGGGTAGTGGGTAAAAAAAGGGGGGGAAGGGAAAATATCTCAACAAGTTGATAACAATGTGTGATATGTCTTTTCAAAGCAGCTGTAAAAGGTAATAAAAGGATGATGTTTTGAAAAACTTTATATTTCTAAAACATGGACTTACAATTGAATGTCTTTGCTTGATAAATTTGGGATCCAAGAAGGTTTGATGGGGGGAGGGGACGGGGAAAACGGGCGAGATGCATAATCAAAACACAATGGTTTGCGGGAAGCATGAAATGGCCAAGAACGTGGTGGGGGTCCTAAACACAAGGGCCAAGTTTTAGGGCGGCGTATACTACTAATTCTGTGTGAACATGAACGTGGTTCTGGAGATGGTGGAGGAGTGTGTAGAAAAGAAAGGGGTGTCTCCACATGAGCTGAAGGAAAAACAGGGGTGTGATGAAGGGAATATGGAAAAGTGTGGAGAACATTTCTAAGAAACATAGCATCTGAATCATCAATGGAGGAATTTGAAATACGCTTATGGCAAACAGCATCTGGGAGGGGACCTGAAAGGACAAAAGGTAAATAAAAGAAGTCATAATCACCATATGAGGGGTCTGGGCGAGCAGTCCGATAAGTGGGCTTGGGAGAGAAAATGTTAGATGTGGGCATGTGATCAAGCAAATCATCAGGCAAAACAACGGACTGTGGTTCAATTATGGGGGGAAGGGAGTCTGAAACACCGTCATGAAATTTTAAAGGGGGCCCAAGCAAATCCCAATATAATTCGGGGGGGCATATTAAGACTGCGGTGAGGATATCAGGCAACGGGGCCTGCTTGCAACAGATGCAGTCTGACAGAATCCCATGCACTATCCGAATGAGACCGGGGAAGTATGCAAAATGGCATACTTCACTGAGAGTCATGAGAAACGACTTGTGGGTGCCACGGGGAACGTTATAGAACCCTAAACCACAAGAAGTGTGTATCTCTAAAACTACAAATTTAAATGCACGGAAACTGTGAAAAAAGAGCACTCTCTGGTCGGGGGCGCACTCTCTTGGAATATCTATAAACCAGGGGAGACGCCTAGCGGATCCTGCCAACGCTACATTGCCATCTCTATGGGAGATGATGGACTCAAAAGTCAAGTAACGTTCCATAGGAAACTTACTTACGGGTAGACTACAAACCACAGTGAAGAAACGCTCACGCCGTGTGGCATGGCGAGCTGTGAATTCTGCCGGGTCCAGGAGGTGTACCATCTGAAACAGAGCGTAAAACACAACACACATCATGCAAGGTGTGAAGCGCTAAAAGCAGTCGTCATGGATTTAAAAACAACCTCAGCAAGGTATGTTAGAAGTGCGAACGCAGCGGTAAGTAAGTGCAGGGTATTAACACATGAAATAAAGGAAAACAAAACACACGCAAAAAATAAACCACACGTTAGATGTATACAACCGATAGCCCAGAAGCATTAAGTGGTCAAGCACTAACCCACATCAGGGGTGCGAGTACATGCAGGGTCCAAATTGCCGGGAGCGTGGAACGCTGTATAGGATAACCATGGGTCCAAGGTAGCTAAGGCCATCAAATATTTAGTAGAGAAATGTTCTTTGCCTTCCAGTCGAAAATATGATATAGCTCTACGAATTACTCGTTCAGCAATACCCCATGACATAGGGTGGGACCAATGGAATAATCTTAGGAAACGAAGGGCCAATTTTTCCAGACATGGGGCGCCACAGGGTTTATTAAATTCAAAGCAAGTGAGACAAGTGGCATTATCATAGCATAAAATGTAATAGGCTAACACACCTGTCAGGGCAGCGTTAGACCGAACTTTCAGGAAAATTTGGGAGATCAGGGGGAGGGGAAGATTCTGTCCGGGAGTGTTACATACATAAGCAGCAAGGTGCTGTAATTCCAGCAAATCAGTTTTGAATCTTTGGGACCCCATGGATACAACGTGTCCACTATGTGGGGGAGAACTCACCTGAGGCTGGGGTGTGTTGTCAGCCATACTTACCAAATAATGAGTTCTTCCGAGAAGGAGAAAAGGGAACGATACTCGGATAGTTAGGGCGTGTCTAAGCCTGAAAGGAAAACTGGGGGTGAATAACGCACCACAGAGGCAGGCGCCATCTATATCTAATTGATTCACAGCTGCCCATCTAGATTAACAGAGAATTTCCCAGGCAAGCTTTCAGTGCGGGCGTGGTCTCCCCACCTGACTTTCTTGACAGGGGGTTCGTGAAAGGTCAAACAGGGTGATGATTTAGCAGGGGTGAGGATACTTTTAGGGTGCACGTCCGTGGGATCAGAGTGTTCCTCGCATAGCTGGTCAAGGGATGAAAATGTATGGCCAATCGAATCATTGTATTTCTTTTGAAAATGTCCACGAGGGTCCATTGGGGAGGACAAAGCCTTCCGGCTAAGAGGGGTGAGCATGTTGCCACGTGGTCGTAGAGGCAGGCCAGAGGGCAGGGCATGAAGAATGTAGTAGCCATCGCATCCAATTAGTAGATTTAGTGCATGAGAGGAGGACAGTACTGTTTTAGTGAGGAATTTAAGGTGGAATGGGACGCTGATGACAGAAGGCATGTGAAATTTTAGCTCACGTTGCGTGTCCCGCAACATAGTCATATCCCATTCAATGATTAAATGGGTATTGATGCATCCATCGGAAAGTTCAGCGTGAGGCATTGCCTCGCCAGGGAGGACCTTTATACTGCCAGGGAATGTCAGAATTTCAGTCACAAGGAGGACGACACGAGAGGTGCCAGAGAAGAGTTCCAGGAACACACTCGTCCGAGGGCACTTAGTTTCCCGATCAAACACACGCATGACCGAGGACAGGTCATGCCTGCGTCGATATGAGATGTAAATTTTCTGGGAGATGAACATAGTAGCAACGAGTGATAAGGTCGTGAGGCCAATAATGTCAAACAAATGCAGTTGTCGGAGGCTAGCAGAGGTGGGAAATGCGTCCGTTGTGGGGACCTGGCTGAGTTGATACAACAGAACAGCTTTCTGAAGGTGGGCACACTTGCCGTGTAAGACAAATAAACAAATTGCACAGCCTATAGATAGACCGGTACCAGCAGTACGTAGAAGGCTAAGCCAGCTCACACTGTCAGATGCAGTGAAACTATCTGGCAATGTCCAAGAAGGGTCAATGTACAGTACTTCAGCATCTTTCCATGCGGTGGCAGTACGATTAAGATCAGTAATAACCATACCTTGTCTCGCGACAAAATCATCAACCCCTAAAGTAAGCAGATCAAGATCAGGAACATCTAACCCTAGGGGCTCAGGAAACAGCGTGTCTGCCGTCATGCCACGGGTAACAGATTCATTGTGGAACAGGGAAATGAATAACAAGTTTGCTATATATGAGGATACACACGTGTGTATCCTCATATATACGTGTCATCACATTGTTGTCACAATGAGTGAGGCTTGGCCGAATGTAGACGCCAGAACTAGACCGCATACTACAACCACATCCAAGAGTTAATGTACAAAAGGAACAAGGTTCTACTTCAGTGGGGGTAACGTCTAACTGGCACGTGACCAGCCAAGGTTCGCTGTGTGCGATGACTAGGAAGGAAGAGTTTTGCAAGTCCCTAACAACACGGGGTGGGGACTTCAATTCCAGGAAGTCAACCTGACAATACATCATGATGTCACGGACTACGCCTGTAAATATGGACAGGGCACATGATGGTATGTCAACAGGAAATTCTGGGAAGGTCCTGTAGCAATGACGAACACCAGACCTGAAGCACTCAGCTAGGTCAGCTCTAGATAACTCAATGTAAAACCTTTCATCCCTAGATATGCCAATAAAGTCTGAGAACCCTGAAATGCGTGTAAACTGATCGGGTTTCTTGCCGCCTGTCGGTATCGGGAAGGATGATATCTCATAGATGGTGAAAGCATTATCCTTCACCACGAGTGGCAGACTAACATCAACATATAGATGAAAATCACTGCTGAGAGCCGTATCACCAGGAATGGCGTAGATAGAACTTGGTTGGTCATACATCAACTTAAAATTTGGATACTGCACACGCAGAAGTCGGGCAACCTGTTTCATGGATTTGTGTAAAACATCAGGAGGGACCAAAATGGGAGACAATTTGTTATTAGCAATCATTTCCAAAGCGAGCAGGGTGGCACGTGCCTCAGATTCTAACAGCGTTAAAGCTTGGATGTGACCTATCTCAGAGACACTAGCATACGTAAAATCAGCCAAAGATTTCAATAAGAGTCGTTGTGCATCTGATTGTACCTGAACAATTTCCAATCTGCGAAACATCTCTACACTATTCTGCAAAAGTCTACCAATATTCATGGTGTTATTAACCACACCATCTGAAACAATGTCCAATCGTTCATTCGTAACCCGGACCAATGATGAAGTCTGGTCGTGTAAGGCATGAAGGTTCAATTGTAAGCGCTTGGAGTTGCTTTCCACAATACCAACCCTTCTAAATAACTTATTTCGTTGTTTATCAGTAACTAACCCAAAGGCAGAACCAAGGAAGGAGCCCACAAATGGTGAAAATGAACGTTTCAGCCGTCCGCCTCTGTAGACTGGTGGTTGCGAAACCGGCCAAAGCTTCTTAATTGATCGCTAATAGCGATTGGGTAACTTGGGTAACTTTACTGGCCTAATGCCAAAAAGGGTAGTGGGTAAAAAAAGGGGGGGAAGGGAAAATATCTCAACAAGTTGATAACAATGTGTGATATGTCTTTTCAAAGCAGCTGTAAAAGGTAATAAAAGGATGATGTTTTGAAAAACTTTATATTTTTAAAACATGGACTTACAATTGAATGTCTTTGCTTGATAAATTTGGGATCCAAGAAGGTTTGATGGGGGGAGGGGACGGGGAAAACGGGCGAGATGCATAATCAAAACACAATGGTTTGCGGGAAGCATGAAATGGCCAAGAACGTGGTGGGGGTCCTAAACACAAGGGCCAAGTTTTAGGGCGGCGTATACTACTAATTCTGTGTGAACATGAACGTGGTTCTGGAGATGGTGGAGGAGTGTGTAGAAAAGAAAGGGGTGTCTCCACATGAGCTGAAGGAAAAACAGGGGTGTGATGAAGGGAATATGGAAAAGTGTGGAGAACATTTCTAAGAAACATAGCATCTGAATCATCAATGGAGGAATTTGAAATACGCTTATGGCAAACAGCATTTGGGAGGGGACCTGAAAGGACAAAAGGTAAATAAAAGAAGTCATAATCACCATATGAGGGGTCTGGGCGAGCAGTCCGATAAGTGGGCTTGGGAGAGAAAATGTTAGATGTGGGCATGTGATCAAGCAAATCATCAGGCAAAACAACGGACTGTGGTTCAATTATGGGGGGAAGGGAGTCTGAAACACCGTCATGAAATTTTAAAGGGGGCCCAAGCAAATCCCAATATAATTCGGGGGGGCATATTAAGACTGCGGTGAGGATATCAGGCAACGGGGCCTGCTTGCAACAGATGCAGTCTGACAGAATCCCATGCACTATCCGAATGAGACCGGGGAAGTATGCAAAATGGCATACTTCACTGAGAGTCATGAGAAACGACTTGTGGGTGCCACGGGGAACGTTATAGAACCCTAAACCACAAGAAGTGTGTATCTCTAAAACTACAAATTTAAATGCACGGAAACTGTGAAAAAAGAGCACTCTCTGGTCGGGGGCGCACTCTCTTGGAATATCTATAAACCAGGGGAGACGCCTAGCGGATCCTGCCAACGCTACATTGCCATCTCTATGGGAGATGATGGACTCAAAAGTCAAGTAACGTTCCATAGGAAACTTACTTACGGGTAGACTACAAACCACAGTGAAGAAACGCTCACGCCGTGTGGCATGGCGAGCTGTGAATTCTGCCGGGTCCAGGAGGTGTACCATCTGAAACAGAGCGTAAAACACAACACACATCATGCAAGGTGTGAAGCGCTAAAAGCAGTCGTCATGGATTTAAAAACAACCTCAGCAAGGTATGTTAGAAGTGCGAACGCAGCGGTAAGTAAGTGCAGGGTATTAACACATGAAATAAAGGAAAACAAAACACACGCAAAAAATAAACCACACGTTAGATGTATACAACCGATAGCCCAGAAGCATTAAGTGGTCAAGCACTAACCCACATCAGGGGTGCGAGTACATGCAGGGTCCAAATTGCCGGGAGCGTGGAACGCTGTATAGGATAACCATGGGTCCAAGGTAGCTAAGGCCATCAAATATTTAGTAGAGAAATGTTCTTTGCCTTCCAGTCGAAAATATGATATAGCTCTACGAATTACTCGTTCAGCAATACCCCATGACATAGGGTGGGACCAATGGAATAATCTTAGGAAACGAAGGGCCAATTTTTCCAGACATGGGGCGCCACAGGGTTTATTAAATTCAAAGCAAGTGAGACAAGTGGCATTATCATAGCATAAAATGTAATAGGCTAACACACCTGTCAGGGCAGCGTTAGACCGAACTTTCAGGAAAATTTGGGAGATCAGGGGGAGGGGAAGATTCTGTCCGGGAGTGTTACATACATAAGCAGCAAGGTGCTGTAATTCCAGCAAATCAGTTTTGAATCTTTGGGACCCCATGGATACAACGTGTCCACTATGTGGGGGAGAACTCACCTGAGGCTGGGGTGTGTTGTCAGCCATACTTACCAAATAATGAGTTCTTCCGAGAAGGAGAAAAAGGGAACGATACTCGGATAGTTAGGGCGTGTCTAAGCCTGAAAGGAAAACTGGGGGTGAATAACGCACCACAGAGGCAGGCGCCATCTATATCTAATTGATTCACAGCTGCCCATCTAGATTAACAGAGAATTTCCCAGGCAAGCTTTCAGTGCGGGCGTGGTCTCCCCACCTGACTTTCTTGACAGGGGGTTCGTGAAAGGTCAAACAGGGTGATGATTTAGCAGGGGTGAGGATACTTTTAGGGTGCACGTCCGTGGGATCAGAGTGTTCCTCGCGTAGCTGGTCAAGGGATGAAAATGTATGGCCAATCGAATCATTGTATTTCTTTTGAAAGTGTCCACGAGGGTCCATTGGGGAGGACAAAGCCTTCCGGCTAAGAGGGGTGAGCATGTTGCCACGTGGTCGTAGAGGCAGGCCAGAGGGCAGGGCATGAAGAATGTAGTAGCCATCGCATCCAATTAGTAGATTTAGTGCATGAGAGGAGGACAGTACTGTTTTAGTGAGGAATTTAAGGTGGAATGGGACGCTGATGACAGAAGGCATGTGAAATTTTAGCTCACGTTGCGTGTCCCGCAACATAGTCATATCCCATTCAATGATTAAATGGGTATTGATGCATCCATCGGAAAGTTCAGCGTGAGGCATTGCCTCGCCAGGGAGGACCTTTATACTGCCAGGGAATGTCAGAATTTCAGTCACAAGGAGGACGACACGAGAGGTGCCAGAGAAGAGTTCCAGGAACACACTCGTCCGAGGGCACTTAGTTTCCCGATCAAACACACGCATGACCGAGGACAGGTCATGCCTGCGTCGATATGAGATGTAAATTTTCTGGGAGATGAACATAGTAGCAACGAGTGATAAGGTCGTGAGGCCAATAATGTCAAACAAATGCAGTTGTCGGAGGCTAGCAGAGGTGGGAAATGCGTCCGTTGTGGGGACCTGGCTGAGTTGATACAACAGAACAGCTTTCTGAAGGTGGGCACACTTGCCGTGTAAGACAAATAAACAAATTGCACAGCCTATAGATAGACCGGTACCAGCAGTACGTAGAAGGCTAAGCCAGCTCACACTGTCAGATGCAGTGAAACTATCTGGCAATGTCCAAGAAGGGTCAATGTACAGTACTTCAGCATCTTTCCATGCGGTGGCAGTACGATTAAGATCAGTAATAACCATACCTTGTCTCGCGACAAAATCATCAACCCCTAAAGTAAGCAGATCAAGATCAGGAACATCTAACCCTAGGGGCTCAGGAAACAGCGTGTCTGCCGTCATGCCACGGGTAACAGATTCATTGTGGAACAGGGAAATGAATAACAAGTTTGCTATATATGAGGATACACACGTGTGTATCCTCATATATACGTGTCATCACATTGTTGTCACAATGAGTGAGGCTTGGCCGAATGTAGACGCCAGAACTAGACCGCATACTACAACCACATCCAAGAGTTAATGTACAAAAGGAACAAGGTTCTACTTCAGTGGGGGTAACGTCTAACTGGCACGTGACCAGCCAAGGTTCGCTGTGTGCGATGACTAGGAAGGAAGAGTTTTGCAAGTCCCTAACAACACGGGGTGGGGACTTCAATTCCAGGAAGTCAACCTGACAATACATCATGATGTCACGGACTACGCCTGTAAATATGGACAGGGCACATGATGGTATGTCAACAGGAAATTCTGGGAAGGTCCTGTAGCAATGACGAACACCAGACCTGAAGCACTCAGCTAGGTCAGCTCTAGATAACTCAATGTAAAACCTTTCATCCCTAGATATGCCAATAAAGTCTGAGAACCCTGAAATGCGTGTAAACTGATCGGGTTTCTTGCCGCCTGTCGGTATCGGGAAGGATGATATCTCATAGATGGTGAAAGCATTATCCTTCACCACGAGTGGCAGACTAACATCAACATATAGATGAAAATCACTGCTGAGAGCCGTATCACCAGGAATGGCGTAGATAGAACTTGGTTGGTCATACATCAACTTAAAATTTGGATACTGCACACGCAGAAGTCGGGCAACCTGTTTCATGGATTTGTGTAAAACATCAGGAGGGACCAAAATGGGAGACAATTTGTTATTAGCAATCATTTCCAAAGCGAGCAGGGTGGCACGTGCCTCAGATTCTAACAGCGTTAAAGCTTGGATGTGACCTATCTCAGAGACACTAGCATACGTAAAATCAGCCAAAGATTTCAATAAGAGTCGTTGTGCATCTGATTGTACCTGAACAATTTCCAATCTGCGAAACATCTCTACACTATTCTGCAAAAGTCTACCAATATTCATGGTGTTATTAACCACACCATCTGAAACAATGTCCAATCGTTCATTCGTAACCCGGACCAATGATGAAGTCTGGTCGTGTAAGGCATGAAGGTTCAATTGTAAGCGCTTGGAGTTGCTTTCCACAATACCAACCCTTCTAAATAACTTATTTCGTTGTTTATCAGTAACTAACCCAAAGGCAGAACCAAGGAAGGAGCCCACAAATGGTGAAAATGAACGTTTCAGCCGTCCGCCTCTGTGGACTGGTGGTTGCGAAACCGGCCAAAGCTTCTTAATTGATCGCTAATAGCGATTGGGTAACTTGGGTAACTTTACTGGCCTAATGCCAAAAAGGGTAGTGGGTAAAAAAAGGGGGGGAAGGGAAAATATCTCAACAAGTTGATAACAATGTGTGATATGTCTTTTCAAAGCAGCTGTAAAAGGTAATAAAAGGATGATGTTTTGAAAAACTTTATATTTTTAAAACATGGACTTACAATTGAATGTCTTTGCTTGATAAATTTGGGATCCAAGAAGGTTTGATGGGGGGAGGGGACGGGGAAAACGGGCGAGATGCATAATCAAAACACAATGGTTTGCGGGAAGCATGAAATGGCCAAGAACGTGGTGGGGGTCCTAAACACAAGGGCCAAGTTTTAGGGCGGCGTATACTACTAATTCTGTGTGAACATGAACGTGGTTCTGGAGATGGTGGAGGAGTGTGTAGAAAAGAAAGGGGTGTCTCCACATGAGCTGAAGGAAAAACAGGGGTGTGATGAAGGGAATATGGAAAAGTGTGGAGAACATTTCTAAGAAACATAGCATCTGAATCATCAATGGAGGAATTTGAAATACGCTTATGGCAAACAGCATCTGGGAGGGGACCTGAAAGGACAAAAGGTAAATAAAAGAAGTCATAATCACCATATGAGGGGTCTGGGCGAGCAGTCCGATAAGTGGGCTTGGGAGAGAAAATGTTAGATGTGGGCATGTGATCAAGCAAATCATCAGGCAAAACAACGGACTGTGGTTCAATTATGGGGGGAAGGGAGTCTGAAACACCGTCATGAAATTTTAAAGGGGGCCCAAGCAAATCCCAATATAATTCGGGGGGGCATATTAAGACTGCGGTGAGGATATCAGGCAACGGGGCCTGCTTGCAACAGATGCAGTCTGACAGAATCCCATGCACTATCCGAATGAGACCGGGGAAGTATGCAAAATGGCATACTTCACTGAGAGTCATGAGAAACGACTTGTGGGTGCCACGGGGAACGTTATAGAACCCTAAACCACAAGAAGTGTGTATCTCTAAAACTACAAATTTAAATGCACGGAAACTGTGAAAAAAGAGCACTCTCTGGTCGGGGGCGCACTCTCTTGGAATATCTATAAACCAGGGGAGACGCCTAGCGGATCCTGCCAACGCTACATTGCCATCTCTATGGGAGATGATGGACTCAAAAGTCAAGTAACGTTCCATAGGAAACTTACTTACGGGTAGACTACAAACCACAGTGAAGAAACGCTCACGCCGTGTGGCATGGCGAGCTGTGAATTCTGCCGGGTCCAGGAGGTGTACCATCTGAAACAGAGCGTAAAACACAACACACATCATGCAAGGTGTGAAGCGCTAAAAGCAGTCGTCATGGATTTAAAAACAACCTCAGCAAGGTATGTTAGAAGTGCGAACGCAGCGGTAAGTAAGTGCAGGGTATTAACACATGAAATAAAGGAAAACAAAACACACGCAAAAAATAAACCACACGTTAGATGTATACAACCGATAGCCCAGAAGCATTAAGTGGTCAAGCACTAACCCACATCAGGGGTGCGAGTACATGCAGGGTCCAAATTGCCGGGAGCGTGGAACGCTGTATAGGATAACCATGGGTCCAAGGTAGCTAAGGCCATCAAATATTTAGTAGAGAAATGTTCTTTGCCTTCCAGTCGAAAATATGATATAGCTCTACGAATTACTCGTTCAGCAATACCCCATGACATAGGGTGGGACCAATGGAATAATCTTAGGAAACGAAGGGCCAATTTTTCCAGACATGGGGCGCCACAGGGTTTATTAAATTCAAAGCAAGTGAGACAAGTGGCATTATCATAGCATAAAATGTAATAGGCTAACACACCTGTCAGGGCAGCGTTAGACCGAACTTTCAGGAAAATTTGGGAGATCAGGGGGAGGGGAAGATTCTGTCCGGGAGTGTTACATACATAAGCAGCAAGGTGCTGTAATTCCAGCAAATCAGTTTTGAATCTTTGGGACCCCATGGATACAACGTGTCCACTATGTGGGGGAGAACTCACCTGAGGCTGGGGTGTGTTGTCAGCCATACTTACCAAATAATGAGTTCTTCCGAGAAGGAGAAAAAGGGAACGATACTCGGATAGTTAGGGCGTGTCTAAGCCTGAAAGGAAAACTGGGGGTGAATAACGCACCACAGAGGCAGGCGCCATCTATATCTAATTGATTCACAGCTGCCCATCTAGATTAACAGAGAATTTCCCAGGCAAGCTTTCAGTGCGGGCGTGGTCTCCCCACCTGACTTTCTTGACAGGGGGTTCGTGAAAGGTCAAACAGGGTGATGATTTAGCAGGGGTGAGGATACTTTTAGGGTGCACGTCCGTGGGATCAGAGTGTTCCTCGCGTAGCTGGTCAAGGGATGAAAATGTATGGCCAATCGAATCATTGTATTTCTTTTGAAAGTGTCCACGAGGGTCCATTGGGGAGGACAAAGCCTTCCGGCTAAGAGGGGTGAGCATGTTGCCACGTGGTCGTAGAGGCAGGCCAGAGGGCAGGGCATGAAGAATGTAGTAGCCATCGCATCCAATTAGTAGATTTAGTGCATGAGAGGAGGACAGTACTGTTTTAGTGAGGAATTTAAGGTGGAATGGGACGCTGATGACAGAAGGCATGTGAAATTTTAGCTCACGTTGCGTGTCCCGCAACATAGTCATATCCCATTCAATGATTAAATGGGTATTGATGCATCCATCGGAAAGTTCAGCGTGAGGCATTGCCTCGCCAGGGAGGACCTTTATACTGCCAGGGAATGTCAGAATTTCAGTCACAAGGAGGACGACACGAGAGGTGCCAGAGAAGAGTTCCAGGAACACACTCGTCCGAGGGCACTTAGTTTCCCGATCAAACACACGCATGACCGAGGACAGGTCATGCCTGCGTCGATATGAGATGTAAATTTTCTGGGAGATGAACATAGTAGCAACGAGTGATAAGGTCGTGAGGCCAATAATGTCAAACAAATGCAGTTGTCGGAGGCTAGCAGAGGTGGGAAATGCGTCCGTTGTGGGGACCTGGCTGAGTTGATACAACAGAACAGCTTTCTGAAGGTGGGCACACTTGCCGTGTAAGACAAATAAACAAATTGCACAGCCTATAGATAGACCGGTACCAGCAGTACGTAGAAGGCTAAGCCAGCTCACACTGTCAGATGCAGTGAAACTATCTGGCAATGTCCAAGAAGGGTCAATGTACAGTACTTCAGCATCTTTCCATGCGGTGGCAGTACGATTAAGATCAGTAATAACCATACCTTGTCTCGCGACAAAATCATCAACCCCTAAAGTAAGCAGATCAAGATCAGGAACATCTAACCCTAGGGGCTCAGGAAACAGCGTGTCTGCCGTCATGCCACGGGTAACAGATTCATTGTGGAACAGGGAAATGAATAACAAGTTTGCTATATATGAGGATACACACGTGTGTATCCTCATATATACGTGTCATCACATTGTTGTCACAATGAGTGAGGCTTGGCCGAATGTAGACGCCAGAACTAGACCGCATACTACAACCACATCCAAGAGTTAATGTACAAAAGGAACAAGGTTCTACTTCAGTGGGGGTAACGTCTAACTGGCACGTGACCAGCCAAGGTTCGCTGTGTGCGATGACTAGGAAGGAAGAGTTTTGCAAGTCCCTAACAACACGGGGTGGGGACTTCAATTCCAGGAAGTCAACCTGACAATACATCATGATGTCACGGACTACGCCTGTAAATATGGACAGGGCACATGATGGTATGTCAACAGGAAATTCTGGGAAGGTCCTGTAGCAATGACGAACACCAGACCTGAAGCACTCAGCTAGGTCAGCTCTAGATAACTCAATGTAAAACCTTTCATCCCTAGATATGCCAATAAAGTCTGAGAACCCTGAAATGCGTGTAAACTGATCGGGTTTCTTGCCGCCTGTCGGTATCGGGAAGGATGATATCTCATAGATGGTGAAAGCATTATCCTTCACCACGAGTGGCAGACTAACATCAACATATAGATGAAAATCACTGCTGAGAGCCGTATCACCAGGAATGGCGTAGATAGAACTTGGTTGGTCATACATCAACTTAAAATTTGGATACTGCACACGCAGAAGTCGGGCAACCTGTTTCATGGATTTGTGTAAAACATCAGGAGGGACCAAAATGGGAGACAATTTGTTATTAGCAATCATTTCCAAAGCGAGCAGGGTGGCACGTGCCTCAGATTCTAACAGCGTTAAAGCTTGGATGTGACCTATCTCAGAGACACTAGCATACGTAAAATCAGCCAAAGATTTCAATAAGAGTCGTTGTGCATCTGATTGTACCTGAACAATTTCCAATCTGCGAAACATCTCTACACTATTCTGCAAAAGTCTACCAATATTCATGGTGTTATTAACCACACCATCTGAAACAATGTCCAATCGTTCATTCGTAACCCGGACCAATGATGAAGTCTGGTCGTGTAAGGCATGAAGGTTCAATTGTAAGCGCTTGGAGTTGCTTTCCACAATACCAACCCTTCTAAATAACTTATTTCGTTGTTTATCAGTAACTAACCCAAAGGCAGAACCAAGGAAGGAGCCCACAAATGGTGAAAATGAACGTTTCAGCCGTCCGCCTCTGTGGACTGGTGGTTGCGAAACCGGCCAAAGCTTCTTAATTGATCGCTAATAGCGATTGGGTAACTTGGGTAACTTTACTGGCCTAATGCCAAAAAGGGTAGTGGGTAAAAAAAGGGGGGGAAGGGAAAATATCTCAACAAGTTGATAACAATGTGTGATATGTCTTTTCAAAGCAGCTGTAAAAGGTAATAAAAGGATGATGTTTTGAAAAACTTTATATTTTTAAAACATGGACTTACAATTGAATGTCTTTGCTTGATAAATTTGGGATCCAAGAAGGTTTGATGGGGGGAGGGGACGGGGAAAACGGGCGAGATGCATAATCAAAACACAATGGTTTGCGGGAAGCATGAAATGGCCAAGAACGTGGTGGGGGTCCTAAACACAAGGGCCAAGTTTTAGGGCGGCGTATACTACTAATTCTGTGTGAACATGAACGTGGTTCTGGAGATGGTGGAGGAGTGTGTAGAAAAGAAAGGGGTGTCTCCACATGAGCTGAAGGAAAAACAGGGGTGTGATGAAGGGAATATGGAAAAGTGTGGAGAACATTTCTAAGAAACATAGCATCTGAATCATCAATGGAGGAATTTGAAATACGCTTATGGCAAACAGCATCTGGGAGGGGACCTGAAAGGACAAAAGGTAAATAAAAGAAGTCATAATCACCATATGAGGGGTCTGGGCGAGCAGTCCGATAAGTGGGCTTGGGAGAGAAAATGTTAGATGTGGGCATGTGATCAAGCAAATCATCAGGCAAAACAACGGACTGTGGTTCAATTATGGGGGGAAGGGAGTCTGAAACACCGTCATGAAATTTTAAAGGGGGCCCAAGCAAATCCCAATATAATTCGGGGGGGCATATTAAGACTGCGGTGAGGATATCAGGCAACGGGGCCTGCTTGCAACAGATGCAGTCTGACAGAATCCCATGCACTATCCGAATGAGACCGGGGAAGTATGCAAAATGGCATACTTCACTGAGAGTCATGAGAAACGACTTGTGGGTGCCACGGGGAACGTTATAGAACCCTAAACCACAAGAAGTGTGTATCTCTAAAACTACAAATTTAAATGCACGGAAACTGTGAAAAAAGAGCACTCTCTGGTCGGGGGCGCACTCTCTTGGAATATCTATAAACCAGGGGAGACGCCTAGCGGATCCTGCCAACGCTACATTGCCATCTCTATGGGAGATGATGGACTCAAAAGTCAAGTAACGTTCCATAGGAAACTTACTTACGGGTAGACTACAAACCACAGTGAAGAAACGCTCACGCCGTGTGGCATGGCGAGCTGTGAATTCTGCCGGGTCCAGGAGGTGTACCATCTGAAACAGAGCGTAAAACACAACACACATCATGCAAGGTGTGAAGCGCTAAAAGCAGTCGTCATGGATTTAAAAACAACCTCAGCAAGGTATGTTAGAAGTGCGAACGCAGCGGTAAGTAAGTGCAGGGTATTAACACATGAAATAAAGGAAAACAAAACACACGCAAAAAATAAACCACACGTTAGATGTATACAACCGATAGCCCAGAAGCATTAAGTGGTCAAGCACTAACCCACATCAGGGGTGCGAGTACATGCAGGGTCCAAATTGCCGGGAGCGTGGAACGCTGTATAGGATAACCATGGGTCCAAGGTAGCTAAGGCCATCAAATATTTAGTAGAGAAATGTTCTTTGCCTTCCAGTCGAAAATATGATATAGCTCTACGAATTACTCGTTCAGCAATACCCCATGACATAGGGTGGGACCAATGGAATAATCTTAGGAAACGAAGGGCCAATTTTTCCAGACATGGGGCGCCACAGGGTTTATTAAATTCAAAGCAAGTGAGACAAGTGGCATTATCATAGCATAAAATGTAATAGGCTAACACACCTGTCAGGGCAGCGTTAGACCGAACTTTCAGGAAAATTTGGGAGATCAGGGGGAGGGGAAGATTCTGTCCGGGAGTGTTACATACATAAGCAGCAAGGTGCTGTAATTCCAGCAAATCAGTTTTGAATCTTTGGGACCCCATGGATACAACGTGTCCACTATGTGGGGGAGAACTCACCTGAGGCTGGGGTGTGTTGTCAGCCATACTTACCAAATAATGAGTTCTTCCGAGAAGGAGAAAAAGGGAACGATACTCGGATAGTTAGGGCGTGTCTAAGCCTGAAAGGAAAACTGGGGGTGAATAACGCACCACAGAGGCAGGCGCCATCTATATCTAATTGATTCACAGCTGCCCATCTAGATTAACAGAGAATTTCCCAGGCAAGCTTTCAGTGCGGGCGTGGTCTCCCCACCTGACTTTCTTGACAGGGGGTTCGTGAAAGGTCAAACAGGGTGATGATTTAGCAGGGGTGAGGATACTTTTAGGGTGCACGTCCGTGGGATCAGAGTGTTCCTCGCGTAGCTGGTCAAGGGATGAAAATGTATGGCCAATCGAATCATTGTATTTCTTTTGAAAGTGTCCACGAGGGTCCATTGGGGAGGACAAAGCCTTCCGGCTAAGAGGGGTGAGCATGTTGCCACGTGGTCGTAGAGGCAGGCCAGAGGGCAGGGCATGAAGAATGTAGTAGCCATCGCATCCAATTAGTAGATTTAGTGCATGAGAGGAGGACAGTACTGTTTTAGTGAGGAATTTAAGGTGGAATGGGACGCTGATGACAGAAGGCATGTGAAATTTTAGCTCACGTTGCGTGTCCCGCAACATAGTCATATCCCATTCAATGATTAAATGGGTATTGATGCATCCATCGGAAAGTTCAGCGTGAGGCATTGCCTCGCCAGGGAGGACCTTTATACTGCCAGGGAATGTCAGAATTTCAGTCACAAGGAGGACGACACGAGAGGTGCCAGAGAAGAGTTCCAGGAACACACTCGTCCGAGGGCACTTAGTTTCCCGATCAAACACACGCATGACCGAGGACAGGTCATGCCTGCGTCGATATGAGATGTAAATTTTCTGGGAGATGAACATAGTAGCAACGAGTGATAAGGTCGTGAGGCCAATAATGTCAAACAAATGCAGTTGTCGGAGGCTAGCAGAGGTGGGAAATGCGTCCGTTGTGGGGACCTGGCTGAGTTGATACAACAGAACAGCTTTCTGAAGGTGGGCACACTTGCCGTGTAAGACAAATAAACAAATTGCACAGCCTATAGATAGACCGGTACCAGCAGTACGTAGAAGGCTAAGCCAGCTCACACTGTCAGATGCAGTGAAACTATCTGGCAATGTCCAAGAAGGGTCAATGTACAGTACTTCAGCATCTTTCCATGCGGTGGCAGTACGATTAAGATCAGTAATAACCATACCTTGTCTCGCGACAAAATCATCAACCCCTAAAGTAAGCAGATCAAGATCAGGAACATCTAACCCTAGGGGCTCAGGAAACAGCGTGTCTGCCGTCATGCCACGGGTAACAGATTCATTGTGGAACAGGGAAATGAATAACAAGTTTGCTATATATGAGGATACACACGTGTGTATCCTCATATATACGTGTCATCACATTGTTGTCACAATGAGTGAGGCTTGGCCGAATGTAGACGCCAGAACTAGACCGCATACTACAACCACATCCAAGAGTTAATGTACAAAAGGAACAAGGTTCTACTTCAGTGGGGGTAACGTCTAACTGGCACGTGACCAGCCAAGGTTCGCTGTGTGCGATGACTAGGAAGGAAGAGTTTTGCAAGTCCCTAACAACACGGGGTGGGGACTTCAATTCCAGGAAGTCAACCTGACAATACATCATGATGTCATGGACTACGCCTGTAAATATGGACAGGGCACATGATGGTATGTCAACAGGAAATTCTGGGAAGGTCCTGTAGCAATGACGAACACCAGACCTGAAGCACTCAGCTAGGTCAGCTCTAGATAACTCAATGTAAAACCTTTCATCCCTAGATATGCCAATAAAGTCTGAGAACCCTGAAATGCGTGTAAACTGATCGGGTTTCTTGCCGCCTGTCGGTATCGGGAAGGATGATATCTCATAGATGGTGAAAGCATTATCCTTCACCACGAGTGGCAGACTAACATCAACATATAGATGAAAATCACTGCTGAGAGCCGTAACACCAGGAATGGCGTAGATAGAACTCGGTTGGTCATACATCAACTTAAAATTTGGATACTGCACACGCAAAAGTCGGGCAACCTGTTTCATGGATTTGTGTAAAACATCAGGAGGGACCAAAATGGGAGACAATTTGTTATTAGCAATCATTTCCAAAGCGAGCAGGGTGGCACGTGCCTCAGATTCTAACAGCGTTAAAGCTTGGATGTGACCTATCTCAGAGACACTAGCATACGTAAAATCAGCCAAAGATTTCAATAAGAGTCGTTGTGCATCTGATTGTACCTGAACAATTTCCAATCTGCGAAACATCTCTACACTATTCTGCAAAAGTCTACCAATATTCATGGTGTTATTAACCACACCATCTGAAACAATGTCCAATCGTTCATTCGTAACCCGGACCAATGATGAAGTCTGGTCGTGTAAGGCATGAAGGTTCAATTGTAAGCGCTTGGAGTTGCTTTCCACAATACCAACCCTTCTAAATAACTTATTTCGTTGTTTATCAGTAACTAACCCAAAGGCAGAACCAAGGAAGGAGCCCACAAATGGTAAAAATGAACGTTTCAGCCGTCCGCCTCTGTGGACTGGTGGTTGCGAAACCGGCCAAAGCTTCTTAATTGATCGCTAATAGCGATGGATATGGTCCCGGAGGGAATCGTTCAGATTCCGATATGCAGCCGTGAGAGAACGGAAAGTGTTGCAAAAGTCCTGGGCAGTGGATATATCTTGCCTACGTCTGGGGGAAACAACCAAGGGGACTACGTCATCACACATGCTGAATGGGGGTGTGGAGGTCGGTAACTCAAGATGAGGGACAGCAAAAGTAACTTGCCAAGTTGCCGCACTATTCGCCACATAACCTTGCTTCGTGAGTAAGGCACCGACATTAGGGCGACCCAAAACAGTAACTGTGGGAGCACAAAGAAGGAAAACCCACACTGTAAACATTCTAGCGGCTAGGGCCTCTACTCGGCCGTGTTGTACCACGGAAGGGGATGATAGTGAATTCTTGTACCCTAACACACTCGTTACAGTTCGGGCAAACCTGAACCACTGAGGTCAGGGTAGGTTGGTTGCGAGATATGTAAGCAACAGGGCAACTAACACTGGTAGGGGCGGGGGGTGGGGGGGGTGGAGGGGTTGGAGGGGTTGGCCGGTAATACGAACCTTGGGGAAGTAGATGGGGCCTACCGTTCACAGAGGCAAATTGGGGGAGTGGTACAGGGGGAGCGGCAGCGACAGGGGGTGATGGCGTATGCACAGGGACTTCAGGAACGGGGAAGGATGCTTCCTCAGCCTCAAAAATATTAGCCCATAAATTCTTATCACGGGGCAGTGAGTCTAAAATGTCATTAACTTCCTCGTCCGAAAGAAATGCAAATGAATATGCGTCAGGAAGGGTGTGAGAAGAGTCTTCAGGAGTCATGACAGGAACATAGTCGTCTCACCTGAAGGGTGAACGATTAATTATTAGTCACGAGAGACGTGAAGGATTAAGAGGAGTGAATCAAGTGGTAAGATGAGGCATCAAATTCAACCATTCTGACCCATCGAAAGACATATTAAACACAAAAATAGAAGGTGTTAAACTACACAATTAATTACTTGATATCTGAGCACGAACCACAACATTACTTGTTCGTGAAACTAGATTAGGATGTCAGACCATACCATTAACTTTGTTAACTAACTATCAGTCAAGAATTGCTCAGTAAAGGTCAGGAGTCTTAAAATCTGAACGATACCTAGTAAAAACACGGGAGGGTGTAGCCGTTATGAGAGAACAGTATGCGAAGTCAACGCAGCTCGTAGTAACAACATAGTTTTACCAAACATAGTCTAAAAGATCAACGTTTGAATAACGGATTACGTAACGATAGCGTAAGAGCTTCATCATGGAGACGTCAAAATTGAAACTTAACCGGTTAAACCATCAGTCGCCTTGTGTGTCAGCAATAAACAAGTCAAAACAGCAGTTGTATCTGTCACTCTGCATTAATACATGTCAGCCTAAGTATATAAATGTACCGGTACATAATGCAATCCATCCTCTTGGGGAGTGCACATAATCATAGCGTCTTACATACCTTAGCGCGGAATATATATCAATCATCACCATCGAGTCTTACATACCTTTGCGCGGAATATTTTTATCATCCTCATCGCGTCTTACATACCTTTGCGACTTACGTACCTTGGCGCCGAAAACCTTAACAACAACCATAGCGAGTAACAACCATCATCGCGTCTTACGTACCTTTGCGCGGAATTATATATCTCAAGAAAACGACAAAACGACTAGCAAAGCGAGTAACAATCAACATCGCGTCTTACGTACCTTGGCGCGGAATTATTCATTAATCATCATCATCGCGTCTTACGTACCTTTGCGCGGAATTATATTCAAATCATTTAGGCTAAACCACATATCTTTCGCAAGAGGACCGTAAAAATTTACCTACGTAAGGATACAATCATGACGGTATGAAAATCTTAACTAAAGTCATTAAAGTCGAGTCAAAAAGTCAGCGTATAGACAGAGACACAGGTATTACTATATCAAAGAGGAACCAATATAAGGAACGAGAATACTCACTCTCAATCTGTATAAGGATTCAACCCAAAGAACTGGCCAGTTAGTAACACACAAGTCAACCTGAGATACGAAGTTCGAAGACCACAACGAAGGGAAGTACGCAGGACGTAGTAGGAGGCAACACTAAGGTGCGCAAGCAGAAAGTGTCTGGAATGTCAGCGAGAACCGCTATATCGTCCAGTAGCACACGCACACACAGCCACCAACCTGCGCACACAAGTCAGAAAACGGAGATCTACCTGTCAAGAGCCATATTGAAAATGGTGGCGACACACAAGCGAGCAGCGGTGCCGATTTTGTGGGACCCATTTAGCGAGGGTCTGTCAGGCACAGAAAATAGAATATCGTTGACAAAGGACAAAGGTTCGCATAAAATTGCAAAAAGGCAGATGGCAGTAACACACACTCAGTCATAAGAGTAACCACATGTAATCATGCCCAAAACATCACTCAGTAGAACCACTCCAGGCACAGCAGGGTGACAATATTAGAAAGGTCAACTAAGATCATAAATTTAAACAGGCTCACTAGAACGGCTTCTTTGTTTAAGAATCAATATTCAGTGACACAATTATACCAAGCTTATTCGCAAGCATATAGAATGTGGGTCACCACAAAACAGGGATCACATGTACACGTGATGAAGTAACAGAGGAAAACGCTCCAGATAGCAGGAGATGTCATGAATAATAAATGTGGAATAAGTGAACATCGAGCAAAATCTACAACATTTAAAGAATTAGTGAACATCGAACAAAATCTACAACATTTTATAGAAACAACTACTTTTTCCGTTCCCTAACATTTGGAGGGGGTTTGGAAAGCACATCTGCCTGGGTTCGTTTGCCCAAAAAGGAAAAAGGCTCCCACGTGTTGTGTTTAGCGCTATAATCCTTCCATTTAATCAAATACTTGCCGCTGTTTCAGAATACGTTCGATCTCATATTGGGAGTCAGACTCGTCGTCAGCATCTTCAGCATCCGACTTCTGTGAGTCAGGGGCCTGGGCGTTCTCGCCATTATCATGAGGGCCCGTCAGGTCATTCTCCGGCAATAGTTCGGAAGGCGGAATTGCGTTACCCGGGAGATCATCACCCGGGGGTGTACCGTCTTCAAATTGAAGCGGGGAAACAGGGCGATCAAAACGCGTAACACAAGGACGGAACCTGTTAACGTGAATTGACGAGTTGGGTTCTACGTGTGTGTCACACGCACGCACTTTGAAATTGAGTGGGGAGGTTTGTTCAATCAAGTAATATGGACCACTATAAGGGGACTTGAGTTTACGACCTGGGACCTTGGTTGCAGGATAATAAATCCACACTTTATCTCCGACCTGAAATTTCCAACCCTTATTTCTGGAGTCATGATAAGATTTCATCTTGGCCTGCATAATTTCATTATTTTCTTTCGCCCATTTGCGCTCGGTTTCAACACGCTTAAACATGTTTTTCACATAATGGCGAACAGAAGGGTTGGGGTGAGTTGGGTCAGGCAAGGACGTTTAAAACGGATGTTTGGCGTCACGGCCAGTCATAAAAAATAACGGGCTGTACATTGTCACCTTATGCACTGATGCTCTCACGGCAAACAAAGCTGAGGGCAAGAATAGATCCCATGATGTCGGCTTATCATGGCAAAGACGTGTCAGATTTTTAGAGATGGACTGAACGCTTTGCTTGGCCATGCCATTACTGCGAGGGCAGTAAGGCGTAGTCATGACCTTTCTAGCCTGCATCAATTTACAGAGTTCCTCTGCAATAACACTGGCATAACACCCGCCACGGTCACTAACAATAGATTCAACATTTCCCCAGCGGCACCAAATGTCCTCAAAGAGGCGCTCAGCCACCAAGACGGCAGATTGATCAGGGAGTGGGAATGCCTCAGGAAAGCGTGTAAGAGCGACCTGAAAAACTAAAATGTATTTATTCCCTCGATCCGTTTTCGGTAAAGGGCCGATGAGATCAGTGTGAACCGGCTGGAAGGGGCGCGAAACAGGGATAGGATGTAAGGAACCCTGTCTATTTTTCGGGAGTTTACTAGTCTTGCTACAAACATGACAAGATTGGACCCAATTCACAATGTCGCTATGCATGCCTGGCCAATAATATTTT
This sequence comes from Amphiduros pacificus, assembly GCA_949316495.1. NCBI lineage: Eukaryota > Metazoa > Annelida > Polychaeta > Phyllodocida > Hesionidae > Amphiduros > Amphiduros pacificus. Next base: position 17,242,312 of record OX439008.1, on the reverse strand, counting down.
TGTCGTATAGTAGAGTAGCGTTTCTCAGTCCCGAGATGAGTACCCATAGAACTATCGTGGAAGGCTTCAAGCAGAGCATGGCGCAAAGTGGGCGGGATAACTAACTGTGTTTTGCAACGGTCTTTTGCCGGACCTTTACCTGGGGTAACATACAAATGCAACAAAACATCCTGGAGGGAGGGATCAGCAGACTGTTTCACACTAATGTCATCGAAAGTGTACGTTGTGCCAGTTGACTGGTTAAGATCCGTCGAACACAGGTCATCCACTGCCGGTGGGACAGGGTGTGTTTCAGGACTGTCAGGCAGGTCAGAGACAGCCGCTAATTTAAGCTCCAACTCAGGGGTGGGATCAGATTCTAACGGGTATGTGCGACGGCTAAGACTGTCAGCATGCGGGATCGAATTCCCTCGTTTGTGAACAATTTCTTAACGAAACTGCTGTAGGGTCAATATCCATCTACCTAAACGTCCCTTCGGCTCTGAACGAAATAACCATTGTAAAGCAGAATGGTCAGTCACTATAGTGAATTTTTCATATTTGAGATAGGGCTCATGTAATTTGTAGGCAGCTATGATGCTAAGGCATTCACGTTCGGTACATGTATAATTTTGTTCAGCCGGATTAAGGGCGCGACCTCCATACGCTATGACCCGCTCAACACCATCCTGCATCTGATTTGGAAAAAACCGAGGAGGAAACCCTCGGCGTTCCTAGAAATCGGAAGAGCAAAAAAATACCCACCAAGCAGCAACAGAAATACCGCATCACAAAGGAAGCAAAACGCAGAGTCCCCAACAATAAGGGAACAGCCAGCAAAAGAAATACCTCTAAAAAGCCCACCATCGGCGATCTCATCAATCTGTTTAGCTAAAGACACACAAGATCCGGTGGGCTCCCAAAAGCGAGAGCCATCAACAAAACTCAGGACAAAGCTCTCAGAACAATACAACTGTAAAAGTATAGAAAATTTCAATCAAAGCAATAACAATGACAGTGCAACAAGTACAGAACCAAGCCAGGTTCCCACAGTAGACAATTTCAATGAATGTATGCCAGATCAAAATGTACCTTTAAGACAAAATAAAAACGTCTCAAACCAAAAAATCAAAATCTCGTTCTTTAACAAAAATGTTATTATCAACCTTGACAACAAGGATGAACCTGTCGAGCCATGCCTTGACCCCTAATGAAAGAAACATCCTCCTAAAAGGTCTCAAATTTTGCCCCACCCCAGGCGAACCAAAAATGCATGAAATACAATCAGATTTGAGATCCTTTTTCAGAAGGATGCGACTAAAATCATTTTGGCACGACCCTGACTCAGACCCCCTGAGTCAATCTGACATCCCCAACCAAACTCAACCGAGCATAACAACATACTTTGCTCATACCAATATTCCATCAACCTCAACAGCTGCCCCATCAATCCCGGACCCACAAGCTAAATTCAAACCGAAAAGCACTTGGGAACCAAAATCCACCTCCCGGGACCCAGTGTTAGAAACTTTTTTCAAATGTGTCCAAAGGGACCTCAACCTATTTGTCCCTAGGGCCCCCCGCACCCAAAACCTCAACAGAGAGGAAAAAATAGCCTTAGACACCCTAAGCAACAACAAAACCATAACTATAAAAAAGGCAGATAAAGGCTCTGCTATAGTAATTATGGACACAGAAGACTACATCAAAGAAGCAGAAAGACAACTGAATGACATCAACTTTTATGTCAAAACCCCTAATGACCTCACAGAACAACATAAAACCAGTGTAAGGAACATACTGAACCAAATGTATGACAAGGACGAAATCAGCAATGACGTTTATATGACATTGTGTCCACACGAGGCTAAGACAGCCAAATTTTACTTCCTACCTAAATACACAAAAAAGTGGTCGTAGGGAGGCCCATTATCAGTGGAAATGGGTCTCCTACAGAACAAATCTCTGCATTTGTAGATGAACACATCAAACCCTTTGTCAAAGACACACCCTCCTATGTAAGGGACACCACAGATTTCATTAGGAAAATCTCCTCCTTTAAGAGTAACAATGAAATCATTGTAGCCACTATGGACGTGACTAGCCTGTATACAAACATCCCCCATAATGAGGGCTTGAACGCGGTATACAGATGTCTGGTTAAAAACTACAAAGGCAAAGCGAGCATCAAAAGCTTGATGAGTCTCTTAGAAGCAGAATTGACAATGAACAACTTCACCTTTAATGGCGAAGATTTTCTCCAAACGGGAGGAACAGCAATGGGAACAAGGGTAGCCCCTTCCTATGCCAACCTATTTATGGCACATCTAGAAGAGAACCTCTTCAAGAATGCCCCATCTAAACCAGCTCTCTATCTGAGATACATTGATGACATATTCATGGTATTTGACCAAGGAGAAGAAAAACTCCTAAACTTCATTGAATACAACTCATTCCATCATGACATTAAATTCACCTCAAAACACTCCAAAGTAGAGGTAGAATTCTTGGACACTTTAGTTAAGGTCGACAGAGAAAACGGCTCTATCTATACGGATCTCTACACCAAAGATACTGACACACACAACTACCTACACTTCAGTTCCTCCCACCCAAAACATTGCAAAACGGGTGGTCCCTACGGAGAATTCCTGAGAATAAGAAGGAACTGCACTATGATTGCAGACTATGAAAAACATTCACAACTCAGAATGCTAGACTATCAACGCAGGGGATATCCAACTGATGCCCTAGAATCCGCACGAATCAAAGCGAGAGACAAAAACAGGGAAGACCTGCTCAAACAGAAGAACACTTCCAAAAGCGAGCAGCCAAAAGTACCACTTGTTACCACCTATAATGAGGCCAACCCAAATTTCCAAAAAATCCTCATGAAACACTGGCCACTACTACAACTGTCCACACACAAGGATGCCTTCCCAGAGAAACCTCTGGTGGCATTCAGACGCCCCAAAAATATATCTGACAAACTTGTTAGAGCAGCATGCCATAACCAAACTGTGACTACTACTCACCAACCTACTGCACCACCATGCAGGAGACCATGGAGATGCTAATTCTGCCTCTCCTGGAGGACTCACAAAACTGTGAAGAGCTCAGTATACCTGTAACACAAGAAACCTAGTCTACCTCATAACATGCAGAATCTGCAAGAAACAGTATGTAAGGGAAACTTACAGGACGTTTAAAGAACGAATAAACGAAGATTTAGGCTACATTAGGAGGAAGGAATGTGACCAAGCTACAGGTCACCACTTCAATCAACCAGGTCATAGTATAGATGACATGGAATTTCAAGTGATATATATTCTATACAAAAAAACCAACACCATACGACCAAACTAGAGTCACTAGAGAACTGGAATGGATAGACAGGTTGAGAACGTTTAAACCAACAGGTTTAAACGAAAAAGGTAGATAAAGAGATTATTTTCTTACCCTTACGCAGACACACTATTGAAAAATAGATTTCAATCTAGTCCAATGTCTACCTTCTTCGGCCAAAACTACACGATCAACTACTGAACCATACCATTTTAAATAGGTTCTATAAACCAGAAAACGAAGCAACAAATTCGAAAATAAGGAAACCGCTTCAAAATAACAAAAATATAAAAGTTTTCGGCGCACATCACGTATTCCAACTAGGCATTAACGTTGATCAACAGATCAAACCTCTTAAGATGCCAGCAGCACTCGATTTTTCGTTGCACGAGACGAACACGGGAGTCCAAAAGACAATAGCCCGAGCGACGGCGCAAAGTAACAATGCCCACGTCGCCCTAGCAACCAGCACAATACACAATAGTCCTCTGAAGTCAAAACAAACCACAACAATGGCGAAAAAGGAAGCGTACACCCTGTGCGCCCACTGTGGCAAACTCTATACCACATTACGGGCAATGAAACGCCACGCCCAGCACGCCCACACACCCACACACAGTGGGTACACGTGCGACTTCTGCATGTCTAAGTACACTAGACTAGACAACTTGAGGAGGCACTGGAAACGAGACCCCTTCTGTTCCATCCTACACCAGTGCAATATACAATTGCGCATGGAAGAGGAGGTCCAAAGCTTGGACCTCACGCCGACACTTCTGACAAACCACCTCAAGAAGGAGGAAATATCAGAAACAACAGAAGCAAGTAAGATATCCACTCCAATGTATCAACAAACATGATAAAAAATCACATAGCCACACTATAGACTATTACTTCTTCACAAGTCAGGGTTTCCCAGAAACCCTGAATGGTTGAAAATATTTTTTGAATTTAAAATTCATAACCAGGTACTAATTCTGCTCTTTTTAGATAACTTAGAAAAAAGTGGAGAAGGGATGATCGCAGAGGAAACCACAACCATCGTGGCTCCCTCTTTTGGCGAATTCTCCCCAGATCAAGCTCCCAACGGCACCCCAGATTGGACCAAATTTGACGATTTCTGGGACAGCCTCGAATGGGACACAAACAAAAACCCCCCCAAGGAACTGGAAGAGATCCTGGAAACCCTCCAGGAGATCCTGGATGACACAGAGTCAACCACATCCTAAAAACAACCATACTTGCAAAAAAGTCTGTAAACTACTACAAGGAACAACAAAAAACCAAATATAAAAATAAAACATATTTTTATAAAAAAAGTTTCTTGTCCGAGTTTGTATGAACCCAAACATGGTTCTTAATCGACATTGGAATACAAACGCCCCAAAAAAACGGCTCAAAAACTGGCCGAGAACCCAACAAAAATAAGGTATAATATCCGATTTAATTATTGAAAACTTCTCGTACATATAACAAAAGAAAGAAACGAGAACAAGAAATTCGTTTTAAAAATGGACATTCCTACCCCGCGCCGGGGCAGTACGCAGCGTAAAATAAACGTACTAGTCTGGAGGCCATCCGGGACAGGGTCCTTAAATTTCAAAAGAATTAGAGATTAGAGATCGAACACTTTCGAATCGACAAAAAGTCGAAAAAAACCTCCCGAAAAATTGCAGAAAATTCTACAACACATGTAGAATACTTTACAACGTATCTGTAACCCCTGCAAAGCCCTCAAAACAAAGGTTTTTCAATAGCACCTCCACCAGAGGCTCACAAAAACAAAACACACCTCCAGATTGGAGGCGCTACGAGTGAAGGAACAGCACCTCCAGAGGTGCTAAGTGTAGGATATAGAATACACACCCAGAGACTCTCAGAAATACATAAACATTCATAGACAATAAGGCACGATACTGATGGTTGATGAGTCACCATAACCACCACTCCGTGAAGTCACGTGTAAGACGGACGAGCCGAAGTTAGATACGCAGGCAGGACGAGTCCATCTGATGACGCGTGAGGAAGCCACGTAGGCAAACCCCCACAGATGACGCGGAGTGGCCCCTTAAAAGAGACGCGCAACCATGGATCCGGGCTCAGACCGTAGTTCAGAAGTCAAGAAGGAGATCAACGACCACTTGCCACTGAAGATCCATGACTCTCAGTATCATGACCACATAGACTTGGGTGTTTAGCATATAGTCAGGGTTTCATAAGTATCATGCAAAGTTGGTAATTCACATGCCTCGCTCATTGCCATGCCGGCCTAGCCAGACAAGCAGGGATCACAGCACTGAATAAAGGTAACTATTACACTGTGTATATCCTGTGTCTGCAGTCCTCACTTCCCGTCATTTATATGAGGGTATGACATGATAGCTAGGATCCGTGCCCAAACTCACAGCCAGCGAGTCAGCGAGCTATGGTTAACAAGTACAGTACAGTACGATAGAGTAGGACAGATTAGAGTATCTATCTAATTGGTAGAGTATTGATCCCCCGTCCACGTCCCCCAACGACGGATACTCTCCATTAGTGGGTAACAATATGGTGGAGAATATCCGAATCGATCCATGGCTTTGAGCGTTGCTGATACTGTATGGAGATCCTGACTGCCGCCCTGTTACTTGAATATAAGTCTATGTTGCTCCGGTCTTCTAAAAAGCTTTCCACCAAGCTGCAAGTGGCTCGTGATCCCCCGCTAGCTGAAGACGATTCTACATCTGCAGGTGAGTTTGATTTACTTTTCCAAGATTCCTCCGAGAGACAAAATGATCTCGTGAGTGGTTCCGTACGCGTGGAACCCCCCTTTAGCCCTTCCCTGTCAGATCTCAACTCTTCTTCTGGTGTGCACACCTCCCCGTCTTTTAGTGGTAGCAAGGCCCCTTTGTCTCATACATCTGCCAGTACAGGCAGCACTTCTCCGCTTCACCCTCGCGCTTCTACCTCATCTGACTCTGACTCAGATTCGGACGTTCAATTTGGCCCCTTCCTCGTCGCAGAGAACGACCGAGAGGCTTTCCCCATACCAAAAGCGCCTATCAAGTTTGCTAACTCTGACAATTCGGGTCCTGATCGCTCCCGATCCCCCTCGGTAGAGATGGCTGAAGGTGAGAATGTACAAGAGATGCTACATCAAATTATAGACCACTTGCGTAGCGTTGATATTGCCGGTGCTCAGACTGACATTGTAGACATGTTGAATGCACAGTCGAAAGAAAACAAGATCCACCAACAGAGACAAGGCTCTAAGTCGCTTCTCCCCCCTCCATTTTATGGTAGATCCACGGATGATCCCCTCCGTTTTATGAACAAATTCCTTACTTACACCCAACTTTCCCATACCCCCGCAGATTTGAAAGTGCCCGCTTGATACTCTTCATTAGTGGGTAACACTAAGCACCTCCACGAAATCCTATATAAACAAGAATCAGGATAACGCAGTCAGTCCCTATCCAACTGAAGAGATCGAACTAGATCAAAACAGTTGTTGGTCTTGGTCGGGACTGTGATCGTTGTCAAGCTCTGTTCTTGTGATCCTCGCCTTTTCTACCATCCTGCATCTGACTTAAAACATTCCCTATCGCAAAAAGGCTGGCATCTGTTGTGATGATGAAAGGGTTATCGGCCTCAATCCTGGGAAAAGCCAAAATCGGGGCTGAAACTAACTTAGCCTTGAAGGATTCGAAAGCTGCCTGTTTTCCATCATCCCACTCGAAAGTACTCTTTTTGCTAGTGAGAATATTGAGTGGTTGTGAAATTTTTGCGTATCCCTCTACAAATTTACGGTAATAACCCGACAATCCCAGAAACGCTCTCACATCTTTGCAAGAAGTGGGTACGGGGTAATCGTCAACAGCCTTCGTCTTAGATGGGTCAACCTCTATTCCATTTTTAGATATGATGTGACCTAGGTACTTAACCTGTTTCCTGGCAAAGAAACATTTATCAGTACGGAGCTTCAGTCTAGCCTTGCGAAAGCGCATAAAGACTAGAGTGAGGTCAGCCAGGTGGCGTTCGAAAGAAGGGCTATGGACGAGGACATCGTCCAAATATATGAGACAGAGATCAGAGCGGCCCTGTAACACAGTTTCCATGAGTCTTTGAAATGTGGGGGGACCATTAATGACACCAAACGGGAGACGTTTGTATTCATAAAGCCCACGATGAGTTATGAAGGCAGTGAGTGGTCGAGAGTCAGGGTGGACACTCACTTGATGAAAACCGCCCATGAGGTCAAGCGTACTAATGTGAGTTAATTTACGAGCTCCCAAACTGTCTAGAGTGTCTTGTATATGTGGCAGCGGGAAGGAATCAGGGACGGTGACCTCGTTTAACTTCCTAAAGTCTATGCAAATGCGATATGAAACAGTACCGTCCTGAGCCGGTTTTTCTACCAAAACAGCGGGAAAAGCCCACGGACTATTGGAAGGTCGGATGATATCTTTGTCTAAAAGGCGTTGCACCTCTTTGTCTATAATACCTCGTTGTTTGTACCCAGCACGATAAGGCCTTAAATTGATGGGAATAATGGAACCCTTAAGATAAATAGTATGCTGTACAACATTCGTGTCCCCAAACTCGCCATCTCTAGTTGTAAATATGTCACTAAACGAAGAAATGAGACGTTTAAATGAATCTTTCTGACTAGGAGACAAGTCTGAATTCGTAAGGTCTATCTTATGCTGAGGGTTAGGGTCGGTGGGGGCAGTGGAGATAGGAGCCGCTTCTACATCGTCTGTGCCTTCAGTCGGTTCGGCGCCCCAAGCAAGATCTAAGGTGGGAAGCTCTTGTGGCTCGGAACCCAGGGGAATCGGGTCAAAATATCTGACAGAAACACCCTTTGGTAAGGTGACTGCGTTTTCCCCCATGTTCATTAAACGCACAGGGACCCTTTGGTCATCGTGAACAGTGGCGAAAACCCTCGCCATGGCAATCTCAGGATAGGAGGGCAACTCACTCTCCATAGTGCAAACCCCCAGAATGCCGGACATGTTTCTAGGTTTAAGTCGGGCATGAGTTATGTATTCTGATTTAGCCGGAATTCTGATGGTTTCCGACAGACGCAACTCAGGTGTCAACTTGAAAGCAATACCATGTTGCGCGAAATCAAGCACAACGCCATAAGTGGTAAAAAAATCTCGACCCAATATTATGGGGTACTGCAAAAGCAAACATTACATAGCCGATCTCCAATAAATAAATCAATATGGGTTTGAAAGTAGATGGGAACAGATCTACCTTCTGCAACAACTACTATTCTGCTATCTGACACTTGTTGTGAGAAGGAGTTATCAGGGCATAATTCATGTAGAGAGGCAAGAGTAATAATACTACGTTGTGCGCCCGTATCCAATAATGCATCAATAGAGCTAAATTTTGTTCTAGTCGCGATTCGACCATCTTTGGAAAGAGGAAAAAATTTAATATCATTGTCTGAAACAGCAGGGATTTCCTCAGGTGTAAATATGGGGCAAACAGGCACTTGAGAATCGTCCTGCGGGCTAGGAGGACTAGAGGACATCTCTGCAAAATAACAGTGAACCTCGTTCAATATGTCTGATTTGCTCTGATTCATTTCTATATTGAACGAATCACTACTCCTATCACGTGGCTCACGGGACGGGACAGGAGTTAATAGTTTTCCTGCCGATATGGTGATCTATTGTCCGGTTGGGGCCCAGAACGACGCTGGTCATTAAAGGGAGGGCGTCCGAATGCATTCCTTCCGTCACCGCCTGATCGGTTACCTTGATAAGGCCTATTTTGGAATGTACGTTGCCCATATCGGCCATCATTGCGCTCATAGCGGCCACGACCATCACCGGGCTCAAAGCGACCGTTGGGCCGGTAAGGCCGGTTATCAAATCGCGGTGGGCCAAGGGGAAATTGTTCGCGGGAGCCACGGGGTCGTACAGGGCAATTGACAGGCATGTGAGAATCACGACTGCAATACCCTGCAATCATGGCGCGCCTTGCACTCTTTTATCCAATGGCCAGGATTTTTACAGTAAAAGCAGAAAGAATCGCCCCCTTCATGATGACCTTTAAGACTATGAACCTCTTTAGATACATCCGCGACTTCCTCGCGAATGGCAGCAAGGGTGGAAGTTTGCTGGGATAAGAACTGAGATGTAACATCAGGGTGCAAATCTAGGCCGTTCACAGCGACAGAGGAATCGCTGGACATCGTGCAAACTGTCTCGGCGAGCTTAATCTGTTCAATAGTATCATCGAGTGTTTTAGGTGATTTCCCCACTACAAAAGCCTTAAGATTAGGGAGAAGGCCTCTGACTAAGATTTTCTTTGTCTCTGTATCTTTCTTCTGTAGCCTCTGACACTGGCTCAAAACATCATTAATATAGGTCTCAGCAGATTCTGACTTTTTCTGGCTCCTAGCGTCTAGCGATTGTTCAAGCAGCCAAGCATTTGTCTCACTACCGAAAAATTTAATGAAAGCTGCATAGAATGTATCCCAAGAGCTAGTGACGTCTGCCGGCAGAGAGGTGTACCAAACATCTACCGCGCCATGCAACAACATGCGACAAGCAGGAACCTTCAAGTCTTCAGAGGTATGCGAAAGCTGTGTGTAAGTGAGAAATTTGTTCATGAAACGAAGGGGATCATCCGTGGATCTACCAAAAAATGGGGGTGGGAGGAGTGCTTTAAAACCCTGTCTCTGGTGGTGAATCTTATTATCTCTAGACTGTGCGTGCAGCATATCTACAATGTCAGTTTGAGAGCCTCCCAAGTCAATTTTGGGCAGGTGGCCCAGTACCTGCTGGAGCATATCTTGCACATTCTCAGCCTCAGCCTCAGCCATCTCGATTTCAGGAGAATTTGCACTATCAGAGCCCGACTGATCCGAGTCAATGTGTTGGGCAGACACCTCAGCAAAGGCGAAAGACTCCTGGTCACTATCCGCAAGGTGGAAAGGACCAAATTGGACGTCCGAATCAGAATCGGACGAATTCGGAAGTTCTGGCTGTAACGTGCGGGGCTCAGATGAATTAGGGCTACCTGTACTGGCAGACGTGTGAGACAACGGGGCCTGATCACCACTCGTTGGAGGGGAAGAGGCTGCACCCGATGAGACGGTGAGATGTGACAAGGGAGGACTAGATGGAGGCACAACTCGTACAGAATCGCTCACTTGGTCATTTTGCTGTTCTAGAAAAGCTGGAAAAAGTCTATCAAACTCACCTTGTAATGTAGAACCGTCATCTGCTACCGGAGAATCGTGTGCCACTTGCAGCTTGGTGGAAAGCTTTTTCGAAGATCTGAGCAACATAGACTTATAATCAAGTAACAGGGTGGCTATCAGGAACTCCATACAGTATCAGCAACGCTCAAAGCCATAGATCGATTCGGATTCCTCCACCAAATTGTTACCCATGGATTGTGAGTATCCGTCGTTGGGGGACATGGACGGGGGATCAATACTCAACTCTGAACCTACTTTACTCGCTGGCTGTGAGGCGGGGCACGGAACCTAGCAACCCTATCTACCCATGTGAAGGTGTGAGGTAATAAGGACTGCAGACACAGGATATACACTGCACAATAGTTACCTTTTATTCGGTGCTGTAAGTCTTCCTTGTCTGGCTAGGCCGGCATGGCAATGAGCGAGGCATATGAACTACCCAAATGCATGATACTTATAGAGTCCTAACAATACATAAAACACCCAAGTCTATGCGGCAACGATACTGAGAGTCGTTAGATCTTTCGTAGCAAGTGGTCTTCTTCTCCGGTCTCCAAGTTCTGCTCTCCGAGGATCCAACAGTTGCGGGCCTTTTTGAAGGATCACTCTGCGTCATGTGTGGGGCCTGCCTGCGTGGCTTCCTTACGCGCCACCGAATGGACTCGTCTTGCCTGCGTAGCTTGTATGGACTCGTCCGTCTGCACGTGGTCTCTCAGTGTGGTGTGTTCAGGGCGATGCATCAACCTGCACGCAACACACAATCTCTGTACATGACGTTCTGTCAGAGACCGCAATTGTCCATGATTGTCTATATATTCTCAAGAGTCTCTGGGTGTGTAATCCATATCCTACAGTATCTGATATATACAATGCTGATGCCACTTATGTTTTAATGTCAGCGCGTCTACGAGTTCATTTCAGAAGTGGGGGAGACTCCACATTTATCCACCAGACTGTAAGAGACACAGACCGATGCATAAGCACAAGCTCTCGCCGCTTCAGTCACAAGGAGTCAAAGTACCTCTGTGTGTGGTTAGATAAACAATTCCCAACTTACACTCTTTTCAATGTCACTGAAAAGCCTACTTTGACATACACAACCTGGACCCCACAAGGAAAATCTTACAATCGCAAGGTAATTGTACCCATGAGGAGAGAAGATGCCGCTGATTTTGTTGAGTGGGTGAGGTCCCCCCATGAGTGTAACATAGAGAAGAGTACACACTGTAAGGGTGAATGCACCCATTCATGTGAGGCTGCCATCACAGGGAGTGGTCCATTCAGATGCAACAGGACATGGTCTGGTTTAGATACTGTAGATACTGAAAAGACCTCCACTGATGTCATGACAAAGGAGGGTCGTGTTCAAAGGAAGGATTATCAGACTCATGTCATCTATCAAGCAAATGGCAGCAATGAAGGGATAGGAAGAGCTGGACAGTCGGCTGGCATTGTGGCATCACACTTGCTGAATGCCACAACCAAACTCTTGGGCAATGAAAGACCAGCCATTGTGGTTGGTAACATTTGGTCACCATATCTATATTCAATTATAGGTCTTTGCTCTCTCATTTTATGTATTGCTTTGATATGGATCTTGATATGGTACAAACGTGGTAAGAAGGTGTATTGTTGTTCAAAGGTCTATCGAATAAATAACAGACAATAACAAGAAATTGGACTTGTATTATATGTTTAGCTTGAGCAGGATTATCCCACCCAAACAGTCCACATTAGGTCATGAGAGTTCATACCCTTTGGTTAGAATATAAATTATGTAATAAATCTCTCAGTGAAGCTTTGTGTCATGAAATCTATCGAATAAATAACAGACAATAACAAGAAATTGGACTTGTATTATATGTTCAGCTTGTGCAGGATCATCCCACCCAACAGTCCACATTAGGTCATGAGAGTTCATACCCTTTGGTTGGATTATAAATTATGTAATATGTAATATATCTCTCAGTGAAGCTATGTGTCCTGAAATCTATTGATTAGGTAATGGACAATAACAATAAGTTGGACTTGAGTTATATATTTAGCTTGTATAATTGCATATTTAAATTGAGGTTGGACTGTAGCATGATACAAGACCTCATACCCTTTAGGAGGACTGAAAATATTTTTGTGATATATGTGTTTCCCTTGATGCTTATGTCAGTCAAATGCCTACAACATTAGACAAATTACAAGACATGCATTCGTACTTGAAGATCACAAGCAGATATAAATCAAAAGCATTAAAAAAATTTTTTTTTGAGTTTCAAAAGTTAGGTCGGGCCCACACTAGACCATATCAAGGGGAAATGACACATGTTTTCATGGGTCCAGAACATTGCAGAACATGGCTAAGTCACTAAGTGGCCCTTTTGTACTACGTACGAATGTCTCACATGTTTTGACTCCACTAAGCTCCAACCGATCATGAAGCATCAAAATTTAATCAATCTGAATTGCATTGAATTAATCAAATTAAGAAGGAATAAGTCAAAGAGGAGATTATAATTTGTCATGTTCATTTATTTATTTTTTTCAGCACATGTGCATACACCCATGCACGTACTTTCTCTGTTCTGATTGACTCATCTTTTGTAGTTTTGTGTAATAATTGAAATCAACAATGTCCATTCCTCCTTCTTCGCATATGCCTGCCAAGCAATGTGGGCACCGTGGTCTATGTTTGGAGTAAAACTCCAAAGACCACCACAAACAGTCTTGGTGGAAGATATGGCAACATCTTGTCAAGATGAAAAGTTGTTGATCGTTCAATATGGATGACTGACAAACTGAGCACGAACCATCCATCCATTCCTTGACATGGATATAGCGTTGTTCAAAGTCTTTCTTTTTCAAAATGAGGATGGTCTCCAAAGACACCTGGAATTTCCCCACCGTATAGCAGCGGCATGAGGGGCATTCGTGAAAGTTATTGTTTTTGTCCAGGTCTTTCAACCATCTCATTGCACAATCTCTGTGGAAGACATGTGTGCATGGCCATAAAAGTACACAAGTGTCTCTTGCACCCAAATCCTCCATGCAGATAGAGCACTCCTCAACCTCGAGAGGTGTGGTTGGCTCAAGAGGGATCAACGTGGTATCCTTTGGACAGGAGCGATGGACTTGTCTGGTAGGATGAACCTTTGGAGGAGAAATACTTTCCAGAGATGGCCATCGGCGGGAGAATGATAAGCAGGAACCCATGTTGGAGATTGAATGAGGATAATTTCCAAAAGAAGCACTTTTATACCATTTTAGTCTCATTATCTAGTCACACATGCCTTTTGAAAAGAGGTGATCTTTTTGGGGTTAGACCAACCAGAATGAAATTTCAGTGGAGCTAATTAAATATGCACAGCAAATGAAGGGTGGGCATCTCATTAAGTATGCACAGCTCATTAGGTAAGCTCAGTTCTTTGAATGAATACAGCACATATTTGAATATTCATAGCTGGCTCATTAGGTAGGCACAGCTCATTATGTTGGCACAGCTCATTAGGTAGGCACAGCTCATTAAGTAGGCACAGCTCATTAAGTAGGCACAGCTCATTATCTAGGCACTACATTTAATAATGTCATTGCCACAAAAGGAAATAGATCCAAAAAAGTAATTTCTATGATATTAAAAATTGTACTTTTGGCTTATGCCACATGAACATATCCTCTCTATTTCTAAGCATTGACTAAACACAAATCAAAGAGATAAGAGATAAAACAATATATAGAACTGTAGTGAACTCTAAACTGGCCATTATGGTTTGAGTAATCAGACCATATGCTATCTACATAGACCACAAACCATGTATTGATCATGTCTAAACATCAATCAATGTATTAAGAAATAGAACCATAGAAGTAATTTTAGAGAACTCTAAACTGGCACTCTTTGTATAATTGATAAGACCACATACCATTGAATGAAGATGTCTAAGCACTGCTCAAAGTGATAAGAAATTGAGCCATAGAAGTAACTTTAATGAACTCTAAACCGGCACTCTTAGTAAAACGTATAAGACGACAAACCATGTATTGATCATGTCTAAACATCAATCAAAGTGTTAATAAATAGAACCATAGAAGTAACTTTAATGGACTCTAAACTGGTACTCTTTGCATAATACCATAATACCACATACCATTGAATGAAGATGTTAAAACACTGCTCAAAGTGATAAAAAATGAGCCATAGAAGTAACTTTAATGAACTCTAAACTGGCACTCTTGGTAAAGAGTACAAGACCACAAACCATGTATTGATCATGTCTAAACATCAATCAAGTCTTAAGAAATAGAACCATAGAAGTAATTTTAGTGAACTCTAAACTGGCACTCTTTGTATTATTGATAAGACCACATACAATCTATTGATCATGTGTAAACACCAATCAAGATGATAAGAAATAAAACCATACAGGGATCTTAGAGCTTCAAACTGGCACTCATAGTATAATTGATAGGACCACATGTTACTCAATTAACATGTCTAAACACCACTCAAAACGATAAGAAATAGAACCATACAGAGATCTCATGAGAGCTCCCAACTAGCAGTCATGGTATAAGTGATAAGACCACATGTCACCAAATTAACATGTCTAAACACCAATCAAAGTGATGAGATAGACTCATACAGGGATCTTCTGGTTGCTCCAAACTGGCACTCATGGTAAACCATCTAATGAGCATGTCTAAACCCCACTCTGTGTGATAATAAATAGAACCATATGGGGTACTTCAATGGACTCCAAAGTGGCTCTAATGGTATACACCATTGTCAATCTCATCTGGAAATAAGACACCAAGTGCCAGTTTCGTGTGGTGTGAACTCAAAATGTTGTAAATGCCCGTTAGCCCGACGTAGGGTGAATAGTACCATTTCACCCAAAAAGGCTGTGCTGAAACTGGTGTGCAGTGACTAGCGCTAGCCCGACCTAGTGCCTCCGCTAGCCCGAGGTAGCCTTTTAGACGAGACTTGCCACTTTTCATATGCACAAAAGGGCCACTTGGTGACTATGCCATGTTCTGCCATGTTCTGGACCCATGAAAACATGTGTCATTTCCCCTCGATATGGTCTAGTGTGGGCCCGACCTAACTTTTGAAACTCAAAAAAAATTTTTTTTTTAATGCTGAGTATATATCAACATATCATTATCTCCCTAAGAAACCAACATTCCATACCAGACTAATAAACAAGGTGGTGATATATTTTCTTTGTTTTGATACATTAATTTTTGTTTTTCAGTCCAAGTAATGTTTTAACTAGTAAGGAGCATTACTTAAGTAATTAATCATGATAAGTTTTTCCCATGAGCTAGTATATTTGACTTGAGAGGTGAATAAGGATATAGATATGGAACAATCATGGGGGATTATAACATTCACACCTCATGTATTACCTTAAAATCATTTGTGATTTAGGCATCGAAACCAAGATGGCCAAATGTTGGTCAAATATTACATCAAAATCTCCTAAGGGCTTACAGTCCTGAATATTATGACACTATTCACAGTAAAGACTTTGCACGTTAAGCAAATAAAGCTATTGCATTGATCATATTACATACTGTGCAAAACCGATAATTCAACCATATTTAAAAAAGATAGCCATGGAAAAACACATCTGTGGAGGTTATATCCATCAGAATTGAAGTCATGCATCACTGTTGATAGTGTTAAAAACATGATAAGAACATGGTTAGGTCCAAAGAACGTTTATTGAGTCATTCAATTGTACCAAGTTGAACTGATATAGTGACCTCTGGTGGCTGGACACAACAATCTGTTAAGAAATGGTACTGCAACTGCAGACAGGGGTCATATTATTTCACACTCAGATACCTCCAATAACTCTCATAATTTTCCGGCTTGAGTATGCCTCTGGTGGATAATGTGATAAAATATGCCACGTGCAAACAAACTGATGACGTTTGATTCGTCGGGTATGTTGGGATTAAAACAGGCACTACACGTAAACAGCACCTGTATATCTCGATTCTGTCAAAAAGGATTTGTTTTGAAAGATCTTGATGGCAAAGTATGAAAAGAAGGAGGGGCGGAAGCTCAGTGACAGCAATGCATGATGAGACACAGAAATTGATCTTGCATGATGAATAGATGATCTTGCATGATGAATAGATGATTATGTCTTTACCTGAACACATATGCTCATGAAACTAACTTATGGTCAATTCGCCTTGGCCTCAAGAGGGATTATATTCCTCAGTTATAAGAAAACATATTCTCATTCCGGTTATTTCAAGATAATTTCCAGGTTATAAGTCAATTATACCTAAATATATTGACTGGTTTTAGGCACATGCTCCTTGCTGGTGTAGTACGACTCTTGCCTGAGTCTTATCGGTGAAATATATTGACGAAACTCAAATGTTGATAAAGGTGATTTATTTCATCAAATGAATATGTAAACAAAATATGTGTAATATATAATATACAAGGGGCATTTAAAACGTTAAACTGAATCATTATTACGGTAACCATATTTAAAACAGCTTTGACTTATCGATTTCACATAATCTATAATGATTTTTGTCATTTTATTTTTAGCAAGATGTATTCATATTACTTATTTTATACTTTGTTATAATTACGACCTGGTTAACTACTTTTGAATGTCCCTCGTATAGATGTGAATGACTTTTGATTGGTTGGCAAACAGGGTGAAATAAATAATGACTAGCTTCTACAAGTGAATTTGATATATACTGTGTATTAAAATAATATAAACATGACTATCTTTTTATAAAAATACATTCTCCTCGAAATATGCCAGTATAATTTTTCTTATTAAGGTTGAAGCGATTCAGGAGAATGATCTTGCCCTATTCTCTAATCAAACTTTATTTTCCACACACATACAAGCATTGAGTAAATATGCCTTTACAGAATAAACGAAACTTGCTAACTAATATCACAGGACTGTCTCTAATGCATTTGCTAATATTAGCGAGTATTTGGTAGATTTTGGTATCATTGAGTAATCTATCAGATATTAAAGAAATATTTAAAAACACATCAATTTGGGTTTTTGGTGTATTGTTTTCCATATGATACAGAAGGATCGTGAATAAAACTTTGGATAGGGGAAGTCATGGATTTTTCAAAGTCATTGAAATGTTGATTTTAATAGCTTATTGGATGCAGCTTGATAAGACGATTTAAACAAGGTCTCATTTATCAAAATCGGAGTAACAGTTTTCATTTTATGGTCATTTTTCCACCCTTAAAATGGGGCTTTTTTGGGACGCCGGTTTATACAGGGAGGAAAAGCAGCCAAATAGCAAAGTTTACAGGGATGGAATAGTCAAATTTCATATGTTATAAGACTTCTATTTCATTTAGTCAAAGCTTTTCTACTATATAGAGACATTTCATTAAGAATTGTAGAGTCCAGAATCAATTCCTGCTTTATATTGAATGTCAAACTTAAGAAAAAAAGTGTTTGGACTTAGTTTTTTTATGGAACGGTACCAAAAAAACGAAAAAATAGCAAAATAATATACAAAAATTGCCATAACTTTATAACTAATAATGATAATCACATAAACTTTTTTTTAAAAGAATTGCATTTGAAACCCCCAAATGGATATAAAAGAATTTAAGAGCTTTACTGATAAAATAATTTTTGATAGAGTAACTTTTATCTCAAGAATATGAAAAAAAAAATCGACAAAATCGGCAAAGTCAACAAAACAATCAGTTATGGATTCCTAACTGATTAATTTTGATTCATTTATAATTAAATAAAAAAAAGAAGCTCATATCCCAAATATTTTCATATTTCAACAGAATGAACCCAGATTAAAGCCTGATACTCTTGGCAGAGATACAAGATTTTCCCCTACAATTGTTTTTTTTTTGTTATACTATTAAATCATATTTGAATAAATGTACTCAAATAATTATAAATGAGCATATCTTAAAATAACCATTTCAATCACAGATCAATATGCATGATCATTTCTCAATCCATATACACATTAAAAAAAATAAGATGGTTCAGATTTCTTTTAAATGATGGCTAATTTAAACATTTTCATTTTTATAATTAATGGACCTTCATTTTCTACATCTACAAGTTTGAATATATTTTTAATTGTAACTAAAGAACACCAATAATATCATTTCATCCCTTAAAAAATAGAAACCATTTATTTCAAAACTTTGGCACTGAATCTTGCATTTCTTATGTGTGAGGACGAGTTACATTCTATTCATATAGCACCTTGGCACAACTTATATTATTACATTATGATGCATTACTGTGAAGACAAATATGGAAGAGCCCTTTCTTGGAGATCATCCTTGATCTTAAACTGTCAGTGGGTGTTGAAGCCTTTGTGGACCAAGCATTTAATGCTGAAGTGTCAGTGTCCCACATGGCCTTGATGAGTACCTGTCAGCACATTGCAAACCTGTCAGTGGATGTGGATGTTGAAGCCTTTGTGGACCCAGCATGCAAAATTTAACTGTCAGTGGCCCATATATGGCCTTGATGGGTCAGTGGACTGCTAAACTGTAGTTGGACTGTTGGCATCAAAGTCAAGCACCTGTAAAAACATAAATGAGAATCAAAACAAATAGGAAATTGGCTCGAATACATATATAGAATACATACATGATACATATAGAATACATATAGAATACAAGATTTGTTTGGCTTTTGATATGAATTATTGATTATACAGTTACACAAGAAGGTGACAGCTGTGAATTGATTTTAGCATTATCCATATTAGAACACATAGAATTGAAATGATTCTTGCAAACATTATGAAATTATGAGAAATAATATCTTTGTCCAGAAATCCAATTGCTGGGATTCTATTTGAATGATTTTCAAAGCTCAGATAGGCTTGCAAAGAAACTATATCATGGAGACTGTCATGCGCAAAGTAGGAATCTTGCCCCATGTAGGAATAATTCCTACATTGTGCAGGACAAAGTAGGAATTCCTACATTATGCAAATAAGTAGGAATATCAGAGTCAAGAATCCAAAAGTCAGGAACCTAAATGAGGAGGTTTAGGCTATATGAACGTTGCACTTAATGAACATAGGACTGTTATAATAATAATGATGATATGAGCATGCATTGGTTAGTTGTTTGCATAAAAAATGATTTTATCAGTGCATATATGTATGATTATGATTACTACTGGGCCATCGTTACTACTGGGTCCAAGACAGCCTACAAAGCTGATAGTTCTAGATTTAATAATATATTTTAAATTTCGAGTAAGTTGGCTACATGGCCTACTTTATCATTGAGCATGTAATTTAAAAAAGGCAGAGACATTGAAGAATGAAGTACAAAAATGAACTTACCTCACTGTGCACACACTGACAACCAAAAGTCATCTCTTTGAACATCAATTTCGTCTTTGTACTGGTAATTTCCATCATACATCAATGCTAGATATGTTGAATTTATGTTACCAATGAATATTTATGTTGTACTGAGGTAAATATGACTGAATATCACATCATAAAACATGCAAACTTTCAAAGATTACTGCAAGCTGAGTTGTTTTGATTCCTGGCGTCTGGAGCACTGAGACTCTCCTCGTACAGTAACTAGGTCAGTATTTTACATTGGTGTATATTTTCAAGGGGCCGGGTTAGAGTCAAAACCCAAATATGGAGATAGCCCTTGAGCAACAGATGGCAGCATGATGTTTTCAAAGCAAAATCGCCAACAGGGGTGTGCATTCATTTCAAAAAATGAATTAAAGTCCATTTAACAAGAAAAAATGCTTTTAAATGGTAGGTTGTTGCAAGAAATATGATTTTCCAATCCATGTTAAAATCAGGCTCAAACTATTTATGGCAAAATTATTAATGGAAATAATTAAAATAAATCTTACAACAACCCACCCCTGTAAAGACAGAAGACTCTAGTTTTCACTGCACTTGGAATGAGGTCAATCAGAGCAATAGCTTTTTGGCGATTCAGAAAGGAAGAGAACAGGGTTGAGTCTGACCTGGGTACCACGGGCAGCAAGATGGAGGCATAAATGGGCAAATTTGTCTAACTTTAATGCCCCATATCTTTGGAGAAAAAAATGTAAGCATTATAATTTCTTCACAGACATCTCAGAACATGTCTTGTCATCAATACGAGCAAATTTGAAAACATTTGAACGATGTTTGAATCACCTGTGAGAGATTACATACAACCAAATTTTCACTAAATTTAAGCTGGGGAGTCAGTGTCTCACGAGCGGGCAGCAGCCTGTGGGCCCTCCTACTTTGGATGTTTATGTCATTTTCCTCTTTTCCTCTTATTAATATAATTTTCCTAATCTTTTGTCTTAATTTTGATATTTGTTTGTCATTTATGTGAGGTATCTAAGCAGGTGTGATTAACTATATTTGAGAAACAGCTATACCGTCCATGTAAAACGTTTTATGGCAAGATTCTTTGTCTGCTTTATATTTGAGATTAGTATTGATGGAATCTCGGACCGTGTATTCCTCACGTGGATGTCCTTGAGAATGACCTTGACCTACTATGTCCCCAATTGAACTTCTTTCACAGTCTGAACTAGCTGAGCTAGGTGATATGTTTTCTATAGCACTATCATTGTTAGGGGATGGGGTTCGCATATGCTTGACAGGATGGTGATGGTGAAATTCCTCTGCTGAATCTATGCTGTGGTCCTGACAATGAACATCTGCTCTCTGTTTGATTTGATTTGGTTTGATTCGTAATGTTGGCCGCTCCAGTTTTGTCTCGTGGGCACTTAGAGCATATGCAGAAAAACTATCCTGTGCACCTTCATGGTTACTCTCCAGCGATGAGTGTCTCGCCATGGGGTGGGAACTGGCAACAGGAGGTTTTGCTTTAAGGGGCGATAGCATGCCCTCATCAGTCCTTCCAGCTGAGAGGATTGCTGGATCTAGCCTATCAAGGCTGTGAGCCAGATTACGGGCATTAAGTTCCATGGTAGTCCCCTCATAGTGAGTTCTTGGGGTGCTTGTGATCTTATCGGTGCTCTGCATGGCTTGTCTGTGGGGATACTCATCACGCGAGTACCCTCCTGATGAGTAACCCGAATCTCTTGTGTCGATCGTGCACTTGGACGGCTCAAAGTTCACATAGTATCTTGCTGGGTGAGACTTTGTTCTTCGGGCAAGTGCTTTTGCCATTTCTTGTTTTTGTTTTGAACTCACAACATATTCTTGAAATTTTCCAGGACCAAAATACAATCTGTCATTTAGTTCACGTATTATGGTGTCTTTCTACAAATACAGAAAGGTATATACTTCAATAAAAAAGTTCCAAAGATTATGTTGAACATGCAAAATGTTTTCTTAAAGAAATGTAAAATTAAATTACACTTCGATCTGTTGCATATCATAGACAAACCTATCACCTAAACCCGATGCATTACTCTTTTTATAGAATAGCTACGCAAATGCTGGTTCAATGGATGAAACATCTCTTAACTACATATACACCATTCTACAATAGTTCTTGATATTTTGAAAAGTTTACAGAAAAAAAGCCTTTATAGCCTCAAATTATTTATTTATGTTTGCATTCAAGACAATTTTCAGAATTTAACAGGAACAATGTCATGTGATTCAAATTTGGTCAAAACAGAAAGTGAAACTACACAATTAAAATATCTTTGAACAAAGAAATTACAAACTATGCATGGATGAAAACGCTGCACTGGATAATTTTATTATTTCAGAGCCATTGGTAATTGTATTTTTGCTGATTTTAACTCACCTCTTTAATGCTTTTCTTTAATGTATCAATTTCTGATGTGAGCATGTCTTGAGCATATTTATCTTCATCATCGCTCACCAGGCAGCAGCACAGGGAACATTTCCCGAGGTTCTCTTGTGTTTTCTTCATTGACTCAGTAAATTGAAATCTCAGTGAATCCTGACCCCGGCCACGTTCCTTCCATAACATATGCATCTGGAAATAAGAGGAGAACAATTGTTCAGATAGTAGAGAAATTGCCACATTGTAAGGGCTCTGAATGCCCACGACACACAAGTGGTGCAGCCAACCCATCAAATCAAATCAAATACTTTGGAATATCCATCATTTATATACTTCCTTTCTATTAAACACCCATCTGTCCAGAAATAAGACTAATGATGGTTCCTGTGCAAAGTGAAATATAAAAATATAGAAAGTGGTTTATTTTAGTCTATAAATTAGTTTCGAATTCAAAAGTGAATTTAAGATGGATTGATTTCTGAGAAACAGTAACATCTTCATCCATGTTGAGAGTAGCTTTTCTTTGGAGAACCTTCAAATCAAGGGAGTTTACCTTTGGTAAGAACAGCATGGTTAAGGTGGTAGTGACAACCAGAATGACAACGAGGCTCCCGACGCCATATTTGATACTGACACCAACTCTGGAGGTGGCGAGAATTGGCAGCGCCACCACACTCATGGTGGCCACAGTGTGAACTACGACATAGACATGCTTGGAATCCTTGAGGGATGGCAGAGTGACGTGGCGGGTTTGGTAAGTCACATATAGTCCCAGGATCAGGATGGGTACCTTCAGGACATACAGAAGCGCCACCCATAGGGCCTGATTAGAAGATGAGCAACTGTCTGTCTGATACATACAGTTAACATCAGATTCAACCTACAAATAAAAAAATATCATTGATGCAAAATCCATAAAAAACAGCTATGAATATTTGTTTTTTTTAATGAAAATCCAACTGACAAAATTACTTTAAAAGATATCTATAATAATCAGTTGGGCAGTAGTTTTCAGTGATGGAGTGATACTAAACAGCAGACATACTAGACTCTTAATGCTCACTGTAGGTGAGTAATGCTCAATAAGGAAATGTCACCCTGTGAGGGGTTTTGATGCTCAGAGAGGTGTTCAACAAACAATTCCAGCGATATTCATAACATAGAGCAGTGGTGCCCTCTAACGGAGAGATGTCTAATTGAGGAGTGATGCGGAGTCACGATATTGTTTAATTCACAACTAAGTCAAATACTAACTTGATAACTGGATGAGACATTAAAGATGCGGCACGTGATGGGGTCTGCCAGGGCCCAGGGCAGGAGGATAACCAGGTCCAGGACCACCAGCAGCAGTACCCCTATCAGCAGATGCTCATCCCGGGTAGACTTCCCGTTGAAGTTGAGATTCTTAAAGATAAGAAACACTCTCCACGTCTTGGCGAATAGAGACCCAAAGAGGAAGGTGAAGGCGATGGTGAGCAGGAAGGCGCTGGCCTGAAACAGAAAGGCACCATACTTCACTTATATCATCATGTTTGGAGGACCTGTTTAATCATCCTCAACACTTGGAACATAGAGATTTATCATTCCTATATGAGCAAAATTTAAAAAAAAAAGAAAAAAAAAAAAAGAAAGAAAAAGAAAGAAGAAAAAGATTACCTGGAGCAACTTCTGCATATCTGTAAGTGTTACCATTGTTGAGTCCAGACCAATGAGAGCCACGGATATGTAGGCCATGAGGGCGCCAACTAACATCACCATATTCAGGTTGGGGCTTGTCATCTTCACCATCCTGTTAGTGAGAAAGCACAGTGTTAATTATATATTGTCTGAACAGTATAAAACAACAGTATTTAGTGATGATTTCCATTTTGATTTATTTGTATGAAAGACAATTTCAGTACTGTTTAGGCTATATCAAATCAAATTGAAGCCTGCTACTGGCCTATTGCCCTACTCTTTTCAAAAAGTGACTTGGATCTTTCTTTATATAGACAGGATAACATAAACCATATCCTCTGATAAATATTTACTGATAGTGCAATTTATTGATCATTTTACTGATAGTGCAATTTATTGATCATCTCATTTCTCTTCACACATAAAAAAGACAATATGAATAATGATAATTATTGATATATGTAATTGCTTAAAAAATATATTGCTCAACCTACTTTTCATCTCGCTTATAAATATTGAATATCATTATGGCTATTGTGAAAGCCACGCCCACGACTGCTAGGGAACATATGATGATAAAAACAGCCAATGGGATTCCTTCAAAATGTACTTCCTCGGGAACGTGATCGCTTAACGGAGTGCCACCTACTTTGAAATAACAGTTACGATTAGTAAAAGTAGTAATTTTAATATTTAATACAGTTTCTTGTTTCCACTTAGCTTACCTTTAACTATTAAAGACTGTCAAAGATTTCTTAAGATTCTTTTTTTCGCATTTTATATCATCTTCATTCAATTAGGTGTTTTAAATAATAATTGACTGAAATTAATCTGTGAAAACATCATAGGAACAGTTATAATTTGAACGGCTGTGAGCTTCATTATTACTATATTAAGATGTTCTAGCTACTTACCAGGTCTTTCATATGCTAAAATAGACTTTCCTTCATTTGTAAATAATTTAACTTCTACTGCTCTTGTACCATCAAATTGATTGAACTCGATCATACCCTGTAATGTGAAAAACATTAATTATTTTCTTGTTATAATTCTTAACTAAAACGTTTGTGAAGTAAATCAAGTAAAACAAGTTACTCAAGCAAATAGTGATTACACGTTATCATATATCCTAATTATTTGTTGTGACAGATAGATTTGTTTTGTGCTTACACTTTGTCCTTCAAATTCTAATGCTTTTGCTGTTTGTCCAAACTCTCTTGTAAATACTTCCGGTTTTCTTTTTTCTGTATCGATATTTAGCCCCCAGAGGGCTCTGAAAACTGTCATGGCTGCGTCGTACCCGTATGCTGCATCTGCATAGGTTTCACTGGGTAAGCCAGGGTCTTTTTTGTGCAGTTTGGTTTTGAATTGTTCATAATCCTGTCAATAATAATAAATTGATTCAGAATATAAACAGAAAATAACTTCCTTATGAGTTTATAATTAATGATACTATAATTCCTCTAAAATATATATATGTACATCTTAGTAATAACAACCAACTCTCTTAATCAGTTAATCGACATATACACGACTTTGTACATTAAAAATAATTCTAATTATCAAAGTGATTACTAAGTAATTAGGATTCTTTACAATATCATTTGGTAACAAATGTATTGGGTCATGAATATTTGTTCCAACATTTTTCGTTTTTAAAAGCTGTCTTGGGAGTTTATGTAAAAGTCGACTTTTCTTGTGTGCTCAACCTTTTTTTGTGTACTAGTATTTCCTGTGAATTGGCTTTCACCCATGCACCTGCGTTAAGAACATCTCCTAAAGATATTTTTATAGATTAAAAAAATTGTTACCTGTCCATATTGAAATGTAGTTGATACATGAAAATAGAAGACATTCTCAAACTGTGTCATATCACACGGAAGATCTCCCGATTGGATCATTGAAGCCAGATTTGAACCAATGAGAATCCAAGCAAAACGTGACGTGGCAACGTTGTGACGTAATGATTGACACAACAGCTCCGATGAAACTACTTTATCCATGTACAATATGACTACTCTCAATAAACTTTCCTGTAAATATACAAACACGGAGATTAAGTTCTATGAAAATATCTCATTTTGATTACTGTAATCTTGTTATGCAATGTACAGTTGTTAAATAATCAAGCTACACTCGCTTCTTAACATAATTACAGCCTTATTACTATTTTTAATGTGTGTTTCCCCTCTCGCTCAGTTGCCTTCAGATACAGAATATGTGGAATGTTAAAATCTTGAAATTAATATAAAAAGACGTCTACTGAATAGTGTTAGGTAATTTTCAAACACAAAACTGTGTCTGTACTAGTTCTGCACGCACCCAATCTTGGCAATTACAATCAAAGCATTTAATAAAACAAACAAAATTAGCATGTATGTGCCATATTTGCTTGTATAAACATGCAAGCATGTCATTTATATGCCTCAGGGGTATATATATATATATATATATATATATATATATATATATATATATATATATATATATATATATATATATATATATATATATATATATATATATATATATATATATATTGTAATGATTTTCAGTTCATTCAAGAATTAAACAATCAAATATTTGTTTCTCAATTTATTGCACGCTAACTGGGAACAAAAATATCCAGTCATTTGTAGCGTGTGTGGACATCGCCTCATCATTAACTGTTGTAACTGTCTTTTGATTTGGAAATATACATTGAAATATGTCAATTGACATACTTTGTTTATCAATTCGCCATTCGCTTTGCATTAATATTGCTCTTTAACATTCCTGAAATAAGCGCTACTTGAATAGGATAAAGTATTGGTTTACAAATGGACAAACCCTCTCTATATCTTCCATAGAGATTTGCAAAAATAAATTGAATAAATGTAAAAAATGTCAGCAAATATCGAATCTATAACAAGTCTCGGTACAAAAAGAAAGGAAATGAGGCTTTCTCAACTTTGAATTCATTCAGCGCTAGCGTTGGATTAAAAACACAAATAATGTTACCTGTAAAATACACAAATAATGTTACATGTACCTGTAAAAGCTCAAATAGTCTTGAGTCCGACTTCTCAAGGACAAGTGAAGTGTTCACATTTTCCTGAATCAGCGTACTCTGCAGAGATTGAAGACTCTATAAAGACAAAAACATCATTTTATCATTAACATTCAAACTATGCATTAACATTCAAACTATGCGTATATTCATATGTGTTGCAGCTTTAGCTTATCTTTGAAACTATCTTTTGTTTTGGTACAACTTAGACAAAAAAACATAATTTCTTGAAACGTATAATTTACCATAGGATAGGTGGAGCTACTGTCATACACTGTTGCCACGGCCCTCCACCCTTGACTAACAATGAACTCGACCAAGGGTTGGTGAAGGTTAGAAACGGAAGGACGAACAGACACAAGATTATCATTTCCGCCATCAGCCGTCGGTAAACCATCTTCAAATGATACCTTATTTGAGAACAGAATCACATTTGATCATTAAAATTTGCACAAAATATAATATTATCTCAGTATATGTTTTGCACGATTATAACCAATTTGTTTTTAATCATCAAAATTTGCACAAAATATAATATTATCTCAGTATATGTTTTGCACGATTATAACCAATTTGTTTTTAATCATCACAGACTTATGACCCTCCAAATTAGGACGATAAGAACTATTACATACCCACAATCCAATTACATAATAGTGCATTATAATAATCAGAACATTTGAAAATTAAAAGAAAATGATGTGAAAAAATATTTGTTGAAAAAAAGAAATGAATCAACCAGCCACAAACCAACAACTACAAATTAAACCTTATTTTATACAGGTACCTGAGGTAGGAACTGCCTGGTGGATTGGTCTGTTGGGTGTAGGTGAGCAGGGAAATGTGTTGGTTGGCTCCCACTGTAGGCACACCCTCCCCCGAGAATCACGAGACGATGAGAGTTGGTTGCGAGATTCTGCAAAACCACGTGACTTTCCAAACTGGGGTTGCACTACAAAATACAAAAAAAAATGATATCATATTATAAATTGAAATAATAATACTTTACAAAGTGTGTAAAGTACTCTCTATCTAGATATTAAAATATTTCCATCTGGATATTAGAATATCTATATATATATATATATATATATATATATATATATATATATATATATATATATATATATATATATATATATATATATATATATATATATATATATATATATATATATATATATATATATATATATATATATATATATATATATATATATATATATATGTATATATATATATATATGATCATATATATGAGCAATGATGATATATATATATATATGATCAATGCTAGTATCTGTATGGGTATCAATTTTAAAACCAGACATCAGAATATAAAAAATCACCTTAAAACATAGGACAAAAATAATATAAGATATGAAAGATCAAACAAGAGATTAAAATATATTTATAATCCATATCCTTATACATAGAATGTACATGATCAAGCGGATTGTCAAATGTAACCTTCTGTCTATGTAAATATGTAAACTTGTATAGCATTGGAATAAAATTAATGACCACCCATGCCCAGATCTATAATTTTGATTTATTTTGTTAAGATTTGCAGATCATGTATTGTGACCATTTGTATATAATTGAATATTTCTCAATAGCTTTGACAAAGAATGGCTTCTAATTTCATGTCTTATCATACAGATCGTGGAGGAATGCAACTTTGACCATGAGCCATTCAGAGAATTCTTTTCAGGCTTCAGTCATGTTATTTCAATACTCGTGGATTTTGTTTAATGAAATTATGCTGTAAATAGATTTGATAATAATGCATGAAGTATGATTTGATTGAAGACATATTTTCTTTGTGTACTACCTCAGTAAAATTGCAGGATCGCGCTGTGGACAAGAATAAAACTTTCCAAGCGTAATACATTAAACAGTTGAACAGTTAAACGCTTTAAATATCTCCTTTCAATTTCTCTATCAAAATGTAAGCAATCTAATTAAACTATTCTATACCTAATTACAAAATAACATGTTCAAATAGACCACTCTTAATCATCATACTGCAATATTTTAATAGACATGATAATCAACGTGAACTGCATTGGAAATAATTAATCATATATTTGCAATCATGCAAATATGCACATTTCTTGTACATGTAACCTAAACAAAAAATGTTGTAAGATTACTGATCTAAGATATCAAATTTCACGGGGTTTGTCGATCATAGTGTAAAGTAAGGCAGATAGAGTGATATAAAGTCTATTAATGTAAACAAAATCATGATCGCCCATAAATCACATCCAACACATCTTAATTGCTGTCAGGTCAAAGACATATCATACACAAGTAATATATTTGCTTAAATACGCGAACGTGCTTCGAATGCTACCAAGTTTAATTATATATATCTGCAGATAAAGATGATCTTATTTTGGCTTTGTAATCAGTTCCAATGGGTTCATATGAGTCAAATTGATCCTGTCTCATGAATATGAATGGTTTTCATCGTCATTTCTCAAGGTCTAGATATAATCATAGGTTATTTATTCACTATTAGACTTTATCAATCACTGCAAGGTTTAAGTTTGATCATTTACTTATGATTCAATAAAAATATCTAAGATGTTTCCCATCATGCAATGCGGATTAATAAATTATAAAGATCAGCAGATCTGACAGCCATCACTGACAGACATCCGTTCAAAAATGTGCTCAGTTGAACAAATAACTGGCGTTCATTGAGGCGCGTCTTGAATGATTAACTGAGTCATAGTGATTAAACATAATATATATACATATACATTTATCACTATATCCATTCCCACCCATAAAGATGCGTCTACAAGTGGGCGTGATTGCCTTCTGGATGAACAGTTCAGTGCATTTATGAATAGTACAGCACAGTATATATCCCGCAGTTTGGGATATTAAGGTTAAACATTAAGCGATCAGTTGTGCAGAAGTAACGAACTAACATGTGACGTTTGAATACAGAGTTTGAAACACTTGACCCCCGGGTTGAGCAATGTTATAGAAATGACACCCAATAGAACATAAAATTGGTGCAAATGTGGCCCAGTTTTTTTCTCTTTACCCTTGTTTACATTTACTAACAGTCTCGCTCTACGACTTCAGCGGTTAAGTGGCTTCTTGTGATAAATGTGAAACATGCCTCAGGATATTGTCCTATGTGCTCTGTAGAATTACATTTTGCGCCCGTCCTTGTGTCCATGACGGGGATAAGGTTACGGTCCGGGTGACCACGCTCCATATGTACCATTTGATCTGTGATTAATTTTCACATCAATTTTATATTCAATCATTTCACACATGGAAATGTTTTTATATAAAGTGGTTTTCAGATAATGCCTGGAATATTGATTGAAAAAGATGTAAATAAGAATATACTGTGGTTTATTTGTTTATGATAGCAATCAGCTCATAATGTAAAGGTAGTGGTCATATGTGTATTTATCGGCAATATCAAAGAGTGCAGGAATAAACGTTATCATATTGGTGATAATTAGTCCATTGTATACAAACATCGATTAATAAATATATATCAAAGCCCGAATGATGCCAACACCACAGATGCATTAATGTCAAACTTTGTGTCAATTTATGTATAAAATGTTTATAATTCTTTAATTTTGAAACAGAATCTAGTGTAAAATAAAATACTGACTACGATGTGATACTGACTGTGATATGATACAGACTGTGATGTGATACTGACTATGATGTGATACTGACTGTGATATGATACAGACTGTGGTGTGATACTGACTGTGATATGATACAGACTGTGATGTGATACTGACTATGATGTGATACTGACTGTGATGTGATACTGACTGTGATGTGATACTGACTGTGATATGATACAGACTGTGATGTGATACTGACTATGATGTGATACTGACTGTGATATGATACAGACTGTGATGTGATACTGACTATGGTGTGATACTGACTGATGGGATACTGACTGTGATGTGATACTGACTATGGTGTGATACTGACTGTGATATGATACAGACTGTGATGTGATACTGACTATGGTGTGATACTGACTGTGATATGATACAGACTGTGATGTGATACTGACTATGGTGTGATACTGACTGTGATATGATACAGACTGTGATGTGATACAGACTATGGTGTGATACTGACTGATGGGATACTGACTATGGTGTGATACAGACTATGACAGGATACTGATTATGATAGATTACTGACTACCATATGACATTGACTTCGATATGATACTGACTGTGATGTTTGGTTTTATGAACTTTAAATTACTTGAAATGACTAGGACAAAGTACCTATATCAGAAATATCAGAATAAATAAATATACACTGAAAGTCTGATGATTTAATCAAAGGGCCTTTTGTAAAACCGCGTCTCTTTGAGATGAAAGAATAATATTTTTTGTTGTTCATAATTATGCTTCCATTATCTATTAATATATAAAATTGCACTTGAACAATGCATCTGATATCAAAAGGGAATCTTACATAAAACAAGACCACGCCTATTCCTTTAATATTTAAGGGGATATTGAAAAGAAACTCTTGAAATTACGCTGGCAGCGTCCAAAAAGGGTTACCTGATTTTGCCCCTCATTTGGGGTCATCAAAATGTTGACTATTCCTCTGCGGTCATTATTTATTTCTAATTTTCATCAGGTACCCCCTCCCCCCTTCCTCCACCCGCGACAAATATTGAACCTTCCCTCTCATCCGTAAAAAGCAAATCTAAATATAGGCTAAATCAGCTCTTTGGTGCAGATCAGCCTTGGCTTATGCTACGGTTGATGATATTATGGTAAAAAGGCGAGATGCCAATGTTTATGACGGGCGTGGCTCTTCCGTCTGTCTGTTCACCTGCGAACAGACCAAAATAGCGCAAATACCACAAATAGCCAGCTTAATTAAGGTCGAATTGAAGGACGCCTCACTCACACCTGTTTTTCTCATTTTATAAACCTACATGATATAAAAAGTTCATTATATTTATATTTTAGATTTCAAAAATCTGCGTCGTACATTTGAAATATAAGTGATAGGACAAACGTGTTACGGAGATACGTTATTTTCATGACGTCAAATAACATGATTAATTTCTTAAGCTACAGGAGAATGAATGTTAAAAAAAATCAAATTCCCATCGATATAATACAATAATATTATAATATTATAAAATTCCTCAAATTAATGTAAAAAATGAAGTCCACCAAAGAACGGTTTGCGCTATTCATCAATGTAGGATTTGGTTTCGATATATATCAGTTTTTTTAAACAGTTGTATCACCTAAGTGGGTGAACATTAAACACATTTTTCATTTTCATGATATCCCATTTTTATAAATACCGCTCTACATTGTCCCAAATGAATTCTATAATTATTCTCCATGAGGTTAAGTGTCATCCCATAAAAATAAAAAAATAGAATAAATATAAAAATTGCGTTAAATTAACATTCATCTCGCATATCTAATTATACAATCTATCCTAACATTCCAGATATGCCTATCAATATATTTCTCAGTGACTGGCTTAAGATTGAAGGTAATATTTCATATATATCGGGAACAATATTGATACTGCGGAGTATTGGGTTGCATTCAATCATTCAACTAGTTGTGTACAATACTTATTTGCCTCAACTTGTTGAAATACCCCACCTGTAATCTGTAGTTTCCATGACCACATTATAAACAGGTGTAAAGCTTGACATCAACAATTCTATTGCCCCCACGTGTCACATATCATAATGTTCTGTTTTATGATGGCCCAAAAGGTGTTAAATTCTCATAAAAATCGATGTAATATTGTCATAATTTTCGGATCGTTCCGTGCATGTAATTACATTGGATTTACGAGCTCTAAATGTACCATAGAACGCATTAGACTGTTGACACAGTCAAGGCTGTGCGCATTCCTTCATAATCAGATCTGAATATATAGAAGGAACCATACCAAAAAGGCATCTTTTCAATACCTCTGCCACACCAAATATACTGGTCCTCGTGACGTGATTTTACAAAAGTGTATCTAACCGACCTGGATAGATCCAGTCAGGTCGTGAATCAATGTTATCATTTCTCTCTTAATGCAGAGATATTTAAACATGCGTTAAATATCTCTGCTTAATGGCACCCCTTTGCGTGAAAGAATTTGTCAGAATGATTGATTTCTCTTGAGGAGATAAAACACGCCATCCTAAAATCTGAAACACTGTCATGAACATTACTTTTGTATACCACTGGTTTTATCTGTTTTCAGAGAATTTATTAACGACTGTGGCTGTCTGTTTAAATAAATCCAGTTATTTCATATGTGATACTTTCCAGTTTGCTATATCAATGAATACTTGAAATTATATTTTTTTATTGACCCAAAAAAAGTATGTATGTACGTATGTACGTATGAAATGAATGTTTGTATGTACATATGTATGTGTACGTATGTACGTGTGTACGTATATACGTGTGTACGTATGTACGTATGTATGTATGTGCGTATGTGTGTGCATGTGTGCATAGGTGCATGTGTTAGATACACTCATTTTTCAAATATATATTAGGTCTTCTGAACTACTGCATAATAAGAAGGTACAACTGCAATGCTCAGTGTAAAGATGTTTATAGCGTGCACCACCCGTCTATACTACCTTCATATTTATACACACATCTCAAGAGTAACACGGGTATCTAGAGATGTCTTTGCAGAGATCTTTGACTCTGACAAGTTTTCTTTTGTTCCCTTAAAGCTGAGAGTTGTTGAACTTATAACTGCCCGAAGTATATATGTACTGTTCTATTCAGCAACTTAGGATGCATCATTCTAACAGGGAGGGGTGATCACAAATGTCTCATTTTCAATATTTCCCTCGGCGATGCCTAACCCCTTATTTCTTTCCATTCAGCACAATGGCTTTCCCCTCCAGATATGAGCATCACCATGTTTTCATAAAATGTTGTGTGTCTGTGTGAGAGCTTAATGCACAGTTTGGCAAAGTTAAACTGATTTACGATGAGCGTTTATGAATGCAGAACTGGGTTTCTGAATCCATGCGTCACTTTGTGAATATCGATTTTGGTTCAGCTGAAATAGAAATAAACATTTGTTTCCACCTGAACCCCAAGGTGATCACAAGATTTAAATGGTACATCCTAATCTAATTTATATAAGGGTACATAGTGTGAAGCTTTGAAGAAAACGTATATGCTTTATTTCACTGAATATTCTTAAAAGAGCGACACTACATTGCTTAACAAATGACTACAACGTTGTAATCAATTACAGCATGCTGTGGTTTCTCAAGATTTTCATTCATTGAATCTGAAATTTTCTTTTCTCATACAATTCTGCTTTTATATTAAAATATTCTTATGATTGTCTTTTGTGCTCTCAGTGCAATGCTTCTGGACTTAGATCCACAAATTAAAGGAGAGGCGATACTCATGATCAGAAGGATATCAATGCTTGATAAATCACTGCATGTCAGGGTTGCCACAATACATCCCACAGTCAAGCCCACAGTTACCTGGAAACCATCACTTGTGCATGACTAAGGAAGTCATTGTGTTTGACTTGTGTATTTGACCGCGCTATTGGTACACTTCATACAACATTGTAGAACCTTTTGATCTCTCTGATCAATGGTGATGAACAGATAAAGACTGTTGATTCAGAGCCACTGGTTAACAGGGGGATTCCTATTGTTAAAGCTTCCTGTTTGCAAACTGCAACAATTTATTGTGCTTTATACAACTATGATAATTCATTCCACTGACATGGTCATAACCAACAAGTCAATAATTTCATGGTCCTTTTAATGATTAGGTTTTATTCCATATGATTCACAGAGGGCAGAGAGCATGCCATTTTCACGACTCGTTCAATATGCAATGTATATGCAATGTATATTTTTCATACAAAATAGACGCATTGTTTCATTCTATGAAGTGAGACCTGAGACCCATTATCAGTTATACAGATATTTACCTACACCATGGGTGGATTTCATTTAGGTCATCCAATATCGATGTCAATCCCATATCTTATCCCAGTCAAGTAGATTATGCTGACTTTGTTACTAGTTGATTTGATTAATTAACATTCAATTATAGGTGTGAAATCAATACATCATCTAGCATATTTGGTAGGAAACTAATACTGGTCTACTAGAGATACGCGTTGAGATTGAGGTGAGATTAAGTGTTGAGATTAAGCGAGATTTATCTTGTATACACTAGGCATAGTGACCACGGCTATGAAGTTATTAAGATAAGAAATCTAATTTGCTAAAGATCAATACTATATTTCCTATTTGGTACTTCATTGAAATCTTTGATCTATTAAGCTAAGACCAACAGAGGGAGTCAGTCCTCAACGTTGGAGAATAGTAGAGAATCGATTACCTCTGTTTAGCAGAGAATACTTGTTAGGCCTTTAGCAATAATGAGTACATCCTAAGCTACTTTTCAACTTTTTAATCCCCAACATCGGATATCATCTCCACTTATACAACTCCCAAGTGAGGAACGTTCTCTTCAAGAATAAAAACAAAACAAACACGCCATATAGAGAATCTAAAGGATCTTAAAAGGAAATAGTGTTTCAATATAACACATTACAAGATCATTTACTGAATGTCTAAAACACTGATATTGAATCCTAGGTCAGCATTTTATGAGGATATTATTTCAATGATACATTCCAAGATCCTATTTTATAGTCTTGAGAATGCATAGAACCTTAGGTGTGTATCCAGTAAGGGTATGATGTCCATGAAACTTCCAAAGATCCCATTCTTAGTTCTTAGGAATTCACAGAATCCAAATTGTATGCCCAGAGAGGATATGATTTCAATCACATACGCTATATTACAAGAACAACCAATGATCAAGATTTAGTATGCCACTAATTCTGTAACGGTTACTTTAGATATGTATTCAGTGCCAGAATTGATGTTGACTTAATCTTTAATAATGTCCTGCTAATCTCGTTTTCAAATAATCTTACATAAGCCTAAAATCCTTAAACCATGTTGGCTCAACATCTCCAAAATCACGAGCCGGGGTCACTTGTGAAAATGTATTTCCGACTGGCACTGCCCAGTTGTCACTTATTATAATGTTTGTTTTCTTTCAATCATCCATATTTATCCTTTAATTAATGGTTTAAATACAAAGGAAATATGTTAAACTAATGGTCATGAGTAAAATGTGACAACAAATATTAGAAAGAACATACGATACATACAAATCAAATGTTATTTTATACTCCTCTGTGGAGTAATTGAGATATTTTGAGGAAGAATTGTGGTATTCAGTAAATTTCTCATTAACTGTGCTCATGTCACTCATACTGATAAGATGTGAGAAGAATATTGCCATCAAATGCTTTCATACTTCAGATAAGATTGCTTTGAAATCAAGGCCTCTGCCCTGAGACATATGCAAACGTCTTTTTGGACTGGATGTTCATTGTGTTCTTATCCTATCTCCAATACTATCGTTGTTCTACGAGTGGGACCTTTAACACTGATTGCTGCCCCTCCAATCATTTCCTCGCCATAAAGTAGAAGCTACACAATTGAGCCCTGGTCAGATTGAGTGGCATAGTGTGGCAACCTCCAGGCCTATCATACAACAGATAAGAACACATAATTACCCTCCCTTAGACACCTGGTATGATAATGAGCATGAAGAGGACAACCTTTTTCTAAAGTAATGAAAAATCTGGTATCCACTGCATAAGTAAAGAAATCTGGTACCCACTGCATAAGTAAAAAAAATCTGGCTTTGACCCATTCAAACAAAGCTTGTCACATTTTGTCATATCAAAGCTTGTCACATCTCTTTTTTAAAACTCATTTCACCACAGGCTTTATAATGAACTTTATCTTACAATAAGATAGCAAAATGAAAATGCCTTTGTGATAGCTCTCCAACAGGGGTCAATTTCCGGGTTGGTTTAAACTATTAAAGGATGTCAGTTTCCTTTTATTTCATATTTTCAAAGGTTAATACTGTTGTAAAATGGCAATCATATAATTAGCATCCACCGCCTCTGAGATTTTATAAGGGGATTACTTATTCTAAATATCCTGTGGCTATCAAAGTAGGAATCATTGCTAAGATTGCACCTTAATAATTCTGCTAAATACCTCTGCTAATAAGCGCAACCCCCTGTTTTATAACCATCATTATATCCATCATTATAAGATCTATACCTGTATTTGTCTATATCAAAGGTAGGCAAAGGAAACTATAACAATGAATCGCCAGGCCTGTTTAACCAATTTTCCTAATGAACAGCAAAACACAAATGTTTTCTGAGCAAAGAGAAGGCTACTTAACATTAAGTCTAGCCACATTTTGATGATTCTGTTCGTTTTATCATGTCCATGACCCGCTTTCTAAAACAATCTCAAGCAAGATATTTGTGCTCAGATTTTAAGTTATTGCTTACGTTTTCTTTCTTGAGATTGTTTTAACAAGCGGACACAACTGCCTTCTATAGTACATATAAAAGTCATTTTCTAAATTCATCAGATTGAGAATAAAAAAGCTACATTTATTAACCTAAAGTGTTTAAATGTAAAATACTGAAGGTTTTCCTGAACATTGTCGCATATCCTGAATATTCACATTAATATGTGTATTAAACTATCCTCTCCCTCATGTACCTGTGTTGACCTTCACTGCATAAAAAAGGTTCACAAGGGATGGTAACAGTCAAATTATCATATTTCCGCTCATTACACCTCGTAATTTTATTTCACATATGTCACATTCTAAGAAGCCATGGTTTTATTCCTTTGCAAACAGAAAACAAAAAACAAATAAGATATAGCAATCTCATTATTATTTTTTTTTTTCACGCAAAAAAACCCCCAAAAAACAAAAAACAAACAAACAAACAAACAAACAAAAAAACAAAAAAAAAACACTTGGACCGTTAAACATTTTGATTGTATTATGGATGTTTACAAAAAAAAGTAGCGTGATGGCATTGACAATGTTAAACATTGGAGGAGAATGGCAGATGGCACACACGGGGTCAGATTTGATTTGACCTTCTGCTCTTATAAACATACTCCAGTACTCATAACGACATCTCTCAGCCCTTCCTCAAATATATCACCAGACCTTATGTTTGATTTCTGCACGAAGCTTCCTTTTGCATTCTTACAAATATTATGTTTCCCATAGAAATCTGAGCTTGCGCTGTGATCTATTGGTTTGTGTTTAAACTATATCCCATAAAATGTAAATAATTCCAGCCCATGCCTTGACATGTATGTTGAATATCTGATTCCTGTTAAACAAATGGTCACTTAACTATTTGGCCAGAAGCACATGGCGGTCATTGAGGCGACTCCAATTATAACATTCAACTGGTGGAAAATTCAGATAGATATGCACAACCCCTATGCAAATGAAAACAGCTGCCCACCAGATCCAGCCCCTAGATGTAAATTCCTGAATTAAGTATACCAGTAAATGTGATGAATACACACTCTATAATGCTGACATATGGTATCAAATGTGCTCCTTTATGAATATATTAAGATATTTAGAAATGTTAAACCGGACAATGGTTTGTCTTATATTACTGCCCTTTAGTGCAAAGATCGTGGTATATATATATATATATATATATATATATATATATATATATATATATATATATATATATATATATATATATATATATATATATATATATATATATATATATATATGTATATATATATATATATGATCATATATATGAGCAATATATATATATATATATATATATATATATATATATATATATATATATATATATATATATATATATATATACCTTCATATATATATATATATATATATATATATATATATATATATATATATATATATATATATATATATATATATATATATATATATATATATATATATACCACGATCTTTACACTGTTCATCGAAAATAGAAAAGCTTTTCAAGGTTAGCATAAATCATATTTAACTGCTTAAGACCACAGAAGTGTCAAATAAGGTCAAATATTCTTCGGATGTTTTATCTATTTCTTCTCTCTGTGAGATGACTTAGGTTAAGGTCTTATTCTAATGAGTCAGAATAACGGTCACAAATCACAGCAACCATAAAGCGCGGTCACACAGGCCTTTTGTCATATGATAGCATTAAGTAACCAAGGAAACACTTTAGAAAAACTATTACATAACTTGGGTGACACTCGTGAGTCACGGGCGCTGTAATCCTTGGTCCTTGAAATGTATATGTCTCCTATCAAAACTGGTTATCACGGCCCATTAGGGCAATTATATAAGGGCATTGGGCACTCAATTTGGGCATCCCATTGTCCTGAAAACCATCATTGACATGTGCTGTAACGGCGGGTAGGACAATAGGTAGAGACAAAGTCAGCAGAAATATTGCACCCTTAATTGTAAATCTTTCCCTCCTCGAGACAGTTTCCATGGCAACGGCGAACAATGCTGTCATTGTGTATTCCAAGGTAGACTTCATCAAACAAATGTCAAGTGGAGTGCAAATGTTCCACCTGGTCTTCTGGACATGAGAACATTTCAAAAGACAAAATTAAAAGCAAACATTTTCTTCCTCTCAGGAAACTCTTGTCTCAATAATAAGAGATGAGAAGACAAAAAACAGGAATATCAAATTATGTAGTGGATAGCAAAAGACGGTTATATGTCAATAAGGTGTAAGTATTTGCATAGATTTGCTTTTATCTAACGGGCACAAGACTGTGCATTGTGTACATATGCAATATTTCCAGGCTCAAGGCAGGGGACAGGTGTGCAGCGGGAGGGAAGACGCTCCCGAAGAACCCAACTATCGTCCATATTGTGGTTCATCACTATTGTCTTCTTCTGGAGATTCCCATAATGAGAGTTCATGCAGAACTGAACGGTTATCAAAACATTACAAAAGTTCTCTCGTTGATGTTCAGTTCATATTCACCACCGCAAGTAGTGAACTGAGAGAGCAGAATGTGCCACCCCATTTGAACTCAACATCACACAAAAAAACAAAAACAAAAACAAAAAAAACAAACAAAAAACAACAAAAAAGCAGCAAAAAAACAACAACAACAAAACAACAAAAAATGAAAACAAAAGATAAAAAAGAAAATTATGACAATAAAATAATAAATGAATAAAAGCCAAAATAATAAATTAAAAGAAATCAATAAAATAAAATAAAAAAGCTACATAAAAAAGATACAAGTCATGAGATAGGTTGTGCCTGTGCTGATGGCATGAGATGCGTGCTTGATGATGGGAGGAGGAAAGGGTCTGTAATAATGATGCTCATGCAACACGGGGCTGCCAGATTCCTCTACAGCTGGCGGCTCTGATAACATGCACGTGCCAAACTTGGTCATCTGCCAGCGCCTAACAAATGATATATAATTGACGAATATGAAATTCAAATTGATATTGTCTAACTGACATTTCTTCTGATTTCCCTTATGTGTGCGGCTCTTTGTGAAAATCTGAGATGTGTTCAGCTAAAACTTAAATAATGAATAATGATAAAAACTCTCTGTGTCTGTAATGTAAGCATTTGAAGATTTACTCAAGAAATGTTTCTAAGGCTGCCTGTGCATGAGAAAAAGTTTTTTTGTTCAGAACATTAGCTTTATTTTATTAAACATATTGTATATTGATAATATATAATAAAAGAAATTAGGACAACATTTATTACATTTACTACTAATTTTGAGACGATGTGATTTTGATTAAAAATTTAAACAAATAATCGTTTAAAATAATCGATACTATTTAAACCATTTCTTGAACTTAATGACACTATCAATATCTCTCTTGGGTCCATTGTGATTTTGCAAGATGCGACGAAGACGTATTGTTTACATATCACTTGTAAACTGATATCGTGAACGAGAACTTTTTTTATAAACCTGCAGTAATATACATAGATAAAATACATGTTCTTACCTGTGTGTCATGAAATGAGACATTGAAATCTAGCAGTGAGGCATTGGTGTTGTTGGTATCCTCGATGGCTATCTGTATTCCAGCGTATTGAGCCCGGCCCTTGAGAGCTTCAGGGCCGGTCCGAGGCAGGAGAGTCAGAACCTGGATGGCCCTGCCCGCCTCCGCTGTCACGTACATAACAGGTAGCAACACCAATACACACATAAAACACCCGGTCAAAGTGGATTCTTTGTCAATGCACATTTTACAGCACTGTGCACTTTCCTTTGGCATGCGTGGAAGATTTAGTGAGAGTATCTCGCGTTTTTTATCTCAGAATCATGGCATACAGTGTGATGATATTCCGTTCCGTTTGCTATCGCCTCGAGTACGTTACTGGCCAGGTGGAGTGTATAACTGTCATTTATCAACCACTGAACAAGGTGCCAGACGTGACGCATGCGCAGTGATGACCAGTACCAGCTGTGAGGACCAGCTCTCTCATCCATCCAAAAGGCCATACTAAATACTACTGACTCTATACAAGGAGATCACAACCGATTGATTCGTTAATGCAACCGTGATAATCCCAACACAAAGTTTGTATAAAGTGTTTGCATATTTTGGCATAGGTCATATAGGATCGATTTTGCTACACAAAAACATCAATAATCAGTTCACCATTACCTATATTAAGAATATATTAATGCTATCATTACACATAAAACATGTTAAGTAATTAGCAGTTAATATTAAATACCTCTAAAACGCCATGACACCAAACTCACCGATTCGCTGAAATATGTATAAGCTAATTTGATATTTTATATATGAAACAAATCATTATATATTCAATGATTATGGGTCACGATCTGATTCAAGTAAAGACCACGCCTAACGCGCCCAATTAGTTTTCAAAACATAATTTATTTGTAGAGGTTCTTTCTATGGAATTCAAAATGTTTTAATCCATCTTTGGCAACAAACAAAAACATCAGCTAATACATTTATTGTGCTAAATAAATTGCGGGATAAACCAGAATTAACTGTATTTCAAGTTTGAACTTGTATGATAAGACTTAATTGCCTACATTTTTCTCGCCTTACAACCACATACTGATATGAATATTGGGTGTACGAAGCAATAATCTCCGCTTACATATTGCCGATAATATAAGTTGAAGGTGGATTCATATCAACAATCTAAATTAAAAGACCTTTTATATATTTTTCATATATCCTGCGGTGGTCTTTTGAGACCACAGAGCTGTGTCTACTGGTAAACCAATCTCTTTTGGTGCTGTTACTGTTAAAACACGTCCATATTCCTGTGTTTCATAATAAATATGTGATATATGTACAACATGCAAAAAAGATCACTTTGTATATCTGACGTCAAAGTGGTAAAAAGGTTATTACGTTCAGAGATTTGAAATTGTTCAAAACAATTTTCTTGTATAATATTTGCAGCAATAACCTAATCCCGGTGCCAATATGATGATGTTTATGGAGGAACAGCAACACACTTAATACATGTTTACAAACGATTTTTGGTATAAGGACATATTTAACTCTAAATGTGCCTTGTCACTTGAGAATAAGGTCCCCTATAAATAATGGTCAACCACAGGTAAGTACCAATAAATAGAAACATGGCAGGATCACAATTAACCATCAATTCACCCTTGTCACACATTCATAAGGTCAGGTTTAGCCTCCCTAATGTCTTTGCTGCTTTCTACAGGTAGGATGTAAGAATGTTTGACATCTCTTTTATCGTTAACTGAAGCTCAACCCACCTGAACCTTACAGCCAGGTAATTATATCCCTTTCTGACCATTGGTGGGGCGGGACCCCGGCCTTGGGGGGAGCTTTCTCTTGACACTCTCAGTGTGTGTAATTGTATCTACTTTCTGCAGTGATTAGCGGTACATCATGATGAATGAGACCACTAGTGAACGGAGGCTGATTTCTATAGAATACGTGCACCCTAGGAGATATGGAGAGATTGATATATGTCTCTCAAGAATATCGCTATTCTGCCACACAAGTGCTAGACTCAGTCCCAAGGAGGGCCAAGGGGGAGGACGGACACAGATAAAGCCTTTGTGTACATTGTTGTGTGAAGAGCCTGTGTGTCTCATAATAATATCCTGAAGATATTCACCGGGGAGTAAAATGACAAGGTATTTCTACTTGAACCGGATATGACAATAAAATAACGCAAAACTCAGGTTCATATGATTTAGATTATGAATCAGGAACACTGATTTAGATTATATGAGATTTTGT
This sequence comes from Amphiduros pacificus, assembly GCA_949316495.1. Lineage (NCBI taxonomy): Eukaryota > Metazoa > Annelida > Polychaeta > Phyllodocida > Hesionidae > Amphiduros > Amphiduros pacificus. The sequence goes on along the minus strand of OX439008.1, from coordinate 17,199,038 downwards.
TCATTATACTTTTCACATATAAAAAAATCTAAGTGGAGACAAGAGAATTGAAAAAAAATCGCATTCAATTATCTTTAAGAGTACACTTATTTTCATTCTCTTTAGATTAGTTTTGAGGTTTGATTCTCACCATATTTTCAATACAAATACTTATATGATTATTCAAGTATATTCTTTGTCTGTATTATGCATTGTGAAGATTTACAAAAACAAATTAATATGGTAGATATGGACAGATAAGATAAGTTAGAGATTATCAAACCAGAATTAAAAAAAAAACAAAAAAAAAACAAAAAAAAAAAAAAAAAAAAAAAAAAGAACAAAAAATGTTACCAAACACAGCATGAAAACCGGAGAAATTCGTTCCGTATATACCTTGTCGGTCGCTCTGGGAAATGGAGGAAAGGAAAGGTTAATAAAGCATACGTGACCTCTTTATGTAAAGAAAGGGTAAATAATATACCCCTTTTTCACAAAACCCTCTTGGTCATGTTTTGGGGCAGAAATAATGTTTTCTTTCACATTTTATAAGTTATAATAGCTCCTTGTTGCAGGTTGGTTCGCAGGTCGACACATATTTATAATTATGAATATATTTACACACCTTTTATATCTTAATAAATCTCATTATTACAGGGTGGGTATTACTAATATTGTGACATACTATAATTACCTTTGTGATTACGAAGGACTCTGAATGTAATGGAGATTATTTGTTTGAACAAATATTTGCCCATTCTCCGTTAAAATAAAACAACAATATATCCAACAATAAATCTGCCGTTTTTTGCCCAAAAACTACAGGGTATGCTTTCGAAAATGGCTAATATCATTTGCATGGAATCAGACATTTCTTACCATTTGGAATCAATATCTTTATTTTTAAGTGTACTTTGTTATTAAATTTAACTTGAATTTTACTGAATTTTGTTGTCTTTAAAAATTCTCACTGCTCTAGTGAGCCATGCTGCCACCTGGTGTGTGAAAAATTGTCACGCATGGAAGGAACTTTAGAGATATGCAAGTTTGGCTCATTGTAGTACAAGTGTTGATCAATATGCCATTTAATATCAATCAGTTCATTATACCCGAAACAGACTTTTTGTTCTTTTCAAGATTCTCAAATTTGTTAGTATATTTCTCTTCGTGCATTTGTTGCCAAGATATTAACGTATTTCCTTCACAGAACACAAAAAGGTAGTTATAATATCAGCTGCCATGTCTAAAAATCTATCCCAGCATGCATTGTAGTGAGAATTTAAATCTACATTTGTTTAGTTCACTGGTTAAGATTTAAACAATGAACCCAATAGTAAATCTTCCATTTCTTTTTTTAACTAAATATGCAAAAAATAACTTTTAAAATTATTGAAATCACTTATACAAATGATCAAATTGTCCCTGAAGATGGTGTGATTATTAATTCTGAATAATGTTACAATCACGAGCATTCTACGCCATGGACAAGTTTGTTGATATATTGTGTGTGAAAAAAGACCATGAATAACGACCAACGATACATAGGTAATAAATGTGTACATCATATCTATGCTTTCTCCAAATTAACAAAAGCAAAAAAAAAAGGATAAACATAACAGAAACTTACAACGAAGTCAGAAACAAACAAATCTAAAAACACTTCAAACATTCCGAAGTAAATTAAAATATAAATGAATGGTCAGCGTGACACTTTATAAATTATTTATTGAAACATATCTCCCAGTCTTCTCAAATAAACATACATATACAATAAGACACAATATCTTAAATTCTTCACTGTAAAATATTCATCACCATCATTCACTCCACACTAATATGATGCATAGGTATGATAAATTGTTATTTATTACAACTCAAGGTAGGTCTTCCTGATTGAAATACACCAGTTAATCTCGGTAAATGTACAATCATTATTTATAAGTATAAAAAACATATTATTCACAAATACTAAGTAGGGACTGGCAAATAAAGGTGCCCTATTTAGAAGAAACACAATGAAGTCACAAGCAAGTCTTGCATTAAAAGTCATTTCCTTTCCAAAATCAGCTTGTGTATGATACGTATCTCATCTCAAGTAAGAAATTAAAAATTAATCACTTAAAAATGCAGCATTTTCTTTTCCTCAATAGACTATCTCTCTTTGGTTTGATCAGTAATTTATATCACGCATTTAAAACAGAACAAAATCAGACTTCAGGAATAGTGTCAATATTATATTTTCTTTTTTTGGTATCTTCTCTCTCCGCACGATGGTCTCCTCTGTGCAGGGGCCCATCTGAATCTATACTTTGATTCCTGAGAAGAGGAGGTAACGCGGACAAATCTTCTTCTTTTCTCATACAAGTGAGCTCAATTTCTGCACAAGAGGTCGCCACTAAAGCAAGTAATCCTCCTGCGACAGACAGATACAATGATGATCCAAACGTGCATTCCATGAGGTCATTTTTTGACCACTGCTTCATAGAAGAAAAGTTGGCATTACAAGCCGTAATTGGATACACAATACATCCGATGATAATCGTTATTCCTGAAAATACAAACAAATTATCTCAGTCATATTCAATAGAATTAAGGATATTTTCACTCACACTTGATTTGCCTCAAAGGCTAGATGTTTGAGACTTCAACTGCTCAAGTTAATGGAGTATCTCAATATTGTCACCTCATGTCATCAGTTTGGCGGGCAGCTTGAAGCTATTCTGCCACTAGATGGTGCTTTTGCATGAAGATTGAGTGGGAAGTGATAAGTAGTGTGTGACCGAGTTGTGGGTTGAAATCTTTTCTGCTTTTCTATTTGTTTTGTGTTCCTGTCACCAAAATTTGCAAATCCCGTGAGAACTCTTTTTTTGTGAGCGACTGCGGTCGAACACCTTACTAATGATACAATGGATGGAGAAACTATTTTAGTGATAACTTGTATTTAGCACCTGGAAAGACTTAAACTTATTGCTGTGACATTAAATTATTTAAAACATTATAAAATAAAATTTAAAGGCACCTTTAATTTTCCTTACAAATAAATGTTTATACCCTTAACTTTGTGATCAAATGTTATTACCCATCATATTTCCCCTACACCAATCTCTGTGCCATTTGAAAGTAGATAAGTCCTCTGCTAAAATCTAAATAATCCATTGAACACTTTGTCAACAAACATTGCTTAGCTGAACAGTGATCCAGTCCAAACACCTGCTTGGTAAATGTTTACTAACAACGGGGCACCTTCAGGTTGGGGCACTGAATTTAGCTTTGTGAGACCTGTTTGTCCATTAGTTTACAGATCTTACACCCTCAAAATATGAGCTTTGTGATATTTTCGGAAATATCACAAAGATGTATGAGGTAAAACAATGGAGTGAGCAACTGTCGTTGGGAATTATGGGAAAAGTATACTTGGGGATAGTCCCAAATGCATTCACACCTTTTGCGTTAAAAGGAAATCATTTCTGACAGTTGAAGCCAAGCTATGAGATCATTTAACACATGGTGGCTCTCAGTTGGTCGAATATTCAGCGAAATATCTTAAGAACCTAACGTATGAGATGGTCCCTGCAGAAGAAATCTCCCAAAAGTGTTTTAGGCATGTTTTGTCAACTTTTGTCAACTCATAGAAACTAGTACTGTGCTCTGTACTTTGGTGCATTGCATTTGTTAAAATGTGATAATGTGATCACAACTTTAGACGTAAATGATGCCAGTGCTGAACCATAGATGTCTATAATGATGAACATCAAAGAAGGAATCCTCCGGCAATATCTATTAATAACCTGGGATTTTTCATATTCCTTGTGAAAATAATCAAAATAATCAAAATAAGCATTGGTGGCAGAGGTAGGTTGTGAATTTCCTTCCTCTGTTTGCAGTGGGAGTCGAACCCACCACTTCCCATCCTCCACTTGTACGACCAGTATGAAAGTAACACTGCCAGCAGTGGGAGTCGAACCCACCACCTCCTGTCCTCCACTTGTATGACCAGTATGAAAGTAACACTGCCGGCAGTGGGAGTCGAACCCACCACCTCCTGTCCTCCACTTGTGTGATCAGTATGAAAGCTTGGAGTAATTATGAATTATAATTATTAATTACTCCAAGATGAAAGTAACACTGCCGGCAGTGGGAGTCGAACCCACCACCTCCTGTCCTCCACTTGTATGACCAAGTGAAACACAGATCCATTACTCTACCAAAGGAGCCAGTGGGGCCGGTACAGAAACCTTGAACTTAAAGATTTACTTGAAATTCTATGTATTGTAGGAGGTAGGAGGTGCAATACTTTTGCGAATAAAGAGTTTGCTTTCTTGCACACATGCATAATGGAGCAGTTTCCAAGAGGCAATAGTTTGCGACAAAGATCTGTTTGAAAAAAACAACCAAAAATTAAATAAATAAATAAATAAATAAAGATATAGATAAAATCCTGTGAAATTATGCAAATTAGGTCATGTGATAAAATTTTCAAAATAATTTTAAATCTGGCACATTTTCAGGTTTTTATTGATGTACTGCACATGTTGATAGGCCAATTATTTGAGATATTATGATCAAAAGTGTTTAGAAACAGGAAGTAGGCCCTGAACATTGACAATCCTAGGTGGAAGTATTGAGGGTTATTTGTGCATGTGTGTGAAATCGGCCATTTGTCACCCAGAAACAAGCGTGGTGACCAACAATTTGATTGTGATGATTTATTCTCGAATCATTCCTCCTTATTTAAACTTCAATTCAAATGCAACCCATATGAGAGTTCGTACTTCACCAGAAGTTAATTCTCAAGACAATGGGACTTTAGTTTAATCGCATATTCACTTTAATTTAATCTTTCTCTATCACTATATTTTATTGCTTTATCTCCAATCAAAATGTAAAATTCCTAATTTCTTTTCACTGTTTTACTTCAACAATTCCCGATACACGGCAAGGGTTATACATTAGAAGAAAATTAAATGAATGAATAATGGGGTAATAATCATTTTAAAGATATAAAAAAGGATTTGATAGAAGTTTATTCAGATAATTATCTCTGGTGGTATAAATCATTCAAACTGTCCCAAAACAAATTTAGCACATAACTCACGGACAAAACAAAGCATCTTTTTATCAATTACTTCTTTTTTAAATGAATTATTTCTTTTGTTATCAATATTAACGTTACTCAAGGACCCTATTTCTGTTTTAGTAATTTATTTAGTAGCATGGGTCAAAATGCTTTTTGAAGATATTTCTTTAAATGAGATGCCTGAAAGGCCGAGGCCATATTTCCCTGGTCCCATAGTTTGAATATTTCAAGCCTAATGTATACAATAAACAAAAAGACCAATAATCAACTTTTAGTCAAATACATTTTAATATTCAAAATCTTCCATAAAAGTATTTAATGAATCTCAGTTATAAACGTTGCTAGATGAGTGATAGAAGTAGAACGCAGTTATAACGTTAGCACCACATGGGTGTATTCCATCTTAATAATTATACAATATTACATACAAACAAGACTAATATTCACAATGAAAATGTTTTTTTTTATATTTGTGTTTAACTAGGAAAGGCTTATGATATTATAATATCGCACAGGGCTCATGCTACCATGGAATTGCACATTTGGAACACAGACAGGTGGGACCCCTGTTGGCAGAGACTACAACCTTGTGTGGAAATCTTGAAACTGAAGAGAATTATGTGTAGGATAAGGTATGATCACATGATCATTACACAGTAATGAGCGAGTGGCCATAGTGATTCAAGATGTAAATTTCTATGATTTCTAAAGAAAATCTCTGATAATATTGAATGAAACACTGTGACACAATACATTACAACTTTGCAGCAGAAATATCATGACTGCTTGATGCATAGGAGTAATTCTTGTTATATTTAGTTTTAAATAAAAGAAAATAAGTAAACTAATTTTTGAAGACTTGTGAATTGCCAGTTGTCATCAAGAAAAATATCTGAGCTATTATATATATTTCAGTTTTGATACTGCTTGTGATGGTTATCCAACCAGAACATGATTGTCAGATGTAAAATCAAGGCTCATTCATTTCTTATCTAAAGTGTGATATGAAGTAAATGGCTTTGCCTGTTCACTGTTAAGAAGAATGATTTGGAAATTTAGAGAAATTAAAATTGATTAGAGTATGTGATAAGCATGAAATATACATTCATACACTGATATCAATTACTGAACTTCAGAGCATGTGATCAAAGCAGTCTCAGTGCTTTGTGAGTCCATATTTTAAAACAGATAAGGTGTGCTGTGCAAGCATTACGTGATCTAAAGTACAGCAATACTGATTTGTGATTGGCTAGAGAAACTAGGCCATATTTTAAACCCATTTCATATCGTGCTTTATAGGTGGCCTAGTTTCACTGTATGTATTAATATATAAAATTGATTACATTATGTAAATGAGCTGAGAACTTTAATGAGCCACACACAACATAGTTCTGCACTTATTGCCATGTTTTCACTGCTTTTCTTTGAAGATAAAGTTGATTGCAAACCCCATCTATCTGCAGTGGATAAGTATGAGATAAAGATAACATGGGTTCGTGCAGTGTTCAGGGAGACAGATCTCTCTTGTTGGTTCTGGTGGAAGGATCTCAAGAAGAGTCAGTTTATTCTATTCTGTGATATATGGCACGTTTAAGTCTCTCTTGTACAGTTCCAAGTTTGGCTGAGACTTTAATGAGTTCCTCATCGCAGTTCTTGAGGATGGTTCTGAGTTTAAGTCATTTCATATTCTGGCCTATAAGGTGATTGCTTTCCAAAGCAAATGGCTTAGAAAGATTCAGGAAGGAATAACACATCAATACGAGTTCCGGTAACTTTGTATAACTGTGTGCATGACACCATAATAATGGGCTTGTCGTATTCAGCACCTGATGCGTGTTGTGTCAGTCAGAGAAATGTCTATTATTTTTTTGGTGCTTTTGGGATCAAAAGGTCTGAAAAGAAATGTTTGCATGTGAGTACCAGATAACATCAAACCTGGATTTAAATCATAAAAACTTATTATTTCAAATTTTAAAAATGACACCTCATTGATATATGGCGGGAATCAGTTTGGGTATATTGGCGGGTCCAGAAATGGATGTTGAAGGGGGTGTTCAATTAAACAAATTTCACATTTATATCGTTTGGTCTATCTTCTTATTTCCATGACTTTTTATAAGAATGGTGAACATGAGTATGCAAAAAAGTATTAAACACAAATACAAAAAGAGACTGGTAAGAACCCCATTTTGACAAATGTAAAACCCTGGACCTGACACTGATGCCTTTCACGCAATGCCCTTGTCTGACATAACACTAACAGAACATTGTGGGTTGAACGCGCCAAGTGGCAAACGTGTCACGTGCCGAATACAACAAGCCTAATTATGTCAATCAAAAACACACCTTAACAAAATTGTAAATGACCCAATCAATTACCGTGGTAAAACTCGGGTTTATTGTGGTCAAGCATGTTTAGATAAGCAAAACTCTTGAAAATCGCACCTTTGTTCCTTGTTTATATATAACATAATTATTGCTACTAAAAAGACCTTTCCATGGGTCTAACTGTTGGAAACGTGGTCAGTGCTCAGTGTAGCATAATACATTTAAATATAAAGCTGCCTCTGTCTTAAGGCTATTAGAAATGATTTAATCACTGATAATCTAATTTTTATTTAACCATTTACATATCTAATTTACCCCCAATAGGCTTGCTACAAACAAGGCCATATATCATATTTAAGCCTTTCTATATAATCTGTCAATACTGTATCAGTATCCCATTTTATTCATGTGTATTTTCCATTAATCTTTTCAAAATGACAGAATGACAAAATGACAGAATGACAAAATGACAGAATGACAAAATGGCAGAATGACAAAATGACAGAATGACAAACTGACAGAATGACAAACTGACAGAATGACAAACTGACAGAATGACAAACTGACAGAATGACAATGACAGAATGACAATGACAGAATGACAATGACAGAATGACAATGACAGAATGACAATGACAAAATGACAATGACAAAATGATGAAATGACAATGTCGAAAAAAAATCTTTTCATATCTTAAATATCTTCATTCTTATGATATTTGAAATGATGTTTCATATTTTGGTGAAGATTCCACTTTTGAAGGACACATCAATCCACGTTAAAGGGAAATTGATGACAGTCATAAATCGCATAAACATAAATATAATATTAATATGCATATACATGGAGGGGTGAGTTTGCAAGATCAAATGGTACATCATAGTTGCCAGCTGGGCATCGTTATGATGACACCATATTAAAGGGTGTATGCTTGTTCAGAATCGGACTTTGGGGCTGTATAAACTCAAGGGGAAATCATACAATTTAAATATCCGCTCTCATTTGCCACCCGCCCCCACCACCTAAACCCAAGTGATAACCTTGACCTTAACCTTCTTCATATGAATGAACTTCACATACCTTATCTGACTGACTGAGACGAGTTTGTAAATTATCATTGTTAAGCTTTGTATTGAAAAAATCTGTGGTCCACTTTGTATTTTATGTCCCATTATAAAAACGCTAAATTTTGATTTTTATGTCTTGTGACCCATGATGTTTATGTTTTGTGACCCTGTTAGGCCCTGTAGAGATTTTGAGGCAATTAACCAACATTCAGCCAATATGTTTATTAACCCTTTTCACGCCTTTCCTTGCTCTGGAGTGGCACATCTGAAGTCAGGCCTGTTCCCTCATGGAAATAAAATCAGGTCACGTGTATTATTACATTCCTCCCATGGACAAATGTAAATAATTTGAATGTGATTAAATACTGCTCATAACCTCTGATAAAGCTTAATGTTTCTTCGGTCATATCGGATACACACGAATGCCACAAATACAATAACAACGGCAGCTACAGCTTCTGAAAATGAGGAGCTTGTACTGCAGGCACTGGCGCCCTCTACAATGCTTGCTGGTATAGTAGTCGTACTGTTGCTTGATGGCTGAGTTTCATTGTGTGGTTGGTCACGTGATATAACAACATTACTACAAGCAGTAAATGCAAATATAATACATCCTATGCCCATTGAAACTCCTGAAAGTACAAACCAACCAAATTGCATATTGTTTAATTCTATTTATATATTTAAAGGCAAAGTTTATATGACTGAAACGTGTTAAGAATGATCACATCATGTGATTATACAAGCCTATGTTTTTCACAATGTTCTTAACATTGGACAATAGTAGAATAAATAAGAGAGTAGAACAAGTTATCTGAGAATTGGAGGAAATGAGAATACGCAAGTTATAAAACAATGCTTAATAAAAGCTAATTGTATGATCTCTGTTGTGATTTTAAATTTGTGCAGAAAGTTTATATAGAAAACAACGTATTTAATAAAAAACATTACTGAGAAACAACATAACTGTGAATGGTAACAACATCACTGAGAAGCAACATTACTGTGAAGCAACACAACTGAGTAGCAACATTATTGTAAAGGAGCATTACTGTCAAGCAACATTACTAAGAAATATTAATGACAAGCAACATTATTGTGAAGCAACATTACTATGCAGCAACATTACTGAGACACAACATCACTATGAAGCAACATGACTATGACGCAACATTTCTATAAAGCAACATTATTGTGAAGCAACATTATTGCAAAGCAACATAAATGTGAAGCAACATTACTATAAGCAACATTTCTATGAAGCAACATTATTGTGAAGCAACATTAATGTGAAGCAACATTAATGTGAAGCAACATTAATTAATGTGAAGCAACATTAATTAATGTGAAGCAACATTAATTAATGTGAAGCAACATTAATTAATGTGAAGCAACATTAATTAATGTGAAGTGACATGACTGTGAACTGACATAACTGTGAAGCAACAATACTGAGACACAACATTGCTGAAACACCACATGACTGAGTTGTAACATCATTGTGAAGCAACATTATTGTAAAGCAACATGGCTGGGATGGACTATTACTATAATCCAACATTACATTACAGTGAACACATCACTGTGTTGCACCATTACTGTGAGGCAGAATTACTAAGAAACAACATAACATTACAGTGATCATTAGTGACATTCTGAGATACAACATTACTGAGACATAACTTTATTAAGACACAATATTACCTAGAGACAACATTCCTGAGACACAACATTACTGAGACACAACATTACTGAGACACAACATTACGGAGACACAACATTACGGAGAGACAACATTACTAAGACACAACATTACTGCGAGAAAACATTACTGAGACACAACATTACGGAGACACAACATTACAGAGAGACAACATTACTGAGACACAACATTACTGCGAGAAAACATTACTGAGACACAACATTACGGAGACACAACATTACGGAGAGACAACATTACAGAGAGACAACATTACGGAGACACAACATTACGGAGACACAACATTACAGAGAGACAACATTACTGAGACACAACATTTAAAAAAGTTGATGTAGCAATAAGGAGAAGAGTAAAAAGAGAAATGATGAATAAACAACTAAAACCTAGATATTCCAGGAAATAGATATGTTCCCATAAGGTCTTTAATTGACTTAAAAACCTAAAAACACTGAATAAAGAAATCTGATGAACAATGAGACGTCGCTTAATTAATCATAGAGATGTATGCATTGTTATGTCACTTCGCATATATCGCATTAAGATCACCATCATTAGAAAAGGAATTATCTCATTGCAATCTCCATATATCCATGGCAACCTGCCTGCCATAAGAACGCTTGAATAGATAGTCAGCTGACAACTGAGGAGTCACGTGTTCACATTGAACTCGGTTTCATGTGTTGAGCCAAACACTGGCTCTTCTCAGAATGGATCTATCATCCTTCTCAAAGCTTTTGTTTCTGAGCAGTGGCGGCAGAGTCTCATGACCGTCATAAGAACGCCGGCTGTTCTTATTATCAAATGTGGCTAGAAGGACAGCGACAATGGAGAACACCCCCGAGGACACAGCTATGCTGAATGACTGCCCTGCTGAGCATGTTTGTGATATTGTTGCATTATATTCCAGATGTGGCAATGGTGGATTACCTTCACATGCATGCGAGACAAATAGAAGACATCCTACAATCACTATTATTCCTGAAATACAAACAAACTCTTCAATGTTATATTCTTACAGACAAATATATGTTTAACATAACACCACCAGCTATGGACATTCCCCCTCTACTGTGGTAGTAACGTAGGGCTGGGGTAATGCTGAAAGCAAGCGTGCCAATATTGAGCCGTTGTCCGATGTGCTCCTCACCAAAAAACAAAAAAAGCAAAAAAAAAAAAAAGCAACATGACCGAGACACAAAAGTGTAAAAATGACAAAAAAAAACAAAACAAAAAAAAACAAAGCATTCACCAAACCTCTGTAAAATTGCCTGTGACCTCTGAATGTTTATATAGAAATGCGCCCTTTGTCCAAACCAATATCAAGCTCGATTAAGAATTAAAAATGCTTGATGTTTTAACGACATGGCAGAGAGGCTTCTGAGTAAAATGCCAACAAAAAACCTATTACACTTGATCTTGGTGTAACTTTTCACAGTGGTCCTTTTGGTGAAAAAAATAGCGTTTATTTTATGACTGGGTACGGCAATAGGTCAGTCCGTCTAGGGAACCCTCGGATATGATAATCGTTCTTTTTATTTAATGTTTATGAACATTTTCAAAAATGTCTACAAATTGTTTAATCAAGGATCACTTAACTGGAGAGGTCAACAATTATGAAATCCATTTAAACCCCGTTTCCAAAGAATTTCACTTATATTAAGAATACAGAATCACAGACATTTAAGTGAAAGTTTAAATATCTCTGATAGAATGTACTGGTGATATGGCATCGGAGTGTAAACTCTTATCAATTTCTCATCAACAATTATTTCCAAGTACTCCTTACTATTCACTGACAGGTTATCGCCAATTGTTCTCATCGGCGAAACTTAAAGAGTAACAATGCACAGAATGAAACTCTTCAACCATGAAATTCCCAAGCTGGAGAACCAACGTTATTTTTACAGATCGACCCCATTACATGCTGATTTTATTCATGTTTTTTTTAATCATTGTGAATTGGGGATGAGTTTCAAAGAAAGCGGACGTCTTGTGCTTAAATGTATCAATGATCCAATCTTGAGAAGTTGCATAGTTCTAGTTCCGTTAAAATTGTACAGTTCCGGTGTGTACTTTTCAATGGGGAAAAACAAAAACATGTTGATCGGCAATCGGCCCACATGTTTACCAACAGAGCCTGGTATAAATATATCAGGATCTATTAAGCAGTGCAAGATCAGTAGAAACAATATCTCATGTAATACAAATAATCATCTTCCACTAACATAATTTATGGGCACAAGAATACGAAGTTCTGGTGGACTGATGTTAAATAACCTGCTCCATGCAATGATTATTTTTAGCAATGGTTTTGTTTAATAATGGGTAATCAGCACACATTTATCCCGCTTGCGCGATTTTGATTACAGCAGATTAGAAATATATTATATATGCATATAAGATTAAATTGATGGCTAGTTATTGAAGGTATTATTGCTAGATCGTTTATTATGCCTCAGTTATCAGCATATATAATAGTTTTATATATCATCACAATTTATCCATCTAAAAATGAAACTATTGCAATCCATTGTTTTTTTGTTGTTGACAAATATTTGATTTTTTTGTAATATATTTATTTCATTTTTTGAAGATTCTCAAATCATTAATGAATCAATTATAAAAAAACTTTGTCAACTTTTGTCAACTTTTTATGATCTAAATTGTTGTTTGGGCAACGATTTTGGGTATTAAATATGCTGACTGAGGCAAAAAAAGTTACTAAATAGTTTGGATCAACATATTAGTTATTGTCAAGAACTCACCTGACACAAGCATTGCTCCAGACATAATTCTTATAATTTTCTTGATGTCTTCTTCTTCATGTGTATTAAGTCTTGCAATAAATAGCATTAATCCGATAAAACATGCAATCGTGCCTCCAACCTCCAGAAAATCAACCAACAGAATCCAGCCTACAAAATATCAAAACATCTCCAGCTTATTGATGTGTTCATGGAAGTCAAATAAATACAGGAAAATATTCCAATATATATTTTTATTTTTATTACATTACATTATTATTTTTATTACTTTTCATTCTCAAATGTTTTTGAGATTTTCTTTATCAGTGATAGAACACCATACTTTATGTGGTTTCTGTAATTCTGTCTATTTATGTTCTCTTATTAGGTCTATTAACAGAGACAGCATATACTTTGCATCCTAATCGTATTGCATACCAGATACACCATCGTAGTTTGGTTTTGTACAGTTTCCAGTGCTGCCACATGACTTCCACAACCCATCCCGGGTCTCCACCAGAACGCCATCATCCACATGCACCGAGAGATGGCGCCACTCAAGTGTTGATAAGGCTACGATCATGAGGATGCATGAGATCAAGATGCATAAACCGTAGCAGCATAAGAAACAAGGAACATGAAGCTTCATTGTGAACCTGCAATAAAGAAATGAAAATAAAGAATAATAATATCAGGCTTTCATATATTATATCTGATATTAACCAATGTTCCTCTGTAACAAATACATCTTGCTAGTGTTGAATCTGTAATCCTTGCGTTCTGACAGGGACTGGCTGTCTATCACCCTTGTTTGCCATTGGCCTGACATGATCTGGCTGTCTATCACCCTTGTTTGCCATTGGCCTGACATGATCTGGCCGTCTATCACCCTTGTTTGCCATTGGCCTGACATGATCTGGCTGTCTATCACCCTTGTTCGCCATTGGCCTGACATGATCTGGCTGTCTATCACCCTTGTTTGCCATTGGCCTGACATGATCTGGCCGTCTATCACCCTTGTTTGCCATTGGCCTGACATGATCTGGCTTTCTATCACCCTTGTTTGCCATTGGCCTGACATGATCTGGCTGTCTATCAACCTTGTTTGCCATTGGCCTAACATGATCTGGCTGTCTATCACCCTTGTTTGCCATTGGCCTAACATGATCTGGCTGTCTATCACCCTTGTTTGCCATTGGCCTAACATTATCTGGCTGTCTATCACCCTTGTTTGCCATTGGCCTAACATGATCTGGCTGTCTATCATCCTTGTTTGCCATTGGCCTGACATGATCTGGCTGTCTATCACCCTTGTTTGCCATTGGCCTGACATGATCTGGCTGTCTATCATCCTTGTGTTCCCCTTGTCTGAGAGGGCATTGCTGTCTTTCACCCTTCTGACCTGACAAGGACTGGCTGTCTATCACCTGAGTGCCAAGATATCCTGACTTTCTGTGTACATATATTTCGCACTTTTCCCGATTAAATTTGAGTGAATTATTTTTAATCAACCACATACAAATAAATCTGCCTACCATAAATAATCATGTACAATCAATAAAAATAAACTTGAGTTACAGTTGTGCATACGGTGCCAAATATAATTGTAGACAGCCAGTGCTGGTAATTGTATTGCTGGACTTTCAACATTTGTGATCTACCAGGAGTCTCTAATGTCATGTACATTTCCATAAGATTTTTTAAATAACCAACTCTTTCGGTGATAATTCATATTTTATGTATGGTTATATCTGGAATTTATCAAGAGAGCTTGATTATTCTTTGATGACATTAAATAAAGAAAATATAAACACTTGATATCAGTTGCCAGCTGCAAAAACTGACTCAAACACGTTTAAACGACAGAATTTAACCCGTTTAAGCGAGAGCTCTATCAACTCCACCAAACTTTTCACAAACCCCTCCAGATCACCTATCTGGGCCTTGCAGATTGGTGATTGGAGAACACTAGTTCCACCATGCTTGACAGATTTTGATAATTTAAATTCACCAGGTGGCAGCATGGCCAACTCAAACAGCAAGAATTGTATTCAGCCATTACATATAGTATTCATCCATCATATATTATCTATGGCCAAACGCCTCTAAGGTCAGAATGTTTATAAAATTATTAATAAAATAGTTCCAATAGTTGGGATGGCAGCTAATAATGCAAATAAAAGTCCCCGGATTGCGGGATGAATTTACAAAATCTGCCATGAAAATATGTAACCTTTGTCAGATAGCTGTCAGACTCGAAACTACAAACCGATCCTGAAGCCATCAACTGCACATATACAACACCACATTATCATAGCAACCAAAAGAACGAGACATTCTTTTAAGAAAAAAATATGACTGAGTTCAAAATGTTTACTTTTCTAGGAAAAAAGTATGTTTTTTGGACCAAGTCAAGGATTGTACAGGCTCTTACCATTTATCAATGCAAATTCTCATTGTTTGAATGGTGTTGATCTGAAGTATGGTATGCTTTTTATGAAACTAAAACCTGTCTGAAGCAAGATGCCTATTTAGATGTGTAGATAAAAAAGGTTTAAAGGTAAAGGTTTAAACCTAAGATCCTTTCTGCTGTCACGTATCTTGTTATTATGTTTATATGAAAGGATCTATTTATTTTTATTGAAATACAAGATGAGAATGTAAGATTAGAAAAGTCATTAATCTAATGTCAAAAAATTGTATAACTTTATTAATGATTGTCTTTACTGTCTAGACATGTCACTTTTCTTTCTAAGACAGATTTAACCACTATCATTCTTATAAAGATAGTACCATCTTACTATCATTCTTATAAAGTTAGTACCATCTTACT